>CM046727.1:32767006-35167006 GCA_025584915.1 Monochamus saltuarius
TTGCACAAACAAGTTGTAAAGCTGTTTCACACGAATGATGTTCTCTAAAACCACTTTGGCCACTATCCAAAATGTTATTGTGTTCAAAGTACTGCCTAAGTTGATTACACACTGCAATTTCTATAATTTTATCTATAAGCGGTAACAAGTTTATAGGTCTAAATTCAGCAGGTATGGTCGGTCTTTCTACTTTAGGTATAGGCACAATAGTACTTATTTTAAGGTCCGAAGGTATAACACCTGTCCGCAGAGAAGTATTCAGATTTAATAACGGGAAACCAATAACATCAAAAATATATTTTACTAATCTAATATTAAGATCCTTATCACTAGTCGATTTATTCTTTAAACCAAATACTATCTTCCTTAACCCATTTAACGTAAGCGGCTTAAAATCTGAAAATGAGATGTCCCTTTTCTCTATCACACATGAATTGTCTATACTTTCCGCTATATCTTTTATACTATCCGCATAAAAAGTATTGAAGTTATCTTCCTTCCTCCCTACATCGTTTTCAAACAGAACGTCATACTCCTGTTTACCACTTCCATTTGTCCCAATTAGTTCTTTTATTGTTCTCCACATTTTTTACTATTTCCCTGCAGTCATCTATATTTTTCTGAAAGTGCTGTCTTTCATTTCGAATAACACTCACAACCCTGTTTCGCTTCATTGTATAATCAAACCAATCAACCTGAGCATTTGTTAGTACATATCTCTTATAAGCCTTATCTCGTTCTTTCTGTGCTGCAAACACTTTCCTATTTATCCAAGGTTTTTGACTTGTTTTAAATCTCTTGACGCAATTTTATTTACAGAGTCCATTATAATTTCAATAAAATTATCATACAATATATTAACGTCAGTAGAATTATAATCCCAGGATTTACCTATTAAATCCTGTGATATCTTCATAATATTTTCCTCGTTTAAATTTCGCTGACATTCCTAATTTGACACGAATAATGCTATGATCTGTAATTGTTGGGTACACTCGTGAAAGTTCTTGAAGGATATAGTTATTTGTAATTACAAGATCAATTAAAGATGCTGAATTATCCGTAATTCTAGTATTTTCTGTAATAATTTGACGCAATCCTGCTGACTCATATGCATCTTTTAATTTTTTTGCATTTGTATTAAAGTATTCCATGTGAATATTAAAAATATTAAAATCACCCATTATTACCATATCGTAACTACATATACTGTCCTCATTTATTGTTTCTTCAAAAAAGTTTAAGAAGGTATCTATATTACTTTTTGGGGCGCGGTAAACACACCCAATAACTATATCTCTTTGGAGAATTGTAATTTTTAAAAATAAAGCCCAGAACACATAATCAACACTTATGTTTTTAAGTATCGATATCTTACTATGTTTAACATCTTATACGTATATGATGACTCCACCCGTATGTCTACTATTAGATAAATATATAAACTGTTTATTGCCCGGGATAGAAATTTCAGTTTCAATAATTTCTGAAGTTATATGTGTCTCACTTACGCAAACTACTAGAGGAGAAAATGTATGCAGGAGTTGGGTTAGTTCTAAAAAATTTGTGGTCATACCCTGGATATTTATTGACAGACATCATTTTTAAATGCAGTATCCTCAATTGTTGTTAATTGCTAGGAGTAATCGATTCTTTCTTTCGATCGCTGATATGCTCTTTCATAACATACGCAATTGGTTTTATCAAATACACTATGATTAAAATCTATATTTGGAATTTTTAATACATCGTGTGCGTATTTACAATTACTACAAACTTTTTCATTAGAATTACAATCATCTCTCGAATGGTTGCCACTACACAGAGGGCAAATTACTTCAGAACGACACACTGCAGCTTTATGTCCAAACTTCCAGCAGTTAAAGCAACGAAGAATATTTACAAATTCATGTACCGGATAGCTGTCCCATTCTACAAACACTCGATTCTTTTTAATAAAGTGATTAAACAAATCTTTACTTACTTCTAAAATAACATTATTAAATTTCTTATTTCTAGGCTTATATTTACGTATAAATTTAATATTGTCACGGAATTTGCCCCACTCACACCCAAACCGACGACTATGGTATCGCGAAATGCTAAGATTGCCCCGATTGCCCCTACACGATTCTGTTAAACAAACAGAATGCCGCGAATCGAGATGGGACTGGATAAATCGGGAATCGACGAGAAGCATTCGAGTCGTACGGGAAAATGAATCTGGGGTTACTGGAATATACCTGGAATATTCATTGGGTCTATAAAAGAATAATAAACGGCCGAGTTAGCTAGGATTGTTTTTCTGGAAGTAAGAAAAAGTCGGATTGGGAAATCCGTGACAATTTGGTGTCGGAAGTGGATTTAAGTGGAAGTTTTCAAGAACTTTCTGGAACCCTGTCCACAAAGTGGGATTCGAGTGGAAGTTTGAAGAACGTTCGGGAACCCTGTGCGTGGGTGGAATAAAGACCCAAGTGTGACAGATCACCGCACTCGCCGTGACTCAAGGAAGTGAACGGTGGTATTTGCGAAGGACATTCTTGAACATTCTAGAACTTTGTACGGGAGTGAGACAAAGACCCAAGTGTGACATATCACCGCACTCGTTGTGACTTGAGGAAGTGAACGGTGGTATTCGCGAAGAACAATCTCGAACATTCTAGAACTTTGTACGGGAGTGAGACAAAGACCCAAGTGTGACATATCACTGCACTCGTCGTGACTCAAAGAAGTGAATGGTGGTATTCGCGAAGGACAATCTCGAACATTCTAGAACGTTGTACGGGAGTGAGACAAAGACCCAAGTGTGACATATCACCGCACTCGTCTTGACTTAAGGAAGTGAACGGTGTTATTCGCGAAGGACAATCTCGAACATTCTAGAACTTTGTACGGGAGTGAGACAAAGACGCAAGTGTGACATATCACCGCACTCGTCTTGACGAAAGGAAGTGAACGGTGGTATTTGCGAAGGACAATCTCGAACATTCTAGAACTTTGTACGGGAGTGAGACAAAGACCCAAGTGTGACATATCACCGCAGTCGTCTTGACTTAAGGAAATAAACGGTGCTATTTGCGAAGGACATTCTCGAACATTCTAGAACTTTCTACCGAAGTGAGACAAAGACCCAAGTGTGGCATATCACTGCACTCGTTTCATTGTAAGGAAGTCAACGGTGACATTTACAAACACATTCCTGGACATTCTAGAACATTCCAAAGAGAGTGAATGCCTGTAACTAGAAGTCAAGTCAACATGGATGCACAACTGGCAAAACTGTTAGAAATGATGCAAACGATGCAAGAACAGGGGCGTATGATGCAAGAAAAATTGGAAGAACAAGGGCATAAAATAGAAAACCAGACGAAGACGATGCAAGAGAAATTAGAGGAACAGGGACATAAAATGGAAGACCAGGCAAAGACGATGCAAGAGAAATTAGAAGAACAGGGACAGGCAATGCAAAATAAATTTGAAGAACAAGGGCACAAAATCGAAGATCAGTCTCAAACGATGCAGGAGAAATTGGAAAAGAAATTAGAAGAACAGGGACAGATGATGCAAACGAAATTAGAAGAACAGGGACGGACAATGCAAGACAAATTCGAAGAACAAGGGCGTAAAATGGAAAATCAGATGAAAGAAATGCATACATAGTTAGAAAAATTGGAGAACACACTAGAAGAGAAACTAGAGGAGCGGTCACATAAAGTGGAAAAACAAGTAGAAGAGAAACTGGTAGAACAAAGAAAAGAAATTAACGAAGAACTGTTAGCACAAAAAAAGGAGATAGACGAAGAAATAAACTTGGTTAGAGAAACCTGCGAAGAGCTTCGACATAAGCTGGACAAAATAAGAAAAGAGGGCGCAATCAAATCAGAAGGACCTGTTATCCGAACTCAGGAAACGAAGCCTCCTGAATTCGACGGCAAGATCTCTTGGAACGTCTATCTGCGTCAGTTCGAAGCGGCTGCTGCAGCAAACGAATGGTCTGATTGTGACAAGGCTACTGCTCTGATAGTTGCTCTACGAGGGGAAGCTTTTGACGTCTTACAAGGAGTTCCTGCTGGGCAGCAGAGTAACTATGATCTTCTGAAACAGCATATGGAAATGAGATATGGGGATAAGCACCTGCAGCAAGTGTACCAGGCGCAATTGAAAAATCGTCACCAACAAAGTGGAGAGAATTTACAACATTTTGAGACCGATGTTGCCCGACTGGTTCGATTGGCTTATCCAACAGCCCCGTCCGAATTCTTAGACCATCTCTCCATTCAAGTTTTTACCGACGGCCTAAAAGATTGTGAAACTCAGCAGGCACTACGACTCGCCAGACCTAAAACACTGAACGACGCTCTTTCGCATGCACTAGAATTCGAGGCAGCAAAGATGGCATCC
Source organism: Monochamus saltuarius (assembly GCA_025584915.1). Taxonomy (NCBI): domain Eukaryota; kingdom Metazoa; phylum Arthropoda; class Insecta; order Coleoptera; family Cerambycidae; genus Monochamus; species Monochamus saltuarius. The sequence goes on from CM046727.1 coordinate 32,771,408, forward strand.
TGTAGACATGTTAAAGTTCGGGCCGCTGGGCTCGAACCAACTCCGTCTAGTCATCTCGATTCAAGTACTAACGCCTTAAACCGCGCGACCACTGACCGATCCGATTTGTCCAAGGATTCTCGGACATTGCCAAGCCTCTTCATAAACTCACAGAAGACAACATCCCGTTCGAATGGACGCCGCAATGCTAGCAAGCCTTTGAGATGCTGAAAGAGGCCCTCTGAACTACCCCGATTTTGACATACCCAATACCTGGACAACCATTTATAGTGGACACGGACGCAAGCAACATTGGAATTGGCGGAGTTCTTTCCCAAATACAAGATGGGCAAGAGCGAGTAGTGGGCTACTTCAGCAAAGTCCTGTCAAAAGCCGAAAAGAACTATTGTGTGACTCGGAAAGAATTACTTGCCATCGTCAAGAGCCTAGAACACTTTCATAAATACCTATATGGCCAAGAATTCCTTCTAAGAACGGATCACGCTTCCCTTAAATGGCTGCTGCAGTTTAAAAACCCTGAAGGACAGATGGCCCGATGGCTGGAACGGCTGCAAGAATATCACTTTGTTGTAGAACATCGAGCCGGCAGGAAACATGGAAATGCAGATGCCCTTTCTAGGAGACCCTGTCCTGTCAACTGCAAACACTGTAGTAGTCTTGAAAGGAAAGAGGACATCTCATCAGTTCCTTGTAAGGTGGTAGCAGTCCAACCTGAAAACCGATGGAGTTCAGCGGCGATTCGGGAAGACCAACAAGCTGACTGTGACATCAAGCCTTTATTAGACTGGAAAGAAGCCAACAACCGACCCTCTTGGGCTGAAGTCAGTAGTAAAAGCCCAGCATTAAAGAGCTATTGGGCTCAATGGAATTCCTTGGTGTTGGAAGACGGTGTCCTAAAAAGAACATGGGAGAACAATGACGGAGCGGAGGTGAAAAAGCAAGTACTACTCCCGAGGTTCCGGATCAAGGAAGTACATGGAGGTACTGGTGGTGGACATTTCGGTATCAATAGGACTCTACAGAAGATTAGGGAGCGTTTCTACTGGTTGAGTTGTAGGACGGATGTAGATTGGTGCCGAAAATGTGACATATGTGCAGCCAGCAAGGGACCGAAGACCCGTTCCAGAGGCAAAATGCGTCAGTACATCGTAGGAGCACCGTTTGAGAGGATTGCCATTGATATCGCTGGCCCCTTTCCGAAAACTCAAAGTGGGAACCCATATCTACTAGTAGCCATGGACTACTTCAGCAAATGGCCGGAAGTCGGAAGTATACCCTCTTCCCAATCAAGAGACCACGACCGTAGCAGAAGCCCTAGTCAACAACCTGTTCTGCAGATTTGGTGTACCCATGGAACTACATTCAGATCAGGGCCGAAATTTATTATCAGGTGTGTTCCGAAAGGTCTGCGAGCTTATGGGAATCCGAAAAACCAGGACCACCCCACTAAATCCCCAGTCAGATGGTATGGTGGAACGCTTCAACGCCACACTAGAAACCAATCTGAGGATGTTTGTGAACGAGAACCAGATAGACTGGTACAAGCTCATTCCACTCTTCCTGTTAGCTTACCGCTCAGCTGTCCATGAAACTACTGGAAAAACTCCCGCAAAGATCATCTTTGAAAGAGAGCTTCGCCTTTCAGGAGATTTGGTCGTCCTGCGGAACAGCCCAAAGAGCCAGACACTTATACTCATGAGCTAGAACGAAGACTAGCAGCCGTACACGACTGAGTCAAATCTCGAATGCGACTAGAGAGCGATCGCATGAAGACTCGATACGACGTCCGAGCCAATACAGTCGGATTCCAACAAGGTGACCTGGTGTGGCTGTACAACCCCACACGGAAGAAAGGAAAATCGCCTAAACTACAGAACCATTGGGAGGGCGACGAATGGTCTGATTGTGGAAAGGCTACTGCTCTGATAGTTGTTCTACGAGGAGAAGCTCTTAACGTCTCACAAGGAGTTCCTGCTGGACAGCAGAGTAACTATGACCTTCTGAAACAGCATACGGAAATGAGATATGGGGATAAGTTTTTATATATTTTTAGGTATTAATAATATTGTGTGAAACTAACTACTCAGTGGATAAGCACCTGCAGCAAGTGTACCAGGCACAATTGAAAAATCGTCACCAGCAGAGTGGAGAGAATTTACAACATTATGAGACCGATGTTGCTCGACTGATTCGATTGGCTTATCCGACAGCCCCGTCCGAATTCTTAGACCAGCTCTCTATCCAAGTTTTTACTGATGGCCTAAGAGATTGCAAAATCCAGCAGGCACTACGACTCGCCAGACAAAAAACGTTGAACGACGCTCTTTCACATGCACTAGAACTCGAGTCAGGAAAGATGGCATCCGGTAGACATGTTAAAGTTCGGGCCATCAGTGGTAACAGCGATAATATGAGAATTGGAGACATAATCAAAATATTGAAGGAGGTCAGCCCAACTACCAAGCCGAGCCGAGAGAGAACAACCTGGCAGCCGAAGAGATCGCCCTCTTCAATGGAACTGTGGGCAGATGGGATATCTGAAGATATACAGTGTAGGGCCCCAGTCGCAGATCAACAAAGGCGCGACTCCCAAGCGGCAGCCTCCAGGAAACATCTTAAAGTGCAGACCATCAGTGATAACAGCAATAGTATAGGAAATGGAGAGATAATGAAAACACTGAAGGATGCCATTGATAAACTTAGCCCAATTACCAGGCCAAAGAGAGAACAACCTGATAGCCGAAGAAATCGGCCACTTCAATGTGTGGGAACTGTGGACGGACGGGTCATCTAAAGGGGCAGTAAGGCCCCAATCCCAGATTGACCATGGCACGACTCCCAGGCAGGCAGGAAACATGTAAACGCAGATGCCCTTTCTAGAACTTGTCCAACCAATGTAAACACTATAGTAGTCTCGAAAGAAAAGAGGACAAATTATTTGTTCATTGTAAGATGATAGCAGCCCAACCTGAAGACCGATGGAGTTCAGCAGCAAGCTGACTGTAACAACAAGCCTTTACTAGACGCCAACAACCGACCCTCTTGGGCTGAAGTCAGTAGTAAAAGCCCAGCATTAAAGAGGTATTGGCCTCAATGGAATTCTCTGGTGTTGGAAGACAGTGTCTTAAAAAGAGTATGGGAGAACAATGACGGAACGGAGGTCAAGAAACAAGTACTACTCCCGAGGTCCCGGGTCAAGGAAGTGTTGCAGGTAGTAAATGTGATAACTGTGCAGCCAGCAAGGGACCCAACACCCGTTCCAGAGGCAAAATGCGCCAGTACATCGTAGAAGCACCGTTCGAGAGGATTGCCATTGATATCGCTGGCCCCTTTCCGAAAACCCAAAGTGGGAACCGATATCTGCTAGTAGCCAAGGACTACTTCAGCAAATGGCCGGAAGTATACCCCCTTCCCAATCAAGAGACGACAACCGTAGCAGAAGCGCTAGTCAACAACCTGTTCTACAGATTTGGTGTACCCATGGAACTACATTCGGATCAGGGCCGAAATTTCGAATCAGGTGTGTTCCGAAAGGTCTGCGAGCTTATGGGAATCCGGAAAACCAGGACCACTCCACTGCATCCCCAGTCAGATGGTATGGTGGAACGCTTCAACGCCACACTAGAAACCAATCTGAGGATGTTTGTGAACGAGAACCAGACAGACTGGGACAAGCTCATTCCACTCTTCCTGTTAGCTTACCGCTCAGCTGTCCATGAAACTACTGGGAAGACTCTCGCAAGTATCATCTTTGGAAGAGAGCTTCGCCTTCCAGCAGATTTGGTATTTGGTCGTCCTGCGGAACAGCCCACAGAGCCAGACACTTATACCCATGAGCTGGAACGAAGACTAGCAGCCGTACACGACCAAGTCAGAACTCGAATGCGACTAGAGAGCGATCGTATGAAGACTCGATACGACGTCCGGGCCAATACAGTCGGTTTCCAACAAGGTGACCTGGTGTGGCTGTACAACCCCACGCGGAAGAAAGGAAAATCGCCTAAACTACAGAACCGTTGGGAGGGCCCCTAGACCGTCATTAAAAGAATCAATGATGTCGTCTACCGGGTACAGAGGACTCCCAAGAGTAAGATGAAAATCGTCCATCTGGAGCGTCTGTCCCCGTATAGAGGTGTATCCGATCGGGACGATCGGTCCTAAGGAGGGGGCAGTGTCACGGAATTTGCCCCACTCACACCCAAACCGACGACTATGGTATCGCGAAATGCTAAGATTGCCCCGATTGCCCCTACACGATTCTGTTAAACAAACAGAATGCCGTGAATCGAGATGGGACTGGATAAATCGGGAATCGCCGAGAAGCGTTCGAGTCGTACGGGAAAATGAATCTGGGGTTACTGGAATATACCTGGAATATTCGTTGGGTCTATAAAAGAATAATAAACGGCCGAGTTAGTTAGTCTTGTATGAGTCTTGTATTACAGTCTGAATTGAAGTGTTTAGTTGGAGAGATCAAAGTGATTTAGATAGCGATTAATTAAATAAGTGTTTAGTTGAGTTGTAATTAGTGTTCAGTAGGGTACTAAGTAGTTAATAAAGAAAAGTAATTAAGTAACGGATTGTTTTTCTGGAAGTAAGAAAAAGTCGGATTGGGAAATCCGTGACAATATTATCCTCAATGTCTTGGCAGTTTTGTGTTTTAATTATACGAATAAAATCATCAATATTTTCTAAATGCTTATCATGCACGCCTATCAGAAGTAATTTTGGATTAAATAACTTTGGAATTTGGACTTCATATTTTTCTGCAAGTTCATTATCCGCAATATCTTTAAGTTTTTTTAACGAATCATCGTTTTCACATTCAATTAAAATTGTTCCTTGACGAGCAGTTTTTACTTTAGTAATTGATATGGAATTATTTGCTGGTTTAATTTTTTGCTCGATAGCTTTTTTTTATAACAGTACTATCTTGAGTATTTGTCCTTAGGTTTTATTATTAAAGGAGGTCTATTAATTTTATTAGTATTCTTAACTGTTTAGCGAATGATTGCACCCCAGAAATGGATGAAGTATCTTCAATTACATTCAGGACCCTTTTTGTTGCCTCCGTCAGCAAATCCACTTTTTCTTCAAATACTTTCACTACAGTACTTATATTTAATATTTCTTGTACTTGTATCACACATTGATTACAAAACCAGAATAAGTTTTTACAGTCGTTTATTAATTTACTCAAATTTTCCTTTACTTGGACACATCCAACATGGGACTTTTGTAAACATTTTTTACACTCGATAAACTTGGTATTGACAATAAAATTGTCAGCACAACAGCCACATACACCCGCACTCGGCGCCATCGTATCTATATGATACGATAGCTAATTGTCGATTAAAATATTAAAAAATACATTTCCTTGGATGTTAAGCTACAGTAAATAATATTTTAGAAGTATCTGCCAGAAGTTTTCAATCTATAAAATATAGTACAGGTCACATTTTTAGGAATTTGCAGACAAGCATTTAATGTATGGTTTAGAACTGAAGGAAATGCTTCTGGAGCTGCTCATTATGATCGTAGTACTTTTATACGAGTTGTGTATATTGGGAATATGTCGGATGGAAATTGTACCTAATGTAAACACTGCAGAATTTCTGTCAGAGAGATATGCTTCAAGCGTCCGCGATATGTATCGACACATCTATACGATTAGATGTAAACACCTATTTGGAATCGCTAACAGAAATTACTGTAGCTGACTAATCGTCTACTTTTGTGTTAGTGTCGGCAGCAAATTATTAATATTGAGTGATAAAAAATAATGGATAAAAGGCGATATTGATGAATAGATTAATTTATATCAGTAAACCTTAACTATATGACTATTTTACAAAGAAGCCTTTCAAACTAAGCTGATTACATCTCCAAAAAATTTTTAAATTACACTGGATCTTCTACACTGAGTTGGCATATTAATTGACTATAATCAAGTCATTTTTTTTGTCTCAAAATTAACTCTCAAATCTATACTGAACGATTTTTCATTCTCTGTCAGACAGAAATCACATTTAATGTAAACAGCACGAACATTTCTGTCAGAGTTATATGTATCCAGCGGCTACTATATGTATCGACACACCTATACGATTAGATGTAAAAACATATGTTTTTCATATTCGCACTCGCCTGACAGAAATTGCTCTAGTTGAATAGTCGTCTACTTTTGTGAAAGTGTCGGCAGCAATTCAAAAACAATGATAAAAAGGAGTCGGTAAAACGCGATATTGAGGAACCGATTAATTTATACCACGGACATGAACTCTGGGACGTTAAAAGAAAATCAAATAAAAATAAAGTGAAGTCCAAAGAAAAATTTTTAATTTAAGAAATTTTTAAGTATAAGAATGTTTGGAAAATAAACATGGAAGGGGTGGTTTATTCCACCCCTTACAACAAACCGGGAACATGGGAAATATTCCAGTAAAATATCTTTTTTTAAGTAAATGTTCCTGTCAAAATTCATTTGTTTATATTCAACAGTTGGTGAGAAAATGTTTCTGGGGATAAAAAACTATAAATCTGAAAATTAAATCTGATTTAGTACCGTTCAAATTCAATATTATGCTCAACTTAAACCATAGGTATACAGGGTGAGTCAGTCATAATGTCATTAATTTTAACCACGTATTCGGGTAATAAAGGCAGAAAATCGAAAAAAAAATGTGTACTCGACCTTTAAAAAAATAAACAAATCACCCTATAAAAATCAGTAACACGACGCTCCTGGTGCGCTACGAACTTTCTGATGACGCACCCATACGAGAATCGAATACCGTATCAAACCATCAATGCCACGTTTACATACATAATATCGTCTAACACATCAGCGTGTTATTCAAATTTACCTCCATTTAGCACTCTGCATTTCCCGCATTTCTTTCCCCCCAAATTTGTAGATCATGCCACACATTTGGAGGGGGGATGGAGAGAATACAAGCAGTAAGCAGTAGTTTGTTTATTTCGGTCTCACCTCACGTATTTGGCGTAAATTCATAACGCATAATTTTACGAGTCCCGAATATGTGGAAATGGTAGTGTTATACGGAGAATGTTTACGAAATGCGACTGACCCTAATTTTATTAATAAAGTGCGTGAGCTGTAAACAGGTTAGTGCCATACTACTTTAAAAACAATAAATTTCTAAGACTACAAACTAAATAATTAATTGTACTTACGAGTAATACTAAAAATTCATATTTATTTGTAAAACGTAGTGAAAACATAATATCAAAATTATTAAACTGTAATACATTCGAAAACATTTATTTATTATCTACATTTGTTTTTGTTAACAAATAAATCAATATTTAAGGAAAATTCATTCATGCATCTAGATGTAAAAAAAAATTGTTTTACTCCTTGTCGTTAAATATAACAGTACAAAAACTAGGTTACTAGGTTATTGACCTAATAATACGATAGGTCAAGATAAGCGGCGTGTCATTTCGGTCTTGGACAGTTTTCTGTCGACAACACGATGGTTTTTTATTACTTAGTATTTAAACACGAAACACTTTTCAGCTTCTCTTAATAATTTACCCATTGGGTATAGGTTTTTTATGTAATGTACGTAAATGGTTTATTACTCGGTTTATTATTAGACATGTTGGAGTGTTGTTGCAGTCATAACAGCTACATTCGCTCAGAGAAAAATCGACATGCGAGTGTACGGGTATCGTTATAAGTTAAATAAAAATAAAAATAAATAAAAACCTGAGGGGACCGCGTTACTTGCAATTTTTAATAGAATTATTTGATTTTATTGGATATTAACATTTAAATTATTATTGGCTGAAGTTGAACTGAGCAAGAAAAAATGATATTCTAAAATAGTCAGTATAACCGTTTATTTGTGATGTCTAAAACCTAGGTAAGTAGGTACTCTATAGAAAAATATTACAACTTGACAACATTGCATCAGGTCGACATCGAACTGTGAGCTGTAAACGACCAAGGCTGTCAGCGGTCAGTGACAGTCTGAAAAGGGGGTTTAAATAATGATTTGAAAATATTTTTTGCGGCGTAAATATGCAGTTAGTTTTTTTTTAATAACGTATTCGCATTATACTCATTATTCCCTATCTCCTCTTAAAATTAATGATATTATGACTGACTTACCCTGTGGATATTTAAAACGAAAAAATATTTATTGGATTATCTCGAAGAATAAATTTTTACGGAGCTAGGTATATACGAATGAAAACATTATGTATAGGTTTTGCTAAAAATTCACACATAGGGGTTTGATGGGTCCTGATTAGCACCACTTATTCAAAAAATATATCTGAGCGTTTATATTGAATTTAGCGTGTAAAAAATAGCATGCCTTCGATCGCCATCTTAAAATCCGTAATTGGGTCAAAAGAAGCAATTTTCGATGTCATTTAAAACAAACAAATATATTGTTGAAATATCTCGAGGAAAACCATTTTTACAGATTTATACATTATAATAAAACTTTAAGATCGTGTAGAAGAAAACACTATGTATAGTTTTTATTTAAATTTCACATACTACATTTTTAGGGGTCCACCTGATTAACAACTTAAACAATTTTAAATAAAAAATTGCTAAACGTTTTTATTGAAATTCAAAGGTATAAAAAAACTATAGCAGATCTTTCATCGCCATCTTAAAAACCATGGTAGGATCAGAAGAAGCGGATTTTGAAGACATTTAAAACAAAACAAAAAATATATATTTGTTAGATTATCTTGAAGAATAAAGTTTCTAAGGATTTGTACACAAAAAAACTAGACATATATATACAGGATGTATCACAACAAGTGTGCATTAGACGTATTTAGGAAATCGTATATGATAGAAATCTGAAATTTCTGTATTAGAGGATTTTGTTTTCCTTTTAACACTGCTGAATTGATGCAAAATATTTACATTATACGTCAACTCGCTTATTTTGAATAGAACATGTATTTTGATTCAATTTTCAGATTCTAAGTAATTTAACTCACAAAATTATTACTTTTTAAGTCGTTAATTACCTGGGAAACTGAATAATTCAGTCATGATGAAAAATAAAACAAATTAAGGAAACGAAATAATTCAAAAACTATTGAGTTTGGACAGTGGCGTAGCTAGGCGTGGGCGAAGCGGCCCCTCGCCCACGGCCTCGCATTTAAAGGGGCCTCGCGCGAGGCCCCCTCGAGGGTGATTTAAAACCGAACGCCATAAACTCTAAATAGTACGAATAGCACCCTAAAAGACCTTATTACTAAGAAAGAATAAGCTTTACCGAGGCTTTACCACACGTACTATAATTAATTTGCACACCCTGCTGGGTGTTCTCTATTATCGACATATTTTTAGTACTGAAGAGGTTACAAAAAATAATTTTGAAATTTTCAGATCATCCAGACTTCACTACTTTAACTAGTTTCATCATAAACGTATAATTTTGTAAACAAACTTTCTGATATTTCATCATACTTTTTTTGAAAATATACAGGGTGACATTGAAAAAACTACAATGCATAGTATCACGCGATAGAGGACCAAAAAATAATAAATAAAGTTATATACACTAATGTCCGATCGCCTTTTGTTTTCAAAATACAGCATTTAACATTTTTTTTTAATTTTTTGTAAAATTATTTTTTTTTAATTTCTCCCGATTGTATGAAAATATTTGAAACAAAATTGATGCACACTGTGACCTTGCATGTAGCTATTATGTGTCACAATATTCAGTTCATTCAGCATCCAACTTAGCAGTATTGAAAACTAGAAACGAAAATTCAGATTTCTATCGTTTCCTAAATTATGCACGCTTATTGTGATATACCCTGCATATATCTATATTATCAGTGTTTTTAACTGGGTATGGGTAGATACAGCTAATCTTTTTCTGCTACGCTAATAGTTTTTCTGAATTTGGTATTTTCCTTATTTATTTTACAAACAAGCTTTTCAAATTAAGTTGATGTCATCCTCAAATAATTTGAGAATTGTTGCGGATTCTCCACACTTAGTTCCGAGATTAACTAATTCATAGACACCTAATTCATCACGTTTCAAATGTCATTCCCAAAACTATACTGAACGTTTTTTTTCTTAAGTAACATATCTAGAGCAATCACATGGGTAGCAATTTTTTGTTTCGATACTACTTTGTGACACGACTGAACTTTGTCTTTCTACTATGAATTGATGTGTATGACACAAGCGTATTTACACATATAGGGACGAGAAGTGTCATACACATCCTCATGATATAAATATATAGTAACTTCTGTCTCTAAGGTAAACAGTCACTAGCGATATATATCTGATGCTTGACACATATATCAGGACACAAGTGTCAGATGTAAACGTACCCTTAAATTTGATGCTCTGCTATTTTATAAAATTGCTCAAGATCCTCCAAGGGGGTGAAGAACCTTGACATGTGTCAGGACAGATGCGGATTAGTAAATATTTGGTGGTCAAGAAATAATGAGTAATATAAATGTATAAGAGCTTTTTAATAAATAATGCACTAGGCGTATTAGTCGATAGTATATTCTGCACTGCCTTACAAATTTGTGGTTGTCCCACACTTAAAACACATTATCTCCTTATTTATTTTTACAAGGGTAGGGACCCGACTTTAGCGCGCAGTTGAACCTAAACCAACAGGTAGTAGAACGGCGAGCGAAGTAGGGTTGACAGAATTATTATTTTAACTTATCTAAACACATAATTCCAATTTCAAATATACACAAAGTAAGGATATGAATAGCGGGGCAATATACAGGATGTTAATATTTAAATTGAAGTTATCAGGTGAGTGCCGTTGAGCAAATATATTTTGCATAACACATGCTAGAACTGTTGACGCTGAAGAACGGGTTTTAGAATTGGTAGATGAAGATCCTACAATAAGTACTAGTAAATTGTCATTAGTGTCAAATACTTCTAAATCTAGTCCACAATATACTCCAAGAACAACTATTACACCCATTACATTTACAAAAAGTGCATGCCATGATTGAGGCTAATTATCCTCCACGTTAACAGTTTTGTGTATCATTTTGAAAATGTAAAGGAATGTGTCTGGCTTTATAAGCAAGGTGATTTTTACAGAAGCTGGGATTTACTCATTTTGGAGTAATTAACTCTCATAATTTACATGTTTGAAGCGATGAAAATTCAGACGGCATCATTAAAACCATACCATATTTGGTGGACCGTACGAAATTGACGTCACATTAACTGAATAAAAATACCTAAACTTTTTACAAGAACAACTACGACTTTTATTGGAAAACGTACCTTTAAATGTTTGAAATGGCATGCGGATAATGCATGATGGTGCTACGAGTATAATTTAGTAGAACAATCAAGGATTACTTAAATAACGGTGGTAAGGTTGTCTCGTAGCCACTTCGATCTCCTGATCGACCGATTTCCTTTGGATGAAAGGATTGGTCTATTGTGTTTATAAACTAATTATTTTATAATGTTTTGTAAGCCAACTATTACTTTTAATATTGTAATAGTTGCTAAGGGATGTTATTGATCAATCATAATTATTATTAATAAAAATAGGCATTAATAAAAGCCTTTTTGAAATACAAATACAGTTATTAAATATATATACAGAGAAATACAAGTAGCTAGATTAAAAAAATTGCAAAATTGAAAGATGATGCAACAATCAACAAAATCTTAGAAGTATTAGAAAATCAATGCCTACCAAAAGAAAATATGATAAAGAATGTATCATTTTTTGAAAAGAATACAACAAGAAGGTGAATCTTTTGAATCATTTTTTGCTGACCTAAAATATCTTATAAAGCAATGTCATTTCGAAGATCTAGAAAATAAATTATTAAAAGCACAAATAACATTAGGACTATTAGGAGTCTGGTCAAAATCACTACAAGAACGCCTTTTGCGAGATGATAATCAACTGGAAAAAATTATTAATTTATGTAAAATTTCAGAGATGACACAAGAAAATTTAAAAATTATTACAAACACAAAAATTTTACATTCTGTCATTTAAATGCACGTTCCTTAATTGCTCATATTGTTCCATTTAGAGATATTATTAATTATAACAAATTTGATATTGTAGCGGTATCTGAAAGTTGGCTTACTAGGAATGTAAATGATGATGTGATAAATGTTGACAATTATCAAATTTTTAGATCTGACAGAGATGGAAGGGGAGGTGGTGTTTGTCTTTTTATTAGGAAAAATATAAAATGTAAGTTATTGACAGTTACTAGGATGGAAAATGTAGAGCAGCTTTGGTTGGAAGTGTCTGATGAGTATAAAAATATTGCAGTAGGTGCTCTATATCGAGCACCTAGTTCTCAGGTAAACCGGTTTCTCTCAGAGTTTTAGGACACCTTAAATATACTGTTGCCTAAGTATGTCTATTTATTATGTGGTGGTGATTTTAATTTAGATTTTTTCCAAATGCAAAATTATTTAGTTAAATCATTATCTGATATCTTAGAAATTTATGGTTTGATACAAATAATTGATCAACCTACACATATAACTAAAACTACATCTTCACTTCTTGATTATATAATTTGTTCCACAAATTTTAATGTCATTTCAACTGTTGTTATGATATACCGCAAATTTCAGATCATCAAATGGTCTCTTGTAGATTGGGTCATAAAAGAACTAAAGCTGAGCCGTTTACATTATACTTACAGAGATTTTAAAAATGTAAACCTTCCTAAGTTAAACGATTTTTCTAAACTTCCTGTTTGGCATCTTTATTACTTAGAAAATATTGATGAAAAAGTTAATATGTTTAATGACTCCATTATTAGCCTTTATAATATTCATGCACCTATAAACTCCGTTGGAATTCGTAAAAAAGGCACCTTGGATGACTGATATATTGCGTCAACTGATTAAGTTAAAAGATTTAAAAGAACGAGCTTGCCTATACATTGGCATTATTACAAGCAATTAAGAAATTATACAACTGCAGCAATTAAACGAGAAAAGAAAGCATATCTCGACCAAAAATTAAGGGTAACTGATAATAAGAATTTGTGGCGTGAATTGAAACTGTTAAATGTTTATTGTAAAAATCCTACTTTGCCTATTCCAGATTATATTGCTGATGCTAATATTATCAATAGCTATTTTATTAATTCTGCCTTAACAAATTTGACGGTTGATGAGGAGTCTATTTTATTTTATAAAAATAACATTAAAGATAATATTAACTCTTTCAATTTTATGTTAGCAACAATTGATGATATATCCGCTGCATTGCACTCGATTAAAAGTAACGCCATAGGTGCTGACAACATTGATATAAATTTACTTAGGTATTTATGTTCTAATATTCTACTAGTAATAACTCATATAATTAATTATTGTATAGAAAATAGTGTTTTTCCATCTGTGTGGAAACAAGCTAAAGTTATTCCTTTTCCTAAAACAAATAATATTGATGATGTTAAAGATTTGAGGCCCATTAGCATTTTACCTGCTATTTCAAAAGTATTAGAAATTATTTTAAATTTGCAAATTAGAAAACATGTAAACAATAATAATATTTTACCTGTAAATCAGTCTGGGTTTTGCAGTGGCTACAGCACAATAACTACTCTATTAGGAGTAACTGATGATATTGTTGCGGCTTCAGATAATAACAAACTCACAATTCTAGTCTTACTGGATTACAGCAAAGCATTTGACAGGATTAATCATAGAATGCTTTTGGCTATTTTGCATTATTTTGGTTTTAATGAGAATTCAGCGAAATTAATAGAACAATACCTCACTGGAAGGTACCAAAGAGTTATTCTTAATAGTAAATTTTCCGATATATTATCTTCTAATATTGGTGTACCCCAAGGCTCTATTTTAGGTCCGCTGTTATTCACTCTTTACACGTCAGAATTCTGTCATGTTTTAATCTTGCAATGCTCATTTTTACGCAGATGATACGCAGCTGTATTATTCTTTTAAAGAAAATACTATTCTTCATGCTTGTAACCTTATTAATAATGACATTGCATCGCTTATTACTATAGGTATCTAATAAATTTGGACTGTCCATAAATTCAACCAAATCCAAGGTAATGCTTTTTGTTAGAAAATGCTCTCAAAATAGGTGTACTGATAATGTCTGTATTCAAATTAATGGTGATCTTGACTTAACTACTGTTTCAAAAAATTTGGGTTTATTTATAGAAACTAATCTTAATTTTACAGAACATGTTAATTTTATTGCAAAAAAGGCTTTTTCTAACCTAAAATTGATTTATTCTAGGAGATATATGTTAAATAAACAAACTAGGAAGTATTTGTGCGAAGCTTTAGTATTATCTCATATCAATTATGCATGTGTTGTTTATTATCCATTTCTAAAGCAATGTGATGCTAAACGATTGCAATTTATACAAAATAGCGGCGTTCGTTTAATTTGTGATCTTAAAAAGTATGATTCTGTGTCCTCGTCTCTGAGGGAACTTGGTTGGCTTAATATTAAATACAGACATTATTTACAAAGATGTTGTATCTTTCATAAAATTATATTAACGAAATCTCCGCCATATCTCTGTCATAAAATTATCTATAGAACTGACGTTCACCATTTGAATATTAGGTATAAATCTATTCTTACAATTCCTAAACATAAAACTAGTAGGTTCCGTTCTGGTTTTTCATATAAAATTGCTTCTATGTATAATGGTGTACCGCCTTCTTTTAAGCATTTGTCTTATAAAAAGTTTAGATTCGAAATGTTTAAATATATATTAAATTTGTGTTAAATAACCACTTTCTTTGCTGTGACTTTTCTTGTATGTGTAGCTGTTGTTAAATATTTATAGATTATATGTAATAGTTTTTTTTCTCTCACTACAGGTTGAGTGGAAGATCTCTGAACTCTGCCTTTTACTGTACACTTATTATTTAACATGTTTGTTTAACTTATATTGTAATAAAAGCATTATTATTATTATTATTATTATTACAGAAACTAATGTCAGCAACAAATTAATCGCCAATGTCAAATGTGAAAATAATCCAATTAGAAATCAAAACAAGTTTAAATTTGTGTGTTATCAATGTGGTCTACATCATGATCGAGGCAATTGTCCAGCTTTTGGAAAGAAATGTAATCTGTGTTCCCGTTTTAATAATTTGTCTACCGTATGTAAAGCAAAGCGAAATAATAATACCAGCGGATGCAATGAAGTCGTTGAAGATTATGATATCAAGAATTTATCAAATGAGTGTATAAATAAAGTAGAAGAATCATCATCAATTTCAAATTATTATCGTATCGACATAGTTTAAAGTTACTACTACTTGAAAAATCTTGGTTCAAATTATTAAAAATCGAAAATGTGGAAGTCAAAGTGGAAATGGATACAGGATCTCATGTCAACCTTATAAGTATGTTAAAATAATTGGTTTGCAAAACAATATAAAAAAATGTCAAGTTAATTTAACAGCTTACGGGGGTTTCAACATTAATACAATAGGCAAAATACTAGCAAAAGTAAAATCTGACAATAGTATTCACACAATGGAATTTATTGTAGTTGCAAACGACTGTATTGTAATAATAGGGCTAGCTTCTTGTTTAGAACTTGAATTAATCAAACGAATTGACACATTAGATAGCAATAGATTGTATGACAAAACAATATTATATGAAAATAATAAAGAAAATGTTGAAGGTTTAGGCTGTTTTCCAGACATTTGTCATTTGAAATTATCATCAAATGCAGTGCCTTTTGCTAGTTCAGCTAGAAGAATTATGACGAGCCTACGTCGCCTCAGCGGTGCGATGCGGTATCACTATGAGGCCTGAGCTGCGGTGGTGGTAACCTCGGGCGCCAGTTTCTGTTTACAGTGCAGAAACACCACTACTCGGGCGGCTACAGTGAAGACACGGTATGTCCAAAGAGTCGTGAGGGAGGAGTTAGACTTATCCATGAATAAAAGTCACAATAAAGTAATACACATATATTACAATACACCTAGTTTACAAAACTAATACGGTCGGAAGCGGTATAAGCAACTACAAAGTCAGCCGAACGGTTACAAGCAAGCAATACAAGCGGTTAATCTATGCTTTTACTCACTTCTTCTGCTGGAGTGCGAGACAGCAGCGCGCGAATTTTGCTCTGTCTCCGGGGATATATCTGGCGAACAACCAATCAGGGCGCACCAACCCCTAGCGGACACCTAATAGGCTAGAAGGGTTGGAATTTCCCAGAGATCCCGAAATCGCGCATAAAACTGAGCGCAAAATCGCAGACCGCATAGCGATTAGTCCACGAGCAGCGACGGAGTAAATACTGCCCTACTAAGTGTGCGAGTGAACAAGTAGTGAAGTGCAAACCAGTGTGTGCGCACAGCGAAGTGGAGGCCCCACAAACCATTGTCTTTTCTAAGACAAATAAATTCTAGTCTTTCTTAAGACTAAAAAGAATTCGTAGTGTCTAACCGTCTGAGATTTTCCAGTCTAGGCAGAGAAATCTCAGATATTTCTGTTTCAGGTATGAGTGTTGTGAGTAGTGTCGAGGAGGACGACGCAATGCGATCGCGATCGCAAACACCGACCCCTAGCGAGGACAGTGGAGAAAGCTCCTGTGAAAGCAGGAGTGCAAGCCCACTATCCGACGCTGAGCGAATTCTCCCTCGCTAGGACGAGGAACTTGCCAGGCTTCGTGCCGAAAATTGTCAGCTCAGGCAGAGCATTGCCGAGCTCACCAACCGTCTCCGCGAACAAGAGGAGGCGGCCAGGATCCGCGAGGAGGCGGCAGAAGCCCGCCATCGAGCTCTGGAGAAGCTTATCAGGAGCCTGTCGACCGGTTCTAAAGCTTCCAGCCAGGCCAACTCCTCAGAGGCGATAGAAAAATCGCCTGTGCCAGCCCCAGCCACAGCTGCACCCACCGCACCTGCCGCCGCCGCAAGCAGCGGAAAAGGCAAGGGCGGTAAGAAAAAGAAAATGACTTCTTCTCTGTTTCAGGGGACGCAGGTTCATCCGACGAAGAACCCAAGGTGCTGAAGAAGGCCGCGCCATCCCCTGCACCCTCGACGAGCGCCGCCGCCGCCACCGCCGCCACCACCACCACCGCCGTGGGTGAAGCTGAAAAGCTTCCGAAAATCCCGCCGGTCATCCTAAGGAAGGGCAAACGGTGGACAGCCGTGTCGTTCCTTCTGAAGGAGGAACGAATCAACTTCGTCAAGGCGAAAATGGTTAGAGAGGGTGTGGCCATCTCCCCTGCCATCGCGGGCGACCACAGGAGGCTAACCAGGCTTCTTCTTCTTCAGCAAAAGGTGAGGAGTATCACACATACTCCCTCCAAGAGGACAGGCTGGAACGGGTAGTCATCCGTGGAATTCCCTGTGGCACCCCGCTGGAGGAAGTGACCGAGGATCTCCGAAGCCAGGGTTTCGCCCCCGTCAACGTGGTAAGATTGACAAACAAGAGGACAAGGCAGCAGATGCCCCTTGTGCTGGTGCAGGTGCCGCTGGACCAGGAACGCATCTTGCAAGTATCGAGGTGCTGCTCGCTTGTCGTGCGAATCGAACCCCAGAAGGCAGCAGCGGTGGCGTCCCAGTGCCACCGATGTCAAAAGTTCGGCCATGGTCAGAGCCGCTGCGCCGCTCAAACGAAGTGCGTCAAGTGCAGCGAAGGCCACCACTCGGCCGACTGCAAGAAGCCAAGAGAAGCACCGGCCAAGTGCGCAAACTGTGGTGGCCTCCATCCCGCGAGTTATAGGGGCTGCCCTCAGGCCCCCAAGAAAACCGCGGGAAAGAAGTCGGCGGCGGGAACAGCAAAGCCAGCAGCCTCAGCAAAGCCAGTAGCCTCAGCAGAACCAGCTACGTGCTCGCAACTCCAAGACGACGGCGGCGAAGAGCTTCGCTGATGCCGCCTTCTTCACTAAAATACCATCTCTTTTACAGGAGTAATGGCAGATCCTCCAAGTGTGCAGTCCCTGAGAGTCGCCTCCTGGAACGTCGACGGGTTCCAGAGAAGGAAGAACGACCTGCTTGAGCTCTTGCCGCGTCTAGACGTAGACGTGGCCGCCATCCAAGAGACTAGGCTGAGGGACGCCAGGATGCTCGGATACGTGATATATCAGATCGGATACGTGATATATCGGAGGGACCGGCCGGCCAGACAAGGAGGAGGAGTCGCCCTGCTTGTCAAAAGAGGTATCGAACACCATATGTTGCAGGTCCCACAGCTGGTGACCATGAAGGCCGTGGCAGTCTCTGTGAGCACCCGCCATGGAGATATCGCCGTGGTATCCTGTTACCAGCCAGCATCTCTCCCGCTCTTGGACCACGACCTGGAGGCGGTCATGGGGGCATGGCCGCATACGGTTGCCATCGGCGATTTTAACACAAAATCGCCAGAGTGGAATAGCACGACCACCTCAACACGAGGCAGGGTGCTTCTGCAGTTCTTGCAGGACCACGACGACGTGCTTGCGTACGGACCCGATGAGCCAACCTTCCAGAGAGGCGCAGCTAGGCCGGTCGTGTTGGATATCGCTTTACTCAAGGCAATACCGATGGAAGCCGAACTGACGACGCACCAGGAGGGTTCCACGAACCACTCGCCCATCCTGCTCGAGCTAGGGCAGGAGCGTCGCGACGAGGCAACCGTCGTCAGGAGACAGACCGACTGGGAGCGGTTTCGTGCAGAAATGCAACGGATCTGTCAACCGGCCCCTGTCATCCAGGACGAAACGGACCTCGATGCGGCAGTCGTGAGTCTTGAGACGGATATCCACACCGCCTTGGAAAGCAGCACCACTGAGAGGACGGAAAGGAGACGTGCAGACTATGCAGGTGAGTTACCTTATGACTTGCAGGTGCAGATTAGGGAGAAACGCGCGGCCAAGCGACGAGCCATGAGAACGGGCCATACACGCGATAGGCAAGTCGCCAACCAGCTCAACAGGAGAGTCAAAGCCGCCCTGGACGAACTCTACCAGGGGCGATGGCATAGACACCTGGAATCACTGAATCCTGGTGATGTAGGTCTGTGGAAAATGCAAAAGGCGCTTAGGGCTCCCCGCCGTCCGATACCTCCGATTCACGGCGAGAACGGGATCGTCTACACGAAGCGGGACAAGGCAGAAGCTTTTGCAGACAGTCTTGAACTGCAGTGTAGAGAGAACCTTCTCGACGACGAGGACGACACCGACGAGGTGGAGCGCCGTGTGCGGCGTCTAAAACGCCTACCAGATGCAGAACCTATCAGGCCTACCACTCCGGAGGAGGTGAAGGATATCCTGCGCCACCTGAACCCCCGCAAGGCACCAGGATATGACGGAATCGGGAACAGAATTCTCAGAAAGCTCCCCCACCGAGGAGTGATGGCGCTGCTAAACATCTGCAACCCCATCCTGAGACTACGCAGGTTCCCCAAGACATGGAAAAAGGCCGACGTGATTCTCATTCCCAAACCAGGTAAGAACTTAACGTTCCCCTCTAGTTACAGGCCCATCAGGCCCATGATGAGGAAAGTAGCCGAGAGGGTGATCCTGGCCAGACTGCACGAGACCACGGATGAACTGCAAATCCTCCCGGACGAGCAGTTCGCGTACCGCCGTGGCCACTCGGAGCAACATATTCTCAGGTTAGTAGAATTTGTGTCCGCAGGTTTCAACATCAGAGAATCTACCGGAGCGGTCTTCTTGGACATCGCCAAGGCCTTCGACAGGGTCTGGCACGATGGGCTTATCGTTAAGATGCTCGACTTTGGCTACTCTGTCGGCCTAGTCAAGCTGGTGGCGTCCTACCTAAGAGGCAGAGAGCTGCGTGCGAAGGTGGACGGGGCCTTGTCCACCTATCGACTCATGGAAGCCGGCGTCCCCCAAGACGCCGTGCTGTCTCCGCACCTGTTCAATATTTTCACAGCGGACCTACCCAGGACAGAGGACACTTCTGTGTGCCTCTACGCCGATGACACCGCCATACTAGGCCGCTCCTTAAACCCGGAAATGGCGACGAGGCGACTCCAGAGAGCGCTAGGCAGACTGGAGAACTGGTGTAACCGCTGGAAGGTAGCGATCAACGCGGAGAAAGGCAAAGGTATGATGTTCTCTCGTAGGTACAGAGCGCAGCCGCGAGGCCGCGTGACGTTCAACGACGAGGACATCCAGTGGACCGACGAAGCCAGATATCTAGGGGTGACCCTAGATAGAAAGCTGACCTGGAAGTCACACGTCAACGAAGTGGTTCGCAAACGCAAGTTCACGCCAGCCCTGGAAGCGATGAAAGCGCGAGCGGAGGCTGCCTTCGCACGCGCAGAAGTCCACAGCAACCAGCTGATCCAGGCGGCGGTGGACTACCGACCCGATGCGGCCGCCAGGTACAGGCGGCCAAGGTTTCAACTCCTGGACGCGGGGTAAGTTGAGAGGTTTCTTCTGTTTCAGGACCGCCAAGATCAAGAATAGGACTAAGAAGCGACATTGACTTTTCCTCACCCTACGCCGGAGCCTGCCTAGGCAGGGTCCGTTACCTAATCCCTTCCGCGACGCTGTACGATAGGGCCTCTACGGCTCCTTGTCCTAGCGTCACAGTGCTAATCCTGACTTAACCCAAACCCCTACCTGGTCGGAAGCGTTCGCGCCGCCACCAAAACATGACTACCCCCGGGGGTTAGCGAGTCGGCGAAGAAAGAAGAGAAGACAGAAGAGCGCCAGAAGATAAGCCCTTGCCGACGGAGCTTGCTAGGACAGGAGGAGGTTCCTCGAGCCGCCGGCATCGGCCGCAATTGCCGGAGAAGGGAACCCACCTCTACGAGGCGTCCGGGCCTACAGCGATGAAGTGGGTAAAGAAAGATAATCCTTCTCGACTCCGCTCATCCGAGGTCATTAATCCTGCCAAGGCTATTGGCGCGCAGACCACATCAGTCGCTCCCAGTGCTCCTTTGATTAAACTTCGAGACGTCGTTTTTAGTGTGTGAACAGTGCAAGTGCCCTTTGGCAAGTTTTCTACAATTCCTTTGAGCCTTATCCTGTGCAAGCCGTCGCTTCGCCAGTGCTACATCTATCTTCGCCTGTGCTTCAATTATTTTCTACCTATTTTCTACGCTACGCTTCGTTATTTTCTACGCCAGTGCTTTCTACGTCCTAGTGCTTCGCTATTATCTTCGACCTACGCCTAGAAACTCTCACTACGCCGTTTCTAGGCACGATTTTTCCATTCATTTTTGGAATATTCGCGAAATATTCCAACAAAACACCATCTGTGACGTCACCGGCCAAAAAACACAGTTTGCGGCCACCAAAACCGCGAAACAAAAGGTCGTATACGTTTATAACCTCGCTAGGTCTAAACTTCGTGGCAGCGGAGTGGTAGAAGACTTGCGCGAAGACTGATGCTACCTTGCTTCGGATGGCTGGTGCGGAACAGGACTGGTCTTGATGCTAGCGGCTCAGGAACTGAATCTTCGATGTTGGGAAGGCCTAATGCTGGTTCGGAAGTGACGGTTGTGCCTGGACGGTTTTCGGACTTTGCTATTTTACTCAAATTCCACTTTTGAACTTAAATAATCGGCGGCGTTCAAATTTGTGGACGGTTAACTTACTTGTCAGGAACACTGGAGACACGACTGCTTCGTCTGGCGGCTTGGCAGGTACTAATTCTGGTGGATAGCAAGTTTCAAAATATCGCTGTTGACTTGGAATCGGGCGCGCTGGATCGAGCGCGCATCCTACGTCATATCTCCGCAGTGGTAGTCTGGTTCGCGGTTCGATGCACGTTCGGTTCTCGCGGTTTTCCTGACTGGAGTTCGAGCGTCGGCCGGCTTTCAATGTCTCATACGGGGTGGTGAAAAATCACTTCATTACAGAATACCAATGAAAATTAAAAATAAATTTAAATAATATATAGAGTTATTAGTTAAAAATAAAATTATAATTCCAGTTAATAAACCTGTTGAATGGGTCTCTAACATAGTTATTGTTGTAAAACCTAATGGATCATTAAGAATTTGTATAGATCCAAAACATCTTAATAAATATATTATTAGGGAACGATTTACAATTCCAACCATAAAAGAATTAGCTCCAGCTTTAGCTTATAAAAACTATTACAGTGTATTTGATAGTAAGGATGGATTTTATCATATAAAATTAGATGAGGAATTTAGTCGATTATAAGCTTTTAGTACAATATTTGGTACTTATAAATTTCTAGGAGTTGCATTTGACCTCTACAATTTACCAGAAATTTTTCATAAAGTTAGTATTTAAATACTTTGGAAATATACCAGTATTAACAATTTACGAAGAACATAATATAACTATACAAGAAATACTTAAAGGAGCAAAACAGTATAATATAAAATTTAATTTTGAGAAATTTCAATATTGCATAAAATAAATTAAATACTTATGTGTAATTTTTTCAGAAAATGGAATTCATCCAGATCCTGCTAAAATAAATGTAATCAAAAACTTGCCGAAACCAACTTGCAAAATTGAATTACAAAGAATATTAGGTATGATAAATTACCTCAGACACTTTATACCAAATTTATCAGAAATTTTTTCTCCCTTAAGAGAATAACTTAAGATATAATATGGAATTGGTCTATAAGACAATGTAATGATTTCAATAAGTTAAAGAATATTATCTGTAGTAATCAAGTACTAGCTAATTTCAATATAAACCTAACTATAACTATTCAATCCGATTCTTCTAAAGATGCTATAGTTGGCTGCCCTTTGCAAAATATTAAATCAGTATACTTTGCTATCTAGATCTTCAAATACTGGTGAAATTGAATATGCTCAAATTGAGAAAGAACAGCGATTTGCTTTACATGCCCAAAATTTCATAATTATATTTATGGGTATCAGGATGTAACAATTTATAATAATCACATGCCTTTGATCTCGATAAAGATATTGGAAAAATACAAAACAATAAGATAAGGCGATTAAGATTAAAACTACTTCTATATATTTTTCAGATAAAATATTTATCAGGTAAAGAAATGTATATTGCAGATTTTCTTTCAAGGTGTGGTGTGCAAACACATACATAAAATGATTTCTTAATGAATGACATTGTACATGCTGTTACAGAAACAGAATTAAATATCTGATTGCAGATTAAAAAAAGTTCAACAAGAAACTTGTAAACATGACATTTTATCAAAAATAATAAATTAATTAGATTGGCCTAAAAAATGTAATGAAATAGGTGAGTTAAATCATTTTTATAGATTAAAAAATGATATCGAATTGTCTGACAATTTCCTTTATTATAATAATCGTCTAATAATACCTAAATCTCTAAGAAAATTTATGTTAAATTTATTACATGAAGGACATCCTGGAATAACCAAAATAACTGGTATTTTAAAAAATATTGGCCAGGGATATCAACTGATATAAGAAACACAATTTCATCTTGTATGTATGTGAGAAATATTCCAAATCCAAAATCAAAAAACCTTTGATTAATCATGACATACCTAATATACCATTTTATAAAATAGGCGCATTTGAATTAAGCAAAAACACATATTTTTGTATTTCATTTGAAGTAAAGCCGTCTGGTATTTACCGTGTAATACGTATAAGTGCAGAAAACAAACAGCAAATGAAAAATGTATTTATGGCGCTGCAGCCATAGATTCACGGAACGAATTAAATATAAGGTTGTAACGTGAATACCCGATGAACGGTCACGGACGTGGAAGGGAGCTAGATGGCGTGCCTGGGCTGGGCTGACCTACACAGTTTAGTTACTCTTGAGACGTTGAAACAGGCACACGCGCTCTCTCAATATCATTTCTTACTCTTAATATAACTGTTGTCTGCTGAATTTTTGTTAAGTTTTATTCTGTGCAACAGAACGCCACGATGTTAAATCTATTCAAATAATTATTCGAAACCCTGACAACATTTTACACTGGCGCCCAACGTGGGGCTCGAACAAAAGAATATCATATTGTAGTGATTGTTTTAAGAAAGAACTTGCAAACAAGTGCAGTGACAGTAAACACATGTTTGGAATAATACTTTATAGTCTGTTACTCTCCATCTCCGTGAATGGATTGAATACGTTGTGTGTGTACCGGCACGTAGTTAAAAAACTATGTCGTTCGAGACCAGTGGCGGCTGGTGCTAAGGCACACGGGCACGTGCCCACCCTTCACTGTACATGTCACGAAGAAATATATGATGCTATTATAGATTTATATATTTTTTGTAATTCTATATCGGTTGCGAAAAACTACTCAAAACTTATTTCCGTCAACCATCCACGCGCCGAACTATATCAAACTTTATTTCCTGGGAACCCAAGAATTGTCTCCAAACGTGGCTCATTTTCCGACGTTCGGGATTCCTCGGAGTAAATGAAATTCGCCGATTTAAAGCCGACAAAGGGCACTGAAATACGTGTCTCTGTCCCTTCTCCACTAGTCTCCACTGTCTCCAATCTCCATCACTCCGTCTCCCTCCGGCATTCAGTTCTCAGTAGTCGCTTGCTTTGTTTAGTACGTACTTGTATATACAAATATATTTCGCTTGCAGAATAGTTGTGTAAACAAATTTGTGTTTTAACTTTGCTGGTTTTAAAGGCGATTTCTCAGTATAGATATAATTTTAAAGTGATTCTGTGTATTTGTACATACTTATTAAAAGAAATGGATCCGGAACCAGAAATAAATTCTGTTCAGTATCTGTTAAAAACAATCCAGTGCCATTTGATCAAAAATATTTAATTAAAAGAAAGGTAGGCCTACTGATTTATATATTAATTACGAATCTACAAGTAAAGCTAGAACATATAATAGAGTTTTTAATAGAAACATATACGAGAAATATGGTTGTTCTGTGACAAATAAATTGTTATGTTTTGTTTGTTTCATATGTTACAGCGTGGACCAAATACGGACTTGACGATTTAAAGCACATAGCGGATAGGGCCAAAAACATGAAAATTCTGTGACTCATTTAAAAGCATATATATGGACTTTAGTGTTTTAGGAAAAACTGACATACGTGAACAATTAGATATACTCGCGTCAAGAATTCAGACGTCGTTTCGCAACAACTGATCTTTATGTTTTAATTTTGTTAATAGCTTGAAGAGTTCGGCATTAGCGGCTTCCAAGGTTTTATTCTGGTTGTTCAGATCAGTTACGATTTTCTTCTTTTTCTCCAAGTCCTGTCTCAATTTAAATAATTGATTCTTCTGTGTCTCAACATTAGAACTCAGTTGCGGCTGGACTCTCTTCGATTTCGACTAGAAATATTCCTAGAGGGCCTTCGTCTACTGTATACCGTAGAATCGGTCCGAACTTGTCCTTTCTGGTAGTTGTCCAATAAATTTCTCAAGTTATTTATCAATTCTTCGTTGTCCTTCTCGGCTTCACGTCGTCCTTGTCGTCTTTCCGTCCTGAATTTTAGTTGTCTTGTTCTGCCTTGACTGCTTCTAGAAGCTTGCCGTGCAGCTTCAATTTCCAAGACAAGGGCTAGAGCTTCGGATATGTTTTTATGTCTGGCTAACCTTAACGCTTGGCTGATCTCGGAGTCTCGCAGGCCATCAATGAAGCTACTTATTGCTAACTGTTCTTGGAATTCTGTCGGTGCGGTGGGGTAGGCTAGCTTCACCATACGTGCTATATACGCCTCAAATTGCTGCAGATTTTCTTCGAAGCGTTGTCTTCGGCCTTTTAGTCGTGCCTGGTAAACGTGTTGTAGATGAGCCTCGCCATACCTCATTTCTAAAGCACTCTTCAGCGTTTGATAGTCCTTTTGTTTATCGTCAGCTAGTGTTCTTAATATCTCAATAGCTTCACCTCGTAGGGCAACTATTAGTGATGTAGCCTTTTCTTCTTCTGACCACTTATTTGCCAAGGCATCTGCCTCAAATTGTTTTAGGTAAGTGCTCCATGCCACCTTTCCATCGAATGTTGGTGGCTTCACTCTTGACGATGGAACAAAACTGCTTTCAGTCTTAATCACTTCCCTCGCAGACAACTGAGATTTTAGATTTGTAACCTCGTGTTCTAATTTTACTATACTTTCTTCTACGACTTTGGTGACTTCATTCTGTAACTTACTAACACTTTCTTCTACGACTTGGACTTTATCTTGTACCTCACTTCTCAATTGATTGATTTCATCTTCAACAGTTTCCTCAAATTCATTAATATTAATCTTAATTGTCTCTTCCAACTTCTTATTGTTCTCTTGCAAACTGGTTTTCATTTCGTTTATCAATTCTTGACTACTTTCTGTTTTCTCTAAACTGTTCTTCACTTCCTCTTGGTTGTATTTCATTTCCTTTTTCAAATTGTCCATCATTTCATCCTGGCTGTTCTTCATTTCTTTTTTTAAGTCTTCTTTCATTTCGTCCTGGCTGTTTTTCATATCCTTTCAATTTTCTCCCATTTCGTCTTGACTCTTCTTTATTTCTTCCTTCATGTCTTCTTGGCTCCTTTTCATATCTTTCATCATCTCCATTAACTGTTTAAATGTTTCCTCCATTTCTGTTGCTCTAGATCTCGTCATTGGCATTCACTTGTCTAGTCCAAATGTCTTCTTTGTGGAACGTCCTACTTCTGACACCAATGTAACCTCTAAATTAGGTTATCGTTGAAACACGTCACGTAGACAAACAATCTTTATTGTCACTGTTGATAATACAAGAAATATCCTTCAACAAATTTCGCAACTGTCAACACTTTACTTTGACGTTTGTCACTCGCGTTTGGCTGCTCAATATAAACTGACTCACCGGCCAAAAATGATCTGCTTATATAGGTTTTTACAGTTCTCGAAGTTTCTGAGATCTCGAGAACGTGTCGAGAAACAAATAGAATATAGCCTGGAATATTCCGGAAAACGTCAAAATAAAGGCATCACAAAAATTATAAATTCTAACATAAACAGAAACGTGATTTACAAACTAACGAGGTAGGTGAGCTTCAATTATAAATTCCAACGTAAACAGGAACACAATTAACAATCCAAAAAGGTAAGTGAGCCTTCGTAACAATATGGACAATTGGAAAAGTTTTCATAAAAATATGGTTTACTTCAACACACTCGTTAATATTAACATTTGCCACCACAAATGTAAGTATATTGACATCATATAGATACTATAATTAAACATTTACGTGAAGCTTCTGTTCGTTTGAATTGCCTAAAACTATTGTATCAGATAATGCCCGTTGTTTTGCATCCAAAGAATTTCAAAAGTTTTTAAAAATGAATACTGTACATTTTTTAAGCATTCCCTCCTTTTTTCCTCAGACAAATGAAGCAGCAAAGGCTATTGTGAAAACAATTAAAAAATGCTGTTCATCATTTATTAATTAAAAATATCTTAATAAAATTGTATGAAAGTGCTCCTGCTCAGTTATTACATATAAATTTAAGGGTTAGATTAGATTTAATAAAATACATTAATATAAGGGACACTTTTGAAAATACTCAAAACAAACCAACCTTCCAACTACGTGCTATCGTTTGCAATATAAATGACACTCACTAAAACGAATTTTGCGATTTATTTTGAACTTCTGACGTATTCATATTGAAGTCTGCTTTAAATTTTTAACATTAGTTATTAGTTGTTTCACTTACCAAGAGAGATTTAATGAAATTTCTATTCAGAACTTCCAGAAGTTCAAAAACTGCTTTAAGAGAGTCATTATTATTGCAAACGATTGTATGATTGTATGAGTATTTTAAAAATGATACCGCTGTTAAGCCAAAAATGAAAATCAATGTACCTGAAAGACTTACTTATACTTAACTATTAATTTGTATTACTTTTATGATTTTATAGAGGGTTAACTATGACTAAGTACAAACATTTTAACCACGTGCTCAGGGAGGTCTAAAAGACAATAAAAAAATTATTTCGGAATTCTAGCTCAATGTTTAAAAAATGGGGCAAAACCCTCTTTTCCTACGGAAAGTCGGCGCCTATGACAATCAATCA
The DNA here is from genome assembly GCA_025584915.1 of Monochamus saltuarius. Classification (NCBI taxonomy): domain Eukaryota; kingdom Metazoa; phylum Arthropoda; class Insecta; order Coleoptera; family Cerambycidae; genus Monochamus; species Monochamus saltuarius. Next base: position 32,799,375 of record CM046727.1, read on the forward strand.
TCGTCCGACATGGCTAGATATGTCAACTACCATGCACATAAGTATTATGTGCTACACCATGCGGTCGTTTTTTCAACATTGTCAAGTGTAGAAACGACAAAAATAAACATTTTTATTAATAATAATAATGTCTAAGTATCTGATAGATAACAGCTAATCCGGTTAGCTATAGTATTTTGTATTCGTTCTTCGTTCTTTCGTTGTACACTGCCAAAACTACATTTTCACTCCTTGCCGATTCATCATAATTATTCACTAACATATCCGACATAAAATACTTTATTTAATTACTATAACACGTTTATAATTACTCATTTAGCTGATTTAAAGTAACAGTAAGTTGTAGGTTATGAATACTGCATTGCTAGTTGCATACTTTCCATGCTCCAAACCATGCCGAAAATGCGAAGTTAGTTATAATCTAAGTGTCATTTTTACAGAACACTGTAAACATCTTGGGATGTTATAGTTTAAAATATTACTAATTATTTAAAAACATTTTTTAAACATCGTCGATTACTGTTAATATTGTTGCTATTATTAGTATTAACAGAATTTAATTACACAACAACGCAAGAAGTTTAAAAATATATAGCCGTGAGTCGTCTGTAAATGTTAAATGGTAATAAGTATACGGTTACGGTACTCTGATTAGTTTAAAATATTTTTTCAGTACTTGTTTTTCGCAAATTTAATTTTTCGCGTATGTTTTGTGTATTTACAAACATGTATTCAAATGCCTAGATCACGGATGCTGATTTATGGGAATGTGACAAGTGCATATTATCGTGCGGCAGCGTCAAAGACGTTTCCCGAGTATACAAAATATTATGCTGAATACTTTTTGAACCACACCGAACAGCTGTTTTATGCCGTGGCGGTAAACGTGTGGCAGTGTTTTTATGTATTTGTGTACATTTACGTGTATTTTGTTGTATTCCTTTATGCTTCTTCCCGACGTAAGTAATCGACCTGGTCAAGACCGTCAAACCAAGTAGGTACCTCGATTTACACAAAAAGAACAATCGAGGGAAGGAGAGGTCCACAGCAAGTACAAAAATCTTTGCAGGTTTTAATTTAAACAAATAAGAAAACAGAAGATGATTCAACATTCTTAAAATCTCTCCAAGTATCAATCCTGGAAATAAATATTAGTCTGTGCTACCATACCGCATTTCTCATTAAATAATAATTTACATTTTGTAAAGATTTTTTTTTCTTTCAAAGCGGCTCAAACTGATACATGTGTCAATGCGGTGACCTGTCACTATGTTTGATACCTTTGCCTTTGGCAGAATATACCTAACCTAGCGGCTGACAGAAGGTCAGTGACGGCGATAAATAAGAATTTAATATAGTTTTGAAAACAATTTTTTTTTGGCTTTATAAATAAGATTGAAATTTTTTTGAAGGGTGATTCCGTTAATTCTTATGTTTCCCTATCCCCTCTTAAAATATTTGTACTAAGTCATAGTTAACCCTGTATTTAAGGAGGGCTGGAGAGGTAAATGTTATATATGAGTTTGTAATTTTATTATCTGTGGCTAAATAGTAAGCGTTCAGTATGTGACAAAATGTGCAAATAGGAAATATAAGGATGAAATATGATGTTGTAAAACCTGATGCTTTATTTCTCATTTCTTAATATACAATAAAACTTATACATGAAAAAATATATTGAAAACTTACAGATATCCATAGATATCCAAGTCACAAACACAAAGTACATTTCTAAGCTAATTTCCGAAAAAGATGCCTCTGGACAACAAAATTTCAGACTTATTATTGATTACCGTGATTTAAATTCGAAAACAATAGAAATGTCTTTTGCCCAATATCACAGAGACTGGGTAAACTCGATAATGCCAAATATTTACCAGTATTAAATTCTGGTTTGGTTTTTGGACACTACGAATACCTTTCGGTTTAAAAAATGGCCTCCACCAACGTTGTATAGATGAAATTTCAAAAGATTATTTATAAAATCCTATATGCTTGGTATACATAATGACATAATATTTTCATCCATAATCTATCACTAGTCGTCATAAAATGCCTTGAAAATCAAAAAGTTCATCTGCACTATTACTATAATAGAAAAATCAGTAAAGCTATGGAAATCAGTTGCGAATTTCTCCTCATATAAAAACAAGCTTTTTTTTTCTTGTTCGATAAATATCGAGTATATGAAATCATTTTAGAAACTGCTTTATTATCAATGTTTGGAATATTTCATTACATCATCATGATTATAAGCAAGGGTGCTGGAACAACATGAATTATTTTTAATCGGGAAAGAATTTGTTTTAAGTGAGAGTAATTGAGTTTTTTCTGGTTGTTTTTCAGAACCTTCAAATGGTTTATTGGATTTTGAATGTACGTACATTCCGAAACAGTATTTTGTACAATAAATAATAATAATTTATTTACAGAAATAGCCCAAATCAACAAATATAGTTTTTATGTTAAAGAAATAATCATTATACTGAACTGTAAATAAAACAAGTAATCCATAAGTGTACGAATACACTTGTTTCGAAACAACGTGTAAAAACTAGTATTACAAAAAAAATAATAAAAAAAGTAGTAAATGGATACTAACAATATATTAACAACACTTATACACTCACATACATAACCAAAGCTTCAAATATACATTCATATATCCATACACAGACACACATACAGTGAATATTGATTTTTATACCTACATAATGATGCTACTATGTAAAGAATGATTCCAAAATCAATATAAAATAATCATAGAAAATTCAAATTTTATGAAACAATACATCTGCAAAGAGTGATGGAACAAAGTCTATACAGCAAAGTTTCGCTTTGAAACTAATTAATTACTAAACTAATATTCATATTACTTTACAGAAAAAGGTAAGTATTTTATTCCATACAACTATTTACAATTTCTCTAGAGGTGGACATAAGGAACAGTTTACATTGTTTTTTGAAGGAAAGCAAAGGAGGGCCGTTTAGGGTCAAATCTACTGTTTATGACCTATACTTCCTGGCGAAAAAAATTTTTTTGTTTTTGAAAAAAAACAAAAGGGGCCGAAAACCGGCCTTATAGGCCCTTCTCCTTTAATGACTGCATTTCTTTTGGAATGTTATTATACAATTTTGGGGATAAGTACTGATAGGATCTTTGTCCAATAGCTTTTGTCATAAATGGGGTGTTACATACATACATTTTTATTTCGAGTATAATAATTATGCCATTAAATAATCTTGTCAATTTTCTTATGAAAGAAGACTACACAGTTATAATAAAATAATTTCCTGATATCAAACATTTTGGAATCCATAAATACTAAGGGCCGACGTACATGAACCACATATCTGCAGTTGAAGCAACCACAATTTTCGGCCAACTGCATCCTGCGGTCGGTTTAACCACTACAGTGGAATCGTAGCCGACACCTACAATAGTTTTAAAATGACGTTCGAGGAAGAAGCGTGTTGCAGTTGAATACAAAAACCAGATTGTGGTCCGTGTACGCTGCATCGGCTCAAAAGTCGATGCGACCACCCGTAGGCATCGACCGCAAATGGACTGCAGATGCTCACCTCGACTGCAGCACGACTCCCGTGTATGGCATATTGTGTAATTCTTATGATGAGCTGCAGTTCGCCGCGACGCGACCACAATATTGTGGTCGGGATGACTGCAAAATGTCGCTCGTGTACGGCCGGCCTAAGTCGGTAGAATATTTACTTTTATGTAACATAATTTTTAAAAAAGCTTTTAGATTATTTCCAGAGTTCTTACTGCACTAATAATATCAGCATCAAAATTGAGGACGATACAGAAAATGATCCTGAAAAGATAGCCAATTACTTTAATGATTTTTTTGTAAACGCACCAGTAAATTTGATTAATCAAATACCTGCTCCTACTCATGTAAATTATGTTCCTAACAGTGGTAGTAATTTTGTTAATACTAATAGTATGTTTCTATACCCTTTCCTAGAAGAAGAATTAGTCACTTTGCTCAATACAAAAATAAAGAGATAAGAGATCATGTGGTGAAGATGATATCCCTGTATTTTTAATAAAAAGAATGTTAAAATTAATCATAAATCCAATGACATTCCTAGTAAATTTTTCATTCAGTTCGGGCCTATATCCTCAAAATTTTAAATTAAATAAAGTGGTACCGTTACACAAAAAGAAAAATCCTTTATTATTGGAGAATTACCGACCTGTATCCATGCCCAATAGTTTATCAAAAATTTTTGAATATGCCTATTTGGACAGGCTATTTAAGTTTTTGGAAAAAAAATAATATATTCTCAGACTGTCGGCACGGATTTTGACCGCTAAAATCAACAAGTACAGCTAGGTTTGGTTTTTTCAATCAAATAATTGAATTTTTTGACGCGGGAGATAGCCCGGTCGCAGTACCTACTATGTGTGACTTGAGCAAAGCTTTTGACTGCGTCAACCACGATAAACTGTTTAGCATTCTTGAAAACTATGATCTGTATCCATGCCCAATAGTTTATCAAAAATTTTTGAATATGTCTATTTGGACAGGCTATATAAGTTTTTGGAAAAAAAATAATATATTCTCAGACTGTCGGCACGGATTTTGACCGCTAAAACAGCTGGTTTTTTTTTTCAATCAAATAATTGAATTTTTTGACGCGGAAGATAGCCCGGTCGCAGTACTATGTGTGACTTGAGCAAAGCTTTCGACTGCGTCAACCACGATAAACTGTTTAACATTCTTGAAAACTATGGCGTTAGAGGAATTACTTTAAACTGGCTAAAATCATTTCTACGTGATCGTCATCAATTTGTGTCTTTAAATATGACAAATAATAATCAGACATCTCAGTTTAAATCAAAAATTTTAAATGTTGACATTTGGGTCCCACAAGGGTCTATCCTGGGTCCTATACTATTTATTTTATATATTAACGAAATTAATTCTGCTGCAAAGTGGTGTCATCTTACTGCTTATGCAGATGATGTTGCGTTGGTAATTTCTGACAAGAATCATGACGTTTTGACTCGTAAATGCTCTGACACTTTAAATAATATTGTAAGCTATCTTAACAATTATAACCTTTTTTTTAATGTCGAGAAAACTAATTTATTACAAATTCATAATTACCAAAAAAAAGTAGATAATATTTCTATTAAAGTTAATGACACTTTTTTGTCTTCTTCGCATGATGCAGGACGATTTTTGGGGTTTTATGTCGACGAGAATTTGAATTCGAAACATCACTGTGATAAGTTAGTTTCCAACTTAAATAAACTAATGGTTCTGTTTTTAAATTTACAAACAGTACTACCGCAAAATCAACTTTTAAATATTTATTATGCAAAAGTTGATTCTATTTTAAGATATGGTATATGTTTCTGGGCTGGCTCGGCTTCTAGTTCTACTGTATTTGTTGCACCAAAAAGGATTATTAGGTCCATTGCTGGAATATCTTCCATTGCATCATGTAGACCCTTTTTAAGAAATATAGAATTTTGACGTTAACATCCTTATATATTTATGAATTATGTATTTAACAATGTTCACTCATTTATATTAAATCAAGATATTCACGTCATAAACGTCACAAACATGACTTTTATATTTCATTAGTTAATTTTAACCTAACCTTAGTTAATTTTAATCTAACCAAAATGTCTCCAAATTACATCGGGCTAGAAGTATTTAATCGTCTTCCAAATTATTTAAAAACGGCTCAAAACATAAAAAAGTTTAAAAAAGATTTAAAAACTTATCTGATAGGTAAGGCATTTTATTCATTATCAGAGTACATCTAATTTTATATGTATATGTGCATTAGTCTCTTAAATGTCCCGATCTGTTGATATTTTATATCGGTACTGACTGAAAATATATGTATATATATATATATATATATATTTCTAATTCTTTTTTTATATATGTAATTTATTGTTGTATTTTAATGTGTGTATATTTTGTACTTTGAATACAGTTAAACTGTATTCACTATTTTGTGACTATTCCTATACAATGTATATTGTCGATATGGAAAATAAACTATTATTATAGTTCACTGTTCACACTTCCCATAACTTACGCAAAATATGCGAAAAATTAAATTTGCAAAGGCAAGTACTAGAAAATTATACCGTATATATATTATTTTTGATAAAATCTGACTAGTTTAGAAGTTTATGAATCTGATGCATTCTGCAGTCGTCATCTGTAAGCCTCTAGTGCAAAATGTACTTTACGTCGATAAATTTTTAAACTTCTTGTGTTGTTGGGAAATTAAGTTCTGTCAATACTAATAATAGCAACAATAATCGACGATATTTGCATAAAATAATTAGTGCTAATTTAAATTATAACATCCTGAGATGTTTACAGTGTTCTGTAAAAATCCCTTAGAATACTACTTCTATGCTTTGATCAGTGCTCTTTGATGTATGGAGAGTATGCAACTAGCAATGCAAAATGTCTGGTTCAGAATTGGGACTATTTTTTTTAACGTTTTATAGTAATTGAATAAAGGAATTTATACAGTCATTTTACTATGACATAGTTTGCCCTATGTGTACTGTTTTTGTTTTTCTAGAGTCAAGGGCAAATCCAGCGGAGCTACGGCAGTCATCGTATACAATTTTAAATTTTACATAAGCACTGAACTGCCGTGGGTACATTCAGTTTTCTATTAGTAGGTATTCCTTACATTAAATTTCAGTTTTCTTATGTATCTATCAGGTACTATTATTAATAAAAATGATTATTTTCGCCTTTTCTACATTTGTCAGCGCTATAAAAAACGACAGGTAGGTCATTGATATTTCTAGGCCATCTCGGACGATAATTGTCATAGGCGCCGATTTTCCGCGGGGAAAGAGGGTTTTGCCCCATTTTGTGAACATAGAGCTAGAATTCTGAAATAAATTTTTTATTTTATTTTAGGACTCCCTGAGCACATGGTTAAAATTTTTGTACTTAGTAATTAAATCTGTATAAGGTAGGCAAGTTGTTGGTTGATATTTCTCCTCTAGCTTATGATAAAGAAAAACTCGGTTTCAAATTTATGTATTTTGAGTTCAATGTATATTCTATATATTATACTATGGATACTGTAATTTTCAGCTAAATTATATCCTAAAAATAACATGAGTTTTAAAAGATAAATTTCTAGTGGTTTCATCTCTTTTTTCTAATTCATTTACTATTTTTTTTATTGAAATTGCTTTTCTAATACGTGAATTTGCATCAATATATCATTTTTTCGGTTAATTTTGGCTAATTGCTCCTGCTCGGGTTTTGGAATAAGTCCATTTTCTATCTTTTCTTGAAGAGCTTCTACTTCCCGCAATTTTTTTCTTAGATTTTTTAATTTTTTTTCTGGATCTATAGATTCTGTTTTATTTTTGTTTTCTTTAAATCTCTCTGAAGAATCATTTTGTTTCGACTTGATTGTAATATCCAAATCTTGTAACTGATTGGTTACTTCTGCAATATCTGTAACAAATATAAATCTTTAAAAAAATTACATTTATATATTAAAAAATATATATCTTATGCATTTTATGGGCTATGTTAATTTTTCAGTTAAACCAATTAAGTATGTAGTTTATTATGTTACACCTCTTGCATTTGCCACATATTTTGACTTATACATATTAATCTTTTGCACCATAATCACGTGGACGACAATACTCTGCTACGTTAATCAGCCACTCATATGCCTTATATTCATGTATTCAGTAGTAACAAGGTAGTGAAGGCAGTATCTGTAGAGAAGAAACAAAGCATTTAATTTGGAATCGTCAGCCGGAAGTATCTCAGTGATATCACTGTCAAAAAAGGACAACTCCAATGCCGAACTACATTCCAGAGCCCATGCATAATATTGTTCCAGCCCAGACATAATATTATGGGTTTCTGCTAATGTCAGGTGCATAACCACATATTAGATTTGTTCAATCAGCAGTCAAGGACTATACTCTATTTTTAAACTAGGAGGAGCGAATGCCAAAGACAAATTTACACTGCAAAATTTACTAAAAACTACCCTAGATAGCATCAGACTATCAAGTATACACTCACTGCAAGTGTTTAACCTCAATTTGAGTACAATAAGCTTTCATTACTTTCAAATGGGGTTATTAAGTATCTATTCAAAATAATGTGCAATGAATAAATATCTAATTCTAGGTTTATTTAACTTTTTAATATATATTTTTAAAGTAGGTAGGTAGGTACTTCCTACATAACACTGAATATGAATGAAATAATTTACTACAAACCAAACATCTATAAATGATTGATTCCAGTTTTCACTTTTAAATTTTTTTTTATTGATTCACATTTTTACAATTACCATTGGAGTAATCATATAATGGTGTTTTTGTTACTTTGAATTGTTGCACTTCTACGAACTACGTTTATTAAGTTACCGGATAATTGCTAAAAAACTGATAACTGAACTTCGTTCGTAATATATCATCTGCAGGTGTTCAAAGTAACAAAATAAGTTTTTATAATTTATAATATTATTGGTAAAAATAAGGAACAAATCATGTCTTTAACAATTTTCTGAATTATTTGACGAGTCAGTATCCATATCACTCTCGCTATTATTAATTGATATGATTAAAGGCTCAATGAAATCGTCCATAATTCCGTCAAGTGTTCTTATTTTTTCTTCCTCCTTAATCACATGTTCTACACACTTTTTCCAGTTCATATTTGTAACATTATTGAGAGCCTCTATTAATAGTTCCTTTACGTCTTTCAATTTATATGTTTTATTTTTGCTTGCCACTTCATTCTTCACCTGTGCCCAAATCAATTCTATAGGGTATAATTCACAATGATATGGTGGTAATCGTAAGACCACTTTATTTTCTTTTTTTGCCATTTCGTTAGTTATATACAAATTATATTTATCTTTATTTTGGCGAATTAAATATAATAATTGCAATCTCACCATACCTTCTTCAAATTCGATATTTTTTTATTGTAGCCATGCCTTCATATCAATTGTTCTTGTTGATGTTGTCGGAATAGCTTCTACTTTTCGACTATGGTATGAGGCATTGTCCATTACAATAACAGAATTATCTGGTACTTTCTTCAAAAATTCAGAAAACCACTTTTCAAATACATTTGCATTCATTTCCTCGTGATAATCCCCACTCTTCTTGCCTTCGAAAACCATTAACGAATCTTCAACAAATCCTTCCTCTGAGCCAGCGTGTAAGATGATAAGACGCTTTCCTTTACCGGATGGATTTTTTAATCCCATAGACAGCCCTTCATTGAACGCCTCACGTTTGCTTTTAATATTAGTATCAACTCATACCCTTTCATTTGTATGACCTTCATTTAACCATGTTTCGTCTAAATAATAAATAGGTCTACCTTCAGATCTAAACTTTTTAATTGATATTAAGTAGTCAAGTCTCCATCTCACTATATCATCACATTCTATCAACACACTTTGTTTAAAGTATCTGAAAAAAGAAAATAAAATGTTTTTATTGCAATTGTACTTGCTCGAGATATGTATTCAACCTTACTTGAAGTTAATTTGTTTCATAACTTTGTATAATGATGAACGGGACATCTGTGGCAAATCCTGACGACTTTTTATTGCAGTTAATATTTTGTCCAAAGTGGGCATCTCATTTTTAAAGAAAAAGCTGTGTACTATACGCCTTATGGAATTCTTCATTACTTCATCCAAAGATGTAACAATCCCAGGTCGTCCACCACAGTGTTTGGAAGTAGACACCCTTCCAGTAGATTTATACTGTTTTATGGCTCGATATACTGTTGATTTTGCAACACCTAAAAAAGTATAATGTGTAATATAGTTCAACAGTAGATAATGTTAATATAAATTTACCTAATGTCATCGCTATTTTGGATACAAGTTGGACAGTTTTAAGAATAGGTTCATCATCTAGGCTTTTCTTGTACAAATTCAATATTGCTTGTTTTCTTGGGGGCGACGGCGATGTAATTCCCGCGCCTGCCTTACTTGTGGTCGGCACACTAACATCCATAGCCAATGGAAAATTGGAAAAAACGAATGGCAAACAATATAATAAGTTGTTTAGTTCTGATAAGAACTGATTTATACGTAACTGAGATAATAAATAGATAGAAAAACAGGTAAAAACACAATGACAACAAACTGATGACAACTAACAAGCAAAATGTCAACAAATGCCAAAATGTAAAATTTATTAGCAGTGTAAAGTAGGTTCGAAATTAACCAATAAGAAACCAACATTTTGGCGCGCAATATTCAAAATGCTCCTCCTAGTTTAAAAATGGAGTATAGTGTGAACATACAACTATAAGCAAAAGGAGACCGAACCGTTCAGTCATAAATTGTCAATAGTCTTGTATCAAACATTATGTATGTACGTATGATAAAAGAATGCAACGAGAACGTGAACATTCCAACAAATCCCCAACAGTGGTGGTAGGTAAGTGAAATATTTCATATTAACTTATTGATACAATTATTTAAATTATTTTAGATTCATGCAGAATGGAATCAGAATGTAAAAAGGAAGAGCAGAAAACTTCATCAGCATCAAAAACTAGTAAAACCTGGATGCACATTTTCAATATTTATACACAGTTTACGTGGGTAATCAAACATGTACCTTTAGACATGTGATCTGTGCTACTGTGCTAATTACAATTTACTACACCCAGGGTGGAGTCAATGTTGCAATATATTATAATTATAGGAGGATAGAATAGGATGCAGCCTATCAGTGTTACTGTAATCCATTAGAAATTATTGTCAAAAATACATACCTACCTAATAAAAATAATATTTAAAAAAGATAAATTGTATTGTTCATACCTACTCTTTATAGAATCTAAATTATTACCAATAATTAAAAACTAGGTACCTAACTATTTTCATTGTGCCTTCTTCCTATTTATAAATTAATTATTAATAATATTAGATAATAAAATATATTTCTTTTTGTTTGTTAATATTCATTTAGGTATCACTATCATACTCAGAATAGTAATCTTAATTGTATAAAATTGTAATCCCACTTATAACAAACTTTAGTTTTGTTTGAGATTGTATTTACTGTCAAACTAGTAACACTGTATTTTACTTACTATGTAAAACTATGATATGGCAATAAATTAACACTGAATTGTGCTATAGACAAATAATAATAAAATTATACATTATATTAATATGCCAAATGTCATACGTCAATTACCAGAAATAAAATTAAATTTCTGACCAATGAAAAGCTCCAGTTACATTTAACGGCAGGTTATTCCTAGCCGTTTCATAACAGGGTCACGTGATCGTTGTTAAGTTAAGTAACTGGGAGAAATAAACTTGACTTAAGTGTCAATCATAAGAATTTCTGATTAACCCATCAGTTACCTTTAACAGGCCCGTTAATGATAACTGGATGTGATCAATCATAGGCCCGAATGTGTGTCATACAAATGCATTTCAAAAGTTATTATATTATTTGAGGAGAATTTAAATAATTTTATTTTGGATATTACTTTTGCTTTGTGTTCAAATATTCGAGATTTCTATACCTAAAAAACACCACAAATTTGGTCATTTTAGTCATTTGAAATATTTACGGTGAGAAATACGGCGACCTTAAGAGATCATAACTTCCATAAGCAGTACATTTCACGATCCATTTATTAAAACTGTTCTTCCTATTTTTGAACATAGATTCTGCTGTTGACGTTTGGCAAGATAATTTTGGGATCAAATAAAACGGAAAATACAAAAATAATATTGCAAGAAATAAAACATTAAATTAGTATACAAATATACTTATATAACATAAGGTTTTAAATTTAAAAAAGCAATTCGAGTAGACAAGTACGGTAAACTACTACGCTAAACAGACAAATAAAGTAATTTTTTTAACCCCTGATATCCAAGGATATAATCTGTAACACTGTGCTTTGCTTATGCGGTCGCAAATCGTGTACTTTGCACGTGTAAGTCACCTACCGCGGGCCATAGGAATGATAATTTCATAAATGTTTACCCAGATATTATTTAGAGTTGCGTCAGTCTTTTGTATTAAGCGGGCATTACACTAACAATTTATTGTTGAAGAAATTGATGAATTAATTCATAAATTTCTTCAAGGTCGCACTTTGGTTTTACATATGTTCAGGGCTTTGTCAAATTTCTTAACAAGATTGCTGTCAGATATCACCCGTACCAACCTAAAAATAATTTTAACTTTTGATATTTTATCATTCCCATTTGTATACGAAACAAAAACTGTTAAAAATAAAAAGTAACTTTAATAATTATATTTTAAGTAAAAAAAAGTGAGAAATAGTTAAAAAAAGCTTCCATTGCATTTATTATTGCTGTTGCTCTGTTACTGGTTACATATTTACATTTATTTTATGTTGGTATTCCTGAATTGAAGTAAAAATTGACAAAAAATTAGAACAAGTTTTAAGTCGTCAATAATTTGACGAAGTTCTTCATCAATTTATTTGACGTCCAAGTTTTAGTATTACATTTGTCAATTAACTTGACAAAGCCACTTGATCAATTAATTGACAAAGAAGTTAATGTTAAGCGCGCTTTATGTTCTGCTGGTCAGATAATTACGTCAACCCGTGCTGTTTTTTTTTTTTTTTTTGACTACTAATACGATTAATCAATTAATAAAATACAAAACAATATTTTGGGTACACAATGTCTATCTACCTTGCCACTGAAATTCGATTATGTATAAATGAGGAATTTAATTATTTTTATTAGTGGTGGCCGTCAGGTGACGCAATTGCTGCACCTACAAAATGGGTTGTGCGTACCACTCAGTTATTTTTAATCTGATATAAATTTTATAATTTGTGTTTTTAGACTAAAATACATGAATTGATTTATATTTACTGCAAAATTTATCAAAGTCAATAATAATAATTTTAAAACGTAGGGCGCTGAACGCCTTCTTACAGTAACAGTGCTTATTTTGTTCAGCGCAACTACGATTTCATATAATGCAGAAACAACGTCTGTGAAACCGGCACCAGTAAAAATCCGCTGCAAGCTACAAACCATCAGCCTTATTTATGGCGGTTGTCAAGACAACGGCAAAACGCATAGTTGACTAGAATTCGCGGTGCCGCGGAGGTCGAGAGCTGCTTCACCTCTTTAAATAAAGCTTTTATGTGTCAAGTGCTTTTTATATGTACCTATGTATTCGATTATAAATATGGAAATTTGTCGAAATATATCTAATTTATGGTACCAATCGTTTGTGTTGGAAATACCATTTTCTAGATGAAAAAATGAGGATATTTTTTAAATTCAATGAGACCTGTACCTTCACTTGAAATTGACAAAAAAGGACAATGAAAAACAAAATAACTCAACCTTAGTATTTAATGCGTAAATTCTGACAAACAAACATTTTTTGGGACGTCATTATTGTCGCAAACATGATGTCCACTTCCTCTTTTTCTTACAATGGCAACTCCATGTTTTGATAGCGCCATTTGAAATGTTATTCTTTATACAAAATGATGAGTGCTGATGGGTTAGGTATACATAACAAGAATTTTGAAAATAAATTTGTTTTCTATTATTCACCTTAGTAATATAAATTTAACAAAAACGTCAAAAGTTATAAACAAATTAAATATTGAAAGTGAATTCAAGTTTGTCCATTGCCCTGCTCATGCAATGCAATATTCAAATTCTTTTATGGCACCATATTATTGTATAATCGTGACGTACTCTCTATTAATGACTGAAAAAAGTGTTCTTGCTTGGATACAAAACAATTTTTCTTGCTTAAAAAGAATGAAAACTTATTTGCGTAACTTAATGATGGATACGAGAGGCAAAAAATTTAGTAAAAGGGTTTTTAATTAAACTTATAAGTGCAGAACTATTATAAATTTGCATCTTTAAAAAATAGTAGAATAGATCTTATATTTAAAAAGTAAATGGGTGAATTAAATTGCTACATTTTTTACTATAATATGACAATTTTACTACAAAGTATTTGTTATCCTTCTGCTTCACTATTATCCACGAGCCGCCACTGATTTTTATTGCTCTTAATATCTGAAGCTTAAAATATATGTCACTCTCATTTTCACACGTATTCTTTTGTATTTGAATTGCTTTTTACATACATGTGAAATACCCACACAAAACTTTTTAGAGTATCTTTAATTAAAAAAATATCGATCTCCATGAAGAGAAAATAGGTTTGCCTGCAGAATGTGTTAAAAAATAAATTATATATTAACTCTTCTGCAGAGTGATTAATTTTACTGCAGGGAAGAAAACGATTTGACAACGCAGCGACATAGAAACAACGTCAAGAAAAGCACCACTTAGTATGCAAAAGCCAAACTTTGTGTGCGGGATCTGCAATTTAAAAAAAATTTAACGAGGATTTTACAGGGGCGTTGCCATCTAGCGGACGAATCCCAAAGTTCGATAGGTTGTCTAACTAGTAAGTACATAAACAAGGGTTTTATACATAACTCATCCATAATTATTTTGATTTATAAACATTTACCATTATAATTTGTTCTAGAAATAGGTACGCTTTATTCTAGGGGATGCACAGGGATATTATATGTATTTAGGCTACCCTTTATTATCGTCATTATGAGATAAAAAATAAAGTTTTAAATAAAAGTTGTAGGGCTGTAACTGAACCCCTTTAATAAGTTAATGGAATCACAGTGATGTGCAGTTGAGGGGTACAAGAAGTAATTTTATATTTTTTAAGGAACCAGAAAAAAGAGTAATCCAAAAATTCAACGATACACAGGACGTTCCATTAAAAATTATATTGCTTCTTGTAGCCCTCAACTTTTGCACGCCACTGTGCTCCCATTAACTTATTAGGCATTATTCAGGCATATCTCAGGAACTCATTTAGTACCTATATATTTTTTCTAATTTAACTCAGATAATCGAGCAGATAATTCTTACTAGTGTCATTGTCAAGATCTTTTTTTATGAAAAAATAATATTACACAATATGTAAAATATTATAAAAATAGGAACAAGATGATCGTCTAATTGTTGATATTGCCCACTCAAAATTCGCCACCAAAAATGAAATTTTACTTTTACTTGCCTGACAAAAAAGTTATATAAATAAATAACTTCTCAGGACAAAATGTATAATTATTAAATGCCACTAAGAAACATATTTTTCCAGAAAAAAATTGATATAAATTTTATATTGTGATTGTTAGTTACGAACTGATACGTAGCTATATTAAATATTTTTTTACTGTTTAGACGAACTTATAAATCCAATGCAGGTCCGCAAAACAACATTTAAAAATGTATATCTCGGTGGGAATAGATATACAAATGTAACAAAATGAATGAAATTAAATTAAATTAACTATAAATTTATTAATAGGACTCACTTGTTTTCTTCGTCTTCTTTTTTGTATCTGTTTGCATTATGTATAAACCAGGTATAGACCTTTCAGCAATTTTACCAGAAGGCAAAATGACTGGGCTTGGTTTTTTGTTATTAAATTGTTTGCCTTTGCTTTCATATAATGGAACTTCTTCTTGGGGTACATATCCATCTTTAACCCTTCTTGCTTTTCTCCACGTACCATCTGGTCTTTGAGAAGCTGGTATAAATTGTTCGCCTTAAATTTTTTTTTGTAATAATTACAACCCATTTTCTGTGTAATTCATATGAAACTTCTTACCATTTTGACTCACGACATTACTTGTATGTAAGGACATTATATATTTCTAACTAATCTTTCAATTCAATTTAATATATAACAATAAAACTAAGAACATTTAAAATTCAACTTCACCATAGGAATTCTACTAAAACAAATTTAAACATAATAGTTATGTTTACTGGGATTATTTTTAATTTATCCAAATCCATATAACTAAATATTTATAAACAACCACCGACCACTGAGCTTAGAGAATGCCCACTGAACGACACTACAAACCACAGTATAGTATGCGACAAACGAACGAACATGACAACGACACTAGAGTAAAGTAGCCTTAGCCTTTAGCCTTAGATCGCTTATAAACCGAGGAGGTTACCTACAAACTTTGGTCCAATAGGATTGCAGTATGTTTGTGATCGATTGACGTAGAAGCTATTTTTTTACGATTTTCGCTATCCAACTCAGTGTTACTTATATTTTAATTTTCAGTCGTTTTAAAAATTTCTCTGTGGTGGATATATTATGTTGCCAAACAGTACTATTATAATATGAGTCTTGTTGCGATTCCGAACTAGTTCAGGATTAATTTACGGATGTGCTCAAGCGTAGTTTGAATTTGATTGTCCGAAATGCAAACTGCGCTTGCGCTCATCTGTAAATTAATTCTGAACTACATAGTTCGGAATCGGCACCTCGAACAAGGCTATTATCAGGGACGGATGGCACAGGTGGAATACCGGGAAATTTCCCGGTGGGCTGCGAGACCTGTAGCCGTTTCTTCGTAATTTTTCTAACGCTATTTTAAAATTGATAATTAAGAAAGTAATAGCCTTGTTCGCGGTACCGATTCCGAACTAGTTGAGGATTAATTTACGGATGGGCGCAAGCGCAGTTTGCATTTAGGACAATCAAATTCAAATTGCGCTTGAGCACATCCGTAAATTAATCCTGAACTAGTTCGGAATCGCTACCGCGAACAAGGCTAATAATTGGCGACTGTTTGGGAAAAGGGGTATATGTCCGAATTTGACGATCTATGATTTGACGAAAATGAGTTAACCCTACCAGCCTTTTAAAACACTAATTCTTGTGTCTGGGAAAAGAGATATAAATCTCTGAAGGTAGTGAAATTCAATAAATAATATTACTTGTATGTTTTATTTAGTTACCTTTTACCTACTACATTTTGTGAGAAGTTAATTGAAAATGTAATAAATGCTTATAAAATAATAACCAATATCCTATAGCAATATAGTGTATATTATTAAAACTTATAAAAGAGGCATATATTTCTGCACAAATATAAATTATTAAAATCTTAGAAGGCTGTTATCTCCAAACTACTTTTTTGACATTATACCTCTTTTCCCAAACAGTCGCCAATTTGTGTATTTATGTAAACTCGAATCAAGAATTCATACGTCTTACGTCACGGCTGACGTTACACATTTGTTTTTATTGTCAACGTAATTTTCAATATTTGGTCGCGTTAAAGACAATGTTTTATTGCAATTTAGTGCAATATATGATGGAAACTTTTAGTGTAGTATATAGTTTTATTACTATTAGTTAGCCACATGGAATGTTAGAAGTTTAACCGGAAAGGAAATTGAATTAATAGAGGAATTTGACAAAATGGATTTAGACATACTAGGAATAACCGAAACAAAAATGAAAGGGAAAGGTGAGAAAACACTAAAGGGAGGTCATACGCTCATATACTCTGGAGTAGACCAGAAGCAAAGGGCGAAAGAAGGAGTTGGATGCATAATAAAGCGCCAAATACAGAACTATGTGCAAAGTTGGATAGGTATTACGGAAAGAATATTAAAAATCGAACTGAAGTGGAGGAACAAAACAACACTACGATAATAGTTGCGTACGGTCCAGGGGAAGATGAAAAAACAGAAGTCAAAGACGAATTCTGGGAAACGTTAGCAGAATCAATTGAAGATATAGAAGGAAGAGTGTTAATAATAGGCGACCTAAATGGAAGGGTAGGAAAAAGAAACGAAGAGTCTGGGGAAACAATTGGAAGTCATGGAGAAAGTGTCAGGAATAATAACGGAAGACGGCTGATCGATTTTTGTTTAATGAACCAGTTAATAATAACAAATACAGTATTTCAGCATAAGGATATACACAAATACACAAGGGAAGTAGCAAGCAGGGGTGAAAGATCTATAATAGATTACATAATAATAAATAATGAGTTTAGGAAAGAGGTGATAGACACAAGAGTTAGAAGAGGAGCGGAATTATATACAGATCACTATCTAGTACTGGCAAAAATCAGGATAAGAAAAGAAGTTAGAGAAAACAAAACAGAGCAGTAAAAACACCAAAATAAAAAAGACAAAAATACAAATACACAAGTTAAGACATAAAGATACGGCAAAAATATATACAGAAAGAGTAGAAAGAGAAATGGGAAAGATAATGGAAAACATGGAATTGCTTAATGTAGAAGACTTGTGGTTACGTATAAAGGAAACAATAGTGACGGCAGCAGAGAAAACATGCGGAACAAAAACAATAGATAAAAACAGAAAACAAACTAGCTGGTGGAGTGAGGAAATAAGATTAGAAATTAAAACCAAAAAGAACAAGTGGCATACCTATCTCAGAAATAAAAACGAGGATACATACACGGCATATAAGGAACAAAGAATAAAAGTCAAAGAAATGGTGAAACTGGCAAAGGAAAGATCATGGGAAGAATTTGGGATAAAAATGGAACAAGACAGCCACAGCAACCAGAAGCTATTTTATAAAGTACTAAAAACACTAAGAAAAGGAAAAAGCAATAGATATACGCACTTAACAACTAAGGATGGGAAAATATTGGGAGGTGACGCGGATATAATGGCACGATGGAAAGAGTATTTCGAGGAACTACTGAACATAGAACAAAGAATAGTCGAAGAAGAGGTAAATGAAAGGGAAAATACAGAGCAAGGCATAGGAAGGGTCGATCAAGATGAATTTAACATAGAAGAAGTAATAGATGCAATAAAAAGGTTGAAAAGAGGAAAAGCAGCAGGATATGACGGGATATATACCGAAATGTTGTCGAATCTTGGGAGCAAGGGCAGGGAAATTCTGACGACCCTGTTTAACAAAGCCTGAAAGAGTGCTGTATACCCAAAGATTGGGAAATGGGCATAATAGTACCAATACATAAAAAGGGTAACAACAGGGACTGCAATAATTACAGGGGAATAACGTTGCTGAGTATAACGGCCAAAGTATACGAAAGATTGCTAGACAAAAGATTGAAAAATATCACGGACACACAAATGGAAGAGTCGCAGAGTGGCTTTAGAAAAGGAAGAGGGATACAAGACCACATATTTACAATAAAGCAGATGATAGAAAAGAACTTTAATAAAAATATATACGTAGCTTTCATAGATCTAGAAAAGGCATTTGACAGTGTATCAAGAATAATGATATGGAAGAGTTTGGAAAGAAGAGGAGTTCATAGCCAGCTGATTAGAAATATAGCCAGATTATATAAACACACACGAAACATAGTTAGAACTAACAACATGGAGTCGGAGGATTTTGAGACCAAAGAAGGACTGAGGCAGGGTGGTGTGCTAAGCCCAACTCTCTTCAACATAATATTGGACGATGTTACTAAAGAAGTCAAACAAGAAGTGAAGAAATTGTACGTAGGGTATAGATATTTGGAGCCAGTATACATATCGGACGCATTCGCGGACGACCTGATGATATATGCTAGAAATGAGAAAGAACTACAATACAACTTGGAAACGTGGAACACAGCACTCAAACAGAGAAACCTAAGAATTAACATAGGCAAGACAAAGATAATGGTGATAGGAAAGAATGACATTCAAACAACAGTAAAGCTCGACAACCAAACGATAGAACAGACAGAAAGCTTCAAGTACCTGGGAGTAAAGATACAAAAAGATGGGAAGAACGAGGCGGAAATAAATAGCAGAATTGAAAATGCAACAAAACTATATTACGCACTAAATAACACATTTATAAGGAAAAAAGAAATATCAAGGAAGACAAAACTATCAGTATATAAGACTATATTCAAACCAATTTTAATGTACGGATGTGAGAGTTGGACACTAACGAAGCAACAGAAAAATAAGTTACAGGCCGTAGAAATGAAGTACTTAAGAGGCGTCAAGGGAATAACAAGGAGGGACAAAATACGAAATGAAGACATAAGGAAAGAGTTACAAGTAGAACCAGTACTCGTGAGCATGGAACGTCAACAATTAAAATGGTTTGGACATCTGGTAAGAATGGAAGAGGGAAGACAGGCAAAAAGGATATGGCAGACAAAGGCAGTGCAGAAAAGATCCAGAGGAAGACCATGCAGAACGTGGGATGACGTTATAGCGGATAACCTGAGAAGGAAAAGCAAAACATGGAAAGAGGGAAAGGAACTGGCAATGACTAAGAAAGACTGGGCAATTTTTGTGAATAATTAATTGTGTTCACCTTAACACCTTCGGGTATAATAAGGTTTTTGATTATATATATATATATATATATACTATTAGTTGCAGTTTCTTAAATATTTTGATGAAAATATAATGAAATGTTCATCTTAAACATTTATTATATCATAATAACAATTCCTTTATATGCCTTTTATATAGGTACTTATAATAAAAAAAAAAACAGATTTTCAATAATTGTTTTTTATTACAATAATAAACGATCTATATCCCACATATTTTTACTTTTGTAAAAATAAAGGCCTTGACTTGCATAAATGTACCTTAATGGCAGAATCTGCTATTAAGCAGTTGGAAGCAATTCAGATAAGTTTTTTGGAAGTCAAAGACGAAACAGAAAAAGTTATTAATTGGGCAAGCAATAAATTAGAAATTTTAGAAATAGCAATAGACATTGAAACAGCTTCCACAAAAAAAAGTTCGTAAAGCAAGAAAATGGATGGAGAAAACTGTTATGAAGTTTCAAATAATAAATTTCGAATGTTTCAAAACGGCACTGTTAATACACTAATGGACATAATAACCGAATCAATTAAAAGAAGATTTTCTAAAAATTTTGACTTATGCAGACATTGCTGTTTTAGATTCAAGAAACTTTTGTGAAATTACAACTAGTATTCCAGAAAATGGTTTAAAAAAATGTTTAAAAATATTTCTCAGTATATCACTACCACATGTATCTTAGATGATTTTAAACTGGAATTATAGTCAGCGGCCGAAATTGTAGAGAGTGACTAATGTTATAACCTGCTCACAATTTATAACAGTCAACACAAAGAAATTTCGTATATTTTTCTTACAAAATCGTGTGCCGCATATCTCTGAGAGCATACCCGATTACACAGCTTCTGCTACGGGCGGACGGGCAAAATTTTGGGTATATCTTTTCGTTAATTTAATTATGAATGTAATTCATTTTATTAGTGATTTGATCGAAGTGAGAAATATCGGATGATGACATGTATGAAGAGTTTAAAGCGCGAGGTCAAAATATGAGTATTATAAGTGATATTGATCGAAATATGTATTTCATTAACAAAATTGTACGTGAATAGCATAAGTATGTGTGCAAATAAAAAAGTGGTAAAGAAGTACAACTGTGAAACGGAAAGTGATGGAAACTCGCGGAAAAAGATTGTATTTTTAAAATAATGTTTCCAAAAAAAAAAAAAATTATTGCTATATCTTACAAGATGAAACTTAGTCCGTATAAATATGAAATCGAAAAGAGTATACTGATAGAAAAGACGAAATGGTGATATGGCGAAGAAACTATTTAAAATAAATATTAAAAAATAAGAATCTGGATCGAAAAATATATTAAATTTTGACAAAACATGGATGTATGAAGGTCATACGAAAAGCGGTACGATATGATATAGTAAGTGTTAATGTGTGACCGTTATAGTGACAGTGCTAGTAACCAATAGTAAGTAGTGTGTATGTATTCTAAAGCCTTTTGTCCTTTTGAATGCAAAATTCGCAAATATTTGGGCCATTTATTTAATGGTGGGAAAATCTCTATTTGTAACAAATTATTATCTATTACTTTCATCATGAAACTGCCATGGTAGATTATCAGAAACTCAAAACAAATTTATTAACACCACATAATGATGAAAAGAGCAATAATATTTGTAGTGTTTGACAGTTTTGCAAATTGCAATTGTCAAAAGTTGATATTTTCCCAACATAAATAATTAAAACAAAAGTTGTAAAATTTGTGCAAATATCCGTTAATTTCGCGTCTATGAGGACAAGTCTTAAGTAAGTGTGATATTCGCGGAGTGCGCATCAAGTAGGTGTAAGTGGGTGGTAGTAGGCAATCGCCGTCCAAAAGGATGGCATTCTAATTTGTAGATGGCACAGGTAGCACATTTAAAGTAAATTGTTAATGTGCTATGTTCAGCCGACGTCAACTTATTTTTGATAATATTGTGTGCTTTAACTCTTCTCAAGTGGCACGCTTAGGTAATAATACCACCCGTATCTTCCGTACTCATCTCTGTTGTTAATTAGTCACTCTCTATTATTTTCGACCTTAATAATACAAGATAAAAACTTTAAATTTTGAAATATTCTTATTATTTTTATTATCTAACGCATCGAAATTGGTAAAAACTGTTATATCACTGTTTCTATTCTAAAAATAATGGATGTTATGTAAGGCAATTATTTTTGTCATTTTTTGTATATTTTTATATCTGATCGCATTCAAATTTAGTACGCCTATGAAATATTGCTCCCCGCACGCTTTGCCCGTCGCACTAGTCAACAAGCTAGCGATTAGTCACTCTCTACAATTTCGGCCGCTGACTATCGGGACACATTTAAGATTTCTTTAATTCATGTAGTTCAATAACAAGAAACTAAGGATGAAAAATTAATATCAGAATGCAAAACTTGCAAAAACTGAGTATATTGTTGTTACATATCAATTTTAAAATAAAATTTGTATCAGGAAGGCTACCCAATTTTAGCGTTTGCTTACAGGTAATTGATTTAAAGCTAATGTGATGTTAAAAAGTAGTTAGTAGTAGTGTATCGGGCGGCATCAGCCTAGCAATTAGGCCGCACGTGGGCCCTTTTTGCCTACCCTACCATTCCATCAGCTGTCAACTATCTGCCCTCGGCCTTCCTCTTACCTACCCGACGCCCTGATGAACGCCAGAATCTTGATCCATGGTAGGCCCCTCATCTCTTCCCTTTGCAGCTCTTCGGCGCCAAGATGCTATATCTTAGTCTTCCAAAGGCCGCACAATATCCTAGAAAATGGATAGGGGTCTCCTCCCCCTCTCCACAATCCGGACACAAGGGACTCTCCTTTACGCTTATCAAGTTCAAATGCCTTCTGAGTCTGCAGTGGTCTATCAGGATCCCCATCATTTGGTTCAGGGACCTTCGACTAAGGCTCAGCAGCTACATCGTCCTAGATTTACTAGGTTCTTTGAAGAAGTCGTGGGCATGTCTTTATCTCCATTCCTTCTCCAATTCCCTTCTAGTGTTTGATAAGACAAGAGGCTAAATCGCTCAGGCTGTACCAACGTTGCCAAATGAATGCAAAATGTTTTAGCGCCAAATTTCAATATAGAGGTTAGGTAGTATGTAGTAGTGACCATATACCTACTATAAATTAGCGTTGAATGTTGAATGTCGAAATTAATTATGAATTTTTTTTACTCAACGATACTCTAGAGCAGGGGTCGGCAACCTGCGGCCCTTTGCAACTTTTTGCGCGGCGCGCCAAAGCACCAATATTATTTATTTTTAATAATATTTATACTCGTATATGATATAAAAGCACTACCTATTTAAGTTACATTTGAATGTGCGGCCCGCCCGCATAAAAAAAATTATTTTGAAAATGGTCCCCCGTCCGAAAAAGGTTGCCGACCCCTGCTCTAGAGCCTTTGATAATAATCTGTAATATATACCGCCACGATATATATAATATACTACATACCTACGTAGTGGAATACTAGTTGTATATTTTGTGTGTTTGATATAAACAATTTACAGTTTGTTACAGTTTTAAATTAGTTCGAAAACAAATAAACATGCCCTTATTGTGTGTTATATGTGATAAAGGTTTAACACACACACTTGTCTTATAATAGACATCTACGAGAAGTACATAACAAAAAACCTGAACCTGTATCTTATTCTTCTCAAGAAGGAAAAGGAACCAGTTTAAGTAATTGTTGTTTCGAACCAGGATGTAGCTGTACGTTTAAAACCGTCAAAAACTTGGTGGAGCACTTGCAGAATGTCCATTTAATAGAATTTGAAATAGAGTGCCCTGCAAAATATGAACGGTTTGTTTAATACTAGATATTTTTATGTAACCAGCTAGAAAATCTCTTTTCCTTAATTCTTAATTTCAGAGTTTGACAATAGGAAATCCAGTATAGAAATACAGAATAACTGTTATTATGTATTGAAAAGTAGAAGTGCTTTCGGAGAAATCATATATTACAAAGTGTAATAGGAGTAAAACAAGTAAGTTAATTAAACTATTATATTATATGTATATAAATACTAATTAGGTACATGTGTTTTTATCTTCTTTTATAATGGTTTTGTTGTGGGCTATACTCTTATAGACAATAATGAAAGAAGTAAGTTGCTGAAAAGTCAAGGATCTTGCAAGATGAGCAATTCATGTACCTACTAGTGAAATAAAATTCGTTAAGGAATATAACAAAATTAATGTAGAGTGGCAAAAAGTTCATTATGGGCACAAGACAGAAGTTCAACACACCAAAGACCAAAGATTACCAAACGTAGAAAAACAAAATATTGCAACACAGATGTTAAATTTAATGGTGTGGCGTCTCAAAGGTAAAAGTCATTGCTTGCGTCTAACCCATAACAGCATGACTCTCTGTAACTGGAAGCTTCGCTTCACCGTCTCTTGCCAAAACTGGTCAGCAGCTTTAAGCGTTGTCGTAGGTTAGACGCAAGCATTATCACCAGGTTTCAGCATTGTTATATGCATAAAATTTTGTAACAATTTGGAAATTAGCAGTCGCCCATTACTGTTTGTTAAATGACTTCCGTTTTTTTTTTAATTAAGAACATTAACAACCATATTTATTTACAGAATTTTAGAGTCTAGATACTCGAGATAATATTGGGGACTATTTAAAGCGCGTAGACTTGTTAACCTCGAAAGATATACGAAATATAGAAGTTAGTTACGGTCTAGAATTAAAAGATGGTAAAAGGTATTCTAATGACGCTTTCTCTGTAGCTTTATGGGTACAGGAATATGAACAACTTGAAGAAAATCCAATTTTATTTTATAAGGAGCAATGGAAAAAACATACTACTCTTGTTGGTTCTTCCACTAGCCAGTAATCAAACCAACAGACCTCAAAAATCTAGTTTTCTGCTCATGTGAAAAAAAAAAAGTTCTTTTGCTATTACTTATTAATTATTTCCACTGTTCTTTTTAACTTCTTACTTATTCAACATTCATTTTTGGAATTCGAACTAAATAAATTTATCTATTTATAACACTTGTTTTTTGGTTATACCTATACCCGAGTCAAGAATTCAGACGTCTTACGTCACGGCTGTAGTTACACATTTGTTTTTATTGTCAACGTAATTTTCGATATTTGGTCGCGTTAAACTCAAACATTTTTTTGCAATTTAGTGCAAAATATAATGCAAACTTTTAGTGTAGTATATAGTTTTATTACTATCTGTTGCAGTTTCTTAAATATTTTGATGAAAATATAATGAATTATTTATTTGTTCGTATGACGTAAGTCGTCTGCAAGGCCGTTCCTGGGCGGGGTGCTGGTGATGCCCCTGCACCAGGGCGGCGACCAGAGCTATAAGGGCGGCCTTATCTTCAGCTTTTTTGACTTACTTTTCCCCCCTTTTCGGGGAATTCAGTTGCACAGAGTAACCTCAAGTATATATTTATTTGCTTAATCTTTAAATATACATATATATACACTAAATTTGTTTATTTAGAATTATCTTAATGTATTTATACCTACTACTTCTTAAATACACGATTTACTAGCTAAAGTAAATGTGGTGAGTAAAATGTTACAAAATCCACAATTAACGCTTAACCCATGCGTAAGTTTTAAATGACTTAAAATTAAATCTAGATGAAAAACGAACTGATGAGGTATTCAACTGCTTAGTGAAATATGCTAAAACGTTGGCAAATTAATAATGTGGCAATGCTGCAGAATTTCTTATTCAACGATTTTCAAAAAAAAAACTGAGGCATTTTTTATACGAATCATCAGATAAACCCATAAGAGCCGCGGAACAACATTTTAAAGTTAATTTCTACTTCATAATTATATACTGCTAAAACATCGGTGGAATAAAGATTCAACTTATTAAATCAATGTAATGACACGTTTGGATTTGTATCTAATATACATGACGTTCAATCCGACCGTCTTATGAAAAATTGTAAAGATTTTGGATCTCGCGCTACAAGGAATAGAATTGTATCATGAGATTATAACTTTCAAGAAGTTATTCCAAGCTGTAAAGAAACTACTAAATACTCTAAAATGTATTTTTGAAAAAGACGTACCTTCATTTCCCAATTTTTGTGTTGGACTAAGAATATTCGTCACGGTATCTGTATCAGTTGCATCCTGGAAGCGCAGTTTCTCCAAATTAAATTTAATTAATTTAATAACATTTTTAAGATCCAGTATGAGCCAAGAAAGAACTAACTCCCTTGCTACTCGTATGTTGTCATTGTTGTCAATAGAGCGTGAATTGTGTGAGGAACTAGATCTGGATATTATAAGTACTTACTGAGTTTTAGAATATTTTTGTTATGATTTTTGAAATTTTATTTTGCAGTAGAATATTAAAGTAAGTTAGTACAAAAATATGTGTTCTAATATTTCTAATGACACATCCGCAGTGTGATCCCTATTCCTTTAACCTGTACTCCGGAAGTCCGAGAAGCGGACGGAATAATTCCTTAGAAAAGCAAAGAAAGGTACGAGAAAAGTGACACATGCTTCTATCCGGAAAAGTACTTTTCCGGCTAGCGTGGAAGTGAAGGTAAGTAATGAGTCATTTCCCTAGCGTTTTAAAGGTAAGAAATGTCTATATTACTAACCGATTGTAAATAAAAGTGGTTACTATCCTACGAATTTACGGACGTTTTCTTCCAGATACATCCTTTTGCAATAATAATGACACTCCCTCAAAACCGTTTTTGAACTTGGAATTGGAAGTAATGCGTAAAAATTTCATTAAATATGTATTGGTGAGTGAACCAACTAAGAACTAATATTAAAAGTTGAAAGTAGATTTCATTACGAATACGTCAGCAAGTTCAAGAGATATCATTTTAAAGAGCGCTATTATTATTGCAACCGATTGTACATATTGACATTGCCTTTATCAAAGGTGGCATGCGATCGATCCGTTTCCAGCTTAAACTGCTCAAACTATAAGTAGCTTAAGGTCGCCGTATTTCTTACCGTAAAATAATCAAATTGTGGTATTTTTAGGTACAGAGATCACGAAAAATAAAACACGTAGAAAAAAATGTCCTAATATAAAAAAAAATCTGAACTAAACTAATAAACAAAATATCAAAAAAATTTTTTTTTTAATATTTAGTTTATTCACTTTTACTGTTTAAATTCTCATCAAATAAAATAATAACTTTTAACAACCTATTGTAAGACACACATTATTTTGCTATTCTAAAGTCACAATTTAACAATTATTTTCACATTTAAACAGACGTGAATAATCTTATATGCAGAACTATATAAGTTTATGTTATAACAATATTTACATATACAGTTAAATTTAAAAAATTTCTATACCTAAAAATTTGTTCGCTAGACGGCTTTCTGTCGTTATATATTCGTTTAACTTCGTTACCTTTGAATGATTGCAGATGGCATGAGATAATATTCCTGTTATTTGCTAAACTCTATATTATTCAGTTCTTAAATGTCTAAAATTATTTGTATTTGTAGAGAACACTATTTCAAGAATACGGCGCTCTTTTATAGTTATGCATATCAATCAGTCTTGCCTGACATTTAAATTAAAGATGTAATAAACTGTTTAGGAAACTCATAGTCCCCAGGCCACCCTCCACTTTTTTTAATGATTACAAAAGTCGTAGAAATGGTTTCAGTAGCTTCATTTTAACGAGTTTACCACCTCCTGAAATTTGCAGAGTGCAGAAAGGGCGCTTTTTTTCCACAGCAGTACCTAAACCTGTCGTTATAGCGCGGTACCATTTTTGTATTACAAAACTCAAAATTGTTATTTTAATTTAAAGATTATATGTCAAATTTAATGAATATTTTTTTGTCCGACAAAAAAGATGGCGCTATCGTCGAGTCCGACACCCGTAACATGTTACTCTAGTGCGGAACGGTTTTTTATTACAAAAGTCATAATTTTCAATTAAAATGACTGATAATTGAATAAAGAAGGCAGTATCTAGCTTGTCTGACAAATTTTCAGCCTCGTTTTTTCAGTCCGACAACTTAATTATGTCAATTACCGCAGGTTATGTTTTGCGATTACAAAAGTTGCAATCTTGATTTTTTTAGTTTAAAATTGAATAATAATATTTAAAAAACACGTGTCCGACAAAAAAAAGGACGCAAACTTATAAAAAAATGAAAACAATTTTTTTTTCAATTTTGAACGTATAACTAAAGCGCGCGTCGCATAAAGTATGCGTAAAAGTGAGATCGTGAAAAGGAGAGAGATAGAGATAAATATTAAAACAGCAGCTGCAGAGATAGCAGTCTATGCTGTGCTTTTGCCGGTTTCGTGCGTATGTAATTTGGCAGTTACAAAAGTTTTCGATAAAATAAAAAGTGGTATTATTCTTTAAAAATTATGAAGTGCTTTTTATGTGCGAGTCGTAAAGAAATAGAAGGAGAAAATTTTCGTTCGAAGAGAAAATATAAAAAAATTTGATGAAAAAATTTTGGACCTATGTAAACATTTTTTGGCTGCGAGAAAACATCATGGCCATGCTTTGAACAATATTTTTTTACCTGATACATCAGACGATGAGTACTGGGGATATCATTCTTTGTGCTATAAAGAATTTAATGTAAAGAGGAAATATTTGGTTTATGAAAAGTAAGTAAAGTTACATACAACTAATAATATTAATTTATTGTTTTTCATTTTCAAAATTTGTGAATTTTTGTCTTTTTATCGCAAAGGGAAAAGAAAACCGTTCAAGATTTTGAAGCAGAATACAGCTTTTCAAGAAGCTTTCGTTACTCTCATTGACGCGTCACCATCTCAACTTAATTTGATGAGTGAGGTTTTTACAATGATAGAAGAATACACTTGTAGAATGTATGGTTTAAAAACGAAAAGGGATGTAAACAAAGGACGTTTCGAAATGTTTGAACGGAGTTATAAAAATATTAGTTGATGCATCTAGCTTACCTCCAAGCAAACAAGAGCTTTTACAACAAGTCAAACGTACAATGTACATAAGTAGCATATGGTGTAATGCACACAAGAAAACGCCAACAGAAAAGAGACCAGAAGACTGCGGCTGGGAATTAATAGATGGTGCCTACGAATTTTATTGGTTTGATGGACCAGAAAGCCCAACGATCCACGAAATAACGTCAGAAAATATTGGTATGATATCAAAATCTTGTAAAAATCTTATAATAACTTTTATGCAATTATACGCGTTAAGTTTTACTAAAAAAATCATCCGTGCGTAAAAACAGCTTTTACGTACTAATTGCATAAAATACTAATAAAACCTATGCAACATTACTGAACTTCTATTAATATTCTTTCAGAATCTCCTACTGATGATGAATACTTTTCAGGGATAGACGATGACAGTGCAAGTGATGATTCTACCAGTGATTCAGATGCAGAATAGTTTTTTCAAATGTTTATTTTTATACTACTAACTATTATTATTATTTATTTATTCACAATACAGGGTGTCGAAAAAACTGTTGCACTTCATGTCTACAATTTAAAGCCGAATACATCGGCTGATGATCTACTGGTATTCCTGCGTAAACATTTTCCCGAAGCGACTTGTACACCTCTAGTTTCTCGTAATTCTGATATTTATGCATCATTTAAAGTTGTTATCTCAAAAACTAACTATGATAAAGCTATGAATGCTTCACTGTGGCCCACCAACGCTTGTATTCGTCATTTTTTTTTTCAAAGGAAGAGGTCAAATCTGGATATGGCTTAACAATAACTCCTCCAAACAGTTGCTACAATAATACTTCTGAATACAATATAGCATTCAAAATTATTCATTTGAATGTACAATCAATTAGTAACAAAATAGAAAGGTTGGAAATGCTACTTAGTGAAGAAGATCCAGTTGTGGTGAGCGTTGCTGAACATTGGTGTCGACAAGATGAGATATCCTTTATGAAAATTCCGGAGTACAACCTAATTACCAGTTTTTGCCGTTCATCCCGAGAACATGGAGGAACATCAATATATGTTAAGTGCAGCTGTGAAGCATATTCTGTTGACTTGCATAGTTTTTGTGTTGAAATGCATTTCGAGTGTAGTGCTGTTAAATTGGTGCTTGGGGGTAGGAAAATAACAATATTAAGTGTTTATCGTCCTCCTAAAGGTGACTTTAATTTGTTTTTGAAAAACCTTTGTTTTACGTTAGATCTATGTATTATCCAGTCTCCTGATATTTTTCTTTGTGGAGATTTAAACTTAAACTATTTAGATGATAGCTCCCATAAACAGTCATTTGATGACATTCTCTTAAGTTATAATCTGAGAGTTACTTCTTTTGCCCCCACTAGAATTGTGACTAACTGTCTAGGTCAAACTAGTGTCAGCAAAGTAGATTATATTTTGACAAATGTAGATAATAATCAGTTGGTATCAAATGTCTACGAGGCACATATTAGTGATCACAGGGTTTGTAGTTTAGAGTATCGTATTCAATTTCACCAATCGAAATCAATTTATTACCCACCAATTCATCAGCAATTTAGAGATGTTTCTGATCACAACATCATTAATTTAGTTTCATTTATATCTAAAACTAACTTTGATGAAATTTACACTGATGACGTAGATCTCAGCTTTAATAATTTTATAAACATCATAAAGTATGTATTGGACCTTACTTGTCCTGTAAAACACTATTATATACGTAGTAATGGCAGAACTCAAGCTAAATGGGTAACTTCTGAAATCAAACATTCCAGTTTGTGCCTAAAAAAATTATATTGGCTGTGCCGACAAGAGAGTAGCAGCAACTCTCAGATTATTTATAAGGAAGCTAAAGCCAATCATAATGCATTGTTACGAAGGTCTAAATTAGCATTTCACAACAGACTAATTGACAGCTCTAGCAACAAAAATAAAACAGTGTGGAATCTTGTAAATAAAGAAACTGGTAGAAAAACTTGAAAAGAATATTTCTCTAAATTTAGAGGGCAATCGTTGTTCGGATCCCGAGCAACTTGCCGGTGCTTTTATAGACTATTTTGCCACTATCACTGAAAAAAAACTGCTTGCTCATTTTGGCAACTTGGGGTCTATGACTTGCACATCTTCGAAAATCATTAATACTACATTTTTCTTTTACCCCGTAGATCCAGATGAGGTACTGAACATTATTAATAATTTAAAAAACAAAAATAATGCTGGTATTGATTGCTTGTCTGTCAAGTTAATTAAAACAATGTCAACTCATTTAGTCCAGCACATTGCTTATTTTATTAATTTATCCATAATCAGTTGCCGTTTTCCCAGTGCTCTTAAAAAGGCCATAGTATTACCTGTTTTCAAAAAAAATGATCCTGAAGATATAGCAAATTATAGACCTATCTCAATGTTAAGTGTTTTCTCTAAAGTATTTGAGAGAGTAGTCTTTAACAGAATGTTTGATTTTATAGATAAATACAAAATTATGACAAATTGCCAACACGGTTTCAGACGAGGTAGATCTACTCAGTCAGCAGCTTGCAGTTTCACTGAGAGTATCTACAGTTTGCTTGATAGTGGTAAGCATGTAGCTGGTCTTTTTTTTTGATTTGTCACGAGCATTTGACAGTCTTCGTATCTCTTTTATCAAAGATAAGTTATATAGTATTGGATTTAGAGGAATATTTTTGAATTGGTTAGTTTATTATCTATCTGACAGAACTATGCTTGCTAAAGTTCTCAATACTACCTCGCATTGCCGTAATATGGATATTGGAGTGCCTCAGGCATCGGTGCTGGGACCATTAATTTTTTTGTTATTTGTCAACGACTTACCGAGCTTTATCAACGCACCTCATCTTACGATGTTTGCCGATGACACGTCTCTTGTGGTGTCGGCGCGGACCCCTGAGGAACTCGTAGTGGTTTGTCAGGGATTTATACAATCTTTTGTTAACTGGTGTGAAGCTAACGCGCTTATTTTAAATGTTGATAAAACTGTAATAGTTTATTTTTGATCTTCGTATAATCCGCAGGCCAAACTACACCTTACTATTAATAATTCTGTTCTTCAATCTAGTGATAATACCAAGTTCTTGGGTGTCTATCTTGATTACCAATTGAATTGGTCTATACATATTGATATGCTCAATAAAACACTTAACAAATCACTGTATGCCATATCTCGAATAAGAAAAACTATGCCCTTATGTGCTTTATTAAACGTTTATTACAGCTTAGTCTATAGCCACCTCTCCTACAATATAATTTTGTGGGGTAGTTCTGTTAGGAGTGGGAAGATCTTTGTAACCCAAAAACGGATACTCAGAAATATATTTGGAATTAATCCCCGGGAATCGTGTAAGAAAGTTTTCATTAACAATAAAATACTAACACTACCCTGTATTTATATTTATAAAACCCTATTATATATAAAAGAAAATATTTCTTCTTTAGTTAAAAATTCTCATTTTCATAACTATTCAACACGCAATGGTGATTTGTTGTGTATTCCGAAACATAATTCAAGTAAATACGAGATGTCTCCCAAGTACTTGGGATCCAAGCTATTCAATGTATTGCCAAATAAATTTAAATCCCTTGACAATGCATCATTCAAAAAATCTATTATGGCTAGGCTACTCAGCAAATGTTATTATAGCGTTGATGAATTTATCAATGACAATGACTTTTAAAGTATTTGTATGTGTTTTGTTTGTGACTTATCCTATGCATTTTATATGTCTTAAAGGATTAATAAATATTATTATTATTATTATTATTATTTATTATTATTATTATTATTATTATTATTATTTTTTTTTTTTTTCAAACACCTTTCGAGGCTCCGACACACTCGGAGATGTTCTGGAGAGTCAAGCAATGACCACTCTCCACTCCGTGGAGTCAGTAATCATTGCGCCCGTAAATCGTGTGTTCTGAGCAGACGTAGCGAACCAAGGACGATTGCCTTCTGCATTCTGCCGGCTAAGATCTCTGCCGAATTTCGACAAGCCGGTATGATCTTTAAGTCAGAAAGCAACGTATGTCTCATTCCACCCAGGACGCCTATAATTAGCACCACAATCTTAACAGAGTGGTCTGGATACAGCCTGCGGAGCTCGGAGAGAAGATCTCGATATTTCCTCCGTTTTTCCTCCTCTTTTAGGACGATGTTGTTCTCTGCGGGAGCCGAGAACTCAATCACAAACATCGTCCTAAGCTGGTGGTCGAGGAGGACTACATCAGGCTTATTGGCTTTAATTTGCCTGAGGGTGGAGAATGAATAGTTCCAATAAATTCGGCACTTCTCATTCCCCACTACGGATTCTATATCCCCCGGAGCATAAGGCAGCACTGGCGTCTCGTCTATCTCATACGAGTGTCGTAAATGATAATACAACACCCGTAAGGCTGAATCGTGTCTTTGGATATACGCTGTGGCCGCATATACCGGACAGGCCGACAGGAGATGCACAAGCGTCTCCGGCGCTTGGCGGCAAGCCCTGCAGCTGGTGTCAGGAACCTCGATACCCAAGACACGACTACGATAGACGAGTGTGTTAATTACACCAACTTGGCAAGCCATTATGAATCCCTCGGTCTCAGAGTTCAACCCCGCTGACCTCAAATAAGCAAAGGTGAGCCTTTCAGATAAGCCAAGCCCCTCTAGATGACGGTAGAAGAGACCATGCATTGCTTATCTTTATGTAGTTGCAGAATTATTATTATTATTATTATTATTATTATTATTATTATTATTATTATTATTATTATTATTATTATTATTATTATTATTACTATTATATTTATTCATTTATTAAATTATAATCATTCAATATATCACTTTTTATCATTTTTATCCCAAGTAAAAAAAACGTATATTTTATTTATTAATATTCATTTATTTAATTTATTAATACTTATTTATTAACAATAAATCGATAAATTATATTATATTGACTCATAAATTTACAAAATCTACTGAACGATCAAATAAAAATGTATTTAGATAAAATTAGCAGCTGCAGTTATACGAGTAAAAAGATTTCAGTAAACATGCAGAATTCAAGCCTTTTTTTGTCGGACTGACAATCTGAGCCCTTATTTTTGTCGGACAGTGTTATATTGAATTGTTTAATGAGCATTATGCAGTATTTAGAGAAGACAGGAATCAACTAAAAACAGGGAAAAAACTGGGGGGTGGACTTCTAATAGCAATAAATACCAAATATGTGTGTAAAAAAATAGACATTCCTATACCTAATCCGTCTGTTGAGGTATTATGTGTACAAATAAACTTGTCGTTGAAAAATGTGTACCTATTTGCAGTGTATATTGTTCCAAATTCCTCATTAGATGTATATGAAATGTTGTTCAGTGCATTAGAGTATTCTTCATATGTGTTAAATAAGGACTTTATAATTATGGGTGATTTTAATATCAATGAAAATAATTTAAATATACATCAAGGCCTTCAAAATTTCTGTGACATGGTAGATGGACATCAGTATAATAATATTTTGAACGCAAATAATAGAATATTAGATGTTATTATAACTAATAGAGAATGTTTAGTCAAAAGAGAGATGGAACCTTTTGTATCTGAGGATGATCATCATCCTACTTTAGATGTAACTGTAACTATAAATATTCGTGAAAAAAAATCTTTTTTAAACAACGTCTTGTTATACAATTTTAAAAAAGCAGACTACTTGCAACTGTATTATAAATTGCAAAGCATTGACTGGAATATATTAAATGTTTATACTGATGTGAACGAAGCATTCGAAAAATTTTATGAGCTTTTGTACGACAGTTTTGATTTATGTGTGCCTAAAGTTAAGATTAAATGTCGTTCATACCCACCTTGGTTTACTGCACAAATTATCAAAGACATCAAGGCAAAGAATCGAAATTTAAATTTATATAAAAAAACTAAGCTAGAACAGTGTTTAACAGACTACAAATATCTTAGATCTAAAATTAAGAGAGATACAAAGCGAGCGTACAGAATTTATATTTTATCAGTTGAAAATGAAATTCAGGATAATCCGCAGAAATTTTGGTCCTATATAAAATCAAAAAAGAAAGTATTTGGTGATATACCATCTGAAATGCACCTGAATGAATTGGCCAAATTATTATTATTATTATTATTATTATTATTATTATTATTATTATTATTATTATTATTATTATTATTATTATTATTATTATTATTATTAATGATTATATAAATTTATCTACTATTACAGATCAAGATATAATAGCAGCTATAGATAAACTTAAACCAAAAAAGTCCATGGGGTATGACTACGTTCCGTCTTATATTTTAAAAGGATGTAAGCATATATTGGTATACCCACTCAATGTTTTGTTTAATCTCATTATTAAAGCAAAAACTTTTCCTGATGCTCTTAAAACAGCTAAAATTGTACCAATCTATAAAACTCGAAGCAAAGACGATATAAGCAATTATAGGCCCATAGCAATTTTGTCTAATATTTCTAAAATATTTGAAACCATAGTCTATGATTGCATCTACGAAAAGGTAAAAGATTCCATCTCTCTCTCTCAACATGGATTTCGAAATGGAAGATCAATTTGTGGGAATCTAATTACGTTTACGGATAATGTAACATGTGCCTTAGCAAATAAACATCAAATGGATACTATTTATACGGACTTTGCAAAAGCGTTCGACAAAGTCGACCATGACATATTATTGGAAAAATTAAAAACGTATTCTATTTCTGAAAATATGCTGGATCTAATAAACTCATATATAAGAAACAGGAAACAATATGTGACAGTAAACAATTTTACATCGGATTCTTATATAGGTGTCCCACAGGGTTCTAACCTCGGTCCACTACTTTTCCTGTTATTTGTGAATGACATAGTTGATGTTGTGCGTAGCTCTAATACTTTGTTATATGCGGATGATTTAAAAATATACAAAGAGATAAAGAATGTTGATGATTGTAAATTGCTACAAAATGATTTAGATAATATCTATAATTGGTCCCTAAAGAATAAATTATTTTTTAATATCAAGAAATGTAAACAAATTACGTATACGCTACAGGTAAATTCAGTTATGTTTAAGTACAACATCAATGGTATTTGTCTGGATGTGGTGGAAGAAGTGAAAGACTTGGGTGTAATATTTGACACAAAATTATCGTTTAATAGGCACGTCATAAATACAGTTAATATGGCCATTAAAAATTTAGGATTTGTACTAAGAAATTCTCAAAACTTTTTAAATAATAAAACGTTGATAATGTTATATAGTTGTTATGTTAGGTCGAAACTTGAATATTGCGCAATTGTATGGAACCCATTTTATGTTAAGTATATACAAATGACTGAAAATGTGCAAAAGATTTATGAAACATTTAGCATACAGAATTACTGGACAATATAATACAACGCATAACTACTACCATCAAATGCTAAAAAATAATAACTTGCAAACATTACATACTAGACGGATTGTCCAAGGAATATTATATCTCTATAAACTTATACATTACAACATAAAAGATGAACTCATGTTAAGTAAAATTAATATTAGTGTGCCTTTTCAAAAAACTCGATACTACAGAACATTTTATTGCCAAATAGCCAGAACAAATTATGAATTAAGGTCACC
The DNA here is from genome assembly GCA_025584915.1 of Monochamus saltuarius. Taxonomy (NCBI): domain Eukaryota; kingdom Metazoa; phylum Arthropoda; class Insecta; order Coleoptera; family Cerambycidae; genus Monochamus; species Monochamus saltuarius. The sequence goes on from CM046727.1 coordinate 32,836,199, forward strand.
CATAGTTACTATGTGTTTAAACTATAATACTTTGCAGACAAATTGTGATATATTTGCTGATAACTTTAATGTATTTTTACATAAATTGAAAATGCTCTGCAAAATAATATGTATTTGTAAATTAGGCTAGACTAGCTTGTTTAGTTATGGTATATTTTTTTAGTTTAGTTTAGTTAAGTTATTTTTTGTATTTTTTTTTACTTTTACTTTTAATTTGTCGTTTTATAGTCCTTTGACTCTAAACACAATCTGTAATTGGACCGTATTGGTCTGTTGATTGTTACAATAAATAAATAAATAAATAAATAAATAAATAAATATTAGGTTCTAATGCATATCAATCTATCACGTGAGATTTTTGTCCAAAATTTTGTAATCGCAAAACATAACCTGCGGTAATTGACATAATCAAGTTGTCGGACTGAAAAAACGAGGCTGAAAATTTGTCGGACAAGCAATTGAAAATTATGACTTTTGTAATAAAAAAACGGTCCCGCTCTAGAGTAACATGTTACGGATGTCGGACTCGACGATAGCGCCCTCTTTTTTGTCGGACAAAAAAATATTCTTTAAATTTAACATATAATCTTTAAATTAAAATAACAATTTTGAGTTTTGTAATACAAAAATGGTACCGCGCTACAACGACAGGTTTAGGTACTGCTGTGGAGAAAAAGCGCCCTTTCCGCACTCTACAAATTTCAGGAGGTGGTAGACTCGTTAAAATGAAGCTACTAAAACCATTTTTACGACTTTTGTAATCATTAAAAAAAGTGGACGGTGGCCTGGGGACTATCAAGTAACTTATTGACAAAAAAATTGTATTGATGATTTTTATTTATGTCTATTTTCCTTTATTAATACTATTAACAGTTCACCTATTATTTTTTTAGCTTGAGCTTTAAAAAGATTTTTTTAAGAATACGTACATTGTTTTGTTTATAATATTATACTTTTGTTTTAAAACATATTTTTTCTCCTTTAACACAATTTCTATTGTTTTTTTTTTAATTTATTAAATATTAGTTCCAGCTAAATAAAATTCAGATGCATGGGGATGGCATCGCCGAGATAGTTGTGGACCGCTTTACCAATATTTTCTCGGTAAAGAATTGGGTTGCCCATCCTGCCTACAGTAACCTGAAAGAACAAAGTAAATAATGTTATTCCTGATAAGTATACAGGCTCTGGGCTGTATTTCGGATTCCAGAGATATCACTTTACCAGAAAGATTTCCCAGGCCGGTCACCCGTCAGGAGTTACTGGTCTAGGGTTCCTGAATAAACGCAATATCAAGTCGGTCTTATACTCGCGTCAAGAATTCAGACGTCTTACGTCATGGTTGACATTAGGCAATTGTCTTTATTGTCAACGTAATTTTCCATATTTGGTCGCGTTAAAAACAATATTTTTTTGCAATTTAGTGCAATAGATAATGCAAACATTTAGTGTAGTATATAGTTTTATTACTCTCAGTTGCAGTTTCTTAAATATTTTGATAAAAATATAACGAATTATTCATTTGTTCGTATGACGTAAGTCGTCTGAATTCTTGATGCGAGTATACTTGAATCTTCCTGAATATGTTGCTGCCTTGGCATGTTGTATATTGGCCTGAAGGCATCTTATACTGTTAGACACCATCAGGAAAATATATAATTTTTTCGGTTACGGAAGGTGGTTGTTTTGATCCACTTTTTCGTAGGGGCGCCTTATTGGGGATGATTTTATCCCTCCCGCCCTTGGCTGTTGGAGTTTTCTTTTCTCACCTTACTTTCTTGAGGAGGAGGTTCCTCTCTCCTGTCTCATTTTTTCAGGGGAGGTGGTATTATCCTTTTCCCTCTCCCCTCTTTACCACCTCTCATCGAGAAGAAAGTGTGGCCTCCTCTCACCGAGGAGGAGACGTGTTGACCACCCTTGACCTCACCTGAACTTTTGGGAGATTTCTTACTTTCCTGTTCAGCCGAGGAAGGATTCGCTCTCATCTCTCATCTGTTTCTTGGGCGGAATACCACCTGCCCAAAGCCAAAGAACGGCCGATTTTCTCTCGATGGAGTATTATCTAATCCCAAGTATTGAGACCATGGTTCATTTCCTCAACCCCAATAATACCTTCTCAGATGGTAGTCGGTTTGAGCCATTATCCGGAATGTATGTCAGATTGATATGTGGCTTGGGTAAGTCCTCGCTCTGTATTGCCTTCAGACGAGATCCGTCCCACGGCTGAAGGTTTGTTGTCACCTAAAGCTATGTGCGCTTGCTCCGTCAGCGCAGGTGATGAGAAGTCACCCGGGCCCAAGAATCTCACCTAAGGTCCATCTTTTGGGATGTCCTCCACAGCTGTCATTATCGACCTCTGAAGAGCATAGTCAGGATGCCCTAAAGGAAGGTTTGGCAGTCTCTCCTGACGAGGCCTTTTTGTCCTCTGGTCCTGGCTACTGCCATCTGAGCGTAGGCGTTTGCCTGCACCCACAGCCTCGGAAGAGGATATTTTTTCTCTCCTGCTGCGGATCAGACGTTCGCTGCCCAATGGCCATACTGTAGGCGGTTTCATAGGGAATCCCGCTTTTCAGTAGGCAATTCAGTCGCTTTTTAACTTTTTTAACTGCCCCTGCCATGTGCCTTTTCTTTAGGGTTGGCTCTCCAATTACCTGGACGTGTCTTCTCCTAGACCAGTTTCACGATTTTCAGGATTAATTGTCACGTTGCTTCCGCAGATTTCCTCCAAAATTTCCATAATACAAAATAATGCAAAAATGATATTATTATTTTATTTGACAGTGGCAAGCACAAGATTGCCAACTAATATTTTTTTTCTACGTTCATGCAAAAAACAAAACTTTATTGAACTATATTTAGTGAAAAAAGTAGTTCTTTATTGCACTAGTGCAATAAAGTGTTTATTGCATTCATCTGTCACTCTACAATAGCGTTTTGTCATCATGACAAACATAAACGTTCAAATCGATGTCACATTTTCCTAGACTTAGTGTCATCTAAATAACATTTTTCTACGTTCATGCAAAAAACAATACTTTATTGAACTATATTTAGTGGAAAAAGTGGTTCTTTATTGCACTCATCTGTCATTCTACTGCAGCGTTTTGTCATCATAAACACATAACACTTACAAATATAATGGAAAGTCCATGGTTTATTTTGAAAGTGTTTTTGGTATGCAGCCAGAAATACACTAAATATTAGTTAGGCACATATCCATTGTAGGGCGCTAGTATCTCAAAATTCTGTGATTTGATTGGATGATTACTAACGTTAGTAACAACAATATTTGTTTTTGATGTTTGATTCTTTTGACGTGCTTTTGACGCATAAGAAGCTCGCGCTCTTAATTTTGTACATTTTAACTTATCTAGGATTTTATAGTGGAATAATTTTATGGTGAAAAGGAAGTGTTTTGTGAATTAATTGCTTTGAAGTGTTCTTAAATGCCTGATAAAAACAATGGAATTGGAAAAAATGTAAATTTACAAAGCCGATGGTAGCAAATGTAATGGTAAAATAGTTTTGCGATTTACTTTGATATTCTTATTAGCCTTGCTTTGAAACCTTAACTTTATGTACGTTTACATGTAAAAGGTATGTTAATTATGGCATTAAAAAATATATATTTTAGTTTAGTGCTACATCATTACTACTATCAGCTTTCTACATTTATGTTTTTTTTTTTTAATTTCAATGATACAAGTTGAGTCGGGAGGAACATGCCAAACTTCAGGAATAGATTCTACACGCAAAATAATAAGAAAAAACTCAAATGTTACGTGTTTTTGAACATTTAATCATTACGAATGCTATGATTAGTAGGATATCAATAAATATATTTGTTTTATTGAAATGAATGAAAATCGCATGACAGCATCTGAGTTTTTTCTTATTATTTTGACGTGTAGAATTAATTCCTGGAATTTGGTGCGTTTCTTCCGACCCATCCTGTATATTTTAAAATAGTGTTGATGAGTTATAGTGTTTATCATATAGGTGGCACTGTGGTCAATCAAGATAATAAAGAGATCTATAAATTGCATATTTAGTTAGGTACATATCCGTTGAATGGCGCTGTATGCAATAGCAAATTCTCCAACAAAATTTCACCCATACAGTTTCCATTATATTTTAAGTGTTATGTGATCATGACAAACATAAACCTTCAAATCGACGTCACATTTTTCTAGACTTAGTGTCATTTAAATAACATTTTTTGGTTTTTGCATAAACGTAGAAAAAATATTGTGTGCAACTCGTACAAAAAGTGCTTATTGCAGTCGACGAGTTGTCCTACTCGGCCTGACGGTCTCGTAGGACAACTTCACGTCGCATGCAATAAACGCTTACTTTTTGTACTTGTTGCATAAATAACTATTAAATTTCAATAATTATAACGTATTCATTTTAAAATTATAAAGACAATATGAAATAAAATTTACGATACACGTCTGTTAGGTCTTATTACAGTCCTCGTTTATATTCGTTGTAAAACAACTTGTATTGTAAGTCACGTCACCTACTGGACGTAAATTGCTATAAATACCATATATTACCACAAAGTATAAACTATATAGAGCGGAATCTTGATTACTGTAGCACATGAAAATTGTTTAGAGACAAGTCCATTCACTGCAATGTAGTGTATATTTATGAGTTACTTACTGAGGTTCAACTTACTTGTAACTTAGCAACGTTTTAATTATGAATTTACTGTCTGTTTTTGGTTTTGACAAGTCTATTTAATATATAATATTAACTTATTACATATCGTTCTGGGAGCTTTATTACTGAAGAAATGAATTATGAAAAATATTGGAGGAACCAGGATCATGAAGAATATTTTAATATTTGTATTAGAAATTATTATTATTTTTTTTTACCAGTAAACACCTTCCGAGGCTCCGACACATTCGGAGATGTTCTGAGAGTCAAGCAATGACCACTCTCCACACCGTGGAGTCAGTAATCATTACGCCCGTAAATCGTGTGTTCTGAGCAGACGTAGCGAACCAAGGACGATTGCCTTCTGCATTCTGCCGGCTAAGATCTCTGCCGAATTTCGACAAGCCGGTATGATCTTTAAGTCAGAAAGCAACGTATGTCTCATTCCACCCAGGACGCCTATAATTAGCACCACAATCTTAACAATCTTATTATTATTATTATTATTATTATTATTTTTTTTTCCAGTAAACACCTTCCGAGGCTCCGACACATTCGGAGATGTTCTGGAGAGTGAAGCAATGACAACTCCACTCCGTGGAGTCAGTAATCATTGCGCCCGTAAATCGTGTGTTCTGAGCAGACGTAGCGAACCAAGGACGATTGCCTTCTGCATTCTGCCGGCTAAGATCTCTGCCGAATTTCGACAAGCCGGTATGATCTTTAAATCAGAAAGCAACGTATGTCTCATTCCACCCAGGACGCCTATAATTAGCACCACAATCTTAACAGAGTGGTCTGGATACAGCCTGCGGAGCTCGGAGAGAAGATCTCGATACTTCCTCCGTTTTTCCTCCTCTTTTAGGACGATGTTGTTCTCTGCTGGAGCCGAGAACTCAATCACAAACATCGTCCTAAGCTGGTGGTCGAGGAGGACTATATCATGCTTATTGGCTTGGATTTGCCTGAGGGTGGGGAATGAATAGTTCCAATAAATTCGGCACTTCTCATTCCCCACTACGGATTCTATATCCCCCGGAGCATAAGGCAGCACTGGCGTCTCGTCTATCTCATACGAGTGTCGTAAATGATAATACAACACCCGTAAGGCTGAATCGTGTCTTTGGATATACGCTGTGGCCGCATATACCGGACAAGCAGACAAGAGATGCATAAGCGTCTCCGGCGCTAGGCGGCAGGCCCTGCAGCTGGTATCAGGAACCTCGATACCCAAGACACGACTACGATAGACGAGTGTGTTCATTACACCATCTTGGCAAGCCATTATGAATCCCTCGGTCTCAGAGTTCAGCCCCGCTGACCTCAAAAAGCAAAGGTCAGCCTTCAGATAAGCCAAGCCCCTCTAGATGTCGGTAGAAGAGACCATGCATTGGCTTATCTCTTATGTAGCTGCAGAAGATGATGCGTTTCTGCAGCTTTAATTAGGCTTTTAACTGAGCAGGATCCGACTCGGTGACAGAGTCTGGATTTTCCGCTCAGTATCGAACACAAGACCAAGTTCATCGGCTGCTCTTTCGCTGCCTTATACACAAACGCTCCTATCCCTGCTGCTTCATGGTCTTGGACCATGCAGAGAAGGGGATCCGAGCTCCTGATGACTTTGCAGGCCTCCTCCAAAACCACTCTGCCCTGGAGACACTCCAAACTCAAGAGTCCACGGCCTCCCCCCGATTTCTTGGGAAGTATAGCCGCGGAACGGACGATCTTGGATGCAAACTCCGATGGAGATGCATCATTTTACGGGTCCCTACATCGAGTTGCCTCAGCTCTTCTTGCGTTCCATTTCACTACTCCAAAGGAGTAGAGAAGGATCGGAACGGCAAGCATATTTGTGGCACTCACCTTGTTCTTACCCGACAGCTCCGAAGACCAGATCTGTCGGAGGCGGTGCCGATACCTGCCGCGGAGAGCGTTTTTAACCGTTGCCACCTCATGAGTGCCCCGCTGTGGGACACCCAAATAGGTGTACGACTCTCCGGCATCTAGATAGTGAAAGATGCTTCCGTCTATGAGCTGGGCGTCCTCTCCGTATGGACCGCATCGTCCTCTCTTGAGATGAACCAGTGCACATTTGTCCAGCCCGAACTCCATCCCAACCGCCTGCGTGTACTCATGTACCACTCTGAGGGACTGATTTAAATCCCTCTCTCCGGAGGCGTAGAGTTTAAGGTCATCCATATAGAACAAATGGGTGACCTTATGCCTCCGGTCTCCTGGGGTACCGCAGTTGTAACCCCGGGTACGACGAAGTGCAACGGATAATGGCAGCAGTGAGATGCAAAACAAGAGGGGACTCAGGGAATCTCCCTGGAACACTCCCCTCCTGAACAAAACCGGCTCTGTCTGGACCCTTGCATTAGCCGATGTTATGGTAAAGCGGGTCCTCCAGAGCGGCATGAGTTGTTCAATACATCTCACTATGGGGTCGGCCACCGCAATTATTATTATTATTATTATTATTATTATTATTATTATTATTATTATTATTATTATTTTTTTTTTCTTTTTTTTTCTTCCAGTAAACACCTTCCGAGGCTCCGACACATTCGGAGATGTTCTGGAGAGTCAAGCAATGACTACTCTCCACTCCGTGGAGTCAGTAATCATTGCGCCCGTAAATCGTGTGTTCTGAGCAGACGTAGCGAACCAAGGACGATTGCCTTCTGCATTCTGCCGGCTAAGATCTCTGCCGAATTTCGACAAGCCGGTATGATCTTTAAGTCAGAAAGCAACGTATGTCTCATTCCACCCAGGACGCCTATAATTAGCACCACAATCTTAACAGAGTGGTCTGGATACAGCCTGCGGAGCTCGGAGAGAAGATCTCGATATTTCCTCCGTTTTTCCTCCTCTTTTAGGACGATGTTGTTCTGCGGGAGCCGAGAACTCAATCACAAACATCGTCCTAAGCTGGTGGTCGAGGAGGACTACATCAGGCTTATTGGCTTGGATTTGCCTGAGGGTGGGGAATGAATAGTTCCAATAAATTCGGCACTTCTCATTCCCCACTACGGATTCTATATCCCCCGGAGCATAAGGCAGCACTGGCGTCTCGTCTATCTCATACGAGTGTCGTAAATGATAATACAACACCCGTAAGGCTGAATCGTGTCTTTGGATATACGCTGTGGCTGCATATACCGGACAGGCCGACAGGAGATGCATAAGCGTCTCCGGCGCTTGGCGGTTATTATTATTATTATTATTATTATTATTCTTATTATTATTATTATTATTATTATTATTATTATTATTATTATTAGTATTATTATTAGAAATAAGGTGGTACTATACTATCTACTAAGTACCAATATTTTATTCAATGTTGTGTATCATATTATGTAAGTTCTTGTTTAAAAATAAATAATTTATTAAACATTTTATAATTAGGATCGGTCAGTGGTCGCGCTGTAAGGGGGCCGTTTTTGTGTGCAATTTTCAACGAATTTATAGGTGTTTCTTGTCGCAGTCAAAGAAAAATCTAAGCAAGTTAGAAAAAATATCTCTTCACTGTGCCAATCATACAAGTTTTCTCCAGGGTGTGACATATTTTATATGCTGATAAGTCATTAGGAAATAGGAAGAAAATCATGTTTTCACCTCCTATGTTTCATTGTTACGTTTCAGAACTTTATAGGGCCATTATGCATTGAAAAAATGATATGCGGTATTATAATCACTGTCACAACCGGCAGAATACTTTTTAAAAGACATTAACACTTGAACTGATATATATTATTAAGTATTTTTCACAGTAACTGTAACAAGGCAAAAAGGTGCAATTCACGGTTTTTGCATAGGTAAATCTGTTTTCTAGCACGTTTATTCACCAAAAATTAAAGGACGTGACTTAATTTCAGCATGTTTTAGTTGGGACATTATCGAAAAGATGCCGTTAGTAACGGTCTGTTGGGTATTGGCACTTGAGTATTTTTTTTTATCCGTCAAGGTCGGACTAGCTTTTTAATGCTTATTAGCCCCCCATACACCCAAGGGAATTTTAAACGATTTGTCCTGCCGTCCAGATCTGCCAGATTGCATCTGCCGATCTAGTCTGCGAGGGGATAGATCGTTCAGTTGTCACTAACGGAAATATCTAAACCCTGGTGTTATTAACAGATCCGTTTTGGGAAAGATCAGATCGGTTGGTTAGTGGAAACATAACTTAAAGTTTGTGGGGATAAGACGGCGGGAGAGAACTTTTATACTGGTATAAAATCCTTACCACTGTTTTTGTTTAGATAATGTTCAAACAGTATAAAAAAAAAAGGTTGCATTAATGGGTTTGTGCGTATTTGAAATAGATAGAGAAAAGAAAAAAGGCAACATAGAACCAGGGTGAAAAATGGGTCGATGAATGAACTAAATACGGGCACATGTCTGTATTCCACTTTTTCATTCTTTTCTGAAGGCATTTCGCAAGTTTTCAATTTTTGTTTTTATATCTTTGACAGTTACAGTTTCAAGATTACTTTTTAACATTTTTAAAATATCGTCATAACCTAGCCTCTTTAGATTTTTATTTAAACAAGTTTTATATTTTATTTTCCATAAGCAAGGCCTTTCTTTATATAGTTCAATCCTCTTTCGTCCACTCAATTTTCACTTGTTTACAAATACAAAACCCCCGGTAAAAATGGTCCACTAAACACGTGAACACGTGGTTACCCACTAACCTGCCGATTTTTAAAAGGGAAATATCTGTGACGGTAGGGAACTGCCGAAGATCTGATGTTTGCACCGACTTCGACCGTCGTAGGTCATTAACGCCCGGATAAACAGAACGAATTGGTCTCCGCCAGTGTAAATCTTTCAAAAATCCCTCCCGTGTGTGCCCAGCTAATAGGGATTTTTGAAAGATTTACACTGGCGCAGACCAATTCGTTCTGTTTATCCGGGCGTTAATGACCTACGACGGTCGAAGTCAGTGCAAACATCAGATCTTCGGCAGTTCCCTACCGTCACAGATATTTCCCTTTTAAAAATCGGCAGGTTAGTGGGTAACCACGTGTTCACGTGTTTAGTGGACCATTTTTACCGGGGGTTTTGTATTTGTAAACAAGTGAAAATGGAGTAGTTGTATCTGAGATGATAGAACTATATAAACAAAGGCATTGCTTATGGAAAATAAAAGATAAAACTTATTTAAATAAAAATCTAAAGAGGCTAGCTTATGACGATATTTTAAACATGTTAAAAAGTAATCTTGAAACTGTAACTGTCAAAGATATAAAAATAAAAATTCAAAACCTGCGAAATGCCTTTAGAAAAGAAATGAAAAAAGTAGAAAACAGACATGTGCCCGTATTTAGTTCGTTCATCGACCCATATTTTCACCCACTTGGTTCTACGTCGCCTTTTTTTCTTTTCTCTAACTATTTCGAATACGCACAAACCCATTAATGCAACCTTTATTTTTTTCTCCTGTTTGAACATTCTCTACGCAAAAACTGTGGTAAGGATTTTATACCAGTATAAAACTTCTCTCCCGCCGTCCTATCCCCACAAACTTTAAGTTATGTTTCCACTAACCAACCGATCTGATCTTTCCCAAAACGGATCTGTTAATAACACCAGGGTTTAGATATTTGCGTTAGTGACAACTGAACGATCTATCCCCTCGCAGACCAGATCGGCAGATGCGATCTGGCAGATCTGGACGGCGGGACAAATCGTTTAAAATTCCCTTGGGTGTATGGGGGGCTAATATCAGTAGTAGTAGTACCTAGTAAATCACACACAAATTATTATACAGAATTCAGAAAGTATCATTATTGATGTTGAATATTATGGAGGAGATAACAGCAAATATAGCGACATGCAAATCACAACGAAATAGTAATGTTTTTTTTCAATTATTATATTAAAAGAAATTTTTTGATATTTACAAGACAAATTAACGAATACAGGGTGTTTAAAAAAACCAAAATAATCTCTAATAACCTTAAAAATTTATGGAATTAAAACAAAATGTTTGATGGAACTTTTAACAAAGGTCTGTTAGAACATGAATTAACGAAAAAATACAGGGTGTTTAGAAAAAACCGAACCAATCTCTAAAATCCCTCAAAACTTATGAAATTTAACAAAAATTTTTGATGAAATTTTTGACAAGGGTCTGTAAGAACACTAATTAACCAAAAAATACAGGGTGTTTAGAAAAAACCGAACCAATCTCTAAAATCCCTAAAAAATTACGAATTTTAACCAACATTTTTGATGAAACTTTTAACAAGGATCTGTTAGAACACTAATTAACGAAAAAATACAGGGTGTTTAGAAAAAACCAAACCAATTTCTAAAATCCCTAAAAAATTACGAATTGTAACCAAAATTTTTGATGAAACTTTTAACAAGGATCTGTTAGAATACTAATTAGCGAAAAAATACAGGGTGTTTAGAAAAAACCAAACCAATCTCTAAAATCCATAAAAATTACGAAATTTAACCAAAATGTTTTATTAAACTTTTAACAAGGGTCTGTTAGAACACTAATTAACGAAAAAATACAGGGCGTTTAGAAGAAATCGAACCAATCTCTAAAATCCCTCAAAAATTATGAAATTTAAGCAAAAGTTTTGATGAAATTTTTAACAAGGGTCTGTTAGAACACTAATTAACGAAAAAAAACAAGGTGTTTAGAAAAAACCGAACCAATTTCTAAAATCCCTCAAAAATTATGAAATTTAACCAAAATTTTGTATAAAACTTTTAACAAGGGTCCGTTAGAACATTAATTAGCGAATGGGTGTGTTTAAAAACCCAAACCAATCTCTAAAAACCTTCAAAATGTATGTTTTCTAGTTTTGATAAAACTTTTAACAAGGGTCTGTCTGAAAACTAATGAACGAACAAATACAAAGTGTTTATAAAAACCGAACCAATCTCTAAAATCCCTCAAAATTTACAGAATTTAGACAATATTCTGCTTTAGGGGCCTGAAAAACGCGTTTTTTGGCTTTTTTAGGATAGAGAAAAATTAACAAGTCTAACGATCTTTTTAGAATATATTAACGCATATTTCAACATTAGAAAAAAAATTATTTAGCAAAAAATATTGAAACTAAGCCGATTTTTATGCACATTTGTGCAGCACTTTGCAGCTGCAGTCTCCAATTGGCGGGAAAGATAAAGCTCGTAATTTTTGTCTGAAACAGAAAAACCAAAGAAAATTTTAATTTTCATATATTTTTCTTCCAAGTGAACCAAGAAAAACCCAAAAAAGTTGTGAAATTTAAAATTTTTCGTAAGTTTGAAGAACAAGTGCTTTTTCTTAATAAAAAAAATCATTTCAATTTCAGCTATTCCTGCTCCATAAAGTAATATTTCCGCTTGCTCATGAAACTCATTTTGGTGCAGTTGATCGAGTCTACGGGCCATACGAGTTTCCTTGCTAGAAAAAGACGCACGCCGGTTTTCCCTCTCGAACCGTTGTGCGTCGACGTTATCCAAAAACATCTTGCACAGGCTGCCGATTTTTAATTATATCTTTGAATACTGTGATTTAGATTCTATAACTTAAGATACATATTCTTAGATATATTAGAAATAGATTTACAAAGAAATTTAGAAATAGATTTAAGCATAAAAATCAATTTTTTGAGCCTTCTAAAGCAGGATCTAGTAGAACAATAACGAAAAAAGTACAGGATGTTTGAAAAATCCTTAAATGTCACGAATTTTTAAAAAATGTCAAATTTCAGCATCAAATAAAGACGACCCCATTCAAAATTTACAACACAGGATGTTAATGTAACCAAATTTGAAAAAAAGCACAAAATTGATGAAATTTTACATTTTTTTAAATGAAATGTCAGCTACTCTTAAAAATTATAATGTCGGACCTTCCCCACTAGAGAAAAGTCAGCCAAGGTCGGGCAGTATACCCTTGCTGTATCTTTCTAGTTGATATTATTTGACGAAAAAATTACGTAACTGAGCTTAATGTAATTATAGTACGTTACTCTTAGAACTGAAAACATTTATTTCATATTTTAAATTATACAATATAATAAAGCTCTAAGCTAAAGCATAAAGTACATTCTTTCCCTTACCGCTGCCGTCTCGATGAGTTGTTGGCTCCAGAAACTGAATAGCGATCTTCGGTTTAGGGAGCGATTCATATTTATAGCTCCATACGCAGTGGATCGCGTCAATGTTATAATGAATTTAAAATGAAGTTAAATTTATTGAATAGTAATAATGGCTTGTCATGCATTTTATTTTTATGTTGGCAATTTTAAAGCAAATTAATTTCTGACGGTTTGTTTACTATAACATAGAATTGTAAAAAAAAAATGACTATTAAATTTAACATACAAATTTACCTATATGTATTGGATATTTTTTATACGTATGCACCATATTTTTTTATAAACCTTCATCATTCATCAAGTACAGTTTCGTATAAATGAAATGAAAAAGACCAGTAGCGTGCACATTTGATTCTTTTATAAAAAAATATTTATTCAGTTTTGTATGAAGCAGAAATCATGAGATTTAATAAGGAAACGAAAAATTTTCAGCAAAATTGTATATGAACACTAAGTAATTTTCACCTTACAATTTAGTGGTAACATTAAGTCAATTAGCCACTGAACATTCTGGCAGCTAAATCAGAAATTTGATAGTCACAACGCAAGGGACTTCTCTAAGTAACCATGTATCATTGATATTTATCACATTTATTAATTACCTTCTTATAATAGTAACAAATTACCTCTAGTTATAGAACGGCTTAGAGCAATTTTAAATTAATAGATTATGTTATTATTATATTTTACCATTTTTTCCTGGTCTATCTTTGAAAATCTTAGAGGAATAGGCATTTACTGCAAAAGTCAGTGCGACCTTATATATATTTATATAATTTAAAACTCTCAAACGTTTCTTTTTGCTGTTCTATTTCAATATTAGTTTAGAATGACAATGAAAAATATTTCGTACATAAATAAATGTCAAATAATAAGATGAAAATCTATTAAAATAATTTCAATTCTTCTTCCAGGCGCGCACTTTAGCAATCTTGAGACTGTCTTGACCATCAAATCAAGTGCGTGTACATTTGACACATGACACATTTATAATTGTATTGATCTTTGGGACCAGATTACCTAATTCACGATACTGAATAGGTTGTTACGCGCCGCAAATTGTCGTGAGTTTATCTCAAATAATTCGTAGTGAACTTATTTTATTTAATAATGTCCAGCCATCGTTAGTCTGTGGATGGATTTTTTATTGCATACGATGGTGTACTACCATTTTTGCGATGAAAAGAGGGAAACACGATATAATAATAAATTGCAAAAAATTATTTACGACTTAGATTTTTCTCGTCTAAAAAGGGAAATTTTCTGCAAATATTTTTATAAGAACTTTCTTGAAGTAATAATGCTTTATGCTTTACAGGGACACATAGATGTGGTGATATTTCAGTAGATCAGAGTTACAAACAAATAATACAAACACAAATCTGCCGTTCCTTCTCTAAATATAAAAATTATAGGTGTTAGCAAAATAGAAATCCGTATGATTTCTTTATAGAGATATTATGGATTACATAATAGTAACGGAGGATGTTTTTGTTGACTTGTTTAACAATTTAGCATTTGAGAAGTCATTTGGCAAACAATTAAAAAGTGAATCTTTAAAAATAATATATCACCACCCATGTACTAACTTTCCTTTCGTCTATTTCATTTCATTATATACAAGAGTATACATTTATTTTACTTTAAAATCATCAATCTATACAGAAAATGTAATAAAAACAACAAAACGCTGTTGCAAAACTTAGTATTCCTAAGAATTTATGCAAAAAAAATATATTACAAATTTACTGGTAGTTAGTTTACTATGTCTTACTGTATTAATATATGTTTAAAAAGTGCTATGTTTTTTTTTCCTCAAAAAATCAATCAATCAATCAATCTTCAATTAGGCATTATTTCTCAAGTCATATTACGGAAAATAGTTACAAACATTCATTTATTTTTAATTTCATTAATATCGATCCTTGTCAATTTACCCTCGTAACGCCAGGATTCATGACTGGGTCACCCTCGTATACGCCAGTCCTCGGACCGTTTGCCGGCTACGCTTCAATTTTGCTTTTTCAAAGGCGCCGCGCCGGCGCCGTAGAAAAAACAGGATACCGTACTCCTTGCGCGGCTCTTGTTAGCTGTCGGTAGCTCCCGCCGGCTCTCGGTTCTGTGGTCTCAAGTTCTTGGCGCTCTTTTTAATTTTTAGCAGATCGCAGATAGCTTTAGCCACGCTTTAGCTGTAATCTGTATGTTTACGTTGCTGTTTGCCGTGAATTCAAGGCTGGGTACGGCACTGAGAGGTGGTTAGAAAGGCTATTACACCATTGACAGAAAATTAATAAACGAGGTGTATTTAGTAATTTGTTTTGTTTTAATTAAAACTACTCAAATCTTCCTAATTTCGTAAATATGTAGCACATCCGAGGTAAGTTAATAAATAATATAAATAAACACAACGTAGGTAAATTTCTCGATTATTGGCTAAATACCGTAAAACGTGGTGTATAAGGACAGTCTGCCAACTTTATGAAGATGTTGCGGCTTTACTTTTTATTTTAATATTAGTTTCTGTGGGGCAAAAGTCCGAACATGGTGTGTACTTTTCATACCCAAATAATGGCATTTAAAAAAAAATCTTAAATGATAGTTTTTTTAAAAAAACTGCGTTGTCCCTTTTCGCCTGGAAATGTGGTGATTAGGGACGGTCATGTTATTCAGCCGTTATTCTCATTTAAATGCGGCTGAGGTGTAAAGGGACAACATTTAGAAAAAAATATATCGTGTGATACCATTAAAATTCAATATAACATATTTATTTTAGTAGGTAGGGCGTCACTTCTGCGACCCCCCTCCACTTTCCTTTTAGGCCCCGCCCCTCCCGCCTCTCGACCAATCAGATTGCAGCATTATGGCGGGAAATTCAAACTGATTTGAAATTTGACAGTAGCGACCTAACCTAAGTTCAAACTGGCGGGATATTTAAAATTAGGCGGGAAATTCAAACTGATTTGAAATTTGACAGTAGCGACCTAATCTAAGTTCAAACTGGCGGGATATTTAAAAAGGACCTAACCTATCAGAAAAAACATGCGCAGTAGCAACCTAATCTAACAGAAAAAACATGCGCAGTAGCGACCTAACCTACCAGAAAAAACATGCGCAGTAACGACCTAATCTAACAGAAAAAACATTTGCAGTAGCGACCTAACCTATCAGAAAAAACATGCGCAGTAGCAACCTAATCTAACAGAAAAAACATGCGCAGTAGCGACCTAACCTATCAGAAAAAACATGCGCAGTAGCAACCTAATCTAACAGAAAAAACATGCGCAGTAGCAAACTAACCTATTATCAATAACCATGCGCAGTAGGGACCTAATCTAACAGAAAAAACATGCGCAGTAGCGACCTAACCTATCAGAAAAAACATGCGCAGTAACGACCTAACCCATCAGAAAAAACATGTGCAGTAGCGACCTAACCTATCAGAAAAAACATGCGCAGTAGGAACCTAATCTAACAGAAAAAACATGCGCAGCAGCGACCTAACCTATCAGAAAAAACATGCGCAGTAACGACCTAACCTACCAGAAAAAACATGCGCAGTAGGTTACAGAAAAAACATGCGCCTAACCTAAAGTCAAATCTGTTCCTGCGCAAGTTCCAAATTCAAATCTGTATTGGAGAATACAACATGGACAGATTATTTAAATGAAAAAAACAACTTTACTCTGTGTGCGATTTGAACCCGGGACCTCTCGCATACAAAGCAGACGCGCTACCACTAGGCCGCTATGGCTATTAACAGAAGGTTACAGTAACTGTGTAATATATGAATCAGAGAGCGCTTGAAGGCGTCCCACACCAAGCAGTCTGAGCTATAACAATGATATTAAATAGAAATATTTAAGATTTTACAGGTGATACTAAATATGTAGAAATATGTATGAAAAAAGAAACTGGTAGCGCTGGGGATCGAACTCCGGACCTCTAGAGTGCGAAGCGTGTACGTTAGCGCTAGACCATCACATCGTATAGCTTGTGCTGGAACGGGAGTGGTGGCGGGGAATTAGTTGTGACAGGAGTGACGGGTAAATAGTTCCAAACGCGGATAAGCGCTTATCAGTAGATGGCGCTGCAAGTGGAGCGCGCGTTACTCCGTTAGAGTGAATTATATAGTTTACAACCAGTAGTAAAATGGGAAATCCTACTACAGTGAAAATTTGACCCAAATAGTATTTCTAATTTCTACCAACAGCAAAAAATACTACTTGAGTGGAAAATTTAATGTAATAACATTTATAATTTCTATCACAATCAAAAATGCTAGTATAGTGAATATTTTAATGCAAGAATATTTATAATTTCTACCAACAGCAAAAAATACTACTGTAGTGGAAAATAACATTTATAATTTCTATCATAATCAAAAATGCTAGTATAGCGAAGATTTTAATGTAATAATATTTCTAATTTCTACCATCATCAAAAAATGCTACTATAGTGAAAATTTTAATGTAATAAAATTTCTAATTTCTACCAGCATCAAAAATGCTAGTATAGTGAGTATTTTAATGCAATAATATTTCTAATTTCTACCATCATCAAAAAATGCTACTATAGTGAAAATTTTAATGTAATAAATTTATAATTTCTATCACAATCAAAAATGCTAGTATAGTGAAGATTTTAATGCAATAATATTTCTAATTTCTATCATCATCAAAAAATGCTACTATAGTGAAAATTTTAATGTAATAAAATTTCTAATTTCTACCATCATCAAAAATGCTAGTATAGTGAATATTTTAATGTTATAATATTTATAATTTCTACCATCATCAAAAATGCTAGCATAGTGAATATTTTAATGTAATAATATTTCTAATTACTACCATCATCAAAAATGCTAGTATAGTGAATATTTTAATGCAATAATATTTCTAATTTCTACCATCATCAAAAAATGCTACTATAGTGAAAATTTTAATGTAATAAAATTCCTAATTTCTACCATCATCAAAAATGCTAGTATAGTGAGTATTTTAATGCAATAATATTTCTAATTTCTACCATCATCAAAAAATGCTACTATAGTGAAAATTTTAATGTAATAAAATTCCTAATTTCTACCATCATCACAAATGCTAGTATAGTGAGTATTTTAATGCAATAATATTTATAATTTCTATCACAATCAAAAATGCTAGTATAGTGAAGATTTTAATGTAATAATATTTCTAATTTCTACCATCATCAAAAATGCTAGTATAGTGAATATTTTAATGTAATAAAATTTCTAATTTCTACCATCATCAAAAAATGCTACTATAGTGAAAATTTTAATGTAATAATATTTCTAATTTCTACCATCATCAAAAATGCTAGTATAGTGAGTATTTTAATGCAATAATATTTCTAATTTCTACCATCATCAAAAATGCTAGTATAGTGAATATTTTAATGTAATAATATTTCTAATTTCTACCATCATCAAAAATGCTAGTATAGTGAGTATTTTAATGCAATAATATTTCTAATTTCTACCATCATCAAAAAATGCTACTATAGTGAAAATTTTAATGTAATAAAATTTCTAATTTCTACCATCATCAAAAATGCTAGTATATTGAAGATTTTAATGTAATAAAATTTCTAATTTCTACCATCATCAAAAATGCTAGTATAGTGAATATTTTAATGTAATAATATTTCTAATTTCTACCATCATCAAAAATGCTAGTATAGTGAGTATTTTAATGCAATAATATTTCTAATTTCTACCATCATCAAAAAATGCTACTATAGTGAAAATTTTAATGTAATAATATTTCTAATTTCTACCATCATCAAAAAATGCTACTATAGTGAAAATTTTAATGTAATAAAATTTCTAATTTCTACCATCATCAAAAATGCTAGCATAGTGAGTATTTTAATGTAATAAAATTTCTAATTTCTACCATCATCAAAAATGCTAGTATAGTGAATATTTTAATGTAATAATATTTATAATTTCTACCATCATCAATAATGTTAGCATAGTGAATATTTTAATGTAATAATATTTCTAATTTCTATCATCATCAAAAATGCTAGTATAGTGAGTATTTTAATGCAATAATATTTCTAATTTCTACCATCATCAAAAAATGCTACTATAGTGAGTATTTTAATGCAATAATATTTCTAATTTCTACCATCATCAAAAAATGCTACTATAGTGAAAATTTTAATGTAATAAATTTCTAATTTCTACCATCATCAAAAAATGCTACTATAGTGAAAATTTTAATGTAATAAAATTTCTAATTTCTACCATCATCAAAAATGCTAGTATAGTGAGTATTTTAATGCAATAATATTTATAATTTCTATCACAATCAAAAATGCTAGTATAGTGAAAATTTTAATTTAATAATATTTCTAATTTCTACCATCATCAAAAATGCTAGTATAGTGAGTATTTTAATGCAATAATATTTCTAACTTCTACCATCATCAAAAAATGCTACTATAGTGAAAATTTTAATGTAATAAAATTTCTAATTTCTACCATCATCAAAAATGCTAGTATAGTGAATATTTTAATGCAATAATATTTCTAATTTCTACCATCATCAAAAAATGCTACTAGAGTGAAAATTTTAATGTAATAATATTTCTAATTTCTACCATCATCAAAAATGCTAGTATAGTGAATATTTTAATGCAATAATATTTCTAATTTCTACCATCATCAAAAAATGCTACTAGAGTGAAAATTTTAATGTAATAATATTTCTAATTTCTACCATCATCAAAAAATGCTACTATAGTGAAAATTTTAATGTAATAAAATTTCTAATTTCTACCATCATCAAAAAATGCTACTATAGTGAAAATTTTAATGTAATAAAATTTCTAATTTCTACCATCATCAAAAATGCTAGTATAGTGAGTATTTTAATGCAATAATATTTATAATTTCTATCACAATCAAAAATGCTAGTATAGTGAAGATTTTAATTTAATAATATTTCTAATTTCTACCATCATCAAAAATGCTAGTATAGTGAGTATTTTAATGCAATAATATTTCTAACTTCTACCATCATCAAAAAATGCTACTATAGTGAAAATTTTAATGTAATAAAATTTCTAATTTCTACCATCATCAAAAATGCTAGTATAGTGAGTATTTTAATGCAATAATATTTCTAATTTCTACCATAAAAAAATGCTACTATAGTGAAAATTTTAATGTAATAATATTTCTAATTTCTACCATCATCAAAAATGCTAGTATAGTGAATATTTTAATGCAATAATATTTCTAATTTCTACCATCATCAAAAAATGCTACTATAGTGAAAATTTTAATGTAATAATATTTCTAATTTCTACCATTATCAAAAATGCTAGTATAGTGAATATTTTAATGCAATAATATTTCTAATTTCTACCATCATCAAATTTGCTACTATAGTGAAAATTTAACGCAAATAAGTATTTCTAATTTCTACCATCATCAAAAATGCAGTATAGTGAGTATTTGTAATGCAATGAATTTGCGCTCTGTATAATATTTTACCATCAACAAAAACTATTTGGCGTAGATACTCTCGATACCTTTTAATGTAATCAAAAATTCAATTTCTCATATTGTCATACCAGCATAGTGGACTGGCTTCTAACGTACCATCATCGAATGCTACTAGAGTGAAAATTTTACTCTCAATACACCTTATTTTATTTTAATGTAAAATGCTCAGTACTGTACTTAGTTTTATATACAAACAAGATTTACCTATGCATTAACAATTTATTTTAATGTAATAATATTTCTAATTCTACCATTATAATATAATATTTTTAACAATAAATTTATTTTCGATAAATTTTTTTCAATATTAATTTTAAAACAAAACTCATACTGTATTAGTTCATATAGAATTTATATTCGTTTATTAAATCTTTGCTTGTGTGAGCTGGGATTATATTACAGACGCTGCTGATTTGGCAAATTACTCGTTAGTTGTAACGGACGAGGGTACAGAAACTTGCATTTTTAACGCGAGTGTCATAAGTAAGATACGAGTTTTACTGTTGTGAAAGTTGAAATTTTGTGTGAACTACATAGGTAAGTAATTTATATATATTTTAAGTTAATTAAGGGAAATTTGGAAAATATTTAAATAACTAATTTTGGGGAAATAAAACATGTTTTATCTATTTACGAGCTATGAAATTAATTTTGTAATATAGAATTTGTTAAAATACAGTTAAAAAAATTCTGCTCTGATATACAGGGAGGTAAAAACGGTCTAGGATTTTTTTTGTAATAGAGAATTCGTTGAAAATACTACTTTGATATAGAGGGTAGGCAAAAAAAAAATCAATAAGCAGGAAACAATTTTGTTACTTTTTATTGTATAAACAAAGCTCAAATATTTTTAATACGATATTTTTAAGTAGGGAGGTAATAATATAGAAAAATTTTGAGGAAATAATATGTTAATAAATTAACAAGCTATGAAATTCATTTCGTAACAGAGAATTTGTTAAAATACAGATAAAAAAATACTGCTTTGATATACAGGGTAGGTAGAAACGGTCTAGGATTTTTTTTAATAAGAGTTCGTTGAAAATACTACTTTGATATACAGGGCAGGCAAAAACTGTCTAAGAAATTTTGTAATAGAGAATTCGTTGAAAATACTACTTTGATATACAGGGTAGACAAAAAATCAAATAAGCTTATAGAAAAAATTTTGTGGGAAATAATATGTTTAAATTAACAAGCTATGAAACTCATTTTGTAATAGAGAATTTGTTAAACTATAATATAATTTAAAAATGCTGCTTTGATATACAAGGTAGGCAAAAATCAATAAGCAGCAAACAATTTTGGGTAAATAAGTAAGTTACTTTTATTGTATAAACAAAGCTCAAACATTTTAATACTTATTATATTTAAACAGGGAAGGCTCAAAATTTTGAGTAAATAATACATATGTTTAAATTAACAAGCTATGAAACTCATTTTGTAATAGAGAATCTGTTAAAACTATAATATAAGTTAAAAACTACTACTTTGATATACTTACAAGGTAGGCAAAAACTGTCTAGAAATTTTGTAATAGAGAATTTGTTGAAAATACTACTTTTGATATTACATAGTATATATCTAAAAATTGTAGGTAAATAATAGACTTAAATTATAAAGTTTTTGCCTAATTAGAACTTCTGATTAGATTAGCTAATCTCGAACTTGGTTTAAGTTTGCACCAGAGTGGACTAATTTCAATGCTTTTGGAGGGGGTTTTCGTATCTAAGGTCTTGATTTTTAAGAAAACTACATTTCGGTGTCTCGATTCGTTTATTTTTCTATGATGCTGATCCTTCTTTATTAATATTTTTATTCGGTTTTTATGTAGATTTCGCACTTTACTCATTATTTTTAGACATAATGCAAAGTTTTAAAAATGGAACACCCTGTATTTTATTTATTTACGGTCTAGGAATATTTTCAATTAAAAAAAACAGTTGGAAAAATAATGCTTTGATATACAGGGTGTGTAAAAAAAAAAGTTTTATTGATTACGATTTTACTATAACAAAGGGAATGTAAAACAAAAATCTTTTTTTTTTAGTAGCCTACTGGGGAAAATTAAGAACAGGGAGAGAGAGAGAGGTGCTGGGTAAGTTGCTTAAATTTCTGCATTACAGGTCGCGTCGTTTGTGTCTATCAATACATGGTAAAATACGCCAGCTTGATAGACACCGTGTCGTGTAGTGAAAATCTTTAACGATAATCTCAAAGAGATAATCATTGGATTGTTCCCTGCCAACGAGAGAGAGGTTTTCAGTCACACACACATATGCGAAAAACTTTAATCCGAAACCGTGGACGCGTAAAGGCCTCCGGGCTATCGATACGTTGACTGTCTCGTTTAGGTTGCCATAAAGCTGGGTTAGGTTAGTCAGGGTCTCAAAAAATAGGCTGCACATTGCGACCGGGAGAGGCGACGACAAATGCTCTGCAAAAATCAAACTAACCTTTTTGACTTGTTTACTTGTTACTAGTTAATTAAATTTAAATATATCCAATTAATGAGACACCTTCAATTGAATACATTGGAAAACATTATAAGAGTGAATTTTATTGACAATTTTCTTTTTTCGCGGTCAATGATTTGCCGGCCCATACATTGGAAGAAGGCATTTACTCTTATTCGGTCTTATCATTATCAAAATTTTTAATACAACAGTGATGTCTCATTAATACAGGACTAACGATTTTTTTTTGTTTACTAATATATTTTTTTGTTAATTAATTAAATTTGATAATTTTATCCTGTTACATTACAAACACTTTCTTTAATCAGACACATTTTAAACTGAAAAATTTGCTAGTGACTCAAGCACGTTGTGCCTCAATTTGCATGTATCTTAATGACGAAATGTGTTACACCCCCCTGAAATAGTCAAATTTACATTGTTTCTTATGGCAAACACGAACAAATAACCGAACGCAGGGGGCCTTTTCGTACGCGGGTGCTGTTACGATTAAATTTGATAATTTTATCCTATTGCATTACAAACACTTTTTCTTTAAACAGACACATTTTAAATTGAAAATTGCAAGTGACTTAATCACGTTGTGTCTCAATTTGCATGTATCTTAATGACGAAATGTGCTACACCCTCTGAAATAGTCAAAATTACATTGATTCTTATGGCAAACACGAACAAATAACCGAACGCAGGGGGCCTTTTCGTACGCGGATGCTGTGTCTTCAGTTACAATTATATGACGAAATATTTCACACCGGTCGCATAGCGTAAATTAACATTACTTTCTATGTAAAACACATACAAATTACTGAATGCAAGAGGCCTTTTTCGTCACGTGACTTCCTTTTTCCATCTCACCGACACTACTTAGCTTAAAATAAACGACTATGGTTAAATTTCGACAGTGTGTCAGTTTTTGTGTTGATCTTCAAGACGTGTAACGCTTTTTTTGAAAAATGGAAAAGTTTTTTATTATTCGTGATACAGTGAAGAAGGTTCGTCGCTTCAATCTCCACGGTCGAACCTTGGAATTTAAAATTAAAACACCTTCTGTTGGTGCCGAACCAGTTAGCTGGATTAGAGAGGCCATCACGCAAATCATTGCTACGGACGGACGGAAGGCCTGAACCCCAACGACCAGGTGGCGTTCTCCTTCTGCTCGAAGGAGTTCAAACGTGGCGATGCGTGGGTTCGCTTCAGGCCCGCCGGGGAGGTGACCTACGAAGACGTGTGCGGGCCTGAATACTGAAACGTTCTGTCTGGGGTGACGGCTGTGAGGATGCCTAGTGGAAAGGTAACGGCCGTCGGTATACCACCTTCGCCGAGGCGTGTAGGAAACGCTCAGGAATCGTCTCAATAAACAATAGAGACAATTTGTGCTTACCGCGTGCTCTCGTTGTTTCACGGGCAAATGTGAATAAAGACTCAAATTATAAAAACTGAGGCAGAATACTGGAGAAATCCAAACACAGAGAGCTAGAGAACTCTGTCAAAATGCAGGTGTATCGATACCTGAAGAAGGGGCCGGCATACCCGAACTCCAGCAATTCCAGCGGTATTTGAAGAATTACAATATCGTCGTATACCAGTATGGGTCAAAGGGTCGTGATGTTATCTTTAAAGGTAATGTCCAAAACGATAGGAAACTTAATTTACTCTATCACGAAGGACACTATAATGTGATAACCTCTTTAACAGCCGCCTTTTCTTGTGTATATTATTGCGAAGAATGTAACATACCTTATGACCATAAAAATAAACACAGATGCGGAGGTACATGCCCCGCATGCCAGCAGTCACCTGCATGCCCTCAAGATTGCAATATTATCTGTCAAGACTGTCAACGTAGCTTCAGGGGGCAACAGTGTTACGATAACCACCACCTGAATAATATCTGTGCTCAAATTTACCGTTGCCCCGATTGCTTCAAGGTTGTAAAAGGATAGAACCCATATCTGTGGCGAAATATATTGCAAGATCTGTAAGACCCACGTCCCCTCAGACCATCTGTGTTATATGCAGCCAAATAACGGAAAACCGAGAACAGACGAAGTACTCTTCGTATTCTACGACCTGGAGACACGACAGGAGACGAAGCAGGAAGATGGCTCTTTCCTTCATGAACCCAATCTATGCGTCTTTAAACAATGCTGCGACATATGTCTGGATTGCAATCAACAAGAAATTTGCAAAAAATGTGGCGTTCGTCTCCAGGTTGTCAAAAGCGATAACGTTGTTTCGTCATTTCTGCACCATGTTTTTACGGTCCGGAAGAAATTCAAGCAAGTGGTGGTTATAGCCCATAACGGGCAGGCCTTTGACCACCAGTTCTGCTTAAACCATATATTGGTTAATACCGACCTGAAGCCCGATTTAATTATGCGCGGAACAAAAATAATATCAATGGTAGTTGAGAATGTAAAATTTTTGGACTCCCTTAATTATTTCCCGATGGCCCTTTCAAAGCTTCCGAGAGCCTTCGGCTTGGGGGACGGATTCAAGAAAGGATATTTCCCTCATCTTTTCAATACCGTAGCCAACGCCCAATATGTGGGTTCCCTACCGGCCATTAAATACTACGACCCCGATAACATGAAAACTGAAGACAGAGCCCGATTTCTCGAGTGGCACGAGGAACATAAGAATGACGTGTTTGACATGCAGCGGGATCTAGTGGAGTACTGTACATCAGATGTGGAGATCCTAACTGCTGCCTGTCCAAATTTCGCCAGCAGCTCCTCGACACCGGTAACGTCTGCCCTTCACCGAGGCCTGTACCATAGCTTCGGCCTGCAATAAGGTGTTTAGACGGAACTTCCTTAAACCCAACACCATAGGCATTATACCTAAAGGCGGTTATCGGTGGAGGGATAACCAGAGTAAGATAGCCATCCAGTGGTTGGTGTGGGAAGAGCACACGGGTCTCAGCATTACTCACGCAGCCAAACAGCAAGAAGCACGAGTTGCAGGGGTCAAAGTCGACGGGTACTGTGAGGAAACCAAACAAGTGTTTGAGTTTCACGGGTGTTATTTCCACGGTTGTTCTGTCTGTTATCAATGCAATCGTAACGAACCCTGCAGGATGACCCCTCGATGACGTTAAATACCCGAATGGAAACCACAACAGCCAAGACCGAAAGATTAAAACAATTGGGTTATGACGTCGTTGAGATGTGGGAGTGCGAATTTAGAAGGCATCTTCAACAAAATAAAGAACTGCGCTCGTTCACGGAGACCCACCCGCTCGTAACTCTCACACCGCTTCAACCTAGGAGGCATTTTACGGTGGACGCACTGGTAACACCGTAGAGTACTACAAGTGTCAACAAGGCGAAAAATAAAATACGTAGACGTTTGCTCCCTTTACCCCTGGGTCTGCAAGTACGGAAAGTTTCCCATTGACACCCCAAAGTGTACGCCGGTGATGATTGCAACGGATTGGATTTGGCCGACATCAACGGGGTTATAAAATGTAAGATCCTACCGCCTCAAGACCTCTTCCACCCTGTGTTACCGGCCAAGATGAACGACAAGTTAATGTTCGTTCTCTGTCGCACGTGTGTGAGCAAATGAACCAGAGTGAGTGCGATCACAATGATGATGAACAGAGAGCCTTGACGGGGACATGGGTAGTGGACGAGGTGAGAAAAGCCCTCGAAAAGGGGTACCGGATGCTGGAAATCTACGAGGTTTGGAGCTACGACGTGCTTCAGACCGATAAAACCAAAAACGTAACAGGGTTATTCACCGAAATGATGAACAAGTTCATTAAAGTCAAACAGGAAGCAAGCGGGTGGCCCTCACACTGTACCACCAAGGAAGAGAAAGCGAGATATATCAAAGAATTCTTGCAGAAGGAAGATGTTCAATTGGAATTTTCCGAAATAATTGAAAACCCCGGTTTAAGATCTTTGGCTAAGCTAATATTAAATTCGTTCTGGGGGAAGCTAGGTCAGAGAGAAAATCAGCCAAAAACCAAGATCGTGAGAGACCCTGCGGAATTCTTTGGTATGCTCGCTAACCCTGGCATCTACGTAATTCGGCACTCCCCATCAACGAGGATACTCATCGTCAATTGGGAGCATAAGGAGGACGGCTATGATCCTCTCACAACAGTTAACGTTGTGATAGCCGCCTATGTAACAACCCAGGCTCGGCTTAAATTGTACAGCTACCTGGAACAGCTGGGTAACAAGGTGTTGTACTACGATACAGACTCTGTTATCTATGTGGCCAGAGACAACGAGTATAATGTACCAACAGGCGAGTTTATTGGCGAGATGACAAATGAACTAGAGATCTACGGTACGGACAGTTACATCACAGAATTTGTCTCAGGTGGGCCGAAAAACTATGCCTATAAAGTGTTCTCCACAAATGATAACGAGGAGAAGGTGGTATGCAAGGTGAAGGGAATTTCTCTCACACATGCCGCATCACAACTTGTAAATTTTGATACCATAAAGGATATGGTACTTGATACCTCTACGGCTCCTCTGTGTGTAACCTCCAAGAATATCTTGAGGACAAAGGAGCACGAGGTGGTAACAGTAGAACAAGATAAACTGTATAAACCTCTCTCCACCAAAAGACGATTCTTGGAGGACCACACCTCCGCACCCCATGGCTTTAAAAGGCCCAGACAAGAGTAATTGACAGCTTGCGTGGACCTCCAGATATTGACTGTACAGATTTCATCTGATTTATCATATTTTTAACATCTTTACCCCTTATTAATTTAACCTGCCCCATCCCATCCTGGCAAGGATATGTTCATACCTTCCCGTTGGTCCTTGCTGAGCAATAACATATTTCGTTATAAAATAGGTTAACTTAACTTTTAGAACTTAAATCTAAAAATGGTGTAATAAATATATCAAATATGTTATTGGCTAAATGAACATATAATATGTAATAAACTAATATACTTTTATATTGCTACTTAAATGCTGTCTCATTTAATATAATAGGATCATCCGTTTGCATATCACATAAGGGCTATCCATATCTTCAAAATCGAAGGATAATTTATTATAATGCTGAGAGGGATCTAAATCGACATTCTTCACACATTTCGGATAAGGGTTAGTGTTTTGTAAAATATTTTAAATATCCTTCTAATTCTATTTTGGATTTTCAGGTAGTTCACGATGAACAGCAGCTGTGGTGCTAGTGGGGCTGACTATGTATAGGAGATAGGTATGTGTACCACTCTTATTATCTTTCATAAGTTTACGTTCATACATATCTATCGGTTTACTCTGCATATCTGTAATCAATCCTTACCTTTATTCATATACAAATTGGTGAAAATCAGTTCATCAAATTCGATTTCCTATCCTGTTTATATCAGGATTGATCCATTCTAGGACTACGTCATCTAATTTGACGTTTATTCTCTCTATATCCTTGTCGAAATATGTTACATAAAGATATTTCCTAAAAATCCTACACTTATTTACACATTCTTTCAACCAAATGGTATCTCATACTGTAGTAGTTTAATCAACTCCAGTAAAAGGTTGTGTTACGTCTTATCATTGGCGATCAAGCTGATTGGAGCAACATTTCGATGCCACAGTAGTTCCTTTTCTGTCCTCAGAAATATTTCGCCATGCTCCATATCTATGTAGTTTGACTTGGTCAGTTCATCGTATTCGATGCTTATATCAGAAACGACCCATTCTAGGAGTACGTGTATTTTAAACTATTTACAGAATAGCAGAGGAGCTAAGCAGTCAAGTCTATTAGCATCGGTGTCAAGCCGAGGCTCATCCATTTGCGATCAAGCTGAATGGAGCAACATTTCGTTACAGTTTGATGTCACAGTATTTTCTTTTTTTTTGTCTGTATCGTCAGACATTTTATTAAGAATATAGTACACATACTGAGATTTTCTCATTCATCCCTCTTCTTCAGGTTCCACCATACTACCAGGAGACTAAGAAGAAGCAGCAGACCGAGCTCAAGAAGCAGGCAACAATCGTCACGTTCCAGAGTATAATTATAATTCGTGTATAGGTAAGAAGGCTTAGTTCACATTGATAACGATATAAATTTGAATAGCTCACTGCTGAGAGTAATGATAGATGTAGAAAGGGGATTTGCGCATCATAAGTTCTGCTAACTGCTCATTATTAGCATTCAGTAGCACAACGTTGTTTTTATCGAATCTGTACCTGTTTTTTTATTACCAGCTACCTGTATTTCACTGCCAGCTACCTGTTTTTTACTGCCAGCTACCTGTTTTTTACTGCCAGCTACCTGTTTTTTACTGCCAGCTACCTGTTTTTTACTGCTAGCTACCTGTTTTTACTGGTTGGGACCTGTTTTTACTGCCAGCTACCTGTATTTTACTGCCAGCTACCTGTTTTTACTGGTTGGGACCTGTTTTTTACTGCTAGCTACCTGTTTTTTACTACCAGCTACCTGTTTTTACTGGTTGGGACCTGTTTTTACTGGTTCGAACCTGTACCTGTTTTACTGGTGGTGCTTTACAAATTTATATTTATTTTTAATTTATACATTTTTCTAGAAGGAAGCACTGGAAGAAATATGTCTCACTTTTGGATGGGGCTTGGGCCACTACCGATTTTATGGTTGCATCTAAATCTGGATTTGCCAGGCTGGAGTTGGGGACAAAAACAAAGACGTAATGGGAAAACTACTAACTATAAGAAGTAAGTACAGTATGAGATTGAATTTTTTCATTAAAATAAGGTATCGAAAGTACGCCAAATAGTTTTGTTGTTATCGGCAAAATATTATACAGGGCGTTTTCAAAATAAATTGTTAATGCATAGGTAAATATTCGGGTTTTACTAAATTTTATATGTATATAAAACTAAGTACAGTATGAGATTGAATTTTACAATAAAATAATGTGTATTGAGAGTACGCCAAATAGTTTTGTTGTTAATGCATTCAAACACTGTAGAAGCCAGTCACTATGTTGGTATGACAATATGAGATTGAATTTTGAGTGAAAATATCTCACTGCTGACAGTAATGATAGATATAGAAAGGGGATTTGCACATCATAAGTTCTGCTAACTGCTCATTATTAGCATTCAGTAGCACAACGTTGTTTTTATCGAATCTGTACATGTTTTTTTTTTTTGTACTACCAGCTACCTGTTTTTTACTGCTAGCTACCTGTTTTTACTGGTTGAGACCTGTTTTTACTGCTAGCTACCTGTTTTTACTGGTTGGGACCTGTTTTTACTGCCAGCTACCTGTATTTTACTGCCAGCTACCTATTTTTACTGCCAGCTACTTGTTTTTACTGGTTGGGGTCTGTTTTTACTGGTTCGAACCTGTACCTGTTTTACTGGTGGTGCTTTACAAATTTATATTTATTTTTAATTTATACATTTTTTATAGAAGGAAGTACTGGAAGAAATATGTCTCACTTTTGGATGGGCTTGGGCCACTACCGATTTTATGGTTGCATCTAAATCTGGATTTGCCAGGCTGGAGTTGGAGACAAAAACAAAGACGTAATGGGAAAACTACTAAATACAGTATGAGATGGAATTTTTTCATTAAAATAAGATATCGAAAGTACGCCAAATAGTTTTGTTGTTATCGGCAAAATATTATACAGGGCGTTTTCAAAATAAATTGTTAATGCATAGGTAAATCTTGTTTGTATATAAAACTAAGTACAGTATGAGATTTTACATTAAAATAAGGTGTATTGAGAGTACCCCAAATCGTGCATTCGGACGTTGTAGAAGCCAGTCCACTATGCTGGTATGACAATATGAGATTGAATTTTTTGATTAAAATAAGGTATCGAGAGTATCTACGCCAAATAGTTTTGTTGTTGGTAAAATATTATACAGAGCGCAAATTCATAGCGGTTACAAAAAACTTCCACTGTTTGCTGTTGGTAGAAATTAGAAATACTATTTGCGTCAAATTTTCACTATACTAGCATTTTTGATGATGGTAGAAATTAGAAATATTATTACATTAAAATATTCACTATACTAGCATTTTTGATGATGGTAGTAATTAGAAATATTATTACATTAAAATTTTCACTCTAGTAGCATTTTTTGATGATGGTAGAAATTAGAAATATTATTGCATTAAAATATTCACTATACTAGCATTTTTGATGATGGTAGAAATTAGAAATATTATTACATTAAAATTTTCACTCTAGTAGCATTTTTTGATGATGGTAGAAATTAGAAATATTATTGCATTAAAATACTCACTATACTAGCATTTTTGATGATGGTAGAAATTAGAAATTTTATTACATTAAAATTTTCACTATAGTAGCATTTTTTGATGATGGTAGAAGTTAGAAATATTATTGCATTAAAATACTCACTATACTAGCATTTTTGATGATGGTAGAAATTAGAAATATTATTAAATTAAAATCTTCACTATACTAGCATTTTTGATTGTGATAGAAATTATAAATATTATTGCATTAAAATACTCACTATACTAGCATTTTTGATGATGGTAGAAATTAGAAATTTTATTACATTAAAATTTTCACTATAGTAGCATTTTTTGATGATGGTAGAAATTAGAAATTTTATTACATTAAAATATTCACTATACTAGCATTTTTGATGATGGTAGAAATTAGAAATATTATTACATTAAAATCTTCACTATACTAGCATTTTTGATTGTGATAGAAATTATAAATATTATTGCATTAAAATACTCACTATACTAGCATTTGTGATGATGGTAGAAATTAGGAATTTTATTACATTAAAATTTTCACTATAGTAGCATTTTTTGATGATGGTAGAAATTAGAAATATTATTGCATTAAAATACTCACTATACTAGCATTTTTGATGCTGGTAGAAATTAGAAATTTTATTACATTAAAATTTTCACTATAGTAGCATTTTTTGATGATGGTAGAAATTAGAAATATTATTACATTAAAATCTTCGCTATACTAGCATTTTTGATTATGATAGAAATTATAAATGTTATTTTCCACTACAGTAGTATTTTTTGCTGTTGGTAGAAATTAGAAATATTCTTGCATTAAAATATTCACTATACTAGCATTTTTTATTGTGATAGAAATTATAAATGTTATTACATTAAATTTTCCACTCAAGTAGTATTTTTTGCTGTTGGTAGAAATTAGAAATACTATTTGGGTCAAATTTTCACTGTAGTAGGATTTCCCATTTTACTACTGGTTGTAAACTATATAATTCACTCTAACGGAGTAACGCGCGCTCCACTTGCAGCGCCATCTACTGATAAGCGCTTATCCGCGTTTGGAACTATTTACCCGTCACTCCTGTCACAACTAATTCCCCGCCACCACTCCCGTTCCAGCACAAGCTATACGATGTGATGGTCTAGCGCTAACGTACACGCTTCGCACTCTAGAGGTCCGGAGTTCGATCCCCAGCGCTACCAGTTTCTTTTTTCATACATATTTCTAAATATTTAGGATCACCTGTAAAATCTTAAATATTTCTATTTAATGTCATTATTATAGCTCAGACTGCTTGGTGTGGGACGCCTTCAAGCGCTCTCTGATTCATATATTACACAGTTACTGTAACCTTCTGTTAATAGCCATAGCGGCCTAGTGGTAGCGCGTCTGCTTTGTATGCGAGAGGTCCCGGGTTCAAATCGCACACAGAGTAAAGTTGTTTTTTTCATTTAAATAATCTGTCCATGTTGTATTCTCCAATACAGATTTGAATTTGGAACTTGCGCAGGAACAGATTTGACTTTAGGTTAGGCGCATGTTTTTCTGTAACCTACTGCGCATGTTTTTTCTGGTAGGTTAGGTCGTTACTGCGCATGTTTTTCTGATAGGTTAGGTCGCTGCGCATGTTTTTTCTGTTAGATTAGGTTCCTACTGCGCATGTTTTTTCTGATAGGTTAGGTCGCTACTGCACATGTTTTTCTGATGGGTTAGGTCGTTACTGCGCATGTTTTTCTGATAGGTTAGGTCGCTACTGCGCATGTTTTTTCTGTTAGATTAGGTCCCTACTGCGCATGGTTTTTGCTAATAGGTTAGTTTGCTACTGCGCATGTTTTTTCTGTTAGATTAGGTTGCTACTGCGCATGTTTTTTCTGATAGGTTAGGTCGCTACTGCGCATGTTTTTTCTGTTAGATTAGGTCGCTACTGCGCATGTTTTTCTGATAGGTTAGGTCCCTACTACGCATGTTTTTTCTGTTAGATTAGGTCGTTACTGCGCATGTTTTTTCTGGTAGGTTAGGTCGCTACTGCGCATGTTTTTTCTGTTAGATTAGGTTGCTACTGCGCATGTTTTTTCTGATAGGTTAGGTCCTTTTTAAATATCCCGCCAGTTTGAACTTAGATTAGGTCGCTACTGTCAAATTTCAAATCAGTTTGAATTTACCGCCTAATTTTAAATATCCCGCCAGTTTGAACTCAGGTTAGGTCGCTACTGTCAAATTTCAAATCAGTTTTGAATTTCCCGCCATAATGCTGCAATCGGATTGGTCGAGAGGCGCGAGGGCTGGGCCTAAAAGGAAAGTGGAGGGGGTCGCAGAAGTGACCCCTTACCTATTTATTTTGCTAAACTCTTATAAAAATACAACAGGAAAACTAAAAAACACTGTTTTAAAGATTTATAAACATAAAAACTAATCTCTAAAAGGAACATTCTCATAATACTGGAACTGCTTAATCCTGAATTAATTGAAAGTCGTTGGTATCCACATTCTGGAATGTGTATAATCCACGTCTTTCTTTAAAAAATTGTAATTTTTTGATGATCTGTTTCTTATTAAACTCTGCATCATCCGGTGTATTGGGATAATAGTAAACGGGACCAGGTTTGCCTTTATTACTTTCTTCCTTCCTCCTTGTTCCTTTACATTTCCTTTCTTGTGTCGACATAAAACTGACCTAGGGATACCATGAAATTTTTCTGCGTTACGATAAGTCATTTTTCGTGCTATAATGTCTTGTAGGGCAGCTTGAATTTTTTCTGGCTCATAATGGTGATACAATTTCTTTCCTTTAGGAGTATAAAAGCGAGGCATGTCTGTTTTGCCGGTGTCCCTAATCACCCCGACCTAACGTAAAAAGTGCCCGATTCATTAAAAAAAATAAATAAAAATTTATGTTAGAAATTTAAGTAAAAATTACATTTTATTTCGGCACAGGACTGTCTTAGATCTAATTATTTCCAATATGGTATTATTTTACTTACTTTTTCTAGTTACCACCAACACTCTCCGGTCTTTGAAAACAGCTGATTTCCGACTGACGTAATTAAGCCGATGTCAAATGTCAAATTTGATTTTTGACAGGGAATTCAGTAGCGTCACAGTTAAAACACATATTTAGGAGTCAACTTGACAAGTGGTTGCGTTTCGAATGACTTTTATAAATAAATTAAAAAATATATTATATAAAAAAAAGGTTTGTCCCGATTCACCTGGAAGTCCCTATACACCTCGTTTTACGGTACTTCCTCTTTCAACAATGTTGAACTAACCCGGGTATGTTACACTACAATAATCTCCATATTTGTAACTGTTTTTATTCATGTTTATTAATAAAATGACATAAATATATGATATTTGTATGTAAAGAGGTCATGATTTTAGTAATTGCTTTCTTTTTATGCTTTTACATAGTTATTGATGACAAATAAAATAATTTATTGGTCTATCCTATATTTTTATTGGTTATTTTCTTGGGATTTCTCTCGGGATTTCTTTGTATTTTGCATCACTTTTTGTATTAAAATAAAAATATAATTTTTAATGTGTGTTTATGTGTTATTAATGGTTATAGTGTACCAGGTACAATAAATGGCATTTGCACTATTTTTGTTTTAATTATTTGTAAATTTTTGGCCGGATATTATGTTCATTTTGACTAAAAATTACTAGTAAACATAATAGGTATCAATTATACTTAGTATAATAGAAAACTAAATTTTATTTGTATATATGTCCTATTATTCTCAAAATCCTTTTATTGCATTTACCATACTGACGTGTATTAATTTATTTGGAAAGAGTAACGAATAAAACACGGCGTGAATAAGATCTTTAAATTTTGAATGTCCATTTAGCGCGTCTACAATCTCCGATAACGGCCGATGGTAGGCGAGAGCTAACGAGAGTCGAGCAAGAAATACGGTATCCTAGAAAAAACCTCGCCGCGCTGAGTGCGGAGTGCGATAACTTATATTTTAATTATGAATTCTGTAAGCTTTGGTACGGTGTACGACTCAGTGATTCACTATCTACCGTATCACTTGTTCAGTTGTACATGACATATACAAATATATACTCATATACGTAATAAGGGGAAAATTTTTAATTTACTTCAAATTGTATTAAATAGTTTTCCATGTCTTCACAGTAGGCTTACTTTATAGCTTTTTTTGGCTAAATATTTCACTATAAATAAAGTTAAATATATATAAAACCAACAAAACTGTTGCAAGTATTTTATCAAACCGCTTTTCAATATACACGAGCTAACTCTTAGTTATTAAATAAATCGACATTCTCTGTAATAAAATAGATAATTATCTGAAAAATAATATACCAATACAATATAATATAACAATTTGTATCAATATTGTTACTTTTACCTGGAACAAAAATGTATTGCATATTATTTATCCCAACGAATCTTATAGAAACACCCTGATATGTTATGGCTATATTCTGTGCAGATACTGATATTGTTTTGTTGTTTCTGTACTTTAGGCCGATTTTCCTTAATACGCCTCTGATCGTACGGATAAAATGTTAGGCGAATCTACCGAGTAAAGAAATCTACAACACCGATCTATTCGAAAATGTTCTAGTTCTAGTTCGGCTTTACGCTAATTGGAACCGCCACATCCTGAGTGGATTGTCTTTGGGCGATTTCCCACCACTAAAACGCGGTCCTTGGTCCATTTACACACATCCAGTGACGTATCAGTTCAGTATCAGTGATCAGTGTTATTTGTGCCTTATTTGTGGTCGATCACTGATGCCAGCTTACGCATATTCGTCCGTAGTTCGTAAAAAGGAGTTAGTAGACGATCAAACAAAGTGATCTGAATATATTTATCATGCAGTTGATCAAAATTTCGTACCAGCTCGATACGCTTTTCATCCATTTCAAGCAAGAAAAAAATTTGGTCAGTTTGTCAGTAAAATTACAAAAATATCATCGCCAGCGTATTTAAAAGCCACTGAACGGACATTGAAGCAGCACTGACAGCACTGATACGGCACTGTGACGTATGTTATATAAACACGCCAATTTAAAATCTAAGCAACGATTTTTTATTTTTCTTTTTACTGATACTGATACGGAACTGACACGGCACTGATGTGTGTAATAGACCTTTAAGGCTCATTTACTAGACAAAACGCTTAATGGGTCCCTTAAAAATGCAACAATGTTTAAAGGTTCCTCAAAAAATATACAAAATGTTGTTTAAAAAAGAGCTATATTACTTCAGTTCTTAATTTGAATGAACATGCTATTATTATGTATGTTGTCTTGACGTGGCAACTGGATTTTTCTTCAACGCTCGAACTCGCCATCAGAATATTTGTAGCGCACCAAGACCGCCGTGTTACCGATTGTTATGGGTTCATTTGTTTATTTTTTGAAAACACGAGTGATTTTTGTCTATTTTCTGTCTTTATTGAGAGGATATTATGGAGCGTATATACCTACAAACTGATAGTATAATCTTAATGGGAGATATTAATGTGAATTTTTTAGTCGTAAATTCCTTAAATGTGAGAAAATTTAATAATTTTTTATCTATTTTTGAAATGACTCACATTGTAACGAACCCTACTCATATAACAGCTAATACCGAAACTTTAATTGACGTAATTTGTTTAAGCAAATCATTTGTTGTAAAGACTTGTGATTGTTGCGATGTGCTGCGTTCTGATCATCTTTTTGTAAAATGTCAGATAGACGTAGAATGTCAACAACTATGTTCGGATCTAATTTCATGTAGAAACATTAATCAAATCAATCTTAATAATTTTGCTATTGACGCAGATAACATGCCTTGGGGTGATATTTATTTACTTGATAATGTTAATGCGAAACTAGATTATTTAAATGAATTAATAATTTCACTTTTTGATAAACATGCTCCTATGCAAAGTTTTCCCAAAAGAAATAAAAGGCATCGTCCATATATAACGTATAATATAAAATTGATGATAAATGAGAAGAAAAAAGCCTATAATAGATATATTCGTACTAGATCAGATGCTAGCCGGTTGTTTTATATTAATATTAGAAACACTGTGAATAAAGCTGTTAAACAGGAAAAATCAGCCTATATGCAGTTTACATTAAATCAAAATAGAAATAATGCAAGAAAATATTTTAACTATTTACGTGAATGGGGTGTACCCTCTAAAGCTCAACAAACAAGTAAATATATTCCTTTTGATTTGAGAAATCCCGATGAAATAAATAATTACTTTCTAGGAGTCGCAGGTCGGTCTTCTGTTAATGCCAATACACTAAATTATTATAATAATTCTTCTTTAAATCCTGATTTGTCATTTTGTTTTTCTGAAATATATGAAAAGATATATGGGAAGCATTTCTCAAGATAAAAAGTCATGCTATCGGCACTGATAATATAAATTTAAAAATGTTAAACATTGTATTAGAACATTGCATGAAAGAAGTAAAACATATTTTTAATTCATCGATTAGTACAGGCACTTTTCCAGATACATGGAAAATAGCAAATGTATTGCCCTATCCAAAAAACTCTTCACCTACCAGTTACAATGACTTGAGGCCAATTTCAATATTGCCAACACTGTCCAAAGTTTTTGAAATAATAATTTGTAAACAAATAAAGCAGTTTTTAAATTCCAATTCAATTTTACCATCAGTTCAGTCAGGATTTCGAAAAACCATAGCACGCAAACGGCTCTTCTTAAAATAATAAATGATGCTTCTATAGCTAAAGATAATAAATTATCTACAATTTTAGTCTTACTTGATCAAAGTTGATCTTTTAAAGCTGAAATATATTGGTTTTACAGAAAACACTTTAATTTGGATTAATAGTTACTTAAGGGGCAGGTCACAAAAAGTGATATTAAACAACGTAATGTGCTCGATGGTAAAAGAAACCACATCCGGTGTCCCCCAAGGTAGTGTGCTGGGTCCAATTTTCGTTGTTTATTTTTGACATCACTGCGGATATCTTGCATTCTCAGACTCATTTGTACGCAGATGACATTCAAATTTACCTATCAACTAATTTTAATTCTGTAAATCATACTATTGAACAGATGAATGATGATCTTCAAGTTTTATATAATTTTTCAAGTAACCACGGCCTTCGTTTAAATCCCAACAAAACTAAAGCAATTTGTCTTGGATCAGAGCGACATACTAATTATATTACATCTAACTTTACTCTAAAATTACATAACGCAGATGTGCAATGGGTATCTTGTGAAAAAAGTTTGGGGTTGTACATAGATTCGACATTAAAATTTGAGAAACATGTATTGTATAACTTTAAATCAACCTTTGGACAAGAAACTAAACTAAAATTAATAAAAACTTTCATATATCCCCATATTGAATATTGCTGTGCTGTATACTATAATTTTTTAACGCAAAATTGTCAACAAAAATTACAACGGATTCAAAATGCCTGCATGAGATTTGTGTTTAATATTCCTCCAAGAAGTCATATAACTCCTTATCTTATTAAGATAAACGAATTAAATATTAAACTTAGAGTTCAGTATCTGTATAGTATATTCTTGTATAAATTGTTAAATACTAAGGAGCCACTGTATCTTTATGATATTATATCTCGAAGGTCTGACGTTCACAGTGTCAATATAAGAAACAATAAGTTTCATATTCCACAGCATACCACAACAAATTTCCAGGGATGCTTCTCCTATTTAGTGCCATTTTACCTTAACCAAATTAACACAGACTTGTCTGTTACTTTATCATCCTACAAAAAAAAGTTAAAATTGGAGCTACTAGAGAGACTTGTTTAAATAAGGTATATCAGTTATATATAAAAATGTTACTATTGCTGTGGAATATTTTGGAATATTTTGAGATGTTCATATTTTCATCTGGTATGTTATGATTATTGTTAGAAGTTATTTTATCTGTTATTATTTTATTAGTTATTATTTTGTTTTTGCTATTCTTTCCTCAATGTTTATATGCGAAACGCATAATTTATTAGCATTTAAAATTTTAGGAGAGGTGTAAGACAGCTTTGGCTAACCTCCTCCTTTTGTGTACCTATACTACTGCCA
Source organism: Monochamus saltuarius (assembly GCA_025584915.1). Taxonomy (NCBI): domain Eukaryota; kingdom Metazoa; phylum Arthropoda; class Insecta; order Coleoptera; family Cerambycidae; genus Monochamus; species Monochamus saltuarius. The sequence continues at coordinate 32,875,289 of CM046727.1, forward strand.
CCATTGTTTAGTTTAAGTTTTTGTATTTCATTATGTGTGCACAATAAACCATTTATTATTATTATTATTATTATTGGGCTTTCCAAATTAATGACATTATTAAGGAATCACCTTGTATACAATGTGAGTCAAGTTTAAATAGTCAAGTTTACCAAATTTCAAGTAAAAATTTATATACAACATACCTTCCCCTCGCCAACAGATATACAGGGTGATCAAGTTCAAAGAAGAAATTACAACCAGCTACCGCAAACAGTATTCGCGATATTTAACAATAATTCTACTTTGACATTAAGCAGTGGTTGTTTTGAAGCCAGCTTCTCTGGATATTTTATCCACCGTAAGTAATAACTACCTACATTCACTTTAGGAAAGCGGTTCTTGTCATTTTCGAGTAACCAGGTAAATTTGATTTTTCCCTGAATTTGATCGCCATGTATCTCTACTAGAGAGCGAGATAAAAGGTATGTTGTAATTACATATTTTACTTAAAATTTCGTAAAGAATCTATTCCTGAAGTATGACTATTTAAAGTTGACACATTCTGTATTCGATATTGATATTTCATTACATTATTTAAAATTGTATTACTTATTTTTTACTTGCTTATTGGGTTTTTTTTTAAATACGTAAATAGTAAAAATGTATCCCTGTAAAAACGTCCTAAATATCAACAGTTATTTGAATAATTTCACTGTTTACATGATTATTCTCAACTATTTGTTGAACTACTTAAAACATGACTTTTCATTAATTTGTAACACCCTGTACCTCGAAACGAAGCCTTTGCGAACACATCTATAATAATCTTTTCTACAAGTTTATTAGTTATAATAGCTTCAGCAAGGTTTCATTTAAAATAAGATTCCTATTAGTTTTTGCGCACCCCGTATTCTCGTCGATATTTAAAAAATATGAAAATGGATAACAATAACTTTAGTTAGTAGCATATTTTAATACTTATAATAGCACAAATAGTATTGTATATAATTAGACTCTTACAAGTATAATAATGCAGTATGCAACTTTTTGGTAATTACCTACTATTTTGCATTGAACTTCTGAGCGAAACACACCCAGCAGTTCCTTGACTTATTTTAAGCCTTCTTAGCTGAGCTAAATCCCCACTTCTACTACATAGTAGGCTGTGATCCAGAGATCCAGAAATTGTTAGGCATAGTGTGTTTATGTGAAATTTAAATATATACCTATATGTATTTATATACGAATTTAATTATTCATTTATTTATTAAGATCATATGTTTATCGTTGTGTATCTGTGTTCGTCTTCCTTGTACTTTAATTTGTTCAAATCTTATTTATAAAAAATTAGACGTGTATCATTTTATAAATTTTAATTGTGATGTGAAATGTGTCTTAGTGTGATTTTTAGACATGAGTTTTGTTTACTAACTTCTGTTTTTAACGTAAGTCATAGGTATTATGATATTACTGCTAGAATATATAAAATGTTTTAGTAATTTAATGTTTCTATAGAAACATACAGAAATACTATATTATGTAGTAAATGGCAAAATATAAATGTCTTCTATTTTTAGTACGCAAGTAAAAATAAAATTTAAAAGGGTTCTGGTGTTCTAGTTTAGAACTTTGTTACTGACCGATATGCGTAAATTTGATAACACACGTCTCATTTACCGACCTTTTATTTAAAAAATATGTACTTTATTATTTTAAATAGGTTTAATTTAGATAGGATGTCCGGAAAGGAACGGGTCATATATTTAGTAAACTTTCTCAAAAATATGTCGAAGTAGAAACACATTTGTTTTATTTAAAAGTTACATGTCTTTAAAGAGCATTTTTATAATTTATTTTATTTTACACAATTCCATATTTTTTATGTTTGGTCAGCGAAATTTGATGAGTGATTTTTAGGGTAGTCAAAAATGAATATCATATCAATACCTAAGCATATTTTACGTAGAATAAACAGGTCCTTAAGAAAATATTAAAGTATTTTTTAAACGCCACATTACCATAAAATCATTTAAGTAGGTACAGTTAATTAAATTTCAATTATATATTTTTTACACTTTAGATTATTGTTTTATAACGAGTATAGACAAAATACTAGAGCACCAGACAGCAGTAATATTGTCTGCGGTAACGTTAGGGTAGAAACACAGAAGTAGGTTACCTGCTCGCGCTTATCGGCGAGGCTTTTTTTATGCCAAAACCCGCACAGAGTAAAAGCGGGAAGAAAAAACTATCAAATGTGACCCAAAATTAAATAAACTCTATAATATATATATGTATGTTTATAATAAATAATTATTAATTCAATAATAAAAAATAAAATATTCTTAAGAGTTATGATTAAATCTTTTGTAAACCTTTTAAGCTAAGGTTTCCATTTCTAAATTCTTAAGTTGCTTGTATCTTTAAATTCATTGTGCTATAACTCTGAACTACTGAATCTTTAAAATTTATTTATAACACACGATTTGCTTCAATCTTAATTATAAAACTAATAAACCGCTTCCTAAATGTCCTACGAAAGAAAAAATTATTTTCACTATTTAGGAAAAAACAAATTTACATTGACTCATATACACACTGAGATAATGCGCAAGAGAAAACACTTTGCTGAGTTTTCTTTTTCATGGTTACGCAACCAAGAGAATTGGTAAAATAAGTACCAGTGAAGAAATTTACTATGATAGGAAAATTGAGGTCATTTTACTATTAGCTTACTTGTAGCATAACTATTTCATAAACACCTCATTAATAAATTAATATTACACCTTTCTAACATTGTTGTCGAAGGAAAGATCTTGCTAGTGGCTAACTTATAACTAGCTATATCAGCAGATTACATAATATATATATACTATCGTAAAATATACCTCCACTGATGTAAGAAGAGATTTTGCATAGTAAAAAAAACCCTAGACAATAGAAATAAAGATATTTTACAAGCACGTTAGTGTTTTTTAGTATGTAGTAGGCAGTATGTTCCTGCGGGTACTACTGATATTTTTTTATTAATTAAAATAAACCTTAATAAAAAAATAATGCTTAACAAAAATATAATTTTTTATGCTCGAAAATTCTAATGTGTTATCTGTTTAGCTTAACTTTTCATATTATATGGCCACTATGTATACAAAGTGATTCAGTCATGTCATTAATTTTAACCATTTGGAAGGCCTAATAGACAGAAAATCGAAAAAAAATTTACTCGATCTTTCTAAAGATAAGCATAACAATCGTTAACAGGGCGTCCTGGTACGCTACAAATTTTCTGGTGACGCGTTCGAGTGTTGAAGCGAAACAGAGTTGCCACATCAGGTTCACATACATAATAACAGCATATTCATAATGTTCGGTACTGAAGTGATATATTTTTTTTCTAATGGCAAACTTCTATATAGGTATGCAATATAAAATGTATTATTTTTTATATGTACGCTCCCAAAAACAACTACTTTACGGATTCATTTGAGTCCGTAAAATTATTATTTTTTTCTAAGTAAATGGGAGAAGAAAGAGAAGTTGGGTCACATTGCTTGAGATGCAGTTTGTCGGCGTGCTTTTGGCGGCATAGGAAAACGGACCCGAACGAACTTCAGCTTGTTTTATTAAACAGGAATTTAAATTGCCAAATTTTTAGCAGTGATTAATACAATTGAGCATTTATTATGGAACTAATCTGTTAAATACCCATGATTTCATTTCAAATTCATTACACCGGGTGTTCATAAAACTGTAATTTAGTAGTTTGATTATTTGATCCGTTGGAGTTTTGTAACTTTTGTTTTTTTTTGTGTAATTAATTATGTTTTAAACTGAAACTTAATATGTTAATAGGTGGATTTGGACTTATGAGCAAAAATTAATTTTCATTGAAAAATTATAACTTATGGATTCGTACATACACGTACATACTTGTAAACGATTTTTTTAAATCAATAATATGTAACGCCTGTAATTAGCAAATTAAAGTTCTCCCTGTAGGGAGAGCTACAAAACGGTTTCTAATTGGTCTGACGTCACAAGCCTACTACAAGCTCCACCCCGACTCAGTAAACGCACTTATCTGTCAAAGCGGGAAGCAAGCATGGTTAAATATAATTAACTGTTAATTTAGCTTGTGTTTATTAAAATTTCATAGTACATATAATGTAGGAAGGATATCAGAAAGCCAATTCCCATAATTTACTAATAGTAAATGTACAAATTAATTTTTTAGCGACCAACGCGAACAGTATTCAACACAACGTATCACCTTTTCATCATAAGCTGTTTTTTTTTGCGATGAAATATGTTCAAATCGGTTCACAACACTAGATTGTTGCGTTGAAACAGTGACGTCACACAGGCCGCGTTTTAAACCGTGTTTAAAACGTCCACTAAGCCCGGTTTGAACTCTTTAGATGCTTTGCTATTGGTCTATGCAGCAGTTGCCTAAAAAGTAGAGATTTCAAAATCGGTGTGATTTGAATTTTTAGATTAATGTTTAAAATGGTTGATAACGGGTGGGGCAAAAGTCCCGTTACCATTTTGATTGCGCGCCATCTTGGTTATTTGACGTTTAGCTCAGTTTAGCTTTAATCATTGTGTTGTGTAGACAATAAATTTTATAATGGATAAATATACGCCACAAGAACGAGCAGACATAGTGACAACATTTATTGAAAATAATCGTTCCATTATTGCCACTCAGCGGAAATTGCGTCAAAAATATCCTAATCGTCCAGTGCCTCACAAAACCACAATTTATCGTTTACATGCGAATTTTCGACAGTACGGTACGACAGCAGACAGACCTCGTTCTGGAAGACAACGGACGTCTCGTAACGCTGAAAATGTGGCTCTGGTGCGCGATAGTGTTGCAGAGTCTCCAGAAACATCAATTCGAAGACGTGGTTCCCAGTTACACATTTCTGCACGCAGTTTAAGGCGAATTTTGAAAACTGATTTGAAAATGTTCCCATACAAAATTCAATTAGTCCAAAGATTGCTGCCGAGAGATCCTGATCAACGAGTTGAGTACAGTAATGCAATCGTAAGGCTGTCTGGTGAAATTGAATATTTTTCGTCTAAATTGATAATGAGCGATGAAGCCCATTTTCTTCTCAGTGGCCACGTCAATAAACAGAACAGTCGGTTTTGGGGAACACAGAATTCTCAATTAATTCATGAAACATCATTGCATCCACTAAAAACAACTGTATGGTGTGGTATTCATGCTGGAAACATCATTGGTCCCTATTTTTTTGAAAATGACCAAGGTGTTGGAGTTACCAAGACATGATTCGAAATTTTCTTGTGCCTGAAATGGAAGAGCAAGGACTAGAGGACATGTGGTTTCAGCAAGATGGGGCCACAGCACACACAACCCGTTCAACAATTCAATTATTGAATGACGTTTTTCCACGAAGACTAATTTCACGAAATGGCGATTTAGCATGGCCGGCCAGATCTCCGAATTTAACAGCACCAGACTTTTTCTTATGGGGTTTTTTAAAATCAAAAGTTTATGTGAATAAGCCCCAAACGATTCAACATCTTAAAGACAATATTTGTCACGAAATTGAAGAAATTCAGCCTGAGATGTTGCAGGATGTCATGAAAAAATTATTTTTATATTTATTATTCTTGTTTATTTAAAAATTAAAAAGGAGTTGGCTCTAAATTATTGTATGTACCTCTTTTAAACGTATTCGTAGACATCCTAAATTATATTACAAAAGCATAATCCAATTACTTTTCTATCCAAATTTTATTAGCCTGTCACTCATATGAACAGGTATAGGTATTTGTTATTAGTTTGCAGTTGCTAAAATTAATTCCATGTTTTTGTTGCAGATTTCACACATTTTCAAAAATATTTACAAAAACAAGCGGAAATATATTGTTAATAATTTCTACCACTAATAATACTTCTGTTTTAATTCAAATCTAGTGTAGCTGTTTTATAAATAAATTGTATAAACAATAATCAAAAAGTGAGAGTGTTATATTAAAAAGAGAGACAAATATTTGAGACGTTACGTTTTGAAACTATGCATTTTCTTGGTGTAATACATGTTAGGTCACCATTGAATTTACTTACGTTTTGAAACAGTCGATGAATACGGTTCGTCACAAAAAAACAGCTATAGTGTGCAACGTTAAATAAGACGACGGTTAAGATGTGATACTTCGTATCTAAAGTTCTTAGGTAAAAGCTATGACCAACGGAATTTGAAGAATTTTTATTTATTCAATAGATTTTTTTTTCTTGAACTGATATTTACTTTTTCCTGGTACTTTGCCTATGTGATATCACGTACCTAGCTACCATTTTTAATTGTTCATGTAAACGATAATTCTCGTATGTATTAGCTCAAAATAACTTAAACATATATTCAATGAAATTAAGATCATCCTACAAAAAAAATATAATACAAACTGTTTAATATTCTACTATGCCTCATGTAAAACTTGTCAAAATGTATTTACGAGGTATCACATCTTAAACGTCGAAGAGTAGATCAACATTTCTTTTTATAATAATTATTATTATATATTATAAGAAAATTTATTACAACATAAAAAATAAGGCCAGATAACCAGAACTATATAAGTCGGCACAAAGATACACCTCCATACCTATAGATGGGTTTACTTGAAGAGCGTCACATGAAACAGGCAATGTAAAAATCTGCGATTTGATAAAATTGTGCACAATAGGTCATAGTCTATTTACCGATTGGGAAGAAAGATTATAAAGATTCGGCAACCTATTTTGCGCAAGTTAGCGTATTCAATCTACTCAAAGAGGTGGTGTTGATTGAATACGCTTGGCGGAATTTTTCACTCCAAAAGGAAATTTCTGCCGATCGGCGAATAATTTCATGTGTTTGAAAATTCATAATACATATAACCTAAATTCATTTTGAAACCTGATTGTTAATAAAGAATGTGTTCCATAAAAGAGAAGCGGGAACTATCTTTGTAGCTATGAAGAAAACAGAACGGCGCAATACACTTTATTTTTTAAATATCCCCACAAAAAAAGTCTAAATGATTTAAAGTCAGGAGATGGTGCTCATCCCTTTGGTATTAATGCTTGAACACGCTGTACATGGTACGGATATAATGATACGCCACACTGCTGCAATACGCCGTAAACGTCCTAGACCTCATCTCTTCCACGATTCATTTCAAATTTCTCTCGCGTTACATTACACTGCACATAGCGGTAAAAGTAGCTGCATTTGGCACATGTTTACCGGGACATCGTTCTGGACATTTTCACATCGCTATAAATTAAAACGATATCCATCAACTCCGAGTTGCTATACACGTAAGCCATTTTTGACACTTGAAAAACGTTTAAAACATACAAAAAGAAATCGGGTTTCAATATTCGAAACCGCCTGGCTAGCCAGAGACTATAGTAGCCTAGCGACGTAAAGGTTGAAAATACTACAACCTTAATAATTTTTTTCTCGGACTAACTATAAGGATTTTACAAAAAAAAATTATGATATTGACTCAATTTTTCATGACGCATCTATTTCCAAATTTTTTTAGATAAGTTTTGAATCACCCTGTATAATTCTCTGTGATTTACGTTTTCATGAAGTGTACACAAAAATGTCACAACCAACTGACAATGCTTAAATATAGGATGTAACAGTACTATCAGTTTGAAAGTTTGTATACGATCTTTGCATGCACTGAAAATGACAATAATTATTTAATATGTATAATAAATATACGAAAAGTGTAATAAAACAAGTATGCTCATACATATATGTATAGAGTGCCTTAAAAGTTTTCCTATAATTCTCAAAATCAGTAGTAGACTGACGGCTAATAGAGTTTGTTGAAAAATTGTATATATGCCCAAGACTTGGACATACTATATTGAACATTTACATGTCGAACATTTTATAATTTACTTCTAAATCGAACAAATATCCAAACTTTATGGCTAACCAGTGCATGTTACCATAAAGTGACGTGATACGAGTATAACTACCATTATTAATTATTAGAATTTGAAAGCAAGTCGCTCTTTATATAAAACTAAATTTGGATTCTTTTTGGGAATCGGATTAGCGGCGAATCTGTCATATGGATATCTTTAGGTAGGTATACAAATTTTCGAATTGATAGTACTGTTACATCATATATTTAATTTGTCGCAGTTCTGTGTACCCTTAATTAACACGTAAATCACGGAGTAGTTATACATATACATCAACTTACCTAATTCGTTTTTTATTTGCTGCTGATTTAAACACTACCATATTTAGTTTTTATAGAATAATACATATTCTGTATTGCAGTAATTATGCTATGTTTTTGTGAACTCTTCGTTGGATTCAATAACTTCTTTAAGTTTAAAATATTTTCTTTCATTTATTATTTACAGACGGATCGAATTCAGGTTTAAAAGTAATTTAGAATATGTTTACGGTGAAATTTTGAAACATATGAAAATATGCTGCCGATCTGCGAAAAATTCCTTTTCAAGTAAAAAATTCAGCCGAGTGTATTCAATAGATCAATTTTATTGTAATCATAATAAGTCCGTCATCCAGCGGAAAAGTGAATTTACATGCGTAAAACCGCCGGCGAAAATTTAGCCACACCGTTTTATTTTTGATATGTTAGGGAGAATTAGGCTCTTTGTGTTTGACAGACCCTACACGGTACTTATCAGGAATTAAGAGACCGCCAGTGAAGAAGTTATCAACATCTACACAGACGGGTCAAAAGAGAAGGAAGGTGCAGGATGTGGGGTTTATTCCAGATCCTTGCATATTCGTTATCAGTGGGCAATGGATAGGCATGCTACAGTCGTACAAACGGAATTAGCAGGTATAACCATAGTCGCCAAAGAAATTTCCCGTAGACATACAACGGGCAAAATCATTAGAATCTACACAAATAGTAGACAATCACTGCTGATCTTACATAATCATAAGATTCAGATAAGACTCAGCTAACAACAGCGTATCTGTATGCTGGGTAAAGGGCCACGACCGATGCAATGGCAATAAAGTAGCTGACAAGTTGGCTAAGAGTACATCGGGTCTGAATATTTTTGGTCCTGGTCCCTCCAGTATGCTTCCGTTGTCAGCATTTGTTGAAATTATCAAAGGAGACACCCACAAAGAGTTTATGAAACGTTGGGATGACACAAATGGCTGTCATTTTGCTAAGGAGTTCCTAGAGTACCCCTGCAAGGATACAGCCAAAAAGTACCTACCTGGCTATGTCTAGGACAAATCTTCGTCTGGTGACAGGTATTCAAACTGGACATTGCTGGCTAAGAAAGCACCTCTATTACATGAGAAAGTGTGATACACCTCTTTGTAGGGGTTGCACTCTGTGAGTACACTGCCATCTCGTCAATAAGAGAGTCCGTGTTGGGAGAGCGATGGCCTTCTATGGCCTACATTAGAGAGATCCCCATGAGCAACGTCACCAGCTTTTTCTCCTTATTAGGCTGGCTGGCGGCTCAGGTAGACTGATCTCCTAATGAGAGAAGGTACAAGTGGCCCAATGTGGCCTAACTGCTGTAGCCTTTTTGCTACCCTCCCTTAATTTCATATTCCAGATTCCTACCTCAATCTACTTACTAAGAAATCAACAAGATATCTTCAAACGAGGAATGTACCCAAATACCAGACCTGTACTCATGGAATGACACGAACAGAGACAACTGCACGAATTCATTAATGAAGTGACAAAATCCTATCGACTGTACTACATCCAAAATTTAAAGAAATTCCATACATCAAATTCAAAAATTGTTACTTATATAATTCACAACTCACCATGATATACAGCTAGATTAACTGAGTAGTTTAGCGTAGAGTATATCCCCAATATAAAATCCAACCCTGGAATTGTTTGACAAAGATCCACATTAGCAACTTCACTATTTTATCATATAAATTATAAATATATTACATTTTCAAGAGTTTCATTCAATAGCACCTAGAATTTTTGTATGAAGGTCAAATCCAACGACGACGACATAATTCAACGACTGGAATTACGTTTATACCCGATGATCTCCAGTCACCACACCAGGAACAGTGACTCCCTGCTGTTTCCTTATTACCCTCCGCGAGATGAGCATCTAAACGAAGAAGCACCCCTAAGCCTTGGTTTCAGATGACTACCACCCACTAGGACTCTGGTCGTTTCACCCCGTGAGCTCCTTCCATCACGGGAGGAATTATACATATACCCCTTTTTACATTTTTTTGCTTGTATTCTATTTCTTTGCTGTAACATATAGTTACAATATTAGTCATTTTATCTTCTGCTTAGATTTGTATTTATTTCCTTATATATAGAGTTCTAGATCCAGCTTAGCTTCAGTGTGAATTATACCGTTGTACTGCATACTTACTTTGATTCAATAAACGTCGTTCTTGTTCTTTATAAATATATTAAGTTATTTGCAACGTTCCCGTTCGGCATACACTTAATTAGCCTTGAATGTTCTAGAAAACGTCAAAATAAAAATATTACAAAAATTATAAATTCGAAAGCAAGCAGCAACATAATTAACAAACTTAAAAGGTGGATGAACTTCCGTAGCAGTATTATTTTGCAGATTTAATTGAAGCTGATGTTATAAATTCTTTTTACCTACAAAGCGGTATTTTTATTTTCTATAATATTAAATATTTAATTCAATTTATGAGCTATTTAAAATAAAAATAATAATTATTCAAAATATTACAATATATGTATAGGTTCTTCAGTCTGTGAATAGGCGTCCCTAAAATACGTGAAATAAACTAATGTTTTTAAAACATCCATAAAATAACACAGTGATTAAATCCGATATCTTTAAAATATCTGAATTTGTATAAATGCTATAAGTTCTTTAACGGATGTTCCCGGAACGTCAAAAGTTGTGGAAATCGGACTAGATGTCGGACACAATAAGGATACCTATTCTTAGTAGGGTCATACATACCATCATCTACAAGTGGGCATATGACATGAAAAAGATAATTCCTGATCAAAGATCACTCCCAACTTTTTAATTTTAATCAACCGATTAATTTCGACGTTATTACTTAAGCAACTATAACGGCAAAGAGATTTATTTCTTGTAAAGCTAATAACATTGCATTTCCTAGTATTTAGATATAAATTACTCAAATTACACCAGGCTTCAAATTCTGTTATCTGTCATTGAAGAGCGACACAGTCATTTAAGGAGGAAATGTTTGAAAAATTGTTTAAATTATCAACATATATAAGTTTCCGGCAGTCCAGAGTGATAGTAAGGTCATTAACAAATAAGAGGAATAACAGTGGACCCAAATTTGACCCTTGAGTTACTCCCGACTTCGCCAAATACTTTACAGAACCATAGTCATTATAAGATATTGTTGTCTTTCAGATAAATATGATTATAATAGTAAGACTGAATCGGAATCGAAACAAAGCTGTAAAGTTTTTGCTAGAACGGTCAGGTTGCTGGTTGTTGATCTAATTTTCATGAAACCATGCTGACATGAACATATTTGTTGAGAAACCGAAGAGTAAACCCTGTTACACAAAATTAATTTAAAAAATCTTGGAAAAGTTACGGAGGATAGAGATGGGCCTGTAATTAATGATACCAGCGCAATCGCCACTTTTCAAAACAGGGCACACTCTAGCCTATATCTAACTTATAGGGAAAACTCCTGCTGTAACTGAAAGATTATACAGTGCTTTGGAAAAGTAACGAATAATTTGATACATTGTGATTTTCCGGGTTGTTGTGCCGTGACCTCCGTAACTGCTAGCTGCCAGAAACAGAGTTAAGATGCACATCCCTAGCAGTAGCCGGGATGCTCTTACCTGCCCTGGTTGTTCCGGGCTAGGCTCTGCGGAGACAGACCCGCTATCGGTGTCTCTGGGCCCGTTCATACATTGATTTCGGTTTCTATTGTTGGTATTACGACTCATACGATCGGAACAGTTCCTCGGATAATGGTGGTTCTCCGAGGTGTTCCGTAGCCGCCGCTGTAACTGGTCGCATCCCATGCTTCCAAACGTTTCGCCGCTCTTCACTGTCGGCATCTTCAGTGGTGACTCTGCAAAAGCTTCGCCGCGACTGAGGCCGATTGGGACCTCGTTAGCGGTCTCGTAGTGTCGGCGCAGCCGCGCGGCTCCGCACCTGCGCAAACAGCCAGTGGAAGGGGCTTCAAGATCGATATGAGCAATGACGCACGACCCGTCACGGTTGAGGAGCCGCGAAGGCGTGGCCAAGCTATTAGTCATCGATCGTGTGACGTAGGGCGTGGTACGAGCGCGTACGGATTTGCGCCGTTGGGTAGTGGGCGGACCCTGAAGCTCGGCTCGAGAACCAACGCCCTCCTCGTCATAGGTCGGCAACCCATTAGACGCGGCCACGCTGTTATTAGTCATCGGTCGTGTAATGCGGGTGCAGGCCCAACTCCGGCGACAAGGCCCGCCCCGTTACGGTTCGGCAGACATCTAGGCGTGACCATGCCATTAGTTATCGAGAATGCGCTACTCGCCGAAGCTGTTGCTGCAGCATTTCCCTTGTCACGTATCACGATGGGGGTATCCGCTCGCTTTGCAATTCCCACATTACCATAGCCACTCCACCCATCCCGTTGTTGTTTGTTTTTCAATAAGGGTAGCCACGTTCTACTCATACGAAATCCTTCATCGCGGTTCATGTTATTTGGATACTATTCTATTTCCAGTGCCTCCCGCCTAACCAAGTTATAAGACCCCGTTCTCACAAGAACGCTAGTACTGTATTAAATGTCCCTCGTCCAACGCATGTTGGGCGACGGCGGACTTCTCGGGTTGGTTAAGTCGTAAAGCCCTTTCATATTCCTTTTTCCTGGTGACAACCGATCTCTGTGTCATACCTATATAGTCTTTGCGACATTCACAAGGGATGCGATATACTCAAGGAGTGAAAAGAGGATCTAGCCGATCTTTCACTAGCCTCAACTCCTGTTGGACTTTTAGGGTGGGCAAAAATATTGTCCTTACCCCTTCTTTGGAGCACTTTCGCAATACGATATGTCACATTATTAACATATGGGAGTCATACCACCTGCAGATCTTCCTTCGGTTTCTCGCAATCTTCCCGCCTGTGTTTTGGGTTAATCACACGGTTTATATCCCGTTCTTTAAAACCATTCGCTTGTAAAACCTCTGGCAGTTACCTGCTGTTTCTGACAGCTACCAGTTACCGAGGTCACGGCACAACAACCTGAAAAATCACCATGTATCATATTACAGCACTGGCCGTGAAAGCCTAAAAACCACTATAAGTAACGAATAAATTCATTATTTTTGAAATTGAGAAGTTTTCGAAAAAATCCCCTTGCACGTCGATTTTGTTTTTAAATAAGGCACTTTTTGACATACGACCCACATTTGTGACGTCATCGGTGTTCGAGATATGACGTCTTCGACAATTTTTTTAATTTTGATCATGCCATCAATACTGTGCACCTCCCCATTATGCAACGCCTGTCCGTGCTTATTTAGATGAGCTGTTCCCGAATCGTTGGATAGGGAGAAGGGGGCCGATTGAGTGACCAGCCAGATCGTTTGATTTGAAACCTCTAGATTATTTCTTGTGAGGATACTTAAAAAGCAAAGTAATTAGACCGGTTAATTTAGAAGATTTCGTATACCTTCTGAAGTTATTGATAATGTCCAAAAAGAATTTATTAATCGTCTTGGCTACTGTCAGGCAGCCAACGGTGCACAATTTGAACATTTAATTTGGTCGATTTTTTACATAATCATTATTGTAGTATATTTGTAAATATTTTAAATGTGGCGCCTAGCCAAAAAAGGAAATAATAATTTTTTGTATATATTATTTCTTATAAATACTCATTTTGTTAGAATAGTTTTAGTTCATGTACAGATGTATAAAGGTAAATTGGTGCGTTAAATATATGGTGGTGGTAATAAAGTGTTAACTAAAATAATAATCTTTTAATAACCGAACCCAAAAACATTACAATTATCATTTTTAGTATTGTGAAAATTAAATTTTAAAATCTTCAAACAATATTTTCTTGAAATTTTTGTTATGGAACACCATAATTTTTCATGATGTATGTATGTAGAATGACACGCTTTTTCAAATGGCATGGTCAAAATTAGGGGTTACTATTTAAAAAAATTGTAGATGACGTCATATCTCGAACAACGATGACGTCACAAATATGGTTCGTATGTCGAAAAGTGCCTTTTTTAAAAACAAAATCGCCGTGCCAAGGTTTTTTTCGAAAACTTCTCAATTTCAAAAATAATAAATTTATTCGTTAATTTTCGAAAGCACTGTATATTGCCACTAAAGAAACCATTAAGGCTAACGGGGAAACACGTGATCAAGTTTTGTTAAAACCAGATATATCTGCGCAGAGTAAGACTATGTTGACGTGTTGTAACAAAACGGTGAAATATGTGCTGCGCAAAGGTCGCCACCGGGCTAATGGGGAATGCCACTATATTGGAAAAGTTTTTGGAAGCTCGGTAAATTACATTGTTTTGGAAATATATGAAGACCATATTCGTTGTTTTTTAAATTAAATTAAATTTAAAAAAATTATTGGCAAATTAATGTACATGTGACGTCAGATGTACATTTTTAACATGCGGCAACAGAGCAATAGCATGCAACTTGTCTTAGAATAAAATAAATGAAATGCAGTACTGTATAAATAGAGACAGATATAGTGCCTGTAAACGTTTGTAAATCGATAATTTAATTTTGTCACTTCCGTCCAGAGAAATAGAGGAGAGGAGAACGAGCTTCGACGAGTGCGCATCAAGCCATCCACATTTCACTAGGACGCTACGAGCGCTGCCATTTTGAAATCATGTACGTCACACTTTTAAGTCAAAATATTTACAGATAACGGTCGGACGGGAGACTGAACGTTTAGTATTTCTCTGATTGTCATGCATTGTTGCCAGCTGGTAAAAATGTACGCGTGACGTCATATTGTTTTAAATAATTAATATCTCTCATAAAACTGCATATTAGTCCAAATCCTATGACACGTATCCAATGTTTTTTAGAGTAGTATCTAAAAATGCAAAATACCAAACTTGTGGTATTCCCCATTCATTTGGCATGGCGACAAAACGAAGATACACTGAAATAAAGGGATCGTAACTCTGTTAGTAGAGTAAAATCGGCTCTCAATTATGCTGTTTTTTTTTTAATAAAGATATAACTAAATTAAACCTTTACCATCTTGTAGCGGGACAATTTGGGCATCCGAAATGTACTTTTACAACTTTTTTCAGTAGGGCCCAACTTTATAAAATCATTGTCGGTGCTTCGAACGTTTTTTGACAATTATGTTTTTCGAACCATAAATAGCGTTTGTAAATCGATAATTTAATTCATGAACATAATTTTTTCACAATATATATAAAAAAACTTCAGCGCTTCTAATGGTACACACCAATTTTTGATAATTTAAAGCTTTTTCGAAAAAATTTGTCTCAAAGTCGACGCCAGGAAATTTGTACATTAAAAACTTCACTATGCGGAGAGCCACATTAATTATTGAAAATAGATCTACAGTTAATCGAGGCAAATGTAGTCAAAAGTATAGAAAATTTTTTTCAAAAAAGTTTACTTCGCTACGTGTTACGGTTTTTAAGAAATTGAATTTTGTATATGCTTATGCTCCGTGAGCAAGCTAAGCCTATACTTGCGGTGCAGAATATGTTTTCAGAAATATGGCAATGCATTTATTCCGCGAGTTACAAACATCTATATTTTCCATAAAGACAAAAATATTTTTATTGTATATATTATCATTATGTTAGATAAGTACATTTAAGATATCGCTCTCAAAATTAGAAAATCAAAGATTTGAGCACAGGTAATGCCAATGCAGCTCGTAATTCCTCAAGACAAACAAATTTTTTTTAAAATCAAAAATGATATTTTATTAAAATATCAACAATAAAATAGTTGACAAGAATGCGTGACACCATCGGAACGACACTTTATAACACTTTCTAACAAAAAAACTTATCAAAATTAATAACAAATTTTCTTGCAGTAGGTATTCAAAATAGTTCCAATTTTGTTTTGTTTCATTTCCACTAAAATATAAATACTTTCACGTAATATAGGTCTCAACTAATATCACTAAATATGAGAGAAAAATATTATTTCATTTGTAGAATAAAATGCGTTTGGCACATTTTTTCTTTCAATGTATCTACTGAGTTTGGATTTACAACAAATGTATGTTATTATACAGATTCGGAAATTGCGGATCTTTACAGAAAAAGTAGAAATTGCCGCTTCATCCCAGGGAAGGTACGAACTTTAAGAGGCGCGGCGACGTGCATTGGTCTAGCATTCCCCACTACTACGGTAATCGGTTCCGTATCGCCAACGCCAATTCGCCATTGCAAATCTAACTGTCCGGTCAACTGATGCCAGTGTTGTCAGGTCTCATGCTTTTGCATGAGATCTCATTACAAAATCTCATGCTTTTTAATAGACACAAAAAGAAATAATAAAATTATTAAAACTACTCTTTGAAATCTACCAAAACAAAGACCTAACGAGAAATAAAGGCAAAATTGAATAGACAGAGGTAGGTATCTACAATATTTGGGCACTTGAAATGTCCTTTATTGTAGACTGCTCTCTTAATAATTAGCAATGAATACATAAACGGGTATGACAGTCTACGGATATGCGGTGTGTGTGCTGTATTCACGCTGTATTGCAGTGATTCTTAACTCTATTCCGTAAGGGTACCTACATTTTCTGGAAACAACAGATTTTACGACCCGTGAGTCACCCTGCGTCACGTCAACAGCGCCTCAACGTTCGCCCGGCCTACGTGGTTAATAACTTTTAAGTAAGTACCTGTAAGTACCTACTTACAATGTAATATTATAATAGAATAGCAGAACATAATGCTTTTTAATGAAATAAAAATGGCATTACAAAAGTAATTCAAAATTAAGCTGTGTCAAGAGGTGTTTTTTGATAAATTAAGCCATCTCATGCTTTTTTCTCCAAACCTCATGCTTCTTTGAAATTATTCTCATGCACTGAATTTTTCCCACCTGGCAACACTGCTTGATGGGAACACGCTGTGGTCGAAGTATGCGTGTAGCATGACACAAATACACGCAAGCGGCAAAATACAATTCACCATCAAGATCCTCACTTTCCAAATCTGTATATTAACTCTGAGTGGTAAAGCATCAGTATGTAAACAATAGTTTACTTTGTAACAAAAATAAAATTAGATAAACTAAACCACATTTCAATAACATTTTGTTTTTTTTTTGAAATCTCAACTACCCGTTTGCATTCCATATTTTTGATATTTATTAAAAATATTATTAATATTTTAATGTATACGTCTATTTAGCAATGTCTTAGCTGTTGTCTATTATTTATTAGGTAGACACATAGAATATTATTATATCGAAGGATTTAATAGTCGTAATTATAATAAAGCTATTAAACTACAATAATCGTAATAACGTAATCATTTCTCTGTCTTTTATAAAATCCGTCACGTGTGGCAGTACATAATATATACAGGGTGAGTCAGTTATAAGATGAGAGAGAATAATGAGTATAATACGAAGACGCAATTAAAAAAATTCTAAATGCATATTTACGCCGAAAATAAATATTTTCAAATAATTATTTAAACCCCCTTTTCAGACTGTCACTGACCGCTCACAGCCTTCGTTTAGAGCTCACAGTTCAACTCGTTGTCGATCTGATGCGACGTTGCCAATTGAAATATTCCTAGTAGGTACCTACCTAGGTATTAGACATCATAAATAAACGATTGTACTATTTTAGAATCTCATATTATTTCTTGCTCAGTTCAGTCAATAATAATTTAAAATGTTAATATCCAATGAACGCTATAAATTATTTTTTAGAAGTATGCAATTAACATATTAAATTCCTATTGTTGCCCAGCAAGGACCTCGAGGAGGTATGAGCATACCTTGCCAAAACAAAACAGCTTTTATTACATACTCTCACAAAATTTGCCCCACTCACACCCAATTCGACGACTGTGGTACCGCGAAATGCTAAAATTGCCCCGATCGCCCCTACGCGATTCTGTTAAACAAACAAAATTCCGTGTGTCTAGACGGGACTGGAAAAATGGGGAATCGACGAGAAGCATTCGAGTCGTTCGGGAAAATGGATCTAGAGATACTAGAAAATACCTGGAATATTCGTTTGGTCTATAAAAGAAGAATAAACGGCCGAGTAAGTCAGTCCTGTATTACAGTCTTGAATTGGAGTATTTAGTGCGATTTAGATAGCGATTAAAAGTGAAATAGTGTTGTTGAGTTGTAATTAGTATTTTGTAGTGTACAAAGTAGTTAATAAAGATAAGTGATTAATTAACGGATTGTTTTTCTGGCAGTAAGAAAAATTCGGATTGGGAAATCTGTGACAACACCAAGTTAATTTTCCAAGCAGAGGCGGCTGGTGAGAGTTCAGGCCTGACATATCTCAATAACCAAACATGAGACCTAAACTAAACGTTAGGCGAATGTACTTAATGTTTCATTTGGGTACCATGTCTAGTTATTGAGACATAACATACATGAAATCTCATCAGCCGCCACTGATTTCAAACTTTCCAGGTTAAAGTAAATGTTCAAATACATTACCATTACCTTCTATGTACAAATTTATACGTTGGATAGACGAGCGACGGATACGATCAAATAAACCGGGCTTACGGATTTGTTGGGCGGCATCTTCGATACGTTCACGTAACTGTTCCACATTTTCTACTTCGGTGTTATGCACGACAGGCTTCATATAACCCCATATACAAAAGTCCATAGGATTTAGGTCCGGCGATCGCGCTGGCCATCTTACGGGCCCTCTTCTCCCTATCCATCGATGTGGGCATTCGTCATCTAAAAATTCACGTACAGCGCAAGCAAAATGGGCTGGAGCACCGTCGTGCATATACCATATATCACGCAGCATTTAAAGGGGAAGATTTTCAAATAATTCTATGAAAAATTGCAAGTCCATTCAGGTTCTCCGGTAGAAAATACGGTCCAATCAAACGATTCCCGTACACTCCTGCCCATATATTGACAACAAATCGCTAAACTAAAGCTAAACCGACGAGTAGCGTGTGGATTTTCGTCCGACCAAATGTGACTGTTATGACTGCAAAGAAATTAGCTAGGTTTCAATTTAAAAATATTTAATATTAAAATTACAAAACTCCAACGTATCTAATAATAAACTGAGTAATAAACCAATTAGGTACATTACATAAAAAACGTATACCCAATGGGTAAATTATTAAGAGAAGCTGAAAAGTGTTTTGTGTTTAAATACTAAGTAATAAAAAACCCTCGTGTTGTGGACAAAAAACTGCTACAAGACCGAAACAGCACGTCTCTGATCTAATGCTCATAAAAGTTATCGAGAGGGAATATTGACCTACCGTATTATTAGGTCAATAACCTAGTTACCTAGGTTTTGTACTGTTATTTAACGACAAGGAGTAAAACTAACTTTTTTACCTAGATACATGAATGAATTTTCCTTAAATATTGATTTATTTGTTAATAAAAACAAATGTAGATAATAAATAAATGTTTTCGAATGTTATGTTATTATAGTTTAATAATTTTGATATTACGTTTTCACTACGTCTTACAATTGAATATGAATTTTTAGTATTACTCGTAAGTATAATAATTAATTATTCAGTTTGTAGTTATATACATCTAGCCTAGATATTTATTGCTTTTTAAGTAGTATGGTATTAATCTGATTAAAATGCCACTTCGAGTAAAGCTGCACTCATCCGTCCATAGCACTTTATTAGTAAAATTTGGGTCAGCAGCAATTCGATTTTGAAACCAATTGCAAAATTCAAGACGACTGGGGAAATCAGCAGATTCTAAAGCTTGAACTTTCTGAAAATGATACGGGTGCAGTGAGTTTTCTCGCAATATTCTGCAGACCCTGCTTTGGGATATCTCCAATCGCCTTGAAATGGTTCTTGTAGAAATAGTAGGCTGCCCCTCAACTAAATTTAAAACAGCTTCTATTACATTTATGTCATTTTGCCGATGCCCCGCAAGTTCCAGACGCGATATCACAGAACCCGTATCGCCAACGCTTGGACAAAAGTTCGCGCACTTGGAAGATGCCTATTAGGGAAACGTCTCCGGTATTCTGCAGCAGCGGCATTCGCATTTCGTAAACATTCCCCCTATAAAACTAGCATTGCCGCATATTCTAAATTAGTAAAATTAGGCATTGTGAATTTACGACTAATACACGACCGAAATAAACAAACTACTGCTTGTATTCTCTCCATCCCTTCTCCAAATGTGTGGTGTGATCTCTAAATTTGGGGGGAAAGAAATGCGGGAAATGCGGAAAGTGCGACTAAATGGTGGTAAATTTGAATAAACGCTGAAGTGTTAGAGGACATTATGTATGTAAACATGATGTGGCAACGATGTTTCCATCGACATTCGATTATCATATGGCTGCGTCATCAGAAAGTTTGTAGAGTACCAGGAGCGTCGTGTTACCGATTTTTATAGGGTGATTTGTTTATTTTTTTAAAGGTCGAGTAAAATTTTGTTTCGATTTTTTGCCTGCCAAATACGTGGTTAAAATTAATGACATTATGACTGACTCACCCTGTATATATATATAACCTATTTTTAATAAACTACAAATATTATTTTACATCTACTGAAAAATTTATTTAAAAAAATATTTTACATTTTTTCACTTTCAAAAAACAGCATCGATGTAAAGTAATATTTGTAGTCTTTCATACTGCACATTTTTATCATTTTCCGTCGAGGAGTTACTGAGCAGGAACTATATCCCGTTTGATATAGCATTCACCGTGATCCTTAATGACTTATCTCAGTGTTGGACATTTCACATCTAATGTGATCGTTTCTTTTTGAAAGCCACCGTATGGTGGCAGCATTTTATTGCTACGAATTTTTTTTTCAGTTTTCGCTCAGTAACTCCTCAACGGAAAATGATAAAAATATGCTTTTTTTATTATATTACAAATATTATTTTACATCGACGCTGTTTTTCTGAAATTTTGAAAAAGTGCAAAATTCTTTTAAAACAATGTATTTTACACTTTTTCAAAATTTAGTCTTAAAAAAATCGCATATTTTTATCATTATCCATTAAGGAGTTACTGAGCGAAAACTATATATCGTTTGATAGAGCGCTCACCATAAACCTTAAAACTTTGACCGTGTATTTAACAACGAAAGACGGTATGCCATCTGAACCGCACGTAAACTTATTTTTTAATTTTTTTGTCTCAATCACCTACTTCAGTGATGATTTTAAATTATATTACAATTTGCCGTGGATAAATATCGTTGGCATGATTATTAATCTTGGGATCAACAAAAACATTGTGAAAAAATTGTGCAAAAGCATTAACAATAATTTGTTGATCATTTATTGTTTGACCGTTATAGTTCATACTTCAAGGAATTCTTGTGAGTTGAAAGATTTTTTGAGTGAATAAATGACCAAAATTGTTTCGGATGATGACAGGTTAAACTGAGTATTAATTATATAATCATTATAAGCCAATCCAGGAAAATGCTTAATATATGCTCTCAGCCATTTATATTCACGCAAAAACTCCTGCCGACCAGTATTGTTAGTATTGGAACATGGCACCGACTGTAGGCAATTCTTCAAACGGCGTGTGCAAAAGGTGCAATAAAACTGTAGTTAGTGCTCTAAAATGTGAAAATTGTAATAATTACTTTCACTTGAGTTGTGCAAAGTTAACCACGGGTGTTAAATTTGTTACAGAGTACAAGATAATATGCTGTGTTAATGCAGTCTGTGGTGACCCTGAATCATTATTTTTCGATGCCAAGAAAATTTGTTCTGAGGATAGTAAGGTAATTCCAACATTTAATTACATTATTAAGCAAAAAGACATCTCATTATACAGGAGTTGCGCGGCAAGATCAGTTTATTAAATGATCATATACAAATTATTACCAATTACTATAAGAACTCCAATGAGGGACACCTAAAACCTAGTATAAATAAACAGATACGAGGTTCTACTGAAATAGAAAAAGTGTCCGGTAAAAAGGTTAATGAAAACGAGAGCGATAAGAAAAACGGAAAAGTAAATAAACAACGTGGTGTTGAGATAAACGAGAAAGCTAATTTGTTTTCAAACGAATTTGTTGCAAATGAAATTGAAGAGGTTGAAAGTCAAATAAAACTGCGATAATATATTAATTTAAGTCATGATAGTCATACCGACAGTAATATCCCTCCGCTGCCTAACACTTCAAATTTGAAAAAGGAGGAATTGTGGATAAATGTGACCAAACGAAATAGAAACAAAAATATCAGGCGCAACTTTGTTGTTGGAAATAATACGGCCAACACATCCGTAAAGGGTGTCCTTAGAACAGTGGATCTACACGTCTACCGCATAGATACTCATACCACCGCTAAAGATTTATCTGAATTGTTAAAACCCAATTATCCTGGAGTTATCTGTCACTCAATTCAGTCCAAACATCCTGATTTATACACTTCGTATAAAGTTAGTGATGGAGAATAAATTTGAAAAAGCTATGAAATCTCAATTTTGGCCCAAGGTAGCTTGCATCCAACGTTTTTTATAATGAGGGACAAGCTGTGATATTTAATCCTAATCTCTTATTGATTAACGCTTAGTGTTTAAATTCAAACAAAACTGATGAGTTACACCTGGACATCTGTGATTATAATAATTTAAATATTTTGTGTGTTACTGAAACCTGAGAGGTTTGTGATTCAATGCGTTCTTTGCATGTAAGTGGTTTTACACTTGGGAGTTCCTTCTGCAGAAACTGAAGGTGGGGTTTCCATTTGGGTGAAAGACAACATTAACGTTAAATCTATTGATTTAAAATCTTTTTGTATTGACAAACATTTCGAGGTTTGCGCGGTGATGTGGAAAGTTGATCATAACAGTACTGCAATAATAAATTGTTACAGATCTCCATCTGAAGACTTAAAGAATTACAAAGCTCTGTGTAATATTTTAACTAGTTTTAACTTAAGAGATTTTTCTTTAGCCAACCCAATAAAACTAAAGAAAAACTAAAATTATGCCACAAATAAATAGCTTCAGACAATAACTTAAGAGATATTGTAGAGTGGCCTACTAGAGTAACAGATACCTGTCTTAGCATAATATATCATATCTTTATTAGTTTCGGACACGCTGAATTGTGCTGTGTGTTTGATAATACAATATCGGATCATAGAAGTGTTTATACAGAAATAAATATTTTGAAGAAAAATATAAATTCAAATGCAACTTTTCTTACCAGATGTTTTAATGAGAACAATTTTAAGTTTTATCAACGCGATTAGTAATGAAAAATGGGATCGCCTTTATGAATTTAAACATATTAAGCCTTACCTAACATCATGGTAATATTACAATAAATAAAAATGATTATTTCCATTCTAATCCTAGTGATGTAGCTGCTTTATTCAATGATTTCTTGTTAACTTTCCAGTAAATTTAACTGGTCAGATCAGGAAAACAAATACATTGCTAACTAATGAAGCAATTATTTATAATACTTTGTCATTTTCTGAAGAGAAAATGTTAAGTCTTCTTACGAAGACAATAAAAAGTCATTTGGGCCCGATGGCGTGCCTGGGTTTCTTATTAGTAGAATTATAAAATATATTTCTGGACCAATCGCATATATTGTAAATTTATCTTTCGAAGATGGAACTTTTCCATTTCCCTTAAAGACGGGAAAGGTTATTCCTGTATTTAAGAGAACTGTAACTGTTCCATGCGGATTCTCTAAAATCTTTGGATATTGTTTTTTAGACCGACTGTTTGCATTTTTAAACAAATATCATATTCTTATGCCTAACCAACATGGTTTCCGTAATGGAATGTGTACTGCCACCGCAGTACACAGTCTCTACGAGAACGTTTTAGGGTTTTTAGAAGCTCATGAATGTCCTGTGGGCGTTTTCTGTGACCTCAGCAGGACATTCGATTGTGTAAATTACGAGCGACGGATATCTAAATTATATAATTATGGTATTCAAAATCCTGCATTGGCTTGGATCAAAACAATTCTCAAAGATCGGAATCAATTTGTTAACATAACCTATAATAATAAAAATAACATTGATAATTATAGCTCGGATTATGCTTCTCTCACAATGGGAGTACCACAGGGTTCTGTTTTGGGCTCAGCATTATTTTTATTATACGTCAATAATATTGATAAGGTTTCGTCTGAATGTCATATCACTATGTATGCTGATGATACATCATTAATTATTTCTAATAAATCTGATGAAATATTGGTAGAGAATTGCACTAAAATAATGTTTCATATATGTGATTGGTTTTCTGAAAATTCTCTTTATTTTAATTCAGAAAAAACAAATATAAGATATCATCCTTTTCCAAAAAATTTTCAATAAATTAAATATAAATGTCAATAATGTCTTTTTATGCTCGACTAGGGATATGGTCAAAATTTTAGGTTTAACTGTAGACACAAACCTTAATTGGAGGGGTCAGTTATTTAGAAATATACGTACAGTACTTTATGTTGACCAGTTGCTCTGTTTGTACTACGCTCAAGTCGAGTCCCGACTAAGATATGGTGTCTGTTTTTGGGGAAACTCAATTTTTTCAACTTCTATGTTTTTGTCTCAGAAGCGTATTTTAAGATGTATTTTTAATTTGTCCTACACTCAATCCTGTAGACATATATTTAAGCAATATTTTATTCTTACATTACCAGGTATATTTTTGATGTTTGTTTGTATGTGTTTATAGTTATTTATGCAACAAGTACAAAAAGTATGTGTACGTCCTACTCAGCCTGACGGCCTCGTTGGACAATTTTACGTCGCGTGCAATAAACACTTTTTGTACAAGTTGCATACAATATTTTTTCTACGTTTATGCAAAAACCAAAAAATGTTTTATTTAGATGACACTAACTCTAGGAAAATATGACATGGATGTGAACGTTTATGTTTGTCATGATGACAAAACGCTGTAGTAGAATGACAGATGAATGCAATAAACATTGTATTGCACTAGTGTAATAAAGAACCACTTTTCCCACTAAATATAGTTCAATAAAGTTTAGTTTTTTTGCATGAACGTAGAAAAATTTTTTTAGTAAGTTCGTTGTTAATAGAGATTACCATAATGTCAAAACAAGACAGAAATATGATTTCGATAACACCAAATCCACCAAATGTAGACAAATCGGAAAAGTAAGCAATCATAACATTTTCGAATCGCAACATCATATTTTTCAAGGCAATAAGTCTTGAAACATTTGTAAGCAAATTCGTACTCTTTCAAAGATTTATTTGGTAATAAATTTAAAGGTACCTATGTTTTTTGCAGCTGCTACTAACTCTGGTAATGTCCTGAAAATCTTCATACTGATCATTTTAATAGTATATTATTCAACGAGCGTATAATGATAGCTATAATTTACGAAAGTGAAGGTTACAATACTCGCTCGTGCCTAACCTTCACCCTCCTGAATTACAGCTACTACATGCAAGTAGGATACTATACTGTATTCACGACTATTAACAATATTTTAGTAAACTTCTTGACATGTCTGGTCGACGGTTGTCATGGCGACCGCAGTACAGATTTTGGGCGAAAATTGTGCAGCCCATTTCAGTATTTCTTCAGAATTTATAGTCAGTGAGAAGTATTAAGGGTCGTTTGTTATTTATTATTTTTTTAAATATTTTATAGAGCTAGGTTATCGGGAGATATGTTGCTGTTATTATAATTTTCTTAATTTAGCAAAAACCGCCACTGAGTGACTGTTTATATAGGTAATGTAACCTATTAGTAACAATATATTGAACAGAAGATCCTAATTTTTTTAAATTTTTATTTAATCCTTTACCGCTTTTAAGCAAAGTTTACATGTATAAATGGTAATACAGAGCGCTAAAGTTAAGTAGAATGTTCTTCTTGCATCGTCTAAACAGTTCCGGTCAAGTCAAATACCGATTTGCATCATGTGGTGAGGCAAGTCAAGTAGCTCTGGACGGTGGACAAGTAGCTTGACTTGACTGCTACTTGACCAAATATTTTTCTAAACAGTAGCCTAGTCAAGTCAAGTAGAACAAAACCGCGTGGTTGATCTTAAAAAATCTTAAAAATATATAAGTGCCTTCACAGTTCATTTTATGTTCAGAATCAAACGCGAATTACGAAAAACAATTGTTTTAAATATATTAGTTGTGGATCAAGTAGTATCAATAAAGTTAGTTTTTCTACGTAGAGTATTTTAAGGCTAAGTCAAAGCGTTTAGAGTAGAAAAGTGCATGTCAGTGACAAGATCAAGAGCGACGGAAATGGAGGAATCATTGAAATAGTTAATGGGAATGATGTACTTCACTGGGTGTACACGGCGGTGATCAGGCCGAGGCTACAATATGGGGCCTTGGTCTGGTGGCCGAGTGTGGGCCGGGTGACTGTGGCCAAGATGTTGACGAGGATCCAAACGCTGTCTTGCTTAAGTATCACAGGGGCGATGAGGACAACCCCAACTGCCGCCCTGGAAATTTTGTTGGGGTTGCCACCCCTCCCAACATGGATTGTAAAGGAGGCGATGGCGACCTACCTGAGAACAAGGGATGCAGGCTGTTGGATAGCAGAAGGTCGCGTGGAGGATCACGCTGCTATAGCCTTAAGGACGGAGAATGAGATTCCAGTATCCGCTCTGAGGGTTATTGAAGCAAAGGATAAACTAAGGTTGGGAAGGAGGTATACCACTGTTTTCCCTTCGAGAGAGCAGTGGGAGAGGGCAGAGAACATGTTTCCCCCAGGATCTCTGATATGCTATACAGATGGATCCCGAGTAGGGGATGAGTTTTCTGGGGCAGGAATATATCTGGAAAACCTGGACATCCGGCAGAGCTTTTTGCTGGGCACACACTCCACGGTTTTCCAGGCGGAGGTTTTTGCTATTTTGATGGTAGCAGGCAAGGAAGAAGTAAGGAATTGTATGGAGGAGAAAATCTTCATCTGCTCTGATAGCCAGGCTGCACTCAGGGTCCTTAGCTTTCCGGTGACGAGATCTAGTCTTGTTCAAGAGTGTGGAGATGCCCTGGAGTCCCTGGTCAGACAAAGGGAGGTGGAGTTGGTCTGGGTTCCTGACCATAAGGGAATCCCCGGTAATGAGATGGCTGACTTGCTAGCTCGTCTCGGATCTGGGGCACCTTGCTAGGGACCCGAACCCTTTTTGGGAATTACGCAAGGTAGTATGAATAGTGTCTGAATTCTGCGAGGAATGACCTGAAAAACCTGTTTCGTTTGCCTTGATGACATCATTATATTTAGTAAATACTTTAAAATTCATTTAAAAAACGTCCAAGAAGTTTTTCAAAAGTTGAGACAGACCCGGCTCAAGTTAAGTCCTAAGAAGTGGTCTTTTAAAAGAAAGGCAAGTATTTAGGACACATTATTTCTTTTGGTGGAGTGAAAACTGAATGGAAAAAACTGAAACCATCTGGAAATGGCCAGTACCAAAAGATAATCAGGCTTTAGTATAGTACTTAAAAAATAGTAACACATAATTTGTATTAAGAATTTGAAATTACTTTAAAACATATTTCAAATCAATGAGAATAATAAGTAAATTTATTTATTTTCTCACTATGTATATTTTATAAAACAACAACAAAAAAATCTTTATAACATAAACTTTACTGACAGTAATTAGTAACGTATGTTTATCCATCTATTTTAACGATGCATGCTTCGTCCGGGTTAACATAAAAAAGTATAGTCAGTCGCAATGCCATGCAAAAGTAGTGTCTGTATTTACAAAATTGTTTTTCGTTTCGGTAACAATTAGCCACACCATAAACACCGGTTCATGTTTTGAAAGCTAAACTTAGACGCTGTGTAGAAACCTGTTTTCATGGATGCGAAATTCGCTGCTATTCACTAGAATTTCTCAGTTTTTGATTTAAGTTATTTAACGATAAGAAAGTTCAACTTTTAACGTCTTAACAGATAATGGACAGGAGTTACAACCTAATAATGTAGTAGATACACAGATTCTCAGCAACAAAATTACAAAGCTATAGAGAGATAAGTCATTGGTTGGGCAAAAGCCACAAAACTATAAAATATTTGTTTTTATAAATTTAGTGTACCTAATCGAAAAACCTAATTGATGACTATTTCAATACTGAAATTTGTAGTTTCTAATGCAGGACATCTTACAAAAAGTATTATCTCTTACAGACAGCAATTATAATCATAAATATTTGGATGTCTAAAGAGAAAAAACTTATTTTTAGTATAATATGGCCAGAATACATTATTGAAGGTATATACGGAGCCACTTCACTTCCGGGTATAAGAATGTCAATTTAATTTTTGGTGACATTTTCTCGATTTGTATATAATATATATACTCTTTGAACGTATGTCATTGCATATATTTTAATATTTTTAGGTTCTTCCCATAAAATGTCTCCGACGGCAACTTTAGTTTCTCAGCCTTGCGGTACTTTTTCACCACCGGCTTCACATAGAAATAATCAACAGGAATATAGTGGCCCAGGTTGTACAAATTCACTATTTACGTCTTACGCACCAACTAACTGGTACCCGTTTCAAGGAACAGAACATTATCAAGTAAGTTACTTTAAATGTATTAATTTAAATATAATTTAAACGGTGAATTCGATTAGGGGAAAATAAATCGATAATCAGGTGAATTATAATAAAAGAAGTCTGAAAAACTTTATATTTCAACAAATTTTTTGCTAATCGAATTCACAAAGCCAAATTAATATACAGGGTGCCGAAAATTAGTAGGTCAATCCCTTAACCATAGATAGCTGATATGAAAATAATGGGACTTTCATTATGCCACTTTTCATTTAGGAGCCCCATTTTTGAAATACAGGGTGTCAAAATGTAAATGTCAAAAAGGAAATTTGTCGATAACTCCGGTAGAATTAGAGATATTTGTTTGAAATTTCGCTAATATTTTTTTCTTGTAGAGACACACTTTCAGTGTACTTTTGGTAAAAAAAATCAAAGCACGAGCGGAGGTGAGGGGGTTAAAGTGCATTATGACCCCCTCAACTTTTTCATACGCACGCCTATGGTAAAAAAATATATTTTCTTAGATAAAGCGGCTTTTATTCTAACTTTTCTTATTCTTGCAAGATTTTGATTTGGAGCCTGGGTTACCAGATATTGTAACTTATTTTAATAAAGTTTAAAATCCGTTTTGTACTATAAATTTTATTTAACATTTAACAACATGAAACAAACTGCATATATTTTATATTACAAACAGAAATTAAATTCTAAAAATTATATTAAATGTTCAACATGAGAACCACCTTCGCAGACGCACATCCTGCATCTCTTTATAAACGAGAAACGAATATTTTGAAAAATATGTGGTTTCACCCTAAATTGCTCGGCTCCTTCTAGAATTCTTAATCTTAAATGTTGTTCATCCACAATTGGAACCATGTAAACAAAATCTTTCATAAGCCCCCAGAAACAGAAATCTAAGGGATTAAGGTCTGGAGATTGAGGTGGCCATTTGACTGGCGCAAGATGTCCCCGGCCGATCCAGCGGTTAGCAAAGGTTTGGTTTAAATAGTTTTGAACAATTCGGCCATAATGTGGCGGAGCCCCATCTAGTTGAAACCACATATTTTGCCGAACCGCTAAAGGCAAATCATCATCAAGTAAGTCTGCAAAAGAAGTTTGCAGAAAATGCAAAAATTCGACGGCATTCAAACGGGGGGGTAAAAGAAACGGGTCTAAAAGAAAAATATCAATTATTCCTGCCCATACGTTTACTTTAAAACTTACTTGATGATGTGCCTCTACAATGAATTTCGGATTTTCAGCAGCCCATGTATGAGTATTATGAATATTCGTTACTCCGTTACGAGTAAACGTGGCCTCATCGGAAAATAAAATAAATTTACTAAAATTAATATTATCATTATTTTCTTGGCATATCCAATTACAGAAAGTGACTCTTGCTTCTGAATCTAAAGGTAGAAGTGTCTGCACTTTTTGTACATGATATGGGTACAGTAATTGCTGTTTGAAGACACGTCGCACATCATCTGACTTAATATTATTGTTGCTACCATTATTCATTTGATTAGCTAGTATCCTCGTACTTATACTCGGAGTTTCTTCGACAATTTGCAAGATTTGCTCCTCTTCGTTAGGACGTAATTTGAGTTGCCGTCCACATTGGCCCACTCTCCTATGTTTAAAGTTGCCAGATTCTCTCAGACGGTTGACTAAGCTTAAGAAAAATCTCCTTTTTGGATGGTGCCTGGTTGGAAATTTGTCCGCATAACGCTAAACTAGCATTAGAGTTACATTTTCCTAAAAGCAAGAGAAATGAAATTAAATTATTTAGGTTCGAGATTATAATTAACACTTATTAAGAAAAGATCCTATTCCTTTTAATAAGTACTTACTTACCCGTTATTAAAATCATGTCGGTCATTTCAGAAAATGATAGCAAACCTTCTCTGTTCGCCATTTCTTATTGAACACTTCAATTAAAAAATGTCTAAACAATGTTTTTTCTATTTAACTTATAAATTATTTTGACAACCAAATGTACCTACCTATCTGACTTTGTTTTCAAAGCGTACATAGAACTTATTACTTGAAACACTAGTTACCAAATCCATACTATCCGTCCAAATAAGTTACAATATCTGGTAACCCAGGCTCCAAATCAAAATCTTGCAAGAATAAGAAAAGTTAGAATGAAAGCCGCTTTATCTAACAAAATATATTGTTTTACCATAGGCGTGCGTATGAAAAAGTTGAGGGGGTCATAATGCACTTTAACCCCCTCACCTCCGCTCGTGCTTTGATTTTTTTTACCAAAAGTATACTGAAAGTGTGTCTCTACAAGAAAAAAATATTAGCGAAATTTCAAACAAATATCTCTAATTCTAGTTATCGACAAATTTCCTTTTTGACATTTACATTTTTCATACAAAAAAGTTAGTAATTTAATATACTAATCGCCTTGCTCGAGAATTTACCCTAAAAAAAATATTTGATTAATTTAATTTATTTCAAGTTAGACTCACACTGTATATTATACACTGCTGAACTCGCTTACATTTACGTATGTTTTAAAGACTATATCTTATTTACTATTAGATGTAGGCTCGTCAAAACACATTATACAGTTTGTTTAATTTTTCAACCCTCTGTCATCCCTTCGAAGAAATACACTTACTTCAGAAACACTCTGTATACGAACTATCGCATGGTATTGATGAGTTCATTACAGTTTGTAAACTATAATACAGGGTGCAGATGAGATATAAGTGGTCTGCTACTTCCTGATCGGCCTAAGTGGCTCGACTTGCAGGAAGCGACCTACATTGCAATAGGTACTTAACCGCAGACCTCTCACCCTAGGCGACGTGCCATTAAACCTATACATGATACTGCAGGAAAGGGTTCTTGGCTGTTCACACAGATACTGCAGGTGTAATTCAATATCGGTCGAGGCATTAGTACGCGGAGTAGTTGTTTCCTGCAGTATCATTTACAGATATAATACAGGGTGCCCAATATAATATATCTATAACATTTTTAAACGCCCTGAATAAAAAATTTTTAAATGAAAGTTACTTGGTTAAGTTTTTTTCATATTTTACTAGTTGGTTTCGGAGCCAGTTTTCTATCCTTTCAATCATCAAAATTTTATTTCAAATTGATTTGATTTGAAATGATTGATGAATTGATTTCAAAAATCAATTCCTTTCTGCATATGGACGTGTAAAGTGAACATTACAACATGTTTTAACGTTCATAAATCCACAAAATAATGCGTGGTGTCAAACTTACCTAAGTCAAAAGTTGATGATTGAAAAGGTGCAGGATGTCAAAGTTAAAGTTTTATTTTCAATATCTGTAAATAACTTTTTAAAACAATCCAAATATTTGCATACATTTTGCAGATCGGGACTGCCACTTGGGGCTTAGTGTTTCCATTTGACCATTGAAATAGTCGATTCTCCTACCTTTTTGAAATCTTTGTAACCATTGTTGAAAATTCGGTTTTATCAAACTTTGCCTATCTTCTTGTAACTTTGCACGTCATCATAATTTACCATTCTGAATAACTTTTTCAAGTAACATTTTGTTATATTTTCAGCGGGAAAGGCTCTCTACCTGAATCCAAAACAGTTTCTACTCGGTGCACTTTAATAACAAAACTAGAAAGGTGGCAAGTCGGCTACCGCCTAATGACCTTTCTTGGGTAGGGTTCGTTTTTAAACACCCTGTATGTTTTCGATAATTAGTGCGTTAAGAGACTCCCGATGGAAGTTGAGTAAAAAAAAATTGTCAGTTCTCTTAATTTTGAGATTTTTTTAACGTTCAACATTTTTCCAACATTTTGTATATAAAGCGGTCTTTCGTACATCCGACAACCCATCCGAAGCAAAAAAAAAATTATTCCATGAATTTTGGGAGTGTCAATATTGGTTCAGTTTTCTTAAACACCCTGTATTGTTTTCATTAAAATAGTTTCCATATAGACCATTGTTAAAAGTTTCATCAAAGGAATATTATATTTCCATGAAGGTTTCTAGAGAACGGTCGGGTTTTGTTAAACACCCCGTATTTTTTCATCAGTATAATTTTTTTACAATCGTGAAGTTTCATAAAAAAAATAAATTCCATAAATTTTGTGGATCTAGAGAATGGTTCTTTATTTTACACCCTGTATTTTTTCATACTTATGTATTTATATACATAATAATACCAGAGTATATATTTTTTATAGTTTTTTTTACAAACTATTGTAAAAAGTTTCATCAGAAAGCAAAAAAAAAATTTAAATACACGAATTTTCAGGATTTTTAGGGAACGGTTCGGTTTTTTTAAACACCCCGTATTTTTTTCGATAATTAGTGCGATAAGAGACTCCCGACGGAAGTTTCGTACCAAAAAAATTTTCAGTTCTCTTAATTTTGAGATTTTTAACGTTCAACATTTTTCCAACATTTTCTATATAAAACGGTCTTTCCCACGTCAGACAACCCTCCGAAGCGAAAAAACCGAAAATTTCCTCGAATCTGTAATTTTTATTTTTTTCGTCAATTTTTATCGTAACACCCCGTACATCGAGCTTTTGAGTCGCCCCATATATACGCGAAGTGGCTTGACATTGTTTACGCCATATTGTCTAGCTCATTTGTACCACGTATTCATTCGTATTTATGCAAAGTTCAATGCAAAAATGAACTCAAAACCCAGCGCTCGCATAACAGAACGTATCTAGAGACTTCAAATTTACCTTTTTTGGCCTTCGGGGGGCTCCGATCGGCCCGTTTGGCGAACGTTTCTGCGTTTTATGGGGAGCTGTCACAGGCCGTGCACCGTCCGGCTAGCCGTTTGACGTTTAGGACGGCCGAACGAACGCGAATGCCGCCGAACGTGTAATTGTTATTTTCACTATAAAATCGAATTTTAAACCTAGATCTGAGGCACACGACACATTGTAGAAGGTTCAAAGTTTACGTTTCGATAGGGCTTTATGGAAATGAATGCGGGAAAATACGAAAATATCGAATCCGAAATAGTTTGACGTCTACCCATATCCGACTGACGTTTCTCGAATTCCCGGCCTATAAGCCCCGCCCGCGCTATATCTATCTCGTTTCCTCGCGAAATCCTCGCGAAAATCGAAAACTGGCGGCCGCGGACCTCCGGAAAAACGCAAAATTCGCCCCGAAAAAGGTAAAGAGAAATCACCAAAATACGCCTACCGGACAACCGAAGGACCGAACTCGGCTTCGCGCACCCGGGCTCGCCGCTGCGCGGCTTGCGAAAAAAGCCTTAGGTAATGCAAAACCCCACTTTTTCTCGAGAGAGAAAAAACAACGGATTAAAAATCTAATCATTCTAAAAATCCTTAAAACTTGGAATTAAAATTTCTTTTTTGGTTTTTGATGAAACTTTTTACAATACTTTGTAAAAAAACTATAAATAATACATACTTAGGTATTATTATGTATACAAAGACATACGTATGAAAAAATACAGGGTGTAAAATAAAGAACCATTCTCTAGATCCACAAAATTTATGGAATTTATTGTTTTTATGAAACTTTTCACGATTGTAAAAAAATTATACTTATGAAAAAATACAGGGTGTTTAGCAAAACCAAACCATTCTCTAAGAATCCCCACAATTCATGGAATATTTTCTTATGAACCTTTTCACAATGGTCTGTAAGAAAACTATACTAATTAAAAAACTACTGGGTGTTTAAAAAAACTCAACCATTCTCTAGAAACCTTCATGGAAGTATAATATTCTTTTGATGAAACTTTTAACAATGGTCTATATGGAAACTATTTTAATGAAAACAATACAGGGTGTTTAAGAAAACTGAACCAATATTGAAACTCCCAAAATTCATGGAATAAAATTATTTTTTTTGCTTCGGATGGGTTGTCGGATGTACGAAAGACCGTTTTATATACAAAGTGTTGGAAAAATGTTGAACGTTAAAAAAATCTCAAAATTAAGAGAACTGACAATTTTTTTTAATCAACTTCCATCGGGGGTCTCTCAACGCACTAATTATCGAAAAAATACATGGTGTTTAAAAAAAATGAACCCTACTCAAGAGAGGTCAAGTCGGCGATAGCCGACTTGCCACCTTTCTAGTAAGGATTACACAAAATAGAATTTAATTTTAATTAATAAATTGTTCGACAGTAGTTTTAGAAAAACGTAGTTACCATACAACTTCTGGATAATAAAATATTAAGATAATATTCCTAATGTAAACTATGTACACGAATGTGTTATTAAAAAATACAAATATGTTTGCAATATTTCTAAAAATTTGATTGATATGTTCTATATTCCTGTTTTCGGGGTTTTCGGTTCTTTAGTGTGATTTTCTGATGCACACATTAGTCACGTAAAAATTATAATGAAGAGAGGGGTTTATTATTATTTGAGATACAGAAAATGACTCAATATTTTGTAACACATATACAGGATGTTCTACAAGCTCTCTGACAAACTTTGGAAGATGGTAGCTGTGTTAATAGCTATTTTCACGGAGCTGATGCCGAACACATTCAGAAGGTGTTATCGCATACGCATTTTAAGTTTGGCCATATGAAATTCTGTTTTAGATTAAAAAATCTGTGGTCGTAGAGAGAGTACTTGTTTACCTTTGAACTTCGTTCGACAAATTCTCAGATCGAGGCAGAGATATCAAATTCGAAATGATTCCTATTCTATTCTTATAAACTAAAAATGTAATTATTTCAGAAGGCTGAAATGAAAGAACTATGGAAGGAAGAACAGTAATTAGTAGATATGTTTTAAAATTTTCTGTACCTAATATTCAAAAATACCCAAGTTTAAATATTTTTAGATGATGCATTACTAAAATTCAAATAACAAGGATTTGAGATAGTTAGAAAGAGTCTTTAATGTACCAAAAAATACAATGAGATAATGAACCCTAACATAGGAAATAACTTTAAGAAGTGAAGTAAAATATAAACAAACTTTCATGGATGTCTTCGCGGTGTTAAAGTTAAAATATCCCAAACTAATTCAAAGACGCGCTTGTACATTGATAAAATCCCTAACATATTCTAATTATGTTCTGAATGTATTCGGATTTGTCTCCATAAAAACACCTAATGTCAAACTTCTTTTCTATCGCATTTCCGAAATGTAGAACGAAGTAAATTTTGTTTTTTTAATATAACACCACATATATGTTGGCCATTGCCATTGGAAAGACCATTAAATGAGCTTTCCAAAAACATATTATACATGACCCTTACCTTTTACTGTTCGAAATATTACGTATTTATTGTATAAGATGATCACAAAGTAAATTATAAAACATATTTTTTAAGTGAAATAACTTTTTTCAACAAATATGTACAATATCCAAAATATATTAAATAAAAGATATGAATGAAATAGGATAAATTTTAACTTGGCCAATCTGTACATCATAGTTCTACATAAAAGATTCATTTGAAATTCTGTAAAATAGAAACTGCAAATTTTATAGCCCGTCGTAATATTTGCTAACAGTAACCTACATCCCCGCATTCTAGTATTAAAATAATTATAGAAATATATTTCTTTTATAGGCTAAATTAATTAGTTCATGGAATCCATTTTCTACAACTCAATATTCATATGGTGTTTTCAATTCACCGTATTCAAATACTAGTGTAGTTGATATAACGGAACAGATAGCAGATCTCACTTTAGACAGGAGTCCATTGAAAAAGCCACCACCATCATACTTGTGTCATTTATGTTTTCAGAAAGGACATTATATTAAGGATTGTTTACAGGTAAATATAATGTTAACAGCAATGAAATAGGTTTTTTTTTCACTTACTACTAACTAGGGTTGTCACCTTTTGATATTCTGATCTGAAGTAAGGACATTCTTACCTGTTTCTATGCTGAAGTAAGGATATTTTTGTTTAGTCGAGTAGCAGAGGATGAAGGTATACATCAATTAATTTGGTATGTAGTAGTAAGGACTGGCATTCCAAAATAAGGACAGGTGACAACCCTACTTACTACACTGCCTACTAAAAAATTAAATGTACATACCTATTTAATTATGTACAGGGGAATGTGTCATAAGTGTAAACATATGTTGTTAGTTGCAAAGCAACATAATATTGTAGAACACAAAGTATAACTGTGAAACCACTTAAGTGTCAAATAGTGTTAACGTAATTTTCAAATAAGAGGTTCTAATTCACTCTAACCATACAACAGGCATCTGAATCTCTTTTCTTTAGTTTTATTGGGTTTTTGCCACACTTCTGAAAAAATAATAAAGATTAATTAAATAAGCCCTACTTCCATACGGAAGTGCGCGTTAGTGATGTGATTTTTGTTATTTTTTACTTATCTGCTTTTTTCAGTGTGAGATTTTTTGGTTAGGCAAACTTAGTTTCAAAAATAACCCTTGACTGATCCGTTTGGCGCAAAGGCTTATTTAATTAATCTTTATTATTTTTTCTGAAGTGTGGCAAAAACCCAATAAAACTAAAGAAAAACTAAAATTATGCCACAAATAAATAGCTTCAGACAATATCTGATTCTCTGATCTAACATTACGCTTATAATACATTCTTAATATTAAAAATGAGCCTATTAAATCGTAATTATAAAAAAAAACGTTCTAAAAATAAATAAATATATATACATGATGTCCGGAAATGATGTCCGAAATAAATGGCGCAATGCCCCATAACATTTTTTCGATAATTTAAAATTAGTAGAGTTACAGGGTGTCATTTTTTTTTGAGAATTTCTTCTAATAACTTTTTGTGAGTCTACTATTTTTTTTTCTAATTTTATGTGCATAAAATATCACTAGTGCTTATTTGTATTAAAAAGATCCATATTAAAATTACTTAAATAATTTACCCTCACATTATTTGCACATAATTTGAGAGATGGTTCAATTTGATTTATTAAATAAAAAACAAATTTTAGGCTCGTCCTAAAGGGGAAGGCAAGACACCATATCAGGGAAGAAAAAGATGCTTTGGTGAATATAAGTGCCCGAAATGTAAGCGAAAGTGGATGTCTGGGAACTCATGGTCGAATATGGGTCAAGAATGTATTAAATGCCATATAAACGTATTTCCTCATAAGCAGGTATAATATAGTCGAGCAATAGACATCAAAATTATTCACGCCTCAAATTGCTTACATTTTTTAAGGCTTAATACTTTCAAATTGGTATATTATTAAGTAAGTAAAAAGATACTTTTTGTACTGTCATATGATTATAATTGTAAAAATTGTATTGTAATGAATTTCAAATTCAATTTTAAAATTCTATTATTAACATTCGATTGTATTTTTATGGGTTCTACTTAGTGACGGGTGTTAAAATGGTAATTTGGTTGTAGTATGGGACCCATATAGTAATTTAGGAACTGATATACAGGGTGTCCAGAAACTCTCCTGACAAACGAAGACCGGAGATTCCTCAGACAATTTTAAGACAATTTAACCCAATTCACCTAGTCAAAAATGCTTCCTAAGGAACTAGAGCTCTTTGAAGATGGCGCCTTGTAAATAGTTTTGTTTAAATACCTCCAGAACACTTCTACTTAGAAAAACAAAAACTGGTACGCTTGTTTAGCCTTCAGAGATGAATCGATTCCATCAATTGCGAATTTCTAGTACCGGTCATAGGCGTCCGTTTTGGGTAGGTCAACGGTTATTTTAACGCATAACTTTTTTGTCTTTAACTTTTAAGCATTTGTGACTCTAGATTATTAAATTTTCAGGTATTCTCGTACTAAAAGGTACTCTTACTTTAAGCCATCAGGATACACCGTTTTCTAGAAAAATGGATTTAAAAATTTTTCGTTAAATTTATTAAATTTTCAGGTATTCTAGTACTAAAAGGTACTCTTACTTTAAGTCATCAGGATACACCGTTTTCTAGAAAAATGGATTTAAAAATTTTTCGTTAATAATCTAGTGTCACAAATCCTTAAAAGTTAAATACAAAGAAGTTATGCATTAAAATAACCGTTGACCTACCAAAACGGACGCCTATGACCGGTACTAGAAATTCGCAATTGATGGAATCGGTTTATCTCTGAAGGCTAAACAAGCTTACCAGTTTTTGTTTTTCTAAGTAGAAGCGTTCTGGAGGTATTTAAACAAAACTATTTACAAGGCGCCAACTTCAAAGAGCTCTAGTTCTTAGGAAGCATTTTCGAACTAGGTGAATTGGGTTAAATTGTCTTAAAATTATCTGAGGAATCTCCGGTCTTCGTTTGTCAGGAGAGTTTCTGACACCCTGTATATAGCACAAAGATAATTTTTTTAATAAAAATATTTCCACACTTCTAATGGAATATCGAACATTCACATATCACACATATGAGAATTTTCTTTGCCCAAAGTTAGGATTTAGAATCGCGCCAATATCCTTGGCTGGATAAATGGCCTCGGATGTGCAGGGCTGAGAAGGATTATCTCTCTTCAGTGCTGTAGGCCTGGACGCCTCGTAGAGGTGTGTTCCATTCTCCGGTCAGCCCCGATCGCAATTGCGGCCCACGTCAGCGGCTCGGGGAACCTTCTCCTGTCCTGGTTAGCCCCGTCGGCGTGGGCTTATGTTCTGGCGCTCTTCTGTCATGTTTGGCCTTAACATGAACGCTTCCAGCCGGGTGAGGGTTAGGTAAGAACGGATTAGCACTGTGGCTCTATGGGAGACGCTAAGACAAAGAACCTTAAAGACCCTATCATCCAGCGTTGCGGAAAGGATAGGAAGAAGTCAATGTATCTTCGTAGTCCTATTCTTGATCCTGGCGGTCCTGAAACAGAAGAAATGTCTCAACTTACCCCGCGTCCAGGAGTTAAAACCTTGGCCGCCTGTACCTGGCAGATCAGCTGATTGCTGTGGACTTCTGCGCGTACGAAGAAGGCTTTAATCATACCGCTCCATCGTACGTCAACTGTGACTGCAAGATGGTCTTTATAAGTCTTACCTTGTTTTCATGCCTAAGACGGTTTCGGGGGTTGAGAAGCGGGTAGAGCTTTGCTCTGACCAGCTTGCCACGTAGTCGACGTGCGGCTTCCAAGTCAGCGTACTATCTAGGGTCACCCCTAGATATTTCGCTGTGGTCACCCACTGCATGTCTTCTCCGTTGAACTGCTCGTGTCCTCTCGGTCGTGACCTGTATCTACGGGAAAACAACATACCTGTACTTTTCTCCGGGTTGATGGCTACCTTTCATCGGTTACACCAGTCCTCCAGTCGACTGACTGCTCTCAGGAGGTACTTCGTCGTCATCTCAGGGTTCTAAGAACGGGCCGCGATGTTGGTATCATCGGCGTAGAGGCACCTAGTCGTGCGCTTTGTCCTGGGCAAATCCGCTAAAAAATGTGGCGGTGTGGGGGACGCCTGCCTCGATGGGTCGATAGGTGGACAAGGTCCCGTCCACCTTCGCTCGCAACACTTTGCCTCGTAGGAAGGGTAGCCAAAGTCGAGCATCTTAATTAGAAGCCCATCGTGTCAGACCTTGTCGAAGGCCTTGGCGACGTCCAATAAGACTATTCCGGTCGATTTTCTGGCGTTCAAACCTGCGGAAACAAGTTTTACTAATCTGAGAATCTGCTGCTCCGTCGAATGGCCGCGGTGGTACGCAAACTGCTCATCTGGAAGGACTTGCAGTTCTACCGTGGTCTCGTGCAGTCTGGCTAGGATTAACCTATCAGCTACTTTACTCATCATGGGTAAGAGACTGATGGGCCTGTAACTAGAGGGGAACGTTAAGTTCTTACCTGGCTTAGGGCGGCTTTCTTCCATCTGGTTGGAAATCTGCGTAATCTCTGGACGCCGTTGCAGATGTTCAACAAGGACATAATTCTCCTGGGGAGAGTTTCGTGAGGATCCTGTTCACGTCACAACCGGGTGCTTTGCGGGGGTTCAGGCGACACAGAGTGCTTCAAACCATCAAACAGCACTGCCTTGATAGGCTATGTATGTTAGTGACAGTTAAAAAGTCACTAGTGAGGCGGGCGAGAAGGTTGGCGCAAAACAATTTATTCCGCCATCTCGCCTTTTCTAACCGCCTCAGCGTGTTGTGGAAAATCTACCGACCGTAGATCAAGTAGAAACCTTTTGGAGGGACCTATACGAGTATCGGACGACACTAAATCGAGACACACCAGCCCTGGCACACTGTCGAAGATCTCTGGAACCTCAGAAAGTGTGTCCACCGATAACCCCGGAAGAAGTACATGGGGCTCTCGCTGGCTCCAAGAACTTCGCAGCTCCAGGTCCGATGGGATAGCGAGCTTTTGGTGGAAAAAACTATCTAGTGTCCACCGCCATTTGGCCATAATTTTTACGAGGTGACTGAATGAGGAGCAGCCAATTCCGGCGTGGTTTGTCGAGGGGAGAACAGTGCTAATTCCTAAGAGCGGGGATTTGTCGCAACCGCAGAAATACAGGCCGATAACTTGCCTGAACGCGTGTTACAAGGCGTTTACACGTATCTTGTACGCGCGTGTACTCCACGCAGTTGATCGGGTTTACGGGCAGGTGTATGAGCAGCGAGGGTCTTAGAGGGGTGTAGCTGGCTGTAGGGAGAACCTGTTCATCGACAGATGTATTACGCAGGACTCCATACGGTATAAGCGAAACCTGTCGATGGCCTGGATAGACTACCGCAGGCCGTTTGATATGACATTTCATGAGCTCATTATTCACTTACTCCAACGTCTTGCGGTGGATGACCTTGTAGTGAGATGCATAAATCAACTGATGCCACTATGGAGGACTCGCTTTACTATAACATCTGATGAAGCTAGAGTCCAGACAGAGGTGGTTAACTTCAGAAGGGGAGTGTTTCAGGGAGATTCTCTGTGCCCCCTGCTGTTCTGCATCTCACTGCTGCCCCTGTCTGTTGCACTTCTACGGACCCGAGGATACAGCTGCAGTACCCCAGGAGATCGGAGGCATAAGGTCACCCATTTATTCTTTATGGATGACCTTAAACTTTATGTCTCCGGGGAAAGAGATTTACAACAGTCCCTCAGGGTGGTGCAGGAGTACACTTGGGCAATCGACATGGAGTTCGGGCTGAACAAATGTGCACTTGTTCACCTCAGGAGAGGACGCTGTGGGGAATACGGAGAGGATCCGCAGCTCGTGGACGGAAGCATCTTGCACCATATCGATGCCGGAGAGACGTATACCTACCTGGGTGTCGAACAGAGAGACACCCATGAGGTAGATAACGTCAAAGGTGCTCTCCGTGGCAAGTATAGGCACCACAGATCTGGTCTTCAGAGCTGTCGGGGAAGAACAAGGTGAGTGCCACAAATATGCTTGCCATTCCGATCCTCCACTACTTCTTTGGAGTAGTTAAGTGAACTCTAGAGAAGCTGCGCCAACTCGATGTAGGAACACGAAAAATGATGCATACACATCGTAGTTTGCATCCAAAACCGTCCGTACCGCGGATATACCTCTCAAGACATCGTGAAGGTCGGTCGGTCTCCTGTGTTTGGAGTGTCTTCATGGCAGAGTGGTTCTGAAAGAAGCCTGTAAAGTGATCAGAAGCTCGGATCCCTCCTCTGTTCGGTTCGACATTATGAACAAGCAGGGGTAGGAGCCTTTCTATTTAAGGCAGCATGTAGGGCAGCCGATAGCCTCGGTCTCGAGTTTAATGTCGAGCGGGTAACCCCAGACTCTGTCATCGAGTTGGGGCCTGTTCAGCGAAAAGCCTGTATTAAAGCTGCAGAAACCCGCAATTTTCTGCAGCAGCACAAGGATAAGCCGATGCATGGTATCTTCTATCGTCATCTTCGGCTTATCCGAAAAGCTGACCTTTGCTTTTCTGAGGTCTGCAGGGCTGAACTCTGAGACCGAAGGCTTTATTATGGCTTGCCAAGACGGTGCATTTAACACCTTTATCTATCGGAGTCGTGTCATGGGTATGGAAGTCCCTGATACTAACTGCAGGGCCTACCATGGGGCGCCGGAGACGCTGATGCATTTGTTGTCAGCGTGTCGCGCATATGCAGTATCGGCCTATGTCCATAGAC
This sequence comes from Monochamus saltuarius, assembly GCA_025584915.1. Taxonomy (NCBI): domain Eukaryota; kingdom Metazoa; phylum Arthropoda; class Insecta; order Coleoptera; family Cerambycidae; genus Monochamus; species Monochamus saltuarius. The sequence continues at coordinate 32,918,030 of CM046727.1, forward strand.
ACGACTCAGCACTACGGGTGCTGTATTACCATCTGCGGCACTCGTACGGAATAGACGAGACACCAGTGCTGCCTTACTCTTCGGGGGTTATTGAGTCCGTGGTGGGAAACGAGAAGAGTCTAATTCACTGGAATTATTTGTTTCCCACCGTCAGGCAAATCCACGTTAATAAGCCTGACGTAGTCCTCCTCGACTACGATCTCAGGATGATATTTGTGATCGAGTTTTCAGCTCCAGTTGAGAACAGCATTATCTTGAAAGAGGAAGAGAAGTGGACGAACTGGAATTGCTCTTCGAGCTTCGCAGGCAGTATCCGGGATATTCTGTCAAACTTGTGGTACTAATAATAGGAGCCTTAGGTGGAACAAAAGATTCGCTGCTGTCTGGACTTAAGATCATTCCGGCCTGCCGTCAATCAGCAGAAATCTTGGCCGGCAGAATGCAGAAGGCTATCATCCTAGGTTCATTACGTCTGCTTAGGGCGCACGATTCTCGGACCCAGTAGTCATTCACTCCACGGGGTGGAAAGTGGCAATTGGCAAACACCAGCTCTTCTCTGGGATGTGTCGGAGCCTCAAAGGTGTGACTGGATTCTAGTAATAAAATAATAATAATAATAATAATAATAATAATAATAATAATAATAATAATAATAATAATAATAATAATAATAATAATAATAATAATAATAATAGATAGATAGATAGATAGATATATGGTTTATTGACAAACATTACAAAAGTATGTATTTTTGTCACAACATATAGATTAAGTCAAGTAAAAAATAAAAAAGTACACAAATTGATTAAAATCAATAAATGACATACAAAGATAAAAAAAAATGTAAAGCATGAAATTATGACAATGTTAGTAAGGCTATGTGTCCCTAGTTATCAGATATATTATAATCGTTAAATTCAGTAATGCTGTAAAAGCAGTTTGTCATAAGAAAATTTTTTGCCAGTGCATGAAACTCCCTGTATCCAATAGATCTTACATTCACCGATCTGTGATATTTCATAAATTTATTGTACAGACTATAATCTATCTTATTCAACTGTGTGGTTCTCAATCTTGAGTATGGAAGTCTGAGATCTTTCCCAATCCTTGTGTTATAATTATGTGATTCACCATAAGTGGATATATTGTTCACATTTCTGTGTATGAGTAGCAATGTTTCAAATATATAAACACTTGGCATGGGGAGGATCCCATACTTCCTGAACAAAAGTCTACAAGATGTACCATATGGAGCTGAGTCAATGATCCTCACGGCTGCTTTTTGGAGATAGAAAACTTTGAGGTATTTGGACGAATTTCCCCACAAGACAATAGCATACGATAAGATACTATGTATCAAAGCAAAGTACACCATCCTCATGGCAGTGTTATCCAAACAGGGTCTCATCTGACGCATCGCATATATTTGGGATGATAACTTAGCACAAACAGATTCAATATGATCAGACCAGCACAAACTAGTGTCAAGAGTGACGCCGAGTAATCTAATTGGCTCCATTTTCCCAATCCACTTATCAGTGGAAAATATCAAGTTATGAGTTTTGGATTCGTTAAGTTTTAAATTATTACTATTAAACCATGTTTTAGTTCGACTAAGGGCCTCATCTCTCATTGACACCTTTCCCCTGGTAAGCAGAGTGGTATCATCAGCAAATAAAACACAACTAGTCGAATCCAAAGAAGACGGTAGGTCATTAATGTAAATCAGGAACAGAAGTGGACCCAGAACAGATCCCTGTGGAACACCACAGGTTATAGGCAGTTGATCAGAAATGGCGCCATTGAAATACACATACTGCTTCCTATCTGCCAGATACGAAGCAATTAATCCCAACATAGTACCCCGAATTCCGTAATGTTCTAATTTTATCAGTAATATGTCTATATTAACACAATCGAACGCCTTTGTAAGATCACATACTGTAGCATTAGTTGTGAAACCCTCGTCAAATCCTTCAACTATGAAGTCAACGACTGCCAGCAAAGCCCTGACGGCGGAACAATTTTTCCGAAAACCATATTGCGATGAGGAAAAATACGCTTATTTTCTAAGTAAGACACAAGAAAGTCCTTAACTATAATTTCAAAGATTTTTGAAATAATCGGGACAATTGCAATAGGCCTATAATTGTCCAAGTCATCCACGTCACCTTTCTTATGTATAGGCAGTATTTTTGAAATTTTTAAATTAGTGGGCCATGTACAATCCGTTATGCATTTATTATATAAGGTTGCTAGAGGTTCAACCAAAATTTCAGAAGATGCTTTCATAATAAAGCTGTTTAGATCATAAAAGTCTGTACATGCTGAATTTTCAACTTTAATATAGCTTGCCTAACATCAGATCCGACTATGGCCGGCATAAAAATGAAGTAGGCAGTCTTTGTATCTTACTCAGGAAATACTGCGGATGAATATGTGATGTTTCAATTGAAAGTGCAATGGCATCAGAAATTGTGTTAAAGAAAACATTAAAATCTTGAGGAGATAATGAGGTTCGAACTGAATTACTATCTTTAATAGATATCTCGCGTTTGACTAGACTCCATATAATTTTGTTCCTATATTCAGCAACTGATATAAGATTAGCATAATAATTATTTTTTTCTACTTTCAACGCTCGTCTGTAACTCCTCCGCAATTCCGTGTATACAACCCAATCATGCTGAGATTGAGAATTAATAAAATTGTTGTTTGATATGCGTAATTCAGACCTCAGCTTGCGAAGCCTTTCATTAAACCATTTAACCCCAGATTTTCTAGGTTTGATAGATTTAAAATTGAAGCAAATATCACGCTGAGTGCATAACATATTTAATATCGACTCAGACAACTGTTCTACATTCAGGTTTGAATTACCATCGACAAGCTGAGACCAGTCAAGGGAGCCAATGCTAGCAACGAACTTATCCATATTATATTTACTAAAATCTCTTTTGGTAACACAGCCCTGTGGAGATGCGTTGTCACAAAGGGTATTAAAATGGATATATACAGCGCAGTGATCAGATATGAGAGGATCATTGACTCCAATAGTAAAACAATGGGAAGACTAGTTACATATAATATTGTCACGGAATTTGCCCCACTCACTCCCAAACCGACGACTGTGGCACCGCGAATTGCCTAAGATTGCCCCGATCGCCCCTACGCCATTCTGGTAAACAAACAACATGCCGTGATCGAGATCGGCCTAGAAAAATCGTGGAAACGACGAGAAGCGTTCCAGTCGTACTAGAAAATAGATCTAGAGATACTGGAATATACCTGGAATATTCGTTGGGTCTATAAAAGAAGAATAAACGGCCGAGTTAGTTAGTCTTGTATAAGTCTGGTATTACAGTCTGAATTAAAGTGTTTAGTTGGAGATATCAAAGTGATTTAGATAGCGATTAATTAAATAAGTGTTTAGTTGACCTGTAATTAGTAGTGTGCAGTAGTTAATAAAGAAGTAATTAATTAACGGATTGTTTTTCTGGAAGAAAGAAAAGACGGATTGGGAAATCCGTGACAATTTGGTGTCGGAAGTGGATTTAACTGGAAGTTTTAAAGAGCTTTCTGGAACCCTGTCCACAAAGGGGGAGTTGAGTGGAAGTTTGAAGAACTTTCTGGAACCCTGTGCGCGGGTGGAATAAAGACTCAAGTGTGGCATATCACCGCACTCGTCGTGACTCAAGGAAGTGAACGGTGGTATTCGCGAAGGACAATCTCGAACATTCTAGAACTTTGTACAGGAGTGAGACAAATACCCAAGTGTGATATATCACTGCACTCGTCGTGACTCAAGGAAGCGAACGGTGGTATTCGCGAAGGACAATCTCGAACATTCTAGAACTTTGTACGGGAGTGAGACAAATACCCAAGTGTGATATATCACCGCACTCGTCTTGACTTAAGGAAGTGAACGGTGTTATACGCGAAGGACAATCTCGAACATTCTAGAACTTTGTACGGGAGTGCGACAAAGACCCAAGTGTGACATATCACTGCACTCGTCGTGACTTAAGGAAGTGAACGGTGCTATTTGCGAAGGACATTCTCGAACATTCTAGAACTTTGTACGGGAGTGCGACAAAGACCCAAGTGTGATATATCACCGCACTCGTCTTGACTTAAGGAAGTGAACGGTGCTATTTGCGAAGGACATTCTCGAACATTCTAGAACTTTGTACGGGAGTGCGACAAAGACCCAAGTGTGATATATCACCGCACTCGTCTTGACTTAAGGAAGTGAACGGTGTTATTCGCGAAGGACAATCTCGAACATTCTAGAACTTTATACCAAAGTGAGACAAAGGCCCAAGTGTGGCATATCACTGCACTCGTTTCATTGTAAGGAAGGCAACGGTGATATCTAGAAATACATTCGTGGACATTCTAGAACAATCTAAAATAAATAAATAAAGTGAATGCCTGTAACTAGAAGCCAAGTCAATATGGATGCACAACTGGCGAAACTGTTAGAAATGATGCAAACGATGCAAGAACAGGGACGTATGATGCAAGAAAAGTTGGAAGAACAAGGGCATAAAATGGAAGACCAGGCGAAAACGATGCAGGAACAAGGAAGGATGATGCAAGAGAAATTAGAAGAACAGGGACAAACAATGCAAAAGAAATTTGAAGAACAAGGACATAAAATTGAAGACCAGTCCCAGACAATGCAGGAAAAATTTGAAGAACAAGGGCATAAAATGGAAGATCAGTCCCAGATGATGCAGGAGAAATTAGAAGACCAGACGAAGACGATGCAAGAGAAATTAGACGAACAAGGACGGACAATGCAAGAGAAATTAGAAGAGCAAGGGTATAAAATGAAAGATCAGATACAGGCAATACAACAGGAAATGAGGGATCAGACGAAAGAAATGCAGACAAAGTTAGAGAAATTGGAGAATACACTAGAAGAAAAACTAGAGGAGCAGTCATATAAAGTGACACAACTAGAAGAAAAACTAGAGGAGCAGTCACATAAGGTAGAAACACAAGTAGAAGAGAAAATGTTAGCACAAAAACAAGAAATAGACGAAGAAATAAACTTGGTTAGAGAAACCTGCGAAGAGCTTCGACATAAATTAGACAAGATAGCAAAGGAGGGCGTAATCAAATCAGAAGGACCTGTTATCCGAACACAGAAAACGAAGCCTCCTGAATTCGACGGCAAGGTCTCTTGGAATGTCTATCTGCGTCAGTTTGAAGCAGCAGCTGCAGCAAACGAATGGTCTGATTGTGAAAAGGCTACTGCTTTAATAGTTGCTCTACGAGGGGAAGCTCTTGACGTCTTACAAGGAGTTCCTGCTGGGCAGCAGAGTAACTATGACCTTCTGAAACAGCATATGGAAATGAGATATGGTGATAAGCACCTGCAGCAAGTGTATCAGGCACAATTAAAGAATCGTCACCAACAGAGTGGTGAGAATTTACAACATTTTGAGACCGACGTTGCCCGACTGGTTCGATTGGCATATCCAACAGCCCCGTCCGAATTTGTAGATCAGCTCTCCATCCAAGTCTTTATCGACGGCCTAAGAGATTGCGAAACACAGCAGGCACTACGGCTCGCTAGACCTAAAACGTTGAATGACGCTCTTTCGCATGCACTGGAATTTGAGGCAGCAAAGATGGCATCCGGTAGACATGTTAAAGTTCGAGCCATCAGTGATAACAGCGATAATATGGGAAATGGAGACATAATCAAAACGTTGAAGGAGGTCATTGAGAAACTCAGCCCAACTACCAATCCGAATAGAACAACCTGGAAGCCGAAGAGATCGCCCTTTTCAATGTTGGAACTGCGGGCAGACGGGACATCTGAAGAGGCAGTGTAGAGCCCCAGTTGCAGATCAACAAAGGCGCGACTCCCAAGCGACAGTCTCCAGGGAACATGTTAAAGTGCGAACCATTAGTGCGAATAGCAACAGTACGGGAAAGGGAGAGTTAATCAAAACACTGAAGGAAGCCATTGATAAATTCAGCCCAACTACCAGACCAAAAACAGGGCAACCCGATAGACGAAGAGAACGCCCACTTCAATGTTGGAACTGTGGGCGGGCGGGTCACCTAAAGAGACAGTGTAGGGCGCAAGTCACGGATCGGCAATGGCGCGACTCCCAGGCAGGCAAGGAACATGGAAACACCGATGCTCTTTCTAGACTTTGTCCGACCAGCAACAAACACTGCGGTAGTCTCGAAAGAAAAGAGGACATATCATTTGTTCCTTGCAAGATAGTAGTAGCCCAACCTGAAGACAGATGGAGTTCAGCGGCGATTCGGGAAGACCAGCAAGCTGACTGTGACATCAAGCCCTTACTAGACTGGAAAGAAGCCAACAACCGACCCTCATGGGCTGAAGTCAGCAGTAAAAGCCCAACATTAAAGAGCTATTGGGCTCAATGGAATTCCCTGGTGTTGGAAGACGGTGTCCTAATAAGAGCATGGGAGAACAATGACGGAACGGATGTCAAGAAACAAGTACTACTCCCGAGGTCCCGGGTCAAGGAAGTGCTGCAGGAAGTACATGGAGGTACTGGGGTGGACATTTCGGTATCAATAGGACTCTACAGAAGATTAGGAGCGTTTCTACTGGTTGAGCTGTAGGACCGATGTAGAAGATTGGTGCCGAAAATGTGACGTATGTGCAGCCAGCAAGGGACCGAAGACCCGTTCCAGAGGCAAATGCGCCAGTACATCGTAGGAGCACCGTTCGAGAGGATTGCCATTGATATCGCTGGCCCATTTCCGAAAACCCAAAGTGGAAACCGATATCTGCTAGTCGCCATGGACTACTTCAGCAAATGGCCGGAAGTATACCCCCTTCCCAATCAAGAGACCACAACCGTAGCAGAAGCGCTAGTCAACAACCTGTTCTGCAGATTTGGTGTGCCCATGGAACTGCATTCAGATCAGGGCAGAAATTTCGAATCAGGTGTGTTCCGAAAGGTCTGCGAGCTTATGGGAATCCGGAAAACCAGGACCACCCCACTGCATCCCCAGTCAGATGGTATGGTGGAACGCTTCAACGCCACACTAGAAACCAATCTGAGGATGTTTGTGAACGAAAACCAGACAGACTGGGACAAGCTCATTCCACTCTTCCTGTTAGCTTATCGCTCAGCTGTCCATGAAACTACTGGAAAGACTCCCGCAAGGATCATCTTTGGAAGAGAGCTTCGCCTTCCCGCAGATTTGGTATTTGGTCGTCCTGCGGAACAGCCCACAGAGCCAGACACTTACACCCATGAGCTGGAACGAAGACTAGCAGCCGTACACGATCAAGTCAGATCTCGAATGCGACTAGAGAGCGATCGCATGAAGACTCGATACGACGTCCGGGCCAATACAGTCGGATTCCAACAAGGTGACCTGGTGTGGCTGTACAACCCCACGCGGAAGAAAGGAAGATCGCCTAAACTACAGAATCGTTGGGAGGGCCCCTACACCGTCATTAAAAGAATCAATGATGTCGTATACCGGATACAGAGGACTCCCAGGAGTAAGATGAAGGTCGTCCATCTGGAGCGTCTGTCCCCGTATAGAGGTGTATCCGATCGGGACGATCGGTCCTAAGGAGGGGCAGTGTCACGGAATTTGCCCCACTCACTCCCAAACCGACGACTGTGGCACCGCGAATTGCCTGAGATTGCCCCGATCGCCCCTACGTCATTCTGGTAAACAAACAACATGCCGTGTATCTAGGCGTTACTAGAAATTCGTGGAAACGACGAGAAGCGTTCCAGTCGTACTAGAAAATAGATCTAGAGATACTGGAATATACCTGGAATATTCGTTGGGTCTATAAAAGAAGAATAAACGGCCGAGTTAGTTAGTCTTGTATAAGTCTGGTATTACAGTCTGAATTAAAGTGTTTAGTTGGAGATATCAAAGTGATTTAGATAGCGATTAATTAAATAAGTGTTTAGTTGACCTGTAATTAGTAGTGTGCAGTAGTTAATAAAGAAGTAATTAATTAACGGATTGTTTTTCTGGAAGTGAAAGAAAAGACGGATTGGGAAATCCGTGACAATATTATCAAGGCATGAACTAGTAGTTGCCGTAACCCTGGTAGGCGCAGTAATACAGTATTGCAACCCGTACATAACAAGTATATTACGGATATCACAAGCATGCTCTGTGTTACTTTGTAAGTCCAAATTAATATCTCCCAGTACAACGATATTCTTATAATGAGCAGACAAATAATCAAACAAATTTGTAATTTTATCTTTAAATATACCATAGTCACCATGACTTGAAGATCTATAAGCAGAAATAATAACAGAATTCAGAGATTTAACTTCTGCTCCACAAAATTCAGCATGTTGCGGAACACAAAAGCTGGTAACATCTATCGATTTAAGATTAAATTTATTTGTAGCAAAAATGGCTACACCACCGTGAGCAGAACCTGTTCTACAATAAGCCGATATAAGGTTAAAATTATTCAATTTAGTCTTCTCCAAATTTGCATTATTAAGCCAATGTTCAGAAATACAAAAAACGTCAAAATTATTATCTTCAAAAAATAAATTTAACTGATTGATTTTATTTGGGAGACTCTGAATGTTAATATGTATCACAGAGCATACTGATTTGTGCGAATTTAAATGGCGTTTACTTTGATTATCGATCGTTTCGAAATCGGTTTGGGGGAAAAAAACGATTCAAAACAACATTAGCAGGCCATATGTCAGCTACCTGGATCTTCTCGGCTTCATCCTGTGGGACGCTAATTTTGAAAGATGAATACCTTGTGGGATTTCGGGACACCAATCTATGTACTGCAACATTAGGGGCAAATGTTTTCAGATAATTGCAGAGCTCACCTTCGTCAACATTAACATCAAAGTTTGTGGCATGGAAATATTTATACTTCACTGAAGATGCCGCCTTAAATGGACATTTCACGTGATCAACACCACTACCAACCAATAGACTTCTACTATTTCTTACTCGTCTGGGTGTACCCAATTTACTGTCACTCAACAAGTTGACAGCATCGTCGCAAATACGGCGGGCTTCAATATTATGAATAGCGTTTGATACATCGTGCACAGTTACCGGAGCTGCTGCAGCAGAATTATCCTTAGGGGCAGATACTTGTGCAAAATTACGTGATGGAGCACCAGCATTAACAACAGATTTAGAATGTGGCGGTTTGGGTTGATGTTTAGCTTGTGAAATGGTGTTGCTTGAATTATAATTACACAACTGTTGCTTCAACATTGCAATTTGATCAGTAAGGGCAGATATTGCAATACCCTGATTCATTATAACATTGTCCTTCTGCTTATTAATTTCTTCCAAATATTTGACTTTCATCATATAATGATCTACAGAATTTTTAATTAATTCATTGTTAGCATCATTTCCTTCCAATGCTATTTCGTAATAATAATAATAATAATAATAATAATAATAATAATAATAATAATAATAATAATAATAATAATAATAATAATAATAATAATAATAATAATAATAAGGAACTATTCATTCCCCACCCTCAGGCAAATCCAAGCCAATAAGCCTGATGTAGTCCTCCTCGACCACCAGCTTAGGACGATGTTTGTGATTGAGTTCTCGGCTCCCGCAGAGAACAACATCGTCCTAAAAGAGGAGGAAAAACGGAGGAAGTATCGAGATCTTCTCTCCGAGCTCCGCAGGCTGTATCCAGACCACTCTGTTAAGATTGTGGTGCTAATTATAGGCGTCCTGGGTGGAATGAGACATACGTTGCTTTCTGAGTTAAAGATCATACCGGCTTGTCGAAATTCGGCAGAGATCTTAGCCGGCAGAATGCAGAAGGCAATCGTCCTTGGTTCGCTACGTCTGCTCAGAACACACGATTTACGGGCGCAATGATTACTGACTCCACGGGGTGGAGAGTGGTCATTGCTTGACTCTCCAGAACATCTCCGAGTGTGTCGGAGCCTCGGAAGGTGTTTACTGGAAAAAAAAAAATAATAATAATAATAATAATAATAATAATAATAATAATAATAATTGCGGTGGCCGACCCCATAGTGAGATGTATTGAACAACTCATGCCGCTCTGGAGGACCCGCTTTACCATAACATCAGTTAATGCAAGGGTCCAGACAGAGCCGGTTTTGTTCAGGAGGGGAGTGTTCCAGGGAGATTCCCTGAGTCCCCTCTTGTTTTGCATGTCACTGCTGCCATTATCCGTTGCACTTCGTCGTACCCGGGGTTACAACTGCCCCCATGAGACCAGAGGCATAAGGTCACCCATTTGTTCTATATGGATGAGCTTAAACTCTACGCCTCCGGAGAGAGAGATTTAAATCAGTCCCTCAGAGTGGTACAGGAGTACACGGAGGCCGTTGGGATGGAGTTCGGGCTGGACAAATGTGCACTGGTTCATCTCAAGAGAGGACGATGCGGTCCATACGGAGAGGACGCCCAGCTCATAGAGGGAAGCATCTTTCACTATCTAGATGCCGAAGAGTCGTACACCTATTTGGGTGTCCCACAGCGGGGTACTCATGAGGTAGCAACGGTGAAAAACGCTCTCCGCGGCAGGTATCGGTACCGCCTCCGACAGATCTGGTCTTCGGAGCTGTCGGGTAAGAACAAGGTGAGTGCCACAAATATGCTTGCCGTTCCGATCCTTCTCTACTCCTTTGGAGTAGTGAAATGAACACAAGAAGAGTTGAGGCAACTCGATGTAGGGACCCGTAAAATGATGCATCTCCATCGGAGTTTGCATCCAAGATTGTCCGTTCCGCGGCTATACTTCCCAAGAAATCGGGGGGCCGTGGACTCTTGAGTTTGGAGTGTCTCCAGGGCAGAGTGGTTTTGGAGGAAGCCTGCAAAGTCATCAGGAGCTCGGATCCCTTTCTCTGCATGGTCCAAGACCATGAAGCAGCAGGGATAGGAGCGTTTGTGTATAAGGCAGCGAGAAGAGCAGCCGATGAACTTGGTTTCGTGTTCGATACTAAGCGGGAAAATCGAGACTCTGTCACCGAGTCGGATCTTGCTCAGTTAAAAGCCCAAATTAAAGCTGATGAAACGCGTCATCTTCTGCAGCTACATAAGGATAAGCCAATGCATGGTCTCTTCTACCGTCATCTAGAGGGGCTTGGCTTATCTGAAAGGTTGACCTTTGCTTTTTTGAGGTCAGCGGGGCTGAACTCTGAGACCGAGGAATTCATAATGGCTTGCCAAGATGGTGTAATTAACACACTCGTCTATCGTAGTCGTGTCTTGGGTATCGAGGTTCCTGATAGCAGCTGCAGGGCCTGCCGCCAAACGCCGGAGACGCTTATGCATCTCCTGTCTGCCTGTCCGGTATATGCAGCCACAGCGTATATCCAAAGACACGATTCAGCCTTACGGGTATTGTATTATCATTTACGACACTCGTATGAGATAGACGAGACGCCCATGCTGCCTTATGATCTGGGGGATATAGAATCCGTTGTGGGGAATGAGAAGTGCCAAATTTATTGGAACTATTCATTCCCCACCCTCAGGCAAATTCAAGCCAATAAGCCTGATGTAGTCCTCCTCGACCACCAGCTTAGGACGATGTTTGTGATTGAGTTATCGGCTCCCGAAGAGAACAATATCGTCCTAAAAGAGGAGGAGAAACGGAGGAAGTATCGAGATCTTCTCTCCGAGCTCCGCAGGCTGTATCCAGACCACTCTGTTAAGGTTGTGGTGCTAATTATAGGTGTCCTGGGTGGAATGAGACATACGCTGCTTTCTGAATTAAAGATCATAGCGGCTTGCCGAAATTCGGTAGAGATCTTAGCCGGCAGAATGCAGAAGGCAATAGTCCTTGGTTCGCTACGTCTATTCAGAACACACGATTTACGGGCGCAATGATTACTGACTCCACCGAGTGGAGAGTGGTCATTGTTTCACTCTTCAGGACGTCTCCGAATGTGTCGGAGCTTCGGAAGATGTGAATGAAAAATAATAAAAAAAAATAATAATTATACCACACAAGATGAGATAATTTCTTTTGGCATCTTGCTTATATCTTTCTATTTCACCTTTTAATTTTTCTATAGAGTTGTTATTGCAATAAACAGCATCATTAACAGTTTGATACATTCTATTTACAACATTTAATTTTATATTTAATTGCTCAAATTTTAAATCAAATTTAGACTCCAGTTGAGAAGAAAATTTGGCACATACTCTATTTATAAGCTGCTCAGTAGCATCCTCATCATATCTTCTCTCGCTGTTTGACGCAGCACTACGTGTATTCGGTTTACTCGTTATAACTACTTTATTAACGCGAACGGACTAGAATTGTAACCGTAAATCAAACCTTCATTCAAATCTTCTGAAAAATGTAGTTAAAGAAAATTATCACAGGTTATAACCAATGGTATTTGTGAAATAGTTCGCACTATTAACTATATTGAAATAACCACTGCAACTGACAAAATTACTGAAGTCTTTCACAACATGTCGAGCGCACCAAGCCATATGATATACAGGGTGTTAAAAAAAGAGTGTAAAATATTTCAAGAGGTAATAGTATGAACCAAAATAAGCAGAAAAGTCTTAATACATATTACACAAAGTTACGGTTGCGGAGACCACTATTCGTTTTTCAAACATTTTATTTTATTAGGAATAAACCGACAAAGGAAGCTTTTAATAAACAAAAAACAAAGTTACAGAAGATGTTGAAAGTGCCCTCCGTCCATTTCCAAGCAGGCACGACATCTTCGTCTCAACGATATTCAAACTCTTTCGAAAACACCCTCCTTGGTTTGGATTTCTGGACACTTTTAATTAATCCGTAGCTGCAGCTCTTCCAGGCTATTTACAGGAGTACCATACACTAAATATCTCCAAACAAAGAAATCTAGAGGGTTCAGATCAGGCGATCTTGGAGGCCATAAAACAGGTCCGGCCCTTCCTACCCATCTATGTCGAAAAGTTTGGTGTAAATGCTCTCTAACGGCCATGGAAAAATGAGCTGGAGCACCATCATGCTGGAACCACATTTGTTGCCTCTGATTCAAAGGAATGTCTTCCAAAAACTCATACAGTGTGTTCTGCAGAAAGTTGAGGTAAGCAGCACCTGTTAATCGGTTTGGTAAAACAACAGGACCTAGAAACTTGTCACCTACAATACCCATCCAAATGTTTAATGAAAAACGTGCCTGATGTCCAGATTCTATTAGAGCATGAGGATTTTCGTCGGCCCAAATATGCGTATTGTGAAAATTAAACACTCCATTTCTTGTGAACCCGGCCTCATCAGTAAAAAGACTGTTTGCAAGAAAACGAGGGTATTCAGCATCATGACGTAGAAACCAGCGGCAAAAAAACCAAACGTGCTTGATGATCATTTATTGGATTTAAGGCCTGTACTCGTTGCACATGGTATGGATGAAGCAGTTGCTCGTGAAGGATTCTCCAAACAAGAGGACCACTAATTCCTACCTCGGCATTCCTATTCTTCGCACACTCGTAACTGGATTCTGCTCTACCAGTGCTAGAATTTCTTCTTCTGCTCTAGGAGTCGATACCGACCTTGGTCTTCCGGACAAATGGCACTGTTTGCTCAAGGAACTGGTATCACGCAATCTTTGATGAATTCTTCCAAACATGCGTTGCGAAGGAATCTGGCGATTTGGATAAGCGTCAACATAAAGACGTCGCGCTTCGGTGGCGTTCCCATTAGCACGACCATACATGAAATGCATGTCTGTTAATTCTGCGTTAGAGTAACCAGCCGTAGGTAAAGAAAACTTGTGTACTGAGAACAACTGTCAAATACTTACTGTTTATTTCACTAAACATCAACCAACTATTATAAGAAAATACACAACCTTTTTGCAAAATAAAAAAAAGGGACTGAAAAACATAAAACATTTGATATCTCCGCAACTGTTACTTTGCATGCTTACCCATGTTTGAAAATATCTAGCATCAGTCATAACCACAAATCAAGAAACGTCAAAGCTATGACTTTTTTTCGTATGAAGTGAAATATAAAACGTTGTATGCACCACGGGAGATACTAGAATGATTATGCCCATTTTTACGATAGCATGCTTTTGTTCATCGCCGTTAATAAATGGCTAATTTAGCATTTCTATAGCGATTAAAAGAAGTAATATTTTTTTGACAGTCGAACAAAAGGCGTTTTTAGTCAATTGCAGCAATTTCTATCATTTTTGTTCGTAATTAACGTTATGTTTTTATATTATTTTCCTAGTGATATTGCAAAACAGTCATTAGTTAATAGAGAATACTGGCTGCCTTGTTTAGCCAGTGACCACCAGAGGTAGACACTACATCTTGCGTACTTATTATATTTAGTTTGATTTACTAATTTTAAATTAGTAATAGATAATAAATTTGTATTGAAAAACTAGTTCTCATTGTAAACGTAAGGATTAGCTTAGACTTGAAGAAAAAGACTTGGGTGATAAATAATTATTTTAAAAATATAACCAGATTTTTACAATAATTATACAATCCCGAGTACAAAACTGCCTAACAGTAATACAGTGTGCGATAAGAATTACTTCCAGTTGTTGCCTAACCTTTCGCTGATTAGATTAAAATTATGATTTGAAGAGAAAAAAATTGCAGGAATATTGATTACTGAATAAAATATCTTTCTTTTGTTTCAGCGACCACTAGAAAAACCTGACGGGCTCGATGTTTCGGATCAGTCAAAAGTTCATCCACAACATTTATGTCAAAAATGTAAAGAACTGGGTTATTACTGTAGAAGAGTACAATGAAAATATATTTAGTTACTACACACCAAAATTACTACTTATATAAGAAAAGGGCAGAAAAAATGTGAAATATTAGTTTTGATTATTACATTATATGAAAATTACAAATTTAAATTGAATTTATGAAGTAGGTACCTACAAATTAAATTCAGTGCAGTTCATTAATGATGCACTTAAGTACTGTTTTAAGTATTCAAATAAAAGTTGAAACAAAAGTCAAAACAAATTGTACCTATATGAAAATCATAGTAAGATATTTTAACGAGGCAGTAGATTTACAAGTAATTTTGTCAAAAATTAGCATATGCTACAATTAATTTCAAACATTATTCGTTAGAAAACACGTAAAATTTTACTAAAGAGATTGTCAAAGTTTGATATCATTTTTTAAATGGCTAGAACTAAGATATTCGGCAAGTGTGAAAGACAAATGTTATCCAAACACTGCGAGATATTTACATCAACAAAAATGTTGTGGTAGGTGCATTTTCTTCAATTTTCCATATACTTTTCATTTTGTACTTATATTTATTATATTATGCAGATATTTCACTTGTTCTAGAAAATTTAGTTTTTTATTTCTTATCAAATAATGTGGTTTTAACTTAATACTTGTATTAAATTTTAATAGCAAAATTTAGGAAATTTTCTAAATAGCACTGCAACCAAATTTAATACCTAGTTGTCATACTTTACAATGAATTCAGATACGTAAAGTATACAGAGTATTCAATTAAAAACACTGATTTTTTTCATATATCCTCCTATTTTTATTGGAATATTTGCTCATTTTAAGGGGCGCATAATTCACTGGCGTACTTAGATTTTTCCTAAAAAAATCACTAATATAGTTTCTTAAATTTTCAACCCCACAAAAATGATCTGGTAGGCCTTATTTTTATGTAAAAAGGATACTCTTCTCTACAATTCAAAAAAAGTTGGTCAAAATCGTTCTGTAAATAAAAATTTTATGAGGTACCAATGGGTCACATTGTAAATAACAACAGAGTACCATCGTACTGTACCATTGATTCAATGAATCATGTGTAAGATATGGAAAATTTCCAAAAGAGCAAATATTATAATTGCATCAAAACTATATTTCAAATCATGACAATCAATATTCTAACTTACCACTATTTCTGTTTATTTTTTCGGTTTTTATAATACGCAATAATTATTGTAAAGCATGTCGGACTGACAACAGTGTCTTTCACCGGAAAATGACTGGAAATAGTCGCTAGCTTTAAGGAGGTACATTATTTTATTAAAATTGTATATTTTTATATTCAGAGAAATACACGATCAAAGTAGTAAAGTATCTACTTTAAAACCTATTAAAAAAACATATAGAATTACGAAACTAAATAAAATTCGAATTAAGAGAAAAATAATGTCGCATATAAGAGTATTTGGATGCAGGTCTCCAGACAAACAAATGGTAGATGCTTAATGATTTGGATGTCGTAATGTGTTATTTCACTTTGTTATCAATATTTCTATGACCTCTCTATGCTTGTCAGTCCGACATGAATTACAGATTTTTGGACATATTAACAGTGTGTATATAGGTTACAAATATATTACGACCTTAAGGATTAAGCAAATGCTGTAAATATATTATGTATGAATAATTTGCTTTATCCAATTCTGATATATTTTTAAGGTGCTTGAACAATAAAATATATTTTATTTCATCAAAGTTGTTTCTGATGTATTGGCTATGTTGAAGACATATCAGTATATACTGTTCCAAAGATGCTAGATGAAAATTGTAAAATTAATTTTCTTATCACTAACGACACAGAATATATAATACAAGAAGGCCCTTTTATTGTGCCAACATCGAAACGGCACTGACATATAAACGACGTGTCGCCCTCATTGTCCCTGGCAACCAAAATAATTGAACTAAAAATAAGATCGCCAAGTCGGTAATAATGTTTACTTCATAACTTACCGACTTAGTCGATAAAACAGATATTTAATTTAGAAGGGATTTGTCAAATTATTTTATTTGACTTCACCTTTGTTCTTTGTTTCGCAATAATATTTAAAAGAGTATATGCAACAATACCAGTTATGATGGTAATATTGTATTATACTCATTTAAATATTATTGCGAAACAACAATATAAAACACTCAAGACTGGTAAAAAAAATTTATTAAATCACAAAACAATAACAATAAATACATTTATAAAAAGTCAATCACAACATTCTGCATAATAGAATAAGGTATTATTATGAATGATCATGTAATACCAATTAGCCATATTAAACTGTTCGTCTAAGGAGAATTGTTAATTGTTATCAATGTTTGGAATATCTCATTATATCATCATGATTATTAGCAAGGTTGCTTGAACAACATGCACTATCCTCTATTGGAAAAAAAATTGTAGTAAGTGACAGTTTGAGTTTGTACTGGTTGTTTAGAACCTTCAAACTGTTTATTAGATTTTGAATGTATGTACGTTTAGAAACAGTATTTTATACAATACAGATTACAAATCTTACCACAAAATCAGAATCTATAAAATAACTATCACAAAGAAAAACATTCTGACAGCATTTGGTAAAACATTGTTTCTCATATTTCCAATGATTACAATCCCATGGCAGCAATTTAGAAACGAATTTTTGGCACAATATATAATTATTTGCAAGAATAACTAACTTAACTTACCGATAACAGATCGAGATTATATATACTAACAATTCAAATAATCAATGAACAGATGATGCTGTAATGAGATTTGACATGATTTATAACTTTCCTATTATCATATTTCATTAGAGATGACGATCACAGCCTGTTTGTATACCTATATCCAATATCGCAGGCCCATAGTTTATGTAATTGTTTCGATTCCAGCTGACATCTAGCTCATATAATGTATTCGTTTCGATCCCATTTGGTGATAACTTTTGTGTTACATGTTTCCTTATCTACAATTATTATTAGTGTTAAATGTGAAAAGCTTATTGTAAATTAATTTACAAATTCATTTTTTTATATGAGCGATTCTAACAGCAAATTCAGAAGAATTAATTTTAAATTTATTAGTATCAATACCTACATTTAATTAGAAGTCGTGTACTAACTACTTACCTTTTTCTTTTTTGTCTGTATTTTTTAATATAACCAAAAAAAACAAGAAAATAGACATCGAGTCAGCTAAACGGTGGCTAAACGTAAACAGAGACAGTGTGGAAAAATTACTAAATTAGTGATAAATTTAAAGACACTAGATTTTGCAGTGAGGAAAAACTAGTAATAAATTAAAAGTTACTTCCTTTTCCTTGCGTCTATCCTCACCTCCCTGGCCGGCCCTCCATCCCTACTCTGTTACTCTGTTGTGCATTTCCTTAAGCTACTTGCACAGCCATCACTAGCGACTCGTGTACTTAATCATAGGTAAGGCGGAAGGATGAATAGTACATTGCAGTTAATTTATTATTTTATATTAAAAAAAGAATCTAACAAACCCATTTAGTTTTTACATAAAAGGTTTATTCTTCAATTTTTCGAAATTTACGATGCCGTCGAAAAATGGTTTCTATAACCATTTTATTTAAATAAATAAAATGGTTATAAAAGTTCATTTAATAATACTGTCACGGATTTCCCAATCCGACTTTTTCTTACTTCCAGAAAAACACAATCCGTTAATTAATCACTTCTTTATTAACTTATTTAATTAATCGCTATCTAAATCGCTTTGATCTCTCTAAATAAACACTTCACTTCAGACTGTAACACAAGACTAATACAAGACTAACTAACTCGGTCGTTTATTCTTCTTTTATAGACCCAACGAATGTTCCAGGTATTTTCTAGCATTTCTAGACCCATTTTCTCGAACGACTGGAACGCTTCTCGTCTTTTCCACAATTTTCTAGTAACGCCTCGATTCACGGCGTGTTGTTTGTTTACCAGAATGGCGTAGGGGCGATCGGGGCAATCTTAGGCAATTCGCGGTGCCACAGTCGTCGGTTTGGGAGTGAGTGGGGCAAATTCCGTAACACTGCCCCCTCCTTAGGACCGATCGTCCCGATCGGATACACCTCTATACGGGGACAGACGCTCCAGATGGACGACCTTCATCTTACTCCTGGGAGTCCTCTGTATCCGATAGACATCATTGATTCTTTTAATGACGGTGTAGGGGCCCTCCCAACGGTTCTGTAGTTTAGGCGATCTTCCTTTCGTCCGCGTTGGGTTGTACAGCCACACCAGGTCACCTTGTTGGAATCCGACTGTATTGGCCCGGACGTCGTATCGAGTCTTCATGCGATCGCTCTCTCGTCGCATTCGAGGTCTGACTTGATCGTGTACGGCTGCTAGTCTTCGTTCTAGCTCATGGGTGTAAGTGTCTGGCTCTGTGGGCTGTTCCGCAGGACGACCAAATACCAAATCTGCTGGAAGGCGAAGCTCTCTTCCAAAGATGATCTTTGCGGGAGTCTTCCCAGTAGTTTCATGGACAGCTGAGCGGTAAGCTAACAGGAAGATTGGAATGAGCTTGTCCCAGTCTGTCTGGTTCTCGTTCACAAACATCCTCAGATTGGTTTCTAGTGTGGCGTTGAAGCGTTCCACCATACCATCTGACTGGGGATGCAGTGGGGTTGTCCTGGTTTTCCGGATTCCCATTAGCTCGCAGACCTTTCGGAATACACCTGATTCGAAGTTTCTGCCCTGATCTGAATGTAGTTCCATGGGCACACCAAATCTGCAGAACAGGTTGTTGACTAGCGCTTCTGCTACCGTTGTGGTCTCTTGATTAGGAAGGGGGTATACTTCCGGCCATTTACTGAAGTAGTCCATGGCTACTAGCAGATATCGGTTCCCACTTTGGGTTTTCGGAAATGGGCCAGCGATATCAATGGCAATCCTCTCGAACGGTGCTCCTACGATGTACTGGCGCATTTTGCCTCTGGAACGGGTCTTCGGTCCCTTGCTGGCTGCACATACGTCACATTTTCGGCACCAATCTTCTACATCCGTCCTACAGCTCAACCAGTAGAAACGCTCCCTAATCTTCTGTAGAGTCCTATTGATACCGAAATGTCCACCCCAGTACCTCCATGTACTTCCTGCAGCACTTCCTTGACCCGGGACCTTGGGAGTAGTACTTGTTTCTTGACCTCCGTTCCGTCATTGTTCTCCCATGCTCTTTTAGGACACCGTCCTCCAACACCAAGGAATTCCATTGAGCCCAATAGCTCTTTAATGTTGGGCTTTTACTGCTGACTTCAGCCCATGAGGGTCGGTTGTTGGCTTCTTTTCAGTCTAGTAAGGGCTTGATGTCACAGTCAGCTTGCTGGTCTTCCCGAATCGCCGCTGAACTCCATCTGTCTTCAGGTTGGGCTGCTACCACCTTACAAGGAACTGATGAGATGTCCTCTTTCCTTTCAAGACTACTACAGTGCTTGCAGTTGACAGGACAGGGTCTCCTAGAAAGGGCATCTGCATTTCCATGTTTCCTGCCGGCTCGATGTTCAACAACAAAGTGATATTCTTGCAGCCGTTCCAGCCACCTGGCCATCTGTCCTTCAGGGTTTTTAAACTGTAGCAGCCATTTAAGGGAAGCGTGATCCGTTCTTAGGAGAAATTCTTGGCCATACAGGTATTTATGAAAGTGTTCTAGGCTCTTGACGATGGCAAGTAATTCTTTCCGAGTCACACAATAGTTCTTTTCGGCTCTTGATAGGACTTTGCTGAAGTAGCCCACTACTCGCTCTTGGCCATCTTGTACTTGGGAAAGAACTCCGCCAATTCCAATGTTGCTTGCGTCCGTGTCCACTATAAATGGTTGTCCAGGTATTGGGTATGTCAAAATCGGGGTAGTGCAGAGAGCCTCTTTCAGCGTATCAAAGGCTTGTTGGCATCTCGGAGTCCATTCGAATGGAATGTTGTCTTCTGTGAGTTTATGAAGAGGCTTGGCAATGTCCGAGAATCCTTGGACGAATCGTCGATAGTATGTGCATAGGCCAAGAAAACTTCGAACTTGATGTTTGTCTTTAGGAACCGGCCAGTTCTTTATGCACTCTGTCTTCCGGGTCTGTTTTCACACTGTTTGGAGTAATAATGTGGCCTAGGTATCTAACCTCCTTTTGGAACAGACTGCACTTCTTCGGGTTCAACTTCAGGTTCGCTGCTTTCAGCTTCTTGAACACTTCGGACACGTTCTTCAGGTGCTCCTGGAAAGAGCGTCCCAGCACCACCACGTCGTCCAAGTAAATCAAGCAGGTCTCCCAATGCAGGCCATGAAGTACAGTTTCCATCAGTCGTTCAAAAGTGGCAGGGGCATTACATAGACCAAATGGCATTACATTGAACTGCCACAAGCCATTTCCGGTAGTGAACGCTGTCTTTTCTTTGTCTTCTGGGCTGACCTCGACTTGCCAATATCCACTCTTTAAATCTAAAGTGGAAAACCATTGCGCACCAGCCAAGGTGTCCAGTGTATCGTCAATTCTGGGTAGTGGGTAACTGTCTTTCTTGGTGACGTCATTTAATTTTCTGTAGTCCACACAAAATCGGGTGGAGCCGTCTTTCTTCTTGACCAGAACTACAGGAGAAGCCCAAGGGCTCTGAGATGGCTCTATGGTGCCTTGATTTTGCATCTCAATTAACATCTTGTTAACTTCTTCTCGCTTGGCTAGTGGAAGTCCTCGTGGTGGCTGCTTTATAGGAGATGATGAACCAGTATCGATTCGATGCTTCACTACATTGGTTCTCCCAAAGTCGCCTGGTTTAAGTGCAAACACATCTTCATTTTCACTTAGCAGCTCTTCCAGTTGTTCCACCTCCATCTCTGTTAATCTTTCCTTGGCCCTATCCACGATGTCCCTTAGACATTCCGGTAGACTGGTCTTATTTGGTTTCTTCTCCGTTTCGTTGATTTCTTTGAGTATTCTGACAATGATAACAGGTTCACAGACTCCTACTTCTGTTCCCTTTGTAATTTTCTGTGGAAAGGTTTTCAGGTTAACTACCCGTACTATTGTTGTTTTCTCAGGTTTAATCAGGGTACGGCCGGTGACTATAGATTTATTGAACAGATCCGGATTACTGGGTTCCACCACTCCAACACTGCAAGACATTTCCCCATCCATTACAGTGGCAACCAATGTTTCGGTCTGACCAGGTAGTACCACATCTTCTTTAACAACGAGTCTCCGTACAGCGTTATTCTCAGTGGTGGTCGTTAGCACTACTTCCTCACCCATTATCCGTAGCGTACCAGCATTCAAATCTAAGTTCACACACTTTGCTCGTAGTAAGTCTAGTCCGAGTATGACATTGTCCGATATATCTGCTACCAGGGCTCTGTGTTTGAATTTGACGTCTCCTAATTCTATGTCAAGCTCGCATTCCCCTTGACTGGCAGTTGTTTCCATTGGCTGTTGTAAGGACATAACCTTTGGCAGGGTTATTAATACGACAATCACCAATAATATACCGCCGTACAATAGTTCTTGTAGCTACAGTGTCGATTACCATAGGAACATACGACCAAAAATAATGCCTTCTACTAGCAAGGAGTCCTGGAGTCCTGAAGACGTGATAACGTAACTTCTTCTCGTGGGGCATGGTAGGAGGACACAGCCGGCTTTTGCCCCGTCAAGCCGGCTGACCCTAGTTTTCCTGTGCAGCTGCTGCCTGGGAGTCGCGCTTTTGCTGATCCACGACTGGGGCTCTACACTGTCTTTCTAGATGTCCTGTCTGTCCACAGTTCCAGCATTTAAGAAGACGATCCCTTCGACTATCAGATTGTTCTTTCTTTGGCCCAGTAGATGGGCTGAATTTATCAATAATCTCCTTTAACGTCTTTATTAGGTCTCCATTTGCCATATTATCGCTGTTATCACTGATGGCCCGAACTTTAACATGTCTACCGGATGCCATCTTTGCTGCCTCAAATTCCAGTGCATGTGAAAGAGCGTCATTCAACGTTTTAGGTCTAGCGAGCCGTAGTGCCTGCTGAGTTTCGCAATCTCTTAGGCCGTCGATAAAAACTTGGATGGAGAGCTGATCTACAAATTCGGACGGGGCTGTTGGATAAGCCAATCGAACCAGTCTGGCAACATCGGTCTCAAAATGTTGTAAATTCTCTCCACTTTGTTGGTGACGATTCTTTAATTGTGCCTGGTACACTTGCTGCAGGTGTTTATCCCCATATCTCATTTCCATATGCTGTTTTAGAATGTCGTAGCTATTCTGTTGCCCAGCAGGAACTCCTTGTAAGACGTCAAGAGCTTCCCCTCGTAGAGCAACTATCAGAGCTGTAGCCTTTTCATAGTCAGACCATTCGTTTGCTGCAGCTGCTGCTTCGAATTGACGCAGATATACATTCCAGGAAACCTTGCCGTCGAATTCAGGGGTCTCGTCTTCTGAGTTCGGATAACAGGTCCTTCTGATTTGATTATCTTGTCTAATTTATGTCTAAGCTCTTCTCTAACCTGGTTTATTTCTTTATCCATTTCCATTTTTTGTGCTAACAGCTTCTCTTCTACTTGTGTCACTTTATGTAACTGCTCCTCTAGTTTTTCTTCTAGTGTATTCTCCAATCTTTCTAACTTTATCTGCATTTCTTTCGTCTGATTTTCCATTTTACGCCCTTGTTCTTCGAATTTCTCTTGCATTGTCCGTCCCTGTTCTTCTAATTTCTTTTCCAATTTCTCCTGCATCGTTTGGGACTGATCTTCGATTTTGTGCCCTTGTTCTTCAAATTTCTCTTGCATCGTCCGTCCCTGTTCTTGCATCGTCTTCGCCTGGTCTTCCATTTTATTTTGCATCGTTTGCATCATTTCTAACAGTTTTGCCAGTTGTGCATCCATGTTGACTTGACTTCTAGTTACAGGCATCCACTCTATTTGAAATGTTCTAGAATGTCCAGGAATGTGTTTGTAAATGTCACCGTTGACTTCCTTACAATGAAACGAGTGCAGTGATATGCCACACTTGGGTATTTGTCTCACTCCGGTATAAAGTTCTAGAATGTTCGAGATTGTCCTTCGCAAATACCACCGTTCACTTCCTTAAGTCACGACGAGTGCGGTGATATGTCACACTTGGGTCTTTGTCTCACTCCCGTACAAAGTTCTAGAATGTTCGAGATTGTCCTTTGCAAATACCACCGTTCACTTCCTTAAGTCACGACAAGTGCGGTGATATGTCACACTTGGGTCTTTGTCTCACTCCCGTATAAAGTTCTAGAATGTTCGAGATTGTCGTTCGCAAATACCACCGTTCACTTCCTTAAGTCACGACGAGTGTGGTGATATGTCACACTTGGGTCTTTGTCTCACTCCGGTATAAAGTTCTAGAATGTTCGAGATTGTCCTTCGCAAATACCACCGTTCACTTCCTTAAGTCACGACGAGTGCGGTGATATGTCACACTTGGGTCTTTGTCTCACTTCCATACAAAGTTCTAGAATGTTCGAGAATGTCCTTTGCAAATACCACCGTTCACTTCCTTGAGTCACGACGAGTGCGGTGATATGTCACACTTGGGTCTTTGTCTCACTCCCGTACAAAGTTCTAGAATGTTCGAGAATGTCCTTCGCAAATACCACCGTTCACTTCCTTAAGTCACGACGAGTGCGGTGATATGTCACACTTGGGTCTTTGTCTCACTCCCGTACAAAGTTCTAGAATGTTCGAGATTGTCCTTCGCAAATACCACCGTTCACTTCCTTAAGTCACGACGAGTGCGGTGATATGTCACACTTGGGTCTTTGTCTCACTCCCGTACAAAGTTCTAGAATGTTCGAGAATGTCCTTTGCAAATAGCACCGTTCACTTCCTTAAGTGACGACGAGTGCGGTGATGTGTCACACTTGGGTCTTTGTTTAACTCCAGTATAAAGTTCTAGAATGTTCCAGATTGTCCTTCGCGAATAACACCGTTCACTTCCTTAAGTCAAGACGAGTGCGGTGATATGTCACACTTGGGTCTTTGTCTCACTCCCGTACAAAGTTCTAGAATGTTCGAGATTGTCCTTCGCGAATACCACCGTTCACTTCCTTTCGACAAGACGAGTGCGGTGATATATCACACTTGGGTCTTTATTCCACCCACGCACAGGTTCCAGAAAGTTCTTCCAACTTCCACTTAAACCCACTCACGCACAGGGTTCCAGAAAGCTCCTCAAACTTCCAGTTAAATCCCACTTTGTGGCACCAAATTGTCACGGATTTCCCAATCCGACTTTTTCTTTCACTTCCAGAAAAAGAATCCGTTAATTAATAACTTCTTTATTAACTTCTCAGTACACTACTAATTACAGGTCAACTTTCGTCGTTTCCACAATTTTCTAGTAACGCCTCGATTCACGGCGTGTTTTTGTTTACCAGAATGGCGTAGGGGCGATCGGGGCAATCTTAGGCAATTCGCGGTGCCACAGTCGTCGGTTTGGGAGAGAGTGGGGCAAATTCCGTGACAATACTTTATCATTTGAAAATTTTCAACATTTGAAAATTTGGTTTAAGTTAAGCAGATAAGTTTGAAGTCTTTTTAGGCAAGGGAAGCTTGGTAGGTAGGTACCTATTGTAATTGTATTCCCAAGAAGATACAAGCAGGATCATGAAATAGAAACATTATACAGGAAACGAATATTCATAAATACGAAGAACCGTACACGCGACACGGAAGTAACCAAGGATCGTACACAAGGGGATTTGCTCGAACATTTTTAATGAACATTTAAAATTATAATTCTTTAAAATTCGCTTTTTATAAGTTGCAAAATCTATAATTACTAAAAAAAAATTTACTGATGTAAATTGTTTTATTAATTATTATTATGTTAAATTATTTGCTTTTGGAAAAGACTGAAATATCAAGTTATTTCTTAAAGATTATCTACTGCGTTTGCACGAAGCATCAATATAACAAAATAATAATTGTTTCTTTCTGTGTTTTATTGAGATAACTTGCCAAAATACTTCTAGAAATATTTATACAGTAGTAGCAAACTGAGTCTGTGTAAACACACACAAAATAGAGTTTAATACCGGAAATTGTAATTGTTTAAATAAAAATATAGTCACTAAAACTAAACAACTGAAGAAAACACAAAATCACAATGTAAACATATATAAATTTCAATGATAACAAATTCTACATTGACACGTCACAACTGTTCAGTCTTCTGTTCCCTGTGAACTTCGAGAAGCTAACGTTGTTATAAACAGGCGAAGCAGCTTTAGACCTCCGTTGCACCCGCTTCTTTTAATCAGTTATACGCGTCCCCGTTATTATAGTAACTGCCGTAAATAAGGTAGATGAACTGTAGCGGATTTTAACTGTTGCAAATTCTGTGATACTTCTTGAATGTTTGCTCATGCATTGCATGAAATCGGTAGATGTGCTCAGAGAAGTGAGAAAACGTTCAGCGCCTTACGTTTTATAATATTTTTTTTGCTGATTTTTTAAAATTATTATAACAAGTAGAATATATGTTTAATATATTTTCAGGTATTAACAATATTGTGTGAAACTAACTACTCAGTGGACAAAAGCCCCAACCTGCGTTGAATTACACCCACAATATCTACCCATAGAATAGAGTTTTGTCTGTGGATGTTCATTAGCATACCTAGATGTTTGGTATCAGAGAACATACATATGACTTCATTGATAGGAATTGTAGGAGATTTGATACATATTAGCTTAAAATACCTTTCTTAAACAATAACAAGTAGAATATATGTTTAATATCAAAATATAAATAACAAAAACACGTTTAAAAGATCGCACACATTACGCCTGAACGGACCAGCAAGGACCTGCAAACCTGCATGACTCCGCACACTTGTCCCAGCAACTTTTTGTGTGTGGCAGACGTTTTGAAGTTTTTAAGTACTTAGTAGTTGAATGTAGTTTGGAAGAAGAAATTTTTATTTTAGCGATGTTATATGAAGAAAAGGAGGAAAAGCCAGAAAAATGAGAAAGTTTTGGGTTCACCCTATCATTACAAAGAGAAAGCTGTATGGTGAATTTTATCATTTATTTTCTGAACTGGAGAGTGATCAACGAAATTTTATTCAGTATTTCCGTATGTCACAAAAATTTTTTTTTGATTTCTTGGATCGTCCTCGCCTACAGCACCAACACAAGATTTAGCAGAGCAGTGTCACCTGACGAAAGACTTGCAGTTTATTTAGCATAGAGGTTAGAAATCAATCCCAGACTTTTATGTAAACAGAACTTACGTCGGCCTAGAGCGGCCAAGCATAGAAGTTGCAGGCCACCGACACGATCTACAGTGACGCTCGTTGCAGGCGCCGGTACATGCAGGTGCCGGTGTAGTGTGCGATGCTCCGTTAAATAACATGGGAACCACAAAACATATAACTAGAAGAAGGGCGTTTTCTTTATTCCAACATCGAAACAGCAGTGACAAATAAAGCGACCTCATTGTGTCGGGACACCTGAAAAATTTAACTAAAAATGTTCCCTTAGTCGATAATAATGGTAACTCCATGTAAGAATATTTGATATTCTTATAGTCAATAAGAATTTTGTTATTATAGGTTGGCAAACCTGTTTTTTATTTTGTTCAGTGACTGTCAGTGCGTTGACTGTCTTTTTGTTTTGTCATTGAAAGTAAGTAGTTCTGATGCTGTGGTTGTAGCATAAAAAAGGCCTCTGCTTGTTAAAAGTGTGTTTTCTTATTTACTGGTTTAATAAACTTTTTGTGATACTACACTCTTTATTAATTCCACTATCCTAACACTCCATAACTTACCGGCTTCATCGGTAAAACAGATATTGGATATTGTCAACTTTAGGGTCAAATTTATAATTTATTTCACCCTTATTTTACAATAATATTTAAAAGAATATACACAATATTGCCATTTATTTACTATGGTAACATTATAGTATACTCATTTAAATATTACTGCAAATTCATAAAACAACTTGACTTGAAAAAATTTGTATTAAAGGACAAAACGATAACAATAAATTATTAACAAAATCTTATTATTAATTAATATTTATAAATATAGAGATGTTTTAATAAT
Organism: Monochamus saltuarius; assembly: GCA_025584915.1. Classification (NCBI taxonomy): domain Eukaryota; kingdom Metazoa; phylum Arthropoda; class Insecta; order Coleoptera; family Cerambycidae; genus Monochamus; species Monochamus saltuarius. The sequence goes on from CM046727.1 coordinate 32,945,835, forward strand.
ATTGTACATGTACATTTAAAGTGTGATACATTATTTTATTTACTCTAATAGAAATGACTATTTATCAGAATGATACATTGGTTTTGAATATTTCATGTCATTCACGTTATGTGATACCATTTTTGAATATCGTTTTACAATAAATATAGCAGGATATTGTTTATCAACGCTTGGAATATCTCATTATTACTTCATCATGATTATTAGCAACGGTAGGTACTTGAACAACATCGTCTGTCTCCAATCGAGAAAGAATTTGCATTACATGAAATTAATTCATTTTGTTTTTTGTCTTTCTTCAGAAACTTCATTATTCAATGATTCATTACTAAATCTTAAATCTACTGTACAAATAGGAAAAGTTTTCACAAGGATGCGATTACAAATTTTAGGATATAGAAAGATAGAATCTATAAAAAGACGACATACAAACAAATGTTTATAATTCAAACTTGGAAAAATACTACAGCCTTTCCATATTTGCACTATGAATAGAATTCCGTTATGCAATATAAAACTTTACGGTTTGATGAATTTTTCACAGACGATATGAACTTCTACCCGATGGATATTTGCAAGAGCATAACAGATCATGATGTAATGAAATTTGACATGATTTATAATTTACATATTTCAATCAAAATCATAATAAATATAACAGACCTGTTCTTTGTACATATCTGGTATTTTGTAGATCATATAATATTTCATCGCATTTGGTGGCAAGTTTTCGTTACATTTTCTCTGTACCTACAATTGTAAATAAAATAATTAAAATACCTACATCCACAAAATAGAATGATTAGAATGTGGTTTTTAGAGACGGCTCTGTATATTCTATTTTGTGACGATCATTTAAAAATCATTTTAACTGGATATTCTGATTCTGAACGAGTATTTATTCTATATAAAAAATAATATAAAATATGCGACCTTGCTATGAAGAGATTACTTTCCGCCGGATCGACATCTTTTGCTGATCGAAAACTTCGTGGAGACTTGATCTTTACCTTCAAAGCCTTGAAAACTAACTTTTTAGTGGTGCCATTCGCCAACTCTTTCCAATAAATCCAGATCAACGCTTGAGGGCCACGGCGAGTTAAAGAAAGAAAATTTTAAATCAACAACCAGGCAAACTTTCCTCTCCAATCGCATTTTTCGACATGGAACTCTCTGCCATTGCACGTGGTTAATTCCCCAAATGTATCAATATTCAAGAAAAGACTTGATGCTTCGCTGTTTAGAAGAAACCCATAAACATTTATTTTGTTTTTATATTACGCGTACACATTATTTTTTTGCTCTTGTACTAGTTTTATTTACACTTTTATTGATGCATAATTTTAAATTTGGGCTACATAGAAATTTCTTAACCTTATTCCATGTATAATAATAATAATAATAATAATAATAATAATAATAATAATAATAATAATAATAATAATAATAATAATAATAATAATAATAATAATAATAATAATAATAATAATAATAATAATAATAATAATAATAATAATAATAATAATAATAATAATAATAATAATAATAATAATAATAATAATAATAATAATAATAATAATAATAATAATAATAATAATAATAATAATAATAATAATAATAATAATAATAATAATAATAATAATAATAATAATAATAATAATAATAATAATAATAATAATAATAATAATAATAATAATAATAATAATAATAATAATAATAATAATAATAATAATAATAATAATAATAATAATAATAATAATAATAATAATAATAATAATAATAATAATAATAATAATAATAATAATAATAATAATAATAATAATAATAATAATAATAATAATAATAATAATAATAATAATAATAATAATAATAATAATAATAATAATAATAATAATAATAATAATAATAATAATAATAATAATAATAATAATAATAATAATAATAATAATAATAATAATAATAATAATAATAATAATAATAATAATAATAATAATAATAATAATAATAATAATAATAATAATAATAATAATAATAATAATAATAATAATAATAATAATAATAATAATAATAATAATAATAATAATAATAATAATAATAATAATAATAATAATAATAATAATAATAATAATAATAATAATAATAATAATAATAATAATAATAATAATAATAATAATAATAATAATAATAATAATAATAATAATAATAATAATAATAATAATAATAATAATAATAATAATAATAATAATAATAATAATAATAATAATAATAATAATAATAATAATAATAATAATAATAATAATAATAATAATAATAATAATAATAATAATAATAATAATAATAATAATAATAATAATAATAATAATAATAATAATAATAATAATAATAATAATAATAATAATAAGACGCAGGTAGAGAAAGTCCGAAAGTATATGCCATTAGCTACCGAAATCAAAGCGATCTGGAATCAAGAAAGAGTAGTCATTATACCGGTGGTCGTAGGCGCAACAGGGGAAGTACCATTAAAATTACATAAGAGCATTGAAACTTTACATTTACCTTCAAGATTATACCTGGAACTGCAAAAGTTAGCCATTCTTGGAACATGCCATATAGCTCGGTCTTGAATGTGGAAACCTGAAAGAAACAATTTAATGTTTAGGCACTTGCATCACAAGCCGTGTCTAAAGTACTTACCTGAGCTACTCAGAGAATATGTGAAATAATAATAATAATAATAATAATAATAATAATAATAATAATAATAATAATAATAATAATAATAATAATAATAATAATAATAATAATAATAATAATAATAATAATAATAATAATAATAATAATAATAATAATAATAATAATAATAATAATAATAATAATAATAATAATAATAATAATAATAATAATAATAATAATAATAATAATAATAATAATAATAATAATAATAATAATAATAATAATAATAATAATAATAATAATAATAATAATAATAATAATAATAATAATAATAATAATAATAATAATAATAATAATAATAATAATAATAATAATAATAATAATAATAATAATAATAATAATAATAATAATAATAATAATAATAATAATAATAATAATAATAATAATAATAATAATAATAATAATAATAATAATAATAATAATAATAATAATAATAATAATAATAATAATAATAATAATAATAATAATAATAATAATAATAATAATAATAATAATAATAATAATAATAATAATAATAATAATAATAATAATAATAATAATAATAATAATAATAATAATAATAATAATAATAATAATAATAATAATAATAATAATAATAATAATAATAATAATAATAATAATAATAATAATAATAATAATAATAATAATAATAATAATAATAATAATAATAATAATAATAATAATAATAATAATAATAATAATAATAATAATAATAATAATAATAATAATAATAATAATAATAATAATAATAATAATAATAATAATAATAATAATAATAATAATAATAACGATTCAGCCTTACGGGTGTTGTATTATCATTTACGACACTCGTATGAGATAGACGAGACGCCAGTGCTGCCTTATGCTCCGGGGGATATAGAATCCGTAGTGGGGAATGAGAAGTGCCGAAAAACGGAGGAAATATCGAGATCTTCTCTCCGAGCTCCGCAGGCTGTATCCAGACCACTCTGTTAAGATTGTGGTGCTAATTATAGGCGTCCTGGGTGGAATCAGACATACGTTGCTTTCTGACTTAAAGATCATACCGGCTTGTCGAAATTCGGCAGAGATCTTAGCCGGCAGAATGCAGAAGGCAATCGTCCTTGGTTCGCTACGTCTGCTCAGAACACACGATTTACGGGCGCAATGATTACTGACTCCACGGAGTGAGAGTAGTCATTGCTTGACTCTCAGAACATATCCGAATGTGTCGGAGCCTCGGAATGTGTTTACTGGAAAAAATAATATAAAATATAATCATCATGTATAAAATACTGCAAGCATTTATTATAAATTAATTTACACTTTCTTCAAACAAATGTTACTTAAAGCAAATTTGCAATAATTTTAATTAAAATCATTAGTATATTTACCTCTGCATTTATATGGAAAATATATCTTTACTTATCATTTTCCTTTTAGCCGGTATTTCTAATTTTGATTTTTTTCTTATTGCATAATATATTATTATAATCATCAAATAACCAAGAAGTTAATTCGTTAAAAGTAAACAATGACAGTGGTCAGTGTGGAAAAATTACGAAATTAGTAGTAAACCTAAAAACACCAGATTTAGTCAATTTTACCAGTGAGGAAAAACTAGTAACAAACTAAAAGTTACTTACTTTTCCTTACGCCTTTCTTCATGTGTCGGGAAAGGCACCATCCCCACCACCCCAGCTTGCTGCTGCGAATATAGCTGGACCACTTGCATACCCATGATGGGAACCTTCATGAGCAGACTTTGCAGTTCCATGCTGGTCCACACATTACGCATGCAGTCACGCAGTATTCATGATCTATGGTCAACCCTGAAAATTTGAAATTGATCCGATAAGAAGTGTTCGAAATATTCGAACAATAAAATGCTCGCCCCGGATCGCGAGGCGTGTCGTCAGTGTCTTCACAGTTGTCAGAAATCGTTCGCTTTGAACTTGAGGAATAGAGATGGGTAGTTCGCGAACGAACTAGTATAAACAAACTATTTACTTCACTGAACTTTACTTCCAAAAAACGTAACAATGTAATTCAGGCGAGTCGAATTCAGTCATTCTATACTTATTTAGTAGTTCAATGAATTAAAATGAAAAATTGCAGCTGATGATTAGACATAGACGGTATCAGACATACGACTTAATGACCGGTTTCAGTCAGATCACCTATAGAATGCTAGTAACAAAAAAAAAACGATATCGATTAAACATTTCTAAAATTTTGTTTTTAGACACGTCTATGGAAAAACCTAAATTTCACACAATAATTAAAAAAATAATTTAGTAGACTTATATTTAGTTTATAAATTATATTATTTAAATTACATAATTAAAATTGCTTTATTAGAATTTAGTAGTTTCATTTCATTAGGATACCTTGTAAAACCAAAAATTAGGCAATCTATAACCTCAGTATTAAAAAGATTAATAAATAAGGTACTTGCCCACTAAATAATGAAAATTATAGAAGCATTTCGAATAGATAGTACTTGGCTGCTTAGGTAACGTATACATGGAACATTTATATAGGTAACGTTTATGAAACATATTCTAACTCAAGTTCAAAAAATATTTCATTTTAATTGTATTACATTATATCCGATACATATCGTGAAACGTTTATGTTAAAACTCTGTAATAGGTATTTGCAATAAACGTTAAAAATGGAATACTCGTATTTATAGCTCTTTTCCAACACGGCACCTGACTGGTTTGAAACCTGTCCGCAGCCGTCAGTCAGTTTAATATTAGATACAACTCCGCTGCAGTAAGTCGGTGAACGATTTGGCTATCCACTTGGGACAGGTTTCCAACTAGTCAGGTGCCTTGTTGGAAAAGAGCTTATGTAACGCGGCAAATGAAAGAACAATAAAGTTTCATCAGGGAACGTACATTATTGTAAACGTACTAGGTTTTGTGTTCGCTGTTTTAGTCCTAGTTACGATTACTGGCCTCGGCGTAGCTCTTGGCAACCTCAGGGCGTCGATGGCGGCTCGCAGGCTCTATCCAGAACCTATCTCGAGGAAGTGTAGGGATGTGTGGAGTGTGCGTGATGCGTGTGTGTGATGCGTGGATGGATTGGGCGATAGGAAGTTTTTAAGCTTTCATGATGTGTTTGCGTCTCGCGTGGCAGCCTGGAAAACAAGCGGCTGCGTTGGATGCTGTGGCTGTGGGTATTGCGCGCACTCGCGGGAATTGTCATTATTGTCTATGCGCACTGGAATTTCGGAGTGTCTAATTAGGGCAAAAAGCGCGGATGGATGCTGCGTAGCACTCGCGTAAGGGTGTGGCGTTGACAAAGTCACATTGGCGGCCGGAAGTGGTTGACAAGATGGCGGCGATGTCCTGGCGGAAGTCGCGTGGGTAGGCTGGCGTAGGCAGCCAAGATGGCGGCTTGGACTTCCGGTGCACGAGGGCGTTGGCGCTCAAGATGGCCGACCGGGGACCACGTTGCTGGGAGCCTTTACGCAGACTGTCTTCTGTGGCGGCCACGAGAATGGTGGATGCCTCGTGAGGCCTGATTTCGTGGTGGCAGCGACGGCTGCTTTGCTGGAGGGGTCACGACGGCGACAATGGGGGCTCAATGGAGCGGCGAAGCACTGAGTGTCTTTTTATGAATGGTGGCTCGTTGGAGCGGCGCTGCACGTGGCACTGTTGGTCGCCACGGACGCGGATGATGGCACTCGCGTGCAATGATGGGTTTTTAGCGTTGAGAATGTTCATGGCACTCGCGCTTAGGTTTATTAAGGTTAAAAAGTACTTACTGCGTAGAAAAAATTATGTCTGTGGGGTTTGCACTTCACTACCGGCGACTAACTGGCTGTATCGACGTTCACGCGGCACTCAATGACGATGATGTTTTTGTAAAATGTACTGTTTGCTGTGAGATGGATGCTGAGCGTCAAGATTCACCCTGTATAGGTGCGCGATGAAGTTAGTTGCTAACGATGTACCCTATGGCGTGGATGATGGAGAAGTGAGCGTTTCGGCGTAGAAGTGAGTCTGACGATGTTAGCACTTAACTGGCCGGCGGAGAAATGAGAGAGTCGCACACACGATATCCTTGGCTGTTTTTCTTTTCTTCTGGTAGGTGGGTTCGAGAGGGATTATCTCTCTTTAACCTCCTTGTCGTTGTAGGCCCAGGCGCTCTGTGGAGGTGGGATTCCCTTCTCCGGTCAGCCTCGACCGCTTTTGCAGGCCGATGCCGGCGGCTCGAGGAATCTTCTCCTGTCCTGGTAAGCCCTTCTGGCGATCTTCTGTCTTCTTTGTTCTTTTCAGTTTTTCGCCGACTTCTTCCTCGAGAGTGGTCCTGTTTTGGCTGTGGCGCTGCCAGTTGTGACTGCAAAACAGATTTTATTAACCTTACCTTCCAAGGCTTAGTCGGCTGTCTCTATGGAGTAACGGGTAGAGCTTCGCCCTCACAAATTTGCCTTTGCGGACCACTTCGTTGACGTGTGGCTTCCAGGTCAGCTTTATGTCTAAGGTGACCCCTAGATATTTGGCTTCGTCGGTCCACTGGATGTCCTCGTCGTTGAACGTCGTGCGGCCTCTCGGCTGCGCTCTGTACCTACGAGAGAACATCATACCTTTGCTTTTTTCCGCGTTGATCGCCACCTTCCAGCGGTTACACCAGTCCTCCAGTCTGCCTAGTGCTCTCTGGAGTCACCTCGGTGCCATTTCCGTGTTTAGGAAGCAGGCTAGTATGGCGGTGTCATCGGCGTAGAGACACACTGAAGTATTCTCCGTCCTGGGTAGGTCTGCTGTGAAAATGTGGAACAGATGCGGAGCCAGCACGGCGCCTTGGGGGACGCCGGCTTCCATGGGTCGAAATGTGGACAGGGCCCCATCCACTTTCGCACGCAGCTCTCTGCCTCTTAGGAAGGACGCCACCAGCTTGACTATACCAACAGGGTAGCCAAAGTCGAGCATCTTGATGATAAGCCCGTCGTGCCAGACCCTGTCTAAAGCCTTGGCGACGTCCAAGAAGACCGCTCCTGGTGTTGAAACCTGCAGACACAAGTTCTACTAACCTGAGAATCTGTTGCTCCGTCGAGTAGCCACGGCGGTACGCGAACTGTTCGTCCGGAAGGATTTGCAGTTCATCCGTGGTCTCGTGCAGTCTGGCCAGGATCACCCTCTCGGCTACTTTGCTCATCATGGGCAGGAGACTGATGGGTCTGTAACTAGAGGGGAACGTTAGGTTCTTACCTGGTTTTGGGATGAAAATCACGTCTGCCTTTTTCCATCTCTTGGGAAACCAGCGCAGTCTCAGGATAGCGTTGCAGATGTTCAGCAGCGCCATCACTCCCTTGTGGGGGAGCTTCCTTGAGAATCCTATTTCCAATTCCATCATGTCCTGGTGCTTTGCGGGGGTTTAGGTGGCGCAGGATATCCTTCACCTCCTCCGGGGTAGCAGGTCTGATGGGTTCTGCATCTGGTAGGCGTCTTAGACGCCGCACACGGCGCTCCACCTCGTCCGTGTGGTCCTCGTCCTCGTCGTCAAGAAGGTTCTCTCTACACTGCAGTTCAAGGCTGTCCGCAAAAGCTTCTGCCTTGTCTTGCTTTGTGTAGACAATCCGATTCTCGCCTTGAATCGGAGGTATCGGACGGCGGGGAGCCCTCAGCGACTTTTGCATCTTCCACAGACCTACGTCCCCCGGATTTAATGATTCCAGGTGTCTGTGCCATCGCTCCTGGTAGAGTTCGTCCAGGGCGGCTTTGACCCTCGTGTTGAGTTGGTTTGCGATTTGTCTGTCACGTGGGTGGCCGATTCTTATGGCACGTCGTCTGGCAGCGCGTCTTTCCCTGATCTGCGCCTGCAAATCAAAAGGTAACTCATCTGCATAGTCCGCACGTCTCCTTTCCGTCCTCTCGATGGTGCTTCTTTCCAGAGCGATGTGGATATTCGTCTCAAGGCTTACGACTGCTGCCTCGAGGTCTGTTTCGCCCTGGATGACAGGTATTGGTTGACAGATTCGTTGCATTTCTGCACAAAACCGTTCCCAGTCGGTCTGCCTCCTAACGATGGTTGCCTCGTCACGACGCTCCTACCCTAGCTCGAGCAGGATAGGCGAGTGGTTCGTGCAACCCTCGTGGTTTGTCGTCAGTTCGACTTCCATCGGTATTTCCTTGAGGAAGGCAATATCCAACACATCCGGTCTAGATGCTCCTTTCAGGAAGGTTGGCTCATCGGGTCCGTACGCGAGCACGTCGTCGTGGTTTTGCAAGAACTGCAAAAGCACCCTGCCTCATGTAGTAGTGGTCGTGCTATTCCACTCCGGCAATTTTGCGTTAAAGTCGCCTATGGCTAACGTTCGCGGCCATGCCCCCATGACCGCCTCCAGGCGGTGGTTCAAGAGCGGGAGAGTTGCTGGTTGGTAACAGGAGACCACGGCGATGTCTCTGCCGTCCATTTTTCACCTTTCCTCAGGATAACCGGAGGAATTTTTGGTGACTTTTCTGCTGCCTTGGGGTGGCGGTGGTAGCGGCGGTGGCGGCGGTGACTGTTCTGGTTGAGGACGCGGGGGATGCTGCCCTTCTTTTCGCCACTTTGGGTTCCTCATCTGAGGAACCAGCTTCACCTGAAACGAGAGAGGAAGTTAGTTTCTTCCTTTTACCACCCTTACCTTTTCCGCTGCTGGTGGTAGTGGGTGCAGCTACGGTGGGGGCGGCTTTGTCCTGGGCAGGCAATTCATCCATCGCCTCTGGTAGCTTTGCCTGACTGGGGGTTTTTGAGTTTGCCTGCAGGCTTCTGATGAGCTGCTCAAGGTTTTTGTGGCGGGCTTCTGCCACCTCCTCCCTGATTTTTGCGGCTTCCTCTTGTTCTTGGAGCAGCTGGTTTAATTCTGAAATGCATTGCCGAAGCTTTGCATTTTTGGCTTTTAGTCTTCTTATTACTTCTTCTTGTTGGCGAAGGAGAATTCGCCCAGGGTCTGATTTAGGACTTGAGCTCCTACTGCGGGCACTCTCCTCCTCACTGTCTTTTCTAGACGGTGTTTGCGGCCTTGATCTCATTGCGTCGTCCTCCTCGACGCAATTTGCTTTACGTACTTTAAGTCTGTAGGCCAGTACTTCGAATTCTTTTTATATTAGTATTGATTAAGACTAAGTTTTTGTCTTGTAAAAGACAAGGTTTATCGGTGCGCCAACGAATTGTTTTAGTTAGTCTTAATAAAGACTACGTAGTACGTATTTGTCTTGTAAAAGATAAGGTTTGTGGGGCCTCCACTTCACTGCGCGCACAAACTGGTTTGCACACACTGAACACTCGCTTCACTAAGTAGGGTAGTACCTACTCTGTCGCTGCTCGTGAACTGATGAGAGAGTCCAGAGATGCGCCGGGTTTTGTGCTCTCGAGGGTGCTGGTAGGGTATATCTGGCGCGTCGAGGATGGCTCGGATGAGGGTGGATCGTTTGGATTGGTTGTTCGGCTAGATATACCCCTAGAAACCCGCGAACTCGCGACGCGGAGCTTCAGACCGCAAAATTCAGTCGCTGCATCCACATCTACAACATTATGTACACCCTCTGTTCTGTTCTGGTTTGTAGATAACTTCAGCAGGTTTCAGAGATATGAGTGATATGTTTTGCTGTTATAATAGTAGTGCATGTAGGGCCCAAACACTGTCAATTTCCGTAAGTATTTAATTATTATTATAATAAATATTAATAATTTTCGTTACTCTTTGGGTACAGACAGAGTGGAAGCAGGTTTTCCGCTAACCCGTAAGTCGCGCTTATCGGCGCTGTTTTCTCGCGCAGAGACCGCACACAGTAGAAGCTGTTAAAAGCGGGCAGATACAAAAACTTACGTCTTAGATACTTCCTTGCACAATATCAGCATCTGACGATGAACTGCACATTTTGGATTCTATAATTACTAAGTCAAAGAGAAAACAATTTAAAGTACACCCTATTAATCGCAATAGAAGAAATTATTCAAAATTCATCATTTATTTAAAATTTAAGAAACGTCAAGGAAATTTCTTTTCAATATACAAGGATGACATAAAAAATCTTTCATTGCATTTTAGATAAAACACATAAGCAAGCTATTCTATCGGAAAAAAGACTTGTTATTATTTTGAGGTTAAACAGAAAACAATTTGGAGTACACCCTATTAATCGCAATAGAAGAAATTATTGAAAATTCATCATTTATTTAAAATTTAAGAAATGTCAGGAAAATTCCTTTCAATATACAAGGATGACATAAAAAATATTTTACTAAATTTTAGATATAGTACATAAGCAAGCTATTCTATCTGAAAAAAGACTTGTTATTACTTTGAGGTAAGTAATTTATTTACTTTAGTTTGAAGGTACCTATTTAATAAAATTTAAATCAATTTTTTTAGAACTTCGATTAATGAAGTCATATGTACTTATAGTTACAAGGTTGCATACAATAAATATCTAAATTATAAATTAATGTAGCTAAATTTTCCAACAAAAAAATACATACCTGGCATAATAAAATTATTAAATGATTTTTAAAATTCAGTTTTGAACAAAATTATACCAACATATAATCAGCCACATATATTAAACACTTACGACAACATTGCATCCATTACCTGCTGCTGCTAACGTCAAATTATTGTAAGTAGTAATGGTAGCAGTGCGGCTAGTGTCTTTCGTTTTTCTGTACCTAGTGTTTGTTTGATATTTACGTATATAAACCAAAATGGAACAATTTATAGTAACCATGACCAGTTAATTTATGGCAAATCTAGGCGATAAACGTTTTTCACACTAATTTTGAACACTTATAATTATTTCACATTTTATTCTGTGTTGTGAAAAGAGCTCTAAGAAAACCGTTCACACTAAGTATGTTTATTACGTGTATTTGTATTTATTATGTACAAACATCTGACATGGTAGATGTGCGACGTTGTCGCATATTCAAAACCTATTTGCTCTCATTTCTGCCGTTGGTCATAAAAAATTGTTAAATCAAGGGCGTATTCCGTAATTTGACGGGTCTTACCAGAACCACGGTTTTGGTATTTTCTGGTAACTGAAATTTGTGATTGAATTACGGAACACTATCGGAACCGGTGATTTTTTAATCTACCCAAACTAACCTAAAAACGTGCTAAAAACTAAAAAGTGTGCTAAAAAGGGTATTCAAACGGATATTCTGAATGAGTACAGAATATTGGTTCTACTCTGTATTAAGTGGTAATCACAAATTACTGAACTATTAGTGGTAATAGTGGTAATTAGCCTCAAAACGGTATATTACCGCTAGGAACCAAAGATTATAAGTGGTTTCTATGGTTGCTACCCAACGTTACCTTTTTTCACTAACCACGTACCGTAATCTGCATATTTTTCAGGCCGGTTGATTTACGGAACGGTAAACCTTAACCGTGGTTAAAATATTAGAATTACGGAATACACCCCAAATATGTTTTGTTTGGTACAATTTATCATAGAGCAAAATAAAGGCACTCATATTTCGGATACCTTGTATATTTTAATACTTACCCTCTTCATTCACTCCATTACTAATCTCTCTCCAACATTTGTCTATCATATATTTACAATTTACTGATCATGTTGAACGTGTTTTTAGTAGCACCTATGTATGACACATGTTGAAGACTTAACTAATTAGTACCTATTTTTTAATTGACTTTAGCCAGCTAAAAAATAAGTAAATGCAAATCTTGCTTATCTAGTAATTGATGTGGATGGACTCAATGCTTTAAAAATGTAGTTATATTTAAGTAGTAGTAGTCAAGGTGACCAACCGTACCGGATTGGCTGGGACAGGTTCCAGTTTTTGGAACGCCGTTCCCAAAATATAATATCACGGAATTGTACCCGCTTTATTTGTTTCCTTCCGATTTGTACCGGAGTCGCGTTTTCAATAGTATTCCTTATTGCTTGCTTATGTTTAGGAGTTTAGGTATGTAATGATATGCTTTTTAATCAGTGGCGTAGCCACGGGGGGTTTTGGGGGTCAGATTGGGTTGGATTGGTTGGGTCATATAGGTAATGTCTCACTACAAACCTGCAATCACTCTATTCGCCAAGATTTAGCAACGCGAATTAAGTATGTACCGAAGGAAAACGTTGTAAATAACTTAATACATTTATAAGAACGAACGACGTTTATTCAAAGTAAGCGGTACAGAGGTATAGTTCACACTGAAGCTAAGCTAGATCTGGAACTCTATATATATGGAAATAAATGCAAGTTACAGCAAAGAAATAGAATATTAGCAAATATATATATATATATATATATATAAAGTACAAAAAGGGTATATGTATAATTCCTCCCGTCGTAGAGGGAGCTCACTGGGTGAAGCGACCAGGGTCCTAGTGGGCGGTAGTCGCTCCTTCTGGGGTTGAGACATCTAGGGCAGCGAAGTCCTCATCCGAGACCAAGGCTCAGGGGTGCTTCTTCATTTTGATGTTCATCTTCGCGGAGGGTAATAAGGAAACAGCAGGGAGTCGCTGTTCCTGGTGTGGTGACTGGAGATAATCGGAGTAAACGTGATTCCAGTCATTGAATTATGTCATCGTCGTTGGGTTTGATCTTCGTATGAATATTCTAGGTGCTATTGATTGAAGTTCTTTGAAAATGTAATATATTTATATGATAAAATAGTGAAGTTGCTAATGTGGATCTTGGTCAAACAATTCCAGGGTTGGATTTTATATTTGGGATATACTCTACGCTAAACTACTCAGTTCATCTAGCTGTATATCATGGTGAGTTGTGAATTATATGAGTAACGAATTTTGAATTTGATGTATGGAATTTCTTTTAAATTTTGGATGTAGTAGAGTCGATAGAATTCTGTCACTGCATTAGTGAATTCGTGCAGTTGTGTCTGTTCGTGTCCTTCCATGGATACAGGCCTGGTATTTGGGTAAACTCCTCCTTTGAAAATATCTTGTTGATTCTTAAGTAAGTAGGTTGAGGTAGGTTTTGATTCATGGGTACAGGTAAAATTTGGAAGTATTTGGAACATGGGAATTTGAAACATATGTTTTGACTGATAAAATGTAGAGTATTATTAATTTTGATGAAAGAAGTTAAGTAACTTAATTGTTCCTTTAATTGAGTTTATAAGTTAAATTGATTTCTAACATTTCTAATTTATTTTCTATTTGTTCTCTGTTTTGCTTGTTCATGAGGCCAACGAGTTTTATTATATCTTGTACTAATAAGATTTAGAATTTTTCTACAAGTCAGATTTCGAATAGTGTTTGATGAGTTTAAGTATTTCGGAAGAGGCGTGCCAATGGAATATTTTTGTCACTATCAGTAAAATCTTCGTCCTTCGACAGAGAAGAAGTGTCAGGAGATTTTGAATTTTTAACATGTTTCTTGTGAATTTTTCCTTTTTCTGTACGTATGATGGGGCCGTTATCTTCTAGGGCTACAGCCATTTTAAATTTTGGTCTGGTTTTATGCCTATTAGCTAAGTTATCTTTTATTAATACGTTTTGTAAAATTTTAACTTTTGGTGGCTCCGTTTTGTTTTTATTTACTCGGTCTAAAGTTTTTTGTTTTGTTACTTCAATTTTGTTTTGTACGTCGTCCGCGTATAATTTTGAGTAAATTTGTTTTTGTTTTTCTATAAAATTTGTGGTAATTATTCTTTCATCTATTTCTATGTTTTGGGGTGAACCTAATATTATTTCTAAGGGTGTTTTTGAGTTACAGAATGTACGGAATTATTATATCCAATGGTTGTTAATTTAATTAGAGTATCTTGATTTAAAGTAGGGTTATCTAATTTCAAAGCTCTGATGGAGTCTAAAATTGTTGAGTGGAAACGTTCGACTGGACTATTAGAATTTGAATTACTAACGCTAGTAAAATGTAAAATTATTTTATGTAGTTGACAAAATTCTGAAAATATTTTATTATTAAATTCACTGCCTTGATCACAATTTATTTTAACTGGTTTTCCGTAATGGGAGATGCAATTTAGAATAGTATTAGTCGTTGTTATAGCATTTCTACTAGGTATAGGATAGGCTTGTCCTAATTTTGAAAATGTGTCAAAAACAGTTAAGAATTGATTTTTATGAAAGAATAGTATGTCTATGTGTATAAACGCAATTGCACTTGATGGAGACATTGCGGTGGTGTCCTGTTACAACCCTCCCAGAATACCTTCACTTGACGATGACCTAGACTTGATATTTTCCTGACCCCAGACAATTGCCATCGGTGATTTCAAGGCGAAGTCACCCGCATGGCACAGCAGGACAACGACCACAAGAGGTCGTGTCCTGCTGAACTACTTAGATGCACATGATGACATTACGATACTAGGACCCACTTAACCGACTTGTTACGGAGCCGCAGGCCTCCCTGAGGTACTTGACATTACCCTACTAAAATCCGTCCCACTGGCCGCTCAGATTTTCACCGAACATGATGAGTCTACCGCTCATAATACGGTCACGCTGGATTTAGGGCAAAGACAAGGCAATCTGGGCACCTTGACAAGGTTCACTGACGGGTTGCTTCCGAGCAGAAATGTAAAGAAGCACCCCGCTACCAGCTATTTAAACCACCCAAGACCTGGAAGCAGCAGTCCTTACTCTCGAGACTGACATTAAAAACACCTTGACATTAACAACGACTGAGACAATAGGCTCCCGACTTACAAACCCTAGGGGTATACTCCCCAACGACACTAAACAACTCATACGTGATAGACGACAACAAAAACGGCTTGCGACACGCCTCCCCCGACACAGACATGACTTAAACGTACTTAACAGAAGGGTGAAGGCGGCTCTGAGCTAGACACTGATGGGAGTGGGATCTTGATCCACAAGACAACAGCCTCTGGAAGATGCAGAAGGCGCTGCGATTGCCCGCCCGCCGCAGGATTCCTCAAATCCACTGTAACAGGGGCGGTGGTTTAGACAGACCAGGACAAGGTCGAGGCTTTTGCTGACAGCCTCGAACTGCAGTGTAGACTACCTCAGCTACCTGACGAGAACGAGGAGTTCGAGCCGTCAAACGCATCGACAGAGAACCTGACAATGACATAATACTACCTGCCACCCCTGACGAACTCAGATACATAATCAGACACTTACGTAACAAAAAAGCCCCTGGACCTGGCCTTATACATAAAACCACTTTAAAACGACTACCACGTAAAGGCGTCGCGGCCTTAATCAACAGAACTAACGCTATCTTTAGACATTTCTCCACTCGCTGGAAAACAGCGAACGTTATCCTTATTTCCAAGCCTAACAAAGATCATACCTTCCCCACCAACTATTGGCCCAATAGCCTACTCTCGGCTATAAGCAAAGTGGTAGAAAAAAGCATCCTTTCCCGCCTCATAACCCACTCCGAGGAACTCCAAGTAATTTGCGACGAACAGTTTGTCTTCCGCCCTGGTCACCCCACCAAATTCCAGATCCTCCGACTAACAAAGCACATTACGACGGCCTTCAACAGACAGTTTACTGGAACTGTATTCCTGGAGTCGCAAAGGCCTTCGATACGGTTTGGCATGAAGGCCTACTAATGAAAATGCTCACAGACCACTATCCCATATCCTTTACCAAACTAATAAAATCCTACCTCCATCAACGCAAATTCCGCATCCAAGTACAAAACTCCTGCTCCACCATCCGTCCCATGGAGGTGGGCGTACCGCAAGGTACTGTCCTCTCCCCTGACCTGTACACTCTTTACAATAGTGATATACCTCGCACCCCTAACACAAACACCTACATATGCGCCGATGACATGACAATAACTGCACAAACTACTAACCTACGACACACGACAGGACTCTTACAAACCTCTTGAGACCAATTTGAAACCTGGTGCAACAGGTGGAAAGTTAAAATTAACCCAGACAAAAGCGCAGCCCTGCTCTTTACTAGACGCAGGCTGCCGCGAGGCCTAGACTGTAACAAACTCACACTACCCCAAGAGCCCATCTCCTGGGAATGACAGACACGATACCTGGGCATAATGATGGATCAGCGTCACACGTGGAAGCCGCACAACGTGGATATAGATGATGGCGCGAGCGAGAATCACCAGGGCAAGGCTTTATCCCTTACTCAAGGGTGGAAACTCTCTTAAGGAATAAGCGAACGCTTATCAAGGTGGTACTTCAAGCGCAGCCAACCTATGCCTCCACGGCATGGGGTCACGTGGCCAAGAGCCACATCAAGTCATTACAGGCTGTGGAAAACATAGCCTTACGCACGGCCACCGCTGCGCCCTGGTACGTACGAAACACAGACATCTTACGAGATCTAAAATATATAAACATGCCACAGACAATACGACATAAAGCAAAAAAAGATTTAACGCGACCCACGATAACCCTCTTCTCCAAGCCGGTGACTATGTACCTGACGTGACAGATAAACACAGACACTTACTTCTTGACCCCAACACTAACCACTCTCCCCTCCCCCAGTAATTCTTTTTTTTTCAGGTACAGCCACGACCAGAAACCAAGAAGAGCCACTGACAAAACAAAACCCTACCGTTACCCCTGACCTTTGCACCGGCTCGCGAAGGCCGAGGGCTCGATATCGGACTAAAGGCTAAAGCGCCGGTGCGTTTTTAGCTACAAGGCTACACCCCATAAAAACCCACTCCCAGGGCGCGAATGATTAGACTACTCGCGCCTGCGACGACGGCTACCCCCGGGGGGTCAGACTCAGCCGAAGAAGAAAGAAACCTGAAAATGAGCGCTAAAAAAGACCCCCCTGCCGGTGAGGGTCATGCCAGGACAAGAGAAAGTCCCACAAAGCGCCTACACCGGGGTAGATGATGGATGGGGCCCACCTTCACGAAGCTGTCCAGCTCTACAGCGAGGAGGCAGGATATAGAGGGATAGTCCCCCTCAATCCCTAACAAAGTTTACAAAATAAATATACACTCACCGGCAAAAAAAACCGGCCACTAAAAACTAACCCCAATTTTAAAGTTGGCTTTCTCGCGAACCGCTCGTTTGCTTTTGATGATCTCTTTTTTAAATTGTACATTGATTTCTCAGAATCGGATGCTATGTTGGAAATTTTTATTCATAATTTAATTTGAGCATATACAACAAAGAGACGAAGTTTTTTCCCGAAGTTTGTAAGACCCTGTGGGGTACAGTCGCTGTTGCTAACTAGAGAGTAGGTTAGGATACGTTTGAGCGTACCCCCTCCACTTTCCTTTTGTGACAGTTATCCTTATTTACGTCATATAAGGGTAACTGTGACGTAAAGAAGGGTAACCGTGACGTAAATAAGGGTAACTGTCACAAAAGGAAAGTGGAGGGTGTACGCTCAAACGTATCCTAACCTACTCTAGAGTCACACTGTAACCTCATCTTTTGTGAACATTTTGTTTTTTTTAATGACTCTCTGTTTTTATTGGAGATACACTGTCTTAAAACAAACACCTCGGAAAAAACAAATCAAGTAAACAAATAAACATCAAAACGTAGATTAATGTGAAAACTATTGAAATAAAAAAAAAGATAAACAAATTTTAAGGAACTAATATCTAGTGTGGCCTTCTCGTTTCAAAATGGCTTAATTCAATCGACGTGGCATCAAATCAATCAAGTTTGTAACAAATCCTTGTGAAATTGCATCAAATTCTTCCTGAAGTGCAATTCGCAGACAACCGTTGACATACTCTTAATTGTCATATTTTGTCATATTTCAAACAATGAATCCGTTTCCGCCTATGCCCCCTTGATTATTTACACGTAGAAATTTCTGCTTGCAAAGCCTTTTTCTGAGACGTTCGTTTTAAAACAGTGTATCTCCAATAAAAACGAACATAAAGGCGTCATTAAAAAAACAAAATGTTCACAAAAATTGAGGCTACAGTGTGACTCCAGTTAGCGACTGTAGCTGCTGCACCCCACAGGGTGTTACAAAATTCCAAACAAAAATTTCCGACATAGCATCCGTTTCCTGGGAAATCAATGTACAATTTTAATAAAAGATCATCAAAATCAAATGAGCGGTTCATGAGGAAGCCAACTTTAATCTTCATTTGAAAGATTGTCCTGATCAATGCTATAAAGAAATTGAATTTGAAGCAAACATTTTTCAAATGAAACATGAAACACTGTTTTTGTATGAACCAACAAGTAAGTTCTTTGTACTGGTATCTATTAAAAAAAGTGTAATATGCAATAATTATGTAAGTAGGTACTTAATTGTGTCATGTAAATTTTACACTCAAGCATTTTTGGTTCAAGCAGAGTTTCTGATAACAATAATATCAAAACTATGTTGGCGCCAAAATTTCAAAATGCTGAATTTTAAACTGATACACCAATTCTAAGTGATAGCTGTGCACAAACAGTATATAATAAAAATGGTATGTACAGTAATATCTTTAAATAGATTAAAATAATTTTTCCCAAATTAATTAATATACGTATAGAAATATTAAAATAATATTAAGTACTAAAAAATGACCTGGACATACTTATACATTGGGTTTTCATTTGAGTAACTTTTTACTGAAAAGAATATATAGTTTAATAAATTACAAAACAAAAATATAATGCATTTTTATTATATTTCAGATCAAGACTGCAAAACGTCACAAACACTTTCGTGTAGGAGTAAAAAAAACTGCTTTAAAAGAGCAGCAACTGCAGCAATTGTAACTTGTAAATAATACAGATATTAGTTCTTATTTTAGTTTTAAAATAATGTATATTGTTTTTTTAATATTTAAATAAACATTTTATAGCAAATATTCCTCATTATATTTTTAAAAAGATTTCAAGTAAACGTATATGAGGTAAGACATTTCACGTTTCAAAAACGTTTTGGAAACTCCAGTCCTATTTTTAAACTAATGTTTCAATGTATCAAGTATATATTTCAGAAACGTCTCTGATTATTAAATTTTGTTTAGTGAGTATGCTTCACAATGGTCTCCGAGACGGGTGAGAAGAGCAGAATTGGTAGCGCGGGGCGTGTTCGAGAGTGAAACAACTTCTTCAACTCAAATAGTAATGGTATCGAAGACAAGTAGAAGAAAATTTCAACGTTTATTATTTAGTAGTAACATGTAAAAGTAAAATGACCGTTCAGCGTCTATTGTTAACAAAGTATAACAAGTTGAAACATTCACTGTGTATAAATAATATTTATTGCAGCAGTTAAAATATGTCCAGGCTGCGAAATTAGTCGTTGAATTTCGTTGATCGTGCACGCAGATGAACGATAAAAATCTAAAAATCCACACAATTTCGTTGAACCAACGATATTGTACAACGGTGGATTCTGAGTGGTCCCCTTAACGTGTCATCTCACGATTTTGTAGTGAATCACACGATCTCATGATTATAGTGTGTTGAATCTCGCTATTTTTGAGCGATGTGTTAGCCATTGAAATTAAAGATACCATGTAAATGTATTAATTCTCCCCCCTCCCCTCCCGCTCATCAATATTCGTAAAGATGGTCGAATAATTTCGATGTCCGAAAACTATAAACCTAATACCCATTCAAAGTTTCACCTTGTATAGTAAATACTAGATTGTTTTAGACAAGTAAAACGTGGTGTTATTAGATGTTGGATATAAACAATGCTAATACAATTTTAAGGAAGATAAATTAATATAAGTAATAAAAAATATGTGCCCTTAAAAATGTGTTTTGTACATACCATATTAATGGTTGTATATATATACAACTATAAACTTTTAAAAGTATTTTGAAATAATTTTATCTAAATAGGTACATAGCTGCATAAAGAAGTTATAGTCATAGCCGTACAAACATAAAATATGATAAAATATTATGAATAAACATTTCAAACCTCTTCTTCGACTGCAAACGGCAAACTAATGTCCAAAGTATTCCGTTTTCTTTTTGCCTTTTCGTATCTATAAGCCTAAAATAAAAAAGAGTTTCAAATTTATTTTCAATGTATCTACATTATTTATTTCAATTTTGAGTTTAATAATATTTTTAATTTTTATACCTGATTACCGTATTTAGATAAATTAAAATAAATCTTTTGAATATGTAGGTATATATAAATTCAAGTACAACATTGAAATACTTGTACATGAAAGCATTTTCGGAGTGACATTAAAATTGTTGCAATAATAATCGTCTGAAAATATAGTTGCGGCAAGAATTTAGATGACCTATTTCTTACGAACAAATGAATAATTCATTTTATTTTCGTCAAAAGAATTTTTTGTTTAAAAAACTGCAGTTAAGAATAACAAACTATAGGTATAGTATATTAAATGTTTGCACTTATATTGCACTAAATTACAAAAAATGGTTGTTTTTAACGCGACAAACTGTTGAAAATTATGTTGACAATAAAAACAATTGCGTAAGCTCAGCTTTGACGTAAGTCGTCTGAATTCTTGCCGCAACTATAGATTATTAAAATATTATGCCTGTTCCTTATGTGTCACTAATTATATGCAGTGCCTTCATAAATGATTACAAGCCACGTGACCAGGACTGTGATTCTCGAAGAACAACTCGTATGCAAATAGATTTCTTGTCTCTCAATTGCCATAGGGAGGAAAGGGATATTCGCATTTGAATTGCTCTGCGATTGATTTGAGAATCTCGACCCTGACCACGTGGCTTGTAATCATTTATGAAGGCACTGTACATATATTGTTGTACACTGCGCATTCGTTCGGTGACAATTTCACCTTCGCGCCCGCGTACTTCCTCTACAGCGTTGTCTCTTGTTTATTAATTTTTCTAATGGACAGTTTTACACAGTATAGAAATGGTCAATACATGAACTTAAATTCTAAATTAAAGTAAATAAATAAACAACACACTAAATCATACAAAAACATAAAAAAATACAAAAATCGCAATTTTAAATCTTAAAATATTCATTTAACGAATACGGCCACATATCAATTAGGTACGATTTCAGTCTTTTTTTAAAACGCTCAAGTGTACAGCAAGTCTTTATATCACTGGTAATTTATTATATAGCCTAAGGCCCAGACAGTTTGGTGAATTAAAGGTAAGCTTTAATCTCATAAACGGTATATGATATTCATTTTTTTTGACGAGTATTAATTTGATGAATTATCTTATTCGTATGAAATTTAGATCTGTTACTGAAAATATAATTACACAATTCAATATATAAATCATATAAAGTGTCCAGGTAAAGTTAGAATAAAATATTTTTTTAAATATCTCTACATGAATGTGAACTTGAAACATTAAAAATGCATCTTAGTATTTTTTTGGCATATAAATACATCAGAATACATAGTGAACCCGCCTCAGAAACAGACACCATACATTATTCTACTGCCCACCTGCGATACAGATTTATAAGCTGCGGAGTTACAAGCACCGTACGCAAATTTCGGAATAAATAACATATTGAATTCAGTTTAGAACAAAGATTTGAGCAATGTGATTTCCAGGACAAATTGCTATTAAATTCAATTCCTAAAAATTTTACAGAAGTCTCATTATTAATTGGTATGCCATTTATATCTACATTCAATTCTATATCTGTCCGTTGGCGATTTTGAAATAAAACCGCATGAGTCTTTGTCACATTAAAATATAAGTTACAGTTACAGAACTAAGTATATAATTTATTAAGTAAAATATTACATTTTGCTTCATCGGAAGATTTATCAGAAATTAAAAGGGAAGTATCATCGGCATATATAGTAACATGAATATTAGAAGCAATGGTTTTTATGTAATTAATGTATAAAATAAACAACAAAGGACCCAGTACAGAACCCTGTGGAACACCCATGGTTAAACTTTGTATTTCTGAATTTACATATTGAACACTCAAAGAATCTCTATGCTTAAGGCTAACATATTGTCTCCGGTCATTCAAAAATGAACTTATCCAATTCAATGAAATACCTCGTAATCCATAATATGATAATTTTTTAAGTAATATGCTATGATCGACGCAGTCGAAAGCCCTGCTAAGATCGCAAAAGATCCCAGCAGGGCATTCGCCTGCTTCTACAAACTTTAAAACAGTCTCATAAAATGAATGAATGGCGCTACTAGTTGATTTTCCCGATTGAAAACCATGCTGATGTTCTATTATAATTCTATGCTTATTAATGAACGATATAAGTCTGTCCAAGAAAGAATACTCAAAAATTTTTGAAAACGGTGATGAAATGATCACCTCTTTTATAAACAGGAGTGACCTTTCCGAGTTTCTGTTTTGATGGAAAACAACCACTTTCAAACGATAAGTTTATCAAAAAGACCAAAGGTTTTATAATGCTAGGACATATTTTTTTTGAATATATGCATGGGAATATCATCGGGATCAGTAGACCACTTATTTTTTAACTTTTTTGTTATAATACCAAGAAGTTCATTAGAATCTATAGGTTTCAAAAACATAGTTATCGCCACTACGTTTCGGAGTACAGGCATCGCCACGGTCTCTTGAGGTCATTATTATATAAACTATTCTAGGTACAGTTTCTTCCACCTTCCTAATCCAGACAACAAAACTTTCCAACTTATAAAATTTAAATGCCTAGCCCAGTGTCACAAAAGTTTCTATTGTTCTAGTTCTCGTTATTACAAAACACACCTAAATCTAAATCCTTCACAGTTTTTCTAGAACCGAAACAACAGTTATCTACTCACTTTCCACGGTTAAACAGTAAATTAATGAATCAAAATTTAATTGTTTCTTTCTCGTGTTGACTTTGACAAAAATTCCACTTGTCACAAAAACAAAAAAAAACTTCTAATTCCTACAATAAAACTCTCGCCAGGCCTCTGGTCGGCGGCGACAATATGTAGGTACTTATAAATCATCCGATAGCGATAATAATGTTAACGTTAATGATAGTGATAATGGTATTAATAATTATAGTGATAATGAGTTAGTTCATCATCCACAAGCAACATTCCGATCAAGTTAATCCAATTTAGACCTATTCCCAATACCAAAACTAATGTTCCTAGATTATTTACAATACCAGAGGGAGATGTAGAAAGAGTCAATTTTTTGGAAAGTTTCCCCAAATATGCAAGTCTACGTCCATCCACCATTGATCACAACCAATTTTTTATCAAGTACAGGAATTCAAAAACAATCTCGATCGCTTTAAGTGTATGTACGTGTCGCAAAAGTGCTCCGGCATTAAAGTCCAATTTGAACCGTGCCGAGTTATTTTTGGAATACAAATAGTGTGAGTATTGGTGGTGGAGGAAAGGGGCAAGCAAACGAATAAGAAAATTTGAAAATAACAGAGTAAAAGTAAAAGAAAGGCAGAAATTTTCGGAGGTTAGTGAAAGTAGGTCATCAATAAGGTTCAGTGTTGCTTACAGAGATTGACAGAGAGTTTCCGATTGGTCGACAAGAACGATTCTGTCAGGCGCGTGGGTAGGCAACCAGTAATTCAGAGACGTATTGCAGAAGAAAATACCTGGTGTGGGTAGCGATCTGGTATCAAGTGAGATAGGCAACCAATAGTGTCGGAAATATAATAAACAGAATGTTAAGGAAAAATGAAAAACCGGTGGTCAGTAAAAGGGTAACAAGAACACCCGAGCGAAGAAGGGAAGAGATTGAAATAGAAACAGAAAGTGATGCCAGTGGAACGGATGAGGGATAGAAAAAGAGAAGTATGGAAGGAGTAGCTGAGGTATTCAGCTGTATTAAAAAAACTAGCACGATCGCCAGTAAAGAAAGGTGATATGGAGGACAACATGGAAAAGGTGCTGAGAATGTTGGAAAGTTTAACGCAGGAAGTAAAAGAGGTGAGAAGGGAAAGAGTATAGAGAAGAAATAAGACAACTCAGAGAAGAGATTGAGGACTTGAGGCAAGAAAATAAGGTGCTTAGAGATAAGACGAGAGAGGTAGAAGAAAGAGTAGAGAGTATAGACAAAGAGCAAAGAAAGAAAAGTATAGTGGTTCAAGGCCTACAAATTAGAGAAAATTTAGATCAGAATGAGCTAAAAGGACATACAGAAGAGTTTATAAGAAAGTCAATGCATATGGAGATTGGTATAGAAAATAGGAGTTAATTTATGTTCAGTAGAATTAAAAAACTTGGAGGACATGATAAGGATAATGAAAAATAAAAGTAAATTAAAGGAGGCAGGAGCAGCCAAAGTCTGTATTAACGATGATATGAGCAAAACAGAAAGGGAAATTCAAAGGAAACTAAGAATGAAAGCCAAAGAAGTAAGGATGGAAGAAAAGGTAGCAAAAGTAGGATATCAAAAACTCGTAATAGATAATGAGGTTTGGAAATTTCTAAATTTGAAACAATTTCAGATAGGTTATGTATGATTAAAATCAGAGAAGAAATAAACATAAGAGATATTAAATATATATGCGCCAACAGAAGAAAAAACAGAAGAAGAAACATATGAGTTTTATGAGAAGCTAGAAGAAAATTATGGAAAGCTGAATAAAAACACAGTAAGAATGGTGGTTGGGGATGCAAACGCGAAAATAGGGAGAGAAAGGATGTATGAAAGTATAGTAGGGACAGAAAGTAAACACCTAGAGAGCAATGACAATGGGCGTAGGTTGATTGAATTTGCAGAAGAACAAAATATGAAAATAATGAGCACATTCTTTAAGAGAAAAGAGATACATAAGGGTACCTGGACCTCTCCAGATGGAGCATATACGAATCAAATTGATCATGTTTGCATAGATGAGAATCAGAGAAGCATAATAAAAAATGTTAGGTCATGCAGAGGGGCAGACAGACTCGGATCACTATCTAGTGAGAATAGATTAGAAGATAAAAAAACCTATTAAAAGAAAAAGATTACAAAGGAAAAAAAGACAACTAGATATGGCGACATTACAAAATGAGAGAACCCAAAAGAAGTATGAAGAAGAGATAAGGAAAGGTTTGCAAGAAAACAGATATTGGAAGCAAATATAAATGAAGAATGGATAAAGATCAAAAATGTCATACAAACAGCAAGTGAGAAAGTAATACCAAAAAAAGAGTTTGCAGGGAGGAAAAGATGGTGGGATGAGGAGTGTATAAGAGAGGCGGAGAAGAGAAATAAGCTAAGAATTAAAGCACTTCAGTCAGTACAAGAAGATAAAGAAAAATACACGGAACAAAGACGAAAGGCAAAGAAAGTGTTTAGACAAAAGAAGAGAGCAGAACAGGTTAAGAAAATAGATGAAATAGAGCAACATTATAAGAGGAAGGAAATACGTAACTTCTACAGAGAGATAAAAAACAGAAAAAAGATAAAGAAGGAAGTAATATATGTGAGGGATGAAAGTGGATATCTAATTGCAGAGGAAACAGAAGTGAGAGAAAGATGGAGGCAATACTTACTAAAGGAAATAGATACAATTATAGAAGCTCTAAAGAATAACAAAAGTCCAAGAAAAAACGGAATAACAGCAGAGAACATTAAGTACGCAGGAGAGGATTTAAGACACGAAATAATACGAATGATCTGGAGAAGAAAATGTATGCCTGAAGATTGGAGAGATGCGTTGATTATACCAATCTTAAAAAAGGGAGATGCAACCGACTGCAGAAATTATAGGGGTATATTATTGTTAGATATAGGGTATCAAATTATGGCAACGTTAATAAAACAGAGAATAGAACCTATAGCAGAACTACTAATAGGGGAGTATCAAGCAGGTTTTAGAAAAGGGAGGTTAACAACGTACCAAATCTTCATGATGAAGGAAATTCTGACTACATGCTATGAGTATGGGATCAAAGCAATGGTTTTATTTGTGGACTTCAAGAAAGCATATGATTCGATCGAAAGGAATAAACTAAGTAAAATTTTGCAACAATTTAGGATACGAACCAAACTGATTAGGCTATTGAAAATAACCTTAGAAAATACTAAATCCAAAGTACGAATAAAAGGTGAATGTTCGGAAGGCTTTACTATTGATACAGGACTGAGACAAGAAGACCCACTCAACGCTTCTTTTTAATTTAGTACTAGAAAAGGTCATAAGAGATAGTCAGTTGAACAGAGAAGGACACATATTGTTTAAAAGTCATCAAATTGTAAGTTATGCAGATGACGTGGCTAGTATTGCTAGAGATAGTAGGGAATTAGAAGAAGTAACGAGAAAACTTGTGGAGGAAGCACGTAAAGTGGGATTGCAGACAAATCAAGAGAAAAGTAAGCTTTTGAGAATAGGAGAACAAAAAAAGGATACCAATTTTAAATTGAGAACAGAGCATGGAGAGATGGAGTTTGAGGAAGTTCAAGAATATGCGTATTTGGGGGCGCTAATAACAGATAACTGTGATGAGAAACAAGACATAAATAGGAGAATAATAAAAGCAAACAGAAGTTCGGCAGCAGTCAACTACTTATTGAAATCAAAAAATTTGTCCAGAGGAGTAAAATTTAGAATGTATAAAACAATTTTGAGACCGACAGCGCTGTATGGTAGTGAAACCTGGGTTCTCAATAAGAAGTCAAGAGAAAACCTTTTAAGGTGGGAAAGGAAAATCTTAAGGAGAATTCTAGGGGGTAAGAAGACGGAGGAAGGCTATGTAAGGAGAAATAATGAGGAAATATATGCAATGTACCAGGCACCAACAATAGACGAAATTATAAAAGCCAGAAGAGTGCAGTGGCTAGGGCATATAGAACGTATGGGAGATGAAAGGGCAGTTAAGAAAATAGTAGGGAGAAAACCTAACTACAAGAAAAAAAGAGGTAGACCGAGGAAGCGATGGAGAGAGGCAGTGGCAATAGATCTAAGGGAGAAAAATGTAACGGATTGGAAAAGAAAGGCGAAGGACAGAATGGAATGGAGGAGAATAACACAGCTCTGGGCCTAAAAGGCCTGTAAACAGCTTTATATATATACAGGAATTCAAAATGTAGTACACAAGCAGTGGGTATAAATAACATAGGTTCAATTCCTAAAAAGATTGCTGAATTTCTTAGATTACCCAATGTTACTAAGTATACTGGACACTGATTTAGACGATGTTCTGCAAGCTTCTTTGCAGATGCAGAAGCCAACATATCGATGCTAAAGAGACACGGAGGATGGCGTTCGATTTCTGTGGCTGAGGTACATAGAAAATTCCTTACAAAATAAGCAGGCGATAGCAAGGAATATTCTCGGAGAGAAAGGAAATACACCAGCAGCACCGGGATGCAGGTGTTATATTCTTCCAATATTGAAGTTATATGAAGTGAAAAATAAATATATAAGTTCACCTAATGTCCAATTATCCGATTTGAAAGATTGTATTAATATTTGTAATATATAAATAATTTAAAATTTATTTATTTTATTTTACTTTTACACACATGTGCGTAACAAAGATTGTTGTGCCTAAAAGACTTTCATTTCGATAATCGAATCGAATTGTCATTATTATGCAATGATTTTACGAAAAGTAGATTTTCGGGTTTTGTATTGTATAAATTTACTTAAGAGTAGGTAGTAGACAAACATGCTTGGGTTAGACCTACTGCCACAATGTGTACCAAGTATAAATAAATTAACAAAAAATTGCTTAATCTTTGAAAACAACAGAAAAAATTATACGTGGTCTATAATAGTTAAGACTTCGTAATTGTGAAGATATTCCAAAATTTTGAGATAACTTAAATATAATTTGCTTTGTAAATATATATATATATTTTCAAAAATCTGTATACTTTACTTATACTCACAGCGGTAATTTCAACTGATTTTGGTAGGTCAGATTTAGAATAACTGTTAGATGTAGCCTTCTTTTCATTTGAATTCACTGCATCTAAAACCAAAATATATTAGGTATAATTTACATAAAAGTAGAATTATAATGAAATAAATAAAAACAAATGTTTTGTTTTTCCGAAAAATTCTTCAGTGACTTTAATTAGAGTTCAAGTAGATGTTTCCCAAGGAAAATCGTAGAAATAAATAGAAGTAGCCTTTCGTTATGGAAATTAAAAAAAATAGTTTATTCATATTACTATTAAGTTTCAAACTAATGGGGAAATTACATGATTTTTTCGAATATGTGCAGAAGAAAGAGTGTATTATTTTAATCGAAGTGGTGTTTTTATCCTAGACAATTTTGTGGAAAAATAAGCCCAAACATGGTATTTCATATTTTAGTCTGGCCACGCCCCCAGAAAACGATGGCCGCCACAGCGACGACCTGTGACATCAGACGACGTTCGCACGTTTATACCTAAAAAAAATGTGTAAGTTTATGGACGCCAGCCCATGACAAGAGCTACGCGCCTAGCCACGACTATTCAATATATACATTTATATGGAAGTGTTCATAGTGAAGTACTCAAACCAAGTACTAAACGCTAGACTCATCGCGCCAAGCCAAGCGCTAGAGCAGTATAATTTGTGAACGGTTGATAAGCAATATTTGTAAGAAAAGCGCTGTGAAATTAATTTAAATAAAAAGCCACTACAACAACTCTGTAGCCAACAAATTATGGCAGGAGGCTTATGGGATGTAGTCAACATTTTCTTTTTCGTATTTTATTAATAGATTCTATTCTATGTACGAATATAGCATACAGCGCCTAATAAAATACAACCGTGCCAAAATATGAAAAGAAAAATATGGTGTCGGGCGATAAAGCGCGACGAACAGAAAACGTAAACCTCTCCAGCCTTGCAATGTTGTTTGTTTGTGAAGACCATTTTAGTCATGTAGGTTGTTTAAGTTCACCGAAAAAATTAAAATGTAAAGTTGTAAATAAATGAATTAAAGTTTTCTATTAAGCTACCAGAATGTATGCAGGGCGTTTAGAAAATCAATGATAAAGCAAACTTACATTTTTTTAATTCCGATTCCAATTAACATGCTATGTAATTGCTTCTACCATTTACCATATGTAGAATGTTACAAGGCATTTATAAAAATTTGCTATCTGACTTCGCTACATTAAATTATCTGTTTTATTCTGAAAATATAATAAATGAAAGTGATAAATAAGGATTTTGTTTAAATGTTTAAGGTCAAATGAAATCAGTACCGTAGAACGGGGTTATTCGGGACAAAATTTTAACACTTTTATGAATATTTTTTTTCTCATGTAGCATAAAATCATATACGATACATTTTTGGAAGGATAGAGTTAGGCACCACATTTGTCTAAAGTATTAGTCTCCCCTCCCAAGTATGAGGGGTTATATATATTTTTAAAGCATTGTCCCAAATTACCCCATGAGCTGGGGATATTTGGGATTACGTATAAAACACATTAAAACCCGAATAATAACTCCTATTGGGAATATTTGGGACAACAAAAATAGTTTAAAAAAAAAATAAAATGTTTTCCTATATTAAAAAACGAACATAATGAAACAAAAAAAAACACTTTACTTCTCAAAAACAAATTATTAAACGAAACAAGTTTTCTTCTACCTAACGTTGACTTCGGAACTTTATACTTTTCAGCAGCTTGTCGAATATTTAATTTTTTTTCCTTATGTCTTGTAATGCTTTTCGTAGATTTTTCTCAGAGTAGAACAAGTAGGGATTATAATTTGTCCCTTTCCTGCAACTACTAAGGGTTCTTACGTAGTTTTTAACCATTTTTACAGTCTAAAATGGAAAAAAATCTATTTAGGTATTTGTCCCAAATAACCCGCATTTTTGTCCTAAATTGCCCCACAGTACAAAAGGTTCATAAAAATGTTTCTTCTATTTCAAAATTCTCAAATATTCTTTTAGGATATCTAGAGACATGTAACAATTAGTCAACGATCTTAAATTTACCGTGAAATAACAAGGAAACCACCAGGACCAAGAAGTTGGCACACAAATTTTTTTCGCGCGTTTTCTAGCAGTTTTCTCGGGAGCTCTAAAACGTATTTCTGGACCGTACGGGAAGTAACCAATTACTGGAGACGACGGTTAACCAATACCAGAACGCGTGCCCGCGACGCCGACCTGTTGAGATCCGCGTGGCGGGAGGCAGGGTTACCAGATTTATTTTTCTTGGTATTTCTCAAATTACCCTCACAATCCCAAATAGCCCCATTCTACGGTAGTAAATAGCAATAAAACATTAATCAATTAATTAAAAAATTATATTTCACCGTAACACTGCATCTAAACCGCGCTGAACGTCGTGTAACCACGGTCACGTTTTGTTTACAAAATAGCAATTTATTAATGTCAGTATTTTAATTATTATGATTATTGCTGCCAGATACATGTTCTGTCCTTTCAATATGTTTGAAAGATCTATAACCAATAAAAAAATCATGCAACTTGCATTTTATAAATAAATTTCGGAAATTCTATAGTTTTTCGGATAACGCACGATTAATTTAAAGATACATATAAAGGCATAATGGCAGGAATACCAAATGAAACAAAAAAAAGTAGCACTACACTTTTTATACAGATTTTAAATCTCGAAAATAACCTAATGGACTGTTTACCATTTTTTTAAATATTGCCATACAATGAAATAGTTTGAGGAAAAAAATTACCAGATTTTATTTTTTGAATGAAGACAGTATTTTTAACGCAGTACATATTTTTTATGCAAACACCCCATTACGAGTTATATTTATTATGCCGTAAAAAACTACAGAATTTTCGAAATTTACATATAGAGCACACTTTGCTTATAATTTAATAATAATCTGCAAAGGAATATTTCGTTTGAAATCCAGCACCATCTACAATTTGCTTTGGATAAATTCTACTTGAGCTCTTAATCGACATCACCTAAAGGCTTTTTGAACTAGGTTTTGAAGAATCAAGTAATCTCCCTCCATTATAAAGTATGTAATTAAGCTCAAGAAAAATGTTTAGAAATGAATTGATCTCTATATTTTTAGTTTATTTATATGACGTAAAAATGTAATAACATTACCACGAACTAAATTAAACATTTGTTCATGTAAAACATATCTATCAATATCTTACATAGTCATGCTTACGTCTGACACAATTTACTAGCTTTTCTTACATCGTTTGGTCCAACCAATCAATTAACCAACCAACAAAACAATATGACAATTTACAAACATCAGTCATCTATTTTTAATCAATTTGCCTTTAGTTAATTCCTAAATTTCTTTATTTCCCTACATAATCAATACTTACTTCTCACAAAAGATACAAAGTGTTTATCCATCTCTGGGTTGCAGCTCTTTGTAGGAGTGCCTTCATTAGATTTGTTCAAACTTTTCTTTACGTATAAAAATGTATTTGGTATATCCTTTTCACATATGATCTTATTGTAATTAGACTCACTGTGAAGTTCCATTCCTAACGAGACTTTTTTAATATCTAATTTTAGGGGATTATTTTTTTGTGGTTTTGATGAATCCGTATCATACATTTCATCCTCCACATACAGTTCCTTTACTGGAATAATATGATCGTTTCCTTTCAAATTATTTCGTTTCTCTGTTTTGATCGGGGTTATAGAATTTTTAGCATTGTACCACGAAATGCTGTTAAATTTGCGTCGAATCTTCCTTCCAGTAAGAACAAGATTTCTTTTAATAGTATTATGTAGTACTTTTCTATATCTAAAGTCACCGTGTTTATCAGCTGACTTAATGTGTTCGTTTTTAACTTTTCTTAAAAGTGGATTGCAACATTCTAAATCAATTTTTTTCTGTAAAGTTATAAGAAATCTTTGCGAGAAATTATCATGAAGAAAATATACATGTTTAAGCAATTCATCTGCGGTTAGTCGTTGTCCCGGATTCATTTTCATACAATTATTCAAAAAATCTGTAGCCTGAAGTGACCAGGATGGAAACATTGCATTAAAATTGACCCGTCTATCGGTAGGTGTTTCGATTAAATCCTGAAATTGTCTATGCATAGCTAATAATTTTCGATGCTGCAAGCAGGGCTTTCCTAATAAATAAACGTCAAGTTAACAATATTGCCTGTTTTATTTGTGGAATTATTCATTTAATTGAGTATTTTACAAACACCGAAAGGCACAATGTTTAAATAAATAAGCTCTTGCATCAAAATTGATTAAATAATTATTAGCAAAATGCTTCTACTTTAAAAATACACAGATGATCGCGGCAGGAAGATGCAGCAAAATTTAATGAAATCTTGTAAGGGTATTTCATGTTTATATATATATATTTCTCAATCCGAACTCGAACCTCGAAGTTACAACTTTATTTAAATAGGACTAGACATGTTTTTTTCAAAAACATCGCACTTAGAAAAATGTTGATAACCTCGAAACCGATATATGTCTGGTTTTCTAGGTGTAATTCAATGCTGGTCGGGGTATTAGCCAGCAGAGTAGTTATTTCCTGGAATTCCATGTGTGCAAAATATCGTTTCTCGCCGAACGTGATAAAGGTCGACAGCTTTCAATGGTGCCTACTGCATGTAGAACGCTTCGTGTCAGTGGCATTAGTCCGGCATAGAGTAGCGAATGGTCGATAGATACAGCTTGTTCTACAACGCGTAATCGTTAACATCATAATTTTTTAGATCATCCGCGTATAATAAAAAGGGTACATTACAATTTTGAGCAATACTATTTATGAATATGTTAAAGAATAGAGGATCCAAAACTGAACTCTGAGGCATTCCAGACTTTGTAGACAGTTCATTTTGTACTGTAGCATGTGACAAACGATTGTTTAAATACGAATTATAAGAAGATCTTCAGAAAAAAACAAGAAGCGATAGTTTGTTTACGAGAATATTGTGATCTAACCTGTCAAACGCTTTAACAAAGTTCATGTATATGACATTCACTGGGGAATTATCCTCAAAAGCGTATGTAATATATTAAGTCATGGAGCACACATTTGTAGTTGCCGATCTTCCTTTCAAAAACCCATACTGATATTTCGTAATTTTGTTTCGTACATAAGCGAAGAGAGGTTCATAGAAGGCAATTTCAAAAGTCTTCGATATATTATTAATTATGGTAATGTATCTATAATTTCGAATATTTTTTGTATAGTATTTCTTAAAAATGGGTATTAGTTTAGATTTCTTCAAAACATCGGAAAAATCATTTGCTGTTAAGGACAAATTGAAAAGAAAGGTAATCGGTTTCGCCAGTACTATAGCGCAAGAGAAATCACGAAATATAGTCTGGACACACCGTCATTTTGGCTTTAAATTTTTTAAGAGCACTAGGTACCCCTTCTGAAAATTCGGCAAAATGAAAGTCATTACTGGGAGTATCGGTGTTATTGTTAACGATCATGCTCCGATCTGAATACGCACTTAGAAAGTATTGACCAAATGCATCAACTATATAAGCCGTCTAAATACAAAGTGCGCCAAGTCAAAGATAAGCACTACAGAGAAAATTAACAAAACAGTTTTCTGCAAAATTTTTACTGAATTTTGTGGTTGTAAATGGATCCATACTGTAGAAAGGTGCCTTAGATACGATTTTCAGTTGCTTACAAAAATACTAGAGGTCGATCATGCGTAGAAAACAATAATGTAAGGACATGGCGCACTTTGCATTTAAAAAAAAGGACATAGCGCGTTTTGAATTTGAATTAATTAAAAACAATTGTTCTCGAACCAAAATACACACAGTTCTCCAAGAGATGATTGCTTCGTGAGATTGCGAATTTTTTTGAATCGATCAAATACTGCGGTAAATGTTCAACAAGATCTTCGGCAAATTCGTGGTGTCGCACTCAGTAAGCAAACGGTATGTAGACGTCTAAAAAAAGTTAATTTAAAAGCTAGAAGACCTGCAAAGGTTCCTAAATTATTGCCCGAACATCGTGCTGCTAGACGAAATTTTGTTGAAAATTATGAAAACTGGAATATTCCTGCATGGTCGAATGTCTTGTTTACGAATGAGTCAAGGTTTTGTCTTAATATGGTTGATGGAAGAAAAAGAGTGTGAAGGAGGACTGGTGAAAGATTTATTCAGAATTTAATAGCAGAGTGCCAAAGTCTTAATGGTGGGTCGGTTATGGTGTGGGGAGGGATTTCAATGAATGGAAAGACACCCCTTCATGTTTTTCCGGTGAGGCGGTCGCTGACAGCCCAAATATACATTGAAATTTTACCTCGTGCAGAGTTAATGGGTAATAATTTTATATTGATGCACGATAATGCCCGGCGACCACACACCGCAGCAATAGTGCGGAACTTTTTAAAAGCTACGGGTATCACCACATTACAGTGGCCTGCGAAAAGCCCCGATATGAACGCTATAGAGCATTTGTGGGATGAATTAGGGATAAGGATACGCTCTCGCAAGAGGTCTCCGGTAACTCTCGTAGAAATGGCAAATGCATTAGTTGAAGAATGGGATTGTATACCAATGGAAAGGATAAGAAACCTAATTTCTAGTATGCCGCTTAGATTAAAAACCCTTAGAGTTGCTAGAGAAGGCAATACACGGTATTAATCAGTTACCCCAGTTTATAATATTGCGTTTAATAAAAGTGTTTCGTGAAAATCGTATATTTATTTCATTAGAAAACTTTCGATAAATTAAGAAAGTTGCAAGACTTGAGCAAAAAAGCTGTAATTTGAACAATTTTAGAGATAAATCAATGAATAAAAAAACACACAGGGTGAGTCAAAAATGAGTAAAAAATATGACTCGAGTTTTTCCACTACCATCTAGGAGGCTTTGAAAAAATTTCGACGTCTTTAATTTTTTTTTTTTTTTTGAAAGGCAAATGAATTAGCTATCAACAAATAAAAAAAATAAAAATCGGCCGACTGGTTTAGAAGTAAAAAGAAAACGTTTTTGAGTGTATTTATTATTATAAAGTACCAGGACTAAATAGATAGATACAAAAAAAACGCAAGTGGACATTAAATTATTTGAGAATCTATATCCAAAACACTAACGCAAGTTTCCTCTTCCTGAGTAACATCGGATGTTTGTCTAGGTATTCCATCGATAGCATTTTTATAGAATTGCAGTTTATCCAGAGCTTTCCAGTTGGTTCCAAAGTGTTTCGTTAATAATCGTTGAATGGATAAATTCTTGTCTGCATTAATTCCTAGGCGGGATTCCAATTCATTAGGATTGATTGACAAAATTTTCTTTCCTCTCTTAACTACTCCTTTACGAACGTCCAAGTCTGAACGATAATTCAACTCTCCACGAATTACCGCATTACCACAATCTCTAGATATTATAAATCTCTTGCAGACCTGAAGCTTAAAATGCCAACTACCCGTAGGCGTACCCAATCGAATCCAAATCTTTTAGGTGTTGAATATTTTTTTATTATATCGCAATACTCATTTGTGCTGCAAATGGGAGAAATTTTCTTTACATCTTTTTCGATAAATCCAAAAATGCGATCGGGTGGCATAAAAGAATGACCTACGATTGGAAAAATGAATTCGATTTCCTTTATGTTTTGGGGGGCGTACATAGAAATCATAAAATATTGATTTCTATGCGGGCGTATCGAAGTAACCAAACACAAAGCATGCCCAAAACTGCCAAATTTTTATTTTGAGCAGCACATCCGTCGGCAAACAACCTTTTCTACAGAGAACTCAAAATGTTCGTTCAACAAAAACTGAAAAAGAGCTGCTGAGATAACACTGGAATTTTTAGGAAGATCGATTTCTGTCCATAAAAACGAAGTTACATTTTTTGGAGACAGATTGGAATGTGAAGAGCCTTGAACGATGGTGAAATTATAAAGGTTGTACTGTTGTGAAAAATATGCGCTTGAATCTGGCAATTGTGGCAATGGTACATTTTTCTGGCAATCGAACGAATAACTTTGTATTCCATCACTGGATTCGCTTAACATTGAATAAAACGCTTTTGCTTTCAGTTTATGTACCCTGTGCTTAATCATCAGTTCAGTTCGTTTGTGCGTATCTGTTTCTCGTTTTAGTTCTTCTTTAACATTAATGCATTCTGAACAAATATCAGTTTGAGGACTACCAAATCCCATATTGCAGCTTCTGTTTACGTAGTTTCTAAAAAAACATTATTTGACTTTAATTGGTCAGTAACGGATTCCATGTAGCACTTGTAGTCTAAGAGCCAGTGGCCGGCAACCTATAAGTAAATGATTATACCTGAAATTTTGCACAGTGAGTCTCTTATACCTATCACTCATGATGTGGGGACTCGCTAAGCCCGGCGAGGCCGACTCAAGAGTACTCAGGTGCGAGAAGTATGAAAATGTAACCAACTTCGTTATTAAATTAACAAAGCTGCCGTTTGAAAATTTTAAAATATACAATTATTATTATATAAAATAACAATGGCAGTTAATTACCGTGCTTCTAAGGTCATGGCAGACACTTGTGAAATTGGCAAAAATTATAAATTACAAAAGTATTTGATTAAATCTGATTTTTGACGTTAAAAAACTGTCAGAAATGTCAAGCATTGTAATCGACATCACCAAATCTCAGAACCTGTGCCAGAAATAGAGGTTATTTGTTACTTATATTATTTTAATATAAAAATGTGCTAAATATAATAAATAATAAAAATAAATGCCTAATTTGTTAGATCTGAAATTTTAAAATTTTCAAACGGCAGTTTTGTTAATTTAATAACGAAGTTGGTTAAATTTTCATACCTCTCGCACCTGAGTAACAGTTTGGTCGGCCGCGCCGGGCTTAGCGAGTCATCACTTCATGAGTGATAGGTATAAGAGACTCACTGTGCAAAATTTCAGGTATAATCATTTACTTATAGGTTGCCGGTCACTGGCTCTTAGACTATTGTACAATTTTCGCATATTCAATTCACAGTTGAAGTATACTCTAACATTTGTTCAGCTTCTGCAATAATGGGATTCTGTACAACTGAGACTTTCAATAAATGTTGATATTGCTTGTTTTTTTTTATCATTTTTTACACCAACTCTATCACCGCCGCGATTTTCTTTGAGAACATCTCCTTGGATTTTTTTAATAGTCTCGTTATTCTGCCTTTTTTAATGTCTACAATTCCAAGAAAGGTATTTCTACAAACTCTAACTGCCTGCCTTTTTATATTTAACATGTAGTAGTGCACGGTTTGAATTTTTGTTTTGTTTTTGTTTGCTTGGTAAACAGTATTTAAAAATCATAGTGTTCTGTTTGATTTTATCCTTATGCGAATAAAACAATTCATGGAAGAATTTAATATCTGCCATTCTTAAAGTTTTACATTTTATCGTTCCTTTTTCATGCTTACAATTAGGGTATTTTAGAAGGCTCTTTGCAGAGTATCCAAAAAATTTTGGTGTAGCTAAAACATGCAAGAGATTAAAGTAACTTTTATTACCTCTTTTGTTTTTCTAACTTTCTTTTATGTTTTTGTTTCTGAGGAACTCTTTTTCTACTGATTTCTGGAGCCGTTTTACAAATTTTTATAAAACACTCGTCCATTCTTGCTGCCTATCATAAACATAACTAAAACGTTGTCAGTCGCGGCGCGCAACACGTGGTTTACAAGTCACGTGATTCAGACTTTAGCATATTATTGGCTGCATGTGACTTGGATGACTTTGAATTTGAACATCGGTGAACTTGATGATATTTTGAATATGAACAAATATTTCTGTGCTGTATTTAACCTTGAAAATGTCGCATCATCACCTTAAATTTTATCTCACTTTATAGATATTTTGTATCAGTACTACGAAAAACTTTAAGGATATTTCTTTACATTTTGTGACTTGGCGCACTTTGCATCTAGACGTCTAATATCAGAATCACATAACTCACGACCATCAACTTAGATTGTTGTTGTATAGCAAAACTTTTCTATTTGTTACCAACAAATTGCCAGAATTTTTGGGGTTCGTTTTTTATGTTTCTCTCAGTGTAGTAACAGTATTCTCTATAAGCGGCATCTTTTCACGCTTTATGTTTAAGTTTAACGATTTAAGAACATTACAGTTATATCAAGATGGGTTATTTCGGTTGATAATTATAGTTTTATGAAGATGTTTATCAATGGTAGCAGACAATTTTGCATAAAAAGCATTATACATCATTAGCGCATCTAATGTTGGTTATGAAGTTCCAGTTAGCAGTTGCCTGTAGTAGAGAAAGATAAAGCTCAATAAGATTTGCTCTACAAAAATTATAAAATGTCCTCGGTCTTTTGCAATTGTGTTTTTTCTATCTATCAAATAAAAATAATTGTCATTAAAAAAGAAGTAGAAAGTCTTTCTCTGTTTGCGGCTTTGTGTCGGTTTTGAGGCCAAAAATAACTGTCATCATGGCAGAGAATCCAGCAATTACTGACAGTGTCTCATCAAGGATAAATACAAGTGAAATTTAATGTCTACACGATCCAGAGAAAACAAGTGAAATTTAATGTCTACTGGATCCAGAGAAAACAAGAGAAAGGAACAACGAAGCAATTGTGCACAACATTGTAGGATTTCCACTTTCCCTTCTTTCTTTTCCCAACACCACTTTAACAAGGCTTGCTAAGGTTAGAGACTTGGGAATAGTGTTTGACCATAAATTCTCATTTGTACGGCATATTGAACTGATGACTTTCTCTGCTTTTAAGGTTCTTGGTTTTGTCATACATAATAGCAAACATTTTACTAACATTAATACTATAAAGTTATTATATTATTTTGTTCGCTCAAAACTGGATTATGGTGCATTGATTTGGTCACCCATATATAACTGCCATATAAGTAAAGTTAAGTCTGTACAACGTCGGGTTCTTAAATATCTAACATTTAAAGAAGATCATCAATACCCACCTAAAGCAAACGATCATGAGTGTGTCTAGATTTGGTGAAATATCGATGTAATAATAGGCGAATAATAAATACTATCAAATTTGTATATAATTTACTTCATAACAATGTCGATTGTCAGCTGTTATTCCAACAGATTCACTGGTTAGTTCCGCGTACTGAATCCAGACAATCTATAATGATCATGGCATCAATACCAACATAATGCTTTGTTGCCCTACATATAGAATGTGTCGGAACTTTAATAATCTATGTCGTTCTTGTGATATAAACAATGATTCTCTCACTACAATTTTGAATACTGTAGTGTCTAGATTATAGTTTTCTAGTTCTAATTAAGTCCTCATGTGATTTTTGTTACTTTTGTTTATATTTACTATTTTTTTATTAGCCTTTCCGGTTTATATAATCATATATTTCTATAAATCTTTTGTTCTTTTATAATTTAAAGCTGCATAAGGTAGTGTTTCTATAATTGGGTGTAACCTGGTGGAAATAAATGCTATAATATCTCCCTCGTTCTAATTACGAAGATTAGCCCAGAAGTCGAAGATTTGTGCTGGAGATGGAGCGGTATATTATTATTAAGCAGGCCCCGCATTTGAGCTCAGGAACGACTTACGTTGGTATGCCCTAACCACCATTCAGTGCAGGAATGAGGAACACTTGGAAAACATCATTAATTATGGGGGTAGTCAAACGTCAACCAGTACTAATCTCTCACATTGACCCAAGCCCTCATTCTTCCACCCTACATTACCCGCAGAGACGGTGCCAATCCTCTCCACGAATATAACTTATATACGGTCTATCGGCTGCGGGAGTCGAACCCACAGCGATCTAGTCACCTCGATTCAAGTACTGACGCCTTAAACCACAGTATAACGGGCCAATTTAAAAAAAAACTCAATATTTTTTAGCAAGAAATTTTTCGAAACGCTAACCTGTAATAGTTATGCTACAGCTACAGTAGCGAAATCACGAAAAAATATTTACTTTCTTAGTGTTAGATACTTCTGATTAGGCACAAAATTTATTAAATATAGGTGCTTAAATAATAAACATAGGAAATAATTATCTTAAAAAGTAAAGATATTTATAAATATTTTTTTTTTCATTTCCGTGCGGTAAAATACTCAATTAAATAAAAAAAAATAAAATGTGTTCTCACCCAACACTTTAACAATGAGATAAAGTTGATCGACATCACTGTTTCCCGGAAATAAGGGATCTCCTGTCATCATTTCTGCAAACAGACATCCGACTGCCCAAATATCAACAGCTGTACCATAACTGCGTTCTCCTATTAGTAATTCTGGTGCTCTGTACCATCTAGTAGCAACATATTCTGTACATGTTTCATTCGATGTATTAATCCTTCTCGCAAAACCAAAATCACATAACTTCACTACACCTCTTGAAGAAACCAAAACGTTTTCAGGTTTAACATCTCTATGAATTATCTATAACAAAAATAAATTATATTATGAATAATATATTTGCTTTACAGTAACTCCTCTCACAAATGATTTTATTATCTGCTGACGATATATTTAAGTATATGGTCTCCCAAACTATTTGAATTTATTTGCAAAAACAAACAACCGTGACGTGGCGCTGTTTTTCTTCAGTTCAAAGGGAAAACAAGTTTAATTTTGAATATTCAGAATGTGACCTACAGTTCATAGAATTCTCTTGCTGTACTTCATTACGGCTTCAGATTTCTGTAGCTCTTTCAGATATTTTAACATGCCAATAGCTTCCGACGGCATGAAAAACCTTTACGGTAACAACGGAATCTGTACCCTGTAAAGGAGTTTATACACACGTAGAGGGAAGAGTTTATTTAGGTGTTCAAAAGTATGTACAAACAGATATAGGTTGAGTACGAAATACGCGGTACCGGGATATGCTGCGATCCCGGCTTGGTCTAAAGTCACGTCAAGCCTCGAGCAAGCGAATTTAGACCGTATTAAGGCAAGAGCTCAGTAGAGGGACTCCTGAAATCTCGATTCGATGATTAGGGATCGAGATCGAAATGATCTCGATATATTGGTACTCTTGAAAATTTTACCATCGAAATAATGTCGAAAATCGGTCCATTTGAATCGAAATGATATCGACGGGTCTTGGTCGGCCGAAATGATTTGCTGTCTTTTTCTATCACATATACTGAATACTGTTATTTCTTTTTAATATTACGAATATGAATATGTTGTGTTGTTTACTTATTTTACTTCAAACCAAATACTGCATCTAACCTAGAATGCTGAGATGAAGGTGTGAAATATTTGTTTATATATTTAAAGTGGTTTTGGAAGAGGAATATAAATATATCATGCACTTAATATATAAAGACTAGAAAATTATTACAAGTAGTTATACATTTATTTTTATTTTTTCTTTAGTTTTGTTGGGTTTTTGCCACACTTCGGAAAAAATAATAAAGATTAATTAAATAAGCCCTTGCGCCAAACGGAACAGTCAAGGGTTATTTTCGAAACTAAGTTTGCCTAACCAAAAAATCTCACACTGAAAAAAGCAGATAAGCAAAAATAACAAAAATCACATCACTATCGCGCACTTCCGTGTTATTGACGTTTCGAAAAACTCTGTTTTCGTTCTCAAAATCGTAGTAAAAAATTTTAAACGTATGTCAAGTTTGACAGTTTAAAATTTGTTAACCTGCTTCCATAGAGATGTTAAATGATTTTTATT
The DNA here is from genome assembly GCA_025584915.1 of Monochamus saltuarius. Taxonomy (NCBI): domain Eukaryota; kingdom Metazoa; phylum Arthropoda; class Insecta; order Coleoptera; family Cerambycidae; genus Monochamus; species Monochamus saltuarius. Next base: position 32,987,910 of record CM046727.1, read on the forward strand.
TTATTGTTACTTACTTCTTCTTAATACAACTGTAGCCAACAATGATCGATGTTAACTGAACAGTTAGACACACACTTATCTCCGTTCTCCGTCTCTTTTAATTTTCTTTTTGTTGCGTTATCTTCCTTTTCTAAAATTTTTGCCGAACCCCATTGAATCAAATGACCGTTTTCCCAAGCGTGTTCGCAAAATTTGCTTTCGGAGATGTTCTGAATAGTGAAGCAATGACCACTCTCCACTCCGAGTTAGTAATCATTGCGCCCGTAAATCATGTGTTCTGAGCAGACGTAGCGAACCAAGGTCGATTGCCTTCTGCATTCTGCCGGCTAAGGTCTCTGTCGAATTTCGGCAAACCGGTATGATCTTTAATTCAGAAAGCAGCGTATGTCTCATTCCACCCAGGACGCCTATAATTAGCACCACAACCTTACCAGAGTGGTCTGGATACAGCCTGCGGAGCTCGGATACAAGATCTCGATACTTCCTCCGTTTCTTCTCCTCTTTTAGGACGATATTGTTCTCTGCGGAAGCCGAGAATTCAATCACAAACATTGTCCTAAGCTGGTGGTCGAGGAGGACTACATCAGGCTTATTGGCTTGAATTTGCCTGAGGGTGGGGAATGAATAGTTCCAATAAATTCGGCACTTCTCATTCCCCACAACGGATTCTATATCCCCCGGAGTATAGGGCAGCACTGGCGTCTCGCCTATCTCATACGAGTATCGTAAATGATAATACAACACTCGTAAGGCTGAATCGTGTCTTTGGATATACGCTGTGGCCGCATATACCGGACAGGCAGACAGGAGATGCATAAGCGTCTCCGGCGCTTGGCGGCAGGCCCTGCAGCTGGTATCAGGAACCTCGATACCCAAGACACGACTACGATAGACGAGAGTGTTAATGACACCATCTTGGCAAGCCATTATGAACCCCTCGGTCTCAGAGTTCAGTCCCGCTGACCTTAAAAAAGCGAAGGTCAGCTTTTCAGATAAGCCAAGCCCCTCTAGATGACGGTAGAAGAGGCCATGCATTGGCTTATCCTTATGCAGCTGCAGTAGATTACGCGTTTATGCAGCTTTAATTTGGGTTTTCAACTGAGCAGGATCCGACTCGGTGACAGAGTCCGGATTTTCCCGCTCAGTATCGAACACGAGACCAAGTTCATCGGCTGCTCTTCTCGCTGCCTTATACACAAACGCTCCTATCCCTGCTGGTTCATGGTCTTGGACCATGCAGAGATGGGGATCCGAGCTCCTGATGACTTTACAGGCCTCCTCCAAAACCACTCTGCCCTGGAGACACTCCAAACTCAAGAGTCCACGGCCTCCCCGATTTCTTGGGAAGTATAACCACGGAACGGACGATCTTGGATGCAAACTCCTATGGTCCATCATTTTGCGGGTCCCTACATCGAGTTGCCTCAGCTCTTCTTGTGTCTATTTCACTACTCCAAAGGAGTAGAGAAGGATCGGAACGGCAAGCATATTTGTGGCACTCACCAAATAAGCATGACTTAGATTTAAGTTTGACTACGTGTTCTGTGTTACACATTAATATTCAAAGGATTGCCAATAAAGTTGATATGTTAAATGTTTTTCTCAATGACAATAAATCTGATGTATTTTGCATATCCGAACATTGGCTAAATCAAGAAAATTTTAAATAAAATTAAATTGTATAACTATGACCTTGTATCTGGTTTTTGCAGGTCAAATATGAATCACGGTGGTATTGCTATCTATGCCTGTAATAGTTTAAAGTTAAAATCGATTGACGTCAGTAGTTATTGTGTACAGCAGCATGCTGAGTTCTGTGGTGCAGAACTTAAGTTTGCAAATTGTGCCATTATCTCTACATATAGATCATCTAGCCATGGTGACATAAGAATATTTAAAGAGAATCTCTCTAGTTTAATTGATTGTTTGTCAATTAAATATAAACATTTTGTTGTGATTGGTGATATAAATGTCGATTTGATGAGGGACACTGAACATGCTAGGGATATATTAAACATTCTTACAATGTTTTTCTTTAGTTTTATTGGGTTTTTGCCACACTTCTGAAACAAATAAGATTAATTAAATAAGCCCTTGCGCCAAACAGATCAGTCAAGGGTTATTTTTGAAACTAAGTTTGCCTAACCAAAAAATCTCACACTGAAAAAAGCAGATAAGTGAAAAATAACAAAAATCACATCACTATCGCACTCTTCCGTATTTTCGACGTTTCGAAAATTTCTCTGTTTTCGTTTTCAAAATAGTAATAAAAATATTAAACGTATGTCAAGTTTGACAGTTTAAAATTTGTTTATCTGCTTCCATAGAGATGTTAAATGATTTTTATTTTATTGTTACTTACTTCTTCTTGATACAACTGTAGCCAACAATGATCGATGTTTACTGAACAGTTTCATACACACTTATCTCCGTTCAACAAAATAATCGCGGTCTCTTTTAATTTTCTTTTTGTTGCGTTATCTTCCTTCTCTAAAATTTTTGCCGAACCCCATTGAATTAAATTACCGTTGCTTGGGAAAATGGTCACCAGTTGCAGGTTTGAAGGAACGCCATTTTGTCTCGGTCCAGCGGCGATACTTGAATTTGATAATATCCCGCCTTCAGGTCTATGAACGTAATAAAAGACGATGCACTTGTGGAGTGGAGGAGGTCGTTGAGCCTCGGTAATGGATACACATCAGGGGTCGTGACGGTATTTAGTTTACGGCAATCGATACAGACGTACCGTCCCATCCGGTTTGGGTACCAGAACTGTGGGAGAAGACCAGGCGCTCTCATACTCTTCTACAATCCCCAGGCACAAAAGTTAGTCCACCTCCTTTTGTAGCGTTTCCTGTCGTTGGGGAGAAGTCAGATACCGGGAACTGGCTATGGGGCGATGGGTTCCGGTGTTGATGTGATGCTCTGCATATGGAGTAGGGAGTCCATGTTCCCCGAAGAGGTCCTTGATCTCGGCGAGCAGGGCGTTTGGATTTTGGGATTGGAGAGAGCGTGTCCCTCGTCGGCAGGGCGCAGGTCTAGAGACGTCATCCAGGGGTATTGGTTCGTCACACATGGGCTCGTAAGCCTGCTGGATGGCGAATTCCGCGTCCCTCCACATTTATTCAGATATTGATGCTCTGTCTATAATAGAGCCATGTAGCATCCGCCCCATTACGTGTACGGGAGGATACGGCCTCCGTCGTGGAGGTGTGTTCGAGATAGGAGAGAGAGTGGGTTCGTAGTTGTGGGTGAGTGCGGGCCATATATCGCTCTTTATTAGGTCGTCGCACTTAACTAATACAGCGCCACCCTCTTCTTCTAACTGGCAGTAGCACTCAGGTTTCTGTTCTCTGATAAACTGATAGTTCTCATGGCGGTTGACACTGAAATGAAATGAGCCTAGCTTGTAATTGATTAATAGTTCGGCGTTTTTTGAGAAATCGGCTCCCAGCAACGTGACGGCTTCGGGTCACTGAAATGTAATTTTATATTATGATGGGATTATTCATGATCGGCGCCATATTTGTTTTGTTCCTCCTAGCAATGGCGGAGCCATAAAAATTTAGCTGATTGTGAATTGAAATGAAATTGAATTCTGGATATGCAGAATTATTTGGTGCTATATGCTGGTTAATTTTACAGTCCCTTATAAAACATGACATGTTCCAACAATAACACCCACAAAAATACACAAAGAATAACACTAACGAGATACAAGATAAAAGAATGTACTAGTTAACCACACTGTACGCCAATGACGTGTTTACAAACAAAATAATGGGAAATTAAGAACACAATTCATATCGTACGTGCAGATGATTGTCTCTCTCTCACCCACATACATAGCCAATGAAGTATTTCTTTGCTGAGTTTCATGTGCCTCCTTTTGTCTGGTCCTAGGTGTGGTACCTTTATTTGGCTAAACGCATTCCATATCGTGTATTTCCTGTGCGTTGGGCCCACCCTTTGCACAGACGAAGCGTGTGTGGAATGCCCGTCCCTTTAGGGTTACTGGCACCGTAGTTATATTAATGATCTGGGTTTGAGTCTCTACATTGGCCTGGATCAGTTTTGCGGTTCATTGTTCGAATGGGAAACGACTTCTTTCAAGGACTTTATGCAAGACTTGTCCTAACTCCTGAATCCAGAAAAGCAATCCCTGTGACGCCAGCTATGGTGATTTCAACGGCGGGTCTCTCGATCTCTTCCAAGTTGAGGGTGTTAAAAGCAATCCGTGATACATCGACGTTGGAGCTCCTCTGCGAACACGTGGAGCAGTTTCTTCTTATTACTCCCGGCGCTCCACATCCGTAGCAGCTTAACTGGGTTTCTCTCTTCTCGAACCTCTTGGTAGATTTTGTATGCGGGTGGCCTGGCGCGAACTCATTCCTTATGGCTTCTTGGGCGTTTGCTCACGTGGTTATGGAATCTAAGTGCTGTGAATGAATCACTATTATTTTGGACCTCAGGTATATAGTAGATACCATCACAAAAATGTTAGGTATATGTGAAAATCAGATCACCATAGGTTCTTCGTTCAGATATAGAAACTTTAGTACTCATTATCATCTGAGCTGATAAGGTTTCAAAATAATTACTTATCTGAGGGATTTTTGCCGAACATTTTCCAATAATTTTATATCCCTAATTAAATATGGTGAATGTATTGTAATAGTATAAATATTCTTTTTCTATTTTAGAAATGTTTATTAACAAATGCAACTATTATATAAAACAGTGATATTATAAAAGTTTTAGCATTCACATAAACCAATAATAACGATTCCCTTAACGTTTACTCTAAAAATAATATATCTTGGTGAAGTCTTCTGTTAAACCCTATGTGTATGTATAGCAAACACATTTTGTATCCTAGTTGGTAATATACCATAGCGTGACTTTCAACTTTTTCAATTCTGACACTATAATTTCTTGTATAGTTATCGGTTAATCATAATAATAATAATATTCGCATTATTTCATTTTGAAGTACTAATATTGGTAGACAAAAAATTAGCACAGACGAAACAAGCGTGCTTTCAGTTCAATGAGCATCTTGTTTTGATGAGCGGGTACCTACTATTAACAAAGTCTGGTTTTTCATTTAGTCCATACTGTGTCTAGATGCCCTTTTATATTTGACATCCTTAATTTGTGTTCCAAAGTATTTTTTGCGGCCGGTGTTGTTATTTGAAAGTGCACATCGCCAGCTTTAGCTGGCATTTATGCTGCTCTTATGTTCTCGGGCTAGGCTCTGTGAGAACAAACCCTCTATCAGCACCACCTGGGCTTGCTCATATATTGATTTCGGTTTCTATTGTCTGTACGGGACTTAGCTGCCTCTAGAACTGGTTGCATCCTATGCTTCCAAACGTTTCACTGCCTCATCTTCAGTGGTGAATTATGTATTCTTCTTAATATAAAGTTTTTTGTCATGAATGATTGTTAGGTTCCATGTATTTTAATACATATAGTTTGTAGTGGTGTTTACGGTTTATTGAAATTTGGTCTGAATTAATTGTGACATTGTTTGCGCAAATTTATTTAAAATTGCCTCCAAAATTTCCAAAATATGAAACAAATACCAAAAAAAATAATGTTATTTTATTTGACAGTGACAAACAAATCGAAACCAAGTTAGTGCGATTACTAGATTCCCAGCTGATATTTTTTAAATGTTAATAATTATAAATTTTTATTCATTTTAGCAGTATTATAAAGACAGTACGAAATAAAATATTATACGACACACGTCTGTTAGGTCTTATTACAGTATTCGTATAGTATGGTACTGATATAATTGAGCCTCGTGTATGATAAACAATACTGCTGCAATACGCCGTGGATGTCTTGGACCTCCATCTCTTCCACGATTCGGTTTCAAATTTCCCGTGTCACGCTCGCGTTGCACAGACTGCACATCGTGGTAAAAGTAGCTGTATTGGCACATGTTTACCGGGAAATCGTTCTGCTGAAGCATTTTCATTTCACACATAAATTAAGAAAATATCCATCAACTTCGAGTTGCTATTTACGTAAGATATTTTTGACACTTGAAAATCTAATGTAAATGCATCACAAAAACGTTAATACCTACTATAAGTAGTCAGATATCAATATTCGGAATCGCCTGGCTAAAGACTACGGTAGCCCAGCGATGTAAAAATTGAAAATGCTACTTAATTTGCTTTACTCCGAAACTATAAAGGTTTTACAAAAAAAAATTACGATATTGACTCAATTTTTCATGACACAACTATTCCCAAATTTGTATAAATAAGTTGTGAATCACCATGTATATTACATTTTTTGTATTGTTCTCATTTCTCAGGAACGGTGTATTTCTGAACCAGTACAATATCTTTGCTTATTTTTAGCTAAGAACTAACTTAATCGATCAAGTTTTCAAAATGCATAGTGGTGTTGAAATTCGCCATTATTGATTAATTTAACAAAATCTATTATTTTTTTAATTTAGTTAAAATTAACCTAAGTTCTTTATCTTCAAAACCAGCTACCTCTAATTTATTAATTTGAAATTATTCCAGCAATAACCTATTAAGATACGACATGAACTTTGAGAAGCATCCTGTAGTTTTTATAATGTAAATTTTATGTTTTTTACAATTTGACCGTTTTCCAAATTTACTTTCTGATTCAATATTATCATGCCATTGAAGCGTTTAAGTACATCTATTTACTAACATGATTTGCATGGCAGTAGCATATTGCTCTAAGGACTTGGAATATCCTTTCTTTACATTTTTCTTCACCCAAACCACTTGGCATTCTATCCAACTCATCTAGCACTGTCCATTCCAAAAATTCAAACACTAAATGGAGTCGTTTTTTATATCGAAATACTTCTATCAATGTCACAAGATTTTCATGTTTCAATCTCTGAAAAACAGAATTTAAAAACGTTAGTACAGTGTGTCTCAAACTCGATAGTATAGGTGTTTCGGTAGGGTCTTTGTTAAACTAATTTTAGTGTACTGTAAACTTTATTTCTCTAACTTTTTTAAATATATAGACTACAAAATACACAATTGACACGATGTGTCGGCCATTACAATCTTACTCTCGTTAACTTAGTCACAGATTAAAAATATATAAATAACTTAGTGTTCTGTTCAGTGCTGCCAACAGTACAGACGGCGCCACCGCGCGCAATTCAAAAATTTACAGGGTTGGCCTTAACATGCCGGCCGCCTTGAAACATGTTGCAACATTTTCAACATAGTAATTTTAATTAGTCGGTAGATCACAGACTGGGTTATCACTCGGTAAAACACAGATTTTTCTCACGGGTCGTTAACCACACCGTTTTTTGATTTTACTGACACCACTCTGATGATCCCGTCACTTCCTGGATGCAGCTCGACGATCCTGCCCAAGTGCCACTGGAGTGGAGGGATGTGGTCTTCTTTTATGAGTACTATGGCGTCAACCCGAACAAGTTGAGCCACATTCTGCTGCCATTTGACTCTAGTTTGCAATTCACCCACGTATTCTCGTTGCCATCGTCCCCAAAAATGCTGTATGATTTGTTGTAGCTTTCGGAATCTGGTCAGGCGATTTTCCTTTATTTCGATGTAGCTTGGCTCTGGTAATGCGGTTATTCGTCTTCCAATTAAAAAGTGTCCCGGGGTCAGGGGATTTAAGTTATCTGGATTTGATGTGAGGGGACACAAGGGACGCGAATTTAAAATTGATTCGATTTGTACTAAAACAGTGTTGAAATCTTCGAAATGTAAATGAGCATTTCCCATTACCCGTTTGAGATGAAATTTAGCGCTTTTAATTCCAGCCTCCCATAGGCCACAAAAATTTGGAGAGCGCGCAGGAATAAAATGCCAGGTTATATTGTGTTTCGATAAAGAGTTGCAAATATCCTTATTTTTATCTTGCAAAAACGACTGTAATCTTTTTAGTTCAGTACAAGTACCAACGAAATTTGTGCCGTTGTTCGAGTAAATTTGGAGGGGATTTCCGCGCCTTGCTATATATAAATCTTTTTAAGCTTGCCATAAAATTATCAGTGGTAAGGTCAGAAACAACCTCTAGATGGACAGCCTTTGTGGCTAAGCATATGAATAGACACACGTATCCTTTAATAAGTTTCGGTACTCTAGTATATCTGTCGTTTAACAAAAAGGGTCCAGCGTAATCGACGCCGGTACTGAGAAAAGGTGAGCATTGTTCAACGCGAGCTGGCGGTAAATCACCGATTAGATAATTTTCTGGTTGTGGATTTCCCGGAAACACACTATGCATTGCTGGGTTATAGCCCTAGCTAGATTACGCCCCGATATTGGCCAAAATCGCTCTCTTATTGACGAAAGAAGCATTGTAGGTCCGCAATGAAATAAACGGACATGTTCATCTTTTAAAATTAATTTCGTAATTTTATGTTTAGCTGGAAGAATAATCTGATGTTTCTTGTCAAAATCGTAATTGCTTCGTTTTAAACGGCCTCCTACCTTTAATAAATTATCGTTCATAAACGGAGTTAATGTTAGAAGTGAACTTTTCTTGTTCATAGGCCTGTTTTTTGTTAAGTCGTCGTATTCGCGAGGAAACTGCTCTCGTTGCGCGAGTTGAATTAAGACCTTCATTGCATTTTGTAATTCATTAACTGTCAGGGTCGGCTGAAGCTGCCTTGTTTATTTTTTCAATTTACAATTGGGGGCAAATCTCAAACACCACGCTACAGTTGTTTGTAATTTCTTGAAACTTGAATACTTATCAAACAGATCGAAATGGTTATTTATTGCAATATTTACTATTGCTCGCTGTTCTGGTATATCAATATTGGAAATATCATCCGTTATATGAGTAGACTTGAAATTATCGTTACTGAGCCCTGACCACCACAGCGAAGAATTTTTTAAATGGAGTACAGACGCTCCGCGGGATAATAGATCGGCTGGATTGTCCTTTGAGAATACATGTTTCCATTCGCTTTTATTTGTCGTACGTTGAATTTTGCTAACACGATTTGCGACGAATGTTTTCCAACGACTTGGGGTCCACTTGTATCCATGCTGTAGTTATTGTCGAATCCGATCACAAATATTGGTTTTGGAAATTTATGTTTATCGAATGCTTTACCTTTTGCACTAACTGGGCTAAAAGCAGCACACTACAAAGTTCCAGCCGCGTTAGAGTTATCTTTTTAAGCGGTGCTACACGCGATTTTGCACAGCAATTTCGTAGAAATTTCGTTATCCTTTGTTTTACATCTTATGTAGACACAAGCACCGAACGCCTTCTCGCTTGCATCCGCGAAGCCATGTAATTCACAATAGAGATAGTTTTTTACAACGTGCCGATCAATTTTGATTGATTTTAAATGTTTTAAGTCGTTACGAAAGTTTAACCATTCCCCTTGTATTTGTTTAGTTACAGGCTCATCCCATGCTAATTTGGCTTCCCACAATTTTTGCATTATTAATTTTGACACTATTATTATGGGGCCTAATAACCCTAAAGGATCAAATATCTGGGATATTTCTGAAAGAATTGTCCGTTTACTTATTATAGGTTGCGCGCCTGCCACAGAAGACATATATTGGATAGTATCATCCTTTGCGCTCCAACTAATACTTAGTGGTTTGTTTAATTCGTTTTTTTCGAGCTGTAAAATACTAGAATCGAGGGTATTGTTTATCGCAAATTTTTCGAGCAATTGTTCCTTGTTGCAAAGTCATTTCCTCAATTGAAACCCTGCACTGCTAAGAATTTTAGATACGTCGCGTTGTAAATTTAACAATTCAATTTCTGTATCAGCTCCGCATAAAAAGTCATCTACGTAATTTTTTATTGCATCGCATGCTAATGGATGAATTTTTTCATACTCGTCGGCTAGTTGAAATAAACAACGAATCGCTTGATACGGGGCGGACGCGGTACCATAGGTACCGGTTTTTAACTTGTAGCATTTTACTTCCTCCGCGATATTTTCGCGCCAAAATATTCTTTGGAACTGCGTTTGGTTGGGATCGATCCACACCATTCGATACATTTTCGAAATGTCCGCGGTCATAACAAATTGATAAGTTCGAAATCGCATAACAATAGTAAATAGATCCGGTTGAATTGTGGGTCCTACATGCTGTACGTCATTTAATGACAAACCATTATCCGTTATCATTGACGCATCAAAGACAATACGTACTTTTGTAGTACAACTAGCTTCTCTAATTACCGCGTGATGTGGGAGATAATAATTTAATTCCTCATAGTTATCGAGTATTTCTTTCACTTCAGCCATGTGACCTATCGCGATATATTCAGTCATAAACTTAGAGTAGTCACTGTATAGTTGGGGATTTTTTGTTAACCGTTTTTCTTGAGAATAAAATCGGTTTACCGCGAATTCTCTTGAATGTCCTAAATTAATGTAGTTCTCTTTGAATGGAAGGTTTACTATGAATTTACCATTTTCGTCGCGCCTGTGTGTATTCTTAAAATGATTTTCGCAATATTGTTCGGATTTCGATTTTATCGGCGCTACGTTAGGCTCCTCTATTTGCCAAAGTTTCGTTATTTCATTGCTTAAGCTCGTATTTAAATTGCTACTGAGACAATTTACTGTCGGCATACTTGTAGACATGTTAGGAAACTGACAGTGACCAGCAATTATCAGCAGTAAAAGATTTGTTTCGTGAAGAAATTTTCGCATCGTAATATGTAATAACGGTACCGGTCCGGTTACGGTTCAGTAAGAAAAGTACCATTTCGGTTTCGGTTCGGTTACGGTTCACTAGTTGATATTTCGGTCCGGTTCTGACCAGCTTTTTCGGTCCAAAGGGTTCTTATCGGTTTTCCCTTGTGACGTAATATAATTACAATTATAGTGAAATTCCTATGATGGCTTTTAATTTTTTCATTTAATTATGCATATGTAAAATTCTACTAGCAATACTTAACTACAATAATTTATTAAGTTATTCCACGAGTATGGCATTGAAATTTTTATGTCCTATATACAGGCTGTATCACACAAGAGGCCACTCCCATGTATCTCGCTTAATATGTGAGACACGTCAAAAATATTTTATTGTTTTTTGTTGCATTTTGGAGGTCTTTATGCTCGTAAAAACAAATTTGAGATCCATGGTCAACTTTATGAGTAATAACAAAAAAACCTGTAAAGTGCCCAAATTTTAAGGCTGTCTAACTTTTTTAATTTAAGAGATAGAGAAAACATATTTGTAATAAATTTTTATTGCAAAATTGATACCTTTCACCTGATATAAACAGATTTTTGAAATATTGTATGGTTCGCTGCGCTCTCTAGGTGGATACAATTTTTTTATTGAAGCAGGCTATGGCCACAAAAATTGCCTGTTTTTCGTCTTTCATGCAATATAGTACATGTTGCCCTTATCTTTCGTATATATTAAATTTTTTCAATTTTAGTTTAAAAATGTACCTAAATATTTTCGTGTTGCTCAAGATATAATGTAGAATATATCTGATATATCAATATATTTTCCTTTATATCTCAGTAACCACTGGAACAAATATATAAGTATATGATGTAATCAAAATTGTATGCTTTTTAAGAATTTAAAAAAATACATAAGGTTTTGCATTTAAATAAAAATTACTTCGGTAAATAATTTTTTTAATTCGATGTTCTATTGTTTTTTTTTCTAAGGCACGTCGAATCATCTATAAAAATGACACAATTTTTGTATTTGACATTAAAACCACAAATCGAGTGAGAGCGTTACGCTGGACACCCTGTACATGTCCTAGATAAAATTGGTACATGTCATAAGCAGGTATAAGTTGAAATGAAATAAATATATACATGGATTTATAAAAAATAAAGACTCTCTAAGCACTTGTCGGTAGATAAATCCATAGAAACACAACAACAACGGAAGCTTAAGAAATACCGAAATTAACCCAAAAAACCGTTTTAATTTTTTCCGGTTCGGGTTCGACACTTGGAATAAACTAAAACATGAGATGTGTTCAGTTTCGGTTCCGGTCCACAAAAAAATTACGGTTTGGTCCGGTTTTCTGTCCAAAAACGGTACGGTCCGGGTCCCTGGTTTTACCAGCACCAGTTATCGCGTACTGCACTTAATTTAATTTTAGATTTAATTTCTCGCATAAACTTGTCGTTATAAAATTGCTCATAGACCCGCTATCTAATAACTCACGACACTGGTGCCACTGGCCCTTTGAATCCTGTATTAATATTAAAGCCGTCGATAATAAAATCTGACTAGTAGCAATATTAGCTACCGTTGTATTTTTTACTGTATGATGCGTTGTTATCACGGTCTCCGATGGTGTATTTGATGCGCTCGCGTTCGCACCGATGGTCTCAACGCTACCGGTCGTTTTACTTACATTTGGCGATTCTTTACTTGTATATGCAGTCGGCTTGAACTGATAATTGAAGGGTGGAAAAGCTAGAGAGCCTAAGTGCCAAAAATATAATTTTACAGGGCAGCGAATTTTAAGTTTTGGCACTTAGGTCCCCTAGCTTTTACGTGCTAAGAAGGTTTAAAATTGAAGGGCCTAAGTACCATTTTAATTATTGGGCATTTCACACAATAAATTGCCAATTAAAGTTAAAAAATTTAATTCTCGACAATTTTACATAAAAAAATACATTATGTTTTGTATTAATACTGTTTTGCATTAATACTGTTTTGTATTTATACTGTTTTGTATTATTACTGTTTTTGTATTAATACTGTTTTGCGTCGTTGGCACTTAGGTCCACAAGATGGACCTGCCTGCCTGGAGATAGGTCCCCGTCAATTTTATACGTATGTATAGACGATTTACATAGGACTATGGACTTAGATTTTTTATGAGACACTGATATCAGTAAGTAGGTCTGTTTTACGCAAAGATCAAATCTTTATTTTTGGCACTTAGGCTCTCTAGCTTTTCCACCCTTCAGTTGTCTATATGCAGGAGAGAATTGTGTGGTTTTCCACATTTGCGACACATTGATGACCTACACTGACTAATACTGTGATTAGGCCTTAAGCATATCTTGCACAATTTTAACCTTTTAATTTCATTACTTCGGGTTTCAACCGGTTTCTTTAAAAATGACTCGCATTTGTAAATAGTATGCTCTTTTTTGCAATAAAAACATGTGATATTGTTTTACGAAATAGTACTAGTGTAAGATTGATTTTTTTGGGAATCGAATTTTCCTACTTTATTTGTGTTTTTTACGTCCCCTTCTAATTTTTGCAGTAATTGATATCGAACTTTTAATAGATCGAGTAAATCACTTAATTTTTCGCACGATTTTGTCTCTTTGGCATCCCTTTTTGTGCATAATTTTTCCCATTCATGTCTAGTATACGGATCGGATTTGTCAGTAATTATAGGAATTAACAATGCATCCCATTGTTCAATAGGCTGCTTTAACGATTTTAGAGATTGTAAATTGTTATTTACGTTATTGTATAATGCCTTGATTTCTTTGGCGGATTCTTTTGTTATAGACGGAAAATCTTATTATTGCACGCACATGCGATCTAATAATTAAATGACCCTTTTCGTAATTATCAATTAAAGTGTCCCATGCCGCTTTGTAACTTGCAGCGGACGCTGGCATTGCTTTGATTGTTTCTAGCACTTCTTCTTCTAGACAGTTTTTTAAGTGATACATTTTTTGAACGTTGGACAGAGCTGTATTACCGATTAGAGACAAGAACGCGTCTTTAAACTCTAACCATTCGTTATAATTACCCTTGAACTTAGGCACCTGCATTTTTGGTAAATTTAGGTGAGCTAACTACGATTGAATATTGTTACTTGTACTAGAACTACTTGAATTATCGGCATTATTGTTTGTTTCGGAAAATTTCTGCAACACTTCATCGACGGAACCTGTTAATGAATTATAACCTGTTTCAAATTCCATCCGCTCGCTCTCCTCAGCTGCGGCTTGGGTATCATCTAACAATAGTTCGATATCCGATTGTATGTCGTTAAATTGACCTAATACTGGAATTAAATTCTCTAATCTTCGTTTTAGTTCGCAAATGATTTTGTTGTCTAATTTGTTTATATCGAGTGAATCATAGAAATGTTTGAACCTAGTAAGAATGCTTTTAACTTGTCCCCGTTTACGTTTTAACTCGCTTATATCAGACATTTCGAATCAATTTTAATCGATTTATTAGAATGGATATATTTATGGGATTGTAAATAGGGGTACTTGCTTGTTTTGTAGCTGCTCGTTTGGACTTGTTACTTGTGACGACTGGAACGATGATCCTTGATTTTGATTCGGTACTCGCTTCGCTTCGCCTGCGACACTTTTTCGGTATTCGTAACCTATACTTCTTCTTCTTACTTCTTGATCCTTTTGTTTCGCTGTAATCCTGCTCGAACTGGACCAATGTTTCGGTAGGGTCTTTGTTAAACTAATTTTAGTGGACTGTAAACTTTATTTCTCTAACTTTTTTAAATATATAGATTACAAAATACACAATTGACACGATGTGTCGGCCATTACAATCTTACTCTCGTTAACTTGGTCACAGATTAAAAATATATAAATAACTTAATGTTCTGTTCAGTGCTGCCAACAGTACAGACGGCGCCACCGCGCGCAATTCAAAAATTTACAGGGTTGGCCTTAACAATAGGCACAGCCTTCTTCATCTACTAAAGAAGGCTGTGGTCTCTATCATGTTTGGGTATTTTAGGTCCCATAAGATGTCTGTGTTTCGAACGTACCAAGGCGCAGCGGTGGTCGTGCGTAAGACTATATTTTCCAGTCTGTAATGACTTGATGTAGATCTTGACCGCGTGACCCCACGCCGTGGCATAGGTTAGCTGCGCTTGAAGTACCACCTTGATCAGTGTTCGCTTATTCCTTAGACTAAGGGTGTTTCCACCCTTGAGTAAGCAGGGGCGGATGGGGAAGATTAAACCGGCCCGGGAAATCGGTAAGATTGGCCGGCCCAATTTTGTTGAGAAAAAATATGATTAATATGATCCGATGAAAAAAGTATGATTTCTTTATTGTAACGGTCGTCGATAACATTCTGTATTAATTTTTTAAGATTTTAAAAAGACTTCAATTTTTAAAGATTTTAATAAGTATAAAATATTTTAAACAGTACAACTGAATGTAAAATATCGAAAATATACAGGGTGTAACGGATGCTGATGGTCAAACTTCAAAGGGTTATTATGCAAGTAATTTTCACCAAGTGCACCTTCTCCGCACGGAAGCAACTGTGTGACGCACTTCTCCATTTTGCTCTCGAAGTAGCTCCCAATAACTGAAAAATCCTTTGTTCGACCTATTCCCGAGTTTCAATTAGTACTTCATATACCAAAAACTTTAATCTACCCCACTAAAAGAAGTCTAACGGCATTAGATCAGGACTTCGAGGAGGCCACTTAACTGTATCAAAGGGTCATATCCATCTATCTTCATAATGTTCGTTTAGCCATGCCCAAATCTCCCTGCTGTTATGTGCAGATCAACCATCCATTTGAAGCCAGGAATTAACCCGAAAATTTAAAAGAACCTCATTAACAAATTTTTGGCGTTACCACCAATAAGAAGATACCACTAATTTTGCTCATTTCACAATTATTACATTTACTTACAGCACCTGGTATAGATGTTTTAACACTCTTTCCGATGGTATGTCTAAATTTGATGTGGCTGTAAGAATAATAGAGATATTTTTGTTTTTATGAAAAAGGGCACCAAATTTTTTGAAATCAAAAAATGTTAAATAAAAGAGCAACTATCAGCTTTCCAAAAAAAATCTTATAATACTTTTTTGTTGAAAATTACTTGTATAATAACCCCCTGAAGTTTGGCCATCAGCATCTGTTACACACTAAATTTAATATTAAAACTTACAAAGTAAGTCAAAATTAAATGAAATATATAATATAATCAAGCAAAATAACTTTATCACACATCACACTTCCGGCCCTACATCCAAGATTCGACTGTTATGGTAATACTAGTTTATTTCAGTCCTTGTTCGTGCTTATATAAAAAAAATTGTTTAGTAATATTCAAAAAAGCTTCTTAACCAGCACAATAAAATAAGCACGTGCCACGCACGGCATTTTCTTGTTTCGACTACGTTAATGCCGTATCAAACTAAAAAAAATAGTCTCGGGCTACAGCGGCCCGGAAGCAACCGGCCCTTCGGGAAAAATCCCAAAATCCCCGTTGGCCCATCCGCCCCTGTGAGTAAGGGATAGAGCATCGCTTTCTCATAAACGGTTTATTTTATCGACAATAAACAAGAGTACCTATTTTTAGTCTAAGGTTGAAACTACCCAGATTTAGTATTTTAAAGTCTTTATCGTACACGGTGTTAACAATTTAAGCATTAAGTTGAAAAGCTTAGCTCCCCCCTAGTAAACTAAAAAAGCTAAATATATTTCAAGGACACTATTTTAAGAGGTCCTTATTAGTGTCCACCCCATTAAATTTTTTTTAAATTATATCAAGTAGTTATTCAAGAAAAATTTCCAATGGCGCCCTTCAGGGATACATATCTTCGTAGGGTGGGCCCGTTCATGTTCTATCTGCACCCTAGAAATTTCCCACATTTTCCCTGACACCCTGTATACTGCTGGCATTTGAAACACTAATTTTTCCATGTACCTGTGGTCCTGTGACCCAGTGTGACGTCGACCAATCCATTGACAGGAATCTCGTCTGATAGTGTAGGAATGAGATAGTTTTGTAAAAATTCCAAATACTAAGCACCAGTTAAACGAGTCGGTAAAATGTGTGGCCCAATAGGCATCACATTCGCAATTCTCCTCCAATATTCACAAAAAATATTTGCTAGAGATTGGTTCTCTAGATTGCATAGAAATTGTTTCTGCTCAACATTGACAATTTATCCACAGATAAAATTTTCTTTGTAAAATTTTAATCCTCTGTTACTGCAACAATCATTTGCAGAAATGAACTCGGCGAGAGTGGTTTTCGAGTTTTTCTTGGATACGTTGCACGAGAAACGAATAAGTACAATAACATAGGTCATTTTCACTTATCTAACAATAATTTTAAATTTCCCACATCATTGTAACAACATAACAACAGACAGGCCAAACACGTTAGTATACCAAAAACAAACAAAAAAATAAAAACGTACGCACGGAACAAACACCTATCAGCGCTGAATTAATATTAAATTTTGTTGTTTTTATTTGTTTATTTTTTAATAGTTAATTCTATATAAGTTCTAGGAAATAGTTGCATGTTTTAATAAGTAAAATACGCTATTAAAATTATATAATCAACTTAACCGTGTATATTACCTATGTATTTATCATTTAATTAATAACGTATCTATTACATTATACAAAACACATTGTAAACCAGTATGGTGTGACATATTGTTACAGTAAACAAAAATATATATTTGCGTTAGAGATAAATACCTACGCACTTTTAATATTTCAACTTCTCTAAGAGTTATTTTCCTAGTAGCTGCGTCCTCCTCAGATTCTAGAAATTTTTTGACTGCTACCAACTGATGAGTTTCTCTATGTCTACATTTCATAACTAAACCATACGATCCTTCTCCAATAACAGATATTTGTTCATATTTTTCCATGTTTTGTTAAATAGTAAGTATTGCTTATTAATCTAAAAAAGATATCCAATAGGTTTGAATTTACGTGTTAAATAGGACAGGATTTAAAGATAGATTTGTCGACAATAGAAAAATCATCTTTCTAAAACGGTCTTAATTTTCAGTACAAGTTTTCATTGCTTTACCATGGAAAAGGGTGGTTATCATACACAAATTATATTTTGTTTTTCTTGTGCTTATTGTATATCAACATACAGATTTCCAACCTAATAAATAGGTATAGTACTTTTTAAGGCGTGAGGGGGTGGATTATTAATAGGAATTTTGAATGCATCTGTTGCAGAATATTGCAGAGTGTTGATTCAAATGAACAGTGAAGAAAAAGCAAATGTGAATGGAAAATTCTTTTTTATATAGTTGCCATAACTACAAAATATATCAGCCATCTTTAGGTATATATATACAGGGTGAGTCAGTCATAATGTCATTAATTTTAAGAGGAGATAGGGAATAATGAGTATAATGCGAATACGTGATTTAAAAAAAATCTAAATGCATATTTACGCCGAAAAAAAATATTTTCAAATCATTATTTAAACCCCCTTTTCAGACTGTCACTGACCAGCCACAGCCTTGGTCGGTTACAGCTCACAGTTCAACTCGATATCGACATGATGCAATGTTGTCAAGTTGTAATATTTTTCTATATAGTACCTACCCACCTAGGTTTTAGACATCACAAATAAACGGTTGTACTGACTATTTTAGAATATCATTTTTTCTTGCTCAGTTCAACTTCAGCCAATAATAATTTAAAATGTTAATACCCAATAAAATCAAATAATAATAATCAAATAATTCTATTAAAAATTGCAAGTAACGCGGTCCACTCAGGTTTTCCTGTAGAAAATACGGCCCAATCAAACGATACCCGTACACTCGTTTGTCGATTTTTCTCTGAGCAAATGTAGCTGTTATGACTGCAATAAAACTCCAACGTGTCTAATAATAAACTGAGTAATAAACCATTTACGTACATTACATAAAAAACCTATACTCAATGGGTAAATTATTGAGAAGCTGAAAAGTGTTTCGTGTTTAAATACTAAGTACTTAATAAAAAACCATCGTGTTGTCGACAGAAAACTGTCCAAGACCGAAATGGCACGCCGCTAATCTAAGTTATCGAGAGTTAATCTTGACCTTGACCTACCGTATTATTAGGTCAATAACCTAGTTACCTAGTTTTTGTAATGTTATTTAACGACAAGGAGTAAAACTATTTTTTTAAATCTAGATACATGAATGAATTTTCCTTAAATATTGATTTATTTGTTAATAAAAACAAATGTAGATAATAAATAAATGTTTTCGAATGTTAGGTTATTACAGTTTAATAATTTTGATATTACGTTTTCACTACGTTTTACAAATAAATATGAATTTTTAGTATTACTCGTAAGTACAATTAACCGCACACATAACCAGATGTACAATTTGTAGTTACGTACATTTAGCATAGAAATGTATTGTTTTTTAAGTAGTATGATACTAACCTGTTTACAGCCCACATTTCAAGTAAAACTGCATTTATCCGTCCATAGCACTTTATTAATAAAATTCAGTCGCATTTCGTCAACATTCTCCGTATAACACTACCATTTCCACATATTCGAAATTTGTAAAATTATGCGTTGTGAATTTACGCCAAATACGTGAGGTTAGACCGAAATAAACAAACTACTGCTTACTGCTTGTATTCTCTCCATCCCCCCTCCAAATGTGTGGCATGATCTACAAATTTGAGGGGGAAGAAATGCGGGAAATGCAGAGTGCTAAATGGAGGTAAATTTGAATAACACGCTGATGTGTTAGACGATATTATGTATGTAAATGTGGCATCCATGATTAATACGGCAAGTCTGTGGCAACAGATTTTCGTCGGGTGCGCCATCAGAAAGTTCGTAGCGTACCAGGAGCGTCGTGTTACTGATTTTTATAAGGTGATTTGTTTATTTTTTTAAAGGTCGATTAAAATTAATGACATTATGACTGACTCACCCTGTATATATTATTATAGTATTACTGCAATATTAGTATAACTACTTGATTTATTAGTATCCAACACTTAATGTATCAAGTCTTAAAAAAGACACTAAATAATTATGTAAATCATTGCAGACCCATTTCTTTACAACAAATGTTATGTTTAGGTCCATGCAATGTAATATAAGCATTAGCTAACATTTTATCTGTTGAAAGATATACAAGATTTATTTTATTAATATCTACCAGCTCTCGAATGTAATTATATCGCACATCTATATGTTTTGTGCGTTTATGTAATGTCTCATTAACGGCAATTTTGTGACTACTATGATTATCATTATATAATATAGTAGGCTCATTGCATTCGATTGGTTTACATTTGATATTTTCAAAAAGTTCATCGAAAAAACTTGTAAGAAAAACAGCGTCTTTTCCAGCTTCTGTTAATGACATGTATTCAGGTTCTGTAGAACCAAGTGCTACAGTTTTCTGTATCCTACATTCCCAGGAAACTGCAGCATTTGCAAATTTAAACACAAAACCAGTAAAAGATTTTCTATCATTTAGATCATTTGCCCAATCTGAATCTACATATCCTAATAACTTACTATTGGATGTACTATACACTGATCCTACACTTTTAAGTTTCTTTTAAATATCTCAGTATTCTTTTTGCTGCTTGCCAATGTTCTCCTGAATATCAGTTATTGAATTATAAGATATTGCAAATGCGATATCTGGTCGACAAGTAACAGAAAGGTACATATGAAGCAAAAAGTTTCTGATAAGGTACGTCAATTTTTTCTCCATTGTTTGTTAGTTTAATATTTGGATCCATTGGACTATTTACCACTTTTGCATCACTTATTCCAAACGGTTTAAGTATCTTTAAAATACAAGGTGTCCGGAAATAATGAGCAAAAAAATTCAGGGGATAATTTTAGACCGAAAATAAATGCTACCTCTTTCTATAACATTTTTTCCAAAACTGATTATTAACGGAGTTACAGGATGTTAAATGTTAAAATTTTATTTTCGATATTTGTAAATAACTTCTTAAGAAATCCAAATATTTACATAATATTTGTAAATCGGGGGTTTTCGCGGACGAGAAATTCAAATATATTTCTAATTTTAACATCACTAGTAGAGGGCCCCAATTGTGGCACACCATGTTTGTTTTAAATGGCAGAACTTTTTTGCATCTTAATGTATCCATCTGACTATCGAAACAATCGATTCTCCTACATGTTTTATTTGAAAAAGGTATACCTTGGTGAAGTCGGTAGGCGTAACCATTTTTTAAATAATACTATCTGAAATGCTCAGTGCACCGAGTAAAAACTGTTTTGGTTTCAGGTAAAGTGCATGCCTTTTCTGCTGAAAATACAGCAAAATGTTACTTGAAAAAGTTATTCAGAACTTCACTAACCAAGTAAACACTTTAACCGTACATATACAGGGTGTCCGGAAAGTAATGGGACCCAGCTTAAACATAGCTTCCTGTGATCAAATAGAACCGATTTAGACAAACTTAGCTTAGTCCAAAAGTGCCTCGTTTAGAAGTTACAGGCCTTCAATGTTTTCTTGTTAAGGACATAATTAAGAAACGATCATGTTGAAATTTGTTATAGTTATGTTTCAGATAAGTACAAGCATTGCGAAGGAGTAAGTAGTGCCGCATATGGTAGACGGCGCTCTTGGCAGTTTTTTTGTAACTCATTTGCCCAAAATTTACTCATTGTCAATGTTTTCGTTTCTGGGAAAAAATCCAAATTTTATGGTGATGGTAATTTCAAGACGTCTGCGTTTTGCATCACTTTGTTGCTCAGGTACCATTTTCCTCTGACAATTAAAATGATGGGGTATTACACCTTTTCTTAGTTGTAGTCTTTGTACATTTCCATTTAATTTGTGCTGCCAATAATTCTCCATATCTTCTTCCAAGTATTAATTTTAAAACACACATCATCTTTATGATCTCTGAATAAAGTGAAAAATGACTTACGGTGAAATGATCCTCGCAACAATATAACGCCGTTGTGTTCGATAGTGTTACATTCTCTTTTTCGTCTCTATTCATTGAAATGAACAATTTTTTACGCATTTTCTCATGTTTAGGAACCGAGAAGAATATTTTTCCGGGGTGGTTACCGTAGTGTTTTTGCACTTTGGTACCACACAATACTTATAAAATTTGTGTTTTATCGGTTCCATCCCCTTCGGCAATCCAAAACTTATGTTATAATCAATGCTGGACACCACACAAATACCACAAAGTTCGACGAGGGTTCGACGCTAACCACAGATTACAGATTAACGAGTTCGTTAACCGTCTTAACTAAACTACGTTGGTTTGACAATTTGACATGTGTCACCATGGACGTTTCCATATCCTGTGACGTAGACCAATCAGAATGTTGTTTCCGAACCCGTGACTATAGCTGTTTTTTTTTTGCGACGAAAGGTGTTCAACCCGGTTCAAAACATTATATTTTTGCGTTGAACCAGTGACGTCACACACGTCGTTGTTTAAACCGTGTTTAAAACGTTCAGTGAGTCCGGTTTGAACTCTTTAGATGCTTTGCTATTGGTCTATGCAGCAGTTGCCTAAAAAGTAGAGATTTGAAAATCGGTGTGATTTAAATTTTTAGATTAATATTTAAAATGGTTGTTATTTTGACACTTATTATTCTTGTTTATTTAAAAAGGAGTTGGTTGTGTACTATTGTATGTACCCCTGCAAATTTAAACGTATTTTTAGACATCCTGAATTACATAATCCAAAAGCATAATCCAATTACTTTTCTATCTAAATTTCATAAACCTGTCACTCATATAAACATGTTAGATATTTGTTTTTGGTTTGCAGATGCTAAAATCAATTTATATGTTTTTGTTGCAAAATTCACATATTTTCAAAATATATGTAGAAAAACATGCGGAAATATGTATTGTTAATAATTTCTACCACTAATAATCGTTCTATTTTAATCCAAACCTAGTGTAAACAATAATTAAAAAGTGTGAGGGTGATAGCAAAGAGAAACAAATATTTGATGACGTTACGTTTTGAAACTATACATTTTCTTGGTGCAATACATTAGTGACGTCACCATTGAATACGTTTTGAAACAGTCGATGAATACGGTTCGTCACAAAAAAAACAGCTTATATTTGAGTAAATTGCTATATAAAATAATTAATTATGAAAAATATAAAAACAATTTTACAGAATGAGCAAGATATTCTTGTTAAGTACTTAATATAAAATAAAATAACAATATTTTTAAGCATTTAAAAATTTCATGTAAATTGCCTATTGCGATATTGTTTATGGGCCGTGTTTGTCAGTTTCTGACTGTTATAAAATATTAAGTTCTACAAAATAAAAAATAAATAAATAAAATTCATGTATGAGATACGCAGAAAAAGTCAAGAGGATGATAGATCACATCACTCTTTATTTTATTAAAAATGGATGGTTCAAAATGGAAGTGCATAGAAATATTCATTATATCAGTTTAATACATAAGATGATAAATACGAAAAATCCGCCATATTTAAAGTTAATATTCGGTAATAATGTACACGATAGAGATCTGAGAAATGAACTTTTACTATACCGTGGAAAAATATACCTCTGCACTCATCCTCATTTTTTATACCCTCGTATTTTAATTTAGCTGCACATTTTTATAATATATTACCAAAGGAATTAAAATTAATTGTAAGTAGCAGCTTGTTACACATAAACTTGAGGAATATTTTGTAAGTCGCCAAAATAAATACAAATAATTAAAATTGACGAATACATTTTTAAACTGGTTATCATCTGTTCCTATTAGAATTAAGTTTTTTTTGTTTCTTTTACTTCATTCTGTTTAATATTGCTAATTAGTATTGTAATAATTTAGTATCTATCTTATTTAAAAAATGTATTCATTGGTGGTTGGGCCTAAGCACAGTATACTAGTCTTCCAAAAATCCGCCATCTTGTTGGCCACTTACATTTATTACTATAATTTTTGTGTGTCAGTTATGTTTTTCGAATTTTTGACATTATTACATGGTTTATTCACTCGTTATCGTTATTGTACTTATATTCCAGCTTTGTATGTCGTGTTGAGTGTTTAGTTTTATTACATCGTTATTGTACAACAACTACAAGAAAAAAGCGGGAGACCGAAGAAGCGATGGAGAGAGGCAGTGGCAATAGATCTAAGGGTGAAAAATGTAATATATTGGAAAAGAAAGGCGATGAACAGGATGGAGTGGAGGAGAATAACGCAGCTCTGGGCCTAAAAGGACTGTAAACAGCTTTATATATATATATATATATTGACACAACCTTCATTGCATATTAAACTTCGTTTATTTCTTAACTCTCCTTTCTACAACCCGCCCTGAACAGTAGAAAACCGACGAGGAGAATTTGGGAGTTGAAAGTTGTGGCCAAATAGATGAGAGGGAGACCAAGTTAGGCGTGAGATAGCTTAATTGAGAAAATCCTAAAGAAGAATTAAAACATGAAAGGAGGCAAAGGATGTAACCCAAAATAGGAAACAGACTGCTTTCATACATGGATGAAAGAAACCACTCCATACACCTAATAGAGTAACGGGGGTTTTTGATTATGTTACCTTTATATATATTTTGTAAACCTAAAAATAAATTGTACCTGATATACACGTTTTAATTTCATTTCGTACTTTCCTAAAAAAAATTATTAGTAAATATAAAAATTACACTGGGCTTAAATTTTATAATCTGCTAAGAAAATAAGATAAACGTATACATCTTGACATAAAGGCAAAAGTACTACAAAATATAACTTAAAACTACACTACTAGTCAACCTAGTTTCCATGTTTTCGCATTTTTTTAAATAAATTTATAAAATTCATACCGGTTTTATAATCAAATTCAAATTATATCTGCTAGAAACCTAAATTAAGAAAAAATGTGACCAAAACCTCAATTTACATTAAACTACACTGGATTACAACAGTTAATTAAGAATTAATGCAAAGGTATTAAAACTACGAAACAACTGGTTACGTTTACGCCATATTGTTAGCTATTTTTTCTAAAGTGGTGGTATTTGAAAATTGCCTAAATCCAAGTGGCCGTGTTACTTGTTCGTATGTTCTGTGGGATCCGCCATTTTCTTGGCGACTTTTTCTAGAGTGCGGGTATTTAAAAACTGCCAGAGTATTTCATTCATAAATTGTCTAAGATTCCGTACTGATTGATTAGTATACTGTGGGCCTAAGCAGCCAGAGGCTGAGCCTCGACAAATAAAAACTTTTTGATTTGATTTCCCTCAATATTACTGCAAGCCTTTCTTCCACTGATATAACATTATGGAATGTTGTTGTTTGGCTTCTGTATTTCGTTATTCATGTACGAACAAAGTTCATGAAATGAAAATACACTCATCCTTGAAGTACGGAAAAATTCTTTGGATATGAGTACGTTAAATAATGTGTGGAGCTCTCCACACGTAAGTTCTCTGCACGTTAATTGCATACACAGAGTATTTTAATTTTCTCCGTTATTTCTTTAAATAACATGATACAGTAATGGTGGAAATATGATTGAAACTAATCAAAACGCTGTCATGTCGTTGACGCTTGACCACGATACATGTTTTCGACCGGTCGCAACGTTCGCGGCGACCAGGGGGACAATTTTTGACCATTCGCAACTATAGAAAAGCTTCGTAAATGTGCGAAGAGTACGAAATCTCATTTTTGAGTATTCGCATCTTTGCGTATGCTCACATTTTTATACGTTTTACTGCGAGCGGCGAGAAACTCGCCGATGTCAGGTTGCGTATGCGTTGGGGTGCCGGGGGTGCCTACATTTTAGGTAATATCGACTGTTATTATTTTCTTTCATCTGTCTTAGTAGTTCAGTGTTGTATGTGAACTTTGTGGTTGCTTGTCGTGATCAATATAAATCATTAAAAAAAAATGGAAGAATTAATGGATGTGCTCGCAATACGTAATTTGGAAATATCAGAGCAACAAAATCGACCAAACAACCAGTATAACCCTCGAGATCCATTCATAAAACTAAACCATGTACAATTTATTAAGATGTTTCGATTAACAAAAGATCTTGTCATATATTTGATAGAATGTTTGGAACCTTACATCCGTCCGGTATTGCAGATAACAGATTTAGACATCACTACGAAGGTATACATACCTACATGAATGCTTCTTCAGTCCCGAAATTAATAGCTTTTCTACATGTTGTAGATTCTAATCGCTTTAATTTTTTTGCCAGCGATAGCTGCCAACCTGATGTTGGTGGCAATAAATATCTTGATGTGTGCCAATCAACAGTTTCCAAATGTATAAAAGAAGTTACAGATACGTTATTACAATCGGAATTCTTCAATGATTGGGTGAAATTTCCTCGGAATTAACTGAATAAAATTAAGCAACGGCAAGATTCTAATATATGAGTACCTACGTTTCGATCTACATTGATATTATTATCATTTTTATTGCAGATTCTATGATGAGCACGGCATTCCTGGTGTTATAGGATGCATAGACTGTACCCATGTTGCAATTGTGGCCCCAAAAAGTGATGATCCTGAATTTCCTGAACAAATATATGTTAATTGAAAAAATTAACACTCTATAAATGTTCAGTTGGTAAGAGCACTATAGCACATAACTAATTACAAGAGCATACATTTTTGCTAACAAAGGTAGGATTCGTAGGTTTGTGATGCAGATTTAAAAATTATAAATGCAAGTGCCAAATATCCTGGTAGCAGTAATGATGCATTTATTTGGAATCGATCAAATCTGCAAACTCTGTTACGGCAAATTCGTTTAACAGGCAACGAATACTACTTTCTCTTAGATAGAATGATGATGTGCAAACTAATTTTTCAAAAAAGTAGTACAACAACACCAGTGAAATATTTTGTTTTGTCACTATTGAACATGGTATGACAATAGCTATAATTAAGACATTTTTATTATAGCTAATTCAGAGTACACGTGAGAACTTGGTTAACACCTTTTAATCAAGTTGAACCAAATACTCCACAATACCGCCACAACACTATTTATAAAAATACAAAAGTAAATATAGAGTGCTGTAACGAAGTATTGAAAGCTAGGTTCCGGTGCTTATTAAAACAGGGTGCTCCACTACACACCCGACATCGCCTGTAGAATTATAAATAACCGTGTGGTTCTTCATAATACAATTTCCCCGCACCAGATAATGAAGATTAAGATGTAGATTACGGCATAATAGATCACCATATTGAAGAAGAAGAAGTAGTTAGACGGAGCAACCCTGTATTAGCAGACGGCAGGAGAGCAAGGATGAGGCTTGTGAGACATTTACGGCAGGGCCAACAAAATTAATCACTGTATTTTCTTTTTTTAAATACAAAATTATGTAAGCAAAATAACTTTTAATAACTGAATAACACATGAGCATAAAATAAATTCTATTCTACAAGCAGGTACTACAACAGTCTTTTTTTACTAATATTCTAAGACTTTTTCCGATTGATTCTCGGGCTTTATTTTTTCTTAATGTTAAGTCTTCCATGTTCTTCATATGAATCAATTTATTCTTGTAATATTCTTTTTTGGCGTCCAGTTTGTTATTTAAGTTTACATCGAAACAAGTTGCTGCTACGGCTGAATTTATCAAATTATCCAGAGTTTTTGGTAATTTCTTTCTAGTTGTTTTTCCCGTCTTTGGTGAAATAATCGGCACTTCAGGAACCGTAGTTGCAGAAATAGTAATTGAAACCCCGGTAAAAACAGCTGACGAAGTTACTGCAGGAACGCTGGCTGAAGTCACTGTTGGTGTGATGGCCCGAATTGCCGAAGTTGCTGTATATGCAGTGGCTGAAGCTGCTGTATGTGCGGAAGCTGCAGCAGATATTTCCAGTATATTGACAGAATCTACAGCACTTAACACAAGCACTTCTTGGCTATCTTGTCCTCGTACTATTTCACAACTGTTCATATCGAATTCTATTTCCTTTTCATCAACAGTGAAATTGAAGGCTACCGAAGATTCTTGTACATCATGATCCTCAATTGATACCTTTTTTATTATAGAAAGAACTTATTCCTCTACATTTGTTTCTTCTTTTAAGGGCTTCTCCTCCAGTATCTCTGTACTCCATCCTATTCTTGGCTTCTTTTGATTTTGTCCTGCTGCGAAGATCATGCCACGTCTGGAACAGAAAAAATATTGTCATAGAATATGTCTTAAATATTAGTAAAAGAAAACACTGTTGTAGTACCTGCCTGTAGAAAAGAATTTGTTTTACGCTCATGTTATTCAAAGTTATTAAAAGTTATTTTGCTTACATAATTTTTTATTTAAAGAAAGAAAATAGAGTAATTAATTTTGTTGGCCCAGCTGTAAATGTCTTACAAGTCTCATCCTTGCTCTCCCGCCGTTTGCTAATTTAGGGTTCATCCGTCTAACTACTTCTTCTTCAATATGGTGATCTATTATGCCATAATCTACATCTTGAGCTTCATTATCTGATGCGGGAACATTGTACTTAACATTGTATTTATAATTCTACAGGCGATGTCGGATGTGTAGTGGAGCATCCTGTCTTTTAATAAACACCGGAACCTAGCTTTAAATACTCCGTTGCAACACTCTATTTTTACCCTTGTATTTTTATGGATAGTGTTGTAGCGGTATTGTGAAGTATTTGGTTCAACTTCATTAAAAGGGGTTAACAACCAAGTTCTCAGGAGATACCCTGAATCACCTATAATAAACATTTCTTAATTATAGTTTATTGTCATACCATGTTCAATAGTGACAAAACAAAATATTTCACTGATGTTATTGTACTACTTTTTTGGGAAATTAGTTTGCACATCATCGTTCTACCCAAGAGAAAGTAGTCTTCGTTGCCTGTTAAATGAATTTGCCGTAACAGAGTTTGCAGGTTTGATAGATTCCAAAAAATGCATCATTTGTGCTACCAGGATATTTGGCACTTGCATTTATAATTTTTAAATCTGGTCACAAACCTACGAATAACACCTTTGTTAGCAAAAATATATGCTCTTGTAATTAGTTATGTTATAATGCTCTTACCAACTGAACATTTATAGTGGTATTTTTTTCTATTAACATATTTGTTCGGGAAATTCAGAATCATCACTTTTTGAGGCCACAATTTCAACATGGGTGCAGTCTATGCATCCTATAACACCAAGAATGCCGTGCTCATCATAGAATCTGCAATAAAAATGATAATATCAATGTAGATCGAAACGTAGGTACTTATATATTGGAATCTTGCCGTTGCTTAATTTTATTCAGTGAATTCCGAGGAAATTTTACCCAATCATTGAAGAATTACGGTTGTAATAACGCTGTAACTTCTTTTATACATTTGGAAACTGTTGATTTGGCACACATCAAGATATTTATTGCCATCAACATCAGGTTGGTAGCTATCGCTGGCAAAAAAATTAAAAGCGATTAGAACCTATAACATTGTAGAAAAGCTATTAATTTCGGGACTGAAGAGGCATTCATGTAGGTATGTACCTTCGTATTGATATCTAAATCTGTTATCCGTAGTGCCGAACGGATGTAAGGTTCCAAACATTCTATCAAGTATATGACAAAATCTTTTGTTAATCGAAACATCTTTATAAATTGTACATGGTTTAGTTCTATGAATGGATCTCGAGGGTTATGCTGGTTGTTTGGTCGATTTTGTTGCTCTGATATTTCAAAATTACGTATTGCAAGCACATTCATTAGTTCTTCTATTTTTGTATATATATGATTTATATTGATCACGACAAGAAACCACAAAGTTCACACACAACACTGAACTACTAAGACAGATAAAAATGTGGGCATACGCAAAGATGCGAATACTAAAAAATTGGATTTCGTACTCTTCACACATTTACGAAGATTTTCTATAGTTGCTAATGGTCAAAAATTGCCCCCTCTGGGGTTCTATTTCGAATGTCCGCATACGTATTGCGAATTAGATATTTTTATCCTCCTTCTCACAACGGTAATTAAGAGAGACCATGTAATCCGCATGATGTTACTCTTCGGAAGTCAAGAACAGACCCCCAGGTCGCAAGCATGGCCCTGAGTGTAAGCTAAATTTAGCTTATCCTTGAGTGTATACAGGGTGATTCAGTCATAATGTCATTAATTTTAACCACGTATTCGGAAAGCCTAATAAAGACAGAAAATCGAAAAAAATGTTTACTCGACTTTTCAAAAGATAAACAAATGACCCTATAACAATCGGTAACACGACGCTCCTAGTAGGTACGCTACAAATTTTCAGATGACGCGTACGAGTATTGAAGCTTAGGAGTGTTGCCAAAACCACATGCATTTTTAAGGTATTAATTATGCGATTTGTCAAGTTCTGACGTAAAATTTATTCATCATGCCCTCGTAATACAAATTCAAAAGCTCCGCATAAAACAAAATCAAATTGAGCTTGTCCATTAATATTTCCAAATAATCCAAATCTGATCTAATTATGAATCAGAATCAGATCTATTACTCATGATTAGTAAGTTACGAATAACATAGACGCACATGGACAACACAGATGCACATGTCTATTAAAATGTCTTTTATGTCTTCATTTTTTCACGTCTCTGTTCAGTAGAGGACAACCGCGGTCTTTCACTCTCTCACTACTTCACTTTACTCAAATTCAAGTATTTTTATTTAGGCGAATAGCAAATTTTATTAATAATTATAAACTACACTGGCGACACAAACACGAAATTCAACAAACCTCTACTATGCTAAATCGTGAAAATGTAAATGATGGATAATGGATGTGGAATGTGGATAAGGGAGAGAGAGAAGTCGGGCCGTCTGCATCTGTTCCAGACTCGAACGATGTTCGACTTATTCCACCGGTAACCTATTAAACGGGAATTTGAACTGCTGCGAGTGTGCTGATTACAGCCTTTCTGATGTCGGCGCTAATTACAGCGGTTGATATTTATTATAAAATTCTTAACATTTCCTGTTGATTACACCGGGTGTTTATAAAAATACAAATTTAATTATTGTTTGTTTCTGTTATTATTTAGCGGTTATGCAACTCTGCAGCGCTTGTCATTGAGTAGATATTAAAAACAAGGTTATTGACTTAAATACGGTAGGTCAAGACTCGGATTGCGGGATTGTTGATCACTCAATAGGTATGTCTCACTGTTTTTTTGTTGACAGCACGAGGGTTTTTTATTACTGTCTATTTAAGAGGCCTCTTTAGGTAACTTAATACTAGTTGCAAAATAACTCCAGTAATAATGATCCGATTTCGATGCGGCTTGCACCAGTTTTCTTAGAAAAAAATACAGTTTCTTGGATGCCCTAAATCATATTTTTTGACACGAATAAACTAAGGTTTAAAACGTAAAGGCAACAAAATAAATGGGCATCCTAGAAGCGACGAATTATTTTACTAATTTATACACACTTTGTGTCTGAAAATAATTGATAATAACTGTAAATTTGGAACTAAGAGAATGCATTTTAAGTTAAAGCCTGCTAAAGGAGCCGCTTACGTTCAAATAGTATCAGGCGATGAAATACGAGGTAGCCAAAGACATAAGATATAAGGCAAGTTGCAAGGCAAGCTGCGAGGCATTTCACTATTTATGTAATGAAATGTGAATGGTTTATTTTGATCCGTTGGAGTTTTATAATTTCAATATTAAATATGTTTTATGTTGAAACTTAGTGCCGATTGTATAAAAAGTACCTGAACTGCCGTTTAATAGAACTTAGTTCAAATTCTGAACTGGTTTATTTATATGTGTGTTGTATAAACAAAACTTATGTGTAGTTCAGCTGAACTATGCATTACTGAGGTTGGTAGAAGTGCGGCTTGCTAAATTTTTATTTTTAACTGTGACATTTGACAATTTAATCTAAGTTGGCGCGAAATTTTGTAAGGTTATATTCTACCTTTTGAGTTTTATTTTACTGTAGATATCTTTAACATTCTCTTTACGATATACATATTACTTAAATAATAAATTATAGTGTTTTATCCATGTTTCATCTAACTTACTTACAATGATAGTGGTGGTGGGTATTTCTTTGCCATCTATTTTATGTCATTGCTATTGCAGAACAAATAAAGACAAAGTAGTGATACGTGTGGAGTTTTTTAATAATATTTTTCTTTAATATCTTCTAATTAACTGTTATAATAAATAATTAAATACAAAATGTTTTAGTTTCTCAGTTTCTGCTTCAAGTGGAGTAAACTAAAAAATCTTGGATTTTTGAGGATGCTTCCATAAATAAACTACAGATATAGGTAATAAATCATAACTCTTTATTTAAATGATTTGATCGTTCTCTCAATTGACACTTCTAGGATGTAAGACAGCATTTACTGAAATCCTTTGTCATCTGTTAAGGGTTAGTCTAGTCAATTGACACTTCTAGGATGTAAGACAGCATTTACTGAAATCCTTTGTCATCTGTTAAGGGTTAGTCTAGTCCATCGTAACAAAACGCGGGAAAATACTCAAAAATGTATAATTCTATATTCGAGTTTATAATCACTTGTCAAGTGTCAAACCGTTGAACTGCAGTTCACTTGGTTAAACGGCCGAGATCGGTCAGCCAGTTTGAACTACGATTTGATCCACGTTTAACGTTTATACAACCTGATTTTGCCTTTGATTTACAGTTTAACGTTAAACTTGAGTTCAAAATCTTTATACAACCGGCCCTTAATATGTTAATTGCATACTTTTAAAAAATTATTTATATCATTACTTACAATAAGGCCGGCATTAGACTGTAAAAGTTTGTCACGTACCATTTATCATATTTTTTACAAATTTTATTTTATAACATTTATTTTAAAGAAGTTGAGTACATTACACTGTTTCAAATGTTTTACTACTATTATCAATAAAAATTGATGACCGGCAAGTAGCCTGCGGCGCGACAGTTAGTGCAATTATAGTAATGAGTTTAATGCTGAAAAGCAAACGCTTATGGGCAAGACCATGGATTGAAAAACGTGGTTTAAGAGGTATCCATCAAAATTTACTTCGATAACTATTACGATTTATATAATCTTGATGATGACTGATGATATAACGTTTCATATCCCTCGTATTCCAATATTAATAATTTTGTTGATGCAATGTTTGACACAAATTTGCCTTTCGCCATCTTAGAATTCAACTATTAAAAGTTTTATAAAATGTAGCAGTTTTCTATTACATTTACTAAAAAAACTTTTATAGCAGAAATGTTTTATAAAATCTGATATATTACACAGTCAAATGTTTAGTCAAATATATTTTATAAAATATCTTTGTCAAAGATCTTTTATAGTCTAATGCCGGCCTAAGTACCATAGGAAAATATTTCAATTTGGCAACGTCGCGTCATGCCGAGTTAAATTGCCGCCAGCATGATTTGAAAATATTTTTTCCCGCGTAAATATGCATTTATTTTTTTTAAATCGCGTATCCGTATTATACTCATTTTACCCTATCTTCTCTTAAAATTAATGACATTATGACTGAATATCACCCTGTATAGTCAAGGATAATATTTAGTTAATATTTTCAATACTTATGTTTTTTAAACTGAAATTTATAGATATGTACTATCGTTTTCAATAATAATGACACTCATTAAAATGAATTTTGCGATTTCTTTAGAACTTCCGATGTATTTATAATGAAATCTACTTCACATTTTTAATATTAGTTATTAGTTGTTTCACTCACCGATAGAGATTTAATGAAATTTCTACTCAGAACTTCCAGAAGTTCAAAAACTGTTTTAAGAGAGTGTCATTATTGCAAACGATTGTACATACCTATCCCATGCCTAATCTACAGAATTTTATTAAAATCTAGTTCGCTTAAGTAGGTAATTTACTAAAATCTCAAAACTGAATTAATTTAATTTAATACAAATTATTTTAAAATGTTATTTAAATAAATAATGGGTAGATAAATAATAGTAAGAATTTTTAATAATTTAAAAATACTTACCTAAAATAATAAATCTTGACAATGTATTAAATATTTGACAGTAAGTATACGTTAAGTATTCCAATATATTACTTTATTATTAGTATTTAAAAAAGGCATCGGTTAATATAAATAATCATATATAGACATTTTCTTTAAAAATAATTAAAATGTAAAAGACAGAAATTAACTTTCAAATGTATACAATACTATTCAATGACAGTATTATTCTGTCAGATTTAATTAAGAACAATAGAGAGTTTAAGTCGATTGTTGATTATCATGATACGTAAAACGTAGAACATGTAATTTTCACGTTTACGTACTAGTTAGACTCGTGTTTCAAAAATGAGTTTAAGGAGGGTAAGTTATCACAGAATCATATTAAGGCTGTATGACACGGTGTAACATGTAAAATAGTTTTTTATTTGATATATTAATTAAAGTGGTTCGTGCCATATCATACAAGCAAAATGTACATATAAAACTGAAAATTAAAACATGTTCTATTTATATAAAATTCTGAATACATTTTTATGTGAACAATAATAGAACCTCCAGTGCATCTTTCCCATATCTTTCCTATGTTTGCTTAATTTACTGGTTATTGGTTATAATAACAATAATTATTATTAGTACTAAATATATAAAAAAATGCTTATTTAATTCTGTGCAGAATTTTATATACAATTTTATACCGTGTAATACGGCCTTTATTCAGAAACGATGATTATTACTTCAATCTACGAGTATTGCTCCTTCTATTCGGTTAGTCTTTTATCAATCTGTTCTGTGCATTCGGAAGTTTTCGGCCACCTGTTCGGCACGTATACGTCTTTGTTTACATTACGCAAAGACCCGTGAGCCCACGTACATCCGTATCACGTAAACGTGGAAAATTCTAATTTGAGCATGCGCGATGATCAAATTCTACGTACACGTTCACGTATCGGACATAACTTAAACTCTAATTTTTAAGTTTAGACGGTGGTTGCATTAAATGCGTAATCATACCACTGAAATTGTATATTATGATGACTGGAATGCTCGTCAAGCTGCGCGAATGGATTAAGGTACGGGTTCGCTGGTGTGACTGCGGCTGCGGCTCGCTACTGCGACTCGTCGCCGACCAATAGGCAGTCTAAATGCTGTAGTTGATGAGAACATTCAGACTGTCTATTGGTTGGCAACGAGTCGCAGCCGCGAACCGCAGCCGCAGTCGCACCAGCGAATCCGTACTAAGGTACTCATGATCAGCGCCATATTTGTTAATACTACAAATAATTCTAAACAATTGTGGAAAAATTTTAAAAAATGGGGTGTATGTACTAGGCTGAGGGGAGACAGTTTTCCCAGTCATCTTATGGTGCCGGATAATATAAACGATTATTTTTTAAATATAGCTAGGGGCTCTCATATTGACATGAATTTAATTCAACATTTTACGCAGAACACCTTTAGCCATAATTCATTTTCATTGAGTGCTATATATAATAATGATATTTTGATTGGCTTGAATAGTATTAAGAGTGAAGCTTATGGTATAGATGGTATCAATATAAAAATGATAAATATTGTAGCTCCTTACTGCATAGATGTTGTTAGAAGTATATTTAATGATTCTATTAGTAGGGGGGTTTTTCCAAATTTATGGAAGATCGCGGATGTAATACCATTACCGAAGGTTACGAATTCAAATATATTCAATGAATTACGACCTGTATCCATAGTACCAGCGTTTTCAAAATTATTCGAGAAAGTAGTAGCAGTTCAGAATAAGGCTTACTTGGAGACTTGTAAAGTTTTACCAGTGGTGCAGTCCGGATTCCGTAAAGGTCATAGTACTTCTTCAGCATTAATAAAAGTTATTGATGATATTTCTGTTGCATCGGATTGTTTATTGTCCACCGTGCTCGTTCTTTTTGATCAAAGTAAACCCTTTAATTTGGTACCCTACGATTTATTAATATCAAAACTATCATTTATTGGATTTGATTATGCATTGTTATCATGGTTTTACAGTTACTTACATAATAGAATACAAATAGTTAAAATTAATGAAGATATGTTTTCACAGTTGAGACCAATTGAGAGTGGCGTATCACAGGGGAGCATTTTGGGCCCTATCTTATTTTCAATCTTTACTTTCGATTTACCACAAGCAGTAAAGTACGGGCAGTAGAATAGCTATGCCGATCCTGCTCCACAATTCAAGATGGCGACTGGAGCAGGATCGGCATAGCTTTCAGCCGTCTACGTCACAATGTTTGGGAGGGGTTACAAGTTTGTAGATAGATGGCGCTAAGCTACTTTAATAATAATAATCGTATTATGCTCATGCTGAGCGAAAGCGTTTAACACTTGAAGTATATTGTTTAATCGATTTTCTTCTGATACAATGAGTGGTCAAAAGCGGGTTGTGTTTAACTTAGACAATAATAAAACCATTATACTTATGGATCCTGATGGTTTGTTTGAAAAAGCAAGAAAATCAGATTGGATGCAGATGGCTAGAGATAGAGCTCGCTTTCAAAGAAGAATCAATGATGTCTCATTTATTATAAGTAGTGTTTTAGATAATAATCATCGATCACGTATTTACTATGAAAGATTTTGTTGCATGTCTATTACTATAAAATAAAGTTTTATTTTCATCACTCTGTATATTATTTTGTGGATACCTAACCTGTTTAGTGTAAGGGCTGTTATAAAAGTATGTAACACTCAGTTATTTCAATTATTATCAAATAAGAATCGTGCTGAGCGGAAGTGTTATTAATTGCAATATGCCTGTTCCAGTAAAGTACAAGTGCATCAAATGTGGTGGAGATTGCGACCTGCCAAATAGAAAATGTTTCACATGTAAAACTAAGGATTATTTTGAGGGTGCTGATGGATCAAAACATGTTCCTAGTTCTTACTTTGATAAAAGTGATTCCAAGTAACTGTTGCTGGTTGTGTCCAGTTCAACTTATTAGCCTTTCTACTATAAAAAGTAGGAGAGTAAATTATAATTCCAAATGTGAGATGGAGGGGGTACTAGAGAAATATGGGTGGGGTGGGTGAATAAGGTATATATATATGCATATATGAGACTTATTTGAACAGTCAGTCTACTATATTCATTTATATTCAACATGGATCTGCAAAAGTTGAACAAGGCAACTTCATATAAAGAAATTAAAATGTGAAAGATTTAGAAATAAATCAAAAGTTTAAAATAGTGAAGCTGAGGTTTAGTAAAACAAAATATGGTGACAGTGTTGTGGCTGAAACTGAAAATTTTTCCTGCTATTTACCAAGAAGATTTTACATGCATTTTGAGAAGGAAGGTATTGAAAACTTTAACGATTCTTTAAGAAGTCGACCTGTATATCTGGTTAGTAAAGGAAAAAAATTGGTTTAACAATGGACATTACATTTATCCAAGACGATGCATGAAGAATTCATAAAAGGATTATTAATATGTATTTGTCTACAGGTCTTATATTCCAGACCAATGTGTTATTATACCTAGTTATAAAATAAAAATATTTGTATCGAATTAGCAATTTTATTATTCTACCTCGTACATATACTATAAATAAATCCTTGTATACTATATGTTCTGCTCCAGTGTATTACTGAAGCATGAAAATTCATAAAACGAATATTAATATTTTATTTTGAAGTAAACCTTTGTCTACAAGTCTTATATTTCAGGTGAATGTTTTATTGTACCTAGTAAGAAAATAAAAATATTTATATTGAATTAGCAAATTTATTATTCTACCCCTGTACATATACTATAAAAACATAATACAGTGAATGTTTTGTCATAGTTTTTCTCCTGAAACTTGATCGAACCTTGTATATAAGCAGAATCTAACATTTTACACATATATGGTTATTATTATTTTATATAAAATAAATGTAACACATTACTGGAAATGAGTCGTAACGTTTCTATCGGACCATTTTTGTTGTAAGCATGACCATAGACTTACAAGACAATTGAGTTTAGCATTGGTTACTTAAAAAATCTATAAAACAGTGCAACAATAACCACCCTAACATTTCGACATCTCATTTAGTTTAAAAATTTTTACTAGGTAACATATATTTTAAAATTTTTTAATATTTGAATTATAAACTATAATCCATTGCATTAATAATATTTTATATGATGCTGAAAAGCTGCTATGTAGCACATATCTGACTTTAATGTTCACGAGAAAATATATTTATAATTAAAAAAATAAATAAATTTGTTATTTTACTTGTAATAAAAAACTATATAATTTCATAATATGCTTTATTATTTATTTGATATTCAGGTTTGACTTGGTAAAGAAATAAAATGAATAGATAATAATGCTATATTTTTTTAAAAAACTATACTACAATACATAATTAAAAAACAAAATATAATATAAATATATACAAAAAACAAAATATATACAAAAAAGAAGATTAAAATGAGCACTAATTTAATGAAATTAATAATTAATTATTAATTTCATTAAACTTTGCTGCGATGGCCTCATATTTTTTTCTAGTCTCGTTAGCAGAACGCTCCTCTTATCGATGGAGCGTTCTTGCTCATCGAGCAGCCGAATTTGTTCCCTGAGGGTCTCTCTGTGTACCCTCAACGATTTTCGCTCCCCTTTAGCCGCGATATGAGGTCATCGCTGTTTTTAATCTTCTTTTATAGAAGTCATCTTTCCATCCATCCGCTGGCGGAATTGTGCCCTCCGCTGCTTTTCTTCATTAATTGCTCCTGTCCAATAATCTTCGGAATCCGAGGAGGAGGAGCAGGTCGAGGGCGTAGGCGACAGCGAGCGAATGAAGATGAGGGCCGTCTAATGGTTTTCCGGCCAAACCCAAATCTTTGCCTCTGCAACAAAAAAATAACAGATAAAAATAAATACATATTTAACAATTTTTTTAATATTTAACTAGAAGGAAGTGCAGGAATTTACATCGGAGGATTGTGGAAAACGTCCGCGTCATACTCTTGTTCGAAGCACTTCCTTTGGCAGCGGCCACCTTCGACGAACAACTTGGGCTTGGCTTGAAGCTTCCAATGAGGTAATTGCCTTCACGGCCAAATTGAGTTCCTCTGATATTCTGTAAAAACGAGAAAATAGTTTAATAAAACGTAGAAAACATTAGAAAAAAACTTACGCCTCATTGATGGCTTCATCCAAATGAGGATTCTGCATTTCCTGCTGATAGATCTCTTCAGATAAAAATTGAGTCATTTTTAAAATGGTATAAAAATTATTTTTCAAGCGAAGTTAAGACTGTTCCTACTAATAGGTTTGTATAAGAATGAATATACTCAACGAATGCAGTATGCTTATATATCAAATTGTTGCAACGTACACAGTAATATGAACATCCGGTGAATTCCGTTGAACTGTACAGGTCACTAACTTTCTGGTGTCAGATAAAATTCAGTTTCATACTTATTCTTTGAGAATTGTAATCCGACACCATTTCCTGCTGAGTTAACAAAAAATGTAATTTGACACCACGTTTTGAAATTTGACACCGCGTTTTGTAATTTGACACCTTATTTTGAAATTTGACACCACGTTTTGAAATTTGACACCGCGTTTTGTAATTTGACACCTTATTTTCACGTTTTGAAATTTGACACCTTATTTTGTAATTTGACACCTTATTTTGAAATTTGACACCGCGTTTTGAAATTTGACACGGCGTTTTGTAATTTGACACCTTGTTTTGTAATTTGACACCTTGTTTTGAAATTTGACACCGCGTTTTGAAATTTGACCCCACGTTTTGTAATTTGACACCTTATTTTGTAATTTGACACCTTATTTTGAAATTTGACACCTTTGTTATGAAATTTGACACCGCGTTTTGAAATTTGATACCGCGTTTTGTAATTTGACGCCTTTGTTTTGAAAATTGACACCTTTGTTATGAAATTTGACACCGCGTTTTGTAATTTGATACCGCGCTTTGAAATTTGACACCTTATTTTGAAATTTGACGCCGCGTTTTGAAATTTGACACCGCGTTTTGAAATTTGATACCGCGTTTTGTAATTTGACGCCTTTGTTCTGAAAATTGACACCTTTTTTATGAAATTTGACACCGCGTTTTGTAATTTGATACCGCGCTTTGAAATTTGACACATTATTTTGAAATTTGACACCGCGTTTTGAAATTTGACACCGTGTTATGTAATTTGATATCTATTTAAACAACACCAACATCATACATATAAAATTATGAATTTTAGTTCCTTTTTTTTTTTAAGTCGCTTATTTTTTTTTATTGCATTTTTGAAAAATACTTTTGTTCTACAATTCAAAAAGTAACATTGCAACCCCTCATCCTTATGTAAAATTTGGCGCTACCCCCACCCCCGATTTTCATACTAGTTGTGAAACCAAAATTATACCATCGTTCGATAGCTTTTTCTTTCCTCTTCATAATAAAAAAAAAATCAACTTTCTATCTCTTATAGTAATCAAGTTATAACGAAAAAACTGTTTAAGGGTATTTTGTTTTTTTCGCCCCTAGCCCTTAAACGTGACGCTTGACGATGAAGTTTGTATAAACTTTTTTTCTTTACTCAACCTCTACTATGACTTGCTAGAATTTTAAAAATTCTATGATTGGTTTCATTTTCAGATTTCAGAAATGTCCAAATTTTGGATGTGTATAGGATCTCTGTTATAGGTTTATTTTTGGGATAATCTGATACAGGGTCAATTAGGGAATGTCAAATCATGTAAGATTTTTCCATATTAAACAAAAATACGTGACCTTGACATACTACCTATTACGATTTTCAGAAAATAGCATTGGCCAAATTCATCTAATCTATTTCACTTCATACTATATGCTATATACTTTCGTTTTATGATTTTAAAAATCAAAAAAATTTCAAAACCAAAATTTTTTCAAAATCATGTTTTTTTCGAGACAGGTTTTTTCTGATGACAAATTCTGAAAGAGCACCTCGAAAACATAAAGATACACAGTTTCATATTTTCACCTTTTCTATGCAAATAACTTTGAAATTTAAATTTTTTAGATTCGTACTTTAAGTTAGGCAAACAAATTTTTCATATTTTCTATGTATTTAAGATGACTTAAAATCTTATAAAGTTATGTAAAGTGTTCCACCAAGACGTATTCAATAATGCTTAATGTTTCACAGATTCGTTATTCCTCCCACCACAATCATTATAAGCGCTGACTTGATCATTTAGAAAGTATATAAAGCAGTATCCTAGAGTTTGTAACCATATTACAGATATTAGTATCTGAGCTAAATAAAACATTATTTTTAAAGATCCTTCAAAAAAGATGACTTCCGACTGCGTGGTAGACATTCAGTGTTTTAAAATTAGTAACAAGAAGGACGACATCAGATGGGCTGTGAAGGAATTGGGGTTTATAATGGTAAAATCTCCTACCATTATATATTTAAACCCCTTTCCCTTTCATCAGCTGTCATGGGAGCTACAAAAGAGGCGTATTGGGTAGTCAACTACCATCATGGTATTCCATGGAATGATGGCAACGAATCCCTCGAAGATCTTCCAAAAATTCTTAAGGCAGCAACCCAGACAGCTGGAATAATATATGTGAAGGGGAATCAGAAGGCTGAATTCCTAAGGAAATATGTAGACAAACCGGTGGTTGAGCTTCTGGAACGTCCAAAATTGAAGCCCATGGTTCCGGAATGTTGGCACCACAAAATGCAGCATTGCGCATGTGCGTTAGCAAATGTTTACAGTTTATATAATTTTTATTTAGAATTTGCAAAATAAAGAAATAAATTATATATTTTTGTTTTATTGTTTTCCTGTAATATAGTTGCTGCAGTATATTTTTTAAGAACATATCATAAATTATATATTTATTAAGCGGTTGAGGTGTTACGTTTAACAATAGCAAATGCAAAAATGTAGATATATGCTTCAAAATGAGCTAACGTTTCAATTTATCTGCGCAAGCTCCTTGCGCATATAAAATGAGTTGTGTTCTTTAAGAAATCACACAGTTTATATTTACACTTCTCATACTAATCTGGTATACTTGCTGCTGCTGCTGTTGTTGTTATTTTCCTTGATTCAGTGCTACCGTACAGTGACATAAAGTAGACATGAATCCTGAAACTGTAACCTCTATTAGTTCTACAATTGTGAAAACTACTGAAGAAGCCGTAAAATTGGTAAAACTAAAGAAGAGATAATAAGGCAAATAAAGTTAGTAAAAGGTAATGTGAAATTGTTGGAGACGGCGATTAAAAATAGAATTAACCGTCAAGAGGATACTGAAAATCCTTTTAAGTTAGAAGGAAACTTAGCATTATTGAAATATTATTTAGCTAAATTGCAACACTTACGATATACTTCTAGTAAAGTTGGAGCAGGCTTAGAGAACAATACTGCTGAAAAGAAGCGTAGTCGAAATTTAGTTTGGCATTCGATTGATTCTTGCTTCGACGGACGAGTGTGTACAGGATTAATTGCAAATTTAAGTATCAAAGATCCATTATGCTTCTTAAATAAGGCATTTAATAATTTTCAAAGAAAAATTAGATTATATCGTCAACAATCAATGCTTAAAGTTAATGTTGTATTAGTATGTAATTTTATTAAACCTCAAAGTGGTGATATTGATATGAAAACGTTTTCTACAAAAAATCATATAATCGATATAAATACTAATTTAAAAACTTGGTACAGGGATAACGTAATCCATACTTTAACAAATAAATTAGAAGAATTTAGTGAAAAAGATTCGGGATGGGCTCTTACAGAGGTTTTGCACTTAAAAGTCAATATTAACAAATTTTCACCTTTAAAAGGGGGAACATCAACTTATGTTAGTTTACCAGGTTTTATATCACGAAATAATCTGTAATAAATGTAGAAAATAACGATTCATTTTGTTTTCTGTGGGCTGTAATCTCCGCTCTATATCCAGCTAAAAATAAACATCCTGAAAGAATAACAAGTTATCCTCATTTTAAAGATGTTCTAAAATATGATTCCATCGAGTTTCCAATAAAACTTAATGATATAAAGAAGTTTGAAAACTGAATAACTTGTCTATTAATTTGTATTGTATAGAAAATAAAACGTTCTGCCGCTTTCTTTAAGCGATTATAGAAATAGTAACAGAGAACCCATTAATTTATTAGTGCTATCGACTGAAAATAATAATAATAATTTTACAGGATTCTCAAACGATAAGACATTTTTCCACTTCGCATGGATAAAGAGAATGTCAGCACTACTTTCAAAACAACTATCTTCTCATGGACATAAAACTT
The DNA here is from genome assembly GCA_025584915.1 of Monochamus saltuarius. NCBI lineage: Eukaryota > Metazoa > Arthropoda > Insecta > Coleoptera > Cerambycidae > Monochamus > Monochamus saltuarius. The sequence continues at coordinate 33,030,907 of CM046727.1, forward strand.
TCATATGCTATAGGTGCTTAAATCATTTTAGTTCTGATGATTTACTTAAAGGACATTTAGTTTACTGCAATAACATGAATAAGTGTGCCCTCAAATTACCAAAGGAGTCGGATAAAATTTTACATTTCAAGCATTTCAGTTACAAAGAAAGAGTACCTTTTGTGATATATGCCGATCTTGAAAGTATTCTTGAACCGTGTGAAACCTTAGGAGTGGAACAGTACAATTCAGTTAATTATCAAAAGCATACACCATTCAGTGTAGCATATTATTTGAAATGTTCATATGATAATAATTTATCAAGACTCAAGCTATATCGAGGTGATGACTGTATAAAATGGTTTATTTCAGAACTACAAGATATTGCATTGAATATTGATAGTATCCTTAAAAATTCGAAAGAAATGGAAACTTTATCATTCGAACAAGAAATAAATTATGCTACCGCAACACACTGTCACATATGTACCAAACCATTTACATCGAGTGATATCAAAGTTCGTGATCATTGTCACCTCAGCTCTAAATACAGAGGTGCAGCTCATCAAGATTGTAATCTAAATTATCAAAACTCATTTAATATACCTGTTGTTTTTCATAATTTAAGCGGTTATGATGCAAATTTTATAATGAAACAATTGGCTACCGGTTTTGCAGGTCCAGTTCGGTTGCTACCAGTTAATAAAGAAAAATATATTTCATTTACTAAAACGGTTGAAGGTACTGCTGTACACTTACGATTCATCGACTCATTCCGCTTTATGTCTAGTAGTCTTGATAAATTATCTTCCTATTTAGAAAATGAAAAGAAAACCATTGTTAAGGCTTATTGTAACACTGATCAAGAATTTAATTTATTAACAAGAAAGGGTATTTTTCCTTACGATTATATTGATTCGTGGGAAAAACTCACTGAGACATGTTTACCACCAAAAGCGAATTTCTATAGTCAATTGCATGATGAATGTATTAAAGATGAAGATTATCAGCATGCCCTTAATGTTTGGAAAACATTTAACATAAAAACGTTAGGTGATTATTCTGATTTATACTTGAAAAGTGATGTTCTCCTTCTTGCTGATATATTCGAAAATTTTCGACGAACTTGTTTACTAACATATGAATTGGATCCATTACATTTTTATACTGCTCCAGGTTTAGCGTTCGATGCTATGCTTAAAACGACTGGAGTACACTTAGAACTTTTAACGGATATCGAAAACTTATGTTTATTGAGAGAGGTATTCGTGGTGGAGTGTCTCAGTGTTCCAATAGATATGCAAAAGCAAATAATAAATATATGGGAGATCTCTATGATTCAAGTCAAGAATCCGTATATCTAATGTATTTTGATATAAACAATTTATATGGGGCTGCAATGTCTGAATATTTACCATATGGAGAATTTGAATTTCTGAAAGAGAATGAAATTGAAAATTTAGACATAATAAATATTCCAGATAATGCAGAAGTTGGCTATATTTTCGATTGTGACTTAGAATATCCCAATTATCTACATCAAATTCATAGTGATCTACCTTTAGCTCCACAACACATGACACCACCAGTACCTTCAAGATCAAAATTAAAGAAATTATTACTAACATTGTATCCAAAAAGTAATTATGTTGTTCATTATAGAAATTTAAAGCTGTATTTGAAGCATGGATTACGTTTAAAGAAAATTAACAGGGTTCTCAGATTCAAACAAGCTGCGTGGTTGAAAAAGTATATTGATTTAAACACCACGTTGCGTCAGCAAGCCAAAAATGATTTTGATAAGAATTTTTATAAATTAATGATAAATGCTGTGTACGGCAAATTAATGGAAAACGTACGGAAATATAGAGATGTCCGTATGACCACTAAATGGGACGGCCGTTATGGGGCTCAAAATTATATTGCAAAACCTAATTTCCACAGTTGTAGAATTTTTGATGATGATATGATTATTGTAGAAATGAATAAATTAGAAATTTTGTTTAATAAACCTATATACGCAGGATTCTGTGTTCTAGATATATCTAAAACCTTTCTGTATGAATTTCACTATGATTATATCTTGCAAAAATTTAAAAATAAAGCAAAACTCCTGTACACAGATACCGATAGCCTAATTTATCAATTGAATGTGCCTGATATTTATGAGTATATTAAAGAAGACAGTCAGAGGTTTGATACATCTGATTATGATCCTCATAATCCATATGGAATAGAACAGAAAAACAAGAAAGTGCCAGGTTTGATGAAAGATGAGAATAATGGAAAAATCATGCTAGAATTTGTAGGTCTTCGAGCAAAAATGTATGCTTATAAAGTTCATAATAACAAGATAGTTAAAAAGTCAAAGGGTTCTACATCTGCAAGTGTTAAGAAAATTACATTTGAAGATTACAAAAGAACTCTGTTCGATCATGAAATTATTTACAAGCCACAGCATCTAATTAGATCTAAAAAGCATTGTGTTTATACAATTCGACAACATAAGATGATTCTTAACCCTTACGATGATAAAAGAATTTTAAATTCTAAGAGCACAGATACGAAGCCCTGGGGTTTTGAAAGAATTTCAGATGACAACGATAACATTCCAAACAAAAGAATTTGTATTCGATAAAATTATGTGTGGCAATGTCTACTGTAAACTGGATAGTGTGCTCGTGAGTCAGCAAATTACTGGTATATAAGTTGTAAGCTAACAGATCAAAATCAGTTTGTTTTCATCTCTCCAACATGACTATGAACAATCTGTGTAGTGAGATGCATATTGCTTTGCATTATGCAACCGTTAAAGTTTACAATAAATTTATCGAACGTTGCATTATCGAGTGCTGTTACAGTGAAGAAAGATACAAGTTATTAAAGAGTATCTTGGAAGAAGTTGTAATTCCAGAGGAAGCCTTTAAGTGGTTATCGGAATATGATATACAACCTCCTTTACAATTCATTGAATTGTTGATGGACAAGAAAATGGAACTTGATGAGTTTATTCACAGCGTGTTGGCGGTGTGTCACAAAGAAGGATATGAATACGTATCCGTTAAACGATTGAATGATATTATACAAATATTACATCCTCAATTAAAATATCATTCAAAATATACTTATTTCAATTGTTACTAGATGACAAATATTATCCATATCTTGACAATACCACTTTTCCACTAAGAAATATATTAAGTAATTATAAAACCATTGACAAAACGATGGATGAAGCCATGTGTAAAGCGGCATACTATGCCAGAAGCCGTACACTTCACAAATTGCGCACGCTACAAGAGTCTAAAAGTTGCACTGGAAGTTTCAGCCATCTACAAATTTTCATCATGGTAATATTCTTAAATGGATTGAGGATAATATACAAAAAGCTGAACAAGATTTAGATGCTTGTTTAGGATGGAGCTGTGGTCCTGATTCCGCCCCATGGCCTTCTACACATTTGTATGATTATAATAGAACTCTTTGTATATTAAATGAAATTAAGGAATAAAATGATTTAAACAACTTTAAGACTTGTTTTTATTTATTAAGTAATATACAATAACAACTTACAATAATAACAAAAAAATAACTATCATTAATTATATGTTTTATAAAATCCTTACAGTACTAGTTAGAGGACTATATTTAACTAATCTATCATGAAGTATAAGAGCGTAACAACTTGTATTTGAAGGAATATTTTTATTAGTTTCGAATTCTAGTCGAATATCAACTGAACCAGATTTAAGACTTTCATTCTGATGAGAACAATCTATAACAATTAAAGGTGCATATTTCTTGAACTCTGCACGTGTATAAATAGGTTCATTTTCCTTTCCATAATACGATCGTTGAAACTTTGCATACATGTCAAACAAGGTTGCTATCTGATTGTTCTCAAAATTTATATTCAAATTGTCATAAGGAAACATCTCAGAATTAAGATACAGTTTCATATTAATTAAATTACAATGATCAAAGTGACTGAAATTTTTTTTCAATTTATTTTTACGATCAGTATGGAAACCTACAATTACAAATCTAGGTTTCTCAAGTTGCGTCGCCGTCTTGATATTCCAGGTGTGACGTTGAGTTTCTTGTAGGAGAGGATACTCATGCAGTTCCCAACCTCTAAAGGGAACTTCCAATTCCTTGTTCCTAGCTACATAGTCAACCAATTTCAATCTTTCCACATCTGACACTGATATATGAGGCATTTTCCACAATACTTTATTTAATACAACTTTAACTGGCCTGTTCTCTGCAGAATTTATTATAGCGTTGGTATCCGAATTTGAGCGAATTAACACCAACTCCTGCCTCAAATTTAAAATAATTTTCTTAAAGTCTTCGCAGAATCCGAAAATGGTGGATAAATCGATTAAAACATTAAAATTTCCATGATCGTCAACTATAAGTGACCGTTCGTTGTTATTAAAAACCATCCACTATTTTGTAGATATTGAGTATCACTTGTGTTGAATGACACGTATCCTTTTAGAATGGAGGTTAGACCTGGATGACGGATGCGATCTATTACATATCCACCCATTTCATATCTGATTTCATCAAATAAAAGCATGACACCATTATTCACAAATGTAGCAGTTTTGGAGGGTGTATTATCAGTTTTCAGTAATTTACCTTCAATATACAATGAACTTTCACTGGGTAATGTGTAGACATCCTGCTGTTGTATTGGTATGCGAATTTCATCATTATTATTCAAAGACGTAGATGCGTACGGTTGATGAGTATGTTTCTCAGAGTTAATAATAGTGTTGTCAAAATAAGCCCTCTCGTTGACATTTAATATATCCATTTTTATTATCACTTCTTAAAAATTACCTTAAAACCAAGAGATTCGAGAAACTTTCGATTTCTTACTGTTATTGGTTTGATGGTTCGTGTAGAACTGATGGCAGGTTTTAAATATATACCTCCTATATAGCTTCGACTACTAGAACCGCCACGTTTGTTATACCTTATTACCATTGCACTTATTGATCACGCTTCCTTCAAATGTAGTCTTAATGACACCACCTCTCTTCCGAAATTGATGAGTTCACCATCTTGACTGACTATATTAACAACAATCTGATCGATAAATCGAGTGTTGATGGGTAAATAGACAACGAGTCTCAACAATTTTGAAACCAGCTGGCACTGTAGGGAAAAATTCGTGAATAACGTGAGCTTGCCTGTCATTAATATAGGATCCACCCACAATATTGCATTCTATACAAATGGTATTTACACTAAAAATATCGACTGGAAAATCTGATACATGGTAACCAAATGCAGCCAATTTTCTTGGTTTAAAACCAAGCAAGTGTCCTATTGAATCTTGTTTAGTAAAATCTATGTCCTCACTGCACTTGATTCTACACTTCAGAGTGTTATTGTTAGCTTTAATAGAAATGAGCTTTTGATGCTCCTTAACAATTCCCTTCTTATGCTGTCATCATTATCATGCCATCTGAAGTCATCTAAGGCTCGTTGTAGATATTTATTTATTGCATCAATATCATAGTTACCCTCTGGAATTTCAATGTATTTACCCTTGGAACCATAATAAAATTTGTTGTTCTTATTTTTCTCGATATGTATTTGGAATTGAATTATAAGCCTCAAAGCTTATTAACCCTAAGACGTAGTCTTTACTATCATCTAATATAATTGGAGGAGTATACCTAGAAGTAAGAGTTGAGCTTCTTCCAGACAGTAAAAGAATTCGACATCTTCGGTGTCGTGAAATATACTATTCAAATATAGCACTGCATTTTTAATTATACAAAAATTTCAGACATAGATGACCACAGTTGAATGTATTAAATGTTTGTAACTGTTCATGATTATACAATATTTTACACGGTCCATTTGTATTTAGGTAATGTACCAATTCTCGTGGAGGCCTTAAATTGCCATAACTATCAAAATATACTGCTTTTTCTCCAGTTTTCTTATATGCAGTCCAGTGTGTCCCAGAGCCTCTTTCATTGTCTAGATTAATAATACCGCATTCTTTATAATGCACCCGACGTGGTAAACTATCTCTCATAAATATGCCTCGAAAATGTTGAATATTTAATTTCTTAGTCAATCTTATTAAATCCAAATTAGTAAGAGCTCGTTTCGGTAACTTTATCGGTAACGCTTGGAAGGTTTTTTGCGTCCTAAAAAAAGACCAAAGCCTTGCTTGTAAGGTCTCATGTATAGTCCTTTACCCATAGCTATTTCTTCCATTGCAGCATTGTGACGTTTACTTTCTTCAAGCTTTTGTTTTGCAGCTTTGGCATCATTAACAGCCTTTGCAATTCCTGCTGCTCCACCACCTAAAGCACCAAGCGCACTTAAGCCTGCAAATAATGGAATTAGTGGTAGAAATCCTCCTGTCTTAGGTATTGGTATTACTCGGGCAGCTTTAATATATTTCTTCTTCTTAACTTTATTAACAGCTTTTAATGCAACTTTAATAGCATCTTTCATATTCTGCACATTTTTACCTTTTAGCGCTACTCGTGCTTGCTTTGTTACATCTTTAAATGCTAACGATCCACCAACCTTTTTAGATTTCGCTTTACGTTTACCAGTTTTACTTTTATTTCTTTTAGTTTTTCCATTAATGCATCCCATTCCTAATTTAACTTTAGCTTTCATTGTTGCTGCCACAGCCAAGGCTGCTGCCTTTTCTCCTATAGATGCGTTTGGTGATTTAAATCTCTCCACAGCCTTCTCACCCAAAATTTTATCTGCCGTATGTCGTTGCTCCAAGTTTTTCTCTCTGCTATAAGCCACGTCGTGTTCTTTACAAGCTTCGTCTAAACCATTAATACCCACATCACCTCTTGCTAATCTCTTCGCAAGTTTAGTACCAGGACCACAAAATTTATATCCTGGAATATGGAGCTCTACTGGTAAATTATTTATAGCAGAGTTCAATATACCGTTGCCAGATTTTCTTGTTATTCTAAGCATTTGGCATCACGAACTACTCACGAATGATGATAATACCAGTATCACATCTAATATATATATACACACACAATCATAGACTGAGCTTTATTTATAGTTTTGCTTCCGTCATGCGCATTATAAAACAGCCAATTGATTTACCTATTAACAACAATGATATCGCAGAAATAAAAATCTCGAAGAGACATGGAGAATTGTTACCATCTACAATCCGCTGCTTGGTTGTCGGTCCATCAAACTGTGGTAAAACTAATGTCATGATTAGTTTGATCGAGCATCCCAATGGATTAAAGTTTGAAAATATTTATATTTTTTCTCTATCAATCAAAATATCAGTATTTAGAAGAACTTCTAAAACCAATAAAAGGAATTGGATACTACGCCTTCAATAACTGCGACAACATTCTACCGCCTGAAGATGTTAAACAAAACTCAATATTTATTTTTGATGATGTAGCCTGTGATAAACAAAATGTTATGAGAGATTACTTCAGTATGGGGCGTCATAAAGACGTAGATTGCTTTTACCTTTGTCAAACTTATACACGTATTCCAAAACATCTAATACGTGATAACGCAAATATGTTGGTAGTCTTCAAACAAGATGATTTGAATCTGAAGCATATATATGAAGATCACATTAACAGCGATATGAGTTTTAATAAGTTTAAGGAAATTTGCTCACTGTGCTGGAAAGACAAATATAGTTTTATGGTGATTAATAAAGACAGTGACATTAATAATGGTAGATATAGAAAGACATTTGATCATTACATACATATATAAAGAGAAATAAGCTCTGCTAACTTTATTCATCATTATTAGTATTCATACTGAACTGCTCTTAGCACTACGCTGTTTTAACTGTTAAGTATCTGTTTTTTACTGCCAGATACCTACTTTTTACTGCCTGGGACCTGTTTTTACTGCCAGCTACCTGTTTTTACTGCCAGCTACCTGTTTTTACTGCCAGCTACCTGTTTTTACTGCCAGCTACCTGTTTTTACTGCCAGCTACCTGTTTTTACTGCTTATTGAGGATCTATATCAAGTACTACAATTAGGAAGATTTGATGCTTTCAATATGAATAGAAAGGAAGTTGAAGTAAAAAATTGTTAATACAAAGGAGGAACATAGTAAAGCAAAAGCTGAATGCTCTGAAAGAAGGAAATATAATTCAAGAACAATCGTTTCTCCCTATCACGAAGCGTTTACAAACAATTGCCGAGAAACTTGATGGAGAGCCTAATATAAAAAGTGAGAAGCTTATAAAAGGAAGTGAAATCAAGGTTTTCGTTTAGCTCACCAAAGAAAAGCATAGCGAAATATAATAGATCGACGACTTCTGATGCACCAAGTTTCCTAGATACATCAGTTGTCGCAGAAGGAACTTCAAATGATAATGACATTGCTGATAGAGATAATGAGGAAAACAATGAGGAACTAGATGAAAGTGTAAAAGATGCAAAAGAATATATTCAAGACTTTGGTAAATCGCCCGATATGATGTACTATTTAAATCACCTTGATCCCTTACCTAGAGACTATGTTCATAAAATGATTGGTGATGTTCATAATGAGTTTGACTTTAGGTATGGTGTTAGATATGATCCCGAGCATAATGAACTAAAAATTGGTAATGCATCTCTACAATTTGATGGTAATAATTTAATTATAGGAGGGTTAAATTATATTGGGACTCCTGGACTCTACGAATTAATTTTTAAGAAACATCCAAAAGGTTTCACAGAAGGTGATAAAAAAAACTACTTAGACATTGTTAAACGAACGAATGCTCATAAAAGAAACTACTCTGAAAATGAGCAAATTCAGGGTAATGCATCTTACAAATATAAAAAATCATCTCCGCATTGAGTATACAACCACTAACATCACGAAGACCTCGCATCATAGCACCCTCAACTCGAAAGAGGTTAGGTCTTGGTATGTTAATGGAAACCTCGAATAATCCAATCGACTACGTATACTGGGATGATCCCAATGAGCTTGTTGATAGATTAAGGCTTTTAGTTGCCTCTCAAGCCGCTGGCCATACAGGTCACTCTAACGAGATCGTCTCTATTATCGAAGAATTGCGTGAATCTAAAATTATTGAGTAGTAAGCAAAAACTTACAGCTAACTTAAAAATGACAGTCGATAAATTTGGTAGACACATAAGTCAACCAAAGCATTCATCTGCGGATCATGAAGATTTTGAAGTAACGTTAACAAGCATCTCAGGAAACATAGTGAAGGAATTATATTATAATATTGTTTTAACATTTGAGTCTACAACCTTTCATGAAAACAGTAAGAACTATTTAATATCTGATATAAAAACATGTCAAGTTTTCTTCTACGAATCAGCTACGATTGAACATGCTACTGGTTACCCTACTGATATCATAACAATTATAAATGAAAAGGAATTTACTTTGGCAGAACTAGTCAACGTTATGCTACGTCGCAATGATAATATTTCATTTCGAGAAAAGATCCGGAAACAGAAAATAAAAATTTATTTGTAGAAATCGTTATACGAGTTCCTGTGGGGTTAAATATATAGAAATTTGTTTTACATACTGTAATTTTAATTGGAATCCAATATGAAATATCTCAACAACTTCAACAAATATGCAACAAATATAAAAGAAGATATTGTCAATGAATTACACAAGCCTGCCAGAATCAATTTTAAAAGACGTAGAACCGTAATAAAAGGTCTGAATGATTTAATACAAGCTGATTTAATTGACTTGATATCATATTCCAAGGAAAATAATGGATATAAGTATGTACTAATCGTTATTAATTGCTTCTCTAAATTCATATGGACAGAACCACTAGCGAGCAAATCAGCCCAGGATGTTACAATTGCAATGAATAGGATTTTACAACGTTTTAAAAAAATTCCGAAACATCTACAAACCGACATGGGAAAGGAATTCTATAATGAGAATTTCAAGAAACTGATGAAAAAATATAAGATTAACCATTACAGCGTTTATAGTACAAAAAGGCTTCGATTGTGGAACGCTCCATTAGAACTATAAAGAATATGCTTTGGCGTGCTTTCAGCTTAGGAGGAGAATATAAGTGGAATCATATTTTAGATAAAATTGTTGACAAATACAACAATACAGTCCATTCTACAACAAGGATGAAACCAATTAAAGTTACATCAAGGAATGAGAGATCATTATTAAAATCAACATATACTCATTTAAAAATTGCTAATAAAATAACAAAATTTAAAGTAGGCGACCATGTGAGAATTAGCAAATATAGAAGCTTTTAAGAAAGGATACACTCCAAACTGGTCTAGCGAGATTTTTATCATTAGGAAAATAAGATTAACCAACCCTACAACATATTTATTGAAAGATGAGAGTGGTAAAGAAATAACAGGAGGCTTCTATGAATTGGAATTACAAAGAGTAAAACATCCTGACGCTCACTTAGTTGAAAAGGTGTTACAAAAAAAGGAAATAAAGTTTTTGTCAAATGGTTAGGTTACGATGACAAACATAATTCTTGGATTGATAAAAATAATGTATTGTAGCATGTTATATTGTATAAGAATTATAATAAATGATATACATTCTATATTCGATTTTTATTTTAATAATTAACCCTATTAGTTACATAATAATGATAAGCAGGTCATCAACCCAGCTGACGTAGTCGACAGAAACCGACTATATACTTCCGCTCAGCACAAACGGTCCTCAACCTCTATCGCGCATGTGCCAGCCGCTGTGACGTAGACGGCTGAAAGCTATGCCGATCCTGCTCCAGTCGCCATCTTGAATTGTGGAGCAGGATCGGCATAGCTATTCTACTACGGGCGGCTTCATCTCTACGCGGATGATATTCAATTATATAAGGCTTGCACATCTTCTGAAGGTTTGAAGTTAATTAATTTGTTAAACTTGGATTTGGCAAATATTTTTGATTGGTGTACAAAAAACGGCCTTAAAATAAACCCAAGTAAAACAGTCGCAATGTGTTTTGATAATAATTCGCGGAGAGATGAGGTCTGTTCTCATGATTTACATAGTTGTAAATGGATCTCCGGTGCGCTGGGAAAATTATTATGGTTAATTGAGGTTAATTCACTTTTTACTTAATTCCTCGTTGTTAGTTCCTTTGTGTAGGATAGCAAAACTGAATATTACCCTAATAGCACATGGACGTCCTATGAACATCCAAAGGATGTCCGAAGTCGGAAATTCGGGCATCCAGTGGACGTCCGTTTTTTGTTCGATGGACGTCCATTGGAAGTCCCACAGACGCACAAATGTCACAACTTCGTGCAACCCAGGGACGTCCACTACTGTACCACTTTTGGACCCACAGATGTCCGCCTCTGTACCAAATTTGTGCTACCCAGGGATGTCCTGTTTTAGACATTATATGGAGGTCTGCATTGAAATTATAGAAATATTTTCTGATAATATGTATTTATTGTTTTTTAATTAATACATGAATGAAAAATACATAAATAATTAAGGGATACAAATAAAACAACTATATAACACGTAACAAAACCATATAATTACATTACTCAACTTAACCTAGAATAGCTAAAGACGAGAAAACTCTACAACTAGAGTGAAAATGAAAACTACTGTTGTCGGTTGTTAGTACATAAGTAATTATACTGTGACATAATTGTCTACATAAAGATGTTATGAATTTAGCCTAGCCAACAAATAATTCAATTATTTATAAATAGACTAAAAGTAGACAATACAAATTTACTTACTTACAAAATGTGATTTATATTGCTTCGGTTTCGTAATTTATTCTTCTATAGGGTTTACTCATCAACGTTTATTACTTTATCAGCGTCACCAAAGAGAACATAACAGTTTGTTTAAACTTTAGAGGTTAGCGTTACGTCTGGATTGTGGACTCATTTTTTTTTCCAATACACAGGCACTGCACGAATTTTAGCGGCAAATTCAAATTATAACAGAACATGTACAGTGCTGGACATCCATTGGATGTCCACATATGTACTATATGAAAATATGTCCCATAAAGGATATACATATGATATAAAATATATGAACCATCAAAATATGTCCCATAAAGGACATCCATTGGATGTCCAATGTATGTTCTATTAAAATATGTCCAGGAATGGACATCCATCGAATGTCCATTTATGGTCCATGGACGTCTGTACGTTAAATGGACATTAAATGGACGTCCATTGGACATCGTGTGCTATTAGGGTACCAGAAAAGGAACCAGAATTTCACGTGCAAAGCCATAGAAAAAGATTTTTCTATGTGCAAAGCAATCAAATTAGAGCAGACTCTATATTCGTGCAATGGACTTGAAAATTGCGTCGGTCATTAATTTTAACTTTAATGCGCATGCAATATTTCTTTGCATGCAATAAGAATTGCATAAATGTAAAGCGGTCTTAATATTCACCCTGTAGAAAAATAAAGTTGAAGACATTTTGCAGAAGTAGCGTGCAGTTATCTTCAAGATATATGTGTGATATCCTATGGATCTACTGGTTAACTAATTAGTATGTTTATATCATCGATATAAGGGAATAAAAAACACGACATATGAAACTGCCATAAAAACAGCAAAGGCTACCGCGTCCAGCTGATCAGAAGTAGACCGTATTTACTTTAGATACCAGTATTCGCTAAATTTCTCCAATAATAATTTAAAATAAAATAAAATATGTAATATATTATATAATATACACATTTGGAAAGTGAGGATCTTGATGGTGAATTGTGTTTTGCCGCTTGCGTGTATTTGTGTCATGCTACACGCATACTTCCACCACAGCGTGCTTCCACTGTTCGCATCAGGTAGTGTTGCCAGGTGGGAAAAATTCAGTGCATGAGAATAATTTCAAAAAAGCATGAGGTTTGGAGAAAAAGCATGAGATGGTTTAATTTATCAAAAACACCTCTTGACACAGCTTAATTTTTAATTACTTTTGTAATGCCATTTTTATTTAATTGAAAAGCATTATGTTATGCTATTTTATCATAATATTACATTGTAAGTAGGTACTTACTTGAAAGTTATTAACCACGTAACCTTTCTAATTTATTTTATTGTTAGGCCGGGCGAACGTTGAGGCGCAGTTGACGTGACGCAGGGTGACTCACGGGTCGTAAAATCTGTTGTTTCCAGAAAATGTAGGTACCCTTACGTAATAGAGTTAAGAATCACTGCAATACAGCGTGAATACAGCACACACACCGCATATCCGTCGACTGTCATACCCGTTTATGTATTAATTGCTAATTATTAAGAGAGCAGTCTACAATAAAGGACATTTCAAGTACCCAAATATTGTAGATACCTACCTCTATCTATTCAATTTTGCCCTTGATTTTGCCTTTATTTCTCGTTAGGTCTTTGTTTTGGTAGATTTCAAAGAGTAATTTTAATAATTTTATTATTTCTTTTTGTGTCTATTAAAAAGCATGAGATTTTGTAATCAAAATATGAGATCATGAGATTTCCTCCGAATGCATGAGATCTCATGCAAAAGAATGAGACCTGGCAACACTGCCATCAGGTGACCGGATTCTTGTCTGTAATCTGAGACTCATTGCTTACAGTCTGCAGTCTGCGCCCGGCTTCGGTGGCGGACGGTAGGTTGCGATAGTGGATAGTGCACTTATCCGGCGCTATGAATTTTTCGACGTTATCAGAAATTAAGGACAATTTGATATAATTTAAATTATGTCAAATTGTAATATTCCTATAAATGTTTATCATTTATCACTAACTGGGGTAAAAGAAAACAAATGATTACTCTTAAATAAAAAACAAAAATAAAACGTATTCTCTTCAAATAAAAAAGCGATTTCTGCCAAAAAGAAAAAAATAAATAAATTTAAAAAATTCTAAAAATTAAAAATTTACATTTTATGTAACTAATAATTAATAGGTAGATGTTAATTTATTAGGGGTTCAAATATTCCACCTTCGTGAGCCAAACAATAACCTAATCTATCAAAGAAGTTCCGCCAAACTTCTTGCAGAGTCTCTGCAGTTATCTGCGTGGTGGCCTCAACGACTTTCTCTTGGAGTTCCTCTAACGTAGTAGCCCTTTCATGGCTATGTTTGTAAATGGTTTCCTTAAGGAAACCCCAAAGAAAAAAGTCGCAAGGTGCTAAGTCAGGCGATCTTGGTGGCCACAATATTGAACCCCTCCTGCCAATAATACGATTAGGGAATGTAGTCTGAAGATACTCCATTACCCTAACTGCATTATGTGCAGGACAACCATCCTGTTGGAACCAAATTTTCACGAAATTAACATCAATTTCGCGAACGGCAGGAATTACTTGATGTCGTAATAAATGCAAATATCTATCGGCATTTAAATTGCCGTCGATAAAAAATGGCCCGATAATATTGTTACCCAATATACCAGCCCAAATATTTAATTTTTGTGGGTATTGGGTTCGGTTGGACACATACAGATGTTTGTTTTCCCGAGACCAATATCGAGCGACGGAAGGATTGTGATGTCCATGGAGTGGAGAACTCTCATCAGTAAATAAAATATTTCTGATGAAATGTTCCTTTTCGTTAGCCTTTTCCATCACGGTTTGCAAAATTCCATTTGCCTGATATTGTCCTCGGAAATATCTCTTGTACTGTGTGTAACTTAAAACATTTTTATTTATTACGATGCAACGGACTGTTCGCTAATTAACATTAACTTCTTCGGAAATTTGGCTACTCGAACAAGGTCCATTAATTTCAACAAATGAACAAACATTCACTTCTCTCTCTCTCTCTTGAGACAATTGAGGAAGTGCATGTTCATCATTTATTTGACATTTCCTGCAAAACCCAACAACACAACCGTATTTTCAAAACCCTTCACAATACTATTTATTGTTTGAGTGGAAGGGATTGGCCGATCCTCATATGCCACAATGAATAAATTAACGGTGTCTTGAAGAGAATTTCCAGCAAAACGCCATTTTATTATACGGACCTTTTCTTCGGTTGTATAAATCAACATTGTATTACTTATTAATTATTAGTATTAAACCGATAATAACTATCTAAGCACTTGTTAACCCTTACACAGTTAGATTTGCAATGACGAATTGGCGTTGGCGATGCGGAACCGATTACCGTAGTAGTGGGAATGTTAATGGCCAATGCACGGCGCCGCTGCTTATACTTTTACTAATTTTTCATATAAGCAACAGTTTGCGCGGAAAAATTAAAATTGTTTTTCTTACTCTAAACATCTTTTCGTCACTGGTTACTGATAACCACAGTAATCGGTTGCTATGTTGATATTTCTCTGTTGTCTTGTGAAACAAATCGCCATTAGGTGTATAATTGACAGTTTTTGCAAATATTTCTAATCAAAGAATTCCTATAATTGTTACCAATCGTGCCGTATGCATATTTGGTCAATTTATTCGCTAATATTTGTAAGGAAGAGTCAGTTGTTTACAAATATTTGCAAAACTGTCAGGGCTGATTTGTTTAACAATTTTAAAATTATCAATTAAAAATAATTTAAATAATTATTTTACTTTAAGGCCAGATGATTTGACAAATGCGTCTTTATGAATTTTTTTTGACATATTTTTCAAATACGAATGGCATAAATCAAGAGTATGATAAAAAAATGTAGACTATAAATTACACAATTATAAATTACTACATTAAATAATAGTAACGACTAAATTGTAAAGCCAAATAACTCGAACGGTGAGTTTTATGAGAAAAACTTAAAATACCTTTTTTGTTCTTTTATTTAGTAGAACGTAAATTATTAACAAAATTTTTAAAAAATTCAGTGGCGTACGTTTTGTTTTAAAAAAGGTCCGCCATCTCCCTTGTTGCACGCCACTGGTTAGCAATTTGGTACCAGTAATTACACTAAATAAAAAACCTCCTAGCAGGTGTAAACCACACCAAGTTTTATACAAATTTTCAACTGGGTCACTGAGATAGCTCAGAAACACTTTATTTTTTTTATAACTTTACCACCCTGTATCTCGAAAATGAAGCCTTTATGAACCCAGGTTTATCGATAAAACTAATTTTATTTTAAACGTACTATCATCCCCAGGACACCCTGTATATAATAATAATAATAATAATAATAATAATAATAATAATAATAATAATAATAATAATAATAATAATAATAATAATAATAATAATAATAATAATAATAATAATAATAATAATAATAATAATAATAATAATAATAATAATAATAATAATAATAATAATAATAATAATAATAATAATAATAATAATAATAATAATAATAATAATAATAATAATAATAATAATAATAATAATAATAATAATAATAATAATAATAATAATAATAATAATAATAATAATAATAATAATAATAATAATAATAATAATAATAATAATAATAATAATAATAATAATAATAATAATAATAATAATAATAATAATAATAATAATAATAATAATAATAATAATAATAATAATAATAATAATAATAATAATAATAATAATAATAATAATAATAATAATAATAATAATAATAATAATAATAATAATAATAATAATAATAATAATAATAATAATAATAATAATAATAATAATAATAATAATAATAATAATAATAATAATAATAATAATAATAATAATAATAATAATAATAATAATAATAATAATAATAATAATAATAATAATAATAATAATAATAATAATAATAATAATAATAATAATAATAATAATAATAATAATAATAATAATAATAATAATAATAATAATAATAATAATAATAATAATAATAATAATAATAATAATAATAATAATAATAATAATAATAATAATAATAATAATAATAATAATAATAATAATAATAATAATAATAATAATAATAATAATAATAATAATAATAATAATAATAATAATAATAATAATAATAATAATAATAATAATAATAATAATAATAATAATAATAATAATAATAATAATAATAATAATAATAATAATAATAATAATAATAATAATAATAATAATAATAATAATAATAATAATAATAATAATAATAATAATAATAATAATAATAATAATAATAATAATAATAATAATAATAATAATAATAATAATAATAATAATAATAATAATAATAATAATAATAATAATAATAATAATAATAATAATAATAATAATAATAATAATAATAATAATAATAATAATAATAATAATAATAATAATAATAATAATAATAATAATAATAATAATAATAATAATAATAATAATAATAATAATAATAATAATAATAATAATAATAATAACAACGGTGAAAAACGCTCTCCGCGGCAGGTATCGGCACCGCCTCCGACAGATCTGGTCTTCGGAGCTGTCGGGTAAGAACAAGGTGAGTGCCACAAATATGCTTGCCGTTCCAATCCTGCTCTACTCCTTTGGAGTAACGAAATGAACACAAGAAGAGCTGAGGCAACTCGATGTAGGGACCATAGAAATCATAAAATATATAGAACGCCAGAAGCCGTTACATTAGGCACTCAAAAATAGTCAGACTATGGAGGGGCTTAGAAATCCGCCATCTAGGAAAACTTAATGGAAGCAGTTGGTTGCACTGCATTTTAAGTCTAGCATACAATTGAATTCAAAACGGAAGGACCATAGAAATCACAAATTGGACGTAAAATTGTCATATTTTAAAATTCCCGCCTATTAGTGTGAAGCTGCCTCGGTAGTGTAACCAACTCATGAAAGCTAAGTTACTGCAATATTACCAGACTCGCGTTTCTCCATAGGTTGACTATTTTCGATACCTCTTTGGCGTTCTATATATTTTATGATTTCTATGGTAGGGACCCGCAAAATGATGCATCTCCATCGGAGTTTGCATCCAAGATCGTCCGTTCCGCGGTTATACTTCCCAAGAAATCGGGGAGGCCGTGGACTCTTGAGTTTGGAGTGTCTCCAGGGCAGAGTGGTTTTGGAGGAGGCCTGTAAAGTCATCAGGAGCTCGGATCCCCTTCTCTGCATGGTCCAAGACCATGAAGCAGCAGGGATAGGAGCGTTTGTATATAAGGCAGCGAGAAGAGCAGCCGATGAACTTGGTCTCGTGTTCGATACTGAGCGGGAAAATCCAGACTCCGTCACCGAGTCGGATCCTGCTCAGTTAAAAGCCCAAATTAAAGCTGCAGAAGCGCGTCATCTTCTGCAGCTAGATAAAGATAAGCCAATGCATGGTCTCTTCTACTGTCATCTAGAAGGGCTTGGCTTATCTGAAAGGCTGACCTTTGCTTTTTGAGGTCAGCGGGGCTGAACTCTGAGACTGAGGATTAATAATGGCTTGCCAAGATGGTGAAATAAACACACTAGTCAAACGTATACGTGTATTGGGTATCGAGGTTCCTGATACCAGCTGCAGGGCTTGCCGCTAAGCGCCGGAGACGCTTAAGCATCTCCTGTCGGCCTGTCCGGTATATGCGGCCACAGCGTATATCCAGAGACACGATTCAGCCTTACGGGTGTTGTATTATCATTTACGACACTCGTATGAGATAGACGAGACGCCAGTGCTGCCTTATGCTCCGGGGCATATAGAATCCGTAGTGGGGAATGAGAAGTGCCGAATTTATTGGAACTATTCATTCCCCACCCTCAGGCAAATCCAAGCCAATAAGCCTGATGTAGTCCTCCTCGACCACCAGCTTAGGACGATGTTTGTGATTGAGTTCTCGGCTCCCGCAGAGAACAACATCGTCCTAAAGAGGAGGAAAAACGGAGGAAATATCGAGATCTTCTCTCCGAGCTCCGCAGGCTGTATCCAGACCACTCTGTTAAGATTGTGGTGCTAATTATAGGCGTCCTGGGTGGAATGAGACATACGTTGCTTTCTGACTTAAAGATCATACCGGCTTGTCGAAATTCGGCAGAGATCTTAGCCGGCAGAATGCAGAAGGCAATCGTCCTTGGTTCGCTACGTCTGCTCAGAACACACGATTTACGGGCGCAATGATTACTGCCTCCACGGAGTGGAGAGTAGTCATTGCTTGACTCTCCTGAACATCTCCGAATGTGTCGGAGCCTTGGAAGGTGTTTACTGGAAAAATAATAATAATAATAATAATAATAATAATAATAATAATAATAATAATAATAATAATAATAATAATAATAATAATAATAATAATAATAATAATAATAATAATAATAATAATAATAATAATAATAATAATATCTCTACCCCTCATTTTAATCACAGGGATTAGCCCAGAAGTCGGAGACTTGTGCGGGAGAGGGGGCGGCATATTATTATTAAACAGGCCGCATTTGCGCCCAGGAACGACTTACGTTGGTAGGCCCTAACCACTATTCAGTGCAGGAATGAGGGAAACCTGGAAAACCTCATTAATTAGGGGGGTGGTCAAATATCAACCGGCATCAATCTCTCACATTGACCCAAGCTAACATTATTCCACCCTACCATACCGCAGAGAGGGTGCCAATCCTCTCCACGAATATAGCTTATATACGGTCTACCGGCAGCTGGGCTCGAACCAACTCCGTCTAGTCACCTCGATTCAAGTACTAACGCCTTAAACCGCGCGACCACTGACCGATCCGATATATATATATAATTAATTATATAACTATCATAAACATATAATTGGACCCCAGTATATATAATTATAATTATATAAATAAGTATTTGTCCTGTTATTTGCTTCTATTTATTTACTTATTAGTACATACTTAGATAATTTAATACTATAGTAACTAGTAACTAGCATATTGCCATATTTGCATTATTCTCGAAAATATTCTATTATTAATTCGAAATATCTATTGGTTATTATTTTCCTGCTCAAGTAAATAAATATCTCGCATTTCATCTCCCTTTGATACTAGTAACTGCCATATTACTATTACTATCCCTTCTCTCTTCCAGTCAGTCTTGTAGTTCAGCAGTTCCTTCAGAGAGAAAATAATAGTATTATTTTTTCTCTGAGTTCCCTCTACAAATGCTTCACTCTTCACTCGACAATCGACAGTCGACACTAGACCTCCATCGTAGATATTCGATAGGTATACGTAATTCCGTTTCCCGTCGGAGTACTAATACTAAATAATAAATAATGCTACTAATTTTTATCTCGATATATCGAAAAAGTTAATCGAATTAGTTGCTTTCAATTTACTATCGAATTATTTAATTCGAATTTTCCCAACACTACTGAAAAAATCCACCGTTTTGGCCGAGGAGCCTCGGGAAAGTGGAAATTTAGCTAGGAAAACGCGAATAAATCGGCATCAAAATACGCCGTAGGCAATCTAGAAAGACGGCGAAAGGCGTAGCGTTTAGCTGTTCGGCGCTGCACGGCTCGCAGAAAAGCCTTTGTGGTGGCAAAATGGTCAATTTTCGAGTGAAATGTGCGAGCGAGAGTAATCTACAGCTTTTAATATATAAGGATAATAATAATTAAAACAATTTCTGTAGGCCTTGACGGCATTTCAGTTAAAAATGCTTATCATAGTAAGCTCATATTTAATCAATCATATGACACATATAATTAATACAGCAATTATTACTTCTACGTTTCCATCGGAAGCATTCTACTATTTTACCGCTTGCAAAAACATTGAACCTTTTGGAATTTTGCCATCAAAGATCTTAGATGTGGCTATACACCAACAGATTACTGAATATGTTTTTGCGCAAAATATTGTTCCTCCAATTCAGTCAAGGTTTAGATGAAATCACAGCACTGTTACAGCTTTATCTCATGTAGTCGATGATATACTTCGTAATACTGATAATTGTAAAGTCACCTGTTTAGTTTTATTAGACTTCAGCAAGGCGTTCGACACTTTGGACCATAAATTGTTATGCAAAAAATTAAATTTTTTTGGGTTCAACTTACGTTCTGTTGCTCTCATTGAAAGTTATCTCCATTGTAGAACTCAAAGGGTGAGCTTAAAGTCTAAAGTGTCTGACCCTTTACCTGTTCAGTACGGAGTGCCACAGGGATCCATCTTAGGCCCCTTGTTATTTTCTATATATATTTCCGATTTTTATAATTCAGTCTCTTTTTGTAAAATACATCACTATGCGGACGATACTCAATTATATACAGGTTTTAATTTGGATGAACTCGTAGATGTTAATAGAAAAATTAATGAAGATTTAAGTTCGCTTCACGAGTTATCCCTCGAACATAGATTAAAGCTAAATCCGAACAAGTCACATGTTTTATTATTTAGGCCTAAACAAAGAAGATTAGTAGTGAAACAGTCCTTACAAATTATATTAGACAACATTACATTAAACGTAATTAGTGAATGCAAAAATATAGGGTTTTGGTTCGATTCAGATCTGCGTTTTACCAAACATATAAATCAATTGTTAAAGTCATGTTATAATAGACAAATTTTAAATCAAAATCTGAAACTACAACTGTGCGAAGCTTTAATTATTTCTAAATTATCATATTGTGATGCCGTCTATGGTCCTAACTTATTGCAAAATGATATATCCAGACTCCAGAGATTGCAAAATTCATGTTTGCGCTTTTCTTATGGTATCAGGAAATTTGACCACATAAGTCACAGGTATAAAGATGCTGAGTGGTTAAAAATTACTGATATGTTCAAATATCATTTTATATGTTTTACGCATAAGATACTTAGCACCGGTGTACCTAGTTACTTGTTTAAAAAAGTTATTAAACTTGGAAATGTTAACTTTAGTCGATCTTCGCGCAACAAAAATATCCTGTTAGTTCCCAAACATAAAACTACCACCTTTACTCGCAGTTTCTCATATTTAGCACCAAAGTTATATAATCAGCTATCTAACGATATCAAAAATGTGGCATTGGTGTTAAAACCACTTGTGGGAGACTTACATTTTTAAGTACTTTTTATCTCCTTTGCTTGGAGGGACAGTATATGATAAATAACACTTGTACAACTGTATTAGGAAACCTAGAGACATAAAATAATTTGCAGTAGTATGTTAAGGTTAAGTTGAAAAACAGCTATTAGTTAAATTTCACCTTTCATTCCCATTATTTATTTATAGTGTGTATCATACGATGTAATTAATTGGTTTGTATGGAATGAATAAAGACGCACCATTATTATTATTAAATATACAGGGTGAACCTTAAATAAGTACAAATCACAGTGTTGCCAGTCTTACACAAATGTCTTTGCTTGAAGAAACTTAATATATGTTGTGTGAAAATCATAGTTTTTCGTTATTATTCATAAAATAACTTAAGAAAATTGTCTCTTTCTAACAGTGAACAATGGCATTTAACTTGTGAAATGTGGATTACCGATTAAATAGTTAATTTTTAACAAACAGGTAAGCTTGTGTGCACGTTTATGTATAATTTTGAAGATTGGACATAGTAATATCACAGCTTAAATAACAATCAGCTCACAGACTCTACGGCGGCACCTTTGAAGTATTAAAACCTGAAAATTTGTCCTTGAAGCTTGTTGTCTCTCTCTCGTTTGGGATACAAGTCAGGACCGGATTAAAAATAGTTGTCCCAATTTAGAAAGTGTCATACTAAATATAAATTTGTTTTACTTGAAATTGTTTAAAAATAAAATAACATAACAGTATAAAATACAAGAAAATCAACAAACCACAAAATACAGCATTCGTGCACCAATAACGCAGTCGTTGACGGTATGGCTATAAGGGCATATTTACAACCACACATCCCTGCCGCTATTTATCCCAAAATGGCGGCATGCGCGAAGATCTGCGCGAGACGTTCCCGCTCATACGAGTCTGTGAGCTGATTGTTATTTAAGCTGTGGTAATATCACGTAATATCTTCCTAAATACTTTACGGTAGTATATTTAACTTGCGGAAATTCATTTTTAATCGTTTATAGTAAGGTCAGTTAAAGCAGTTAAAAATTTTTAAACGTATGTCAATTTTGACAGTTTAAAGTTTGTTTATCTGCTTCCATAGAGATGTTAAATGATTTTTATTTTATTGCTACTTACTTCTTCTTGATACAACTGTAGCCAACAATGATCGATGTTAACTGAACAGTTAGACACACACTTATCTCCGTTCAACAAAATAATCGCGGTCTCTTTTAATTTTCTTTTTGTTGCGTTATCTTCCTTTTCTAAAATTTTTGCCGAACCCCATTGAATCAAATGACCGTTGTCCCAAGCGTGTTCGCAAATTTTGGAAGCAGGTTAACAAATTTTAAACTGTCAAACTTGACATACGTTTAAAAATTTTTACTACGATTTTGAGAACGAAAACAGAGTTTTTCGAAACGTCAATAACACGGAAGTGCGCGATAGTGATGTGATTTTTGTTATTTTTACTTATCTGCTTTTTTCAGTGTGGGATTTTTGGTTAGGCAAACTTAGTTTCGAAAATAACCCTTGACTGTTCCGTTTGGCGCAAGGGCTTATTTAATTAATCTTTATTATTTTTCAGAAGTGTGGCAAAACCCAACAAAACTAAAGAAAACTAAAATTATGCCACAAATAAATAGCTTCAGACAATAGCACTAACATTAGTCAGAGTCACTACTAATGTCACTTGTATCCGATTCTCTATCAACAGTTAAGGCTGTAATGTTTGCAATTTTACAAAGCCGTGTTTAGACGTCCACGCGCTTTGATATTTCTCCTCAATGGAAATTCGTATTAAGATGGAGCAAGTTAATCAACTAATAAAGTCTATTTTACTAGACAACAGAGCCATATTTTCAAAAAAAAAAATTTGATCTGAACAATATTTCGGTCGCATTTATGCCCAGATTTAGGACAGCGGTGAGACGTTGTTAGAAACTATTATAAAAAATAAAGCTGTAGGCTAGTAAATCAAGTCTTCATATAACAGACAATTGCCTCAGTTTTCGATTTTTGCATTTATATTCATGAAATTTGTCCGAAGAAGACATGTTTTGCTAAATTATTTCTGCATACCAGGGGCACAAAGTTAAATTTGCTGTTGAAGATGCTGATGGGCGGAGCCTGATAAGCGCTACACTGTTTAGCCGAACATTATACCCTTATGAGACCACTTTTATTTAGCCCAAGCAATTAATGCAGCTTTATATAGTCTTCCTCAATTTTTATGAAATGTTTGACAAATTTTTACAATTTAGCTGATATAATTTTATAGGGTGAACCTTAAATAAATACAAATATTTTAACCAGTAGTTCAGTTCACTGTGTAGAACACATAATTAATACGTTTTTTACAAAAAAAAAAATCTGAAATAAGAAAAAAGTGAAATTTTAAATAAATTTTGTATTTTTCTGTAGAAAACTTGTTGAGGACCGCTGACTTTCATACATTTATGAGTCATAGCGCTTCAGATTGAACGTGTAGTTCACAGTGTTGCCAGTGTTACACAAATGTCTTTGCTTGAAGAAACTTTTAAATTTAATATGTTGTGTGAAAATCATAGTTTTTCGTTATTATTCATAAAATAACTTAAGGAAATTGTGTCTTGTGTATCTTTCTAACAGTGTACAATGGCATTTAACTTGTGAAATGTGGATTACTGATTAAATAGTTAATTTTTTAACAAACAGGTAAGCTTGTGTGCACGACATTGGACATAGTAATATCACGTAATATCTTCCTAAATACTTTACGGTAGTATTTAACTTGCGGAAATTCATTTTTAATCGTTTATAGTAAGGTCAGTTAAGCAGTTAAAATGTATGTTAATATTGCTGCGTATCATACTACATACCCAACTTTACTGTACTTATGCTTCAAACAAGTATTTTTAAAATAGAATTAACCGTATTACTTTACTATTATGTTAAGGGAAACGTAATATTTATATTAGAGAAGATATGGCAACCTCGCAACAAATCATATGGTTCATTAGGTTGGTTAAGATAGCGGTTCTCAAAATGTGGGTATTTTTAAAAAAAATTAATATCTCCGTAAATATTAGAAATTTTTAAAAATGGCTTTCACTATACTGATCTATATGACGAACTACACCAGCAATGAAAATATTTGTACTTATTTAAGGTTCACCCTGTATACCTTGCTTCTTATAACATTTTTAACTGTTTGTCAAATTTTGGAAAGGTATTATTTCATTGAAGGTCTATTGTAATTGGATTGGATTTAATGGGATTAAAAACACAGCAGTATGGAATGTAACCGTAGAACGGTATGTCTCTGTAGCCGTCTCATCAATATTTCTTTGCAAATATATTGCTCGACTATTATGCAGTAACTCATCTTTCTTCAAACTAGCATCTTGCGCAATTTTATAGATTTTGAGAAATCCTTGAATATTCTTTTTGAAACAGGTGTTCGTAGTTCCACTCACTCAGAACACAACACCGAGTACTCACAATACTGTTTAAACAATTATGTATTTACAACACTAATTCATAATAAGCCTAGATAATTAAAAGATAAGATTAAAAAACACCTAGTATATATAGTACAAATGAAAAAATTATAATAGCTGTGGAATCACCTTGCACTGAAAAGTAGGTACTGTTTTCAAAGAAAAAAATTGTTTATTCAAATTTTTGTTTGGTACAATTTATCATATAGGAAAATAAAGGCACTCATATTCCAGACACCCTGAATAATAAATAAATTTAATATAGTGCACGTTAAGTGCACAATAGTTCTCTTATGTTTATATTTAACTCGAATCATTCCTTTTACAAGACTAATCCTATACTCACATCACATAATTCGTTCTTGGTTGCAAAAGGCAAGTGGCTATATTTTCCATGAATATATTCAAAGGAGGAGGGCCTCTAAGGCCGGTTTTCGGCCCCTTTTGTTTTTTTCAAAAACAAAAAATTTTGTTTTCGCCAGTAAGTATAGGTCATAAACAGTCGATTTGACCCTAAACAGAACCTCAAATACCCCCCCCCCTATTCACTCCACAGTCCCTATGATAAATTAATAGGGTAGCATAAACGCCTTGTAAGTGACTATTTGCCAGACTACTACCCTGGAGCCCTTTTACATATTAATTCACTCATACCCTGCCTCCCCGCAAACAGTACCCCTCCTCCCCGCTGATTTTTATTTATAAAGCACCCCAAAAAAGACAAATACCTACCACATCCACGTCGTTTCTGGGTAGCACTATGAGTAGTTTCAATAAAATCAGCGGGGGAGGGGAGGGGTACTGTTTGAATGGGGGGGGCAGGGTATGAGTGAATTAATATGTAAAAGGGCTCAAGGGTAGTAGTCTGGCAAATAGTTAGTCACTTACAAGGCGTTTATGCTACCCTATTATTTTATCATAGGGACTGTGGAGTGAATAGGGGGGGGGGGGTATTTGAGGTTCCGTTTAGGGTCAAATCGACTATGACTTATACTTACTGGCAAAAACAAAATTCTTTTTTATTTTAAAAAACAAGAGGGGCCGAAAACCGGCCTTAGAGGCCCCCTTTACATTGTAAACTCAGTTCAGTTTTAATTAGGAACCACACATCACTGAAGTCGAATAATGCCATATGGCAAAGAAAAAAAAACAATTTTTACAGTTCTTTTATTTTACGAATGTAAGTGAAAATAATTATCGTGATATAATAAAATCCATTATATCCCCTTTTATCAACCCATTTTGCCAAGATATAAAATTCTTATTCTAAAAAATATAAGTAATTATATACACATTTTGCATTTTAAAAGTAAATAATAACAATAAACAATTATTTTGAGTAGATATATACAAATATATTCATAATTACAATAAACCATATACATAAACTTTTTAATAATTTAAATTTAAAATTAATTATATTTATATAAAACAAAACAGTTATCTGAATAATAAAATTACAATAGTGTTAGCAGCAGTAAATATATAAAACTAAACTTAAAATACTGCATAGGAAATAATATTTGGTAAGATGTGAAAAATTATGATAAAGCACTTTTATAATTTGAACAAGTAGGTCACACAATTTATGATGTATCTTTTAAAATTAGATTTTTTTCATTTTTATATTATATTACTACTGAAAAAAACTAAATTACTTGAATATCAATTAAATTATATTTCATATTTAAATACCTCATTTAATAAAATGTGTAAACATCAAAATAAAAAAATTGTTCTAATGAAACAATTTAAGTATATCAACAAAAATCAAGTCTTCCAAAAATAAAATAATATTTTACGACCTTGAAATTTATCATTTTGATAAAGAAATATAAAAAGCCACCATTCTTGCACTCGTACTGTCCATTGAATCTCAAATAAAATCTGGTGATATTTCCAATAAGAAACCTGTAACAAATATTTTATATTATTCACTGTTATGAAAATATTCTCAAGTTTTCAATTCTCAAATTCAATGTGTTTTTTCATATTTCCAGAAAGGAAGATTTTTAAGAAAAATTGAACAGCGAAAACTGCACATAAATTTTTATTCATATATGAATCATATTCCACTGTTCAGATATCTCCCTGGTTACAGGTCAGAGCACGCATGCTCACGCTAGCATGAACCGAGTTATGTCGGGCAGATTCATGTGATCTTATTAATTTAATAAAAGCTAAAGAAGAGGTTCTTCCGCATATTATTACACCAAATCATCCCTTAACGTTTACATATATACATAGCATTTCTCACCATCTTTGTTTATTGTTTAAGCTTCACTATCAGATAAATCCATAGAAATCTTAAAATGTATAAAAGGTCAAAAGCCTTTGTATTAAGCACTTAAAAATAGTCAGACAATGGAGGAGCCATTAAGGAGAAACTTAATGTACGGTGTTGGTAATACTGTATTTTAATCCCAGTGTATAATTGAAACCAAAACGGGATGTTTGTAATTAGGCCATAGAAATCATTTATGTTCTATGAATTGGACGTAAAATTTTGACACTCTTTTGGTTTATGTTTCATAGTATAACCGCGTGTGGTATTCTCTCTTTTGTAGTACGTGTTGTAGGTAAGTAAAACAAAGCACAATGACGTGCACAAAGATGAAGTATACGAAAATTTAATAAACTATACCTAAGTTCCAGAATATTAGAGAGCACTTACAGCACTTAGATGAGTACGGGAGGTGAGAGTTGCAGAGAAGACGTGCCACTTGAGAAGGGTTCAATGAACACAAATTTACCAAAAATAAGTTGACGTTGACTGAACCTAGCACTTTAGTTTACTTCAAAAAGTTTATATTCATCTGTAGAATTCAGTGCATTTGCAGTGTAGTTGCGGTCACCATTATCCGGTTCCTACCATAGCAGTTGTAATACCAACAACTGGAGCCAAAATCAACATTTGGAAGGGCACAGAGATATCGATAGCGAATCTGAACCCACAGAGCCTAGCCCGAGAACAAGCGCAGGTCAAAGAATCCTAGTTATAGCTAGGAATGTGCCCTTTAATTTTGTTACTGGCAGTGACCAGTTGCCGAGGTCACAGCATAATTTCAAAATAATATATTTAAGGGCGTCGTATTCTTGAAATAAAGTTTTCTACAAATAAAAGTAATTTTAGACATTTAAAAACTGAATAATGTAGAGTTTAACAAATAACAGGAATGTTATCTCATACCACCTGCCAATATTCAAAGATACCAAAGTAAAACTAACATATATCGATAGAAAGCGGTCTAACCAAAATATTTGTAGGTACAGAAATCTTTCAAAATAAATATTTTTTTAAATTCAACTTACATAGTTCTGCATATAAAACTGTTCACTTTTGTTTATAAGTATGTTAAATATAATAACAAAATAATGTCTCACAAATACATCTTAAAAGTTATTATATTATTTGAGGAGAATTTAAAAAATATAAAAGTGAATAAACAAAACATCAATAATTTTATTTGATATTACTTTTGCTCTACGTGTTTTATTTTTCGAGATTTCTGTATCTAAAAAACACCACAAATTTTATCATTTTACAGCGAGAAATATGACGACCTTAAAAACTCATTTCCAAAAAATTTTTGTTCAAATTGACACCGACTTTAAAATAAAGCACCAAAGCTTATATCTTCTCATAAATGTTATATCAATATTGGAGGATTAGCTTAGGATAAAATAATTAAAACCATAATATGTATAAAAGTTTTCGTAACTCAAATTTGAAGATAAAAAAAAAACTTTTAAAAATCATTTGGCAGATATCAGGGTGGAAAAAATTATATCCAATAAAAGCAATTTAACCCATGTTGCGAGTTTTATAGAATTCGGTGGTAAACATTTTGATTTTTTTATTCTATTCACTACATTGAAATAACAATAATGAAATCTATGAGCCATGCCGGTGACATTCGTATCAGTTAAATGAGTACTGAATACTGTTCACTACATCAAAAAATCAGTTTTACATTGTGGAGAATTTAAAATTTTAAAAAGCACGTAGTGATGGGTTGCTTTTGCTCGAGTTAAATAGACTTGGCCTAAAGACTCTGATTGGCTTATACACTGGGCACTGCCAGTTAAGAAGTCACATGCACAAGTTGGGCCTGGCTGAGGAGGCCGAGTGCCGGTTGTGTTTGGAGAGTGACGAATCGGCAGAACACATATTATGTTACTGTTCAGCTGGAGAATGGACCAAATTTTCTATATTTGGCAAAATGCATCTCTTGCCAGAAGATTTGGACATAATCTCACCCAATAAGGTTATTGGCTTCATAAAGAGGCTAAACCTGTTGAGTGAAGTATAATATGGATGTGAGCCACAATAGACCATAGGGTCGCAGTGGAGGGCTAATTTTTGGCCCACTCACTCAGAACTTAACTTAAGGTGTTTTCAGAAACTTACTCTGGGTTACTAATCCAGGTAAGCCCAGGTAATAGATGTCACGTGACCTAAGCTTCAGGATCATTTACTCGAGTTGTTAAAGTTTACGAACGGTACTACAGATTTGTTGTTTTATGTGCATATAACATAACCTCAAATCTCTGTGTTTTTCGTTTAAAAGTATAAAATTTTATTAAGGGCATTGATAATTGGACTGCCAGTTTCGAGCTACAATTATGACCACCAAAAATAAAATAGTTGCTAGGCAGCTAGGTACAGTTGTTCAAGAACTTGTGCAGGATGATAGTGATCATGGTAAAAATGATATCATGTTCATCCAAATTTGAGATCATTTTCTCCATCATCAACATAAGTAACTAAGAGACGTTGACTCTCTGGTGTTATTGGGAATATGCTTATTCAGTAATTTTAGAAACTAAATAATATGCCGCCTGTGAGGCGAGATTTAATTTCAACTAGACCTAAACAACTTTAGAAGTGAATACAATTTTGTCTTATGTTTATATACGTCAAGAAACCCAACACACCACCTCAAAATTTTATGAGCTTATATTTGCTGTTCCATTAAAACAAATTGAATAATAAAATAGCTAGGTATATTATTGCAGCACATTATATTTACCATAACAAGTTGGTAAACATCATTCATATGTCTTCTGACAATAGATTCTCGGCTAATTAAGTCGCAATTTTTGCATCTTGTAAGATTTTCTTCTTCTATCATATTTGCAAATAAATAAATATTTATCTAACCTGAAAATATTGTTCTGGGTTTAATTTACCCTGCTGTTGAGGAGAGTTAGAAAGTTAACTCGAGTAAGTAACCGAGTTCGTAACTCTAAAGAAACCGAACGCGGATAAATATAACTGGGTTAGTAAAGGAACACCTTTTTCTGTGATCGAGTTAACTCGGGTAGATTTCCGAAAACGCCTTTAGTGATGGGTTTTAAATGTAGGCGATACGAGAGTGAAACTTTGTCCAAAGTGTAAAATTGTCAGATGTTTCATTTGTAAATATTTTTTTTTAACTTGAAAGGTAGCGATGGCTGACGTGTACTCAACCTTTAGCCTTTAGCTCTCTTTTAAACTAAGCTGTTTCAGCATAAAACTGTCCATTCGGTGGCATAGCTTATATGAAAATTAAATTTAATGGGCAAAATAATAAAAAACATACTTACAGTTAAGATAAAAATGGATTTGGTGATTCGTTGTTTTGCACCCAAGGAGAGCTCGCATTAGTGGCCATATTTCTATTAACTGGTGTCCACGGATCTTGAGTTGGTGGTATACTTCCCGATTCTTGATTTACTATGCCAGTAGAAGAAAACTGAGAATTGATATTGTACGGGGCCTGGCCAACTGGTACAGAGCCGCCAAATGCTGCACCAGGGGAGTTGAAAGGTATAAACGGCTGCTGTTTGATTTCATTGATCGATGGTTTGGTCACTGTTGGGTGAAAAACTGGTCTTGGTGGTGTTGTTGTCGAGGCATTTGAAAAAGGGTTTGCTGCTAAACTTGGGTTTGTTGCTTTACCTGCAATTTGTAATTAAATATTTTAAATATGTTAATTATTTAGGATACACAAGGTGGCCAAAAATTGTGAGCAAAAAATACATATTAATCTCAATAAAAAAATAAAATACTTTTTCGAAATTCAGCATTAACAACAGTTACAAATAGCACACATCATTAACATTAGTTTTTTCCTTCCTAGTTTTAATTAATGTCGGTACCTACGTTAACAATGTGATTATTTAAATTATTATCTTCATATATAGGTATACATTAGTACTCACAGCAAGTCTGTGAATATGATACATAGACTTTGCACATTGCAAAGAAAATTATTAAGACTATGAATGAGATACATAGCACAAACAAAAAGTGAAAATATGATAAATCTGTTACATTAGAGTCTATGATTGTGATACGTAGCAACAAACAAATAGCCTATAAATGTGAAAACATAGGAAAAGTGCAAATGACATGTACACAGATTTGCCTGGAGGAAACGTTATTATAAACAATTAGAAAAACGTACAGAAGTTTTATCATAAAATAAACGTTTGTTTCAGGCATAATCATGTCAAGTCTTGCGGCGTTAGAACTGTTTGAGTGTGATGTTGGGTCAGTCGGTGTGAAATGGGAGAAATGGAAGAGAACCTTTGAAATTTAGCTGGAGGCGGCCAACATTGAAATTTCTTCCACAAAGGAGGCCACCCTGTTACATATGGGAGGCCTAGGCATACAGGAAATATATTATAATCTACCCGGTGCCCACGTCTCAATGGTAATTCAGGTGATACAGACGTATAAAAAACTGCAGTAGAAAAGCTGGATAATTATTTTGCCCTAAAGCAAAGCAAAATATATGAAAGACACATATTCCGTCTATTAAAGTAAGAACCAGGAGAAAAACTGGAAAAGTTCTTGGTACGGTTGAGAAACCAAGAAAAATGCAAGTTTAGTAACCCTGAAGAAAACCTTATGGATCAAATTATTAAGAAATGTTACTCGGCTGACTTAAGGGCGCCGTATTCCTGAAAAAGTGTTTTCTACAAATATAAATAATTTTAGACATTTAAGAACTGAATAATATAGAGTTTAGCAAATAACAAGGATGTTATTTCATGCCACCTGCAAATATTCAAAGGTACCAGTAAAATCAATATTTAACATCAGAAAGCGATCTATCCAATGAATTTTAGGTACTGAAATCTTTCAACATACGTATTTTTAAATTCAACTATAGATGTAAACATTGTTATAACATAAACTTACATAGTTCTGCATATAAGATTGTTCACTTATGCATATAATCATACGAAAATAATTGTTAAAATGTGGGGTTAGGATAGCAAAATAATGCGTGTCTTATAAAAGCTTTTTGAAATTTCTTTTATTTGAGGACAATTTAAATATTAAAAATGGATAAACAAAACATCAATAATTCTATTTTTGATATTACTTTTGCTCTCTGAGTTTTATTTTTCGAGATTTCAGTACCTAAAAACACCACAAATTTGATCATTTTACGGCGAGATACGGGCACCTTAAGAATAAAAATCTTGACCATTGGTGATTCCATAACACTGGACATGTTAATCACGAAGGCCAACGACATTGAAGCTGTCAGTAGGCAAATGGAAGATTTTGGAGAGAAAAAGCCTTCAGTGGAAGTCAGAGTAGTAGTTAGTTAGTTAGTTCTCTAAGAGAGTGGGCCAAAAGTTAGCTCTCCACTGCGACCTTGAGGTCTATTGTGGCTCACATACTTATTACACTTCACCCAACAAGTTTAGCCTCTTTATGAAGCCAATAACCTGGTTGGGTGAGATTCTGTCCAGATCTTCTGGCAAGAGATGCATTTTGCCAAATATAGAAAATCTGGTCCGTTCTCCAGCCGGACAATGACATAATATGTGTTCTGCCGATTCGTCACTTTCCAAACACAACCGGCACTCGACCTCCTCAGCCAGGCCCAACTTGTGCATGTGACTTCTTAACCGGCAGTGCCCAGTATATAGGCCAATCAGAGTCTTTAGGTCAAGCCTATTTTAACTCAAGCAAATTTTGTGCCCCCTATAAACGCCTTTGAGTGAGCTAATCTTGGCAGATCTCGCCAGTACTCCCATACTTTTTCCTCCGTCCAGGTCGAGATGACTGCTTTCGCAATAGCCGAAGCTAAGCCAAGAGCCTATTCCGGACCTATAAAGCTGGTAGAGGCACCCTGCCTTGCTAACGAGTCTGCTGCCTCGTTTCCCTGGATACCTGCATGACCAGGTATCCAAACCAGGGTTACTCTCTTGCTTCAGAGCCTTTTGACAATTCCATACTGTTCTTGAATTACACCGGTAGGAACTAAGTGCTTTTAAAGCTACTTGGCTATCAGAAAAGATTTTTATCGTCCTGCGAATATGTCTAAGATATTCCAGCTTCCATACACACAGTTGGATGGCATAAATTTCTGCCTGAAAGATAGTTGAATATTTGCCCAGGCTTGCAAATAGCCTAGTATTTGGGTTGCAACTATACACTCTAGCTCACCTAACCTAACCTAAGGCCTTCAGGAGGTCAGTTTCACCTCACCTCACCTCCCATTCCTCCCTCCGAGGACAAAGAATTTCAAAAGGCAGCCTATAGTTGATTTTTGTAGGCATGACATCCGAGATCATCGATAGAGTGCTGTGACCTTCTATGTTTTCCAGTACTCCACTGTGCTCCATTATATTAGCCTTCGGCATACAAATAGCCACTTGCTTCAATCTGTGTACTGTCCACCTGGCTTCTCTCTCCAGAAGTATATGGAGAGGTGGTAGATCCAGGAGGACTTCCAGTGCAGCTGACAGTGTAGTACTGATTGCACCAGTTATCGCCAGGCTAGCTTGTCTCTGCAAACCTGAGTTTTACTTTGGATATCCTTTGAAGACCTTTGAACTACCAAACTATTGAGCCGTATGTGATCATAGGTCTAATAACCATCACATACAGCCAGTATAGTTGTTTAGGATCTACGCCCCAGAACTTTCCACAAATGCGTCGACACGTTCATAAGGACATTCTGGTCTTGTGGATGACTTTTTCCATATGAGAGTTCCAATTGACTGTTTTATCTAGAACAACTCCCAGATATTTCGCTTCCTCTGCAAATGGTATTGTCTCTCCCCATAAAATGGGGGATCTTAGGTTGACCAATTTGCGTTTCTTTGTGAAGGGCTGTTTTGTGGGGGTTTACAGACATTTGCACCCTCTAACACCAGTCCAGTACCCCACTTAAAACTTCCTGAAGGATAAATGAAATACTATCTTCAGTTACAGCTCTTACCAATATGACCAGATCATCAGCATATGCCTGGACCTCGACCTCCCATGCAGAGAGAATGGCAAGCAGGTCGTCCACAAGGCGGCGACCACAGCAGGGGAGAAAGGACCCCACCCTGCGGACAGCCCCTTGCAGCCCTAAACCTAAAACTAATTTTAGATTTGTGTTCAGCATCGTTGGAAATAGGGAGTAAGAATTTTTTAATTAAGATTGGTGATGTTTTCACTGTTGTAAATAATGACCACAAGTAGCACAAATGGTACTGGTGAATCTATGGCAAAAAATTTCACGTTTTGCATAAAAATTATCTTAGGAAAATGTTTACCCCTTGCTATCCCTAACAGATATGAAATAGCAGCTGTAATTTGAAAACCAGAAAAGGTATAATAGTGAAGTTTTACACAAATTTTCTACTAATGCATGTGCAACTTCAACAAATATTTTGAAAATTTCTGCCCATTGGTTGACAAAAATTGAGTATTTAGTACGTATCAGATAGCCCTGCTTTATTTTCAAACTTTTACCTCTCGTTCTTTTTTGCTTTAAAACTGTTTTTAACAAAAAAAAATTCATTATTTTCCACATTGCATTACATGATTTAAACTAAGAAATATTTAAGTAGGCGACTGTCATGCCAATTTCTGTCATTAGATCTTTTGTGGCTTTACGGGTGCTTCTTTAGATTTGCTACATAAAAATTTTATTTTTTATGATAACTTGGGAAAATTATGGCAAATAATTTTATTAATGATGAATATATTTTGACATGCTGCAGGTATTTTTTGATTTTCGGAAAAACTGTGCCGCCACAAAAAAAAATACAAAAGATCTAATGACAGAAATTAGCATGACAGCTACTTACTTAAATATTTCTTAGTTGAAATCGTTTTCACATTACGAATGATGATGAATTTTACTGTTTTGTTAATAAACGTAAAAAAAAAGGGTAAAAGCTTTAAAATATTTGGTATTATATTTTTGAATTCTGTTTTTATCTAACAAATAATTTGTAGTAAAAAATAACGCTTATTGCAACAAGGGGCAGACATTTTTGAAAAATTTTTGAGAAGTTCCACATTTATTTGTACAAAATGTATGTAAAATTTGACATTAAGTTACCCCTTTTTTGGTCTCGGTCGCCGTATTTCTCGCTGTAAAATGTCCAAATTTGTGGTGTTTTTTAGGTACTGAAATCTCGAAAAATATAAAACGTAGAGCAAAAGTAATATCAAAAATAAAATTATTGATGCTCTGTTTATACACTTTTACTATTTAAACCCTCCTCAAATAATATAATAACTTTTAAAATGCTTTTGTATGACACACATTTTTTCGCTATTCTAACCCCACATTTTAACAATTATTTTCGTATAATTATAAACAAAAGTGAACAATCTTATATGCAGAACTATGTAAGTTTATGTTATAACAATGTTTACATCTATAGTTGACTTAAAATAAATACGTATTTTGAGAGATTTTAGTACCTAAAAGTTTGTTGGAAAGATCGCTTTCTGACGTTATATACTTCGGTACCGTTGAATATTCGCAGGTGGCATGAGATAACATTCTTGTTATTTACTAAACTCTATAGTATTCAGTTCTTAAATGTTTAAAATTACTTGTATTTGTAGAAAACACTATTTCAAGAATACGGCGCCCTTAAGGGCTGAACATTTTCCTGAGGTAATTTTTATTTGTTCAAACATTTTTATGTTTCAGAAAACAAATGCATGTAAAATAATGTCTTATTTTTTTAATTCAAAAATCGTTCATCGAACAAAAAAGTTGAGACAATTTTTACTGATAACTAACACAAATTACAATATTTATTTTGAAAAAGGCAGACCATTTTTTCAGTAAGAAAAATTGGTAACATTTTCAGCGCAGAACATAGATTTTGTCGTCTTTTTTAATAGGTAGGTCCTATGTCATTCCTACCTAATTTAAAAGAGATGTGGTAAATTTAAGTTTTTTCTGCGATACTACAAAAAAGTATTCACAAAAAACTATAATCTATCCAATATTTTAAATGTCACTTCCAATCAACATAGGTTTGAAATCCTTTCTAAGATTGATATCACTGGCTACAGTTATTGTTAAATTTTAATAAACATTAATATGCACGATTTTTAATGCAAAAAGAAACAGTTTACAAATACCTACAGTTGCATTCATACAGAATTATTGTTTTTTACCAGATATGCCAAAGATCAAAAAATTTGATAAGGGTAGAAACAGTGCCAGTATTAGTCAGTACCAACGATAGTAGCAGACTAGGTGAGATAATATTATAAAAAGATGTCCACACTTCACTTTGGTACCTTAATTTATTCAAATTCATGTCTCTCGGGGACACTTACAATATATTTGGTTGTAGGAATCTTATTTTGGAAGAACATTCTTATTCAGGAAGATCAGACTAGACTTAAGGAGTAAATTTGTAAGTAGTAGGTTAGATGAAAATATGAAACAGTCAAAAAACATATTTTTTTTGTAGACCTGCAAGTACCTATGAGCAGTCTTACTTTCCCACAAATGTTGAAGATATAAATGAACATAATAGTGTCAACGAGGGTGTCAATATAGCTGATGAATCTTACAAGAATATTGAAATTCATGATATGCAATATGACACTGTCAAGATTTCACTAGAACCACAACAGAGGTTAAATTTTTGGTGGTAAACTTATTGTAATTTTTTGCATAATATGTACACAGAACAGTTTTATTTGACTTTTGTGCTATCATGAAAATCCATAAAAATTTTACAAATTTTTTATTTTGTACAATAGTTATCTTTTTTGAAAATGATAATTGCTATGATATCCCTATGTTACATTTCTTGTAATAAACCAAAAAATAATAATTTTTAGCATAAATCAAGATACCCAAAACCAAGTTCCACTTGAAACGTCTGAATTACACGAGTTTAGTTTCATTTCACAGGAGGACTATGACAGTTAACCAAAACATGTTCTCTTTTATAATGAAATATTGTCTACATGTTTGCAATGGAATAATTGGGAAAAAGATCAATACAGTTAATGGTCTAGATTTTCTGACTAAGCCAACGTTTGGATTTTATTACAAATCAAATATACAAATATCCAAAAGACAACGATTTGTAAGACTATTTGAAACATTGCACTTTACTGCTATAAATTTATATCTCATCGGATAAAAGCATTTCTTTTCCTATTTGACTTATTCGTTGTGTGATGAATAACAATTTTATTTATTTATTTATTTATTTATTTTTTTTTACTGGTATTGTCTCACTGGAACTGAGAAAGATTTAAAATAAAATCGAAACGTTGACCATTAACTGTATTAACCAAGGGTTATGGACATTCCATGTATGTTTAATGTTTAAATTAGTAATCATTAACTGAATAATAAATGATAAATGTTTATTTTATTTATTTAGGTATGTCATACAGGCTCTTTCATAGCGTTGAAATGCAACTTGGAGAAACCTGGCAAGAGACATTTTTAAGAGTATGAAAGAGGCTGCAAAGGAGGAAAAAGAACTAGCAATTTAAGCAAGACCTCCAGTACAGCACGTTTGTTTTAAAAATTTTACGAGTTCTTGAAGTGCCATGGAAGCATCGATAATTGTAGAAGAATTCCGAATGAGTGAAAATATGCATGGTTTGCGATACTTACTTTATAGCAGATGGGGATTCATCAGTGTATGCAAAGTGTGTGTGTGTTCGTTCTGATGATCCTTATGGCAAAGCCTATTTAATACTAAAAAGAATACCAGTGACTGCAGAAGGAATGAAACTTTTAATGGTTTCAAAAATAAAAGAGTAGGACATCAGCCCTAAAGTAATATGTTTGAATGCACTTAATGACGTGGAACAGCTTAAAAATGACCTTAAAAACCTCCATGGAAATAGTTAAGAAATCCATGCACGATCCATGCATGAACCAAATTATATGGTTTAAATGATTTTTATATTTAAATTTGTTTAATATCAAAGTGACAATCCTGCGACTTACTAAAAAATCTCAAATTTCCACTATCAAAAATGACAAATGACACACAATTAACTTGTAGATTTATAAACAGCAGTAGCCATATTTGAAAAAATAAACAGTTGAGTAGTTTGGAGTCTTACCTATCAATTTTTTTTATAACTTATACAGCCTTCCGATCGGTAAGTAACTGTTCTTATCAATCTGACATTTGCACAACTTACTATTCCTTTTAATCCAACCAGTAAATACGTTATATTGACAGATCGTGCAAAAAAATTATGAAACCATTTATCATTTCAGTTGTGATAAAGTTTGTACTGTAAAATTTGTTACAAAACAGTAAAGTTATTGTATTATTATTTATTCATGTACTTCTTATCGTTACTTTAATGATTATTAAAAATTATACATATATTTACTATTATTTTAATTCTGTTCATCCCCACTCAACTTCCAGTTCTATTAAAAATATTTCTTAGACAAAATTATATCATTTACCTATTAGCAGTGGCGTAGCCAGAAATTTGACATGGGGGGGTTCAGTGAACAAAGTATTCCAGACTAGGTTTTTTTAATAAAAAAAATAATAATTTTTAATAAATTGAAACAATAAAAAGTAAATAAAAAAAATCTCATCATAAACATGTAAATAATAGTAGTTGCTGATTTAGCAACTATTACAGAACCTTTAAAACAAATTCTTCAGCATAAACTAGAAAAAAATGTAGACATAAGTAAATATTGGAAGAAGTCACAACACAAGCCTTTCCACATATTGAAAAACTTTATCTAACATAGCAACGCTTGGATATTACGATCGGGAAGACAGGACCCAAGTCATAACTGATGCTAGTCTTGTCAGATTGGGTACAGTGTTAATACAGCATGACTCAGAAGGGCCCGGGTGATAGCATATGGAAATAAAAGCTTATCCGATTGTGAAAGAAAGTACTACTAAAGCAAGAAAGAGGCTTTAGCGTTAGTTTGGGCCGTCAAACCCAAATCTTTTAGGAAAAATGGATTTCGAACTTATAACAGATCATAAGCCACTAGAGATTATTTTTGGCAAAAAATCAAAATCATGTGCTGGCATAGAAAGATGGGTTCTACGGCTACAAGCATATAAATTTAAAGTCGTATAACGACCGGAAAAGACTAATATAGCAGAATCGCTTTCCCGACTGTGCATTAATAACGAACCATGCGATTCATTTGATAATGAAGAACACATCCAATTGTTGAATATTCACGACCTACTAACTGCTACCCCGTTATCAGAAATCAAATAACTGATACTGAAATTATGAAAGTTTGCAAATGGCTGTCCACAAATCTATCAGATGATGAAATTAAACACTCATGCATTTCAACCAAAATTATGCTTTCACGATGATATCTTACTAAGAGAAAACAAAATTGTTGTTCCAAGTAAGCTAAGACCTATAGTACTTCAAGCCGCTCATGAAGGTCACTCGGAAATAGTTGCTATGAAGAATCAATTGCGAACTAAAGTATGGTGGCCTAAGATAGACTGTGATGCCAAAAAACTTGTTAAAAGCTGTAAAGGCTGCACATTAGTTTCAGCTCCAAATGTACCCAATCCCATCAAAAGGCGTGAACTGGCAACAGAGCCATGGATTGACGTGGCAATGGACTTTCTAGGACCATTGCCAAGCGGTAAATATTAACTACAATAACAGCATCTAATACTAATAATAATTCTCCTCATACAGTTGTTAATAAAAATGGTAGTGATGTAAACATTCAAAATGATGAAACAGGTCAACAACTTCGAAGAAATATAGTTCACTTAAAAAAGGCGGAAGGTGGTAGATAAAACAAAAAACAGTGAAAAAAATGTAGATTAGAAACAAATTAATTGTAAATAGGAATTGACAATTGTATGAACAAATATCTAAATATTGTAATTGGGATTATTTATAGTTATAGTTTATAGTTATAATTTTCAAATTTTTGTAATGAAAAGAGGAATGTAGTATATTGTATAATATAAAGCCCACTTTGTGTCAGTCTCTTTCAAAATTTTGATAACTAGTACCATTTAGTCACAAAAAAGTTTTTCTTGCAAATGGGTTACCTAACCTAACATTTATTGTAAAATGAGGAGCACCATGTGCATGAATCATACAGTGCCTTCATAAATGATTACAAGGCACGTGACCAAGACTGTGATTCTCGAAGAACAACTCGTATGCAAATAGATTTCTTGTCTCTTTCAATTGCTGTAGTGAGGAAAAGGATATTCGCATATGAATTGCTCTGTGATTGATTTGAGAATCTCGATCCTGATCACGTGGCTTGTAATCATTTATGAAGGCACCGTATTTCCTTTCTTATATGTAGAACCTTTTCTAGTTCAATGGGTAAAAGGTAATCTTACTAGAATTTGATTGACCCAATAATCACTTTAAACAAAAAATCTATCTGAATTTCTTACAAACAATTTTACACGCTGAAATATACCCCTAGGTACTCATAAAAAGGGAATCTCGTTCATGAATCCATTTGCGTGATTTTTTTTTGTGTGTAAACGGTACAAGATAAATTTTGAAAGACAGAATTTATTAAAAAAAGTTAGCTTTTGTCACAAAATAAATTGTGACGACAATACACAAAAAATTATGAATATTTTTTTAACCAAGGTATTCAGTTTAAGGCATTTGTGCAAGTCAATAATTAACATTACTTGCATCAACAAAAGCCTTTTATCAATATATTTTCATATAACAAATTTAATTTTAATGATTTAACGTTATTCTGTTTTATATCCGATTATTGAAATATTTTCGAAAACTTTAGCGACCCTAACATCCTAATAATGTATTTTGCATATGAAAAATAAATTATCATATAAATCATCGTATTTTCACCTTAAGAATCTAGGGTGACTCGCTGGTACATGCATTTCAGGGGCATCCTGTATGCTCACAATATTTTTGAGTATTGATATGATGAAGTTTAATTCTTAGTTTACTATAAAGATAACTGTTTTTTTTACTAATCATTTTTTATGTTATGCAACACTGATTGTGCTATTAATCATTAGTCACTCATCATGATAAAAAGGAAAAAATGCTTTGTAGAGTTCAGAAAATTGTAATCAAATATTTACAAAAATTATTTAAAATTGGAAATTACTATTTTGTCATAAAAATTTCTTAAGTTTTACTAATTTTCCAAATTATAAACAATGGATATACAAACTTCTAACTAATGTTTCTAACAAGAAAGAAAGTGAAAATATCTATTGCAAAAATGGTTGACCAAACTTAAATTTATCTATACATATATAAAAATAATATCTTACTTGTTACTAAGTTATCCAAATTAACAAGCGATGAATTTTCTCCTAAAAAACTCAATGGAGTCTTTTTTGTAGCATTTGTTACAGGCTCAGGATCACTTGAACCCAATGCATCACCCAGCAGATTTAATTCGAATGGGTCATTAGTGGCATTATCATTAGTACCATTGGTTTTTGGAGATGTTGCTCTATTTCTGTTCGTTATCACATCAAATTCATCTAAATCTGTTGAGGAGCTTTGACTAGTTGGAGACCACGGGTCATGTTTTGCAGGGGTGCTATGTGATGGAGGCATTGGTGACGTTTGTAAATTAGATGGAGGAGTCCAAAGATCTGCTTGCTGACCCGCAGCTGCAGGTGTCCAAGGATCTGCATTACGGCTTTGTTCAAGAGGAGACATCAACGATGGCGCTTTCCATGGTGATGTTTGCTGTATAAGAGACCATCAGAATTTTAAATTTATTTAAATTATTAATTCTGAAGTACATTGAAAATCATATACAAGGTGTCCCTCAAGTCAAAATAGGATGAAAAGCTAAACAAGTTTTTTTCCTAATTGTTTGTTTCCAAGCTAGTGTTTTTACATTAGTCACAGAACAGTGACAATGCCAGTGAACGCCAAATTACAGGTAAATAATAGTAATGCCTCACCAACATGTTGATGCTTTTTGAATCGTTGTCGGTTATATCGGTGACAAACTGCTAATGTGAAAAAGCTCATACAGGATGCTAAAATCATACTTACCGAATTCGTTTGCTTATTACATATTTTACTACAGATTTAGAACACTAATATTTTACAAAGATCTATTTACTACCGTCTGAGTCTGATCTAAATAAACACAGTGCCATAGGAACAGTGGTTTCTCTAAAATTACTGCTTCATTTGACATTAAATTTTTATAAAATTTTACACATACAATTTTCAATAACTCAAATGCTATAAAAACTGCACTTTTCCCAAATTTCAATAAAATTTGTTTGTTAAAAAATTAAATGATAAAAAAGCATATGCAGAGTTTTTTTTTTAAACTGAAAGATAACATTGTAATGCACAAACAGTTATATAAAGTAAAAATAACTTTTAAAACATTTGTTCAAAAGACCTCTATAGGCACGCACATATCCATGGAGATTTTTCTAGAGATAGTTATTCTGCGTAAATCAAATTTATTGCGGATAATATAATTTAACTGCCTCTCTCAGCTCTTCAACACCAGAATAGAATAAATCTTTTTAATTTGTCCCCAGAATCTAAACAACTCAATTTTATGGTGCATGCAATCCGTGTCCAACTTAGCTATTTGGAAAGTGTTTGAATAATTATGATGTAATAAGGTGGATTGGCATCACCCATAAACCATACATACATTGGTGGATACAAATCAGTGTTACAAATTATCACTGAAATGATTTGCAAATACAATTTTGTGGTTTATGCACATCTTTACAGTAGATTGGCATGGTGATGGTATTTCAATTACAGTTTTATGGTTTGCAATGCCAAACCCAGGTTAACTGTTAGCTGTTGGTTACAAAATTATTAGACCACCTACCCACACCCACTTCTAAATTCATTTTGGTTCCTATTGTTGGTATTACAGCTGCTATGGTCGAAACTGCTTCTCAGGCATCACGCAGTAGCCTCCACAACTTGTTGCATCCAACGCTGCCAAATATTTGGCCAATCTTCACTGTCCACATCTTCCTCGCTAATGCAGGCATGCCCACCACTATAACTTAAAACTACTACTACTATTATTCATCATCTATGACATGGTCCTTATAGTCTCCTGTCTTTTATTTGAAATGGAAGTAAATCTGTGTGAGTTAATACTACTATCAACAAACCAATAGTTCATCATACCAATGAAATCCTACAAGTTTAGTAATGTTCATTTTTTTTCATGTAACATTTTAAAAGTGAAGCATAGGAAGTGGCAAAACTCACACCAACACATTGGTGTTAATATGTATATCAAAATATATGAAATGGAACAAAGACGAACAAGAAGGAACAGAACAGGAACTAAATAATTGATAATTACATCCAACTGGACTGTAAGAAACTGAAAGTAACACCCTGTATATGCATTTCTTGTGTTAAATCCACTTTACAGTTTGCAATTCTTTCTGCAAGTTGCAAGTCGTGTGCACGTAGGCATGCACACTGAATAGCACCATATGACAA
This sequence comes from Monochamus saltuarius, assembly GCA_025584915.1. Classification (NCBI taxonomy): domain Eukaryota; kingdom Metazoa; phylum Arthropoda; class Insecta; order Coleoptera; family Cerambycidae; genus Monochamus; species Monochamus saltuarius. The sequence goes on from CM046727.1 coordinate 33,074,979, forward strand.
AAGCCGTCATATCTGAAAGACTCTTGCACTTTTAAAATATAGGTCTTGTTCGATCTTTATTGCGGATTTTCTGCATTTCTGGGGAATAATTTAGTGATTTGTAGTTACCACCATACGCAAAAATTCCTAGGCTGAACTGCTAAATTCAAACTGTGTCAAATTTGGATAAACAGTTTTTAGTGTGCATTCAGGTTGAAGTGTTGTAAAACAAACTGCAAATCAGAACTTTGGGAAAGGTATTGTAGGTGCAAAGAATTGTAGACTGTAAAGCGGCTTTTAATCATGAACTGACCTGTGGCTGTGGCTGTGACATTCCCCAAGGATCTGCCGCGGGAGGATCTGCTAAATTAATATCTAACAAATCTACCATAGCATTTGGGTGTGTATCTTGAGTTGATCTGCATAATAAAAATACATATTATAAACTTTCAAAATAGAATTAAAATTCAGCTGCAGGTTTCCTGGTAGTATATAAAATATTTGTGCTCCAATAAACTATGCGATAATATTTTCAGTAATGCGCTATTCATTAATATCAATTTATTGAATTGGAATATTTTATATTTTATACTATCGTTGAAAGAAAGACTAAGTATAAATTCAGTTTTTGAAGAAATGTTGTTTTGTGTAAGCCGGAACACACTTATTATTTTTATTATACTACAGTGTAGACTTGATATTCCGGATCCTCTATAATTCGGATTCTTCGGTAATCCAGACTCATTATTTCAAACACTGTGTATTCTGTAATCCGGATTTAATGTACAATCATACGTATTTATGAGTTTATGTTGTGTTTTTTGAAGTTTAAGTGTTTATTTTATGAAATTAAGATGAATTTATATTCCGTTTTATACAAGCTGTGTTCCATAAATAAAAATAAGTCCTAAAATAGAATTTTATTACATATCTGTCGTGAGTTGCAGTAATCCGGATTTTTCGGTAATCCGAATCAGGCTGGTTTTAATTAGTCCGGATTATCAAGTCTGCACTGTACTTCTATTACCATCTTACAATAAAAATGTAAATAATAAATTGCCTCTGTTTGTGGCACATGCCCTTAAACCTAACAACATCGTCCATGATACCCACTAGCCACGACATTGACTATTAAGATGGATTATCTTACCCTAAATATATCATATTCAAAGATGTAGGTTGAAAACTGTAAATTGTCGGGTTTGATTAGTTTTTAAATAAGTTATACGATTTTCTTCTTTTTTAATTCTACACAAAAAAATGTAATGTCAAAATTTGCAAAACTTTATTTTTGAGAATAGCATACAAATTTAAAGGTTATTTTTTTATGTTATTTTCTTACAACGTTCTGTAAAAATGCCGTTTACACCTAAATATACATTTATTTTAATTGCGTATTTTTTCAGTAACTCACAACATCCAGATGCAAATTTGTCTTACTTTTTAGTCTTATATGGAGCGATTGATTGATTTCATTATATATAATGTTTTTAAAAATCACAAATCAATTCTTATTAAAATATATGAAGAACACTGCATTTGCAAGGACAGGTCTACAGGCAGAAATACTGTTTTAACAGAAAATGTTGTCAAAGATATTCGACTGACTGATGTGAATTCCTAAAAAAAAAACTTTTTTCACAATTAGGTATCTGCTTAAACAGATACTGCAACAAAATGCTTAGATTATTTATGTTATGTAAATTATTTAAACATAAAACTATGGGTCTTAATTTGGAACAAAATTTGTTCATAAAATAATTTTGAAATTTAATTTTTATTTATCGAAACAAAAAACTTTGCAGTTTATGCACTGTTATTTTTGGGTTACAAGTAAGAACTTGTACATATTATATTGATAATATGTTCAGAGGCTGTCAATTATGGTTACAAGTAATCACTTGTATATATGCTATCCGTAGGCAGTAAGTATTGGTTCTTGTCACAAGGTATGCAACATATAACTTCACTGAAACATTGTTACATCCTCTAAATGTAAATACAAGGTAAACCTTAAAGAAGTACAAATATTTTAACTGCATGTGTAACTTGTCATATAGATTAGTCTAGTGAATGTAATTTTTAAAAATTTCAAATATTTAGATTAATTAAAAAAAAAATGCTAACCAAATAGACCACTGACATGACCTAATAAACCATATAATTTACTGAAGGCAAAATTGCCATATCATCTGTAAGATAAATAATTTTTTATCGTAAATTCAATTTTTGCAGTTCATTCTAATTTAAAAATTAAGTTTAGCAATAAGTAAAGTAAAATTGGGTAGGTAGTACACTATGCAATAATATTAACCCAAACTGTAAGTTCATAACTAACATTGCCAGAAACAATTAAAAAATTTCAGTGATTCCACAAATTATCCTTAAAGGTGCATAAAACCTTACCTACTTGCTGAAAAACCCAACTATTTAAACAGTTAATACCGTTGTACACTGTTAAAAAGATACACAAATTATCCCCTTAAATTATTTTATCAAGAATAACAAAAAACTATGATTTTTACACAACACCTTTACAGTTAATTTTCGTCACATAACCTCAAACAATGCGTCAGTGCTAACCATTTTGTACTTCGTAGTTTATTAATGGTTGAAACAGATTTTAAAAATAAACATGGAATAACAAAATAACCAACTTGATGTATGTGTTTAATATCAAGAGAAGGCAAAATAAAATATTTAAAGCAATGTCAATCGTATGCAAAAAAGTAGATAGTGTCGTAGACACAAGTAACATATAGGTCTTGCCGGCAGTAGGTAAATGTTTCACACCTGTCCCATCCTCTAGGATTGATAGTCAGATAGATCGACAAAGAGATTATGTCGATACCGGTGCACTGATCCAGGGCAAAGGAATAAGCTGTGGCAAAGACAAGGTACAAGTGGAAACTTGTATATTTCAATACACGTAAATTGAATGCTAATATGATACTTCTGCATCTTCTGGAACCAAACTAAGCTATAGTGGTTTTTTAGGCTTTCACGGCCAGTGCTGTAATTTGATACATGGTGATTTTCCGGGTTGTTATGCCGTGACCTCGGTAACTGGTAGCTGCCAGAAACAGAGTTAAAATGCACATACCTAGCATTAGCTGGGATACTTTTACCTGCCCTGGTTGTTCTCGGGCTAGGTTCTGTGGGGACAGACCCGCTATTGGTGTCTCTGGGCCTGTCCATATATTGATTGTTGTTCCTACTGTTGGTATTACGACTGCTACGGTCAGAACCGCTTCTCGGCCTCAGTCGCGGCGAAGCTTTTGCAGTCACCACTGAAGATGCCGACAGTGAAGAGCGGCGAAACGTTTGGAAGCATGGGATGCGACCAGTTACAGCGGCGGCTATGGAACGCCTCAGAGGACCACCAGTATCCGAGAAGAGGTTCCGACCGTAGCAGTCGTAATACCAACAGTAGGAACCGAAATCAATATATGGACAGGCTCAGAGACACCGATAGCGGGTCTGTCCCCACAGAGCCTAGCCCGAGAACAACCAGGGCAGGTAAAAGTATCCCAGCTAATGCTAGGGATGTGCATTTTAACTCTGTTTCTGGCAGCTACCAGTTACCGAGGTCACGGCATAACAACCCGGAAAATCACCATGTATCAAACTAAGCTAATGTTAATGATTTCTCTAAGTAACGCACTGCTTGACACATCTGTTTTAAGAGTTGTGGGGTTAACGTATTTTGACAGGTAGTGTTTCTCGTAAGTGTCTTGTGTATTTAATTAATATTTTTGGTGAAATACAGTGTAATTAAGTAAAATATGGATCATTATTAAAACAGTGAAAAGGTTGTCATGCTAAAAGCATATTTATTAAGCAGTGATAATCAGTGAGTAATAACGATAGTATGTATTGTGATAAATCAGTTAGTGTAGTAAAAAATGGATAATGACCATTTGGTTTATATTTTTAATTACATATAGATACATGGACACACTTTATTGGTGAGGTATAGGAAATGACAAAGGGAATGAGGTGGCCATTAATATTTTATAAACATATTTCAATAATTCTTTAACATGTCTAAAAATTGTAAGATTAATCGACTTACCTTAAGGAAGATTAATCTGAATTTTCTTCGCTTGTCCAAGGATATAATTGCGTTGTATCTTCCGCAGAAACAACAACGTAATTATATCCAGGACAAGCGAAGGAAAATTGTAGTTATTAACTTTCTTTAAGCCTATTCCAAAACATTAGGGTAACACTGGCAACGCTGTGGAATACACATCCACCATGACTCTTAAAAATCGAAATTTATTTGAAATTTGACTTATTTCTTCCCGATTTTTTTGTAAAAAAAAACTATTATGTGTTTTACACAGTAAACTGTGTGTACTGTGCCAATTAAGGTATTTAAATGGTTAAAATATTTGTACTTATTTAAGGTTCACCCTGTATATGGGTGGAAGACAGAAATAATATATTTAAAATTCATAAACTTGAACATAAGTTTTAGTTAGCTGAATAAATAAACTTATTTATTATTTATGTTAGCATTATAAAATCAGTTTAGTTTACTTAGTATTAACATGTAAATATTAAAAAATTAAGCACTCATACTTCTGATTTTAATATCATACATCTGATTAAAATATTAAATCTTATAATAGTTTCTCAAAATTTTGAAATTTTAATATTATCTGAATGAAAATGAATTGCAATAAAGCTTTATAAAAAAAGTAACCATTTCCAAATAAAATTCCATTTTAGTTTTGATCACTGAAATGTAATTTTATATTATGATGATTGGAATGCGCTAAAAGCTGCGCGAATGGATTATTTATGATCAGCGCCATATTTTGTTTTGTGCCTCTAGCAATGGCGGAGCAGTAGGGGCTTAGCTGATTGTGAATTGAAATGGAATTGAATTCTGAACATGAAGAATTATTTCGTGCTATATGCTGGTCAATTTTACAGTCCCTTATAAAACATGACATGTTCCAACAATAACACCCACAAAAAAACGCAAAGAATAACACTAACAATATACAAGATAAAAGAAGAAGCCACACTGTACGCCAATGACGTGATTACAAACAAAATAATGGGAAATTAAGAACACAATTCATATCGTACGTGCAGATGGTTGTCTCTCTCTCACCCACATACATAACCAATGAAGTATGTCTTTACTGAGTTTCATGTGCCTCCTTTTGTCTGCTCCTAGGGTTGGTACCTTTATTTGGATGCGCAATGGGACTTAACGCATTCCAGATCGTATATTTCAGTGGTTTTGATATAAAGTTTTGTAATGCCATTACTTCACAAATAATTTTTTTTAAATATGTACTTTCAATTAAAAAAAAATATGCAAACTAAATTCTTATTGAAAAAATATTTACTCACTTAAAATCCTGCTGGCTTTGACTTAAAGCTAATTGAAGTCGAACATCATCAGATTTTCTCTTTTGCTCCTCTTGTTCCGCCTCCTCTCGAGACATTGCTAAAGCTAATTGTAATTGTAGTTCTTCTTCTCCAGCAGTTTGGGGTCTGGCAATTTCTATATCTCTTGGCAAATCGGCTACAAATAATTATTATGAAACAAATAATCCTTAAAATTACATTTATCTTGTATACAAGGTTTTCTAAATATGTGCAGAAAATACAAACAAACCTTCTGTTAATCTTTTTCTCCCTACACCAATAGAATTGATTTTTTGAGAAATGTATATATTGTCACGGAATTTGCCCACTCACTCCCAAACCGACGACTGTGGCACCGCGAATTGCCTAAGATTGCCCTGATCGCCCTACACGATTCTGTTAAACAAACAGAATGCCGCTGATCGAGATGGGCCTGGAAAAATCGGGAATCGCCGAGAAGCATTCCAGTCGTACTAGAAAATGGATCTAGAGATACTGGAATATACCTGGAATATTCGTTGGGTCTATAAAAGAAGAATAAACGGCCGAGTTAGTTAGTCTTGTATAAGTCTTGTGTTACAGTCTGAATTAAAGTGTTTAGTTGAAGATATCAAAGTGATTTAGATAGCGATTAATTAAATAAGTGTTTAGTTGACCTGTAATTAGTAATGTTCAGTAGTTAATAAAGAAGTAATTAATTAACGGATTGTTTTTCTGGAAGTAAGAGAAAAGACGGATTGGGAAATCCGTGACAATTTGGTGTCGGAAGTGGATTTAACTGGAAGTTTTAAAGAGCTTTCTGGAACCCTGTCCACAAAGTGGGATTTGAGTGGAAGTTTGAAGAACTTTCTGGAACCCTGTGCGCGGGTGGAATAAAGACTCAAGTGTGGCATATCACCGCACTCGTCGTGACTCAAGGAAGTGAACGGTGGTATTCGCGAAGGACAATCTCGAACATTCTCGAACTTTGTTCGGGAGTGAGACAAATACCCAAGTGTGATATATCACCGCACTCGTCGTGACTCAAGGAAGTGAACGGTGTTATTCGCGAAGGACAATCTCGAACATTCTAGAACTTTCTACCGAAGTGAGACAAAGACCCAAGTGTGGCATATCACTGCACTCGTTTCATTGTAAGGAAGTCAACGGTGACATTTACAAACACATTCGTGGACATTCTAGAACTTTCCAAATAGAGTGCATGCCTGTAACTAGAAGCCAAGTCAATATGGATGCACAACTGGCAAAACTATTAGAAATAATGCAGACAATGCAAAAGAAATTAGAAGAGCAGGGACATAAAATGGAAGACCAGGCGAAGACGATGCAAGAGAAATTAGAAGAACAGGGACAAACAATGCAAGAGAAATTAGAAGAGCAGGGACATAAAATGGAAGACCAGACGAAAACAATGCAAGAAAAATTTGAAGAACAAGGGCATAAAATCGAAGATCAGTCCCAAACGATGCAGGAGAGATTAGAAAAGAAATTAGAAGAACAGGGACAAGCGATGCAGGAGAAATTAGAAAATAAATTAGAAGAACAAGGGTATAAAATGAAAGAACAGATGCAGATAATACAACAGGAAATGAGAACTCAGACAAACGAAATGCAGGTGAAGTTAGAAAAATTAGAAAATACAGTAGAGGAGAAACTGTTAGAACAAAGAAAAGAAATGAACGAAGAACTGTTAGCACAAAAAAGGAAATAGACGAAGAAATAAACTTGGTTAGAGAAATCTGCGAAGAGCTTCGACATAAATTAGACAAGGTAACAAAGGAGAGCGTAATCAAATCAGAAGGGCCTGTTATCCGAACTCAAAAGACGAGACCCCCTGAATTCAACGGCAAGGTTTCCTGGAATGTATATCTGCGTCAGTTTGAAGCTGCAGCATCAGCAAACGAATGGTCGGATTATGAGAAAGCTACTGCTCTGATAGTTGCTCTACGAGGGGAAGCTCTTGACGTCTTACAGGGAGTTCCTGCTGGGCAGCAGAATAACTACGACATTTTAAAACAGCATATGGAAATGAGATATGGGGATAAGCACCTGCAGCAAGTGTACCAGGCACAATTGAAAAATCGTCACCAACAAAGTGGAGAGAATTTACAACATTTTGAGACCGATGTTGCCCGCCTGGTTCGATTGGCTTATCCAACAGCCCCGTCAGAATTTGTAGATCAGTTCTCCATTCAAGTTTTTATCGACGGCGCAAGAGATTGCGAAACTCAGCAGGTACTACGACTCGCTAGACCTAAAACGTTGAATGACGCTCTTTCACATGCACTGGAATTCGAGGCAGCAAAAATGGCATCCGGTAGACATGTTAAAGTGCGAGCCATCAATAATAGCAGCGATAGTATGGCAAATGGAGAGATAATAAGGACGCTGAAGGAGATTGTTGATAAGTTCAGCCCAACTACTATGACAAAGAAAGAACAATCTGATAGTCGAAGAGATCGCCTTGTTCAATGTTGGAACTGTGGACAGATGGGACATCTGAAGAGACAGTGTAGGGCCCCAGTCGCAGATCAGCAAAGGCGCGACTCCCAAGCGGTAGCCTCCAGGGAACATGTTAAAGTGCGGACTATCAGTGATAATAGCGATAGTATGGGAAATGGAGAGATAATCAAAACACTGAAAGAGGCCATTGATAAACTCAGCCTAACTACCAGGCCAAAGAGAGGACAACTTGATAGCCGAAGAGGTCGCCCACTTCAATGTTGGAACTGTGGGCGGACGGGTCATCTAAAGGGACAGTGTAGGGCCCCAGTGGCAGATCGGCAATGGCGCGACTCCCAGGCAGGCAGGAAACATGGAAACGCAGAAGCCCTTTCTAGACCTTGTCCTACCAACAACAACAAACACTGTAGTAGTCTCGAAAGAAAAGAGGACATATCATTTGTTCCTTGCAAGATAGTAGTAGCCCAACCTGAAAACAGATGGAGTTCAGCGGCGATTCGGGAAGACCAGCAAGCTGACTGTGACATCAAGCCGTTATTAGACTGGAAAGAAGCCAACAACCGACCCTCATGGGCTGAAGTCAGCAGTAAAAGCCCAACATTAAAGAGCTATTGGGCTCAATGGAATTCCTTGGTGTTGGAAGACGGTGTCCTAAAAAGAGCATGGGAGAACAATGACGGAACGGAGGTCAAGAAACAAGTACTACTCCCGAGGTCCCGGGTCAAGGAAGTGCTGCAGGAAGTACATGGAGGTACTGAGGGTGGACATTTCGGTATCAATAGGACTCTACAGAAGATTAGGGAGCGTTTCTACTGGTTGAGCTGTAGGATGGATGTAGAAGATTGGTGCCGAAAATGTGACGTATGTGCAGCCAGCAAGAGACCGAAGACCCGTTCCAGAGGCAAAATGCGCCAGTACTTTGTAGGAGCACCGTTTGAGAGGATTGCCATTGATATCGCTGGCCCCTTTCCGAAAACCCAAAGTGGGAACCGATATCTACTAGTGGCCATGGACTACTTCAGCAAATGGCCGGAAGTATACCCCCTTCCCAATCAAGAGACCACAACCGTAGCAGAAGCGCTAGTCAACAACCTGTTCTGCAGATTTGGTGTGCCCATGGAACTGCATTCAGATCAGGGCAGAAATTTCGAATCAGGTGTGTTCCGAAAGGTCTGCGAGTCTATGGGAATCCGGAAAACCAGGACCACCCCACTGCATCCCCAGTCAGATGGTATGGTGGAACGCTTCAACGCCACACTAGAAACCAATCTGAGGATGTTTATAAACGAGAACCAGACAGATTGGGACAAGCTCATTCCACTCTTCCTGTTAGCTTACCGCTCAGCTGTCCATGAAACTACTGGAAAGACTCCCGCAAGGATCATCTTTGGAAGAGAGCTTCGCCTTCCAGCAGATTTGGTATTTGGTCGTCCTGCGGAACAGCCCACAGAGCCAGACACTTACACCCATGAGCTAGAACGAAGACTAGCAGCCGTACACGATCAAGTCAGATCTCGAATGCGACTAGAGAGCGATCGCATGAAGACTCGATATGACGTCCGGGCCAATACAGTCGGATTCCAACAAGGTGACCTGGTGTGGCTGTACAACCCCACGCGGAAGAAAGGAAAATCGCCTAAACTACAGAATCGTTGGGAGGGCCCCTATACCGTCATTAAAAGAATCAATGACGTCGTCTACGGATACAAAGGACTCCCAGGAGTAAAATGAAGGTCGTCCATCTGGAGCCTCTGTCCACGTATAGAAGTTTATCCGATAGGGACGATCGGTCCTAAGGATGGGGCATTGTCAAGGAATTTGCACCAATCACTACCAAACCTACGACTGTGGCACCGCGAATTGCCTAAGATTGCCCGGATCACCTACACGATTCTGTTAAACAAACAGAATGCCGCTGATCGAGATGGGCCTGGAAAAATCGGGAATCGCCGAGAAGCATTCCAGTCGTACTAGAAAATGGATCTAGAGATACTGGAATATACCTGGAATATTCGTTGGGTCTATAAAAGAAGAATAAACGGCCGAGTTAGTTAGTCTTGTATAAGTCTTGTGTTACAGTCTGAATTAAAGTGTTTAGTTGGAGATATCAAAGTGATTTAGATAGCGATTAATTAAATAAGTGTTTAGTTGACCTGTAATTAGTAATGTTCAGTAGTTAATAAAGAAGTAATTAATTAACGGATTGTTTTCTGGAAGTAAGAGAAAAGACGGATTGGGAAATCCGTGACAATATTATTTATATAGTATATTAGCTTAGTAACGAGTTAAAACAAATTATTGTTTATTTGTCACTTTGACAAATATTATTATTCCAATTTAATTTAAAAATGTTAAATTGATTTTGTTGAAGTCAGAAACCCTGTAGCTCAAAAATAAGCATCCTAAGAAAAATATTTAGGACCCTATTCTTATTTAATCAAATTACCTTAATTTTAGCTATAGAGTATTTCTAGATTTTCTGAACATACTTAAAAAACACTATAAATATTGTATTTATACTACAGGGTGTTCAGAATATCAGTGCCGTAATTTTAAGGACTGACTAAAAACACTAATTTGTTCCTCATTTGATTTTTGGATGAGTATTAATGAAATAAACAATTGAAGTTTCCGAGAAACTCGTTAAAACTGTAACGTACTGTAACGTTCAACAAAGCTGCAATGTCAGATTATGCTGATAACCTAAAAGTAATATTACTCATAATGATGTGTACAGTAAGTGCGATTCATTTTTGTCTAGTTTTTCTTTGACATTTGTGAGTGTACATAACCAAAAATGGACCAATTTATAGTAACCATGCCCAGCTGCATGGCATGTTAATTTACGATGAATCTAGGCAAAATTCTCTGGCTACGAGAAGTTTGTACGGTAAACACTTCTTGCAAGAAACAGAAGTCATTTTAAACATTAGTAACTATGATTCTATGTTGTGAAAAGAGCTCTAAGAAAGCATTTACAGTAAGTACCTATGTGTAGGTATACCTACTTGTAATTATTATGTATAAATACATAACAATTCTAAGATAGTATGTGAGCGAAGTTATCACATATTCAAGACCTGTTTGCTGTCATAATTCTGTTACCGTTGGTCAGAGAAAAAAAATTGTTAAGTCAAATATGTTTTGTTTAGTAAAACTTATCATATGGCAAAATTAAGGCACTCGTATTCCGGACATCCTGTCTATTAAAAAATATTACAACTGTTACTCCTCATAACAGAATTGTGTATTGTAAATGATCAACCCGTTATAAAAATTTCATCACTGACAAAGATTGACTGACAAGATTAAAAAAAGTAAATGGATTATATTTATAACATATACAGGGTTAACTATGACTAAGTACAAATATTTTAAGAGGGATAGGAAAAATCAGAATTAACGGTATCACCGTTCAAAAAAATTCCAAACTTATTTATAAAGCGAAAAAAATTTTTTTTCAAAACCTTATTAACCCCTAATTTCTCGGCGACTATGCCGCCTGTCAGCTTCGAGGTTAGGTATGTTCTGCCAAAGTGAAAGTTGTCAAAGGTAGTGACAGAGCACCGCGTTGCCACGTATAACGATTTACTGAACTTTTAAAGAAAGTTTTATTTACAAAATACTAGATTATTTAATGAGAAACCCGATATGGTACCTAGCACTGAGAGTAAAACCCACCTTACTGATACTTCCAGGACTGATATTTGGAGATTTCAAGAAAAAATTGTTATACTTGCTGGGGACGTCTTGGTTTCCCTCAACCATTTCATAAATAAAAAAATACTTTTTTTCTGTAGGTATATCTATTGTTGTTTAAAAATGCTTTATTTTTATGTCACTAAGTAAAAAAGAAGTTTCAAGGAATTTTAAAAAGTATGAAATTGGTTTTTTTTTATTTTCAAGTTAGGTACATACGTATTTAAAACATCAGCACGTGTAAAACAACATTAAATCGGCGTTGTACAATTCGTACAAATGTACGAGGATTTGGCATATTCCGTCTATTTGGAAAACGTCTTTGATATTCTGCTGCTGCACGATATTCACTTTCGTCGCACTTCCAATAAATTAGTACCATATCCATAATAATAGTAACGAAATTAACAATTGTTAGGGTAATATTTTCTTTGTTAATTAAATAAATACCCAACAACGTTTTACTACTTTCTATATTTCGCACTTCCTATCTATCTTTACAACAACAACTGAACTCTGACAGTTCTGACACACCTCTTCTTCTTCTTCTTACATTCTTTCTGATCTACATTTTACAAAACATATTTATGCCTACTTACTAAGAAATTTTTATTAGCAAAATAATTGTCCACACAATAATCGACCATGTTTGCATATAATAATATTGTGGTATTATTTTAAATATCCCGAGGCGTTCACAGTGCTCTGTAATATTACTTTTCTGACCACTACTGTTTGGCATTTGTAGAGTATTAGACACAATGCAACCAACAACACAGTATAGGTTTATATCGACTGACAAGTGCTGTGCGTGTAACCCCATGTCACGGAGGAAATGTCAAAACAATACTAGAATGAAGAAACCCACGATCGTACATAAAAGAAGATAATATTGATTATATTGATTGCCATAAGAACATTTATCTGAAGAATATTAAGTTCTCGGTGTAGGCGGACCGAAGACTGAACGGTGGCGTTGACAATGTAATTTTAGTTTTCCGTTTTTAGTGACAGTTTCAGTTTTAAACGTTTTATTCATTAAATAATGGATGGTTGCGATATATTGGGACATGTGTAGTTTTCCACAATTTTCTTTAAATGTACGTGGAGATATTTCCTAGAGTTGAGAGCAATGCAGTGGAGTGACCGTTATCGGACAAAATTTTATAATTTAAAAACTGCCACGGGTGTATTCGAGGTTTTCTGTTAGTATTTCTTTCACAATCAATTTTCTTAAAATAAATGGGCAATTTTATTAACTTTGTGAGTAATTCTGACGGACCTGTAATGAGTGAAAATGAAGTTTAGGCAGTTTGGAGCGAAGGAACGAAAACGAATGCAAAATACTCTAGCTAACCGGATTAACTGTTATCTATCAGGTACTTAGGTATTATTATTAATAAAAATGTTTACTTCGTTGTTTCTACATTCGGCAACGTTGTGAGAAACGACCGCATGGTACCTAGTTGCACAGAACATATACCTAGTTGACATATGAAGCCATCTTGGACGATGACTGATGACATAGGCGCCGACTTTTTGCCCCATTTTTTAAACATTGAGCTAGAATTCCAAAATAAATTTTTGTATTGTATTTTAGACCTCCCTGAGCACGTAACATTTTTGTACTTAGTCATAGTTAACCCTATACAGGGTTAACTATGACTTAGTACAAATATTTTAAGAGGGGATAGGAAAAAATCAGAATTAACGGTATCACCGTTCAAAAAAATTCCAAACTTATTTATAAAGCGAAAAAAAATTTTTTTCAAAACCTTATTAACCCCTAATTTCTCGGCGACTATGCCGCCTGTCAGCTTCGAGGTTAGGTATGTTCTGCCAAAGTGAAAGTTGTCAAAGGTAGTGACAGAGCACCGCGTTGCCACGTATAACGATTCTGGCGCTTTTAAAGAAAGTTTTATTTACAAAATACTAGATTATTTAATGAGAAACCCGATATGGTACCTAGCACTGAGAGTAAAACCCACCTTACTGATACTTCCAGGACTGATATTTGGAGATTTCAAGAAAGTTGAATTATTTTCTGTTTTCTAACTTGTTTACATTATAACTTGTTGTAAAAATTGTTATACTTGCTGGGGACGTCTTGGTTTCCCTCAACCATTTCATAAAAAAATACTTTTTTTCTGTAAGTATATCTATTGTAGTTTAAAAATGCTTTATTTTTATGTCACTAAGTAAAAAAGAAGTTTCATAGAATTTTAAAAAGTATGAAATTGGTTCTTTTTTATTTTCAAGTTAGGTACATACGTTTTAAAACTCCAGCACGTGTAAAACAACATTCGTGTACGTTGTACAATTCGTACAAATGTACGAGGATTTGGCATATTCTGTCTATTTGGAAAACGTCTTTGATATTTTGCTGCTGCACGCTATGCACTTTCGTCGCACTTCCCATAAATTAGTACCATATCCGTAATTCGCGATTACACGAATTTGAATGTGCGAAAAGCAAATACTGAAAACTAATAATAGTAACGATATTAACAATTGTTAGGGTAATATTTTCTTTGTTAATTAAATAAATACCCAATAACGTTTTACTACTTTCTTTATTTCGCACTTCCTATCTTTACAACAACAACTCAACCACAGCTTAAATAACAATTGTTATTTAAGCTGTGACTCAACTCTGACACACCTCTTCCTCTTCTTCTTACATTCTTTCTGATCTACATTTTACAAAACATATATTTATGCCTACTTACTAAGAAATTTTTATTAGCAAAATAATTGTCCACACAATAATCGACCATGTTTGCATATAATAATATTGTAGTATTATTATTTTAAATATCCCGAGGCGTTCACAGTGCTCTGTAATATTACTTTTCTGACCACTACTGTTTGGCATTTGTAGAGTATTAGGCACAATGCAACCAACAACGCAGTATAGGTATATATCGACTGACAAGTGTTATGTGCGTGTAACCCCATGTCACGGAGGAAATGTCAAAACAATACTAGAATGAAGAAACCCACGATCGTACATAAAAGAAGATAATATTGATTATATTGATTATATTTATCTGAAGAATATTAAGTTCTCGGACGCGGACCGAAGACTGAACGGTGGCGTTGACAATGTAATTTTAGTTTTCCGTTTTTAGTGACAGTTTCAGTTTTAAACGTTTTATTCATTAAATAATGGATGGTTGCGATATATTGGGACATGTGTAGTTTTCCACAATTTTCTTTAAACGTACGTGGAGATATTTCCTAGAGTTGAGAGCAATGCAGTGGAGTGACCGTTATCGGACAAAATTTTATAAATTAAAAACTGCCACGGGTGTATTCGAGGTTTTCTGTTAGTATTTCTTTCACAATCAATTTTCTTAAAATAAATGGGCAATTTTATTAACTTTGTGGCGAGTAATTCTGACGGACCTGTAATGAGTGAAAATGAAGTTTAGGCAGTTTGGAACGAAGGAACGAAAAACGAATGCAAAATACTCTAGCTAACCGGATTAACTGTTATCTATCAGGTACTTAGGTATTATTATTAATAAAAATGTTTACTTTCGTTGTTTCTACATTCGGCTGCGTTGTGAGAAACGACCGCATGGTACCTAGTTGCACAGAACATATACCTAGTTGACATATGAAGCCATCTTGGACGATGACTGATGACATAGGCGCCGACTTTCCGTAGGAAAAGAGGGTTTTGCCCCATTTTTTAACATCGAGCCAGAATTCGAAATAAATTTTTTATTGTCTTTAGGCCTCCTGAGCACGTGGTTAAAATTTTTGTACTTAGTCATAGTTAACCCTGTATTTTCATTAAATAAAAACAGAACACAGCATGAAACTTGAAAAACCACTCATCAGTATCAACTTATTTATGTGCAAAAATACAAACTCAAAATTCCTTGTGTCATAAAATTAAGTGGTTAATACATTTGTTACATACTTGAGTCTTTGCTGTTCCAGTCACCTCTAAAGGCAGGATATTTAGGACTAGTTGGGGTATCTAAGCCTCCATCACTTCCAAAACCACTGGCACTTTGAGCAAAACGTTCTTTTGCTTTTAATGCTCTTGCACGTTCATTTTTCAATCTCTCATCATCTTTCAACAAGTTTACCAGTTGTTTTGCCTTTTCTCTTACATTCTGTCCTTGATCCTTTCCTTAAAACAAATAAAATCACATTTTAGATGATCTTATTATAAAAATACTTAATTAAATCAATCACTGTTAATTTTCAAAATTAATTAAAAACACATATACAGAATGCTACAGAATAAATGCAATTTAATTTTGTTTGTGAATGTGAAAAATAAATGCCTCCATTGCGATGTGATGCTGTGACAACCGTCAATTGCCGTATGATTGACTGTGATGAGGTTTTAAGGATTCTTTGGAACCCTGGAATACACACCTAAACGTGACATATCACTACACACTTTTCAATATGAAGAAGATAACGGTGACATTTTTCAGAGTTCTCAACTTTCTAGAACTTTATGTGACTAAAAAAACATCCAAGTATCAACAGTGATATTTACAGACATTTATGGACAAAATTTGAACTAAACTATGTATGTGCCTGTAGCTAGAAATCAAGGTTAAGCTTCTAGAAATGATACAGATGTTGCAGGGGGAGGAGTTATAAAAAGGAATTAGAAGAACAGCGGCATGAAATGTGAAATTAGACAAAATCAATGCAACAATTACAGATAAACTAGAGCAGTCACACAAAACTGAAATACAAAACCAGGGCCAAAGCCAAAACACAAAACCACTGATGATGCAACTGAAATATTTAGTTAATTAACAACTACAAAATAGAAAACAATTTATGGGTGGTATTTTAAAACAGCTTCCAACAATAAAAAAAAATGGTTTACTATCTCACAAGATAAAACTTTGCCTAGAATATTAAATTATATCTGAATTTTCCGCCTTATAAAACAAAATCAAAAGAGTATGCTGCAGAAGGTGACTAGTGAGATTTCATATCTCAATAACCAGACATGGGACCCAAACCAAACTTTAGAATATATGTACTGTGACCATATAGACAATATTTGTAGGAGAATCCTTTTGCACTTTGCAAAAAAAGTTGAAAAAGCGTGCAGCTTCCCCTAAGAATTTTCAGATTGGCCTCTTTAATCTAGTGCAACATTTTTTTCCATAAAAGAAATGGAATTTCAAATTAAGTATATCGAAAAATTATAATTTATTTGTTACAACGGTTTGAATTTGAACTTAATAATAGTAATAATAATAATAATAATATTTAATAATTCATTTAGACATTTACATGTATAGGACAAGTCATACAATTTAAACAATCAAAAAACAAACAAAAAATAATATAGTTATTACAAATCGTCATCCATAAAATCTTTAATGCTATAGGACTTGGCAAGTAACAATTTTTCAATTGGCATCTTAAACTGAGTGGTACTCATTATTTTATAGTTGTTAGGCAATTTATTATAAAATTTTAAGCCTTGATAATTAACGAACAATTCAAATTTTCTCGTTTTATGTGTAGGAAGGCAAAACATGTCACAATTTCTAGTAGAATAGCTATGAAGATTGGGGTATTTTGTAAAGTTATAAAAATTCTCTTTGATATACAATAGTGACTTAAAGATATAAATACATGGGAAGGTTACAATTTCATTCTCAATAAATATAATCCGGCATGTTTCCCGAGAATTTATGTTAAAAATATTTCTAATTATATGTTTCTGCGCAAGGAAAATTCTATAAGTGCTAGCAGCATGTCCCCATTGTACGATAGATGACAGTATACTAAACTGTAATAAACATTAAGTAAAGCACATAAAGGCATTGTACTTTTTATTCGCGATATGGCATAATATGCCCTGTTTAGCGTCCCACACAACATATCTATGTGACTTGCTCATTTTAGTTGACAGTCAAGATGAACACCCAGAAATTTAATAGTTTCAGCTGATTCCAAAACAGTGTTGTTAAAGTTTACATATAATTTAGTGTTTGTGCAAGATTTATTTTGGAAATAAATAATTTTTGTTTTTTTCAATATTTAAAATAAGGCTATTTGATTTACACCAATCAGCAAAACATGTAATACTGCTTTCACAAATTTCAACAAGTTCCTCAGGGGTCAAAGCTGAAACCACAAATGAAGTATCATCAGCAAATAGCTTTAGAGCCGATGAATCCATATGAGTTGGCAAGTCATTTACAAATAGAAAAAAAATCATCGGACCCAGAACCGATCCACTTTGGTTTGCAGACGTAGCTTCCTTTATTGTAACATGCATGAGTCTATTAGATAAAAACTGAATTAAGCTGTCTAAGAATGTCCCCCTGAAACCAATATTATATAATTTGCTTTTGATAAATGAGATATCAAGGCAATCAAAAGCACTTGTTAAATCGAAAAAAAGACCTGCAACGTGCTTTCCCTTGTCCAAAAATCTATAAATACTTTTTGTTAGACTGCAAACAGCTGACTGGGTGGATTTACCTGAGCGAAAGCCGTGTTGGCAATTAGTCATTATTTTGTATTTTTCAAGAAAAGTTGTCACCCTATTTAAAACTGCTCGTTCAAACACTTTAGATAAAACGTTCAGCAACGATATAGGCCGATAATTAGCTATATCATCAGGGTCATTGTTTTTGTAAATAGGAACAGTTGCACACTTTAATGAATCGGGAAACTGTCCGCTGCCAACGGACAGGTTAATCGAATAAGCAATGTGATCCACTATATGCACTGCTATTTTCTTAAGCAGATTAACTGATAAACGATCTGTGCCAGTGCTAACTTTGTTTTTGAGTCCACAAATAATTGAAAATATTTAATTGCCATTAACTGGAAAGAAAAATTTGGCTATTGGCTAATACACTTGAAGAGGTACAACTACTTGATCTGAAATTGCCAAAATGATTAGTTAATTTAGTTTTAGTAATAGTTGCAAAATATCTCATAAATTTAATGCTCTTTTTGAAAATCTAAAATGAAATCAGTACAATTTGTCCAGGGACGAATAAAACAAGACGGACAAAAATACCCAAATTTTTCGTGTACCCATATTTTTTTGATAATTTCATAGCAAAAATGAAAACTAAGGATTTTTACATAAAAAAGATACTTACTTTTGTTAAAATTTGGAGGCGGCAACATAGTTGGCTTTTAAACGAAAGAAAATAAATAATTTTGACATCAATACTTAAATGTACAGAAATGTTTACTTCTTAGTTTTTATAAACTAAAAGTTTCACCAGAAATATTTTTGTAAACTTCCGAAACTAAAAATATTTTACTACATTTCTTTCACTAGTCGTCATTGTTTGTCCTCAGCTATAATTTCCTAAGTTTATACGCATAAGTTAAGAATGATCCTGTATATTGATGTACAAATTATTGTAGAATTATAAACAAGTCTAAGCCCACTACATTGATATTGAGCTACATTAAATTATTGAACATATCAATCATCCAAATAAAAATTAATTATTTCAAAAACTACAAACAAAAAATTAAAACAAAATTTGTGACTAACAATCCTGTCTTAAGAGCTGCTTTTAGTTTGCAATAAATCTTCGGTTACTCGCCTCATCTCAATTATTGGGATGCTCAATTTTATAATGTGAGGAACAATAACAGCAACATACTTTCTCCCTTATGGAGTGATATACATCGGTATTTAGAATTATTCCAGTAAAGTATGTTGTAAAGGCAATGTGTTAGAGAACTAAATTTGTATCTGATAGGTACCTAGGTTACGCGTATGACTTGCCCTTTTGGCTATATCTGTCATATTATTAGAGACATACCCCTGTAACTTATATCACTATAAGGTTCTGACAATATGTAGAAATATTGAACGTACCATTAACAAATTAGGTTTTTGGATTTCATCCTCAAACAATATTTTGAAATGAGAAAATACCGAGGAAAATACTTACCTTCCTCTAAATACTGAAAGTCTTTTAAAGTTTGTATGGCAAATATGTTTTCTTTACATTGCTGTCCTACTTTTTCTGATCCAGTTTTTATTAAATAATCCAATAGTACTAAAGCCTTATATACATGTCTCCAATTTCTTCCGTGGTCATTTAATCTTTTCCATATCATCTGCATTATTTCGCTAAATGCCACAACATTATAAGTCAAGTCGGCAATTTCAGCCATTATTGTGCTACTAGGACCCCAAGGATCATTTGATGTTGCTTCTCTTACTTTTTTTTGAGCATCTGAATAGTTATGGGCAAAATTTTTCAAGTTCCTCCTAATACCTGCAACGTTAACTTGCATATCGTGAGAACCTCTTCTCATCTGAATAAAAGAAAATGGAAATATAAAAATATTTGCACTCTGTAGAATAAAATTATATATAAACTAATTTACATATTTGTCTTTGTGAAGCTGACGATCAAATATCAACTCTCAAGCAATGTTAGATGGACTGTACGTATTTACTGCTATGCCACTGGTTAACCCTTCGCTACCGGAGGGGTTACATTTGTATCCCAATAACAGAATGTTTCTAATTTTTTTCAGACAGATTCAGATTTCCACAAATCCTTTATATTAGTAGTATGTAGGAGTACAAGCAATAATTTTGTAATTATTTGCAATTTATTTTGAATAATTAACTATTAACTGAAATAATGAATAAATCTGTAGCTTCTGTCAAAACTTTGTTTGTACAGAACACCAAACAGCTACGCAATCTACAAAGTATTCTAACTGTCAGATTCATGAAACAATCCTTTAACTATACACAATAAAACATTGTTATTTTTAAAATAAATATAAATTAATAAAATAGTCTCCATAATAATAATAATTAAAAATAAAATTGTTATTTATTAAATAAATTATTCTGGAAATTTATTTTTCTTTATTCTCTCTTTTAATGGGATGACTTGGGGTAATGTGGGGTACATGTACCACTACATAAATTATAAAATATTTTTACCCTCCGGTAGCAAAAGGTTAAGAGTAAGAAAGAGTATTATTTCTTTGATGTGATATAACCAACCAATCAAATAGATCAGATCGGCAGAAATTTTCTCTGCTATTACTGAAGTACAATTTAGAATTCCCTACAAAACCAAAAATAACCACAAGAGTATATTGTTACAAAACAACAGATTTTCATAATAAGGATAAAATTTGAGGATGAAGTTCAAAATAGCTAAAAAATAAATGAATAAATTTAGACTCAATCCACAGTAACTACAGACAGGATAGTTGATTAGTAGGGACAGCGGAATAATTTATGAATGAAACTCAATAGAATGATATCTTCCACTATTGCCAGAAAAAGGACGTAAAGTATTGAGGGGAGTACAAGTTGTTAATTTGTTGAATCAAGCATGCTACAGTTGAAGTTGCGTAAATATCACAAGTAGGTATATAGATAACCAGTTCTTAAACAATTTATTGGGTTAATAATTATTAAATGTAAAAGAGATTTAATATTTAACTCATTTTATGGCAATATTTAATAATATTCACTCAAAATTAAAGTCAATTTCCTCCAAATCAGATTTAAAAAATTTATTTTCTGATAAAAATTTAGAAAATGTGTTTGACATACACAATCATCATTACACTTATAATACATACTTAAAATTAATAAAAACGTGTTACAAAAATTTATATTTTGTTTCAAGCAACAAGGAAAATTTTAAAAAATTCAGAGCCATTAACTGGTTGGTTATATAAGCTACGCTGAGATAAGTGGAGGCAAGGTTTTACTTTAGTCACCAAATTTTGACGTTGACGGGCATTGTGATCGAAATTTAGTATTTATCATTATTTATTACTTGTACTACCTTATTAAAACAGTATAAATAACAAATTACCGCTTTTTCTGACAGGATCTTAGATCTGGTGGTACCAATCTCAATGTCCGACATTTCTGATGGCCTCCAAACGTCAAAAGTTGTGGGTAAAGTCAACACCCTCTTGTTCCTATATAGGTATATCTAATGAATACAAGCATCTTGTTACGTGAAAGAGATATAGAACATGGTAGGTAGATATTGTGTGCCACTTGAACTTCACTGAATTTTCTACAAAAGATTTGTCCATTGTTATTTATTGCCTCTAAAATTAAATATACCTATATAAATTTGAAGAAATGACTTTCACAATAATGACATGTTACTAATAAATACATTAAGTCATAGTACTAATTTTATGATGAATAATTAAAGTAGGTACTTATTTTCATTTACTTAAGTATTTTTAAATAAATTTCAAAATATTACAAAATATTTTCGACCATTCGTATGTTTTTATATATATAATTTGTATATACTTACCTTGTAGTCTGATGTTTGAATGTTATCTTAAATCCAATAGCCTGTTAAGAAAACAATATATATATTAACTAAAACTTATTTGCATAATTTTCTCTATTCTAAAAAACTTTATAATAGGTACTTTAACATAAAATCAATAAAATACATTTATCTTTGATGTGTACACAATGATAAAAGATAAAATTATTTAGTTTCTCTGTTTATTATAAATGAGACAAATTAAATCTAAGTAATTATATTAACTTGTATTAAGTGAGAAATATGGCCAACTAGTATCTTGATATTAGTCAGTATATTACTTATAATAATTGCATTTAGGTACTTCTGCATTTTAAAGGCTTCCATAGTAAATCAATAGGAATAAACTTGTGTTGAAATCAGACATGTTTTCTCATTAAGAGTTGACTAACAGTAGGTTAAATAAAAGAAATAAAATGTAATTGAGAGCATATTACTGTAAAATTCTAGTAACAATTACTAAGTTTTAATGAGTCTGTGAAGAAAAATTTTGTCAAGATTAATGTACTTATATTATTTTTATATACATTATTGTTTAAATAAAATTAACATGAAGGTGTATAAAATAATATATAAAATGTCACAATTATTACAAATTATTGTATGGCATTTTATGTGCCAAATATTCATCCCTTAATTCATACAAAAACAAGTGTTTGGATGTCGCTTAATTTAGCAAATTAACGATTCTGTTAAATCACGAATTTTTTATGAAATTTGTAAATATTGTATTTTTTTGTTATTGCAATTTTCTTATTATATTCGAATGTTAATTCAGCAACTTTACTAGTAGGTACCTACTAATATTTAGAGATTTTAGTAAAGTTCAGTTTAGTCTGTAGCTATTCCGATATATTTATAACGAATAGTTATACAAACTAAAAATATATTAACGTGCAAACAATCGAACAATAGTGTTCTCTTAAGATTTGCCAAAAAAATATTTTTCATATTGTTCTCTATACATAAGTTGATATATTTTTGTAACATGTAGTTACAAAAATCATCTTACTCACCTACTCGTGATTTATGAAAATATAAATATCCAAAATCCCTTTAATATGTATTAAATTACTGCACACTTTTTGAGCTGAAAACAGTGTCATTAAACAATATAATAGTCAACAACCTGTTTTTTTTTTGTCACGATAACACCAAACTTACTACTCATTATTTTATGTTAAGAAATTCAACATGGCCGATTAAATTAGATGTGGACAATCCCTTCCCATTTTATTTTAAGCATTTATAACAAAATATCATTTTCTTTATACCATAATTGATCTATTACACTATTTTAATTAATTGATATAACATCGCAAGGTTTTATGCCTACGAATTAGATATAAGATTTAAAAATTAGAATTATAAATTTAAATTGACATTTAATCGCGGGAGCAGGTTAGCCAAAATTACAATAGTAATGTTCATGTGACATGTGACATTTATGCAGCACTGCCAACAATACATAGTTTAAACCACAAAACATGTTTAAACTGTATGAAATCCACGGTATTTTACTTCATATGAACCGTTTTACACACAAGAGATTTCTTCCGAAAATTATAACCAAAATTATGGGCAAATTTTTGCAAAGAATTTTTATTAAAGTTTGTATGCATATTTCAGCTATCTACGTTACTTTACAAATTGCCAAACTGGAGATTTGCGCATTATGCCGCACTTTCTCGATTATATAGTCATAAAAATATAGAACATGTTCTATATTTCCATTCCATTAAATTATTGATATAATTCTCGTATGTATAAAATTGCTAAAAAGTTTCACGAAAATTTTTAGCAAAATTATGATAAATTTTTGCTATAATTCTTTTGTGTGTAAAACGGTTCTAAGAAATTACATTTCAATCAAGTGTTTTTATAAATAATCCTTAAAGAATCTATACTCAAAGCGGTGATAATTATTTCCAATAGCGTAAAAGTCTTCAATCTTAAAAAAAATACTGCAGTTTTCGAAAAAAAATTTCAAAATTGTAACCTCTATGTACACGTGAGATATGGTGAGATCATTTACAGATAATTTACAGACTCTATGTACACATTACATTAGGTTAAAATTACAATGTAACGTCCACAAAGTATATACTATACTTCAAGCGTAGTTGGCTAAATCACTGCAACCGTGCTTTTTCTAGTATGTTTAATGCCCGTTTGCAGTGACTCGCCGCGCGCTCGGCAACACATTACAGCACAAATGTTGTAGTCAGACATAGTCGTCAATTGTTTTCATAGAAATTATATGAAAAATGTCAAATCGTCGTCGGCTAAATCGCAGCTGAAATGTAATTTTATATTATGATGACTGGAATGCGCTAAAAGCTGCGCGAATGGATTATTTATGATCAGCGCCATATTTTGTTTTGTGCCTCTAGCAATGGCGGAGCAGTAGGGGCTTAGCTGATTGTGAATTGATATGGAATTGAATTCTGAATATGAAGAATTATTTCGTGCTATATGCTGGTTAATTTTACAGTCCCTTATAAAACATGAAATGTTCCAACAATAACACCCACAAAAATACACAAAGAATAACACTGAGATACAAGATAAAAGAAGAAGCCACACTGTACGCCAATGACGTGTTTACAAACAAAATAATGGGAAATTAAGAACACAATTCATATCGTACGTGCAGATGGTTGTCTCTCTCTCACCCACATACATAACCAATGAAGTATGTCTTTGCTGAGTTTCATGTGCCTCCTTTTGTCTGCTCCTAGGGTTGGTACCTTTATTTGGATGCGCAATGGGACTTAACGCATTCCATATCGTATATTTCAGTGGCTAAATCGCAGCAGCCGTGCTTTTTCAAGGCGACGCGATTTGCCAGACGGTGGTGTATATTTCTGTTTACATATCATTTTTAAATTTATAAATTAATACAACCTAGAGTAATAAGGGTTTTGTGTTTTTATGATAAAAATGTAGGAGTTAGGGTTCCCAACTTGAGCATCGGCCATTCCGGAACAATTTTTACGTTTTCAAATAATTGAAACAAAACATCAAACATCAGAAATTAACATAACTTTGGTAACTAGGACTAGAAACTAGGAAAATAGTAAGTAAATACCTACTTAACAAAACTAATAAATATTATTGACAAAAATAAACTACAAAATAAACCCTTTTTACTTTCCATCTTAAATCTATATTTTTGTTGAGATCGAGCAGCCTGAAGCAGCTTTTGGTCTGATTTAGCTAGAGCCAAAAAGTCGTCACATTTTAAATCAAAATTTAGTCTCACTTGTATTTTTCTTTTTCATTCCTTGGTTGATGTGACAAGGTCAACCAATCACAACTAAAAGCTTTGAACATAGAAAATATAGTACTATATTTTCTATGGCTTTGAAGCGTCTTATATGCACGAAAATATACCTCAGACTACCAAGACAGGGCGCGGCGGTTAGTCGTCAAAGTTCACAGCAACGCAGCGTTGCCGTATATACGAAAATTTCTGATTATTGTTCAAATATTCTTAAGTGAAAGATTTCCGGGATTTTTTATGTCCCAGCCAAGGCAAAACTTTTGCCGGGACAAACTTTCTCATTCCTGGTTAATCCCGGTCAAACCGGGACTGTTGGTAACCCTAGTAGGAGTACCTAATTTTATGAAAAATGTAAAATATTTAAGCACGGCTGTTATTGCAGCCATTTGTAGCACTTCACTGGGTCACTTCAATACAAATTTTGAGAACATTAAATACTGAATTTCAAAATATTACCTATAAAAGCTTTTATCACTTGTGAGGCTGCCCATTTGACATTTATAAATAACATAATAGACCATAATGTAAGCAAAGTTCAGGAATTTAAAACTATAACTATGAAAATCATTAACTTTAACATAAAACAAGAACAAATAACAAAAAAGTTCTGTCATTTAAAAGAAAAATGATGTGCCATAAGTACTAAGTGACGTCAAAATTAGAAACATATTTAAATTTCTCGTTCACAAAAACCCCCGATTTACAAATTTTATGTAATATTTGGATTTCTTAAGAAGTTATACCCACTAAACAAGAGACCTAACATAACATTTTAACAAAGTTGCATTCATTTTAAATATGTAATTTTACACTGTAAAGCAACTGCACGCTTGCTAGAATATTTCATATGAATGTCTTAACTAGATAGTTTATTGTTATAAGTGAACCGCAAAAAGTTTCTGTGACGTTACATATTAGTACTTGCTGCAAGTTATCACATAATTTACGAAAGAAAAGTTGCGATGCAACGAAATTATCAAGATGTCGAAACTTTATATGTATATTAATAAGCGACAGGTGGCGCCGCTTATATCTCACTGATACTGATATCTACAAGACTTGGGGTCCTGGCAACTGGAAATTGGCAGCACAGGCAAGGGAATAATATATCCCTAATTTATGTTTGGCCACTGCCACACGGGCAGAGGAAAACCTCGTCGAAGGAGTTTATCCTGGAGGTGTGGAGACAACTACTATTTATTTCGCAAATTAACTGGTCGAACCGAAATATTTCTAGTAGTTTGAAACCACCAATCTCTGACTGTAAAAACATAGGTATTTTAAACTATTTAAAGCAAATTACAATATTTATTGGTAGTTTATTAATTATCTTTGTATGCAAGGCAAAGTGGTACAAGGCAAGCACACATTTCTTGCTAAGAAAAGTTGTAGCAAACTTTCTAAAATAATGTTACCTTGTAAAGTTTTTGGATGAAAATTATAACTTTGTCACAAATCCCTTGCGAACTTTCTGTAAAAATTTTTGCAACGTTACAGAGCTTGGTTTGTAAATTTTGAGAAATGTTGCAGCAATTTTATCTTGGTTAGTGGGTATTTAAAAATATCGAAAATAAAATTTTAACTTTAACACCCTGTAACTCCGTTAATAATCAGTTTTGGGAAAAAATGTTATAAAAAGAAATAGCAGTTATTTTCAGTCTAGAAATTATTCCCTGAATTTTTTGCTCATCATTTCCGGACACCCTGTATAATAATATTTGTATGCAAAATTTGTACATATACAGTGTGACCCATTTCAAATGGAAACAAGCCTGTAAAAATGATAAATATTATCCGATTTATTTCGGGTTTTTTTCCAAAAGATGAAGCAGAAAAAATTCTATTCTGGCATAAAAAATTAAAATTAATTTTTTGTTTTCAAGGCCTACTTTTTTCTCGATGAATTTTTACAAAAACTCTTAAGCGATTTTTTTACTTCAAATCTAACTACGGCACTGGATTTAGCATCCCTTAAAACGGTTATATGTCAAGTTTCATAAATAAATATTTATATAATATTGAGAGATTTATAACAATTTTAATGCAGGCTTCATTTTATTACATACTTTTATAGTAATTTTCTAAAAATACAAGTTGGCTATTAAAAATGATTTAAAAAAGTGAGTTATTAGTTTTACACTTTTAATTAATCAAATTAAATGTAAAGATTTATAATTAACGGTTAACAATAATTAGGTATTTTAAAAATTAACAAAGAAAAATGACTGCATTACACTAAAACTACTATAAAAAAATACAATAAGTTTAACGTCACAAGAATTTTTAAATTTTTGTAGCCTCCATGAGGCCACCGTTGATTTGGATGCACTTTTCGAATCGCTTGCAAATATTTTTTTGAACATTATTCTGTAGTTGTTGTAGGGTACAGTGTTGCCGTTTTAGTACATTTGTACTATTTCTAGTACATTTTCGACAGCAAAGTACAAAAGTACATTTCATCATAAATAGGCCTAATTCTAGTACATTTTTAAATAAGACCAAGGTCATACAAATCGGTCGATGATTCTTCGAAGTGGCCGAGTAGAATATAAATATTAGGTTTGTTTTAGCAGCAGTTGGAAACGGTTTGAAACTATCAGAAAGGTCAGTCCAACTATTTATTGCGTCAAATTCGATGGTAACGCGTTCTCAACTTAACTGGTCGAATATTTCTGACAGTTTCCAAACCGTTTTCAACTGCTGCAAAAACAAGCCTAGTATTTGTTTTTCGTATATATTTTTGCTATATAATAAGAATATTAGAAAAATAATAGTTTTCTGTTTGATTTTTTGGCATATAAGTAGGTATTATGAAATATAACATATATCATTTATATTTTTAAAAATAATAGTTTATGTTTATTTATATTTTTGTATATATGTATATTTTATGATAAAAAAATAAAAATACTTTGCAAAACATAATAGTTTAATATCATCAGCGCAAAAAAATAGGTCTACTCTATGAGAAACGGCAATATTTCACTTTATCGTAAATTTTAGTACAATCTAGTACATTTTATTGCTTCTGCTCAGTACATTTCAGAAACTGAACGCGGCAACACTGGTAGGGTAATTTAGTTACGAGATTGCCTTATTCTTGCACACAACCCGTCGTTGTTGCCTGGGCGTGACTTATAAACATTAGATTTTATGACACCCCGTAAAAAGAAGTCCAACGGCGTTAAGTCCGGGGACCTCGGTGGCCATTTAATTAGTGGGCCATTTCTACCTATCCATCGGTTAGAAATGTTAGCATTAATCCAATCGGTGATCATTCTTGTATTATGGACAGGACATCCATCAAGCTGAAAATGAAGATTTACTCTTTCTTGTACTGGGATACTCAATGAAACAATGATTGGCCTTTTCTTTTTGAGGGAAATATGAATAGCATACAGTTTTTGCAGTTCCTATGAAATTAATTTTGGAATATATTACAAGAACTTCCAGTACAGGAAAGAGTAAATCTTCATTTTCAGTTAAATTTGTGCTACATTCCTAACTATTTGACATTTTATGTGATATAATATTCAGTGTTTATAAATGACGAGTTGTGTACAAGCATAATACAAGTTTGTGAAGAACAGCTACAGAATGTTCAAAAAAATATTCGTAAGCGATTCGAAAAGTGCGAAATTAATAGTGGCCTCGTAAATGCTACAAAAATGTAAAATTTCATTGTATTTTGACGTTAAATTTATTGTATTTTTGTATCCTAGTTTTAATGCAACGCGCCGGTAATTTTCCGTTGTTAGTTTAGTTATTTATTAAATATATTATATTTATTAAAATACCTAATTATTGCTAACCGTTAATTATGAGTTTTTATATTTAATGCGATTAATTAAAAGCGTAAAATTAATTAATATAATTAATTAACAAAATGTTTAATTCATTCTTCATAGCCAACTTGTATTTTTTGAAAATTACTATAAAAGTAGGTATTTAATCAAATGGAGCCTGCATTAAAATAGTTATAAATCTCTCAATTTTAAATGTTTATTTATGAAACTTGGCATAAAACCGTTTTACGGGATACTAAAAGTGCCGTAGTTACATTTGAAATTAAAAAATCGCTAAACAGTTTTTGTAAAATTTCACCGAGAAAAAAAATCGAGTAGGCCTTGAAAACAAAAAAACTAATTATAATATTTTGTGCCAGAATAGAGTTTTTACTGCTACATCCTTTGGAAAAAAACCCGAAATAAATCGGATAATAATTACTATTTTTACAGGCTTGTTTCCATTTCAAATGGGTCACACTGTATGTATACCGGGTGTTCACTCTGAGACTTTCAGTGCGAATATCTCATCAGTGCGACGAAATTTGGTATACAAACACTAGATGGGACGTAGAATCTGATGATAATATCAATTCTTATAAAGGGTGTTCCATTTTCCAAGAAATCGATTTAATTTTGATTTTTTGGTTGTCAGCCCTGCTAAAACTTATGTTTAAATTGAAATATACTTAATTATGAATACATTCTGATAAATAGACAAAAATTTCAAAATTTAACATAAAAAAACGCCTCCAAAAAGTACCCAAAGTTCATTGTTTTGTCATGTAAAACGTGCATGCCTTGAGCCAGACCCTTGCCAGACTTACACAGAAGAAACTAACATCGCTAAACGTCAAAACTATGAATTGTCATTGACTTGTCAAATATTATGGTGAGTTTATAAAAAAATAACTACAAGTGAACTTAATATTTTTGTTGGACTGCAGATCAAGTTAAACAGTGATGGAACTATTTTTGTGCACATAGGTAACTTCATACAGAAAATTATAAAGACTTTTAATCTGAGTGAATCGTACCCCGTTAAAACACCAGCAGATCCTCATGGGAATTTAGTTTCAAGTAACTCGACCAAAAACATTTCGTTTCCCTACAGAGAAGCAGTTGGATATCTTATATGTTTGCTGCAATAACGGCAAGGCCAGACATTACGTTTGCAACAAACATAGTAAGCAGATTCCAAAACAATCCAGACGCGTCTCATGTCACAGCAGTGAACAGTGCAAGGAACAGTGAATCTAGGCATTTTGTATAATGGTAATGATGTTATTATTGGATACTCGGATGCAGATTATGCAAACGATCTGGAATTAAGAAGATCCAACACAGGGTATGTGTTAAAATTTGGCAGTGGCGCGATTACATGGAACACTCGTCGTCAACACTGCAGCGCCTTATCAACAACAGAAGCTGAATTCATCGCAGCCTCCTAAGCGTCAAAGGAAGCAATGTGGCTTCGACAAGTGTTTAGTGAAATCGGTGTAGAGGTATCAAAAATTATGTTGTGTGTAGATAACTGAAGCACTATAAAATTAGTAAAAAATCCTGTTTTTCATCGTCGTACTCACAGTATACTAAGCGATCAGAACGGAATCTTAGACAATTTATGAATGAAATACGTCTGGCAGTTTTTAACTCTAGAAAAAGTCGCCAAGAATATGGTGGATCCCACAGAACATACGAAAAAATAGCTAATACTTTGGCGTAAACATAACCAAAGTTGTTTACACGACATACAAAGCTGGAATATAAGTACAATAACGATAACGGGTGGATAACCATGTAATAATGTCAAAAATTAAAAAAACCTGACAGAAATTATAGTAATAACTGTCAGTCGCCAACAAGATGGCGGATTTTTGGAAGACGCGGGAAAGCTGAGTTTCTCTACTGATTGCTTAGTATATACTGTGGTCATACTAAACATGTAGATGTACGTTATAATTTTGTTAGAGAAAAATATGAAAATGGTTTACTAGATCTAAAACATGTTTGTACGAACGATCAAATAGCAGATATGTTTACAAAACCCTTGAATGTTACTAAGTTTGAAAAATTCAAAAATGATTTGTATTTATTGTGACGATGATTAATATTTTATGTAAGTGTTTGTTAAAATATTGTTAGGTATGTATTTGAATAAGAATATTGGTTATGTTTACATTAGGTTTGTTTTAGCAGCGTTGAAAACGGTTTGGAAACTATCAGAAATGTCCGTCCAACTATTTATTGCCTCAAATTCAATGGTAACGCGTTCTCAACTTAACTGGTCGAATATTTCTGACAGTTTCCAAACCGTTTTCAACTGCTGCAAAAACAAGCCTATTGCAAATAGATAGAAAGAGAGCGAGCACAGAATAGAGGGGAGTGTTAAGAAATATTCTGAGCTCTTGCTCAATGGTTTAAGGATGAACTATCTATCTATGTAGGTATTCTGTAGTGAGTAATTCAGTGGTAGTTGAAGTCGACCCGACTGGACCCGACATCGTGAACTCATAAGTTCTTCTTGTAATATTCTTTCTTTTCTGTATCTTGTACATTTTCACTTCAATAAACGTTTTTCACAAGCTGCGTAGAAGACTCTGTCATCAAGTAGAATGACAGATGAATGCAATAAACATTTTATTGCACTAGTGCAATAAAGAACCACTTTTTTCCCTAAATATAGGTAGTTCAATAAAGTTTTGTTTTTTGCATGAACGTAGAAAAAGTATTTTATTGAAGTTATACTTCTTTGCGCCCGTTAGACACATTGGGATGGGATTTTTTTTTTAAGAATTTTTAAAAATTTTTTTTTTTTACGATTTTTTTTAAGATTTTTTTTTTAGTACGTACGAGTGGGTGTATGAGAATGGCCAAAGAAGTATAACTTCCACCGTCTGGTCCGACGCAGACAATTTTTTTTATATAAATAACACTAAATAATGTATTTAATGCAATTTATGTATACACAATGGTGTTATTGAGACTTGTCGATAAAAATTTAGACTTGATGAGTTGAGGCTTTTGGAGCATTGGGGTCGCTGTGCCGGCTCAGTCTGCCGCTACAGCTAGGGTTACAGCGTGAATATTTGTGTAAAATATCTGTGGATATTTTTTAATAATTATTCCATTATAATGTAATAAAACTTCAGTAACATGTTTTTTTTATGTTACTACAGTGTACATAATAATTAGGTACCCGTATTTTTTATCACAAAATAATTTACAAAATTGTGTAAGTACCTAAAGAATATCCCTCTTTTCCAACTGCTGTAATTATTGATTACTTATTTAGCAACAAATAAATTCGAACAAAACGATTCCTAAAACTTTTTTATTATAATGTGAACATGTTTGTCATTGAAAGTCAGATCTGAACTGAACCTACCTCAGCTCAGCCCGAGAAAAGAAATATTACGAAAGCATAACCTAGAAATTATTGATTCTTGTGACATATTTCAACACTTTCTGATGGATAAAATATGTTTAAGAAGAACTCTACATCTGTAAAATAATAAACAATGAACTACAATTTCCGTATTTCATATGATACAGAACTAAAATAAAGCAACTGGTTTTTGCTAGGAAAAATCACCTGCAAACGTACTATACCCAGTAGGTAAGTACCTATCACAGATTAAATATATATAAGTACCTATCAAATAGTCATTTAAAGCTATATAGATAACAATTTGTAATTATTGTTTTCATGTTTCAGTTATGTGTGTTTAGTGCCACAAATTAGTACATTAAAGCATACACCAGAAAGAATAAGCGAAAAATATTACACATACATTTTCTTGGAAATAATTCTAAATATGGAATGGTGACTTTTTTATATTACAGTTATTCTGTATTCTTATTTCTTTTACAGAGCAACGTTCAATCTGAGGGATGGTCATGCATGTACGATTAGAAACAAATCTTGCCATTTCATTGTTCGATACCTACCTTATTCCGTTATGTTGTGTATATTGTAATAACAGTTAGCTCTCAACATTATTAAGATATTCTAACGATATGTTTTCATACTGTACATAAAATTATGAAATTAGTTTATTTTTCTTAAATTTATTTGTTTAGAAATTTTAAAACCCACGACAGACAACTCAATTTAATGTCTTATAGAATACCTACTCTTCAAAGTGTGTTAGAGACTTTTTTATAATATTATCCATCATAGAATTATTTCCAAGAAAATGTCTCTGTACAGGAGAATGCTGCAAATTAGGGATAGGTGGCTGCTGGTCATTCTCCTGTGTAGTCGTGTCATTTGCCCTTCTTTGTTTTCCTTCTTGTTTGTTTAAGCTGCACTGCGCTGATGAAGGGCAATAACCTAGAAACAACGTTGTCCGCAGTTGCTCGCTGTTCCTTATCACCTTCTTTTCTGGATCCTTTAGCCGATAAATGTTTTCAATCTTGTATATTTGCGATCCGATTAATTCCTTTTGTTCGAAAATGTTATAGGTAGTTGACAAAATTTGTTTTTCCACCATTAAATAAATAGTGCAAATATTTGCGAATTCCGCATTCAAAAGGACAAAAGGCTTTAGAATTCATACATACATACATACACTATTTACTATTGGTTACGCACTGTCACTATAACGGTCACACATTAACACTTATGACATTCATACGTCCATGCTTCGTCAAAATTTAGTATATTCTTCTATCCAGATTCTTATTTATTCTAAATAGTTTTTTCGCCATGTCACCATTTCGTCTTTTCTATCAGTATACTCTTTTCGATTTCATTTATACGGACTAAGTTTCATCTTGCAAGATATAGCAATAGATTTTTTTTTTTGAAAAACATTTTAAAAATACAACCTTCCGCGAGTTTCCATCACTTTCTGTTTCACAGTTGAACTTCTTTACCACTTTTTTATTTGCACACATATGCTATTCACGTACAATTTTGTTAATGAAATATATATTTCAACATCACTTACACTCATATTTTGACCTCGCGCACTAAACTCTTCATACATGTCATCATCCGATATTCCTCATTTCGATCAAATCACTAACAACATTAATACACAACAACATAATTAAATTAACTAAAAGATATACCCGAAATTTTGCCCGCCCGAACGATATAGCCGCCCATGATAGCCTTGGAAATGAAACAGTTGGATCCGACAATTCGTCGCAGCCAATGAAATGCCAGCATCGCATACGTACTAACTGCAGCGCATGCGTAGCAGAAGCTGTGTAATCGGGTATGCTCTCAGAGATATGCGGCACACGATTTTGTAGGAAATATATAAGGCCTGCATGTATATTTCTTTGTGTTAACTGCTATAAATTGTGAGCAGGTTTATAACATTAGTCACTCTCTACAATTTTGGAAGTCTGGTATAGCGTAAACCTCTCCAATCTTAACAAAAAAATTCCTACCCCCCTATTTTCGAGAGTGCTGATCACGAATCTGAAGTCAGATTTCGGCGCTCGCATGTAGTTTTCGAAAAAAAAATTTTTCAATATTATAACCTTTATTTATGCACTATATTAGGTTGAAATTGCAATGTACATCTCTGCCGTCTTCATTTCATGACGTCACACTGTTGTCAAAATATATAGGAGTTATATTGCAATTTCAACCTAATGTAATGTATACAGAGGTTACAATTTTGAAAAAAAATGTTTCCGAAAACTACATGCGAGCGCCAAAATCTGACTTCAGATTCGTGATCAGCACCCTCGAAAATAGGGGGGTAGGAATTTTTTTGTTAAGATTGGAGAGGTTTACGCCAATGTAAATAATTGCAATAATTGCATTCTCAAACATATTTTATCCATCAGAAAGTGTTGAAATATGTGCACAAGAATCAATCATTTCTAGGTTATGCTTTCGTAATATTTCTTTTGTCGGGCTGAGGTAGGTTCAGTTCAGATCTGACTTTCAAGGACAAACATGCATGTTCACATTATAATAAAAAAGTTTTAGGAATCGATTTGTTCGAATTTATTTGTTGCTAAATAAGTAATCAATAATTACAGCAGTTGGAAAAGAGGGATATTCTTTCTTTAGGTACTTACACAATTTTGTAAATTATTTTGTGATAAAAAATACGGGTAGCTAATTATTCTGTACACTGTAGTAACATAAAAAAAAAACAATTTACTGAAGTTTTATTACATTATAATGGAACAATTTAAAAATATCCACAGATATTTTACACAATATTCACGCTGTAACCCTAGCTGTAGCGGTAGACTGTGCTGGCACACTGCACAGCGACCCCAATGCTCCAAAAACCTCAACTCAAGTCTAAATTTTTATCGACAAGTCTCAATAACACCATTGTGTATACGTAAATTGCATTAAATACATTATTTAGCGTTATTTACGTAAAATAAAATATTTTTTCTACGTTCATGCAAAAAACAAAACTTTATTGAACTACCTATATATTTAGTGGGAAAAGTGGTGGGAATGTTTATTGCATTCATCTGTCATTCTACTACAGCGTTTTGTCATCATGACAAACATAAACGTTCAAATCGACGTCACATTTTCTTAGACTTAGCAGTGTCACCTAAATATCATTTTTTGGTTTTTGCATGAACGTAGAAAAAATATTGTATGCAACTCGTACAAAAAGTGCTTATTGCACTCAACGTGTTGTCCTACTCGGCCTGACGGCCTCGTTGGACAATTTCACGTCGCGTGCAATAAACACTTACTTTTTGTACTTGTTGCATAAATAACTATTACGCCATTATTATTTGACAAATCAATGACAATTCATAGCTTTGACGTTTAGCGATGTTAGTTTCTTCTGTGTCTGGCTCAAGGCTATACACATTTTACATGACAAAACAATTAAATTTGGGTACTTTTTGGAGGCGTTTTTTATGTTAAATTTTGAAATATTTGAATGTTTATTTATCATAATGTGTTAATAATTAAGTATATTTCAATTTAGACATAAGTTTTAGCAGGGCTGACAATCAAAAATCAAAACTAAATCGACTTCTTGGAAAATGGAACACCCTGTATAAGAATTGATATTATCATCTGATTCTTCTCACCATCTAGTGTCTGTATACCAAATTTCGTCGCACTGGCTATGATGGCTGCACAGATATTCGCACTGAAAGTCTTAGAGGGAACCATAGATTACTTTACTGTTGAGGGAACACCCGGAATTATAATTTAATACGAACGAACACATCACATATTTTAGCGGTTTTTTCTTTTTTCCTTTTATATTATAATTCAACAATATCATAAAAAAGTAGCTTGTCTCTAAGTAGTTGGGATATGATTGGGATCATCAAATAATGAATAAATCAGTTAATGGGATACACTGCACTATGACTGTTGTACTAATTGATATGTAGTTGCTGTTCCAGTGCCATCTTTTGGTGGGTGATTTTCGCGAAAACAAAATTTGTTCTAAAAGTAATTGGCGATTCAAGATAAGAGAAACGCCACTTGATGTCAAGTTTCAAACTAGTTTCTATGACAATCGTCTCAGAATGTCTAGTCGTATTTATTTATTTTTATAGATATTTATCAATTTATGCCGTTATTATCAATTATTTTTCTTTTTCATAGTTAAGTTCCTTCAATTAATTAAATGTTTTCTTACAAAAATCAAAAGTAACGCTGTGAAACTTTTCATCGAGACTAGTTCAAGTTTTTGCCACATGGCGCTATTTTCTTAATTTGAATTCGGAGGCTCAATTCAAAACATACATTTTTCACACCTTACACCGATCTCCACATATAGCTCATTTCCAACACGGCACCTGACTAGTTGGAAACCTGTCCCAAGTGGATAGCCAAATCGTTCACCGACTTACTACAGCGGAATTGTATCTAATATTAAACTGACTGACTGCTTCGGACAGGTTTCAAACTAGTCAGGTGCCGTGTTGGAAATGAGCTTATAGGTATCACGTACCCGGTACTATGTGAGCTCCATCCCCCACTACTTAAGGGTCACTAAAGCGACCCCGGGCGTCGCCAGCGTCTGTCTTGACGAACCGTCGCATTACCTACTGAGATCATTATTTTTCTATCAGATTTCAATAGATTAGGCGTTTTCCTTTTACCAGATTAGCATTAAGAACATAAGCATAACTCAGATTAGCTAAGATTTCTGTATAAAAGGAAAACGGCTTTTGACTAGATTATTACGTATTTCAAACAGTTTGTGAGTAATCAAGACGTCAACTGTAAGTAATTTCGTTATACACCGTTGGCAACCCTGATCCTGTGTACATTAAACTCAATCTTGTATTCACTTCTGTTTTATATATACAGGGTGTCCCAAAATTAGCCTGCCAAAAATTAACTGGATTCTGCGATTAAAAATAAGAAAAAAAAGTTATATAAACATGGGTCCGTAAACGCCCTCTAACGGAGCCATTGCTCTTTAAAGGGAGACCCCAAAATTTGATTTTTTTCAAATATTTTCAAAACGTATAATATAAAGTAATGAAATTTAATATTGCAATTAGGTTACGAATCTAATGTTCCAAACACAGTATCATAATTAGTCATAGGCGTGCCAAACTGGTGGAGTCATTGGATAAATATTGCTCTAACTTTTTCATATCTTGAGGTTTCTGCCTCATTGGATAAATATTGCTCTAACTTGAAATGTTGAAAAATTTTACAAAAAAAAAGGTACTCTTGTGGTGTCACAAAATTTTTAAATTAAGATTACTCGAAAACAGAGCAGTTTATCGGATTGAAATAGGACCACTTTTTTTATGTAAAATAGACCAACATTTTTTGATCTGACGACGAAAATCTTGAGATACAAGAAAGTTAGAGCAATATTTACCTACTAAGCCCCCAGTTTGGCACGCCTATGACCAATTATGAGGAATTATTTTCAGAACATCTTTTCTTATTTTTAATCGTATAATTCAGTTAATTTTTGACAGGCTAGTTTTGGGACACCCTGTATATTTGTTAATATTAAATGACTTTCTTATTTTCCCCATGTATTTACTAATAATAACTATTTTTTGTTATAAAAAGCAATAAAAATCTAAATATATTTAATTCCTGATATTAATAACAAACTCGTGATGTTTATGCAATACTAACGTAACTTAAAATTTATTGTATTTGTATTGATGGTGCGATATGTAATATGTTTCAATATTCAAAGAGTAAACTGGTTTGCCTTTAATTTTTTTTACTAAGTTCTACATACTATCTTTGTATTTTTTCTAATAACTTTATTTTAATTTTTATCCCTTTTAGTTTTTCCTGCTATTTAATCTTCATTTACAGTTACAAAGTAGTTGTCATAGTACTTCTTGTTTTCAAGTAAATAGTATTATTTGGCTTTATAAGAGTTTTTGTAATAATTTTAATTTTGTATTTTTTTACTCTACAAAATTATTTATTTAAATCATTTCTATTTTGCATACGTTCTTTTCTTTTTCTTCATTGACAGTTTTATCTTTGATTTCTAATGAGTAGGTATAAAAAATAATTTTTATTTTCAAGAGGGTCCTTTAATAATTAAGAGAAGGTTAAAAATTTGCATTATCTTGTTTAATACTTTAAATTATCTTATAAATGCAACAAAAATAATAAAATTAAATTGATTTATCTTACATATGCAACATAATATTAAAATAATTCTTATTTACAAACAAATCATGAAATATTTTCAATGTTCACTAATTTTTTTGCAGCTTTAAATGTATTCGCCATTAACATTGCAACAGTCATTGGACCAACCCCTCCTGGAACTGGAGTAATGTGTCCAGCAATTTTACGTACATCTGAAAAATTTAAAAAATAAATAATATTATGAATATAAATTACATATTTAAAAGTTTATCAAACATATTTTATATAATTAGAGACATGGGCGTATCTATGATTTTATGTTGGAGGGAAAGTTGTAAAGACTTATAACAGACTAACGAAAAAAATAAATAAAGACTTTTGTTAAATAAAAGAAGTTACTATCCAATAGCAATAATAAAATATAAATTAAAAATGTATGCATTGCAGCAGTATTATAAAAATAAAAGATAATGGAAATTAAATTCATTTTTCTATTTTTTTCTTACTTCCATATCAATAATAATTGTAATGTCTAACTTAATATGTCTATGTATATGTAGAAGAACAAGGATTTTTTACACAGAATAGGAAAAGAGAAAGTTTTCGCCGGAGATGAAAGCATATTTAAAAATATAATGTAATGGGGGTAATTATGGATATAGCCCTGATTAGAGATAAAATGTATAGATGGGTAATTGTTATTTTATATTACATTTATTAAAAGTAAGCTTTTGATAATTGGAGAGCAAAAAAAGGATATAAATTTCAAAATGAGACATAATCACAACTAAGTGTGACAAAAAACAAGAAATTAATAGGAGAATAATAAAAGCAAACAGAAGTTCGACAGCAATCAACTGTTCAATGAAATTAAAAAATTAGCCCCAAGGAGTAAAATTTTGAATATACAAAGCAATCTTACAGCCGACAGCGCTATATGGCAGTAAAACCTGGATCTTCAATAAGAAAATAGAAAACCTGTTGAGGTGGGGAAGAAAGATCTTAAGAATCCTAGGTAGAAAGAGGATGGCTACCAATAAGCTTGAATTTGTATACACTCGCTTAACCCTTTCGCGACGGGTACCTGTTATATCCGCAAAAAATGGTCGTGTCCGACATACGGGAAACGGATATTTACGCAACGGCTGAGGAACCACTTCGAGACGGGCAACGTGTTGATCAGCAATTACAGGTGTTTGTTATTGCCACAAAGATCATGAAAGACAGAGAGAGAAATTGGTGTGACTTTTTTGCGCCATAGTTGAGCATGTTAT
Organism: Monochamus saltuarius; assembly: GCA_025584915.1. Classification (NCBI taxonomy): domain Eukaryota; kingdom Metazoa; phylum Arthropoda; class Insecta; order Coleoptera; family Cerambycidae; genus Monochamus; species Monochamus saltuarius. The sequence goes on from CM046727.1 coordinate 33,114,731, forward strand.
GCGGTGCGGTAGTGAGTTGAATTGTTTATTGTAATGGCACGTAAAGTTTTATACAGTTCCAGATTATTTTCCTGATTTTTCAGCATGAAACATATAAAAAACATAATATTTTGTAAAACACGAAAATACTCTTCAGAACGGGAAGCGATTAGATCAGCGTACATACATCATTGATTCAAACGGAATCGGATAAATCAGCAAGCACTGACGGCACCCGTACAGGCGGCCGAGTTAAATGAAAAGTTCCCGTCGCAAAGGGTTAACTTATGGAGTTATGGCACAATGTACGCAATTACGAGTACATACTGACAAAATACTTCGGTAAATGCTCAATCCCAATTTTCGACTGCGGAAACACACACGATATATCGTGCAATATTGATGTTATGCAAGTAGTTTGCACAATTTACTTGTGCGTATATACATAGATTTTTGTATAAATAACCAGTGAATATCAAAATATTCTAAAGTATTGTAAAGTACTCACAATTTCTAATATCTTATTGTTTAAGGTACATTTACACACATCAGTGACGTATCAGTTCAGTGTCAGTTTAGTATCACTGTTATTTGTAGTCGATTACTGATGCCAGTTTACACATATCCGTCCATAATCCGTAAAAAGGAGTTAGTAGACGATCAAACAAAGCGATCTGAATATATTTATCATGCAGTTAATCAAAATTTTGTACTATACTCTATTTTTAAACTAGGAGGAGCGAATGCCAAAGACAAATTTACACTGCAAAATTTACTAAAAACTACCCTAGATAGCATCAGACTATCAAGTATATACTCACTGCAAGTGTTTAACCTCAATTTGAGTACAATAAGCTTTCATTACTTTCAAATGGGGTTATTAAGTATTTATTCAAAATAATGTGAAATGAATAAATATCTACTTCTAGGTTTATTTAACTTTTGTATATATATTTTTAAAGTAGGTAGGTAGGTACTTCCTACATAACATAATAATATGAATGAAATAATTTACTACAAACCAAACATCTATAAATGATTGATTCCAGTTTTCACTTTTATTGATTCACATTTTTACAATTAGCATTGGAGTAATCATATAATGGTGTTTTGTTACTTTGAATTGTTGCACTTCTACGAACTACGTTTATTAAGTTACCGGATAATTGCTAAATAACTGATAACTGAACTTCTTTCGTAATATATCATCTGCAGGTGTTCAAAGTAACAAAATAAGTTTTTATAATTTATAATATTGGTAAAAATAAGGGACAAATCATGTATTTAACAATTTTCTGAATTATTTGACGAGTCAGTATCCATATCACTCTCGCTATTATTAATTGATATGATTAAAGGTTCAATGAGATCGTCCATAATTCCGTCAAGTGTTCCCATTTTTTCTTCCTCCTTAATCACATGTTCTTCACACTTTTTCCAGTTCATATTTGTAACATTATTAAGAGCCTCTATTAGTAGTTCCCTTACGTCTTTCAGTTTATATGTTTTATTTTTGCTTGCCACTTCATTCTTCACCTGTGCCCAAATCAATTCTATAGGGTTTAATTCACAATGATACGTTTCATCTAAATAATAAATAGGTCTACCTTCAGATCTAAACTTTTTAATTGATATCGAGTAGTCAAGTCTTCATCTCACTATATCATCACGTTCTATCAACACACTTTTACGACTTCATTTTAAGTATCTGCAAAAAAAATAAAATGTTTTTATTGCAATTATACTTGCTTGAGATATGCATTCAACCTTACTTGAAGTTAATTTGTTTCATAACTTTGTATAATGATGAACGGGACATTTGTGGCAAATCCTGACGACTTTTTATTGCGGTTAATATTTTGTCCAAAGTGGGGATCTCATTTTCTAAGAAAAAGCTGTGTACTTCACGCCTTATGGAATTCTTCATTACTTCATCCAAACATGTAACAATCCCAGGTCGTCCACCACAGTGTTTGGAAGACACCCTTCCAGTAGATTTATATTGCTTTATGGCTCGATATACTGTTGATTTTGCAGCACCTAAAAAAGTATAATGTGTAATATAGTTCAACAGTAGATAATGTTAATATAAATTTACCTAATGTCATCGCTATTTTGGATACAAGTTGGACAGTTTTAAGAGTAGGTTCATCATCTAGGCTTTTCTTGTACAAATTCAATATTGCTTGTTTTTCTGCCAGAAATAAATGCCCCAAACTGAGTTGTTTTCGTTTCCTTGGGGGCGACGGCGATGTAATTCTCGCGCCTGCCTTAATTGTGGTTGGCACACTATCATCCATATCCAATGGAAAATTGGAAAAAACGAATGGCAAACAATATAATAAGTTGTTTAGTTCTGATAAGAACTGATTTATACGTAACTGAGATAATAAATAGATGGAAAAACAGGTAAAAAAACAATGACAACGAACTGATGACAACTGACAAGCAAAATGTCTACAATTGCCAGAATGTAAAATTTATTAGCAGTGTAAAGTAGGTTCGAAATTAACCAATAAGAAACCAACATTTTGGCGCGCAATATTCAAAACGCTCCTCCTAGTTTAAAAATGGAGTATAGCTCGATAAGCTTTTCATCCATTCTAATAGAAAAAACTGGTCAGTTCGTCTGTAGAATTACAAAAATATCGTCGTCAGGATATTTAAAAACCACTGAACGGACACTGAAATAGCACTGATACGGCACTGTGACGGATGTGTATACACACACCAATTTAAAATCTAAGCAACGATTTTTTATGTTTCACTGATACTGATACGGAACTGATACAGCACTGATGTGTGTAAATAGACCTTTAATGCAAATTGTGAACATGTCTTAGAAGATACTAAAATGTATTTTAGAAAAATGTTAAATTTACAAATTTATTATTCATATTTTTTGCCTAAAAAATATATACTTACTTTCAAAATCAACATCTCCAACAATTTTAGTTTTTCCAGCTTTTGTTTGTATTCTTGTTATGCCAACATCTATAATACATGCACCAGGTTTTACTATGTCTGATGTAATCAAATTTACAACACCTAGTCAAAATGAATAAAACATTAATAAAATAATAAAATATTTAGCTAAAAAAAATATAATAAATAAATAAATAAATATCTAGTGCAAAATTAACAATATCAGTGTTTCAAGGGCTTTTTGTGAAATATGCAAATAGTTGTTTATTTAAGGAAATTTTACATAGAAATTAGAAAACACTTTATTAAAAATATTTTGTTTCCCTTTTTTGAAATGTGGTACTTATTGGATTATCAGAGTAACATTTTTTTCTTTCCATAATTTCATTTTTTAAATACTTATCTGCTTTGTTCATTGTGAGTTTTTTTGGTTAGGCAAAGTTAGTTTCAAAAATAACCCTTGACTGATCCGTTTGGCGCAAAGGCTTATTTAATTAATCTTTATTTTTTTCATAAGTATGGCAAAAACCCAATCAAACTAAAGAAAAACTAAATTTATGCCACAAATAAATAGCTTCAGACAATAAATAGCATATTTGTATTTTATTATAATTTCGTATTCAAATATTTTCATGAATTAAAATAAAAAAATTAAAAATAATCAAGACAGGCAGCAGATAGCAGGAAACACTTTTCCCAGAAGTCACCTGCGCTGCATTAATTTTTTGTCATCCAGACAACTAATTACGTCAGAACAATGAATACTTCAATGTGAACTACAATTTTTTCCTGAAGAAAATCGAGTTACAAAGCCTCACACATGCTTTTTAAAAAAATTCCTATAACAAACCAGGCAAAGAAAATACCACTTTTAAGGCTATTCTACGAGAAGGCTTGCTCAGTTGCAAAAAAAAGAAGCTAGAACTTATACTTGCTGAGCAAACCTCAGATGTATTTAGAATTATTGAATATTGTTAAGGGTATACAAGCAGCCTGACAGTGAATTTAATTTGTTTCTATACCAATACTCTAAAATTGTGTAGTAAATATGTTTTGTATATTTTCCTTAAATATTAACTAAAAAAAAAATGTTGATGACTCAATGATCAATTTTAAGTCAGTTTAGTATACAATAGTTTACACTAAATTTAGTTTTAAGAAAAAAACACCATATTAAAAATGTTGTATCTTGAACAGTGGAACGCTTTTAATTTCAATGTTTGCAACAATAACAATCCAGGAATTGCTACATCTGAAAATAATCACGTCAGAAACATACAGGCCCATCAAAAATAAATTGGGAACCAATTGCCAATTCAATAAATTGTTTTAAATGATTATTGTCTGTTTTAGATTAGATACCCAGTAACCTTTACAAAAAATCCCGTTTCTACAACACTGTGTTTACTCAAATGATTGTAATTCTAAGAATATGTGCATTGGTATTAGATGATTTGCAAAATATTAGTTTAAGTCTACTATACTATACTAGAATTTTTAATAATATATCTGATTTGGTAAGTACCATTTTAGCAGCTTGTGTCTCGAAAACAAATAGGAAAAAGCTTATTTAGATTTCTACCTTATTTTGATTTGTTTAGTATTTTAATAAAATTATGCCACTAGGTTTAGGGATTTACATATATAAAACAACATATGTCTTACCTGTTGCACTTACAACAATGTCAGCATTCTTTGTAAAATATTTTAATTCTTCTCGTGGGGTATGCCGATGACATAATGTTACTGTGGCTTCCAAACCTGGACAATCATTTCTGGCATCAGAATGCAGTAGTAAAGCAATAGGAAGACCTACATTTTTTGATCTACCACAAACCACAACATTCTTTCCAAAAGTCTCAATTTCAGACCTAAAATGTCAACGTTTATTTTTAATAAATTGAAATTATTCATGCTATTTTATGTATGATTTTTCTTATGCTTCTCTTAAAAGGAACATTTTCATCGGAGCAGCCATTATTGATGACTGACATTAACAATCGTCATAGACTACTTTAGAAAAATTAATGAATAAAATTTCATATTGCTGCAGCTCACAGGAAAACATCTAGTGTTACCTTAAAAGCCTCTATATTAATCACTAGTCTGTTCTTAAACCGCTAAAGTAAACTCTAACGACAATCACAAATGTTAGCCGCACCTCAAGGCAACTTAAAATATATAAATTATAGGACAACCATTTACAAATGCATATGCACTTATTTATATATATTTATGTTATACATTTTTGCAACTTTAATTGTTAGTGTAAATGTAAAATTATTAATAACTTTCCTTTTTATAAGTTCAATTACCCCCAGTGCAGTACATGGAATAAATGTATCCATGTTGTTTGTCAATTTTCCCATATTTATTATGTGAAATCCATCTACATCTTTCCTAGGATCAACAGCATTACAAACATTTCGTTCAGAAACATGTTCTGGTACTGGAAGTTGTACTAATATGCCATCTACTGAGGAATCATTATTCAATTCTTTTATTTTAGAAATTATGTGTTCTTCTGCTGATGTCTTTGATAGATGTATAGTTTTGCTTACAATTCCTGAAGAAATTTTGTGTAAATATACTCATACCTATATACAAGTTGTTTAAAATTAAATAAATTAAATAGGTTGTACTACTGAACTTTGTTTAATAAAACACAGGTAAATTAAACACTAGTATTATTCAAACAGGCAAAACAATTACATGTCTCGAAATATTTGCAACGATTTTATTTTGTATAGAGTGTCTCAAACTCGATAGTATGGGCCTACTGTGAGGATACAAAAAATTTAAATAAAATTTGGGACACGTGGTGTTAAATGTGTGTTTGGGATTTGACGTCATCAATTATATTTTTTCCAGAAACATTTTTTTGCTGTTAGAAAGCTCTCCCGTTTAAAAGTTATAAGCAATATCGTCCTAAAGAGTCTCAAAAGAAATACCACCTACAAACCACATTAGTGGTGGAAGGATCAAGTAGTCGTTGGAAAATAATTATTGATTGTTTGTTGTTTAAAATGCATAAATGTCATTAAGAATAAATAAGCCTGCTTCAGAGAACAATGTAGTGTTGCTGGCAACATCCCCACCACCAGTTTCAGTAAATACAGATTTTATAAAGTTGGTTTTGTTTTAAACACCAAACATTCAATTATTTTCCAACGATTACTTGATCCTTCCACCGCTATGATTTTTAGGTGGTATTTCTTTTGAAACTTTAGGACGATATTGCTTATAATTAATTAATTAATTGCTTATAATTATTGCTTCCGTGTTTGCAAAATATCGTTTCTCGCCGATCGCGATAAAGGTCGACAGCTTTCAATGGTGTCTACTGCATGTAGAACGCTTCGTGTCTGTGACATTTTCAGTCCGGCATGGAGTAGCGAATGGCCGATAGATGTAGTTAGTTCTACACCGTGTACTCATGGTCCCTTCTGTCGGGTTAGACAGACTAAACAGCTAGGATTATTCGTCGGATACCTTACCTATGGCATACTGATGAGAGCTAATAAGCTCGAAACCGGTATATGTCTGGTGGGCTTCTGACGAATGACTCTAGCTGTTGCTATAGGTTTTCCAGGTGAAATTCAATGCTGGTCGTGGCATTACCTCGCAGAGTAGTTGTTTCCTAGAATTCCGTGTTTGCAAAATATCGTTTCTCGCCGATCGCGATAAAGGTCGACAGCTTTCAATGGTGTCTACTGCATGTAGAACGCTTCATGTCTGTGACATTTTCAGTCCGGCATGGAGTAGCGAATGGCCGATAGATGTAGTTAGTTCTACACTGCGTACTGATATTGCTTATAACTAAAGCTAAAAGTTTATTAGAAAAAAGACAGCTTTTTAACAGGAAAATAAATTTGGGTATGTTTCTGGAAAAAAATATAACTGATGACGTCATTTATCGTTTCTGTCAAATCTCAGACACATTTAACACCACGTGTCAAAAGTTTTATTTAAATATTTTGTATTCTCACAGTAGGCCCATACTACCGAGTTTGAAACACCCTGTACAAAAGTGATTTTTGCAAATATTTCGAGACATGTAATTGTTTTGCCCATTTGAATAATCCTGGCATCTGAAATAGCGAGAAATAATTCCAAGTTACCTACTTTAATTACTAGTCAAAGTTTATGTCATATCACCCGTCCAACCATCATCTACTAAATCGCTTCACCTGCAAAATACCGACTTGTCTGTCAAATCAGTTGAATTTCAGACCGGAAATGTCAGAATTTGACATATTATATTGTTACTGCAATAACTTACAATGATACCATTTCTGCTCCATACAAAGTGTGTCTGTGTAGAAACGAGTATTTTACATTTAAAACAAATTTCAAATTATTGATCGAAACAGGTGACAGTTCGTCACAAAATTCCTGTAGTGTGCTGCCACCTATGGAGAATCACCGAAACAGAGCAATGGAATAGACTAGATAAAGAATGGGTGCACGATCTAGCAGACAATGGTCTATACATTAATCTCCACATTTATTTTTTTTATATGTATTGTAGGTGAGAAAAATGTTGGTAGCAGCTACAACCAACAATTTCGGTAAATTTGTAATTTTGCTAAAACATTAAAATGTTACTGTTCTCCTTGTTATATCACTCAAATATTCATCTGTGTATTTAGAAATTTATGTAAGGAAAATAAGTATAATAATTTAACTATTTTACATACCAACATTCTTTGCAGCAATCATTTTATTTTCTACATATTTCTGACTTGCCGGATCCTCTCCAACTAAAATTGCTATTAGACATGGAGCTCTATGTCCATTCCTTACCCATTCTTCAATGTCTGCACATAATTGTTTCTGAACATCCAGAGATATTTTCTTTCCATCAATAATTTTACAGTTTGATCTAAAATTGGAATAATGAAATAATAAAGCAGTTAATAAATATATAAGTTACAATATATATTCAAACTGGACCCAAACCCAATAGAGTAATAGAATTTGAATAAAAGTTCATATATCTCAAAACTCCTTTATTATGTGTTGCAAGAAATAAAAGATTTATCAGATATAGGTGCATGGACTTTTTGTAAAATTATTTAAAAAACGTAGGTATATCTTTGACTAAATTGTTTTCACTAGGTATCTATCATTTTAATGAGTAATATAGGAATTTCTTAAATATTTTTATAAAAACTTTATTTACACTTATTGTTACCTACTCGTTTTCTGGTCTAAACATTAAGTTAATGTTGAGGAAATAAATTCTCTTCATTTTCAAGACATAATGGTATGCCATATTAGCTCATTGTTCAATTTAAACACATTTTATTTTATCCGTCACTGTGTGTTAATGGTTAAATTTTTATTTGCGTTTCTCAATTTGCACCAGTAGTATTTATAATTACATTAAGGACAGAAAGAGGTAGACGCTGTAGAAATTTTCCTTTTAATACATTCTAAAATAATCAAGTAATTAGATATGTGTACTTTTAATACTTATGAACTCCTTCCTGCATATTATTTTCTCACTACCTAATTATAAATGATATTTTTAAGTAGAATATTGTTTTATATACCTTATTTTTAAAGATATTACAGAAAAACGAGATTTGTCAAAAAAATATAATATAAACAATCGGACAATATTTTCTGAAAATTATTGACTATATAACAATTTTTTTTAAATCATTACTGGCATTTCCAAAATTTGTTTTTAGATTTTCAATCAACTTTTGACAAAAAAAAGTATTCCAGTAAATTGTTTGTAACACTAATAGGTCTGGAGATAATTAAGGTTGTTAAATTTGCTTAACGTTTTATTTGCAATTTAAAGCAAACAATAAACACACTAGTTCCAACAATAAAACTATAAATCAAGTAAGTGATATTTAACTATTTATTCTCATGAACAATTATAGTTTCCTAGCAATGACATTTTATAACTTAAGTTTATAAAAATGCAATATTCTACTACTTCATTAAGCTTTGAATAAAGAATTATTGTTATATAACAAACTCCAATTATTTTCATCAATAGAATATGTTGGTAAAGTCTGGCCAAACTTATCGTTAACACCCTGTATAATGTAATCCTATATTTGGAAATTTTCATGAAAATTCACATAAATGTTAAATATTATGAATGCAAAATGTAATATAAATTATAGATTGAAGTTTTAGAATCGTAATGTAGGCAAAATTTTATCTAGGTGTTATATAGATATGAAAACAAATTCGCAAATATCATGTAAATTAAATTACCTTAAATTTTTACAAACCGAAGTAGATGCTCTCTTGAAAATAATGTTTATAGTAATAACAGGTAACTTGAATAGATTATTCATTTTTTGTTTTCTTGTTGTAGGATAGGTATGTTTTGGTTAAAAACTAGTAGGTGTTCATATATATATAATTTATACCAACCAATAATTAATACCTACTGAAAAAGTAATTTAAACAGATACCATGCAATATGTTTAATATAAATTGTTATGATTTTGTATTTTTATTCTAAGTACCTAACTCAATTTGAACAATTTAAGTAAGTAGTATTAAAAATAAGCAGTGACTCACGGTGTAATTTCTGAATTCATTTTTATTATTTTGATAACAATAACGAATGATAAAAATGGATTCGAACCGAATGAAACAATAAATAATGATTTAACCTAGTAAATGAGGAAATGAAAGTAGGTTATTTGTAGACCTTACAAAAAGTAAATGATAAGCACTAAGCAGTGTTGCCAGGTCAATTTTATTTCCTTCAGTAGATTGCTATCTAAAAATTCAGTAGAAATCAGTAGACAGAGAAAGAGATACAACTAAATAATTCTCCAACAAACTAAAAAAACTGTTTATTCAAAAAAATAAATATCTACATAATGAATGTGGCAAAATTAGCATGTTGAATACAAAATTGGACAGTGATAATAGAAACAATATAGTGGTATCATCGTATCATCAGAATAACGAATTTTTTCGATCTAATTCCAGAATTTTTCAATGGACACATCTGGTCTATACTCTAATTGAGTATTTCTGAGTAGGGGCCACTCCTTATCTAAACCCTGTAATTCATTTTGAGCTACTAAATTAGAAAATAAATGCATAGCAAGAGGAACAATACTATCTCCTTTCCTATCTAAAATGTTTTTTGGATTTATTAAATTCATGTTGATGAAAATTTCGTTATTAAAATCAAACCTTTGGTTGATTTGATTTGAAGCTTCATTGAAAAATTGTAAACATCTTTTTCTTAAAGTTGGTTTTTCATCCCAGTAAATTCTTTGACTGGGATTGAGATCAAAAGTTTTGCACCCAAATAAATTTCATGTAGAGGAAGAAAATTAGTTCTTATAGTTTATTCTAGAAAGTGAAATATTTCAAATAACATCCCTTTTTATTAAATATTCCAGAAAACATTTGTAAATGGCACTAACTGAGCTGTGCAATTCAGATATTTTTGGCTCTTCAGACTGCATTTGTTTATTAAGATTATTAAAAAATGCTAAAATACAAACTCTAAAAATTGAAAATACAGTTTTGTAATCCAGTATCAGAAGAATATCTTGAGTATGTTGTAATGTTTAAAATCTAATTTTGTTCAACTATCTATCTGGCCAAAATGTAAAAGATTAAAATGTTCATTAATTCAGTAGATTTGTAGGTGATTTCAGTATATCAGTAGACTGAGAGGTAAATCAGTAGATCTACTGAAAAATCAGTAGATCTGGTAAAACTGATGATAAGTGTTTTGTCTCTACCACAGATACAGTGTTGCCAGATTTTTATAGATCATAGTCGCCAATATATCCGTAAAATCTAAAATGTAGCCAACTGTAGCCAAACAAAACGGGCCAAATCTAGGTTAAGTTCAGCGAATGATCGCACCAATGAAAAGCGTTCAGCGAATGATCGGACCAATGAAGAGCGTTCAGCTAGTAAATATTTCGAGGGTTAGCCCAATCAACTGATTGGGAATATTGAACGGGTTTGAGCAGGCTTCTTTGTTAACGGTTTCAGTAGCCAAATTTGTAGCCAGTAGCCAAAAACAAATTTATGTCGCCAAATCAAATGTTTTTGTAGCCCAATTAGATATAAGTAGCCACATCTGGCAACACTGCACAGATAAATTATTATACAGATATGATACAGATAGCGCCTGAGCATATTAAAAAGTGTTAACAGCAACAGCTTCGGATGTCGGCTCCCTGAGCAGATATATTTGCCATATTCTTTTTATCAGAAATCTTAGCTAATCTGAGATAATCTCACTAAATTGACCAATCAGCATGGAGAATAACTAAGATTAACTGAGATAAACTAAGATTTCTAGTAAAAAGAATATAGCTATTGTCTTGTCTTTACTATTGAAAATGGAGGATTACATTCAGCTTGAAGTTTTTTTTCAGATTTTAATAAAAAATTTGCGCAAACTACGTATCTTTCCGTTTCATTAGATGAGTGCACATATGGTATTCAACTCTTTATTTAATATGTATAATATAGCGAAAAAAATTAAACATTTTTGGCAGTAACTAATATTTTTTATAAATTTATTTTACAGTTAGCATGTAAAGATTGCAATAAATTCATTTAAAATTCGGTAGATCGTAGATGTTTTAACTATTTCATGTAGCTGGGTGTACAAGGTGTCCTAAAAAAACATGGGATAAAATTTATTCTTTAATATGGGAACAGCATTTTTTTGTTTCATCGATATCAGTATATATTTCTGATTAACAAAATTTTACTGTTTTCATTTTGAAATAAAAAAAAAATTGTTATCATTAAAATTTATTCATAATTCATATTTAAATAAAAATTATTAACTTTTATAAAATTTCATCAAATATTATAATAATATAAATTTTACTGAATCAGACTCTGTCAAAAGAGGCGGAGCCAAACTTCCGCAAGCTCTCCACTGCCCCCCTGTCGAGGCTTATTCATTGGTATCGTTGTATTGAATAGCATGGGTACAGTCTAGTTGGTCTGTGGTTATTTCAAAATTTTCACAACATTTCAAATTTCCGAAAGAATATAACCTTAATTATTAATAGATTTGGTTAACAGCGTACAATATATGGCACTAAAATTACTTCCATTCGTTAAAGATAATGCATGAAAATTAATTACAGAAACAGGGTAATTAAAATTTTATATTTAAGAGACAAATGTATCAAAAGACAAAAAAAAAAATAAATCTTTGAATCGTGACGCTTCCTAAGAAAGCAAGGCTATATACTTTTCTCAAAACTGGAATATTTCACAATGATTGTTGCTAAATTTTAAAATGTTTTGCTGCCTAGATGTCATTGGCTGTTAAGATATCTTAGCCTATGCAATCTAGCAGCGCATATTGTTTCTATGGCATTTACCCATAGGTAATCAAACTTTTCAGCATTAGTATATTGAACCGTAATACATTTTTTTTTTAAAACAGTACCTACAAACCTGATTACGCAGTTCTTCGGAGTGGGTTTTGAGACGGGAAAGGATGATTTTCTCTACCGCTTTGCTCATAGCCGGGAGTAGGCTAATGGGCCGGTAGTTGGAGGGGATGGTATGGTCTTTATTGGGTTTGGGAATAAGGATAACGTTCGCTGTTTTCCAGCGAGCGGGGAAATGTCTAAGTCTGAGAATAGCGTTTGTTATGTTAAGTAAGGCCGCGACGTCTTTACGTGGTAGTCGTTTTAGAGTGGTGTTATGTATAAGGTCAGGTCCGGGCGCTTTCCTGTTGCGTAGGTGTCTGATTATGTCTCTGAGTTCGTCAGGGGTGGCAGGTTGTATTATATCACTGTCAGGCTCTGGCGGCACGCCTGACAGCCCGCTCAAACTCCTCGTCCTCGTCAGGCAGCTGAGGTAGTCCACACTGTAGTTCGAGGCTGTCGGCAAAAGCCTCGGCCTTTTCCTGGTCCGTGTAGACCACCCCTCTGCTACCGGGGATTGGAGGAATTTTGCGGCGGGCGGGCAAACGCAGTGCCTTCTGCACTTTCCAGAGGCTGTTGTCTTGTGGATCGAGCGACTCCAAGTGTCTAGCCCATCTTTCCTGTGCCAGCTCGCTCAGAGCCGCCTTCACCCGTCTGTTAAGTACGTTTAAGTCATGTCTGTGTCGGGGGAGGCGTGTGCGTGTCGCAAGTCGTTTTTGTCGTCGTCTGTCACGTATGAGTTATTTAATGTCGTCGGGGAGTATACCCCTGGGATTTGTAAGTCGGGGGACTATTGTCTCAGTCGTTAATGTCAGGGCGTTTTCAATGTCTGTTTCGAGGGAAAGGACTGCTACCTCCAGGTCTTGGGTGGTTTCAATAACTGGTAGCGCGGCGCTTCTTTGCATTTCTGCTCGGAAGCGACCCCAGTCAGTGAACCTCCTCGTGAAGGTGCCCAGATTTCCTTGTCTCCGCCCTAAATCCAGCGTGACCGGATTATGAGCGGTAGACCCTTCGTGTCGAAATCTGAGCGATCAGCGGGATAGATTTTAGTAGGGTAATGTCAAGTACGTCAGGGAGGCCTGCGGCTCCGTAAAAGGTCGGTTCAGTGGGTCCTAGTATCATAATGTCGTCGTGTGCGTCTAGGTAGTTCAGCAGGACACGACCTTTTGTGGTCGTTGTCCTGCTGTGCCATGCGGGTGACTTCGCGTTGAAATCACCGATGGCAACTGTCTGGGGCCAGGAAAGTATCAAGTCTAGGTCGTCGTCAAGTAAAGGTAGTCTGGGAGGGTTGTAACAGGACACCACCGCAATGTCTCCATGCCATAGCGATCTCACCGTTATCGCCACGGCCTCAGTGTTTCGAGTTTGGAGACGTTGCAGCGGATAGTGGTCGATGCACTTCTTGATCGCGAGTGCAACACCACCCCCGTTATTGTCTCTATCTAGTCTGTATATGTCATAGTCAGGGATGGAGATTCGGGAAGCCTCGCTGAGTTTGGTTTCCTGGATGTCCACCAGTTCCAGCTTTCTGCCCCGCAACCCGTCAAGGTTCCAGGACGAAATTCTCAGGGAGGAGGGTTTGGAGGGCTGACGAGCCATTAGAAGTCAAATAATTTTTGCATATTTGACATCATGGTCGTCAGCTTGATGCAGGAGTCCTGCAGACGCTTTGTTGCGTGTATCAGAGCCGCCGCTCCCGATTGAGAGGTTGTCGTGTCAGTTGGCGGTGATTTTGTTTTTTGTGTGTTAGTCTGTTTGTTTTGTGCTTGTCTCTTTGGCTACGTTAGCGTAGGATTGTCCAGGGGCGGTAGTGGGGGTGGTTAGGAGTAGTATTTTGTGTTTTTGGTGTGGTCGTGTTTGTCTCGTCAGGTTTGTTTTGTGTGTTTGTCTGTGTGTTTTTAGTCCTCGGATACCTCGGGCATCCTCTGTAGCTGGCAGGGTGTGGCCCAGCGCAATTGCACACCTGGCCGGCATGTCTTTCGGCGTTTTGCACTCGTGCGTGCTGTGGCTTTCATCACGTTTCACGCACTTAGGTGCCGCCATGCAGCGCGACTGGCCGTGGCCGAAGTGCTGACAGCGGTGGCACTGGGTAGCAACCTGCTGTTTCTTCTGCCTCTCTACTCTTACGACCAGAGAGCAGCAGCGGTTTACTTCCAGGATGCCTTTCTGGTCTGATTGGACCTGGACTAAGACCAGGGGCATTTCCTGCTTGTTTTGGCGGCTGGCCATGCGTTGCACTATTGCGCCGGGGTAGCCCTGTTGTGCGAGGTCGAGTTGCACTTGGCCGGACACCCGCGGATATCCCGCGTATCACCACCCGCAACGTTTTTTCCTCGTTGAGGGTGAAGGTAGGGGTACTTGTGTCCTGTCTGTCGTGTTTTGTGTGTTAGTCGGTTTTTGTGTTTGGGGAGAGGGGAGTTTAGTCGTGGTTTTTGTCTGTTTTTGTGTTGGGGTCGGTGGTCGTGTGGTTTGTTCATGTTTTTTGGCGGTGGGGGCTTCGTCTTCACTAGATGAACCAGTCTCGTCTTTTTTTCGTTTGTCTGTTCGTGTTGTAAAAGGGATAAGGGCAGGAACAGGGGTTTGTGTGGGCGGGATATTGTCATTTTTTTGTCTAGTCAGGAGTTCGTCAAGTTTTTTGTGCAATTGTAATGTGTTATTGTCAGATTGTTTTATTGTCTTTTGCATTTCTGCTATTTATTTTGTCAATGTTAGTACCTGTTTGTTTAGTTTTTCATTGTGTTCTGTCAGTTTCTGTATTGTCTTTGTCAGTTCTTTATTAGCATGCTTTTGTTGCTGTAGTTCGTCATACAGCTCAGCATTTGTCTGTGTGCCCATTGGTTGTTCGTAGTCGTCGTTTTTGTCTGTGTTCATGTTTGCGTAAGTTGTGTTTTTGTATAAGTCTGTATAATTTTTTATTTGTTCGAGGGGCCCCCTTTCGGGGATGTGCGACAAGTCTGTCGCTCTTTGTGTGTCTGTATTTGTGTATTTTTTGTTTGTCAGTGTCACAGTAAATGTTAGTAGATATATGGGTGGAAAATAGTCGACACTACTTAAAAAGGGCGTACTTACCCTTTTTGTCTGTGTTGTGGGGCTGCTACTTCGTATGTCTGCACGGCGTGCACACACTTGCACAATCACTCCACTAGCTCGTCGCTGCGTTGAGATTATTCAGACAGTTGGAACGAATTTCTTTTGTTTAGCCTTGAAAAAGACTAGAAATTTGTTGTCTTAGGACAGGTATTTGTGGGACCTCCACTTCTCAGAACTACACAGGTACACTTCGCAAGGGTCGCTGAGCTTCACTTGCAGGTATACGTACTACTTGCTCGCTCGGCTGCTCGGACACAACTGAGAAGTGAGAATCTCTTCCATAATCCAGTACTGTGTCGAAATTACATCCGAATTTATTCGATTATGTACGATTTTAACCGATTCCGTAGCGATAAACATAAGAAATAAAAATGAACCATTTCTTTACGGCATACGGATATATTACGGTGTCTATGAATGGTTATATGTATTTTCCTATACTTTATTTCTAATACGTGTTATGGTTTATAGCATACTGCTTATTCCAGCTTTAAGCTTAAATGAAACGACTACAAACTATCCGAAATAGTCACAATGCGACAGAAACGTTTTTTTACTTGCTTGATTCATTTTCTAAATTTCGTCTCACTTGACTTTTGAATGTATTCTTGTAAATTTTCTTGTAAAACGTTAATTTTCGTGTATCAAGTGAGACGAAATTTAGACAATGAATCAAGAGAGTAAAAAAACATTTCAAACTTTACCAGTGAGGTACAACAAAAAATTTCTGAAGGGTTTCATGATAGCAGATCCTTGAAAAATGACACCCCGTATTAACGATTTTATAAAAATGAACTTGTATAATATCTGAGACTAGTTGAACAGTACCTGTATCAAATTTGAAAGCGCTGTGTGTAATACGTACTTGGTAATAAAAAAAATAAATTTATGTTTTTGAAACTTTAGCCCCCCGTAGCTCCGCTATTGAAAGAAAGAAGAAAGAGGCCATGTTCATATAAAGTTTTCCTCTTAAAATCGCTTATTCTGTGTACCGTTTCAATTTGTTCCAAACAAACCGGAATACCCATGGCATGGTAATTCACGTCAATTTGAACAAAATTACCAAAATTTAATTAAAAATAAATTATGAATAAATTTTAATGATAACAATTTTTTTTATTTCAAAATGAAAACAGTAAAATTTTGTTAATCAGAAATATATGCTAATATCGATGAAACAAAATATGCTGTTCCCATATTAAAGAATAAATTTGATGCCATGTTTTTTGGGACACCTTGTACACCCAGTTACATGAAACAGTTAAAACATCTACGATTTACCGAATTTTAATAGTTATTTATGCAACAAGTACAAAAAGTAAGTGTTTATTGCACGCGACGTAAAATTGTCCAACGAGGCCGTCAGGCCGAGTAGGACAACCCATCGAGTGCAATAAGCACTTTTTGTACGAGTTGCATACAATATTTTTTCTACGTTCATGCAAAAACCAAAAACTGTTATTTAGATGACACTAAGTCTAGGAAAATGTGACATAGATTTGAACGTTTATGTTTGTCATGATGACAAAACGCTATTGTAGAGTGACAGATGAATGCAATAAACACTGTATTGCACTAGTGCAATAAAGAACTATTTTGCCACTGAATATAGTTCAATAAAGTTTTGTTTTTTGCATGAACGTAGAAAAATGAATTTATTGCAATCTTTATATGCTTACTGTAAAATGCAACTTTTTAAAAAATACAAGATCCTTTTTCAAAGGCCACAAGACACGGAGGCCAATAATTTTTTTTAAATTAATAATAAATTTCGTGAACTTTCAATAAAACACAACTAATTTGTGGTACTTTAATGCAATAAAAAACAAAAGAAATTTAATTTTTCGTAACTTACGTCATAACAATATTCTAAAGACTGAAACAGTAATATAAATTACTACTAACGCCAGTGTTTCGTTTAGTATCGGTGCCTGCGTATATTCCAAGCACCAACATAAAACAAAATACTGTCCGCGCAGCGAGAGTTGGCTCCTGAGGGTGGAGGTGAGTGGAGGCAGAGACGTAGTCTCGTGTGTGTGACGCATTCTGGGGGGGAAATTGCATAGTCCATGGGAAGCGCTCCGAACTCGTTACTCGAGGGTTTTCGAAAATGCCGAATTCAATTCTAGCATTAGATTCCCCCGGAGGCGCTCGGGGGTCCCTCTCTGGGGGTGATTAGGGGGGAAATGGCAGCGTCCATGAAAATTACTCCAAAATCGATACTCGGAGGTTTTCGGGGATGCCGAATTCAATTCTAGCATTAGATTTCCCCGGGGGTCCCTCTGTGGGGTTGTCTGGGGTGATTGGGGGGAAATGGCAGCGTCCATGAAAATCACTCCAAAATCGATACTCGGGGGTTTTCGGGGATGCCGAATTCAATTCTAGCATTAGATTTCCCCGGGGGCGCTCGGGGGTCCCTCTGTGGGGTTGTCTGGGGGTGATTGGGGGGAAATGGCAGCGTCCATGAAAATCACTCCAAAATCGATACTCGGGGGTTTTCGGGGATGCCGAATTCAATTCTAGCATTAGACTTCCCCAGGGGCGCTCGGGGGTGGCTCTGTGGGTAATGGTAAAGGAGAAAGTGAAAAATCACAAATTATGAAAATAAAACTTTATTCAAATAACAAATATTGATTTCCCCTCAATCACTCCCAGACAACCCCACAGAGGGACCCCCGAGCGCCTCCGGGGAAATCTAATGCTAGAATTGAATTCGACATCTTCGAAAACCCTCGAGTAACGAGTTTGGAGCGATTATCATGCACACTGCCATTTCTCCCCCAATTTACCCTCCGCGCACCACCACAGACCCACCCCCGTGCATCCCCGGGTAATTCTAATGCCAGAATCGAGTTCGGCAGCCCCGAAAACCCCCAAGTAACGATTTCCGAGCGATTTTTCTGAGTTGCCAGTCGTTCCTATAATGGTGTAATGCATTTTCCGGCCCAGAAGGCATTTTTCAAAAAATGGCTAAACCAGCCGGTATATACTTTTTTCCTGGGACCTTTCTGAACACAATGCGGAAAACAGCATCTTGATAATTGCTGTGCCTAAAAATGTCCGCTCTTCCCTGGACTGGTTTGTGTCATCAGCCCTAGTCATCAGTCGTTGTCTTATTTACGCCGGCTGTGTCATAACAACGGCGTAACGCATAGCTACAGTTGCGCATAGCTGACCAGAACTCGTGGGTTCCGCGGAGGTCAAAAGGTGTTTCACTTATTCATACAATTTAAAAGCTTTTATGTGTCATTTCTGTGTGTTCGGTTATAAATACTAATGTTGCCAAATATTTCCTGTTTATGGTTCCATTTGCGTTAGAAATACTACTTTCTAGATGGAAAAATGAGAATAAAAGAGACTTTTAAATTCGAAGAGACCTGTGTTTTACATGAAATTGACAGAAAATGAAAATAAGGTAATTATTTATAACAGCGTAAAACTCTCCAACCTCAACAACAAAATTCCTACCCCCCTATTTCGAGGGTGCGGATTACGAATCTGAAGTCAAATTTCGGCGATCGCATGTACTTTTCGAATTGTAACCTTTATGTATACATTACATTAGGTTGAAATTGCAATATAACACCTCTTCAGATTAATTACCTAATTTTTTTTACGCTCTTTTTAATTGGAAGTGTAAAATCTGGAGTGTGAATAATAGAGTTTAAGTCGATTGTCGATTATCATGATACGTAAAACGTAGAACGTGTAATTTTCACGTTTACGTATAGTAAGGTTTGTGTTTCAAAAATGAGTTTAAGTAGGGTAAGTTATCACGGAATCATATTATTCAGAAACGATGATTATTATTTATTAATCTACGAGTATTGCTCCTTCTGTTCGGTTAGTCTTTTTTTCAATTTGTTCTGTGTATTCGGAAGTTTTCGGCAACCTCTTCGGCACGTATGTCATGTCTCTGTTTACGTTACGCAAAGACCCGTGAGCCCACGTATGTCCGTATCACGTAAACGTGAAAAATTCTAATTAGAGTATGAGCGACGATCAAATTTTACGTATACGTTCACGTATCGGACACAACTTAAACTCTTTAATGACAGACTTAACAAATGTTTCGCCAGGTTGTCGTAAGAGGGTCGTAAGCATGAGGCTTCTTCAGAACATACAATGCAGTGTTGACATAAAGTACACGCGGATTCTGTCTAAATTCCACAATTTGCCAACGATTTCACACATTAGGAATTTTGATTGTGTGAGATTTTTTTGGTGCTTACAGAAGATTTATTTGATTTTTAAATTATTTAAATATTAATACAAGTTTATAAGTTATATAAAAAGTTGAATAATAATTTAATATAATAAATAATTATTTTATTTTGTTGACTTGACTTGACAGCCTGACGCCCAACCCATAGTCTACAGAAAACAATGCTAAATGAACACAGAATACGAATTTGAAATATATATATATATATAATCAGAATCTCTTTTACCATTAGATGGTGTAGGGTATTTTCAAAATTTTATTCCACTTTTATTTTCCATGGACAAACTTAGCCCATTCCTTCCTATTG
The DNA here is from genome assembly GCA_025584915.1 of Monochamus saltuarius. Classification (NCBI taxonomy): domain Eukaryota; kingdom Metazoa; phylum Arthropoda; class Insecta; order Coleoptera; family Cerambycidae; genus Monochamus; species Monochamus saltuarius. The sequence goes on from CM046727.1 coordinate 33,134,670, forward strand.
TTTGCCATCCTTTTTGCCTCTATCCATGTCTTTCCTTTCTCCTTTAATATTGCTCCAATGGTTACATCCCATGTTTGCCTTGGTCTTCCTCGTTTCCTTCTCTTATCTATTTTAGCCTCCCATATCCGTTTCACTGGTCTTTTATCGTCCATGCGATGCAAATGTCCCCACCAACTTAATTGTCTTTTTTCCACGTATTTTAATGTTGATTCTATTTTAAGATCTTCTCTAACTTTTATGTTTCTAACTCTGTCCAATTTTGTGATCCCTCTAGCTCTTCTAAGGTACTTCATTTCTGTGGTGATTTTACTTTTCTGTGCTTTTGATAGTACCCATGACTCGCAGCCGAACGTTAGTATTGGTCTATATATCGCTTTAAATATTTTAATTTTCGTGTCACTAGATATTTCCTTCTTACTTATGAAACTATTGTTCATTGAGTGATATAATCTCATCGTTTTCTCTATCCTACTGTTAATCTCTATATCTTGTTTTCCATTGCTCTCTATTGCTATTCCTAAATATTTAAAATCATTTACTTGTTCTATTGGTACATCCTCTATCTTTATATCTAACTTCTGTTTTTCCCTTCCTATGATCATTACTTTTGTTTTGTTTTTATTTATCCTCATTTTATAATCTGTCAGTACTTTATTCCATATATCCAAATTTTTCTGTAGATCTTCTTTGCTCTCTGTTATTATCATTACGTCATCCGCAAACGCTCCTTCTGATATTCCTACTCGTTGCATCTTTCTGTGTCCTATATATATTTTCTTGCTTAGACCTGAACATTTCTTTATTATTTCATCCATGAAAACAATAAATAGTGTTAGACTTAGTCCTCCTCCTTGACGAATGCCATCCTTTGTCGAAAACGCCTCGGATATTTTGTTATTGCTTATGACCATATTGTTATTATTTGTGTATATATTTTTTATAAGTCTTGTCAAAAGCTTTCTCTAAATCAATAAATCCCATGTAAATTGTCTTTCCTTGCTGTTCACACTTCTCTATTAACTGGTTAACTGTAAATATATGGTCTTGAGCACTTCGTCCTTTCCTAAAACCTCTTTGTGACTCATCTAGTGAGTTCTCTACTTTCTCTCTTAATCTTTTATCCAGTAATTTTTCAAAGATTTTTATTGCTACACATAGCAGAGTTATCCCTCTATAATTTTCGCACAGTTTTTTGTCCCCCTTCTTGTATATAGGTACTATTAATGCTGTTTGCCAATCCATAGGGATTTGTTTTGTTTCCCATACTTTCTTATAAACTTCTAGCAATCCCACTAAACATAATTAAATTTCTTCAATGTTATAGAAACATTTCTGTACTGGCTGTAATGTTGCTCTCAGACTTATAATTAACTGTATGCAATGTCCCAGGGACCTTTATTCTGCAGGCTAGAAACATTGCAGTGTAAGGTTCCTAAGGGAACACATTACTAGCAAATTGCATTTTAATTTCTATTAATATTGCACACAAGTCGCAGTGCAATGTTCTTTTATAACATTCCAGACACTGCATTTGGAATGTTGGTAAGAATGGAGTACCTATTGATTTTTTTTAAAATTTAAATATACAGTATACACCACAGGGTGTATATTTTCTTCGGGATTTTATGACCAAGCATAAATTAGGGAACTATTATTCCCTTGCCCGTGGTGCCAACCGTGCCAATTGCCAAAGCTCAAATCTTGTAGATATCCTACAAAATTCGATTACACAGTATCAGGGAGATATAAGTGGCGCCATCTGTCGGCTATTAATATACATATAATTAACTGAATCGTTTCGTGATTTTGATAAAAAAACATATTCCACAATTTTAAAGAATATTTATAAACTGGCCCGCTCGTTTAGCTGAAGCATAATATTTCTGAGAGTAACTATAGATTCAAACCCACTAAGCATGAAACATTACAGCATATCTGTGCAACGTTGCATACAGCTGAATTTGAGTTGAATTACGATACATAACTAATGAAAGTTGTGGAATGCTTTGAACAATGTTTCATAATATAATATTATTTAAAAATGTTGAGGGTAAATTAATTCTACAACATTTCTGCAACGGATTTGCATATCTTTTTCATATGGTATTATTTAGTTTTTAATCTATAGTTACTCTCAGAAATATTATGCTTCAGCTAAACGAGCAGCCAGTTTATAAATATTAATTAAAATTGTGTAATATTCGTTTTTTTTATCAATATCACTAAAAGATTCAGTTAATTATATGTATATTAATATCAGACATATGGCGCCACTTATATCTCCCTGATACTGTTTAATCGAATTTTGGTAAAATATCTACAAGATTTGAGCTTTGGCAATTTGGCACGGTTGGCACCACGGGCAAGGGAATAATAGTTCCCTAATTTAGTAATTTATGCTTGGTCATAAAATCCCGAAGAACACCCTGTAGTGTATACTGTATATTTAAATTTAAAAAAAAATCAATAGGTACTCCATTCTTATTCTTACCAACTTTCCAAATGCAGTGTCTGGAATGTTATAAAAGAACATTGCACTGCGACTTGTGTGCAATATTAATAGAAATTAAAATGCAATTTGCTAGTAATGTGTTCCCTTAGGAACCTCACACTGCAATGTTTTTAGCCTGCAGAATAAAGGTCCCTGGGACATTGCATACAGTTAATTATAAGTCTGAGAGCAACATTACAGCTAGTACAGAAATGTTTCTATAACATTGAAGAAATTTAATTATGTTTAGTGGGAAAAAACTAAATAATACCATATGAAAAGATATGCAAATCCGTTGCAGAAATGTTGTAGAATTAATTTACCCTCAACATTTTTAAATAATATTATATTATGAAACATTGTTCAAAGCATTCCACAACTTTCATTAGTTATGTATCGTAATTCAACTCAAATTCAGCTGTATGCAACGTTGCACAGATATGCTGTAATGTTTCATGCTTAGTGGGATAATTCTGTTCCTTGTTCCCCATATTCTTTATCATTTCCACTGATATTTTATCGAAACCTGGAGCTTTTCCATTTTTTTGTTCTTTTATTATTTCTTGTAATTCTTTTAGCGTTATTTTTTGTAGGTTAATTCCTTCATTAATTTCATCTTGTTCCTCGAATCTATTGTCCTCCATTTCATCCTCCGTTCCTAACAGTTCTTTAAAGTATTCTTTCCATCTATTCATTATTGCTTGGTTATCAATTAATATCTCCCCTTTTTTGTTTTTAATATGTTTCGTATTATATATTTTTTCTCTTCTCATTGATTTTAATGCGCCATAAAATAGTTTTTGATTTCCTTTGCTATCTTCTTCTATTTTTTCTCCAAACTGTTTCCACTGTTGTTTCTTGGCCTCAATTACTAGTTCCTTCGTTAATTTCCTCTCATTCTTATACATTTCATAATTTTCTGTTGTTCGTTCGCTGAGATATTTTTGCCATTGCTTCTTTTTTTTCTTATTTGTTCTTTTACTTCTTGTGAATTCGAAATACTATGGAATAAGTCTAACATAGATGACAGCCCACTAAGCATGAAACATTACAGCATATCTGTGCAACGTTGCATACAGCTGAATTTGAGTTGAATTACGATACATAACTAATGAAAGTTGTGGAATGCTTTGAACAATGTTTCATAATATAATATTATTTAAAAATGTTGAGGGTAAATTAATTCTACAACATTTCTGCAACGGATTTGCATATCTTTTTCATATGGTATTATTTAGTTTTTTTGAATCTATAGTTACTCTCAGAAATATTATGCTTCAGCTAAACAGGCAGGGCCAGTTTATAAATATTCTTTAAAATTGTGGAATATGGTTTTTTATCAAAATCACGAAACGATTCAGTTAATTATATGTATATTAATAGCCGACAGATGGCGCCACTTATATGTCCCTGATACGGTGTAATCGAATTTTGGTAGGATATCTACAAGATTTGAGCTTTGGCAATTGGCACGATTGGCACCACGAAGGCAAGGAATAATAGATCCTAATTTATGCTTGGTCATAAAATCCCGAAGAAAATATACACCCTGTAGTGTATACTGTATATTTAAATTTAAAAAAAAATCAATAGGTAGTAGGTACTCCATTCTTACCAACATTCCAAATGCAGTGTCTGGAATGTTATAAAAGAACATTGCACTGCGACTTGTGTGCAATATTAATAGAAATTAAAATGCAATTTGCTAGTAATGTGTTCCCTTAGGAACCTTACACTGCAATGTTTCTAGCCTGCAGAATAAAGGTCCCTGGGACATTGCATACAGTTAATTATAAGTCTGAGAGCAACATTACAGCTAGTACAGAAATGTTTCTATAACATTGAAGAAATTTAATTATGTTTAGTGGGAGCTAGTTTCGATCCCATAACACTTATGTGGTTTCGACAATCTTTTCAACTCGAAAATAACCAACACTGTCACTGTGTTGACATTTGCAATTTGCATATCCATTTTAAGACGTTTACACGCAAATTCCACTCATTTATGCATTACAAACAACAACAAATAAATTCCACACAATGCGTGTAATTCCACGAACATTGGCAACACTGATACAATGAGGACATAAAGATTGGACAAATTCCTGTATGTACAGAGCGAATAAAAAAAAATCACTCAAACTAAACTCAACTTTTTTAAATGTGCAAATTCTAACAAACAAGCAAAACATATTTTATGATATGTCATTATTATCGCAAATATTACGTCACTTTCTCTTTTTGATAGCGCCATTTTTTATCTGCATATAGAATGATGAGTTTTCAGATAGGTTACATAACAAGAATTTTGGAAATAAAAATATTTTCTATTATTCACTTTAACAGGAAAAAATTTAACTAAAACATCAAAAGCGCAATATTTAAATTCTTTTATAATACTATATAATCGTGTAATCGTGACGATTCCTCCTACCAGAGTTTCGATTGAAAGAAGTTTTTCTTACTTAAAGCTATTTAAACTTATTTGCGTAACTCAATGATGGAAAATGGAATCGAGATTTACAAATTTGACAAAAAATTTAATTAAAAGGTTATTAAGTGATCTACAGTCTTCATAAATGATTACAAGCCACGTGACCAGGACTGTGATTCTCGAAGAGCAACTCGTATGCGAATACATTTCTTGTCTCTCTCAATTGCCGTAGTGAAGAAAAGGATATTCGCATATGAATTGCTCTGCGATTGATTTGAGAATCTCGGCCCTGATCACGTGGCTTGTAATCATTTATGAAGGCACTGTATAAGTGCAGAACCATTTAAAGATCATATCATCGATAAGTTTGCAGTTTTAAAATATCGTAGACTGGAACTTATACAGGGTGTAACTAAATAAGTGTAAAACATTTAAGGGGGTGATTCCTCATCGAAAAAAAGATAGGATTTTTCATATAAAGAAACTTCATTGGAGCATCCCTTGTTGAGATACAGCCCCTTAAAAAGGGTACATAAAATTTGTTTAACAATTTTTTTCACAAGCACTAAACAAGTTACAATATTGAAATTAATCTGACATTTTCTACTACCAAAAAGACACTTAGCCAGTAATTTATTTGGTTTACCCCATGGTTGTAAGGGGTGGAAAACGCAACCCTTAAAATTTATTTCCAACATAACTTTTTGTCTTATTATTTGTTTACCATTTAAAAATTTATTTTCGATAGCCTGTTTCATTATAAAAAAAATGTCTCTTGAATTTTTTAAGGGGCTGTATCTTAACAAGGGATGCTCCAATAAAGTTTCTTTATATGAAAGATCCTATATTTTTTTCGATGAGGAATCACCCCCTTAAATGTTTTACACTTATTTAGTTACACCCTGTATTTAAAAAGTAGATAGGTGAATTAGATAAGTACTTGTTTACTATAAATTGACAAATTCGCGACGAAGTACTATTTATTCATCCGCTTCACCTATTATTAAGTCCACGAGCCGTCACTGGTTGCTATTTCATATTTCAACATATTTTTTGAGTAATTAACTATAGGCACAGCTTATTCATTACCAGCTAAACATCTCCCAGCAGCACAGTTTAAATATAAGTAAACAGTTAGACCACTTCTTTTATGCAATCAGAGTCGGCACGGTTTTTTGCCTGAAGTTGAAAATCAACTTGACAGGTGCGTTACGAGAGATATCAATAAGATCTACATCACATTAGCTACGACACAGCATAATATAGAGTGTTATTCCCTTTGTTATTGTTGTGCTAGATATTTAAAATTTCTATTACAAATTTTAACCACTGGCAGCTCGTGGACTTAATAATAGGTGAAGCGGAAGGATAAATAATACTTCGAGGCGAACTTTTCATTTTATTTTATTTATTTATTTTTTACATATAAGATTTTAAGATTTTTTAAAGCTGCAAACTTATCGATGTTGGGGACTAAAATGGGTTTGCACTTATAAGATTAATTAATAGCATTTTAACTGAAACTTTCTCGTTTCCGTCATTAAGTTAGGCGAATAAGTTTTAACACTTTTTAAGTAAGAAAAACTTTTCAATCGAAACACTACTAGGGAGAATCGTCACGATTAGGTGATATAGTGTCAAAAATGGCGTTATCAAAAATTGGGATTGCCATTTAAAAAAGGGAAGTGATGTCATATTTTCGACAATAATGACCTCATAAAATATGTTTGTCAGAATTTGCTCATTTAAAAATTAAGGTTGAGTTCGAGCAATTCTTTTTGTTCGGCCTGTACAAATTTGATTGAATTTGTTCCAACATTTACGTCCTGATTGATGTATGTGTCTCAGAATTTCAAAAATACAGTAAGAGAAGCACTGGAGAACAACACGGATTTTCTGAGATTTTGTGCAAATATTCTTGAGCATTTTTTGCATTTCTCTTTACTTTTTATAACTAAATATCAATAACGTTTGCAAAATTATAAAAGAATATAGAACATTTCCACTACACATACAAAACCTATTTGTTGAAATAATTGTTGTTGACTCGCACGCCCGACTTATTACAAATTGTCTTATGCAGATTTTGCTCTTTTCTTCATTCAAGATAAAATTATACTATTTTCAAACTGCTTTGGTACTATTTATGCAGAAAAAATTGTAAAAAAATATTAAAAAACATAAAACTTCACACTTCTATTATGCAAGTAATTTGCTGTTAACCCCTAAAGCAGTTCCGAAATCTATCAACAGATGTCAGTCACAGTGATTTTCGTTAATTACTGATTATGATAAATTATGCAATAAATATAAACAATGCACCTATTTAAATTTAAAAACACAAATTACAAAACTTTTATTAGATTAAAAATAATTGTAAGTGGTACGTACAAACGTTTGTTATAGATGCAGCAGTGGGTCACTTGCGTCACCTAACGAGCCGCTACTGATAGCAACCAAGGCACCCAAAGAATCACAATTTTATAAAATGGGTGCCGAACTGCCGAATTACTTGTTTGCATTATTTATCAAAATTGCATCATACTTTGTTGGTACATACAGATACTTTAAATATTCAGATTAGCACAAAAAATGTAAGTTATTAAATATTTTGTAATTCCTGCCCAACTCTGATAAAGTTCCTATCCTATTTTCAAAATACACTTAAAAATAGAACTCATACCTCTGCTCCTACACATTTAAAATATATATTGTTTCCATTGCTAAAAGAACTTGCATATACTTTAAACTTTTCGTCACTAGCAAAGAACTATTTCAGTTTATTTTGAATCACTAATAATAGCTATTTAATAGGCACTATTATAGTTTAATACCAATGGTGTCGTACACTATAATGTTCAGTTAGTCTTCACGGATAATCTTATCTTCTTCAACTATGAACTTTCATGTCCCGCTTGCTTCTTATCTGGAGAAAATAAGTTATACTAACCTTATAATTAGTAAAGTTATTTCAAATTGAAAAAAAGTTGTTCACTAATCGGAAATAAAAAAAAAAGTTAACTTAAAACTAATTTAGCGTAAAATTGTGACGTAGCATATTAGCGTAGATCGGGGCAAGTCACAAACACAGAAAAAATATAGACTGCGTCGGTTCATGATATAGGTCACGTGACAGGTCCCGCGTTTTCTAGGGTCTTACGGTCCAGAAAATGGATATTTTATTTGTTTTATGTTGGCTCTTGTGCAAATATGAAGGCTGCATTGCAATATGAAATTAACTAACTTGCTGTCATTTTAAATGTCATTAAAGAATGTGACCAACCACAGTAAACAAATGACCTTCACGCTACAATACAACCCACGTAAGTTGGCATAAAAACCAAGTTTGAAAGATTCTGGACCTTTTAGGGCAGCCATGAATTAGCGGTCGCCGGCAATATGACACTGGCACCGTCTATATTTTTTCTAGGTTTGAGGGGCAAGTGTACGCACTGGGGTTCTGTGCCGGGGTAAAAATCCTATAGCGTAGTGGGCACGCGTTAACATTTCAATAACGTTGATTATTTTTTTTATTTATATATATTTTTCTACGTTCATGCAAAAAACAAAACTTTATTGAACTATATTTAGTGGAAAAAGTGGTTCTTTATTGCACTAGTACAATAAAGTGTTTATTACGCTAGTGCAATAAAGTGTTTATTGCATTCATCTGTCACTCTACAATAGCGTTTTGTCATCATGACAAACATAAACGTTCAAATCGATGTCACATTTTCCTAGACTTAGTGTCATCTAAATAACATTTTTTGGTTTTTGCATGAACGTAGAAAAAATATTGTATGCAACTCGTACAAAAAGTGCTTATTGCACTCGACGGGTTGTCCTACTCGGCCTGACGCCCTCGTTGGACAATTTCACGTCGCGTGCAATAAACACCTACTTTTTGTACTTGTTGCATAAATAACTATTAATCTGTGGTTGATTAGTCAGTGTCAGTATTCCTTCAAACGTCAACAGAAGTACAAGCTGAAACTTTTAGAAGCAAATATTTAATCAATTGTCACAATGATTGATTTGAAATTTTAATGTATCTTTGTTTTAGTTTTTCCCATGTTTGGTCATCTATAATGTTGCCCCTACTACCCGAGTCAATGATCATAGGTATAGTGACACCCCCTAGCTGACATAAAATTGTTGTGTCGTCATATAAATGGAAAATATGGTCAACTTCCTCAGTTTTAGTGTTATTGATACTGTTAACTGAGCTTTATGTTCTAGGATATTTATTTGATTTAGATTTATTGTCCTGAGGAAGTGACCTTCTCCATTTAGATTTATAGTACTTTCTTAAATGATCTATGAAGTTACATTTGGTACAAGTTATTTATTTAGCCGGACAGTTTGGATCCTGTGAGTCGTGCTTAAAACTTCCACATCTCTAGCAACCTCGTTTTTCTGGTGTTCTGTTCCGTGCAGACTTGACATCTAATTTATTTACATAACGTGTACTAGGTGTATTTTTGTCGCGTTCTTCAAATTTTTCTAATTGACGACTCACAGGTCCCAAAGCGTTTGCCTCCAATATGATGTCCGAAAGTGTAATACCACCTGTCCACATGTCAGTGTTTTTTTCTTAATTCTTTCGGTAATTTGGTCGATTAGGTGTTCTTTTGCATCCCGAAATTGACAATTTCCGGCTTACATGCAGATATTACGGGATCATGTAATTTAAGCTCTTTGTCAATGTAATCTTGGTAAAGCAACATTTTTTAGCATTAAGTTATAGGAAAAGCGTTATAATTTTATGATATCAGGTCCACATGGACTTAATACTACTATTTGATAGTTTTTTTAAATATTTCTGGACTTAATACTATTTTTCCAGGAGATAGTGGCGATAACGCCTTAAAGAACATCTCTGAAACGGATCAAAATCATGCCGAAAAATTCATTATTGGTGCTTCTGAACCGAAGACTCTGATTTCCAGCACTGACGAGGGTAAGTAAATAACTTTTTCTTATTTTTTTTTTTAAATAAAATAATTTTTTTTTGTGATAATCTGTATAATTATTACATTTCAGGTAATAACGATGTTCCAGAAAACGACAGCTTTGTTTGGAATATTGATAAGCTTGAAAATCATCATGATTTAAACTCTGAAATATCTGCTATTCTGAACATAGAGCCGCCTGACATTATAAAAGGTTGGTACTAATACTGAAGTAACACACATTCTGCTACTAAAGCTACCGGGTAGAATAAGACAACACTTTTTTTCAAATTAATAATTGTTATGTATGCAAGTAGCAATGAAAATCTTTGGGACAATACAGCTGTTATTACATCCGATGTTTACCTATGTCCTTCAACCAACACAGTTGTTGCCAATGCCGAACACGCTGTTATTACAATAGTGTAGTAATGTTTAAAAAAAATAGATATTAGAAAAAAATTATATTTATAACAGTTTCTAAAATAATTGTACTTTAAAATAAACTAACCTTCTGTAAACTTTTAGCAAACGAAAATGACGTAAATTTAAGTTCATTCTTGTCAAGTGAATGTCATGGAACGTCCAAGGTTTTGGTGCATATTGGAGAAAACCCTACGAATTTGGAAAACGCATATGTTGAAGATTCTGATGATAGTATACGAGATCCAAATTACGAAGAGTCAAGCGACGAAGAGATAGAGACAAGGTCGAGAAATACTAACAGCGGTAACAATGAAGATAAAATAGAAGATGCCACACCTAAAGGAAAAAAAAGACGAAGACAGGAAGCAAAGTGGAAAATTAAGATACAAAAACGTAAAGTTACAAGTGGAAAAGAACATACAACGAAAACCAAAGTAATACGCACCAAAGAGTTAGGAAATCCATGCAAAGAGGGATGTTATTTAAAATGCTCCCAAAATATTAATGCAGAAACAAGGTCATCTATACACTCTATGTTTTGGATTTCCTCAAACGACATAGACCGAAAACGCCAATATGTTGCGTCATATGTTAAATCAGTACTGATTAATCGAAAAAGACCCAGATCGATGATGCTAGAAACCACACAAGAGAATATGATTTTGAGGTAAATGGGGAAGTCATCAGAGTGTGTAAGACATTTTTTTAAAACACTTTGTCAATATCCCAGACATTTGTAACAACTCCACTCATAAAAAAGAAATCTGGTGATATCGTTTCAACTGATGACAGGGGTAGACACGACCATCACGCAAGGATTCCAGATTTCGCAAGAGAAAGGGTACGTGAACATATTGGTCAGTTCCCTGTTGAAGAGTCTCACTACTCAAGAGAAAATAGTAAGAGGAAATATTTAGGCAGTCATTTACATTAGCCCGAATGTGCAGTACTAACAACCCATTTGAAGTACTTAACATGGAAAATAATGATTTTAAAAATTTTAGGCAATTATATCAAAATCCAACATCTCCGTTTATTTCCCGAAAAAAATGAGCAAGGAGATGATTTTTCGATACCTAAAGTGGTTTTTTTAAGTAAGAGCAAATAATACTGGAACATTATTCTACAAAACGAATTTCGATTGTGAAAATTTTAAAAGCATTAACTTGACCAGATCTGGGCGACGTAGTGTTTTTCCGGACGAACTACCTCCCTTGCCAGATAGGGCAAATTTTATTTCTACTAAAAAATACAAGCACCTGCAAAATCTCCTCACATGGATTCCAAAACAGTTCCATCGATACTACAAATATTTGGTTCATACTGATTCGGTAGTCCAGGATCAGCAAGATGATTAAATAATTGGGGTACTTTAAGAAGTACCTTAATGCACCTTTGTTTTTTTTCAATAAAATGCTATTTTTGTGTGAGATGTCTATAATTTGTATTAAAGTTAAGTCCTAAAAATATTAAACCTGGTTATACCAAGTCCTCTTCATAAAGTGTTTGGTAAATACAAAACTGTACTAAGTCCTATTTTTTGGTAAATTTCTAAAAAACAATTTTTCATAAATTATATCACAATGAAAAGAGAAGCCAACTACTAATAGTGGAAAATAAAATCTAATCAAATAAGCTAAAACTGACATAAAAAACAAAATATTCTTGTTTAAAAAAACTTTAATTGCTTCTCCTGAACAATTTACAAAATGTGACTTAATATGCTTTTATTCTGGGGTACAGAGTTTAGGCCACGGTTTTCAGTTCCATACGTCTGTAGAATGTTTGAATTTTAAAATTATATCTGTATATTGTTAGCATCTTTAACTGTATGACACATTATTTATTCAAGTTGTTTATAAGTAATGAAATATTCTATGACATATTATACGTTAGTATTTGCTTGTTTTTTTGACAACTATTGTGTTTAAATTAAAATGTAAGTATTTATTTTAATTTAACATTGATTATATCTATACCAGGTTTTTAAATTTAGATTTGTAAGTCATGTAATAGGTTTTTTTGTTTATATTGTAGTCCTTGATACTAAGTCCTGAAGATGTAGTCGCCGTACTACGAAACCGGTAGTTTGTAAATAAATTAAGAGGAGTTTATGAGATTTAGACCTGTATTTATAACACCCTATCTATTCTATTATATGTTTATAAAATGGTTAAAGCAGGCTATTTACTTAGTCGACCAGGACTCAACTCGTTTCCATTCCTTCCATTCCATTCCCCACCCACTACACGGACAGTCTGTTTATTTTCAGTGATTGTGAACTATAAGCTCGAAAGCAGAATACATATGCCTAATAGTTTATAATCTAAAAACAAGATTGCCTTCATCATTGCGATGATAATGTTGTAAGAAAAAATAATAGACGCATATGTCCCCATTTGTGGCGGACAAGTGGTTAAGCCGTTATAACATGACTGCTTCGGAATGGAAACCTTTATGTTGCCACAAGTGGACCCTTTTTAGCTACCCCACCATACCATCACTTCTCCTTTATCTTCCTTCGAACCTACCCGACGCCATGATGAACGTCAGGATAGTCCATGATAGGCCACTCATCTTTTCCCTTTGCAGCTAATCGACCCAAAAATCTTATATCTTAGCCTCCCAAAAGCCACGCAGTGTCCTATAAAGTTGGTGTCCTCTTCTTTTCCATATATCAGGCTTAAAGGATTCTCCCTATCCCTATAAACTTAAATGTCTTCTGAGTCTGCAATGACATGTCAGGACTCCCACCATTTGGTTCAGAGACCTTCGACTGAGGTTCAGCAGCTACACTGTTTTAGATTTATTGGGTCCATCCAAAAAGTCATGGACCTATGGACATTCTCTATTCATTATCCAATTTCATCCTAATACTCCATCGCGCAATTCTAAGAATATGGGTTCGGTTCCCTGGTCAGGCATCCCAGAGTCGAGAAGAGCTAGCTGGTCAGCTTTCTAAAATTATTATTATTTATTATCATTATTATTATTATTATTATTATTATTATTATTATTATTATTATTATTATTATTATTATTATTATTATTATTATTTTTTTTTTTTTTTTTTCAGTAAACACCTTCCGAAGCTCCGACACATTCGGAGATGTTCTGGAGAGTCAAGCAATGACCACTCTCCACTCCGTGGAGTCAGTAATCATTGCGCCCGTAAATCGTGTGTTCTGAGCAGACGTAGCGAACCAAGGACGATTGCCTTCTGCATTCTGCCGGCTAAGATCTCTGCCGAATTTCGACAAGCCGGTATGATCTTTAAGTCAGAAAGCAACGTATGTCTCATTCCACCCAGGACGCCTATAATTAGCACCACAATCTTAACAGAGTGGTCTGGATACAGCCTGCGGAGCTCGGAGAGAAGATCTCGATACTTTCTCCGTTTTTCCTCCTCTTTTAGGACGATGTTGTTCTCTGCGGGAGCCGAGAACTCAATCACAAACATCGTCCTAAGCTGGTGGTCGAGGAGGACTACATCAGGCTTATTGGCTTGGATTTGCCTGAGGGTGGGAATGAATAGTTCCAATAAATTCGGCACTTCTCATTCCCCACTACGGATTCTATATCCCCGGAGCATAAGGCAGCACTGGCGTCTCGTCTATCTCATACGAGTGTCGTAAATGATAATACAACACCCGTAAGGCTGAATCGTGTCTTTGGATATACGCTGTGCATATACCGGACAGGCCGACAGGAGATGCATAAGCGTCTCCGGCGCCTGGCGGCAGGCTTGATTTGCCTATTACTATTATTATTATTATTATTATTATTATGCCTTGTCACACAACCTCAACTCTTAGTTGGGTCTTTTTCACCAACACCCTGGAGTCCTTCGTCAGGGCGTGGCGCGGACTGCTGTTAATCCTTTGTAGTAGGTAAGTTTAGGTTGGAATCGTTACTCTCACCTAACGCAATCCATGCATTTAAGGTAAGGTAAGTGTAAATGTAGAGGGTAAATGTAAATGTAAATGTAAATGTTATTATTGTTATTATTATTATTATTATTATTATTATTATTATTATTATTATTATTATTATTATTATTATTATTATTATTATTATTATTATTATTATTATTATTATTATTATTATTATTATTATTATTATTATTATTATTATTATTATGATCATAATCATCATCATCATCATGACTCTTAGTTGGGTCTTTTTCACCAACACCCTGGAGTCCTTCGTCAGGGCGTGGCGCGGACTGATGTTAATCCTTTGTAGTAGGTAAGTTTAGGTTGGAATCGTTACTCTCACCTAACGCAATCCATGCATTTAAGGTAAGGTAAGTGTAAATGTAGAGGGTAGTTCTTATATTGTGTTCTCTTTTCAGGTTTACGACAATACCTTCCGCAGTATGTGAGCAGTGCCTAATATTGCCGTTTGCTGGATCTGCTCTGGGCGATGTTCTCCAGGAGTTGCTAGACGCATATTATAAATTCTTGGCTAACATATACCGTAGCCCCAATTAAGACAGTTAATATAATTACTTTAGTCCTCCACATTCTCTGGATTTCGATAGCTAAACTCATATAATTCATTCTTTTTTCAGATTCTTTTTGATAACATTCGTGTCTGCGGGGATGGCTACATCTATTAGGTAAGTTACTTTTTCAGCTCTTATAACAATGTCTGGTCTGTTTGCACCTCCTCCTTCGTTAGTTCCCGTCACTGTCCTGTCTGTTCTAATGGGGTGATCGTATAAAATTGTGACTCTTCCGTTGTTAGTGGTTACATTTTCTGGCTTGTGTTGATACCATTTTTGTACTGACAAGTGACAGTTATAGTTGCGACATACCTCGTAATGGATTAGAGAGCACACGCGGTTATGGCGATCTATATATTCGCGCTGTGCTAAAATAGAGCATGCAGTCATGATGTGAGCGACTGTTTCAGACTTCTCTTTGCACATTCTACACCTTTCATCCTCTCTGGTTTTCATAACACGAATTAAGTATGTACCGAACGAGAACGTTGTAAATAACTTAATACATTTATAATATCAAACGACGTTTATTCAAAGTAAGCGGTACAGATGTATAGTTCACACTAAAGCTAAGCTAGATCTGGAACTCTATATATAAGGAAATAAATGCAAGTCTCAGCATAAGATAAAATGACTAATATGGTAACTATATGTTACAGCAAAGAAATAGAATATAAGCAAATATATATATAGGGTGTAAAAGGGTATATGTATAATTCACGGTGTTCAATGTATCTTGTTTTGAGGGCCTGGTCTTGTGCAGCAATCAACAAACTCTCAGTCTCAGATTTTAGATGACCATTTTTCAGCCATGCATAGGAAATGTTTCTATCTATATTCAGATTTTCAATGTCTCTTATTAGCTTACCATGCATTGGCTTTTCCTTCCACTTAGCTATCATTTGATTACTGATTTTTTGGATTATTATTTTTGGGAGAGGTAATTCGTCTATTACAGGCACAGGTTCCTCATCATTTCTTAACTCTTTTGCTGTTTTAGAGCTTTTTTTGTTAACGAATATGCTATTTGTTTAGTATCACATTGCATAGCAACTTGAAGCAGGTAATCTTTATGAGCGTTATGTGTCATATAATAAGCTAAGCTATAAATTTCTCTACGTGCTGTTGCCTCTATTTGTTTTAGTCCTCTCCCTCCCTGTTTTCTTGGTACGTATAGTCGTGAGACATCAGCTTTTGGGTGCAGTGCTCCATGCATTGTTAATAATTTGCGCGTTTTTATGTCCAGCTATTATTATTATTATTATTATTATTATTATTATTATTATTATTATTATTATTATTATTATTATTATTATTATTATTTTTTTCAGTAAACACCTTCCGAGGCTCCGACACATTCGGAGATGTTCTGGAGAGTCAAGCAATGACCACTCTCCACTCCGTGGAGTCAGTAATCATTGCGCCCGTAAATCGTGTGTTCTGAGCAGACGTAGCGAACCAAGGACGATTGCCTTCTGCATTCTGCCGGCTAAGATCTCTGCCGAATTTCGACAAGCCGGTATGATCTTTAAGTCAGAAAGCAACGTATGTCTCATTCCACCCAGGACGCCTATAATTAGCACCACAATCTTAACAGAGTGGTCTGGATACAGCCTGCGGAGCTCGGAGAGAAGATCTCGATATTTCCTCCGTGTTTCCTCCTCTTTTAGGACGATGTTGTTCTCTGCGGGAGCCGAGAACTCAATCACCAACATCGTCCTAAGCTGGTGGTCGAGGAGGACTACAGCAGGCTTATTGGCTTGGATTTGCCTGAGGGTGGGGAATGAATAGTTCCAATAAATTGGGCACTTCTCATTCCCACTACGGATTCTATATCCCCCGGAGCATAAGGCAGCACTGGCGTCTCGTCTATCTCATACGAGTGTCGTAAATGATAATACAACACCCGTAAGGCTGAATCGTGTCTTTGGATATACGCTGTGGCCGCATATACCGGACAGGCCGACAGGAGATGCATAAGCGTCTCCGGCGCCTGGCGGCAGGCCCTGCAGCTGGTATCAGGAACCTCGATACCCAAGACACGACTACGATAGACGAGTGTGTTAATTACACCATCTTGGCAAGCCATTATGAATCCCTCGGTCTCAGAGTTCAGCCCCGCTGACCTCAAAAAAGCAAAGGTCAGCCTTTCAGATAAGCCAAGCCCCTCTAGATGTCGGTAGAAGAGACCATGCATTGGCTTATCCTTATGTAGCTGCAGAAGATGATGCGTTTCTGCAGCTTTAATTGCTTTTAACTGAGCAGGATCCGACTCGGTGACAGAGTCTGGATTTTCCCGCTCAGTATCGAACACAAGACCAAGTTCATCGGCTGCTCTTCTCGCTGCCTTATACACAAACGCTCCTATCCTGCTGCTTCATGGTCTTGGACCATGCAGAGAAATGGATCCGAGCTCCTGATGACTTTGCAGGCCTCCTCCAAAACCACTCTGCCCTGGAGACACTCCAAACTCAAGAGTCCACGGCCTCCCCGATTTCTTGGGAAGTATAGCCGCGGAACGGACGATCTTGGATGCAAACTCCGATGGAGATGCATCATTTTACGTCCCTACATCGAGTTGCCTCAGCTCTTCTTGTGTCCATTTCACTACTCCAAAGGAGTAGAGAAGGATCGGAACGGCAAGCATATTCGTGGCACTCACCTTGTTCTTACCCGACAGCTCCGAAGACCAGATCTGTCGGAGGCGGTGCCGATACCTGCCGCGGAGAGCGTTTTTCACCGTTGCCACCTCATGAGTGCCCCGCTGTGGGACACCCAAATAGGTGTACGACTCTCCGGCATCTAGATAGTGAAAGATGCTTCCGTCTATGAGCTGGGCGTCCTCTCCGTATGGACCGCATCGTCCTCTCTTGAGATGAACCAGTGCACATTTGTCAGCCCGAACTCCATCCCAACCGCCTGCGTGTACTCATGTACCACTCTGAGGGACTGATTTAAATCCCTCTCTCCGGAGGCGTAGAGTATAAGGTCATCCATATAGAACAAATGGGTGACCTTATGCCTCCGGTCTCCTGGGGTACCGCAGTTGTAACCCCGGGTACGACGAAGTGCAACGGATAATGGCAGCAGTGAGATGCAAAACAAGAGGGGAATCTCCCTGGAACACTCCCCTCCTGAACAATACCGGCTCTGTCTGGACCCTTGCATTAGCCGATGTTATGGTAAAGCGGGTCCTCCAGAGCGGCATGAGTTGTTCAATACATCTCACTATGGGGTCGGCCACCGCAAGACATTGGAGCAAGTGGACTATTAGCTCATGGGATGTCATATCAAATGCCTTGCGGTAATCTATCCAGGCCATTGAGAGGTTTTGCTTGTACTGCACGGAGTCCTGCGTAATACATCTGTCGATGAGCAGGTTCTCCTTACAGCCCCTCTTGGACCCTCGCTGCTCGTATATCCGTTGATAAACCGGGTTCACTGCGTGGAGCACACGCGCGTACAAGATGCGAGTAAACACCTTGTAACACGCATTCAGGCAGGTTATTGGACGGTAGTTCTTTGGCTGGGACAAATCTCCGCTCTTAGGGATAAGCACGGTTCTGCCTCGACAAACCACGCCGGAATTTGCTGCTCTCCATTTAGCCAGGACGTGAATATTCTGGCCAAATGGCGGTGGACACTGGTGATTTTTCGACCAGAAGTTGCTGATCCCATCGGGACCAGGAGCAGCGAAGTTCTTCGATCTAATAAATGATCTCCGAACTTCATCCGGGGTTATCGGTGGGCACACCTCTTGCGGCTCTCGAAGCCTTTGATAAAAGGCCTCGAAGTGTGCCAGGGCTGGAGTGTCTCTATCCAGTGGAATCCTGCGGCCATAAAGATCTCTCCAGAAGGCTTCTACCTGATCTACAGTCGGCGGATTGTCCGCAACACGCTGAGGCTGTTCAAAAAGTCGAGAAGGCCTTACACGGAACAAATTATTTTGCTCCAACCTTCTCGACCGCCTCACTAGTGACTTTTTTGCAGCCACTAGCATCCGTATCCTGTCGAGAGAATGCTGCTTGATGGTGAGCAGCACCACTCGATTCAGGGTATGATGGACCCGCCTAAGGGAGGTAGCTATGCGTCTCACCTTAGGTGTGAAAGCCCTATTGGCTTCCACGTAGTCCATCACACATTGGATACGGGACGCGTGTTGCCTCGCCGACCGGATCTTAGCCTCCATCTTGTGCACTCGCCGCCGTGCTCTCTCTTGTGGAGAAACGGCATTTTCACGCCCTCTCTCCACCCGAGTCAGCAGTTCAGCGGCCTCGTACACAGCGCAATTGACGCGCCAGATGTCAGCCTCTTCTGGGAGATCCTCACGGAGCGCAGTATCCACTCGAGCCAGATCTGCGGGCTTCGGGGGTTTTATAAAAGGCAACCCCCGACGGGTGCTCAGGTCGTCCTGTTCGCGGGGAATGAAGCGCGGCGCCTCTGCGGGATCATTCCGTGGCTCTTCAACCACTTCATTCACCCTTAGTTGAGGACGCCTCTCATAGCCTCTGCGACGAAGGTAGGATACATAATCCCGCAGATTTTGTGCGGTGAGGGCGCGGCCTTCGGGGTGCATATCACACCACCGAGCATACATCCGCGCCATGTATCCCCTTCGCCCGGGCTCGCTGCTTTCATAACAGATCAGAAGATCGTCCCTTAGCTCATCGGTCCACTCAAAACTTCCATTTTCATGGCCTTGGTCGTCAACGGGCAATCCGTCCGGCTGGGCCCCACCACCTTGCCCATGACCCCCATCCGAATGGGGTCGATTGTGGGGCCTTCTCTCCTGGCATTGGGAACCGGACGCTTCAGTGTGTCAGGTGGTTGGCCTGACACATCGACGGCCGGCACCAGTGGAAAAGAAGCTCATCCCTCCCGGGTGCGCAGTGCTGCCGGTCCGATTTTACACCCTTTAGCTAGAGTAAGTGGTGTCGCTACTCACCAAAGGTCGTGGATGATGGTTGACCCCTCCTGCTTATAATATTATTATTATTATTATTATTATTATTATTATTATTATTATTATTATTATTATTATTATTATTATTATTATTATTATTATTATTTTTCCGTAAACACCTTCTGAGGCTCCGACACATTCGGAGATGTTCTGGAGAGTCAAGCAATGACCACTCTCACTCCGTGGAGTCAGTAATCATTGCGCCCGTAAATCGTGTGTTCTGAGCAGACGTAGCGAACCAAGGACGATTGCCTTCTGCATTCTGCCGGCTAAGATCTCTGCCGAATTTCGACAAGCCGGTATGATCTTTAAGTCAGAAAGCAACGTATGTCTCATTCCACCCAGGACGCCTATAATTAGCACCACAATCTTAACAGAGTGGTCTGGATACAGCCTGCGGAGCTCGGAGAGAAGATCTCGATATTTCCTCCGTTTTTCCTCCTCTTTTAGGACGATGTAGTTCTCTGCGGGAGCCGAGAACTCAATCACAAACATCGTCCTAAGCTGGTGGTCGAGGAGGACTACATCAGGCTTATTGGCTTGGATTTGCCTGAGGGTGGGGAATGAATAGTTCCAATAAATTCGGCACTTCTCATTCCCCACTACGGATTCTATATCCCCCGGAGCATAAGGCAACACTGGCGTCTCGTCTATCTCATACGAGTGTCGTAAATGATAATACAACACCCGTAAGGCTGAATCGTGTCTTTGGATATACGCTGTGGCCGCATATACCGGACAAGCAGACAGGAGATGCATAAGCGTCTCCGGCGCTAGGCGGCAGGCCCTGCAGCTGGTATCAGGAACCTCGATACCCAAGACACGGCTACGATAGACGAGAGTGTTAATTACACCATCTTGGCAAGCCATTATGAACCCCTCGGTCTCAGAGTTCACTCCCCTGACCTCAAAAAAGCGAAGGTCAACTTTTCAGATAAGCCAAGCCCCTCTAGATGTCGGTAGAAGAGACCATGCATTGGCTTATCCTTATGTAGCTGCAGAAGATGATGCGTTTCTGCAGCTTTAATTGCTTTTAACTGAGCAGGATCCGACTCGGTGACAGAGTCTGGATTTTCCCGCTCAGTATCGAACACAAGACCAAGTTCATCGGCTGCTCTTCTCGCTGCCTTATACACAAACGCTCCTATCCCTGCTGCTTCATGGTCTTGGACCATGCAGAGAAGGGATCCGAGCTCCTGATGACTTTGCAGGCCTCCTCCAAAACCACTCTGCCCTGGAGACACTCCAAACTCAAGAGTCCACGGCCTCCCCGATTTCTTGGGAAGTATAGCCGCGGAACATATTATTATTATTATTAATATTATTATTATTATTATTATTATTATTATTATTATTATTATTATTATTATTATTATTATTATTATTATTATTATTATTATTATTATTATTATTATTATTATTATTATTATTAAACTATAACATCAGATAAAACATTCTAAATTAATTCACTGGCTTTAAATATGTCATAATTTTTCTTGAACGAACTTACATTTGGCGAACACACTATATTAGTTTGCAGGCTATTCCAGGGATTGAATACTCTGTTAGAGAAAAAGTTCTGTATTGTCGTTTTAAAGTTTTCTTTACGAAGTTTGAATTGATGGCCACGAAGTCGTTCGTCATTATTTAGAATTAATAAATCACGAATAATGTCACAAAACTGATTATGCAGCAGTTTATATGTAAATATCAGATCTGCTCTGGTTCTTCTTTCGGATAAATGTGGAAGACCTAACGTTGCACAGCGGTCCTGGTACGTATGACTTTTTAGAGACTTGTCTTGTAGCTTTTCGTTGGACACCCTCCAGAAGTTTTATATCTCTAATTAGGTGAGGTGACCATATTATGTTAACGTATTCGAGAGTAGGCCTTATGTATGACTTGTATAAAAGGTGGAATAGTCTAGGAGAAGGATTGTGGAACGTTTTAAAAATTATGTAGGATTTGGCATTTGACAATATTTGAAATATGGGAAGACCATGAAAGGTTAGAAGTTACAGTTACACCTAAGTCAACTTGTTCATCCACTGATCTTATGGGGTTTTCATTCACCTCGTAAGATAGGTGAGGATTGCTATTTCCAATATGTAATATTGTACATTTTGTGGTGTTCAACAATAAGGACCAGGTGTTACACTAAAGTTCAATATTATTGAGTGCACTGAATAGCATCGCATTGTTCAAGGGGATTGCCATATATTTTGGTATCGTCCGCGAAAAACGAACGAGGAACAGTTATAATATTACGCGAACTGAAACGACTCTATTGGTTAAATAGTTGCTAATCCATGTAAGCAATTCCCCGCGAATGCCAAGATGATCAAGTTTTAAGAGGAGTCTATATTTTGGCACCCTGTCAAAAGCCTTTGCAAAATCTAGGTAAATCACGTCATCTGGATGACCAGAGTCTATGGAACGAGTCCAGTGATTCAAACTAGCAAGCAAATTAGTTACCGTTGATCTACCAGGGACAAAGCTGTGTTGGGTCGCGGGCAAAATATTGTGGGATAAAGAAAAATTCGTGATTTGTGACACTATAATTCGTTCTAGGAGCTTGAGACATATAGGCATCAGACTAATTTGTCTGTAATTAATAGGATCAGTCTTATCGCCCTTCTTAAATATAGCAATAGATGACGCAGTCAGCCAGTCAGAAGGAAGTGTCTTTGTCGCAAGAGAGTGTCTAAATATAAGAAATAATGGCGCAGCCAAAACAGAGGCACAGTGTTTAAGTACGAGTGCTGTTAAACCATCGGGACCTGGGGATATATCAGAGCGAAGTTTTTTGAGGTACTTCAACACATCTGCCTCAGTAATTGAAATTCTCTCTAATGCCTGTTGCTGTCTGGGATAACTAAACGGTGGTAGTGGGTCGTATGTTTCTCTAGTGAATGTATTTTGAAATGTAGCAGCTAGATTATCAGCGCAGTCTCGGTTGGAAGAACAAATGATGCCGGAATCATTTCGAACAAGTGGAATGGAAACTTTAGAGGACAGAGAATTTCTGGTATATTTGTAAACTGCTTTATGACCTTTGTTTATTAAGTTTTGTTCATAATTATTTTTCGCTATTTCTATCTCTTTTTGTAACTGATTAGAAAATTTTCTGTGTGCAATGAAGTCGACATCAGATTGGGTTGCCTTAAATTTTTTCCAGAGTCTTCGTTTAGTAGCACATTTTGCAATTATTTTATCAGAAATCCATGGTTTCTTTTGATTTTGGGTAACCGTTTTATATCGGGAACTTTCGAGTATATTAGGCCAGGCTATGTCAATATTATTAAAATTGAGAGTATTCTGCCAATTAATGTGTTGTAATAAATTATTAAGTTTTGTGTAGTCTATCTTTTTAATTAAGGTTGTTACAAGTGTTATACGTTAAGATTTGTAGCGTGCAATCAATCACTACATGATCAGATATTCCTATGGGCGGCAAGTAGTTGATGCGTTTAAAAAGAAATTCGTCACTAGTTAGTAATGGATCTACTCTAGATGGTTGTTGATTTGCACGATAGCGAGTATTTTGTGTTACAAGTTGTTTAAGATTAGATTCTAGTATAATATTACCAAATAACGCAGATGATGAATTGTTCTTCACGGACGGATTTCAGGTAATCCTGCTGTTTAGGTGTTTTGTCATCTTGAACTGATAAGGTTGACAAGCGAGTGGCGGCTAAACGTTTTTTGCGACGAAGTACTAGGCGAGCTTCTTTCTGGCTATTAAAAGTTACTTTGAGAAGACGAGGTCTATTGCTCGACGGTGTCCCAAATCTCTTAACAACAGTAGGTGAAACCTTGTCTGAAATATCCAGTGCATTGATGATATCTTTTACAATATTTTCATCATGATGTTCTTGCAGTTGTGGCTCAGCAGCTTTTGGTGCGTTGAATATAATAATATTTTTTGATCTCGCCATGGATTCATTTACAATTGACTCATACAAATCAGGCTTTAGGTCTGATATCTAATTAAAAGATTCCAGGTTAGCAACTTTGTTTACAAGTTCAGAAATCTTGGATTCCAGATTAACTCGTAGATTATTAATAAGCTCCGAGAGTTTGGAGAATTTATCTACACTACTTGCACATTGAGTAGTGCGTTCCTTGCACCCATCGCATTTAAATAAATGTGTCCTGTTCCTGGCTAGACACTTGTTCTTTACAACAAGGACAGAATGAAGGCATTTTGTGTTGTTAAGTGTTGCAAAAAATAGAAGCTGTTTTATAGAAATAGTGGAATGTTGACAAAAACGATTGTAAATTAAAATAAAATCCAACAGCACTCGGAAAATCTACATGCGGCCAATGCAAGATAATTAATCACACCAAAACTGATCAAATGATTGCAGAAATAAGAATGTGTTCTTACTCAGTGCTGTTTGCTGAACACTGGACACTAAATGTAAATGTCTCGATACGGGTGCATTTTATAAAAGATGTAAGCATTCCTTTTTTGTTAAAAAATAATGGTTAAATAAATTGCAATGAGCTGTTGTATTTAAGCGTGAAAAAAAAAACTGAAATATGACATTACTGAATTATTTTTATAACTTTAACACCCAGCACCCTGTACCTCAGTAATATTTGACCACCAGTAATAAAGCAAATATTTTTCGCTATAAAATCTGCAGGTCTGCAAATATAAATCGCCTGTATATTGTTGTTATTTAACAGAATGGCTCTGGGTCTGTAGATATACTACTTTCAAAGTGTAGCGCTTCTGTACCAAAGTTTTATTTTGGACAGTTTTTACTTTACTTATTATTTATTGATACTCAAAATATTGTAAGAACCAGAATTCCATCAATATATCTCACAAGGTATATATTAATGGAACAATTTTTGTAAATTTGTAGTAAAAGCGAAATACTGTTTGCGCACACGTTTTTTAACCACTTCTCATCTCAATTTAGTTTGTAGTTATGGAAATTGTTCAATTTTGAAATAAACACAAATTTTATTAGAATTACATACAGGTATATTTACCAAATAGTATCAGAATTAATTAGAATAGAAAATGTTTGTTGGATTAAAAATTATAAAATAAATTACAAACAGGATTATGGTGTTGATTACTTTGCATTATTATTTCTTGTAAACATGTTATTCTAATTATCATACTGATACAACAACAGAAAAATCTTGTTTACCTATATCATTTCTATCTTGAGTGTTCCAGCATGGCAGAGTTAAAGGTAAGAATATTACATTTCATATTAATAATCTCAAATACAGTACCTATACCTACAATTTTCCAAATTTAATTATTTTTTAAATTATACTTATTTGTCTCTTACTCGATTCACTTTTTCGATATAGTTAACTTTTTTCTCTAAACTTGAGACATATAAATACGAGTATACTGCTGAATAAATAAAAATTAGGTACCTAATGAATCATTAAATACTATGAAACAATTTAGTTTTAATATAGAAAAAATTAAGAGAAATTCCTAAGATATTGCGATTTAATTGAACTTAGTTTAGTCCAAAGGTTGATAATTAAAGAGATACAGGGCGTCAAATATTGTTTTAGTTTCTTATTTCTTATTAAATACTAATATACGTACATGTACGTAACATTTTTGGGTTTAGACTTTTTTGGGTTGAGTACTTGCAATTTGCTCACAGTTTGGTTGCAGTTTATAGGGCGCCAGCTGCGATAGATTGAATGTGTAAAACGACAGAACCTTTTTATACTTTAAGGTATCTCATCTTTGGTATCAAATTCTTATTTTCCAACTGTTTTTATACAAAAAAGGTATACCTACTTTATGAAAGTCGCTGTCTCACACTGATTTCAAGATATTGTCATTTGGCTTTGAAACTTCTAATGCTCGATAGTAGATATAATTAAAATAATTTAGAAACAAGGGTTTATTTAGAATTAAGAATTGTAATGAAGAATAAAATAGTAAGCATTAGTAAAAAACATGCTTTTTAACAATAATTGCTCACAAATAAAATAGACGTTTTGAATAATTATTGCCAAAAAGACATGTTTTTTACTAATGTGTACAATTTTACTGTGCATTACAATTCATAAGTACCTCTAAATAAATTAAAATAGAAATTTCTAGAGTATTTTAATTATTTCAACTATCTGCATTAGAAATTGTGCGGTGAATAAAACGATGCGAGACAGTGGCTTTCATAAAGTATACCTTTTTTGTGTAAAAACAATTGGAACATAAGAATGAAAGATGAGGTACCTTAAAGTATAAAATAAATTCTGTCGTTTTATCTACAGCAGCTGGCGCCCTCCATAAACTACAACCAAACTGTAAACAGATTTCAACTACTCAACTCAAAAAAGCCTAAACCCCAAAATTGTTTATGGATATTACCATTTGTTAAAAAACAAGCAAAAAAAAATAAAATAATATTTTACATAACGCCTTGTATATCTTTAACTATCAATTTTTGGACTAAACTATAAGTTCTACTAAATTGCAATAGTTTTCCGAAACCGCCCTGTATATTTTTTAAGAAAAGAAAAACTTTTTTGTACCAGTTAAGAATAATTAGAAGATCTAATGGTTCTAGATTAAATTCAATGGAGATTTGAAATTCGATTCCCGTTAACCAGTAAAGAAATGGAAAAAATGTATTATGACTAACTCAATACTAACTGCAATCAGTTTAAAAGAGTTGAATATTTATAACGGATGTAAAAAACCTAGAAACATAAATAGAAATTTAGAAGATTTTTATTCATACCACAAATCAGAACATTAATTTTGAAAATGGAGGAGTATCGTACGTACTTCTTTAATAATAGTGACTTGGGTGAAAATAAATGACGTATTAATCGCTGGCAGCAATCTATTAATTTGAATTGGATTACAACAAAAAAATTATTATAGATTTGCTTGATATACAGGGATGGTCAAAAGTACAGAATAAAATTCATACCTTTTGAATGAATAAATTTATTAAAAAACGCCGAAACCGTTCGCTGATCTTGATTTTTTCCCATCTTTTGGTTATATAATAATTAATTTATCTTTAACCCCCTAACCCCCCCAGCTACCCCTACTTTTTTTCAAATGGAAACATAAGGCATGACGGGGCTCGTTGTAAAGCTTATAGAAAACAGAATCCGACCATACCAAATAAACAAGTTTTATGTTCTCAATAGCAAGGTTTTTACGGTTGCATAAAACAATTTTATCTTCATCAGTGTTATCCTCCATGAATTTGCACATAATAAAATAAACAATTTAAAACTGTATGTACCTATATATCTTTTTTATGTTGCGTTTTTGATTGATCCAGATATACCGAATAAAAGAATTTGATTCCAACAAGATGGCGCTCCCCCACATTTTGGTATTGATGTTCGAAGATACTTAGATTAAATGTTTCCAAATTGTTGGATTGGTAGACGGGGTACAGTTGAATGGCCGCCAAGATCCCCCGACTTAACGCCTCTGGATTATTTTCTTTGGGGATGGGAAAGAAAGAGTCTACCAGGACAGACCGGATAATATTAAGAATTTAAAGAACAAGATTAGGGCGGAGATGCATAATATACCAGCAATGCTGTGGACAACTTTTACTATCGTCTTAGAGAATGCCAAATAGTGAATGGAGGACATTTTCAGCACATGCGGCATTGAGTTTATTTTTGTAAATTATCTAGTTCTTTCAATTTCTAAATGAAAAAAAACTTGTTATTGAAAACATAAAACTTGTTTATTTGGTATGGCTGGATTCGGTTTTCTATAAGCTTTTCAACAAGCCCCCTCATGCCTTATGTTTCCATTTGAAAAAAAAAGTAGGGGTAGCTGGGGGTTTGGGGGTTGAAGAAAAATTAATTATTATACAACTGAAAGATGGGAAAAATCAAGATCAGTTAATGTGTTTTATCGTTAAAGAAAAAATTAACTCATTCAAAAGATATGAATTTTATTCCGTTCTTATGGCCATCCGTGTAGATACCGAAATGTACTTCTAATTCAGATTTATTTTAATGCTCGACTTACTATGAATTAATTGGCCATATGTTCAAAAATACTTGGTATCCGAGATACCTACAGAATGTTAGAGTTTTCACAAAATAAGACATTAACGGAAATAGGTATTTATTGTAGATTAATGAAACTTGATTAGGCAATTTAACTAAATAACGGTACAAATTCGTTGAATTTGTATACAATTATATTACCCATATCAGCCAGTAGCTGATATAGGGAATGCCAGCGGTGCTGGGAGACATCGCTACTAGAACATTAAGATTTTGATGAGTATTTTAAAAATTGTATTTTAAGATACAAATATTTAATTTTATTCTAATTGAGTCATTTTCAAATTGTTTTTTAGTCTAAAGTTTGTTTACCAGTTCAGTAAACCTGTAATAACTCTAACACAGTTTATTTCATAAATTATAATAATTTATTGCAAATGTAGTTTTAAATGTAATTGTTAAAAACCCAAACGTATCAGAAGAATAAAAATTCGTTTCGTTATATGTTCCAGAAGATTTGATATTTTGCACCAATAATTGTTTAATGATGTACGTTCTAATATTTGCATTCTAAAGTTCCTTCAACAAAATTTAACTGATTAGCCCTATACGAAGGTTATTTATTTAATATTATTATGCTATAGTCGACTTCTAAAATTATAGAGAGTGACTAATGTTATAAACCTGCTCACAATTTATAGCAGTCAACACAAAGAAATATACATGCAGCCCTTATATTCCTACAAAATCGTGTGCCACATATCTCTGAGAGCATACCCGATTACACAGCTTCTGCTACGCATGCGCTGCAGTTAGTACACGTTAAGGTACGGATTTGTTGGTGCGACTGCGGCTGCGGCTCGCGGCTGCGACTCGTCGCCAACCAATAGACAGTCTGAATGTGCAGCATTTAAGGTAAGGAAATGCTGGAGTTGATGAGAACATTCAGACTGTCTATTGGTTGGGGACGAGTTGCAGCCGCGAGCCGCAGCCGCAGTCGCACCAGCGAATCTGTACCTTTAGTACGGATGCGCTGCTGGCTTTTGATTGGCTGCGACGAATTGTCGGATGCAACTGTTTCATTTCCAGCGCTATCATAATAATATAATAATATAATAATATCTCCACCCCTCATTCTAATCACAGGGATTAGCCCAGAAGTCGGAGACTTGTGCTAGAGAGGGGGCGGCATATTATTATTAAGCAGGCCGCATTTGCGCCCAGGAACGACTTACGTTGGTAGGCCCTAACCACTATTCAGTGCAGGAATGAGGGAAACCTGGAAAACCTCATTAATTAGGGGGGTGGTCAAATATCAACCGGCATCAATCTCTCACATTGACCCAAGCCAACATTATTCCACCCTACCATACCCACAGAGAGGGTGCCAATCCTCTCCACGAATATAGCTTATATACGGTCTACCGGCAGCTGGGCTCGAACCAACTCCGTCTAGTCACCTCGATTCAAGTACTAACGCCTTAAACCGCGACCACTGACCGATTCTCATGGGAGGGTATATCGTTCAGGCGGGCAAAATTTCGGGTATATCTTTTCATTAATTTAATTATGAATGTAATTAATTTTATTAGTGATTTGATCGAAATGAGGCGAAATTATGACATGTATGAAGAGTTTAGTGTGCGATGTCAAAATATGAGTCCAAGTGATGTTGAAATATATATTTCATTAACAAAATTGTACGTGAATAGCATATGTGTGCAAATAAAGAAGTGGTAAAGAAGTACAACTGTGAAACGAAACGTAATGGAAACTCGCGGAAGGAAGATTGTATTTTTAAAATGAGTTTTCCAAAAAAAAATTCTATTGTTATATCTTACAAGATGAAACTTAGTCCGTATAAATGAAATCGAAAAGAGTATACTGATGGAAAGGATGAAATAGAGATATGGCGAAGAAACTATTTAAAATAAATATTAAAAAATAAGAATTTGGATCGAATAATATATTAAATTTTGACGAAACATGGGCGTATGAAGGTCATACGGAAAGTGGTACGATATGATATAATAAGTGTTATTGTGTGACCGTTATAGTGACAGTGCTAGTAACCAATAGTAAATAGTGTGTATGTATTCTGAAGCCTTTTGTCTTTTTGAATGCAGAATTTATTTAACGGTGGAAAAATCTCTATTGGTAACAAATTGTCAAAACTTGAGATTTTCCCGCCATAAATAATAATTATAACAGAAGTTGCAAAATTCGTGCAAAAATCTGTGAATTTCGCGGCCATGAACACAAGGCTTAAGTGTGATATCTGCGGAGTGCGCATCAGGTAGGTGTAAGTGGGTGGTAGTGGGCAATCGCCGTCCATAAGAACAGGGGCACATTTAAAGTGAATTGTTAATGTGCTAGGTTCAGCCGACGTCAACTTATTTTTGATAATTTTGTGTGCTTTAACTCTTCTCAAGTGGCACGCTTAGGTAATCATAACACCCGTACCTTCCGTACTCATCTCTGTGTTTTGAATTAGTCACTCTCTATTATTTTCGACCTTGGGTAATTGATAATACAAGATAAAAACTTTAAATTTTGAAATAATTCTTATTTTTATTATCTAACGCCTCGAAATTGATGAAAAGTGTTATATCACTCTTTCTACTCTAAAAATAATGAATGTTATGTAATGCAATTATTTTTGTAATTTTTGTATACTTTTTATATCTGATCGTCTTCAAATTTAGTACGCCTATGAAATGTTGCTCCTCGCACACTTCGCCCGTCACGCTTGTCAACAAGCTAGTGATTAGTCACTCTCTACAATATTGGAATTTACCTATAGTATTACAATTATTAATTAACTGATGCTGCTCTAAAAGCCGTTTTACAGTAGAAAAGTTTTTGCACAAGTTGCAAGTTACTTTTCGCAGTTGAGTAAAACTGTAATTTGGAGGAGGATGCTCTTATTAATTAAATTGGATATGTCCGGAACTAGAGCACCTACATTGACCTGGTTTGCATGGAACAGTAGAACTACTGGTGCACAATGCAGACCTGTTCTTATTTTCCCTAGAACTCCCGTTTTCAAAATTTTGAAAAATGATCTTATTAATTAAATTTGATATCCTTGGAACTATTGGCACAGCATTTATGCTGTGCTATTGGTGTACAATGCGAAACTGTTCTTATTTTCGCCAGAACTCCCTTTTCAAAGTCTTTAAAAAATCCTTATGTTAATTATATTCAATATCTCCGAAATTAAAGCACCTAGATCGATGCGTTTTTACAAGAATACGTATTTTTTGGAGAAATTATTTTACATAATAAGTACATGTTGGTTTTTAAACCTGTTATAGTACAGAACTAGCTAAAATATACAGAGAACTGTAGAACTATTGAAATACATCCAAAAACGAGCAAAAAATATGACAAAATTCATAAATGGAAAGGTTGCGTAATGTTGAGCAACCCTCCCCTCCTCCCTTATTAAAAAAAACTCATCAGACACAAAAGAACTATTGTTTAAATTTATAGAGCACGTCAAAACTATTCATATACAAGCCAGCACTATACAAACATTTAAACAAAAATCGCAGTTATACTATTAAACTTAGTTATTTTTTGATAATTACAAACCGGTTGTATTCAAACCACTTCATGTAATAAAATTCCCTCTAACCTTTCGAATTTATTTAAATACTATTAATCTATTCTAAGTCGTTAACTAACAAAAACAGTTTAATGTGAATATTGTAATGAACCACCCGGGTTCATCCTAATGTAAATTTATTTTCCGGAAATGATATTTTATTTTGTTAGATTAAGTCCAGCGAGCGCTCGAATTTTTTATCAGTAGGCACTAATTTTTACTAAACCGTCGATGCCCTACTCCGAAATCACGTATCTCCCCCCGTGACCTGTGGTTGTCAGGTGGGGAGAATGTTAACAAAAGTGAGGAACCGAGAGGCAAAAGGCAGAGTTGTTGGAAAACAGCTCTCGAAGCTCCAGTCCAAAGAGTTGATGGAAAACAGCTCTCGAAGAACCAGCCAGCAGAAAGTAGTTCCAGAAGTCCACCAGATCCGCCCGAAAAGACTAGCCGAGCTAGGAGAAGCTGCAGAGCCCAGCAGTGCCCAGGAAATAAGTAAGCAATCTACCTTCCTCTGAACCCTATCCTTTTACGCCGTTTGGGTGTTTTGAACTCATACGGGCTGGCTTGTACTTTGACGGACGAGGTAGTTTGGCTGTGCACAACACCGCTACCTGACCGAGCCGTCGACTGTCTGCCGTTTCACGACGTTGTCCTCACCCGGTTTGGCTGTGAACAACACCGCCGGCGAGAGATAAACGCCAGTGAGCCCTACGACGTTTTCGTTGTCGGTTTGGCTGTGGACAACACCGCCGACGACTAATATACGCCGTTTTGGTACACCGAACGTACACCGAAGTGTTTGGCTGTGAACAACACCGCACTAAGGAGTCGTTGGTCACTAAGTTGTACAGGGTTGTTCTCACCGAGGTGGTTTGGCTGTGCACAACACCGCCACCAAAGGAGATACACAACGTACACTCATTTCTGTCCTTCCGGATAGGCATCCGAAAACTGCGTTATTTTCCCTTAGACCAAAACCGTCCCATTTGTACGCTTACTTGTTTTATAACAATTGCTATATATTGTTACTCTGCACTGCTTGCGCTTTCTCCTTGGCTACAGTTAATTTAAAAACCGCTTTTTAACTAATGCTTTCTATTCGCAATTACAGGGCCGAAATAAATTCAGAGTAGATTTTTATTAAATCCATACATTTTGTTTTTATTTTCAGAACCTCGCTGGAACCGTCACCTAGGTATAAGTTTATAGTTTAGTCCGTATTTTTGTTTAGAAAGATTTTCTACCAATAAAGTATTTCATGCCGTATGTTTTACTTTTAGGATATTTCGTAAATATATTTTCTTTCAGCACCGAAACAGACCGTTTTATATTCTGTTTAAAATTGTAGGGAAATATATTCGTCTAGCATTTATTATTTTTAGGACCGTATATTTATTTTAATTGTAAATTGTATTTCCGTTTCAAAGATAAATTCAAATAGCCTTTAGTACTATTTGACTGACTAATTATTTATTCCGATTTGACCAAATAAATTTGTTATAGAAAGAATGTGTTGTATTCATTCGTATCAGTAACTTTGATAAAATTCCGATCTAGCAAAAAAGGTACTTAGACAGATTTTTACCGTTCTACACTGATAATTCTGTTTATTTGAAAAGTAAACTATCACTACACCAATAAAACTAGTTTTGTTGCTCTCTGGGAATAAAAGAAATACAACAGACCCTGGAATTTAACCGTCTTCACTGCAGCTGCCCGAGTACTTACTCTAACCGAGGGTGAGTTCCCGTGGAGTTTCTCCCACGCTAAACATAGAGAGACTGGCGCCCGAGACTAACCGAAAAAATATCCGGAATTTAGTCTGAGAGTCGAAAGGGCGTTACAAAATCTGGCGCCCGAGCAGGGACCGTTGTTTTCTTTTGTTTAAATAAAACCAAGGGAGTGTTATTTTCTTTTATTTAAATTAAAATATCATTTATTGACTATAACTTGAAAACAGAAATTTCAGTGTATATTTTTAAAATTTAAAATTAGGACTATTACCATTTTATTAGGCATTAATAAAATTTTCACTACCAGTTCTTTGTTAATATTAAGGTTAGGAAAATTTAATTATACTGCAAAACTTTTCATATCGATTTATGACCGAAAACCGAAATTTGCCAATTTTACGAATTTGTCGCAACCTGTTTCGAACATATTGGACCTGTAAAAATAACTCTTCCGTATAGAGTTTGAGTTAAAAATCGGATTGCAGCCGAGAACAAGCAGATTCGACTTTTCCCGGAGGAAATAGAAGCTGATTTTTTTAGTCGAGATAGAAGGCTAAAATTCAAGACCAACACTTAGAAGTGGATTTACAATCGTTTTCCGAAAATTGCCGATTTTGGCCGATTTTACCCGAAGCTTTCCTAACCACGTTAGTTGCGTGTGAGGTGTCATTTTTATAATTTTCGAGGGTGGTAAAGCGATTGGAACCAGTTTCAGAAAGATCCGACATTCTGTTACCAAGATACAAACGAAAGATCACTAGAAAGCACGATTTTGACAAAACCTGATAGAGAATATTAAATAAAAGTGAAAACAGATCACAAACGACGATTTAGACTCTAACCCGGATTTTCACCCGGAGTTTTCCAGATCAAGGACACGGACAAAGTATAGCAAGTGACCCCTCGTTCTTAGGTAAATCGAGGGTGCACAATCGATTGCTGCTGGTCTCGATAAGATCTAAGCTACCATTTAGGAGTTCAGAAATTCGAGATTGAAATTATCAATCCGGAATACAACAGGGCTTGACAACTAGCAGAATGCCGTCCGATACAGCTCGAAATAATCCGCAACAACGAGAATCTAACAGTTCTAGCGATGAAGGCGCACCGCCAGCCCGAGTAAGCTGGATTTATACGCTCAAAAAGGATGAGCTAGTGAAAGAATTAGAAAAATTCTCTTTAACTACAAAAGGAACGCTACCGACGCTAAGAAAGAGATTGGTAACCTTCTTCAGGGAGGGCCCACCAAAGTCAGGAAAAAATCACCAAGATGAGGCATCTTCTTCATCAGTATCTGAATCTATGCCGCCTCGTTTTGAGTCAACTAGAAGGACCACCAAGAGGCGCAGCATCAGTGACATCTGTGACAAGGTACGGAACTGGAAATTACAATTTAATGGAAAACCGACGCCGCAGAATTTCTAGAAAAATTGTATGAACTACAAGAAAAGAGTGAAATGTTAACCTCTGACTTACTACCCGCCTTATTTGAAGTTTTCCAGGGTAATGCCTAGCCTGGTACCGAAACAATCGAGAATCCTGGAATACATGGGAGGACTTTTTAGCCGATTTCAAACTATTTTATTTACCGGCAGACTACCAAGACTTCCTGGAGGAGCAAATACCTTTATCACCGGAAAGCAAACCTATCACCGCCTTTACTGTTCCCGGACGAGGTCTATTTCAGTTTAATGTAATGCCGTTTGGTCTCCACTCCGCCCCAGCTACATTTCAGCGCTTATTAGATCGCATTATTGGACCGGAACTGGAACCACATGCATTTGCCTACTTAGATGATATAATTGTTCTAGGAGAAACATTTGAGGACCATCTAAAACACCTTAAGGAAGTTTTCCGCCGACTACGAATGGCCAACTTACAGTTAAATCCGGACAAATGTCAATTTTGTAGAAAATCATTGAAATATCTAGGTCATTTAGTCACTTCCGATGGAATCCGTACTGATCCAGAAAAGGTAGACGCAACTAATAAATTTCCAACACCGAAAAATGTGCGTGAAGTCCGACGTTTTTTAGGTACAGCATCCTGGTACCGAAGATTTGTGCCAACCTTTACAGAGATAGTTGCCCCACTGACACGCTTATTAAAGAAGGGTCACCGTTGGAAATGGACTGAAGAACAAGACAAGGCGTTTATAACGTTAAAGAAATGCCTTACTGAAGCCCCCAATATTGACATGCCCCGATTTTGACAAACCGTTTGTTTTACAGACCGACGCTTCGGATATTGGTCTGGGAGTAGCCTTGACCCAAACTATTGATGGAGCTGAACGTGTCATAGCGTATGCTAGCCGCACCCTCAACCCTGCCGAGAAGAACTATTCCACCACAGAGAAAGAATGCTTGGCGATAGTATGGGGAATCGAAAAAATGAGACCATATCTAGAAGGTTACCATTTTACCGTCATTACCGATCACCAATCACTCCGTTGGCTGCATTCCATTAAAAGTCCGACTGGCCGACTAGCGAGATGGAGCATATTTTTGCAACAGTACGACTTCAATATCCAGTACCGCAAAGGAGCGTTAAATCGGGTAGCTGACACTTTGTCACGACAACCCATACCCGATAATGTTACAGGAGACACCGTAGGACTAGGCTCTATAGAAGGAACACCCGAATGTTCATGGTATCAGCGTAAGAAGAAAGAAGTCGAAAAGAATCCAGAAGCATTTCCGGATTATTGCATCCGCAATAACCGTCTGTACAGACATATATGGGATTCTAGATATTTAACTGAACCAGAACTTAGTGACCCATGGAAATTATGCGTACCAAAGCCAATGCGACCATCCGTAATGAAGGAAAACCATGATGTGCCCACCGCCGGACATATGGGCATTGCCAAAACTATTGCCCGAATAGCACTTCGTTATTACTGGCCTGGTATGTTCCGAGAAGTAACCAATTACGTAAGAAGCTGTTTACAATGCCAGCGCTACAAAACATCACAACAACAAACACCGGGAAGATGCAACCATCCGTAGTTCGACAACCTTGGGAGACCGTTAGCACAGATTTAGTTGGACCACTACCGAGGTCTAATAAAGGCAACCGTTTCCTAATTGTGTTTCAGGACCGCTTCACCAAGTGGGTGGAGTTCCGACCTCTCCGAAGTGCAACTGCTCGAAACGTCACTCAAGCCCTCTACGAGGAGATCATCTGTCGTTTCGGATGCCCTAAAGAGATCATAAGTGATAATGGAACGCAATATGACAGCCGGTTGTTCCGAAAACTACTCCAAGACTTAGAGATACACCACCGCTTTACACCACCATATACCCCGCAAGCGAATCCTGTTGAAAGAACAAACCGTACAATCAAGACAATAATAGCACAATTCTGTGAACAGGATCACCACCACTGGGATCAACATTTAGCTGACTTCAAGTTTGCAATCAATAGTGCCCGCCATGAATCTACCGGATTCCCGCCCTCCTTCCTAAACTTTGGCAGAGAGTTGGAAGTACCAAAGGCTTTGTACCGCAACAAAGAAGCTCTTCCAGAAGAAACTCCGACCAGCACTGACCGTAAAGACCGGGCTAACCGCTTATCCAGAATGCACGAAATTTTCGATCTAGTAAAGGTAAAATTGGCCCTAGCCTTTAACTCTCAGAGTCATTATTACAATTTGCGTCGACGTGACTGGCGATGTCACGTAGGGGACCGAGTAATGAGAAAGGAAAATCCGTTGTCATCTGCTGTTAAAGGTTTCGCGTCAAAACTAGCCCCGAAATACTCTGGACCATACACCGTTACAAAAGTTATTTCCCCCGTAGTGTATGAATTAAAATCTGACACTGGGTTTAAATTAAAGCGGATACATATTAAAGACTTGAAACCCATGCCGAAATCTAAACCTGAAGTCGTAGGAGAAGGTGTAACCTGACCAACAGACGCTGCTCTATGTAAAGGAGCTGATGCCAACCCGCATGGATAAGGCCATCCCAATGTGAAGATACCCCCCGAAGGAAACGTTGAAGTTTCTTTTGCTGTTTATTTTCCGAATTATTATAATTTATTTTCTGTTTGTAAAAAGGGTAAGTGCCCCTCAATAAAGTATTTTACCCTGAAAAGAGGCACACCCTTTAATAGGATATATACTTTAGTTCAGGCATTTTTGAATAAAATTTTAAGTAAGTATTAAGTTGAAAAAAAAAAAATAAAATAAAATTATTTTATTTTTTAACCGAAGTAAAGGGGGAATGTAATGAACCACCCGGGTTCATCCCTAATGTAAATTTATTTTCCGGAAATGATATTTTATTTTGTTAGATTAAGTCCAGCGAGCGCTCGAATTTTTTATCAGTAGGCACTAATTTTTACTAAACCGTCGATGCCCTACTCCGAAATCACGTACCGCGCGCGCATCTCCCCCCGTGACCTGTGGTTGTCAGGTGGGGAGAATGTTAACAAAAGTGAGGAACCGAGAGGCAAAAGGCAGAGTTGTTGGAAAACAGCTCTCGAAGCTCCAGTCCAAAGAGTTGATGGAAAACAGCTCTCGAAAAACCAGCCAGCAGAGAGTAGTTCCAGAAGTCCACCAGATCCGCCCGAAAAGACTAGCCGAGCTAGGAGAAGCGGCAGAGCCCAGCAGTGCCCAGGAAATAAGTAAGCAATCTACCTTCCTCTGAACCCTATCCTTTTACGCCGTTTGGGTGTTTTGAACTCATACGGGCTGGCTTGTACTTTTGACGGACGAGGTAGTTTGGCTGTGCACAACACCGCTACCTGACCGAGCCGTCGACTGTCTGCCGTTTCACGACGTTGTCCTCACCCGGTTTGGCTGTGAACAACACCGCCGGCGAGATAAACGCCAGTGAGCCCTACGACGTTTTCGTTGTCGGTTTGGCTGTGGACAACACCGCCGACGACTAATATACGCCGTTTTGGTACACCGAACGTACACCGAAGTGTTTGGCTGTGAACAACACCGCACTAAGGAGTCGTTGGTCACTAAGTTGTACAGGGTTGTTCTCACCGAGGTGGTTTGGCTGTGCACAACACCGCCACCAAAGGAGATACACAACGTACACTCATTTCTGTCCTTCCGGATAGGCATCCGAAAACTGCGTTATTTTCCCTTAGACCAAAACCGTCCCATTTGTACGCTTACTTGTTTTATAACAATTGCTATATATTGTTACTCTGCACTGCTTGCGCTTTCTCCTTGGCTACAGTTAATTTAAAAACCGCTTTTTAACTAATGCTTTCTATTCGCAATTACAGGGCCGAAATAAATTCAGAGTAGATTTTTATTAAATCCATACATTTTGTTTTTATTTTCAGAACCTCGCTGGAACCGTCACCTAGGTATAAGTTTATAGTTTAGTCCGTATTTTTGTTTAGAAAGATTTTCTACCAATAAAGTATTTCATGCCGTATGTTTTACTTTTAGGATATTTCGTAAATATATTTTCTTTCAGCACCGAAACAGACCGTTTTATATTCTGTTTAAAATTGTAGGGAAATATATTCGTCTAGCATTTATTATTTTTAGGACCGTATATTTATTTTAATTGTAAATTGTATTTCCGTTTCAAAGATAAATTCAAATAGCCTTTAGTACTATTTGACTGACTAATTATTTATTTCGATTTGACCAAATAAATTTGTTATAGAAAGAATGTGTTGTATTCATTCGTATCAATAACTTTGATAAAATTCCGATCTAGCAAAAAAAGTACTTAGACAGATTTTTACCGTTCTACACTGATAATTCTGTTTATTTGAAAAGTAAACTATCACTACACCGATAAAACTAGTTTTGTTGCTCTCTGGGAATAAAAGAAATACAACAGACCCCTGGAATTTAACCGTCTTCACTGCAGCTGCCCGAGTACTTACTCTAACCGAGGGTGAGTTCCCGTGGAGTTTCTCCCACGCTAAACATAGAGAGACTGGCGCCCGAGACTAACCGAAAAAAATATCCGGAATTTAGTCTGAGAATCGAAAGGGCGTTACAATATTATTTGCCTTCACTACGCATTAAAAATTATGCATGCACTATAAACATGCCACTTTTATAAATAAAATATTTGCTAATTTATGAATTTATTCAACATATCCACCCTATCCAAAAATATCCATAATGAGCTCTCATAGAACAAGACAAATATAGAGGCGGGTCCAGATTAATAAACTTGTGTGTTGAATTTGACGAAAATAATTGCGGCGCAAAATTTTGTTTTCGCTTGATATTTCCTGATAAATATGTGTGCTGTACGGGTGTTTCTATTAAACGAGGCGCATCTATATTTTCAGCAATTTCATAAGCGCCGCCATATACATGGCTGCCATTTTGAGCCACGTTTCCATGGTTACGTTGTTTATTTACTGTTTAGTGTGTTTATTGACATTCTACATTTAATAAATTTGTGTTGTTTATTCTGTCCCAATTTGTGTTTAGGATTTATTATTGTGATATTAATTAAGTGTTATTAAATACTTTTCATTCATTTCATAGCGTAGTACCTAGGTACTTAATAATAATATATATATTGTTAGAATCCAAGGACCGATAGTCACCACTTAACCCGAAAGGTACCGTGAGGCGAGGGCTAAAAAAAATAAACAAATTTCTCGGGAATCGGGATAGGGTAGACGACAACGAATAAGCGACATTCGACTGCATTGTATTAGTGTAGTAATGTATTTCTAACAATATATACAGGGTGAGTCATTAAGAATGGGCAATCTCTGAACTGGAGATACTACACACCAAAATATGGTGATTGAGCTTAACATGTCTTATACAAATGTTGCAGGTTTACGAGATACAGGGTATTTAAAGTTGGAATTTCAATTTGAAATTTTGTGATTTTAAGCAGTATCGTCTTGAAAATTGGCGACTTTATGTTTTTTGGCATGAAAATTACGAATTTTATGCTGAATTTAGCACTATTTATACAGGGCCTTAGTTACACACTGTTTCTTAGGTAAATTACGACATATCTTTTTTGCCTAATGAGTTATGGCTAAAATGACAATCTAAAAGGCAGTTCAATTTTGAATACAAAAGGTACTCTTGTTTATTCCATGTAACTCTATCAGTTTTTGAGTTATTTGCATTTTAAACATTCAGTGTAAAGACTCCTAAGCCACCGTTATTACATTGACTTTTTTTCAAGTAGGCTTGTGTCAGCACTTATCAGTTTTTCGTGTAAAGAAATTTGACAATTTTACTGTCAACAAGTAAGAGTGTATTATTTGTAGTAAAAATTCTAAAATAAGAAAATGCCACGACATAATGAATTTTCCAACAGTGAAATGCGTGATATGATTTGTGTTTTTGCTCAGTCAAATTATAGTGGACTTGGTGCAGCCAGAAGGTATTTAGATTTATACCCAAATCGAAGACAACCCAATCACAAACTGTTCAGACGTATTTTTATCCGCCTAGGCGAAACAGGGTGTTTTCGTCCTAAAAGCTTAAATGGTGCTCCAAAAAATATCAGCGTCGATGATGAAGAAGAGGTTTTAGTTCGTATTTCGGAAAATCCAGATATCAGTATTCGTCGGTTAAATGCGGCAACAGGAATAAGCCAATCGTCTATCTGGAGAATTTTAAAGAAAGAGAATGTCCGTCCATATCACTATACTCATGTCCAAAATTTGCTACCTCAAGATTTACCAGTTCGCCTACAGTTTGCTCAATTTATGCTAGATAAACAAACCGAAAACCATGATTTTCTTAATGACCTCCTTTTCGCCGATGAGGCGACGTTTCCTAGACGAGGTGTTTTTAATTGGAAAAACAATCATTTGTGGGACTCCGAAAATCCACATGCTCTAAAGGAACGACATATTCAGCATGAATTAAAGGTAAATATTTGGTGTGGTGTGATATCTGGTTTATTTATTGGTCCTTTTGAACTTCCTCCTAATCTGAACGAGCCCCTCTATTTAAACATCCTTGAACAACACTTAAACACACTACTAGAAGATGCACCACTAGCCATAAGGCGGAACATGTGGTTTATGCATTATCCAAGACGAGGCGCCGCCACATTTTTCTCTGCCAGTGCGGCAATACCTGAATGGACATTTTCCTCACCGGTGGATTGGGCGTGTCAGTGAATTTGTTTAGCCACCTAGAAGTCCAGATTTAAACCCTCTAGACTTCTCAATATGGTCACAAATGAAGGGGGTCGCCTAGCCTGCGTTGAC
The DNA here is from genome assembly GCA_025584915.1 of Monochamus saltuarius. Lineage (NCBI taxonomy): Eukaryota > Metazoa > Arthropoda > Insecta > Coleoptera > Cerambycidae > Monochamus > Monochamus saltuarius. Next base: position 33,175,962 of record CM046727.1, read on the forward strand.
CTGCTGGGAGATCGATCTTTCAAGTTAAGCAACGTGGACGCAGACCGGAATTTGGATGGGTGACCAAACTTGGGCTGAGACTGTAGTCCGCCCAAAGTCTGGGGTCTGGCCGCTCACCATGTTCCGCCGGTGCGGTTGCTTGGTTGGGAGATCGATCTTTCAGGTTAGGCAGCGTGGACGCAGGCTGAGTTTGGATGGGAGACGGAGACCAAACTTGGGCCGAGACTGTGGCAGTCCGCCCAAGGTCTGGAGACTCACCATGCTCCGCAGGCGCACGTGTGGCAAGGCAGAAACCCCCGATAAATGGAAATGAGGACAGAGCAACAAAAAATCTCTGTAACTCGGACCCACCCATACTATCACACATAAATCTGTAAGAGACTTTGCCACCGAGCTATCCATATTAATTGGATGGTTTGAAAGAAGAACTCTCTTAGTAAGGAGGACGTACAAAGGGACTAATAAGGCCTAAGTGCTGCAGTGGGAAGCTATTTCCGCTGCACCTCCGCACAATTACACACATACATGGTCACAAATGAAGGAGATGGTTTACAAAGATACAATTAATTCCATCGAAGAATTACGACAGAAAATTGAAGAAGCTGCTAATATTATTAAAAATAATCGACAAATGTTATTTAATATTCAAAGATCTTTAAGGAGAAGCCTTACAAACTGTATTGAAGTGGAAGGCGGGCATTTTGAGCATTTACTTTGAAGTTTTCTTTTATTACTGTTACTGATTGTTATTTGTTGTCTTTACTGTTGTTACCCCGCATAGTAGTAATTTAAAAGAATAAATTCATTTTACAATAAATAAAATTCATTGAATGTGTAAAATGCAAATAACTCAAAAACTGATAGAGTTACATGAAATAAACAAGAGTACCTTTTGTATTCAAAATTGAACTGCCTTTTAGATTTTCTAGTCATTTTAGCCATAACTCATTAGGCAAAAAAGATATGTCGTAATTTACCTAAGTAACAGGGTGTAACGCCCTGTATAAATAGTGCTAAATTCAGAATAAAATTCGTAATTTTCATACCAAAAAACATATAGTCGCCAATTTTCAAGGCGATACTGCTTAAAATCACAAAATTATTAAGAAATTTCAAATTAAAATTCCAACTTTAAATACCCTGTATCTCGTAACCTGCAACATTTGTATTAAGACATGTTAATCTCAATCGCCATATTTTGGTGTGTAGTGTCTCCAGTTCAGAGATTGCCCATTCTTAATGAATCACCCTGTATATGTATATACCTATATATCTCGCGACAAGAATTCAGACGACTTGCGTCATATGAACAAATGAATAATTCATTTTATTTTTATCAAAATATTTAAGAAACTGCAACTGGTAGTAATAAAACTATATACTACACTAAAAGTTTGCATTATATATTGCACTAAATTGCAAAAAATGATTGTTTTTAACGCGACCAAATATCGAAAATTACATTGACAATAAAAACAAATGTGTAACGTCAGCCGTGACGTAAGACGTCTGAATTCTTGACTCGAGTTATATATGTTGTTTCCTTTTTAGATCGAGGTTTTATGGTTTATTATTGACATTGTTTAACTAATATTGTGTATGCAAAGAATCATGTTTATTTGTTTCTAAGTAGTTTTGAGCAGAACATGGCTTGTATTGTTCCCAGATCCCAGATGTAATAACGTTAACTGATTAAACAGTTCGGAAAGTAGTGTTACATTCCAGAGGTAAATAATTTAAACGTAGAGATCTTGTTTGTATGACACATTAAATTCAGTAATAGCTAAGTACTTCTTGCTGCATGTAGTTTTATTACTAGAGAGACAAAAGAGAGTAGCATTAGTTTAATTTCTACATAATTATAGGTACCTATATTTTTTACATTAATTAAAAAAAAACAATACCTTAGTGGAATAATTAAGTATATTTTATTTCTATTTTAGTTTCAAGCCCTGGAAACGAATAAAAAAAGTGTCGAGTTGAGTAATACACTCGATAAAAGTCGAAAGAAATCTGCAGCAAATTTCAGATGACTTGAAGTCTTGACTATATACTCTATACTCAAGGCTTGAAGGTAAATGAAATGATGTCACTTACTGGTTTAAAGCAATTGCAGCAATTGAAGGGCCAAAAGATTTGTTGTCTCTGTTCTTAAAGAATGCGGAAAGAGGTGAAAAATACATAATTTTCTCACTAAATGGATTGTAAGTACGAAAGAAAATAGAAATGTACAAATCTATACATATATTTTTATTTTATTTTCAGATAAGCAAGCGTTTATTCGTACTTAACAAAATTGAATATACCTATGTAACGGATAAATCAGTGAAGTAAAAGAAAAGCTCTAAATATAATGTGATTTTGTTTCTAAATACCTATATGTAATAAAATATATTTTTTTCTCAAAAAGTATTTTTAACTAGTTTATAAAATGAATTTTTATATATTAGCAAATTTGAAAAACTATTTATGCAAAATTTTGTTTTTAATTGAGTTACTACATAATGAAAAAAATATATTTGAGGACAACTTAGTTATATAAAATCCTAAACCTTTTAAAATTAACTGGCAGGGAAATCGATCTCTTGTATTATCGGAAAAACAACTGGTATGAATAATGTTTGTTTACGATTTATCTGATTGTTAAGGTACAGTTTCGCTGGTGTGACTGCGGCTCGTTACCAACCAATAGGCAGTCTGAATGTTATCAACTGCAGTATTTAGACTGCCTATTGGTCGGCGACGAGTCGCAACCGCCAGCCGCAGCCGCAGTCGCGCCGCCGAAACCGTACTTTATGTTTGGAAGCGGTTGCGATGGAAACGTGGCTCAATATTTGTCTTTATATATGTGAGCTCTAAAGGTACGGATTCGCTGGTGCGACTGCGGCTGCGACTCGTCGCCAACCAATAGACAGTCTGAATGTTCTCATCAATTACAACATTTAGACTGCCTATTGGTCGGCGATGAGTCGCAGTCGCGAGCCGCAGCTGCAGTCGCACCAACGAATCCGTACCTTAAGGATATTGGCTACCTACAGCATTTTAAGCTAATAGCACCTTTTAGTGATGATACAGTCTGGAATTTAATATTAGTATATTATTTAACGAGCGGTAATGGAGGTCATAACTCACGCAGATAAAGTTATGACCATTACCGCAAGTTGAATACCATACTTTATCTACGACTATAACATCTTTTTTAGGACTATTATTAGAAATTGATTTGAAAACGTCAAAATTATTTTGTTAAAATATCAAATGACATTAGTCCCCTAATGATAATAATTGACAGTTCCGCCTACTGACAGGCGTTGGCAATTTAATAAATTTAAAATCTTTTAATTATTCATTCCCCTTTCCACTTGTTAAAAATTCTTTCCATTTTACACCAATGCAACGTATTTATCGGCTTAAAAATTTCCAAGAATTTACTGCGTACACTATTTACATACCGAATTATCATTGTAGAAGCCCAGCGTGAGTTATAATAACTCACTATAAAAACTCACGCTATTTGTTTATTGATAATATTAATTGCCCAAAAGCAGTTGAATAATTAATATATAAATTAATAGGAGTAGATAATAGTATATTATTCAACGAGCGTATAATGATGGGTATTATTCACGAGATGAAGTTTATGGTCACGAGCCGTAGACGAGTGGCCTAAATCACCGAGTGGATAATAGCCATTATACGGGAGTAGAATACTATACTTTATCCACGACTACTATATATTTTTAACACAATTTAACACAAAATATCAAAACACTGAGAAATCTATGCACACAAACAATAATGTTGACAGGTTTGAGTCAAATTTGTTTTGTTTTAAAAGCTACTTAGATTTATGAAATGTGTCGAAAAACATGGTGTGTTAAGAAACAGATATACGACACGCGCAGGAAAATTCACTTTTTTTATTTTTTTTTTATATGTACAGCACTGAATTGAAAATATTTAGTGGTTTACACGATAAAATTTTAAAAACCGATTGTTTGTAGCAGAACAATATAATATTATAGCTAAATCAAGGAAGCATCTGACAGTAGTGATTAATGGATATTAATAAGGTCGAGGAAACAGATGTATAATGGGTACATTATACAATAGTCGTGGATAAAATTTATTATTAAATATAAAGGTTGTCAAATCTAAACAAATTTTTAACGTAAGGTACAAAACAATTTGATCAAATCTATAATAAATTGACATTGTTAGGGATATTAGAATAAAGTAAAAATCATGTGTAATAAATTATGAAAATAAGTTCTCCTATTTCTGCAGCTACTGCTAATTAATAAAGGTTTTGAAAAAATTTGAAAATTTCATTATTAATGAAATGGACTTTCAGACGGATAAAAGTTATGTTTTTATTGTTTAGGTAGGTATATTCAAAATAACAAATTCGATTAAATATTAAATATGAATTTAATAAATGTCATCTGAGATTTCAGTTTACCACCGCAAATAAAAACAATGAAACATAAACTTCAAGGGCGAAGATACTCGGAAAACATAATTTTAAATGTTCAAAAATAAATTCAAATCGATTTTTTAACTTACAAATAATAAAAATTCTTTCCAGTATTTAAATGGATTTGGTTCTGAATTTTCGTCTGAAGATCCCAGATGTCCAAATTCGCTACCAGTAGGTCAAAATAATCCCCAACAATGTCCATACGGCCTTTACGCCGAACAGTTGTCAGGAAGTGCTTTCACAGCTCCAAGATGTGAAAACCGGAGAACTTGGTTCTACAGAGTTAAACCTTCGGTGGGGCACAAACCATTTAAGCTATTCGATAAAGGAAATATTACTCACAACTGGAATGAGTTGAATCCAGATCCAAATCAGGTAAGCTAACAAAATTCAGATATTGCATAAAGCGCGGGGTACATTTTCCTGATGCCACGCCACCCGACGTGATGAGACATATGTACTCTCTGTGTACATTGTTACCACGCTATACGATGCCTCGTTACGTTACATTTTATCACTGACACTGGTTAATGCATAATACAAGTTCTGTGTTTCAAAAAGGCAGTGACCAAAAATGTAGGTCATCTTCGTTCCCTGCTACCTATTCGGACAGCCGTACGGCAGCGTGTGTACACTTTATCACCCAAAATGTAGAGCTAGAGCTGGAGAGAAATTCATGGAACCAACGGAATGGGTTGGAAACGCACTATCAACGGTTTACTGTCGGTAACCGCTGGAAAAGAAGCAGTGCCACCAGCATTACTCTGATAATCTCTTGTAATTGTCGAAGTGAAGAAAATGGAACAGATGGAAGTTCGATCACTTTTACTACTTGCGAAGGTCGAACTTGAAACATTGATGAACGTATTGACATTGATATGAGAATTTCCTGACAATTGAACTATCGGATGAAGAGAATTAACAAGAAAAAGAAACTAGATACACTGAAGAAATTGAAGAAAATAGAGAAAGTAGAAACTGCGGGCCACCAATGCCACGTCACCTTGATGAGCACTCCAGATGTAAAAAACGGAGATTAATTGAATAACGAAAAATATAGAGTTCCCCATCTAACATTAACAAAATTTCATCAATTTTGTCAGTCATTTTATGTATTTGACATGAAATTCAGGTGCACACTGCTTCCATGCGATACCACGTTACACCATGCGACATGATGAAAATCTAACATCTAACTAAGTCAAGATTCGCAACACGTCGAATGGCGTCGCATGGCGTGGCGTCGTATAGCGTCAGAGCAATGTGCACACAATATATAAAAATACATAAGAATACACAGTGCCAGATCCTTCTGACGTTGCATCACATGGCGTGGCGTGGCGTGGCATCAGGGCAATGTGTCCCCGGCTTAAAACGTATGCATACTGGTAGTTACAATTTTGACGAAGAAATTTTATTTTAATTAAAAGAAACAATATTTGAAGTAAGTAAAAATAAATAAAAGTCAGAAGATATAACATTAGAATCTCCTCAACAGATAGAGATTCAGTGCTAGAATGACAAAAATTGCATATTTTGTTATTATTTAAAATTATACGTTTCTTATTTATTTTTTATTACTGAAAGTAGTGTATTTTATTGTCTAAATATACAATTTCAAATTAATACTAAATGTACATAATATTAGCATTTTAGCTTAATTAATGAAAGTGTTATCTTGTGGAGTTTCAGATAAATTTTAGAAAAGAAGTCATATACCTACCTAATTAAATTTCATATTGCTGCTGTTCCTAGTGTACTATTATAAACCCTAATAACCAGATTCTCTAAAAACCCTAAAAAAATCGATTTCCTGAAAACCTTACAATAAAAAATAAAAAATCTGATTCCGAAGAAACAAGAGGTTGGAAGCGCCAATAAATAATTCAAGGAATTTAAAGAATAAGGTGAAACAATTAGCGCACAAAATCATTAATTAATCTATAATAAAACGTTCAACAAAAGATTATATAACAAAACGCGCCCAGTGCCTCTACATAAGACAGTAGCAACAATAGAGCCTATCCGCGACGATGCATCAAATTCAAATTCAGACGACTTACGTCATACGAACAAATGAATAATTTATAATATTTTTATCAAAAAGAAACTGCAACTGATTGTATAAAACTATATACTACACTAAATGTTTGCATTTATACATTGCACTAAATTGCAAAAAATTCTTGTTTTTAACGCGACTGAACATCGAAAATTATGTTGACAATAGAGATTTTATGTCGATTATCATGATACGTAAAACGTAGAACGTGTAATTTTCACGTTTACGTATAGTAAGATTCGTGTTTCAAAAATGAGTTTAAGTAGAGTAAGTTATCACGGAATCATATTATTCAGAAACAATGATTATTACTTTAATCTACGAGTATTGCTCCTTCTGTTCTGTTAGTCTTTAGCTGCTTTCCAGTTGGCAAGTGGAGCGCTCCTGGAGTACTACTGAATTACTTCAATTTTATTTTTCGCGTTCCAATAATACAGAACATTTTACTCTTGGAGTGGTCTTTATCGTTTTCCCCTGCACCCTTGTGCTCTACCAATTTTTGTGGAGTTTTATGCTCCATTTCAAACATTGAAGTTATTGTAATATATCTTTATTATTTATTAGAACATTTATAATTCATTACAATGGATAACTCTGTTATGGTAAGTATGTATCCTTTATTTAGATTTTCCTTCCTATTCAGTTTTATTTTAGGAAATGCTTTCGATGCGTTCCAATTGCATAATTCAGGAACAGTTAAAAAGTAGAACAGAACAAGAACACATCAGGAACACTTCCATGACAATTGGAAAGCTACTTTTTAGTAATCTGTTCTGTGCATTCGGAAGTTTTCGGCCACCTCTTCGGCACGTATACGTTTTTGCTTACGTTACGCAAAGACCCGTGATCCCACGTAACGTAAATATGGAAAATTCTAATTTGAGCATGCGCGACGGTCAAATTCTACGTACACGTTCACGTATTGGACACAACTTAAACTCTAATAAAACAATTGCGTAACGTCAGCCGTGACGTAAGACGTCTGAATTCTTGCCGCGAGTAGGTATACTTAATGCATAGCTTAATCTAACATTTATAGAAAATCCATAAAGAACAAAAGTATTTTTTGTATAAAATAGCATATATTTTAAATTAAAATCAAACAAATATCATAAACGTTCTTGGCGTGTCAAATAAATTTGATGCAATATGGCGGCTAACATGATGTATTCCATTATTGCCACTGTAATGTAATGTATAGAGCCACTGTAATCCCACACACTGCTTCTGGTTGCCGCCTCGTTTTTTAAAAACATCTTGGCCAATTATATGTCACGCGCCGCTAACTGTGAAAACCGCTGTGTGTGTCATCTCACAACTGTTGCTCAACTTTGTAAGCGATAAATCTGTACGCTGGATCTAGTCAACCCCAGATTACGGAAACAAGTCGTAATATGTGCTATTGATAAACCAATTACTAGCTAGTGGCTGCAACAATGCCATGTCATTAAGCAAAACAGACAAATCAGAGCCAGACGTAGTGACACAGGTATCATCAGCAAAAAGCAAACATAAGGTGTTATTGTCAAAGATTCCAGGTAGATCATTTACGTATATTAGAAACAGTAAAGGACCCAGGACCGAACCCTGAGGCACTCCATGTCTCACTTCTAAGATTCCGGACTTAACATTATTGTATACAACATATTGATATCTATCGATCAAATAAGAAGATAATAGGGAGACGCTTTCATCAGAAAAACCATAGAAATGTAGTTTTTTAAGCAAAATTTTATGCGACATACAGTCGAATGCTTTACTTAAATCTAAGAACTGAGTACACACATGATGAAGCTTCTCAAATCTTTCACTAATAAAATATATTAAGCGATCAATTGCTAGTTCCGTAGTTAAATTCTTCCGAAATCCATATTGCTGAGACCTGAAAAGTTTAAAAGATTCCATATAAGTTGCCATTTGAATCTTCAGAATTTCCTCAAATACTTTTGCAACATGAGGTATCACTGATATAGGTCTGTAGTGTGTTGGATCCTTAATGTAATTTTTTTTATAAATAGGAGTAACTTTGGACAATTTCAAGCATTTAGGAAATATTTTACTTGTAATACTAACATTAATCAAATGTGTGAAAGGCAATAGAATAGAGTTCATTACAGACTTTAAGATAATTGCACTATGCTCGTAGACATCCATACATTTTTTATTTTTTATATTAAGAATTTCATTAGCCACCTCTCAGGGTGATATTTCATTAAAATTAATAGTGTTAACAGGAGCCATTTGTTGAATATAATCAGCAATATCGGGAACGTCTGGAGGTAACTTGTTTAGTAATTCCTCGGCAGCATTAGCAAAGAAACAATTAAATTCTTCGAAAGAAATATCAGAACTATTTATACTCATATTTTGTTTGAAACCATTAATTAAATCCCACATAGTTTTTTGAGAATTATTGTGATTTCGTATATAATTATCATTGGATAGTTTTTTTGCATTTAAAATTTCTTTACGATACAAGCATCTGTACCTATTATAAATAATCTTGTTTTGTTCTGTAGGGTAACCTCTATAAGAATCAAGAAAGAAACCAAGCTGGTGGCGCATATGTCGAAGTTTGTCATTAAACCAGAACACATCAGGTGTTGGAGGTGTTTACCATTCTAGATAGACACTCAATATTTTTGTTTAATTTTTATTAAGTAGAATATAACTTGTACGTATTTATGTATATCACAAATGTACTATACTGCTCAATGTCTCGAGACCTACTACTTCGCCGCGCATCTTCTTGGGGGCACGGGCACAGTCTATGGTGGGGTAGCGGCACTACCAACTACACAACAAAAAAGTTCACGATACGTAACATAGCCGCTCCTCTTGAAAGCCTTAAGGCTTTTAACATTGTTTGTCAGGATCTGGAGGCACCGGAAGAATGCACAGCTTAACTGCAGGGCGTTTGTAACATCCATGCATTGTTTTAGTAGTTGCGGTTCGTATGACACCATCAGGACCAGGAAAAATTTCAATGACTCTGCCTGTGAGCCACTTTAAGGGAGGAGTCCATCTTCCTTTACAAGAGCAAGCACGTCTGGTTTCAATTGATCAGAGTAAGTGTCTTTCCATTTGGATCGTACCTGTAGCTGAGACACATATTCTTTATTCCACCTGGACCAAAACGACTGGGACATCTTTTGCATGAGTTGAAATCTTTTTAGTTGATTATTCGCTCGGGAGGTGTAGTCAGGCTCCGGAATTGACGTTTCTCCAATAAGGAAGTACGAGAGTGTCAAAGAAGAAGGATCATTGGCATCACTAGACAAGGCATATAAGGGTCTAGAATTTAGACAGGATTCGATTTGTGCTAGAACAGTGCAAAATTCTTCAAATGATAACGAAGTATTACCGATTACTCGGCGCATGTGAAATTTAACAGCCTTCACTCCGTCCTCCCATAGCCCTCCGAAATGAGGTGCCTTAGGGGGAATGAAATTCCACGTTATACCTTCCATGGCAAGTTTAGTCTGTACCTCACGGTGAGAACTTTTTAAGAAAGTTTTCAATTGAGAATTTGCTCCTATGAAATTCGTGGCATTATCAGAAAATATTTTAATGCATTTGCCTCGTCTTGCTACAAAACGTTTTAAGGCTGCCAAAAAAGAGTCTGTGCTTAAATTGCCAAGTTCTAGGTGAATGGCTTTTGTGGAGAAGCAACCGAACAAGCAAACATAAGATTTAACCGTTTTATAATTTCTAGTGGTTCTGTCCTTTAAAAGGAAAATTCACCCATGATGTGCCTAACAGGACTGGCTTTAAATCTAAAACATTGTATACAACCATGCACAATCATTCGCGATGAATTGCGACCGGACAAGGGCCATAATTGCTCTCTAAGAGACGCTAGCAGTTGTTGAGGTCCCGCATGCAGTAAACGTATATGCTCATGTCGGGCTATTAGTTTTGAAAAGATATGACCCTTTGGCAATAATGCCGGGTGTTTTTTCTCATAATCGAAGTTTGACCTTTTAAGTCGGCCACCGACGCGTAATATGGCCTTCTCGTCAAGAAAAGGACTTAAGTTTAACAAATTACTTTTTGAGTTGACATGACCGTTTTTTCTTATCATTTGAATTTCGGAGTAAAAAAATTCATTTTGAACAATTTTTGTTAGATGACATAATGAACTGTTCAATTCATATGAGCTAAGAGGGCCAGAATATTTACCCGAACTCCTTGTGTTATTAATAAAACGTAATACATACGCGAATACTCGCTGCAATCGAGTAAACGTTGAATATTTGGAGTCCGGCCGATGCGGGCCGATTCCGCCCGGATAAGTGTGCTTCAAGCTTTAGTAAACAACTGCCGTCTCGGCAGCCGACGGCCAACTTAACACAAACCACTGTTAAGCAGGGTCCACATTAGTAACATGTAAGTTACATGCTAGATGTTGAAAATCCGGACTGCGTCCACATTATAAAGATAGTCATCATGAATCTTTGTAACAAAAAAGACTCTCTTATTGCAGCAGCGGCGTGCTTTATTACTTTTGAGGACAAAAAAAGATCTGCCTTGTTTTTGAACAAGAGACTTCGAATATCTCATAATTCTGCTTTGTTGATTACTTTGCAGGTTTGTTCTTTACTCCACCCAATTAATAATAAATAAAAAATACAACAATAAATAAATTGAGTTTCACTTTACGGCACAACAATTTACATCCGCGTGCGCCTCTGAAACTACGAACTGTTGGACTAAAAATATAGCGTGGACGCGTTGTTGTAACAAATGTTATACATCGTTTGATTTTTACCGACTAGAGATGGATAACATCTAGCTTGTTATATAGCAGCGAAATTTGCTACATTTGATAAAAAAGATGTGACATGTTGTATAACTTTACTGTATAGCAGTGTTATATAACAAGTGTGGACCGTGCATTAAAGCCCCTTCAGACAAAGATAATAATATCACGTTGCTGTGAATCCTACTGGCAGCCCAATTGGTTTTCAAAATTAAGATAATCAATGGTTGCAGCTTGTTTGACATTTTTTCTGGTAGCCTAATAAAGACGTCTTATCGCTGCCGACAATCTAATGTGATACCGGATAAAATTAAATTCTTATAGAAATATAAATATGTAATATTTTAGTGTTACAAAGTCTTATTATTTGTTTTAGATGAGATGGAATCCATTTGATATTCCCAAATCTACATTAACAGATTTTGTGGAAGGTATAAATACTATCTGTGGAGCGGGAGATCCAAAAAATAAGCAAGGTTTAGCGATCCATATTTATGGTTGTAATAGTTCTATGCATGAAAGAGCGTTCTACAATGCCGATGGTGATTTTTTAATAGGTATATCAAAGTCTATAATATTTTTACTTTTTTACATTATATTTTTTTAGTTCCTCAAGTTGGAGAATTGCAAATAAAAACCGAATTTGGCAGGTTGCTTGTAAAACCTAATGAAATATGTGTAATTCAACAAGGGATGAGATATTCTGTCGATATAATTCAACCTTCGCGTGGTTATATTTTGGAAGTTTTTGGACAACATTTTAATTTACCTGATCTAGGTCCAATTGGAGCAAACGGTCTAGCTAATCCCAGGGACTTTTTAACTCCCACAGCTTGCTATGAGGATGTAGATTTGGAATATGAAATAATAGCAAAATATCAAGGCAACCTATTTACTTGTCTACAGGATCATAGTCCTTTCGATGTTGTTGCCTGGCATGGTAATTATGTTCCATATAAGTACAATTTAAACAACTTCATGGTTATCAACTCCGTCTCATTTGATCACTGTGTAAGTGTTTCATAATATTTTTCTTTATTCTATAATATTAATAAGATAATACGTTACAATACAATGGCATTAATGTCTGGATTTTATATTTATAAAAAGGCCCCCATAGACGCTAAGGTTTACCGGAAGGCCAAACCTGTACTCACGGATGCGCCACAAACTATAAGGTTTCATGAAAGTAACCCTTCCGGCTTCTATACCAGAAGGCCAAAACATGTACTCTCGACGTCGGAATACACACTACGTTTTTACAGCGGGTTTGCGTGTGATAAATTTGCATTTGATTGTCTTTTTCGAGGAACTTCGTGATCATAAAGAAAATTAACATGATGAAAATACCACAAAGAAGGTTCATATATTTCTCCACTCGAGCCAGTTCTTTTGCTGGATTTAATTTTTTTCAGTTCCTTCCTGTACGAGCTACGCATATTATTAATTTTTTTAACCACTAAATATTTTGTTGCCGTTGGATTTACCGTTTTCAACATATTTACCAATTCAGCGTAAGCTGCTATTTTTATTGGTTTGTTTGTATAGTCTTTGCTTTTTATATTGTACAAATACGGCAGTTCTCGATAGCGTTCAATAAATTTTTCAATAAACTCATGAGACCAATTTCTCATATCAGCCATAATAATAAACTATAGTAATAACCGTGTTTGCAAAATATCGTTTCTCGCCGATCGCGATAAAGGTCGAGAGCTTTCAATGGTGTCTACTGCATGTAGAACGCTTCGTGCCTGTGACATTTTCAGTCCGGCATGGAGTAGCAAACGGCCGATAGATGTAGTTAGTTCTACACCGCGTACTCATGGTCCCTTCTGTCGGGTTAGACAGACGAAAGCAGCTAGGATTATTCGTCGGATACCTCACCTATGGCATACTGATGAGAGCTAATAAGCTCGAAACCGGTATATGTCTGGTGGGCGTCTGACGAATGACTCTAGCTGTTGCTATAGGTTTTCCAGGTGTAATTCAATGCTGGTCGGGGCATTAGCCCGCAGAGTAGTTGTTTCCTGGAATTCCGTGCTTGTATAGTAATAACGTTCACCACTAATAAACTCACTAAAAAATAAAACTCTAGACTGTGTAGACGTCTAGGCATATTAATAAAACCTTCCAGATCGGCCTCCAATGCACATACATACACGTTACGACTTGTTAAATTACGACACGGCCGGCCGGCAGAAATCAAGCGTCGACAGTTTCGCGGAAGGGCGAGAGTTCAGGCCTCGCCTTCCGGCTGGTTTGACCACTAACCATGCGATTTGCCTGCAGGTTCGGTAGCCGGAAGGCTTGCCTTCCGGTAAACCTTAGCGTCTATGGGGGCCTTTATACTATAATCACCGCCGCCTTGATGCTAAGCGCAGTGAGCTCTAATGCATTCAATTTCTAACGTTTGATATTCGAACTAAAATTTATTTTTGTCAGAAAATGTTTCGCAAAAAGAAAGAGCATAAGAATGTTCACTTTCTGATATGTTATACGCGAATTTCACGAACCACCAGATAGCGCTGTAAAATTAAAAATGTTAAATATAGGAGTGAACCAAGGAGTGAACAACAATTTGTGTTCAATTGCCGCTAAAAAATATAAAGCTTTTAATTGCTAGGGAGGTTGTGTTTTATGAAGTAATTCTTTGTATTTTTTAGGTGAACGTGTATTTTAGAAGTTATCAAACTTTAATTGTAAGATACATTTCTAGAGTGCATATATCGTGAATTCCAAGTATTTTCGTAACCTCAACTTTTAAATTCAGATGCAATGATTCGGTTCGAGAAATCTATAACAGATATCTTGAACTGAGAGATCGTGTGTTACCTCTGAAAGAAGGTGAGGCAAAGCACATAATTTGTCTGGGATAGAACGTGGAAAGTCGCAAGTTACCGAAAACCTGTGTTTACAGGCGTCTGCTTTAGTTCAGCCACCCCTTGAAATATCTATTTTATTAAATGGAGAACTTTGACAGTGTAACGTATAATACATATTTAAAAATATGGTTCACAACATAACCTTGTTATAATTAGGTGCCTGACATAAAGTCCTATATAAAAAAATGTTTGCTACATACTTTCATGTGGAAAGATATCAAAAAAAACACGAAACTTGATAATTCTATAATATATGACTTGCATAATTTGTTTTTCACTTCTACAGCAGTTTCAAAATCTATCAGCAGATGCTACCTGATTTTCGCTAATTCTCCATCAGCCCTGCTTACCTTATAAGTAAACTTATTCTCATTTTCTCAAAATATTGACATACACTTTTTCTCATTCCCTATTAAATTAGCAAAAATTGAAAGAAATCAACAAAAGGATAAGGAAATCCTATCTCAATTATTAACCTATAACTATATTTTTGTGAACAAAATAAGAGCAAGTACTTAATATTTAAATAAAGTCATACTAAGTACCGTTGGGCAGTATTAAATGAGTTTCTAATAACTATCTATTATCAAGGAAACAGTAATAAGGTTAGTGCTTGACCTTATTTATGTATGTTTAAGTAGGTACTATTTATTAATCATCATCAATGAGTTAAAGTATAACGTCGAACTATCTCTTATTTGATAATTAGTCGTTTGGCCGATCGATCATATTAATTGACAAAAGTATATTAGAGAATACCGTCTGACAAATTATTAACCAATAACTACATTTTTCTGGACAAAATAAGAGGAAACAGTATACTAAATACTGTTAGACATTATTAAAGTAATTTTCAATAACTTTCTAATAACGTTTGCAACAATAATTTGTAAATACATGTCACATAGCCCATGTATGTTTTAATTTATTACTGTGGCATCATCGTATCAGTTACCACTGATATGTAAGTATTATTCAAAAAGACTGTCGGCATGGAATCGCTCAATATGTGAATGCTCCTCACACAGTCTAAATTCATTATTCTATATTTGCCTCTCCTTAATTTTCAGGATCCCTCAATTTTTACTGTCCTCACATGTCAATCTGAAAAGAAGGGTACGGCAATAGCAGATTTTGTTATATTCCCTCCTAGATGGTCTGTCCAAGAACACACCTTTAGACCTCCATATTATCACAGAAATTGTATGTCCGAGTTTATGGGTTTGATTTGTGGGGAGTATGAAGCAAAAAAAGGAGCTTTTTTACCAGGTGGTGCTACCTTACACAGTATCATGACACCTCATGGTCCCGATTTAAATTGTTTTGAAAGTGCTAGTAAGGAAGACCTAAAACCTTCCAGAGTTGCAGATGGTACACAGGTATTGTTCACTAATGTAGTTAATACTTTGCGTTACTAAAAAATAATAAACATCCTTCTAATTTATTAACAAATTTAATCTTTTTGGTTTGAAAATGAATGATAGTTATAAGGAAGTATGAAACTTCGGATTGTAATTCACTATTGTTTATCCTCTCCTAATCCATAATACATAAACTGATTCTGTACACCATAATCAGTTTCCAACTGCCAGTTCCATGTGTGCGCATTGCATCTAAATTAATGCAATTAATAAAAAAATATATATATTTATGATCTACAGTCACCCATTATTTTTATTAATGAGTAAATAAGATGATTTTATGTGTTCATAGAAATTTCAGAGTAATAATAACATGAACATTCTTAGTATTGTTATTTTTACGTTTGTGATGCCGAAAACAACATTATTTGAATACAATTCCAAATATTTATAAATAATGTTAAAAGTGTCATAAATTTTAAACAGCGGTACGCTTTACTGTTCATACAGGGTGAATCTTAACCTATACGCTGAAATTTGAGAATTTATAGTTGGAGAAACAATGACAAATAGTGAAAAAAATGTTTTTCAATTAAGAGATATCAATTTATTTCGAATAGAAATAAAAGAATTTGAAATTCATAAAATTGAAAATACATTTAATTTAGAAGTTATTTCCGTGATTTTCAATACAAAGTTGAGCTCGCCGAATCCATAAGTCCCCACACGCACGACCATCTAACCCAGGCTGTAATCGAATTATCTCAGCGCCAGCATATATGCGATTTTATATGACCACATCGGCCTATCCATCGTTCGGGAAACACATGATCCAAATGTTGTCGCACTAGTCACGCAAAATGTGGTGGAGCACCATCCTGAAAAAAACACATATTATATCTGATGTTGAACTTCGAGGAGTACTGGTAAATTATTACGCAAAAATTGTAAATAAATAGCACCAGTAAATCGATTTTTCAGAATGAATGGGTCAGTAAGTACTCCGTTCACAATTCTAGCCCACACATTTACTGAAAAACGTTGTTGAAAGTATATTTTCCGAGTGGCATACGGATTTTCCAATGCCCAATAATGTATTCTGTAAAAATTGTAAATATCATTACGTGTGACAATGTTCATGG
Source organism: Monochamus saltuarius (assembly GCA_025584915.1). Taxonomy (NCBI): domain Eukaryota; kingdom Metazoa; phylum Arthropoda; class Insecta; order Coleoptera; family Cerambycidae; genus Monochamus; species Monochamus saltuarius. The sequence continues at coordinate 33,192,651 of CM046727.1, forward strand.
TAAAGTGTGAGCTTAAGTGTTGCTGATGTAACAACCATTTGTAAAACTGTAAAAGTTCATTTAAAGCGGAAGATCCCTTGGAAGTAAGGTTTGTATTCGCTGTACGTGAAATAGGTAGAGTAAGTCATCCTTTAATGTTCACCAAACGGTGGATTATGATATCCCAATATGCGCTGCAATTGTCCTAGTGCTTAGGCCAGGCAGCTCCCCGACAGTATTTAAAATCTCTTTCTCGAGATTCACAATTTGTCTAGATCTAATGGCTCCCCGATGTTGCCCAGACCTCGGTCGTAAATTACCAGCTTTTCTACTCCGCTGAACCACGCGTAAAAAGGCGTCTCGGATGATATCTTTGGCGAAACTTCTGGACATAAGGATGACCTGCAGTCACTCAGTTTTAATGTGTATCATATGTATAAGTTCTCCGTTTGAGAAATTATGCGTCATGCAAAGTACTGCTACAAATACCACATATCGTCCCGATTTTCTTCTTAGTTTTTATAAACAAAAAATGTCGCCTGATAAATTCATATAAACCTCCGAAACTAAAAATAAATTAATACATTTTCTTTCACTAATCGGCATTTTTTTGTTCTCATGTATAATTTCACAAGTCTATGCGTATAGGTTAAGAATCACCCTGTATATCTAATTAAAGCTGTATGTCCACTGAGGAGAAACGGCGCGAGATGAAGGGAAACATCATATAGTTCTTGCGTCCACATACTATGACGAAGCAATTAAATATCATTTTATACATCCACATCAATTAGAGTAAAAAACCAGTTAGTATTTTCCTTTTCGTTGCTTTATCCTAATGCACGGACATAGGATAAAAATGATGTTTCTCTTCGTTTCGTGCCTCTTTAGTGGACATACAGTTTAATAGTTTTTACACATAGTGTCAGATCTTTCTGACGTTGGATCAGATGACGTGGCGTGGCTTAAAACAAAGTAATATAAACAAACTTCTGACTATAACAAGCAAGGGCGCGACTAATTTCACTTGCTTTTCTTACTCCCCCAATAGCAAAACAGCATTAAACTCAACTAAGCAACTAATTTAATTTGTTTGATACATAGTGATTTTCCGGGTTGTTATGCCGTGACCTCGGTAACCGGTCGAATGATAATATAAAATGTACATCTCTAGCATTAGCCGGGATTCTTTTACCTGTCCTGGTTGGTCTTGGGCTAGGCTCAGTTGAGACAGACCCGCTATCAGTGTCTCTGGGCTCGCCCATATATTAATTTCGGTTCCTATTGTTGGTGTTACGACTGCTACGGTTGGAACCATTCCTTGGATAAAGATGGTCCTCCGAGGCATTCTGTAGCCGCCGCTGTAACCGGTCACATCCCATACTTCCAAACGTTTCGCCGCTCTTCACTGTCGGCATATTCAGTGGTGACTCCGCAAAAGCTTCGGCGCGACTGAAGTTTTTGCGGAGTCGCGGCGAAGCAACCAACAACCGAGGTAAATGTCAACATTCATTGAATAACCAAAATGTTTATTTACATTAAAACATTCTCAACAAATTTTATTCACATTAAGTAGGTATTACAAATTATTTTACTAAAATTAATTGTAACATGCGATAGGTTATAAGCAGCAACAGAAACTGTTAATCCATGCTGAACATCCTGCGTAGAAATGGTAACGTTTTTAGTACTGGAGTTTGGCATTTCGATAGATATTATTTGTGGTAACGTTATCAACATCGCTAAATGTACATGACATCAACGTATGTGCAATATTGTTACATTATTTCACACAAGTAGGGATGCCCGATTTAAATCGATTTTATAAATAATCGATCTTTTCAAACGCGATTTTCGATATTTTGAATCGATATTCGTAACAGCAATTTTTTGATGAATGATGAATCGATTATTTTCCATTGAGATCGAGATCGGATTGCATTTTACAGGGTGCTTATTCTCAGCTCGGGAGCAAAGTTAAGAGAGGTGAGCTTTCACCACACGAGACGGGAACACTCCTCGTTCTCTTGATATCCAGAAGCGCATTCTCAACCCATGTGAAAAATCATCGACGCTGTTGCCAGTTATACATATGCATTTAGAACTACTAGTAGTGTAGTAGTCCATTTGTTTAAAAAAGATTTAAAGTAGGGTTATGTTGTGCCTTGTTTGCTGAGACTAGGAAGAGATTATATTTTTGTTTTGTGTGTTGGTTGAAAAACATGGAACGAAAAAATTCTATAAATTCGGTGCAAAAAGATATGTTGGTTCAATTTATGAAAGAACATTATAATCTACAGACTGGGCGTTTCACCAACGAATTTACATTCAAAAAAGCCGAAGCCCTTTGGGAAGAAGTTACGTGTAATTTAAATAGTGTACCAAACGGGGCTCAAAAGAACTGGCGCCAGTGGAGAAAAGTAAGTTTTGAAACAATTTTTGTTTATTATATAATTTGTTACTACACAATTACACATTTTCATATTATTTATTATTTTAGACATGGCAAGATTTGAAAAAAAATGTTAAATCCAAAGCGGTGCTTGTAAAAAAACATGCAAGTGGTACAGGTGGCGGTGAGCCAGCAAAACCTTTATCAGATGCAGATAATGAAATTCTGGAAATAATAAATCCAACACAAATTGATGGCCTTGATGTGCCAGAAGAAGAAGTCATCTTCAATTTAAATAAGGTAATAATTAAGCAAGTGTATAATCAGAGTTAATGTGGGTTATATTTGATGTAAAGTAGTTTTATCAATTATACACAAATAATAAAATAATTAATTTGCTTTTATGTTTTAGGAAAATGAAACTGAAATAGAGACAGAAGAATGTATACTGCTGGTAAGATTGATTTATAAGTTATTAGGATTAAGCAAGTTCTTACACTACTATCTTCTCTAGGCATTATTATATAATATATTAATACTTTTAGGACTTTGAACAACCTTCTACAAGTAAAATTGTGGATCATGAATATAGCAGCCCCATCACTCCAACTCCAAAAAAAATTAACAAAACTACAAGATTAACCAATTCATTAAAAATTTCAAATAATTTATTAAATTCTGTCGACAAAAGAAATTCAATATTAGACGAATATTATAAAGAAAAGATAAAGTATCTTCAAGGGAAAAGTAAATATTTAGAAGAAAAAAATGATCTAGAGAACAAGACTTTATCAGAATTAATAGATATAAAAAATATATTAAAGAATAACTTTTTAAATAAATAACAGAGTGAAAGTGTTTTAAGAATATACTTTTTTTCTACTACGTACCTCCAAATGTGATACTGGCTGTTTAGTTACAAAATGTATTTTATTTTTTAGAAATGTTTATTTATATTTTGTTATATAGTTCTTAGTTAACTGCCTGTTAAGAAATAGTGAATATTTAGAAAAATAAGTGATCTACAGAACAAGACATCAGAATTAATAAATATATAAATAATAAGACTGGAATAGTTTTTTAAGAATATGCTTTTTTTCTACTTGTACCTCCAACTAGTATAATACTGGATGTTTTGTTGCAAAATATTTTATTTTTTTAGAAATGTTTATTATATTTTGTTATATAGTTTTTAGTTAACTGCCTGTAAGCAAGACTGTCTATAAAATAAACTTATTTAAAATGCAATCTGTATACTTTGTAAAATTTATTTTTATAAATATCACAATAACTTAATTATTAAAATAATTATTAATAAGTTGTTGTTGTAACTCTCTTGCAGCAAGTAAATCCTCATTTAAATTTTCATTTGCATTTTCTGCCTCAATATTAACATTAATTCCGTAATCTATTTCTACTTCGTCACCAATATCAACTTCAGGTATATTTCGTGAAATACACATGTTATGTAGCACACAGCATGCTTTTATTATATGTGCTGACATTTGTGGACTGTAATGCAAAACCCTGTGTTTCAGTAAACACCTCCATCGGTTTTTAAGAAGGCCATTGCATCTTTCTATAATCGATCTTATACTTTTTAATCGATTGTTAAACTGATCTTCTGGAGTACCTGGAATGGTATTTCTTAAAGGAGTTAACAGCCATGGTCGAAGTGGATATCCTTAAAACAAAAATTTAAATGTAAATAATGGTCTACATTATTTCCAGGCTACAGTTAAACAGATTAAATATGATTTAAGTTTTGCTGTTTAATGTATTTTAAATAAAAGCTCATATAATACCTGAATCTCCCAATAAAAAAAAAATGTTTTGAGGATTCTCCCTATAAATCATTTCCATCACTCTAGATATATTACACTGCCTCCAAATATGTGCATCATGTGCACTCCCTGGGAAGCGATTTACAACATTCATTATTTTTAAATTTTCATCACATATCTAAAATATATAATAAATATATAAATGTCAATGCTCAGTTATAACTTAGTCTAGTATTCATACCAACTGAACATTTAACGAATGGTACTGCTTTCTATTAATATAAATATGTTCATCTTCATTTGGCCCAACAATAGCTACATGGGTGCAATCAATACAGCCCACAATGCCAGGAAAATTATATTTCCTAAAAAATCTAAAAAAATATATATAACCTAACCAATATATCACATGCTTTCTCACCTAGCTCTTAAATGTTGTAACTCGTTAATATTTTGTGGAAAATTAATCCATTGGTTAACAATATTGGGATCATTTAATGCCATCGTTACTTCTTTTATACAGCGGCTTACACTGGGCTGACTTAACCCACAAAAAATATTTTTTCCTGTAATTTTCTGGTAACTTCCATGACCATAAAAAAGTAGTGCAATAAGAACCTTGAGAGGAAAGGAAGTTTATTATATAAATCAGCTATAAGTTTAAAATATAATTATATAGCAGTATGTTAAATATAAATTTCAATTATATTTACTTTCGTTTTAATTTCAATACTTGAATAAGTTTGACCCTCCTGTATGTAAGGTCTTAGCATGTCAATAATATCCTGTGCCAGAACTTTGTCCACTCGAAATAAACCTATAAACTGATCATCTGTCAAGACTGCAAAGGGATCTATTTGGTTTCTATAAATTTGTCTTCTTGGCATTTCAGCATCCTCTTCAGCTTGAATTAAGTCATTGAAAACTTGAAATATCAATATGGCTTCTTGCTCATCCATTTAGATTTTGTAACTTTAACTAGCACTTCAGACAATAAAAACTTCAATAAACAGACCAGAACAGACAGAATTTAAAATATAACACAAAACAAATATACAATCTAATCTGAAAATCACAGCCTTTGACATTAACGATCAAATGCGCATGCGATTCTATTAAAATCATGTAATTCTCTCGGTTGAAAACAGGAGAACAAAACCAATTCATTTCTATTAAGATTTTGTAGGAAGAGAACGGCTGAGAATAAGACCTACAAAATTTCAATAGAAACATGGCGGATTTTCTCATAGGAATGATCACATTCCTAGGTTAAGAATAAGCACCCAGGAGGGGTTGACGTTTGGCGGATGAACATCTACGTGTTGCGTGGTGTTCCGTTTTTCTCAGTTGTTTTAATTGCTGATTGATTAATTAGCATTTAGAACAACTGAGATTTCTGGTCCAAGGAAAATGGCTTATGTTTATGGAATACCTATACAAACTAATAACTTAGAATATATTCTATTTTATTGTCATTCAAATTCCTTATTCAGGGTTCAGAGACCTATTGTATGATGTACAATGGTCGTCAGCTTAAAGTCACCAGTTCCATGGTCCATTCTTTTCTAGTGCCATTTATTATACACGGTGCTAGAAAGGGACAAAACATGGAAGTGGTGACTTTAAGCTGACGACCATTGTACCTTATTCGCTTTGTTTTTCATAACATTTTTGTTATAAAATGTAATCAAATTTTTAATCCAACAATAGGTATATCGAACTCAATTCACTGTTCATGAGATTATCACTTTAAATCATTAATTTTCAAGGTGTAAATTGATGACACATGCACACACTTTTCATAATACAGTAATTACATTTACTTGCAGTTTATTTCACAAAAAACAGTGTTTTACCCATTAATTTTTCTTAGTTAAATGTTTGCTATAGTGTAAATTCTTCAATATTAATTTAAAAATCCCTATTTTCGAGGGTGCTGAACGCGAATCTAAAATTAGTTATGTGCACTCGAGTCTAGTTTGCAAAAAAAAATTGTAACTTCTATACCTATATGTATACATTACATTAGGTTGAAATTGCACCATAACTAACACCTGTACCAAATTGGTATTTATATAGTGAAGGAGAATTGGAAACCGATCTTTTCAAATATCAATCTTTTGCATTACGATTTTTGAGGAATCGATCCAGAAAATCGTTCTTTTTGCAGAATCGTGCATCCCTACACACAATTCGTAGTGCAATGTGCTTTTACAACATTCTAGACACTGCATTTGTAATGTTGGTAGGACTTTCTATAAAAAGTTGTCACATAGTACTATTTTTTTTGTAATTTTAAATATACAGGGTGTATACTTATTTCTTCGGGATTTTGTGACCAAGCATAAATTAGGGATCTATTAGTCCCTTGCCCTAGTGATGATACAAAATACTAGGTACCGCGAGCGGCACAAGCGCAAACGAACTATCGATCTATCTATCCCACAATCGATATCGCTGGCGCGGCTGACGTGTAGAAACTGTAGGCCCGGACATACGCAAAAAGTCACCCCGTGACGTAATAGGGAAGGCGCGCCCAAAATGCTTTCAAATTTCAGGTATTTTTATGCTAATTATTTTGGTAAAATTAAGACTTTATTGTGCAAAATTATGCACTCGTTCGTTATAGTAGATACCTAAATGTCGAATAATAAAAATAACAATGTTTAATTTAAATGAACTGTAATACCCCATTTGGATAATAGAACTATATTTTTCAGTCCAGATAATGTTTTAAGATTAAAACGGACACACTTTTAAAAGTCCAAATGTTTTATTATCCTAATTGCGATTATCGAAAAAAGAAAAATTATATATTTAAAAGGATACTAATTGTAAGAAGAAAAAAAGTATTATAAATATTACACAGATAAGAACGAGTTAGTAAAACTGAACACAGATATTCTTTGTGTACTACATCAGAAGAGGTGACCAGTGTAAAAGTGCAAAGTGTGTAAATTGCAGTATAAAAGAAAAATGTCAAGACAAACGAAAAAGGCGAAGGAGCGGGCAAGAAGCTCTTCGTTGTCTTCAAGTAGCAGTAGTACAAGCAGTACAAGTGCGGCGAAATAAGAAGGCAAATAAAAGTAATAAAAGAGAAACCGTAAGTAAACCGCTTACACGTGAATGCTCTCAAATATGCAATCCTCAACCAACGGCTCAACTATCTACCATCATTCCGAAGTTTGACCCAGTATCTATGGAGGTGACCGACTGGATTGAAATTATAGAATATAATGTTAATATGTATAAATGGTTCGACAGTGTTACCATATTCCAGGCTTTCAATAAGTTACAATGAACGGCGAAAACATGGTACGATAGTTTCATACAAAGTGTATTAGGTTGGTGTAAGCTACCCGCCTATAGGGAACGTGAGCTGGGTTTAGACCGTCGTGACACAGGTTAGTTTTACCCTACTGATGACTTGTCGTTGCGATAGTAATCCTGCTCAGTACGAGAGGAACCGCAGGTTCGGACATTTGGTTCACACACTCGCTCGAGCGGGCGGTGGTGCGAAGCTACCATCCGTAGGATTATGCCTGAACTAGTGGAAAACTATTTTAAAAAAGACATTTAAGAGTTCTCGCAATGCTTATCAATTGTTAATGGAAGTAGTCAATCACAGATCAACAGATAGTTGTTCTTTGTACGATTTTTATTTTAGGCACATTGCAAAAATAAATAAAATGAAATTAAACTTTTCTGATCATGACAAGATGACTTTGGTGGTTGGAGCAATCAATGATATATAATATAACATCTGCAGTCGAGGCTGCAAACATTAATAAGCCCGAAGATTTGGCGGCCTATTTAAAAAAATAAAACATTTATTGACAGGTCAAAAATATTGCTCCCAGAAACCAACGCACCCATCAGCAGCGGTAGGAATCAATTATATGCTCAAAAAAAATATATATATATAACGAAGTATATAATGTGGTTTGTATTTGTTGTGGGAAAAATGGTCACCAGAGAGAAGAATGCAGAAATAAAAATAAAATTTGTAATTTTTGTAAGAAGAAGGGACATATTGAAAATAATTGTTTAAAAAAGAAAAATGGCAATGTAAAGCGAGAACAGCCACTAACCGAACGCCATAATAAATTTGGAAAATTTAAGTCTGCTAAAACTGCAAATGTAAAGTTGATCGGGCATAATAATAATTCTACAAAATTTAATAAAACAATTCAAATAAACAATAATAAAACGGACTCTTCTTTGCTAAAATCAGAAACAGCGCAAAACCTAGGATTGTCAATAATGCCCCTTGATGCAGACGTCACATTATCCGGGTTCTTTCGAACTGGTACTATTGCAACACAGTATACGAAGGCTATATACGTTATAGATAACGTTAAACTCAATATAAAATTTTATGTAATCAATAATAGGAGCCTGGATTGTGACGTCATAATTGGCAGGAACTTTACCGATGGTAAAACAATTATATACTATCGTATTGATGACACCCTTATCTTTAAAAATAGGGAACTAGCCCCTCAATGGCTATTGGAGATTAAAGGGTCAGTTATCAGATGTACAAGAGGCAGAACTTAACAAATTATTATTAGAATATAAGGACAGTGTTTTTGTGAAGCTGCATAATCTTGGCAAGGCACATTTGGTTAGTTTAAAGATTGAGCTAACCTTTGATAAACCGATGACGCATCGAGCTTATCGTTTTACTGAAGAAGATAAAAAAATTCTAAGGAACACCAGTAAAGAATTACTAACCGCGAAAATTATCCGTAAAAACGATTCATCATTTTCAAGTCCAGCTCTCCTTGTCAAAAAAGATGAACATGATAAAAGATTGGTAGTGATTATCGTGCAGTGAACAAAATAACAATAAAGAAAAATAACTGGCCTATGCCAATAATAGAAGAGATTATTGATAATTTATGCGATTATAAATATTTTACAACCCTGGATCTGGCATCAGGTTATTACCAAATTCCAATGGACCCTGCATCGGTTCCGTATACAGCATGTCCGGAAGGACAGTATGAATATATCCGCTGTCCCTTTGGATTATGTAATGCTCCCGCCGTATTTCAAAAGTTTATGAATAACATCTTTTCACCTTTTTAAGAAAATATAACGTAATTCCATATTTGGATGATATCTTAATACCCTCAAAAACGATTGAGAAAGTAAGGAAATCATAAAAGAGTATTGGCTTACACTTAAAATAAGTAAGTCATCCTTTCTGGTTGAAAATATAACGTATTTAGGGTATGAAATATCATTCAATAAAATCAATCCATCAAAAGCTAAAACTGAGGCAGTGAAACACTTTCCGCAGCCTAAAAATCAATTTCGCCAGTTGTTAGGGTTGGTGGGATATTTTAGAAAATTTATGGCAGATTTTGCACTTACCACAGCTCCGCTCACCAAGCCTTTAAAAAAAATACAAAGTGGCAGTGGAGTGAAGACCATACACAAATTGTGGAGGCTTTGAAATCAAAGATATGCGAAAAACCGGTACTATCAATATTTAATCCAACTCTGCCAACAATTGTCTATACTGATGTCAGTCGAGAGGGATTTGCAGGTATTCTTATTCAAATGGTTGATGATAAGGAGAGACCGATAGCGTATTTTAGTAAACAAACGAGCAGAAAGAAACTATCATTCATTTGAACTAGAACTGTTAGCAATTGTTAAAACATTAGAACGCTCTAAGTTTTATTTAATAGGCCAACAATTTAAAGTCATAACATACTGCAACTAGGTCAAGAATGCATTAATTAAACAAACTATTATACCACGTATAGATCGATGGGTCTTATGTTTGCAGGACTTTACATTTAGTACTGAACATAGGGCGGGTGCACAAATGCAGCATGTGGATGCATTGAGCCGAAATTTTCTAGAAGTAGTTCATGTAGTAGAGGGTTCATTAATTCAGGAGAGTGATTATCCGAGGGAAGCTCAAAGCCAAGACCAAAATATTGTAGATATTAAAGATATTTTGTTGAGTGGAGATGCTATCAATAACAAAAATGTTTTCAAAAATTACGATTTAAGGGTAATACTGTGTATCGTCTAACCTCCTATGGTAGAAGATGGTCAGTACCAAAAAGTGTAGATGGCAAATTGTAAAGGCAAACCACGATGATATAGGACACTTTGCTGTTAATAAAACTGTAGAACGAATGAAAAAACTATTGGTTTTCTAAGATGAAAAGGTTTGTGTGTTTATATCAATTCGTGTTTGCCTTATCTCTACCATAAAAAGTCAGGTTGTAAGAAATCTGGATATTTGCACTCCCTCCCCAAGTATGCTAGACCTCACCATACTCTACATTTAGACCACCTTGGTCCATTCGTGGAATCAGAACAGGGAAACAAGTACCTTTTCGTAATAGTAGACGGGTTCTCAAAATTTGTCCAGTTGGAGCCTGTGCCAGACACGTCAGCAAAATACGTAATCAAGAAACTTGCCGATATATTTAAAATTTTTGGAAACCCGAGGAGGCTCATTACGAATGCTGGTGCTACATTCACGTCGAAAGCATTTAAAGCGTTTATTGAATCAAAAGGAGTTAAACTGTTTACAATCGCTGTGGCCCTGCGTAGGGGTAACGGTCAGTGTGAACGTATAAAACGTGTAAAATAGTGCTGGATGCGTTAGCAATAACAGGATCAAACGTACAATCGACAAATTGGGACATTAATGTCGATAGCGTACAGCAAGGGATAAATAGCACAAAACACCGTGTTACACAACATACGCCTGCAGAACTTTCCCTTGGGTTGAAGCTACAAACAGATAGCGACAAACACGTCCAAAGTGATGAGGAAGCCATTATAGATGTAACAAAAATAAGATCAGAAGCAGCTATAAAACTCGAGGAAAACCGAATCAAACAAGATTTGAAATTCAATGAAAAAAGGCAGCCACCAAAGTTATATCAGGTGGGTGACCTGGTCTTAACCAAAGTTACGAGTTTCCCGGCTAATAACGACAGCAAAAAAATTGTTGCCAAAGTACAGAGAGCCCTTCAAAATAATCGAAATACTGCCAAATGACCGGTACAGAGTGAAGGAAGACCAATTTACCAAACGGTCCAATCGACCATATGAAGGGATAGTTGGTCTAGAAAACATAAAACCATTCAGCTTTCAGCATCAATAAGGTAAACACAAGTTAGCCCTCAATTTCATAAGTTAGTTCTTAATATCATAAGCAAGCCCTCAATGGCACAAGTTAGCCCTCAATGGCACAAGTAGCCCTCAATGGCATAAGTTAGTTCTTAATATCATAAGCAAGCTCTAGACGGCACAAGTTCGCCCTCAATGGCACAAGTTAACCCTCAATGGCATACATTAGCTTAAATCAGCATAGGTTCGCCATCAATGGCAAGAGTGAGCTTTCACTAGCTCGAAACTGAATACTGCAAAGTTCATAAAGAACAGGTACTTTAATTGTTTTGGTATTACAGTCTCCCTAAGGCCACTCGGGACGAGAAGCAATGCAGAATGGCCGTGTGGACCGCCATAAAACAGTGTTATGTCTTACTTCGACCTGCTGAGTCACCCAGTGACGACTTATCAATATGTGTATATAGAATATAATGTATAGAATTCATTCGCTATGTTAGCTTAGTTAAGACGTGTTGTTCTTGAAACCTTTAGATTATATATATATATATATATATATATATATATATATATATATATACAGGGTGAGTCAGTCATAATGTCATTAATTTTAACCACGTATTCGGGAGGCCTAATAAAGGCAGAAAATCGAAAAAAAAAATTTTTTACTCGACCTTAAAAATAAACAAATCACCCTATAAAAATCAGTAACACGACGCTCCTGGTACGCTACGATGGCGCACCCGACGAAATTCTAATGTCACAGACTTGCCGTATTAACCATGGATGCCACATTTACATACATAATATCATCTAACACATCAGCGTGTTATTCAAATTTACCTCCATTTAGCACTCTGCATTTCCCGCATTTCTTCTAGATCATGCCACACATTGGAGGGGGGATTTAGAGAATACAAGCAGTAGTTTGTTTATTTCGGTCTAACCTCACGTATTTGGCGTAAATTCACAACGCATAATTTTACAAATTCCGATTATGTGGAAATGGTAGTGTTATACGGAGAATGTTTACGAAATGCGACTGAATTTTATTAATAAAGTGCTATGGACGGATAAATAATGCAGTTATAATTATGTGGGCTGTAAACAGGTTAGTATCATACTACTTAAAAAAACAATACATTTCTAGGCTAGATGTACGTAACTACAAATTGTACATTTGGTTATGTGTGCGGTTAATTGTACTTACGAGTAATACCTAAAATTCATATTTATTTGTAAAACGTAGTGCAAACGTAATATCAAAATTATTAAACTGTAATAGCCTAGCATTCGAAAACATTTATTTATTATCTACATTTGTTTTTATTAACAATTAAATCAATATTTAAGGAAAATTCATTCATGTATCTAGATTAAAAATAGTTTTACTCCTTGTCGTTAAATAACAGTACAAAAACTAGGTAATTCAGGTTATTGACCTAATAAGGTCAAGGTCAAGATTAACTCGATTAGCAGCGTGCCATTTCGGTCTTGGACAGTTTTCTGTCGACAACACGATGGTTTTTATTAAATACTTAGTATTTAAACACGAAACACTTTTCAGCTTCTCAATAATTTACCCATTGGGTATAGGTTTTTATGTAATGTACGTAAATGGTTTATTACTCAGTTTATTATTAGACACGTTGGAGTTTTGTTGCAGTCATAACGGCTACATTTGCTCAGAGAAAATCGACACGCGAGTGTACGGGTATCGTTTGATTGGGCTTTATTTTCTATGGGAAAACCTGAGTGGACCGCGTTACTTGCAATTTTTAATAGAATTATTTGTGTATTATTATTATTTGATTTTATTGGGTATTAACATTTTAAATTATTATTGGCTGAAGTTGAACTGAGCAAGAAAAAATGATATTCTAAAATAGTCAGTACAACCGTTTATTTGTGATGTCTAAAACCTAGGTGAGTAGGTACTACATATATAGAAAAATATTACAACTTGACAACGTTGCATCACGTCGATATCGAGTTGAACTGTCAGCTGTAACCGACCAAGGCTGTGACCGGTCAGTGACAGTCTGAAAAGGGGGTTTAAATAATGATTTGAAAATATTTTTTTTCGGCGTAAATATGCATTTAGATTTTTTTTTAATCACGTATTCGCATTATACTCATTATTCCCTATCTCCTCTTAAAATTAATGACATTATGACTGACTCACCCTGTATATATATATATATATATATATATTGAGTGCTTAAGTTATTAATTTATTATCCTGACCCACCTTTGTAGAATTAGATAACTGGGACAGTTTAAGACTATTACTATTAGAATTATTTGGAAACGGTCATCCTATTGTTTCGTTACAAAATAAATTAATTCGCAATCAGCCAAAAATTATCTCCGAAATTATTAGGACATAAAGTTATGAGTATTTGCGTAGGTAATTTAGTTGCTAAAACTAATAAACAAAACAGACCACTTGAAGAAAAACAAACAACAAGTTTATATTTTAATTATAAATAATTCATTAGAACAAGGAGTATTAAAAATATTACTGAATCAATACCGCAGATCAGGCGCAGAAACAAATCAAATCATTTCTAGGTTTATTAAGATTCTACCGCCGCGCGCCGTTTCCCACCCACATCAATGACTATCAATGCTTAGCTTAGCTTAGTACGCTGGAAACTGAAAGTTTCCGCATATGATTAAGAAATTAAATATAAACCTGGTACTATCAACAAAGTAGCAGGCCCCTGTATTCACTATCTCAAATAAAAATTGGGGAATCATCTGGAACAGACGAAATGTTACAATTACTAGACATCTGAAAATCAAACGGTTAATTTATTTCATGAAGAACCTACCTTTACTATTGGTATTACAGAAAAACCATTAATTAATTATGAAAATCAGTTGAGAATTTCTGAATTGCCCCATCTAAAAACAAATGCCTCTTTTGTTCTCATTGATAAAAATCGAGTAAATTAAATCGCTTTAAAAACATCTTTCTGGAAGTTGAAATATTTAGCTTTATTAAACCTTTTCAAAATTTAATCGAATTAAATTGTTTCTACTTTAAATATTGAAAAAAGATGTCACAGATAATAGAGAACAAAGAACTATTATACGTTATCATCATCTAGCCAAACAAGTACATCATGGCTTTAATCAAACAACAGCCTTTATTAGAAGATTATATTATTGGCTACTGATAGACAATGATGTAAAAAATGTGTGCCATGCCAGTTCAGATTAACATTGATTGATTCCTTTTCGAAATTGGGCCATAAATGTTGAAAAAAATATGTTAGACATAATTAACGCTTTTCTAACCTTTGCTAGTTGTTTTAATTTTCCAAAAGAAATCGTTTGTGACAAGCCTTTAATTCCCAACTGTTCAAAGAATTCTGTAAAGTTCACTACGTTAAATTACATCCATACATTCGACTTCGAATTTCTATCGAACATTTTCATTCTACCCTCTTTAAGGGTATAATGTTCGGCCAAACAGTGTAGCTTTTATCAGGCTCCGCCCATCAGCACGGCAAATTTAAGTTTGTGTCCCTGTAAGTTAGGCAATAGGGCATCTGCACGTGACGTCACAATTTTCAAGGTCGTTGTTTGGAGGATAAACAAAAGTATAACCTTATATTTATTCCAATTTATTATTAAATATTTGAGTGTTATTTGTATTATAAAATGCCTAATTATTGTATGGTAGTAAACTGTGGCAGTAATTCTGCAAGAGACAATGTTAGTTTCTTCAGAATTCATTCTGAATTCGACAGACATAAACCATTTAACCAGTTAGCATCTGAGAGGCGAAAGGCTTGAATGAATAGTTTAAAAAGGGCTGACCTTACAGAATCCAAAATTAAATTTGGAAGAAAATATTCAAAACATAAAAGAGCAAAAATTAGGTATACATTTATTATACTATAGGGAAACCTGCAAATTTGCACGAGCAAAATAATCCGGATTGGATCCCCACTGTGAATATGAGTTATACATCTGGTACTTCATCAAAAGAATCAAGAAGAGATAGATATGAGGCGAAATATATTAAATGAAGAAAAGAGGTTTGAAAAAATAAATCATATCAATTTTCCGTGGCTGTGCAAACGCCACAGCAGCATATGTATTGATTGTATTTAGTGGCAACCTATTTCAGGACTAAATTTTTATTTATTCTTATTCTGTGGATACCTACTTTTGGAAAACTTTGTTTAAAACTGGCACATATTTCTGCTATTTACGAATTCAAATGTTTTCAGTACCTAATATTTTTGTGAAAAGTTAATATTTTATATAAATTCTAGTAGAATGAATACCATATCGGAGTACCATTTTTTAGTTATAAATAAATATTTCTTTTGTAGGTAATTTAGATTATTTGAAATGAAACTGTTTTAGCATGTTGTATATGCATACCTACATACATAGTATGCGTACATTTTCCGTGAGAAAAATTACTTATTTTCTAAGCCTTTAATATGCTTTAAGGGCGCCGTATTCTTGAAATAGTGTTTACAAATACAAGTAATTTAAGAACTGAATAATATAGAATTTAGCAAATAACAAGAATGTTATCTCATGCCACCTGCGAATATTTAAATGTACCAAGTAAAATCAATACATAACGTCAGAAAACGGTCTATCCAGCAAATTTTTAGGTACCTACTGAAATCTTTCAAAATACGTATTTTTAAATAGATGTAAGTAACATAAACTTACATAGTTCTGCATATAAGATTGTTCACGTTTGTTGATAAGTATCTGAAAATAATTGTTAAAATGTGTATTTAGAATAGCGAAATAATGTGTATCATACAAATGCTTTTTAAAAGTTAATATATTATTTGAGGAGAGTTTAAACAGTAAAAGTGGATAAACAAAACATCAGTAATTTTATTTTTGATATTACTTTTGCTCTACTTGTTTTATTTTTCGAGATTTCAGTACCTAAAAAACCACAAATTTGATGTATGTGTATAAGCACTTTTATTATGTAACAAATAATTTACAGAATTTGGATATAAAGTTTTAGGAAAATCTGCTTCATTATCAGATTGAATGTGTATGGATCTATTCCAATTTCACTTATTTTATGTCTATATCCATCAGCACTCGCATCATCTATGACTTTCAGTGTATACGAGTAATAATATTCACTATACATGATTATATAAATGAAGGAATATTGTAGCCACAAAAAAACGAAAAATAATAACAACAATAAACTATAACCAGAACACAACCACTTAAGGTAACGTGAAAACATATAATAAATAAATAGTAATAAATACGTTTGAGGTTATGATCGCTGTTTGTTTATCCTCCAAGCCAGTAGCCACGCCTATTTTGATCACGTGCCGCAGATGCTCTATTGTATGCAGAAATTTAGCAAAACATGTCTTCTTGGCGGACAGATTTCATAAATATAAATGCAAAAAATTTAAATCTGAGGCAATTGTCTTTTATATGAAGATTTCATTTACTAGCCTACAGCTTTATTTTTTTATAATAGTGCCTAACAACGTCTCACCGTAGTTCTAAATGTGAGCAATATTGCGACCGACATATTGTTCAGATCTATTTTTTTGTTGTTGAAAATATGGCTCTGCTGTCTAGTAAAATAGACTTTTATTAGTTAATTAAAACTTGCTCCATCTTAATACTAATTTCCATTGAGGAGAAATATGAAAGCGCGTGGACGTCTAAAAACGGCTTTATAAAATTGCGAACATTACAGCCTTAAGCCCGCTTTACATTAACAATTTCTTTGTCAATTAATTGATCAAGTGGCTTTGTCAAGTCAATTGACAAATGTAATACTAAAACTTGGACATCAAATAAATTGATGAAGAACTTCGTCAAGTTATACGACTTAAAACTTGTTCTAATTTTTCGTCAATTTTTACTTCAATTCACGAATACCAACCTAAAATAAATGTAAATATTTAACCAGTAACCGAGCAGCAGCAATAATAAATGCAATGGAAGCTTTTTTAACTGTTTCTCACTTTTTTTTGCCTTAAAGTATAATTAATTAGTAAAGTTACTTTTCTTTTTTAACAGTTTTTGTTTCGTATACAAATGGTAATGATATAACGTCAAAAGATAAAATTACTTTTAGGTTGGTACGGGTGGCATCTGACAGTAAAATTGTTAAGAATGCTCTTCATAGGACGCCATCTTGTAAATCACTAATTTTCGAATTTTGATCTTAATATTCAATGAAATTGGCTCATTTTTAAAAAGGAATTATAAAATTAATATGTAAATGGCGGACGGTCCCTAACTTTAAGAAAAAATCAGTAATAAAGAAAATAAAAATAAAATATCGTCCAAGTTGAAATAATGGACCGTCCGCCATTCTATGTAGAAATACAAACAAGCACTTCCTAAATATTTTACCTGAAAAGCTTTATTTTTTTCTAAAAACGAAAATTGGCAAAACATATTTTCTGCTCCAGGAAGTGCTGCCATCTAGTAAGAAACTTAAGTACAACCAATCAAATATAGTTTTAAAATATGCAACCAAATATACATGCAACAAAAGAAGTAAATGTGAAATATGGGGCCAAATATAAAGTAATAATAGACCCTATGAATGAACTAATGTAATTTATATTTAAGGGTCAAAATTGAAACATGTTTCAGAAACTATTCGATTGGGTCTCGGTAGCATAATATGATGGTACATGCATACAAGAAAAATCCAAACACCTGTGTTTAATTTGTCGTTTTTGCGGTGTTTTTTGCGCATTTTGACAATTTGAGTCGTCCTTATCTTTTATTTGAAAATTGAGATATACGCTCTTTTACCTCTGTAAGGTATATTGTAAAAACTGATTATTTTAGTTTTCAAATACTTCATATTATGAGAAAAACTTGTGATTTGTGAAATTTATTCAGGATGGGAAGGATTCAGAACTGGAATCTGAAAAGTATTTATCATCCAAAAAAAAAAAAAATAAGTTGGTGCAAAAATGCAGAAATAGGTAAGTACAGAGCTGATTTATTCAGTAAATGAAATAAGAGTAAGTTTAAATTAAATATTTAAAATGAATAATGTTATAAAATTATTAATATTAAGAAAAATCAAAGTTACAAAAAATTATACTTTCTTTCTTTTGCAAAAGTATACCTTATATGTATAGAGTGATGTTTTATTTTATTTGGTTCCAAATGTTTAATACACAGCAATATTTTATATAGAGCAACCATGAACTTTTAACAAAAGAAAAATTATATTTGTGTGTATAAATGTGAACTTTATTTTTTACTCAAAGCCTGTAATACTTATCACAATATTGTTAGAAATAAAACACATTCGAAATTCAACAGGCATTAAAAAAAATTGTTTTCGATCGAAAAAATTAACCTAAAAAAATCTAATGACAAAGGATACTTTATTACAACACCTTATAACAGGACAAAGATAATAAAAAAATTCTCATCCAGAAGAAGCTGTTTTATCAGCTATATGTCTTGCCAAATTTCACTTCGTACTTTTAACGTGTTTGAAAGAAATAATATAATAAATAATAATATCTTCCAACTTATAAAAATGTTCAAACAAAAAAGTATTAAGTCACTATTTAGGTGACCAGTTTAGGCCCTTTGATGTTGGAAGGTATGTGTCAAATTATGAACATAGGTATAATGCAACCCTAGTGATTACATGTACAAAACTAGACAAAAATCGACACTCACCAAAAAGTTATTAGAAAATATAAAAAAAAATTACTTCTACTATGCTTCTACTATCAATCTTTGTGATCTTTATTATAATCATATAACCTTCCTCATCTCGTCCCATAAAAATTATTTAAAAAACTACAACTCATTTATACATTTCAGACAATCAAGCTCGGACATGGTCAGTTATGGTGGAAATGAAAACATGATAGAAGACAAAGTTGTGGTGGAATTGTTACAATGACAAAAGACGATGTTAGATATGCTGGAATTGAATAGATGACGGAAAATGAGTAAGTATACTATAGTATTGACTAAGAAATACCTATGCCATCAGTGCAATAAAAGAGATTTTTCTGAAAAGTGAAGTTGATAACTAGTTATGTTACTGTGTGTGGATTGATTTTGAATATATAAAAATGACATTCAAATCAGTTTCTTTTTAAATACATTTTCTAATTCATACTTTTTTTTTCGATTTATAGTAGAAGTGAAGTTTTATACCAGGATGACCTTGTTGAAACAGAAAATATTTGCAGTGGATATGTACTTCTAAAAATATTACTAAGCAAACTTTTTTATTTACTTTTAATTATTATAGGTCACTACCAGAATTACAAGTAGAAGCAACAGTTCAAAATCAGGCATCTTCAGCAGGACGAATTGTCGGGGAAGATATAAATAAGGCATTCGTTTTGGATAACATAGCTATTGATTCTGGATATTCTGGCAGTGTCTTTCGTACTGTAGCATGGAAGACCAAAGAAGATGCTGGAAAAGAGAAAGCAGATATATATGACAAAGAATCTGGGTGAGGTAAACAAATATGATATACCTCTTATTATTACAGTTGTTGCCGATAGTGGTTGGGGTAAAGGTTTCTATTCAGTAAATTATGATGCCAAATCTGAAATGGCAACAAATGTTCAAATTATTTAATACTCTAGCAACACAGTTGCATCTAATTAACGTTAATAATTTGACTAAATTAGTGGTTCTCAAGCAGTGGTACGCAGAGCCTCTTAAGGTAGTACGTGTAGAATGGGAATGCAACATTGTCGATACTCGATAAGACAATAAAACATGGTTTTGGTTGTTAATATGATTTTGTTGATTGTTTGGTATGTACCATTGACTTTTTTTATAACTTTTGAGAGACAATAAAAATTTTCCCAAAATCCACCACACGTGGCCTTAATTGCTACAGGTAGGTACGCGACTGAGTAATAGTTACACATCAGTGGTACGTGAAAAAAAAAATAGGTAATATAAACATCCTATTCAACATCTTTTTAATAACTGTTATGCACATTTAATTTCAATTTAAGTATGAAAACTAAAGACGGTTTCAGTAGACAATTTGTTTGTATCTATAGACTTTATGTTTAGTTGTATTATTAACGTTAATTAAATGCAACTGTGTTACTTGGTACTACTGCATTTGTTCACATGCAGAATTAAGAGACATGAGCATACCGGTTCACAAATGTTATAAGAACTATCGGTCTATGGCATCAACTAAGGGTTTTAAAAAAAGCATGGAAATGCATATGGTGTGATTTTTAAACGATGAGCAGATGGAGACAACAGTGTTCACACAATATTGATAGAGAGCAAACTATATGGGAACATTCTTGTTGAGAAAATTGAATGTCAAAGTCATATTCTGAGAAACTATATACAGGGTGTAACAAAATAGCAGGTGATCCGATTAACTGCATATTTTCACCGACAAAATATGACGTTTTAATTGTAGGTACTTTTATATATACAAAAATACCTTTACCACTTTATTTATCAAACTTTTTATTTCAGAGAACTATGGGCTTTCTAGAGTTTTCCACTGCTGGAGTGGATATAATGTTCTACTTCGATAGTCTAGTAACTGTAAATTTAATAAGTAGAATTTTTAAATAAAATTTATAAAAACATGCTTTTGTTTCTTTACGATATAAATCCACAATAATTATTGAACAACTTTAGTTGTAATGTTGTATTGATTTATAATGAAATAGCACTAACCGTACAGTTCAAGACGAGTCTATATGCACATAAGTATAAATTACTAGCTATTTCTTTCATGTTTTCGTACTTACATAATCGTCAATTATTACTAACATTGTATGGTGCACTATATTTATATTTTTTTCTGAGTCGTAGTTAAATTATACATTATTATCAATTTACAATAACTTTATAGTTTTTCAAAACCATAATTTACTATGAATTGAGTTTTGGTGGACGGCAATTTTTAACAAAAAATTAATAATATTTTATTCACATATTTCTGTTTAGAGGAAAACGACAATTCAAAATAGAAATTGTTATTTTTGTAAAGTCATTCTGTTCAAAAATTTTTAGTTTTCCAACATGTAAACTGCCTAATTAATGTAGTTAATTCTAAAACTGACAAAAATTAGTTAATTATGCATATATTTCTGAAAAAAATACGTTTTTCAATAGATTATATACATAATTTGAAAAGAAAATATAAATAGCTATTGTGTATGTTTGGTTGCGGACAACCAGTACTAAACTCATTGGCGAGGGGAACATTCCGGTGGAGACGTAAGGGACGAGGAATTTCAGCGCGGACTTGATCAGCTGGTAGAGAACGCCCTTAAGAAACTTGACAAAGCTCTGAACATATGTAAAACCAAAGTGCGACCTTGAAGAAATTGATGAATTAATTCATCAATTTCTTCGACAATAAATTGTTAGTGTAATGCCCGCTTTTTACCGTGCACTTTCTATTAAAAAACCTATGTGTATTAGGTTATAGCAATACTATTCACAATAATATAATAATATCTCTGATATATATATCTGAAATTCATGAAGAAATTGAAAAACAAAAAGATAAAACAACAAAAGCCAATGAAAAACGTGAAGTGCCCGTGGATATTCAGATATGGAAATTTATGTAAAAAAATCTCTAGTATTCAAAATACTTAAGAAAAAACAAACATTTTCGAGGTTTAAAAGATTTGTTGTCTCTAAACTTTTGAACAATGCAGACAAGAGTGTTCTAAGTAAATGATTGAGGTCATATTATATGTATACAGTCAACCAAAATAATTCATGTATGATATCAACTTATTTTTAAAATAAAATTTATTCAATATCCAATCCAACAATACAATCACAAAAAATAATGTAGCAAATATCCATTTCTTCAAATATATTAACTTTCTACACTATCACTATATACAAGGTGTAACAGTAGTAAGTATTCAAAACTTGTGAGCTTGTAAAACAAGTCGAAAAATTACGAAAACCTTAGTACAACTTTTATCAGTGGCGGTTCCTAAGGGAGATACGCTCACTTAAAGGGGTAACCTCAGAAACAGTTTTTAATGCGTAACATCAAAACGGTTCAACATTAAGTCACGAAATTTTGGTGAGATATTAACCTTGACGTGCTTAATAAGTCTCATAAAATACATTTCAAAATTTTCTACAGGGGCGTGAGAAAATGCAAGGCTCTGGTACAAATTTAATCATATCTTTTTTGTAGTTAATTTTTTCTAGTTTCTGACTCCAAAATATTAAAATATTAAATATTTAATATAAAAATGGTACTCTTGTTAAATTTCAATAGGATGTACCGTTTTTCAGTAAAATCGATTTCAATCATTCCTAACGTGATCCACATTTAGCATCCAATACATAGCCAAAATATTAATTGCAGTGTGCCATGGAGAAAACAACTACTCTGACAGTTAACAGAAATGTCAAGTATTTTTAGTTTGAAAATTGTGTTATTTGAGTCTACACAGTGCTATTTTATAATGAACAAAAATAGATAAAAATTATTTAAAAATGCAACAGTATACATATTCTGAGTATGTAGATATGCTTTTGACGTTAAGTGGAGTGCCATGGGTGTGTGATAAAATATTTCTTTGCACCGAAAGGCGTTGTTTTTCTGTTATTATATTACGGTATTTTTATTTGTACTATTGTTTTTAATTGTTACTGTTAAGAGTGTTAAAAATACTTGACATTTTTGTTAACTGTCAGATTAGTTGGTTTCTTCATGGCACACTGCAATTAATTTATTTGGCTATGAATGTTGAATGTGGGGCACGTGAAATCAATTTTACTGCAAAACGGTACATCCTATTGAAATTTAACAAGAGTACCTTTTTTATGTTAAATACTTCAAATTTCAATATTTTCGAGTCAGAAACTAGAACAAATTAAGTACTAAAAAGAGATATGATTAAATTTGTCCCTGAGTCTTGCATTTTCTCAGCCCCCTGTAGAAAATTTTGAAATGTATTTTATGAGACTTATTAAACACGTCAAAGTTAGTATCACACGAAAATTTCGAGACAATGTTGAACCGTTTTGATGTTACGTATTAAAAACTGTTTCTGAGGTTACCCCTTTATGTGAGCGTATCTCCCTTAGGAGCCGCCACTGACAAAAGTTGTACTAAGGTTTTCGTAATTTTTCGACTTGTTTTACAAGCTCGCAAGTTTTGAATACTTACTACTGGTACACCTTGTATGTTTGTTTCTTGCAATTCTAATTTATTGAGGTAATTGGTCGTTCAAGAATCAAGTGCATAATATAATCATTTTATTTTATAAAAAAAACATATTTGCATACTTATTTCTTAACAATTTTTTTTGTAGGCCTTCATGTTTGAGAGCTGTCTTGGTTTAGCTGTTACCAAATGGGGAAGCAAAACTTGTGAGAAACTGGATGTTGATTATTTTAGATGCTGGCAGGGGCTGAAAAAAAATTTTAACGGATCTTATTAAAATTTGATTAACCATTAGTGTATCAAAAAATTATTTTTTCTAGATAACTCCATTATGTTTTGTCCGATATAAGTCAACGATATTACCTTGCAAATGAAATGCCTATGTTATTACATTTATTTTTTATAGGTATTAAGCTAAGCAAATATAGGTGTTCATTCTGTTTTGTTATTTTTATATAGATATAGAGTTAAGATTTGTAAAGTTCAGAAACATGTAATCGAATGTTAATTCATGAAAATTATTAAAAGTTTCGCAAACACGGTTTGAGAAAAGTTTTAATGTTTTAAATATTTCCCGTCTGAAAACAAATGAATTTTACTTTTTTATTATTAAGACAAAATAATAATTTTAAAGTAAAATTGTTCAGGGGTGGGTAAAATTGGAAGGCTTAGGTAAAATGTTACACCACCTTTGTTATGGTCTCTTGCTGTTTACTTATTTAAGATTAGGATTTTAAAATTTGGACCTTTTTACACAGAAATTTTCTTCAAAATTACCCATTTTAGTATACAAATAATAACTTTCTCTGGTGGACCAGTTTAGAACATTCCGCTAAGATACTTCAAATTATATGAATTGTCATCAACCACGTGTTTGGAACTGTGGAGATTTTCTGCCAAACATGAAAAAATACATAACTGAATTTGGGGTCATATTTCATTAAGTCAAATTTCAAATATTGAGACACTACATAAAAACAAAATTATCAGAAATATAATGTATGATTTTAGTAGACAACACATATATTTGCCAATTTATGATAATTTGCAAGTCAGGGTAAATAGTCTCCTCCTCTCGAGGAGGAACTAGTAGACCAAACAGCCAGTTCATATAATTCATCACATCCAAAATTATAACAAACAACATTATTTACATCAGGACATTCTGAACTGGTCACCATTAAACACAGTTTTTGTAGGTCGTTTAGATAAGAAAAACAAAATTACCTACATTATTTTTTTATTGGTCGCTATAAATATTGAAACAATTTTGTCATTTCCCAATACATGTTTATAAAGCCTTGTCCTCATGGACAAGGCAGATTTTGATTTAAATTATTAATCACGGGAAAGTATCAATTTCTGGTGAATTTCGCAAAACAGAAATATTATCGATATTTTATGATGAAAATGAGAGAAAATATTGAAGTTGACAAAATTCGCTAAACGTTGAGACTTTTCCCGCCATTAAATAATACGCGCAAATTTTCGCGTCTATGAGTGGACAAAACTTAAGAACTTTTTTCTTTATTTTGATTATTGTTTATGAAAGTATAGATCGGTGTCTCAGTGTCAAAAAGTGGAAAAGACGTATTATACCTATTAATTACTATAATCATATAAGGATAATACAGTATATATTGTTTAGCCCTAGTGGGTAATATATATGAAAATGAAAAAAATTCCCGAATCCAAAATAGAAGGAAGAATATAGCATAGCATAAAGAGAGCTATATAAAATTAAATACATTTCAACTTTATTACGGATCCACAAAAAGTTAATATTTTCAAGATTTCATGAAATTCAGCATAAAATGTGCGAAATTTCGGACCATGAAAACTAAACAGGGATATTAATCTGTTATCTGTCAATACCGTATATATTTATCAAATATACGTTACCTATTTTCTTGGTAATAACAACACATAGCAATAATTAATCGTACACACCATTATGTCGCCGATAGCGACAAGGGTGTCATAGATGTGAATGCCAGCGCAGCACAGACCGAAATAAGAGCGAAACCTTATACCTACTCGCGCCAATATCCTTGGCAGAATAAATGACCTCGGATGAGTGGGATCTCTCTTTATCCACTTCTTCGAGGTAGGCCTCGTGGAGGTGGGTTTCCTTCTCCGGTCAGCTTCGACCGTAATTACGGCCGATGCTGGCGGCTTGGGGCTCCTGTCCTGGCAAGCCCCGTCGGCAAGGGCTTATCTTCTGACGCTCCTCTGTATCCTCTTCTTTCTTCGCAGACTCGTTTAACCCCCGGGCGTAGTCATGTTTGGCCGCGGCGCGAGCGCCTCCGGCCGGGTAGGGGTTTGGGCAAGGTCGGATTAGCACTATGTCTCTAGGGAGACGCTAGGACAAAGAACTTTAAAGGCCATATCGTCCAGCGTCACGGAAAGGAAAGGATAACGAAGCCCGCCTAGGCAGGCTCCGGGGTAGGGTAAGGAAAAGTCAAAAATTCTCTTCTTGGTCGTATTCTTGATCCTGGCGGTCCTGAAACAGAAGAAGAAGCCTCAACTTACCCCGCGTCCAGGAGTTGAAAGCTAGGGCGTCTGTACCTGGCGGCCGCATCGGGTCGAGTCCACCGCCGCCTGGATCAGCTGATTGCTGGCTTTCTGCCACTTAGGAAGGACGCAACCAGGCCGACAGAGTAGCCAAAGTCGAGCATACTAATCCTGACTTAACCCAAACCCTTACCTTGACTACCCAAGGGGGTAACGAGTGAGCGAAGAAAGAAGAGAAGACATAAGAGCGCCAGAAGATACGCCCTTGCCGATGGGACTTGCCAGGACAGGAGGAGGTTCCCAGAGTCGCCGGCATCGGAGGCTGACCGGAGAAGGGAACCCACCTCTACGAGGCGTCCAGGCCTACAGTGGGTAAAGAGAGATAGTCCCTCTCGACCCTGCTCATCCAAGGTCATTTATTCTGCCAAGGATATTGGCGCTAGGCATCAGTTCACCACCAGCCGTTCCATATTGAAGATCATGCGTCGTGAGTGTTTTTGAGCCTATATTAAGAAAACCGTTGCCGTCGTGACGCGCCAATACTACATCCAGTTCAGCCATTGCTGATATTCTAACGCCAGTGCGTCATCCATTCCAGGGTGTGGTCATATTCCTAAGCCTAATATTCCTACGCCTAGTATTCCTACGCCGTGTTACTACGCTAGTGCTTCGATAAACCTCTGGCATCCACATCGGATTCAGAGCCGTAGTGTTTCCTGCGATTTCACATCTATCTACGGTTTGGAATTTTTACCAAAAAAATTCCTGGCGCCCTGTTTTCCACGCACCATGAGCGTTTCACATCCTCAGGCCACATCTCTTATTTACCGATGCCTTCGGACGAAGCTCCGAACCGCATACGCCTTGAGAAGCTAGCCTAGGCCGAGTTAATCGTGCTCTTTTCGGTTCCACGCATATTCCTACACCAAACTACGCCACAAAAACCGAAAACGAGAACCGTATACGTTTACAAGAGTTGGTTGTTATGATGGGGTTTCTTGGGACGGGAAATGCGACCATTAGAATCCTTTTAAATCGCTTCAACTTTTTTGTACCACGGTCTATTTTATTTTGGAATAGAAAAACATTTTCTCCTACCTTTTCTACTTAAGAAATGTACACCGTATTGAAGTCTCTAGAAGCAGCCGTTTTCGTTAAAAACTCTAAAAATGGTGATGCATGCAAATTATGTATTACAATTCTACCTTACTTTTATCTAAAAAACAAGGTATAACACTTTAAAGACTAATGGCCATTTCCACCGTTTGTTTTAAGCTCCGCTTACCCGTTAAGGAACCTTAAAAATACAATTTGCCTTCCACCGTTTACTAAACCCGACATAAAATGTCTTAAACCTTCTTAAATATAAGCCCTCGAAATTCTAGGCTTATCTCTTTTAACGATACTTAAAGGTTCTACATAACCTAATTCAATAATTTGGTTTTATTATTTCCACTGAAAAATAAAAAAAAATAATGAACTATGATGAAAATGATATATTTAATAATGATTTAGATATATTAAAAATAATAGAGTATGGTTTTCCTCGAAAAGTGTACGAGAGAAGTGATCACTTCCATACGATGGATAATTTAACTTTTTTTAGCAGACACCGGCTGTATAAAGAAACAGCTGCATATTTTGACCTTAATCGAAGAGGATCTTGAATTTCCAAGTAATATGTAAGCTCTTAAAAAGAATCACTGATAAAATTACAAAAAAATACATTTATTTTTAATCTTTAGTAATAATTCTGTATCGCCAATAAAACGGACTTCCTTTTTTTGTTTTCAAAAAACATTAATGATTCTGCTGTTCTGTGAATATTATTTGGCGACAGTGAGTTAAATTCACCTGCTATCATATTATTTCTTGTACAGACATTATCGGTTTTTATTCTCCACCATCCTTTTATAATTTGCTATTATGTTAATTAGTAATACTTTTTCTTCATTGCTAAAATTTGCCAATCGTGTTTTTTTTTTCGGAATTATTTCCATTATAAATCCTACCAATTCGAAAACAGAACTTAGCAGAACAACATAAAGTCAGAAGTCAGAACAGTGAGAGTGAAGTGTCACACTTTTGAGGTTAAGAAATAGGCATGAAGCTAACAACTTGTGCAAAAAACCGAAAAATTATGAATATTGGCTTTTTAGGTAGTCTTTACAAATGAAACTTAATAATTGTGCGGTGGAAACATTACTATTTTAAACTAGGCCTAAAATTTTAACCGCCCTTAGTTAACTACACTTAAAAGGCAATGCGGTGGAAATGGCCATAAGAACTATTAATTTTTAATCAAAACAACCTGATTTTTTTGTGAAAATTGCAAAAATTAAATCTCTAAACAAAATGTACAAAACCTGACAATAACTTTCGAATCATTCCAATACATAAATTGCATGCATCGCCAGTTATTAAAGAATATGTAATTATTTCTTTTTAAATTTAACATCCTGTATATCCTAAACGAAGCGTTTCCTAAGTTCATAGGAATTTTTTTGCTTAAAATTGAACGTAGAACAATATGCTGAATCTACATTTCCTCCTGAAACACCCTGTATATAAGTCCACAAATAAAATATTTTAGTCACAGCACAACAATAACACAATAACAATACCTACTTAGAGGTCCACACATCGGCACCTACTCGAGTCCAGATAAATAATAAAATATAGAATAAAAAACCCTTTAGGATGGTTAAGGTGCCCGTATCTCTCGCCGTAAAATGATCAAATTTGTGGTGTTGTTTAGGTACTGAAATCTCGAAAAATAAAACTCGTAGAGCAAAAGTAATATCAAAAATAGAATTATTGATGTTTTGTTTTTAACTATATAAACTTTCCTCAAATAATGTAATAACTTTTAAAATGCATTTATATGACACACATAATTTCGCTATTCTAACCCCACATTTTAACA
The DNA here is from genome assembly GCA_025584915.1 of Monochamus saltuarius. Lineage (NCBI taxonomy): Eukaryota > Metazoa > Arthropoda > Insecta > Coleoptera > Cerambycidae > Monochamus > Monochamus saltuarius. The sequence continues at coordinate 33,221,528 of CM046727.1, forward strand.
ATTATTTTCACATACTTATAAACAAAAGTGAACAATCTTATATGCAGAACTATGTAAGTTTATGTTATAACAATGTTTACATCTATAGTTGAATTTTAAAAAATACGTATTTTGAAAGATTTCAGTACCTAAAAATTCATTGGATAGATTGCTTTCTGATGTTAAATATTGATTTTACTTCGGTACCTTTGAATATTTGCAGGTGACATGAAATAACATCCTTGTTATTTGCAAAACTCTATATTATTCAGTTCTTAAATGTCTAAAATTATTTATATTTGTAGAAAACACTTTTTCAGGAATACGGCGCCCTTAACCACGTGCCGTCTTTTTGTGTAAATACATAATATCGTACAGAAATATTATATATATAAAATACATAAATAAAATAAAAAAATATGCGACCGGCGAGCGAGATAAAAGATCATGCATCTCGCTTGCAGTATCTTTCTTTTTTGCCCAGATTCTATTAAAATTCTATTAAATTTTGGCGTGAATGAAATAATAAGTTCGATTTTTTGTTAGTCAACCACGGTAAAATTTGTATTTAAATTGAAATATTCTTAATTATGAACACATTCTGATAAAAAAAGTCCCGAAAAAATTTAACTTTATCATAAAAAAACGTCTATGAAAAGTACCCAAATTTGATTTCATTCATTGGTTTCTCATGCAGAATGTGTATAGCCTTGTGTTAGAAAGTTGAAATAAAATAGATTTTAAAAGAAAATTACAAGCAGTATATTGCTTAAAGTTGGGAAATAATTAAGCTAACAATAATCAAATGTGTTACTGCGTTCGGATCTATATGTCGAATGGTGCGACCGGGTCCCGTGCTCTGATCGCTGATGTCGCTATTCCTGCCGATCTAGGCGCTATTGGATTTCCCCCTTCGTCTCTAGTCTCGGCTCTCAAAGTGCCACCAAGTAAGAGTTCCAGCATCCGTCATCATTTCTAACATGGCCTTTCCTGACTTTAGAGTGTCCCCACTCTAACATTATGCAGAAAGCATCCCATTGAGTCCAACCTAGAGCAGAAAATTCTAAAAGCATTCACATTTTTCTTTCATCTGTGTTTTATTGTTTAAAATTATGTAATAATACAACATAAAAGAGACACTTCTGCATCACTGCACCAGAGGGGAATAATCCTAACCCAAATAAACACAAATATAAATATAAACCGTGTATGCATACACCAAATAAAGCATAATTTGGCTAAATAAACATAATACTTAAAACTAAGGAGCTCCTGAGCATCCAGGTGACCAAATTCCGGTCCACCTGACCTTAAAACTAACCAGGCGACCAAATTCCAGTCCACCTGAACTTAAAACTAACCCAGGCGACCAAATTCCGGTCCACCTGAACCACGGTGTAAGATAAATAGGTGATGCGACAAGCCGACTGAAAGTGTCTCGGTTCCGTTAACGCGGCGTGTAGAGAGAGATAGACAACCCGGGCTATATAATCTTGCAAAGGAACTTGTGCCGAATGCTGTAGAGGTCTTGGGGTAGTAGTTTTTTTATTATTAGGTTTCTAAAATAGGCTCTATTTACAGGAAACAGCAATTTATATTTAATGATGATTCACGTTAACAGTCAGTAATATTAAAAAAGTAGAAATCTATAACCTACTTCATAGCTAACAAAAAAAATATTTTGGTAGGTACCTAAAAGAATTCACCTTGAAAATATCAATTTTAAAACAACCAATTAGATAGACACCTACCAAGAGATTTTCAAGATACTTGTAATCTTGATTCTTTCTTTTTATTTGAAAAAGCTCTTGTTTTTGATTGAAAATCTCTTTTGTAATATTGTTTCACTCTCATTGTAATATAAAATAAAATCATCGATCACTGATCGATTCTTCGAATTTCTTCATGTTTTGTCAATTTGATAAGATGTTCAAATATATAGAAATCCACCTCGAAATTCATACTGATGATTATTTTTTTTCTCTAAAACACCACTATTCTTTCCAACTACAAATTTTGACAGTACGATTAAATTGTTTTCAGCTCCCGTATTCTGATTATAAAAATTCGTCTCGTTTCGAGTGGTTTGACAGTGCAGTGGCCTTTATTTATATTTGAAATAAAGGTCACTAGATTGTCAAAATACTCGATACGAGACGAATTCCAGTAATCAGAATCTGGGGGCAGCTTTTGGGACGAAATGAATACTCTACAGTTTAGAAGGTAGTAACAAAGCTTCACGATTTTCCCAAAGTGTATCGAACTGAAATTTGTGGGGATACTGTTCCTCGATGGGAATTTCTCCTAGGTAATAAAAAAACGCTGCTAATGAAATCGTTACCTACTTCCACATCAAATAAATGCTATAAAAACTAAGTCCTTAAAAAGTATTAGGGGAATAGAATATTTTTCTAATAAAAAGGCATACCTACAACAAAGGTTACCCTTCAGAAACGTTTTTTTCGCGGAAATTAGTTTTTTTACAAGTTTTAGACATTTTAAGACAATTTGACCTATAAAAACTGTGAATTTTTTTTGCCGATACATGGTAACTTCCCCATCTAGTACGATGTGGAAGTAATTATTAAAACATAAATGGTATGGGATATAAACCGTTTTTAGAGCTCAAATTAATATTAAGTTAATTTTCAATCTTACTTGAATAAAAGTACCTACGTATCCATTGTATTTTAAATAACATACCCAAATAAGTAATAATAAATAATTAATTATCACCTGATTGACCTGACGCATCCACCGTGCTCGCATTTAAATTTCCAGCAGCTTCTGTATTATTAGATATAATACCGAGTTTTTTACGTTTTGCAGGTACACCCTCGTGTTTTAAAATGTCGCGGCGTTTTTGCGGTACAGTTTTGGAAATATATTTGGGGCAGTTAGGAAAAATGCTTGACACAGATCCTTTCTTTAATTTGGGTATTTTCAACGGAATCAAAGACCAAGAAATTAAAAAATGTATTACCCCTAAAGCAACTATAGAACCCACCAATGCATATTGCATTCTCATTCTTACCGTGTAACAGTCAGTTTTAATTTGGCAGAAAACTTATATTTGATTATTAATAAATAAGTTAATTTTTGGTAAAAACCCTAATAATTTGTAATTAAGCAGGTTTGATTTTACGTAGAAATATTGCCATACGGCTGCATGTGCACTTCTAGCAACCAAGAAATCTCGGCCGGCCGGAGGCCCGAGTCTGGCGTCTTTGTCGTGCGATTCTATCTCTGTCGCGTTAGCGAAAAGGAGACACACGGCCTGTACGTCCGAGAAGCGCGTGAAACCACCTATTTATCTTACACCGTGACCTGAACTTAAAACTAACCAGGCGACCAAATTCCGGTCCACCTGATCCCCTACCACCAGTTTCGATCGTCTTCGGAATACCGTATCTAACCAGAACCCAGGGTCGAACACCCTCCGTTCTGAACTCCTACCACCAGTTTCAGTCCTCCTCAGAATACCGTATCCAGGGTCTCATATTCTCTAGTCTAGTCCTGTTGAATGGAGAGCTCCAGGTATGTCTGCAACCTCATACCTGTCGTGGTCCAACACCTTAGTTGATTCGAAATGGGCCTCGCCAGCACCGCAGTAGCTTCGACTCGTGCCTGTATTTGGGGTCGTGGTAATCCGCAACAGCCAAGGGTAGCTGCCGCCGGGGTACGAAACCTTTGCTGCCACCTAACGGTCATTTGCCGCTCCCTGGATCATGGCGCCCGGGTGCCACGCACCCCCATCATGACTTTTGATCCAGGAATGAGTGTCTGTTCCTGCTGGTAGTCCTCTGCTACTGTAATCATTCCATTACGACTTGCTGCCACACCTACAAGTTGCATTTTCTCCTGTATTTAGACGTCCGGTAAGAGCAACTCTCCTCCGACAGACAAAGAATCAATCAGTTATACTTTATTGTTCTTTTCCTCTCGCAAGAACTACTGCACCAGGATGGTCCACGACCTGCCCATTGATAAAGACCTTAAAAATATGAGAACATTTATTAAGGCAGCTTTTGTTTGTTTGTTTTTAATCTGATATAGTAAAAGGAATATTGTGAAAGCGTCTATAATAACAAAAATATAAGAATTAGCAATATTTGAATTCATAAAAGACCCAAGTTGTTTTGAAAGTAAATGCAAATTTGTTATATGTTAAATCAATTGTTTAATCTTACTACTACGGTATTTACAAAAATGTTATTGTAATTAATTTGAATTGTATGTGTCATTCGATATTACGTTTCTGTTACTTAACCTTACATATTTTTGAATAAACAAATAATTATAACAGGCAGTTCTATGAACACTTTTCTAAACTACAAGCAACAATCAATCTGAAATTTCATTCAGGGCTATAAAACTCCTACTAACCTGACCTGGCTTGAGTGATATTCAGTTTCATTTATTTTAATTTTAAATCGGCAGTTTAATAATTTAATTATTAGTATAATATGTTATGCAAAATATATTTGCTCTACGGCACTCACCTGATAACCACCAAATATTTACTAATCCACATCTGTCCTGACAATTAATAACTTCAAAACATAAGTTCAATGGGTACTGTTAAAACATTTATTTTTATAGTGTTATCATGAAAACATTCCTAAAACCGACATATTTCTTTTATTATTGTGCTAACCACAAAATAATAGGTTTGCTCCAACAACAGCAAGAATCGATTCTGAACCGTCCAGAACTAGTCAGTCAGTTCAGTTGTTAATGTACTATCGGCGATTACGACGTAAAACGGTGTTGGTCAAACACTTCTGACAGTTCTGAACCAGTTGTCAACGGCTGTTGGAACAGACCTAATATAATACTTTAGTCACAAACCTTTATTTAAATTAACTCAATATTGTACATGGAACAGACGTCCTACTCAGACGCGTAATAGTATCTCACTAACTCTATTACTATATGAATAAATTTCTTATTTTCAATATCTTATTTTCAATATCTTATTTCTTATACACAACATCGGCAGGTTGCCACAATCCCTCCTGTCTTATCGATTTCAGTGGTGTGAGTTTATCCTGGTTTATCTTCTCTGGATGTGGTTGCATGGCCTCCTCTGCGGATGCTGCGGTAGTAGTCGTTGTTGGTGCTACCATGTGCTGGTCTGCTTCAGTGGGGTTTGGGTTTCCTGGCTGAATGAGCTTTCTCGCATGAGTAACATGACGCTTTATTATTCTATCGTTCCTCATTAATGTTAATTCATTGGCGTCTCTCCGAACTACCTCGTATTCGTTTTTGTCGTATCTCGGTGTAAGTTTATTTGTTGAAGGCATATTCTGTATAATTACTTTGTCTCCAACCTGAATTTGATCGCTCTTCGCTCCTCTGCATCTATCCTCTTTTTCTTTCCCTTTATGTTTGTTAATAGTGTCGCAATCTTTAGCCTCTTCGTTAATAGTTTCTACTTCGATATCTGCAATTGACAGTATTTTGTCCCTTACATTGCGATTAAACATTAGTTGGGAGGGTGACTTTCCTGTGGTGCCGTGTGGAGTGACGTTGTACATGAGAGTATATTTTTGCAATTCCTCTTTTAGGTCTAGTCCATTAGCGTAGCCGATTCTGAGCCGTTTTAAGATGGATGTGACGGAGTGTGGGTCAAATCTATGTTGTTCTCTTTACAGAATTGTCTAAATTCTTCACTAATAAATTGGCGGCCATTATCTTCTCTTATGCCCTTCGGAATTTCTAATCGCGAAAACATTTCCCGTAAATACGCGGTGTAGAACTAACAACTACATCTATCGGCCGTTCGCTACTCCATGCCGGACTGAAAATGTCACAGTCCGTGTTTGCAAAATTTCCCGTAAATGTTTAATTATTATTTTAGAAGGCGTTTGCTTTAGGAAATACATTTCTTGGTATCGCGAGTAGTAGTCTATAACCACAAAGATCATTTCTTGGTTCGATAGCGGTCCCATAAGGTCAATAGCCAAATATTGCCAAGGGCCCTCTGGGAATTTATGTCTTGTCATAGGAGGTGGTTTGTTTGGTTGTGCCACTATTAGGCAATCCTGGCATTGTTTGACAAATCGTTCTGTTTCTCTGTCTATTGAAGTCCACCAAACTTTAGACCTTAACCTTCGTTTCATAGCCGTTTCTCCGGGGTGATCTTAATGCGCTAAGTTTAATATTTGCTGGCGTAATGCTTGGGGTATAACAATTTTATTGCCTCTTAATATTATAGGCCTCAGTGTCAAAAGCTCCATGCGAAATCCAAAGTAAACCCTTTTGTCGACTAACTCCCATGAATTTTGATGAATTTTTATAGCTGCATCCTTAATTTCCTCGTCTAATTTGCTTACGCTTGCAATCTCCAAAATGCTTAGTGCCTTTGGGTATACTGCTCTCAAGAATGGTAAATACGTGCCGGTCGCTGTCTTGGTCGACTGATTTGTCTTCAGTGAGTCGACATAATCTGGAAACGGAGTCGGCTATATTTGATTTTCCAGACTGGTAAATAACTTTAAACTTGAATCCTTGGAGTCTCAATAACCACCGTTCGATTCGTGCTGGAGGTTTCGAAGAAGGTTTGAATATTACCTCTAGCGGTTTATGATCTGTAACCAATTCAAATTCGAGCCCAGCCAGGTAGAAGTAAAATCGTTCAACACTCCATACCAAAGCTAAACTTTCTTTCTCTGTTTGGGATATCTACGTTCTGTCTCCATCAAGCTTTTGCTCGCAAATGATATGATCTGTGGATATTCCCGGTCGTCAAACTGTAGCAAAACTACTCCTAGGGCTACTGGACTGGCATCTGCAACGAGACGTGTTCGTCGGTTTGGATCGAAATACGACAGTGTGGGAAGTTTAGCCAAAGCGAGTTTTAATTTGTTAAAATGTACTTCATGATTTTCGGTCCATTCAAACTTTGTCTCCATTTTTGTAAGATTTCGGAGTGGCTCTGTAGTACTACCTAGGTCTGCAATGAATTTTCCCACGTATGTAACAAGTCCCAAGAAGCTACGGACTTCTGCCTTTGACGCCGGTGATCTAAATCCCATGCTGGTATTTATTTTATGTTGGTCCGCGTCTATGCCTTTAGATGATAGCTTGTGTCCCAGAAAAGTAATTTGAGTAGCTTTCATAATGCATTTTTTTTATGGAAAAGAACGTTATTTTCTTGGAGAGTTTGTATTACTGATGCCAAACAGCGTCATGTTCAACTTCTGTGCTACCAAATATAATGATGTCATCTAAGTAGTTCAAGCAATTCTCACGTGGGGCTCCCCCACGGTGGGGATTCCCTCCAATGTCCTCTGGAATATTTCAGGGGCCGAGTTGACCCCGAACAACGCTTGTTCGCTTGTATCTGAACATTCCTCTGTGAGTAATGAACGTGGTGATTGGGCGACTAGCTTTATCCAGTGTAAACGGTTACTCCCCTGTTTGTTCGCTTTTTTAAGCGATCGGCTGCTTTTTTAAGGAATTCAAGGGGCAGTTCGTTTAGCTGGCTATCGGCTGGCTCGTCTCAGGGCGCGCTGGTGGTTCAGGGCTATGTCCAGAGACACCGCGAAATAGGAAGGCTTGGTTTGCGACGGCGAAGTGGCGTAACGTTGGGTGAGGTATATAAGGGCGCCAGGAATTTTTTATACCACGGCGAAAATTCCAAACCGGGCTGTTGATGTTTCTTAGGTGTGAAATAACTAAGTCTAGGCGACGAGGTGGATGCCTGGGATGTGGCGTTGGCAGCGATCGGCGCGTATGAATATTTGGGCGGAGTCGGTCGGCGCGTAGGATTACAATATGGCGTCGGCGCGTAGGAATATCCGGAGTGGGTCGGCGCGTAGGAACACAATATGGCGGACCACGCCCTGGTTTAAACGACGGAATAATAGCGATGGCGAATATATCGATGTATTTTCGGGGTAGCACGCTGAAGCGCTTAATGAAGCGTAAATCGTAGCACTATATGATGTTGGCGTCTAAATGGCTGACCGCAGAAATGGTCTGGTGGAAAATAATAGGCGAAATTACCAGCAACGGCTGATAATGTTAGCGTCACAATGGCGACGGTGGCTCGAAGGAGCTGGATGCACTTGATGAAGCACAGAAAATTTGCCAAAGGGCACACTATACACAATACTGACGAAGCACTCGATGCACACTCGATGGAGGTCTGAGGCGACTGATTATGATGCTTGGAAACGCCCCGGTTTTAAGTGTTCCCTGGGGGTGCGTATATTTAACCAAAATCGCCCTGGCCAATGGGGTGGCGAGTTTTGGATTCTGGGCCAATGGGGGTTGTTCGTTGATTGCCAGTAATTTAGCTGGCGCCAGGCTGTCGGGAATATCTGTAGCGATGTTCTAGAACATTCCATGGCGATTTTTCGTGGTTAGGCGGATTTTGACATATTTTGCGGGCTATTTTTATGAGTTTTTTAGGGGCAGGCATCCACATCTATAACACCAGTTCAAGTTGATGATAAGCGATTACTAGATCCAATCTCGAGAAATACTTGGCATTTTTCAATTTAGTCATGAACGATTCGAAGGTGGGTTATAAAATTTACGATGTTCGCCTTTAGTTCGGCAATACGACGAAAAATGACCCTGTGAACTGCACTTAAAACATTTCGCATTTTTAGCTGGACATTCTGATGCAGAGGGCTGATGTCCTCGTCTTCCACACCTTGAGCGCTTCTCCAGGATTTGACTTTGCTTATGTGTCCATGATATCTTGTTTACTTATTGACGGGCCGGGTTGGTTACAATCCATAGCTATTGATTGTTGTCCAGTTTGTGAATCGTGAATTTTCATAACTGTATAATTTCTTCAAGTGAACGTTCTTTTTCCAACAGTTTTTGCTTTAATTCCAGTGTTGCCCAACAGTCTATTAGTTTATTTTTCAGACTTATTTCTTTAGATTCTTGTTCGGTAGAGCCGAAGGTGCATTTAGAAGCTTATTGTCCAATTCTTAACAGAAGTTTACTAAACGTCTCATTCTCTGCCAGTGTGATATTTCTGAACGCGTGTCGCTCAAACGCGGAGTTTTGAACCGGAGAGAAGTAATCAGTAACTTTCTCTCCTGAAATCTCGATGTCGTGTTATCGATATCGAGATTATTTCGATGTCGATCTCGATTCATCCGTATCGAAATATAATTTGGTACTCTTGAAACGCATCGAAATGATACTCGGGTATATTCGGCAAATCGAGTGTAATGTGAAACAAATTACCAGCGTTACCAACTGCGTTCACTCAGCGGCAATTTTTATCTCTGTTTAACATACGGGCTTGAGTTATATATCTCTTTCTATGCCCCAGTCCCGCTGTTTATGTGAATTTAAAAATGAATATATATGAACAAATAAATAAGTAAACAAAAGCTGCTTTATATTTGTTATTTAATATATTAATAATAATTACCACAGTGTGTGCTATTATACATAATATTTGCATTGCTGGTGGACAACAATAGGATCAAAACTTGATCATTGAAGAGCCTGATAGAGAAGCTGATGTACAAATTATCTCAGAACCAATTGAGATATTAAATGAAGGCCGAACCATTCGGAATATAATTATTCAACACTATTTTAGATCAATTTAATTGATAGTATACTTACCTACTTTTTTCTGATAATTTATTGGCTTAATAATAAAACAATCATTTTAAAATTTATCTTTTAAGTAATATTAATAGTGTCACTTTTTGTAAATTCATTTTAGTAAATAATGTTTATATAAATATATAAAAACTGCATCAATAAAACAATTATCTTAATAAAAATATATTTATTATTACACTCATACACACTATACATTACAAAATAAACATATAATATGCTCATTCTTGTTTATTTAAAATATAATGGCATCAGTTAATCGTTGAATATTATTTTTCTCTAGTAATATATACAAATTAAGACATCATTAATAACCTAACACAGTATATCTAACCTTACCACTTCAGGAAAAGATAAAATAAATAGGTATATACTTGTAAACATTTCCTAGTCTTTACTAAAATTTTACGGGACACATTTATATTCCTCTTCCAAAACCACTTAAAATTTATTTGTAGGATAAACAAATAAATTCACACTTCATCTCGCACTTATAGGTTACATACGTTATTTAAGTCAAAATAAATAATTATTTTACACGTACGCGCACGGTCACTACGGTGATGTTAGAAAAAAAACAGCAATTCCAATACATGTGTTAGAAAAAGAAAACAAATCATTTCGACTAGCCAAGCCTCGTCGAAATCATTTCGATTCGAATGGACAGATTTTCGACATTATTTCGATGGTAAAATTTTCAAGAGTACCAATATATCGATATCATTTCGATCTCGATCAAAAATGATCGAATCGAGATTTCGGGAGTCCCTACACTGTTCTACAGATTTGGTGTACCCATGGAACTAGATTCGGATCAGGGCCGAAATTTCGAATCAGGTGTGTTCCGAAAGGTCTGCGAGCTTATGGGAATCCGGAAAACCAGGACCACTCCACTGCATCCCCAGTCAGATGGTATGGTGGAACGCTTCAACGCCACACTAGAAACCAATCTGAGGATGTTTGTGAACGAGAACCAGATAGACTAGTACAAGCTCATTCCACTCTTCCTGTTAGCTTACCGCTCAGCTGTCCATGAAACTACTGGAAAAACTCCCGCAAAGATCATCTTTGAAAGAGAGCTTCGCCTTTCAGGAGATTTGGTATTTGGTCGTCCTGCGGAACAGCCCAAAGAGCCAGACACTTATACTCATGAGCTAGAACGAAGACTAGCAGCCGTACACGACCGAGTCAAATCTCGAATGCGACTAGAGAGCGATCGCATGAAGACTCGATACGACGTCCGAGCCAATACAGTCGGATTCCAACAAGGTGACCTGGTGTGGCTGTACAACCCCACACGAAAGAAAGGAAAATCGCCTAAACTACAGAACCATTGGGAGGGCTCCTACAGGTCATTAAAAGAATCAATGACGTCGTCTACCGAATACAGAGGACTCCCGGGAGTAAGATGAAAGTCGTCCATCTAGAGAGTCTGTCCCCGTATAGAGGTGCATCCGATCGGGACGGTCTTAAGGAGGGGGCAGTGTCACAGAATTTGCCCCGTTCGCACCCATTCGACGACTGTGATATCGCGAAACGCTAGATTGCCTTGATCGCCCCTACGCGACATATAACATTTAAAATATAATGGAACTGTATGGGTGAAATTTTGTTGGAGAATTTGCTATTGCATACAGCGCCATCCAACGGATATGTACCTAACTAAATATGCAATTTATAGATTTCTTTATTAACTTGATTGACCACAGCGTCACCTATATGATAAACACTATACCTCATCAACACTATTTTAAAATATACAGAATGGGTCGGAAGAAACGCACCAAATTCCAGGAATTAATTCTACACGTTAAAATAATAAGAAAAACTCAGATGCTGTTATGCGATTTTCATTCATTTCAATAAAACAAATATATTTATTGATATCCTACTAATCATAGCATTTGTAATGATTAAATGTTCAAAAACACCATCATTGATCTTTAAACATTTTCTGCTTTGTCAACAAAGGCCGTCTGTAGCTGTTTTGATTAATACAAGGGTTGATGTCGAATTAGTGCCTTGAAAACAAGTATAAAAATTACGTAACATTTGAGTTTTTCTTATTATTTTGCGTGTAGAATCTATTCCTGAAGTTTGGCATGTTCCTTCCGACTCATCCTGTATCAATGAAATTTAAAAAAAAAAACATAAATGTAGAAAGCTGATAGTAGTAATGATGTAGCACTAAACTAAAATATATATTTTTTAATGCCATAATTAACATAACTCTTACATGCAAACGTATATAAAGTTAAGGTTTCAAAGCAAGGCTAATAAGAATATCAAAGTAAATCTCAAAACTATTTTACCATTACATTGGCTACCATCGACTTTGTAAATTTACATTTTTTCCAATTCCATTGCTTTTATCAGTCATTTAAGAACACTTCAAAGCAATTAATTCACAAAACACTTCCTTTTCATCATAAAATTATACCACTATAAAATCCTAGATAAGTTAAAATGCATAAAATTGAAAGCGCGAGCTTCTTATGCGTCAAAAGCACGTCAAAAGAATCAAACATCAAAAACAAACATTGTTGTTAGTAACGTTAGTAATCGTCCAATCAAATCACAGAATTTTGAGATACTAGCGCCATACAATGGATATGTGCCTAACTAATATTTAGTGTTTTCTGACTGCATACAAAAAACACTTTCAAAATAAACCATGGACTTTCCATTATATTTGTAAGTGTTATGTGCTACGCGATTCTGATAAACAAACGAATAATGCAGTGTATCGAAGCGCGACTGGAAATATTGGGAATCGACGAGAAGCCTTCGGGAAATGTATCTAGAGATGCTAGAAAATACCTGGAATATTTGTTTGGTCTATAAACGAAGAATAAACGGCCGATTTATAAGGCTGGTTCATATTAGAACGAATGCGAATATATTTTTGCGAAATCGCAAAAATAATTTTCGTACGAAATTTTGTTGTTCATATAAGAACGACGAAATATAGAAGAACTATATAGGGAATTTATGTTATTTGTTGTCATTTTACGATATTGTGGTGTCAATCATATCAAATGTCAAAATGGATCGTAAATGTCATATAGATATAAAATTCTTTGGTGTAATAACACTTTTTAATTCTAGGTCTTACTTTATTTAATAATTCATTAAATTGATCTTAATTCATCCTAAAGTAATTAAAATATTTCTGAGGATCGTAAAGTCTCATTTCTCACACCACATTTGTGAAGTCGCCTTATTCTTTTCGCTTCTTAAATATTTCCCTAACACTACAACTTCTATTTGTCTGTCTTCTTTTAAGTGATTTAGAAATTATATTTAATTGTAGGATATAATATAAAAAGCAAATTCGGTAATAAGTATTGGTATGAGAATGATTAATTTTCATTTTTACAAAATAGTATGACATCTGTCATAAATCGACGAAATTCGTCAAAAAGTTCAAATTGTTTCAACTTTCTCCGGATTTTGTGGTCGCCATCTTGTTTCGTATAAAAACTGCGGATTTCGTTCTAACATGAACCAGCCTTAAGTCGGTTTTGAATTAGAGTATTGTTTTTAATTTTATTCATCAATAAAAAAACAAAATCCTATAAATTGTACTACTGACCATTTGTGAGACAGTAATATTGTTAATACACACAATATTTTAAAATTTCTTTTAACTGTCAATCACTCTAGTTTATACTTTGTGCCGTCAACTGTCATAATTCATAATCATCTACCAAGCAGCTAACAACATACATCTCATTTGTCTTGTGACTGATATCTCATCAGATTGATCATTGATCAAATGTTGAATTTAAAAACACCTTATAACTTCTATCACGTATACTTTTTGGTGGATTCACATACAGACTTATTTCACCGATTGGGAGTGATGCATCATTTTGAAGACGAACACACGATATATTATTTGATAAGTAGATGCACAAAAAATAAATGGAAATTAATTTTAATCACCAATAAATAAACATGCATAGAAACACAAATAATTTTACATAAAACACATACCAACCTCATATATCACATAGGTATGTTTTGTTTAACTTTTCATGATTTTTGCAGCACCATCTATTCGCCAATTACACAGGCCGCGATTTAGTATATTTTACTTTAGTATTTTAAGGCTTAATTACATTAGGATAGTTTACTAGCTCCTAGCCCACGAATTTAGAAGCGGGCGAAACAGCTAGTGCAACATACAATGCCTAGATAAACACAGTGGTGATACCGGCAGCCATGTTTAAGCAAACGAAAGCAGCGTTCAGACATAACGAAACTTTCCACTCTTGTTTTTTCGGCCATGATCTGTGTTCCACTCGCTGAGTAGCCATCTAGCTAGCGAGTAAACCACGTGCTGTGAATGCATTGTTGTTGTTTTTCCCCCATTTACGATTTTTTGGGTGTTCAGAGTTAAGAAGTGAATTGAAACGCAAATAACATATTGTGGAATTTTTAACGTCTACCAGCAATACCCGTTATCACGTTTTTCTATCCATGATTTTAACCACGACACTTTTCTTTGCCCAATTTCTGCTTTTCTTTTTAAGTCATTTATTATAATACCCATCATAAGCTAACATAATGACTCCCGCACGAACTAGTTCCGTCGATATTTTGTGAAACCAAGAACCAGAACCAGAATTGGCAGCTAGTTCACTAGCAACTATATATTATATGATGACACACGGCTAGTTACTAGCTAACAAGCCCCACACGCCAGCGATTAGCAAGTAAAGTAGCCCGGCTTTCAACTTTTATAGCAGATTGTTTACAATCTGTTAGTTAGCTAGAGAACAGGATTACACTGGCCGAGTTTATTAGCCGCTAGTGAAATCGCCAGTAGTAGCTAATAAATTCGTTCAATGTAATCGAGCCTTTAGTAACAGAAAACCAGTTTACTTTTTAGGAACAGTGTTGCCGATATCGGAAATGTTGTCTTTTTTCGGAGATTTTTTATATCAAAAGAAATACCTAAAGAGATTTTTATGCTATTAAAAATTTAACTAAATTAAGCCTTTGCATTTGGTAAAAATGGTCAGACTATGTTATGTACGAGATTAGAAAGCAGCCATCTAGAGAAAACTTAATGTAAGCTGTTGGTAGTACTGCATTTGTAATTGAACCATAGAAAACAAATAGATGATATTTCCGCTCATTGGTGTGAAGCTACCCCGTCAGTACAACCAATCCCATAAAAGTCAAGTTACTGCAATATTACCAGACTCGTTTATAGGTTGACTATTTTCGGAACCTTTTTTGACGTTCTATATATTTTATAATTTCTATTGTTGGTTATACTACATTTTAATCCCAGCGTAATGCGTATATAATGGAAACCAAAACGGATTTATTTTAATTGGACCATAGAAATCAAAAGTTTCTATGAATTTTACGTAATATTTTCATATTTTGAGATTCCCGCCAATTTTTATTACACAACACCGTTTGTGCAATCAACTCATAAAACCATAAGGCGTTTTCGGAAACCTACCCGAGTTAACTAGATCACATAAAAAGTTGTTCGTTTACTAACCCAGTTATATTTATTCGCGTTCGAATGAACTCGGTTACTTACTCGAGTTAACTTTTTCTAACTATCCTCAACAGCAGGGTAAATTAAACTCAGAACAATATTTTGAGGTTAGATAAATATTTATTTATTTGAAGATATGATGGAAGAAGAAAATTGTGCAAAATTGCAACTTTATTAGCCGAGAATCGATTGTCAGAAGGCATATGAATGAGGTTTACCAACCTGTTTATGATAAATATACTGCAATAATATACCTAGTTAATTTATTATTCAATTTTTTAATGGAATATTTGATGATGGAGAAAATGATCTCAAATTTGAATTAACATGATATCATTTTCATCATGATCACTGTCATCCTGCACAAATTCTTGAACGACTGTGCCTAGCAGCAATTTTATTTTTGGTGGTCATATACCGGGTGACAACGGAAAATGTGAACACGCTGTAATTTTTTTATGACTGCTGATAAAAATTTGAAATTGGGTGGGTTTATATCACATACATAAAGATCTATATGTATGTGGTTTATACTAAATGGTGCCATGAATTCTTTGAGGTCATTTCGGATTTCATGACATTTCCGGTTTGACAGGAAATAACCGTAAATTTATATTTTTAAAGGGGACACCCTATATTTTTTGACATTTTTGGAATCAGCGGATTTTACGTATGGTTGGCCAAACTTCTGACAAATTTTCTGGATGTAATTAATTTTAAAAAATAAAACTAGAAGGCCGCGACTGGCAGGAATTGTTTTCTTTTTTAAGGGATTTTAAAAATTGTTGTACCGCAAAATTCAGAAAAAAATATTTATTAAAAAATCAATAGGGCTCACCCTCTTTACATTTGAAAAAAATAAATTTTTAAGGAAATACAATAAATCTAAATTTTTAGTCGTAAAAAATGTACAAAAATATTCAAATTTATAATTTTTCTCATAATTTTATATTTTCTATGTTATTACATCACAAAATATAATTGACTGCGTTCAGGGAATTAAGCGTTAAAGCGCTACGGAACCGAAGCGCTGCAGCGCTTTAATGTGTCACACTGAATGAACCAATCGGAACTTGCTACTTATCTAGTTACTTTTACGATTTCAGTTTTAATTATTGGTAGTGGCAGAACTTAAATTTAAAATTATTTGTTTTTCGGGTTTTTATATAAATTATTAGATGTATATAAACAATATTACGTATCGAGTTAAAATGTAATAACATAATTGTTGTTATTTTTAAGTACCTAGATATGATATATTTTTGTTATATTTGAAAATCGTTACAAAAAAGGATGAATAATTTAGCACTAAAATTAATATTAACGTTGACTTAGATTAGATGAAAAATGACTTCGTTACCATTTAATATTTTTTGTCTTTCTTCTTGTGTTATTGCAACCGTAATGATTTTCTCTCAGTTGCAAAGTAATAGTATCCTCCATTATTTACTTATTGCTCAATTTAGGCTATATTTCGAATGACATACAAGAGAGAATATATTATTTATCTCTTTAAAAAATAACGCGCTAGCAAGCCAATCAGCATGAAGACAGTAAATACAAATTTTAGGTTAGATTACCCAAACATACCAATTTTTAGTGTGCTTTACAAATAATAAAGCAGTCAAGCGGATAAATTATACGCTTCATTGCTTTATACAGCACTAAAGTGTTGTCTGAAAATTATAGCATTATTCAGTACACCGCTTCAGTAAAGCGCTTTAGCGCTCGAGTTCCCTGAATTAGAGATGGGCAAAGATTGAACGAGTCGTTCATTTGAACAAAAAGAATCGTGTGAGTCGACTCTGTATTTGGCAAGCGATTCGTTCAAATGAATCGCCATGCACTGTTTCGCGAGTCCCGAAATGAAATGTAATGGCATCGGGCAGCAACCCTCCGTTCAAATGAATCGCCACTTGTCAGACGATTCGCGAGTCGCGAAATGAATTGTAGCATATCGAGCCAATATTTGAGAAGCAACTCTCGTTGAAATGAATCGCCACTTGCCTTGTGAAGATTCTTGAGCCGAGAAATGAATCGTAGTATGTGTTAACAGTCCAATATTTGAGAAGCAATTCGTTCAAAGGAATCGCCATTTGCCACATGATATAAATTATTGCATTTTTTATAATTTCGCGCATCTCGTATTTATAATTTACATCAAATATTCGTTTAAAATTAATCGTAGTTAAAAGATGAAATACGAGTTTATTTATCTGATTTTTTACACATTTTGCAATATTTTGTAGTAAAATAATAATTATTAAGTAAGGATAAAATTTTATACTTTACAGAACGTTCCATTTAAATGTAGATATTAAGTTTTACGTACAGTTTGATATAAAATTTGAAATTTAATATTTCACATAGGTATAACCACGTATAAGTATAACTATTATACACTTACAATACTTCCATTGTATTAAATATGAAAACCAGTGAATAAATACAGATATTGCATGCGTGAATATGTCGCCGTCACCGATTTAAATTTTCAACAATTGTATTATTATAATTTATATTATAATTATATATTAGAACATTAGATCTCGGAATTAAATTTCATCGTTCAAATGAACGAATCGTAAGAGTCGATTCATTTTATCAAATTGATCGTGTGAATCGATTCATCAAAAAGAATCGAGTTGCCCACCTCTACCCTGAATGCACTCATTCTTTCGCATCATACTGCTGGCAACACTGACCGCCCCCCCTCCTTTCTGGCACTTTGGGTCGTTGCGTCACGTCACTTCTTACCAAATTTCAACTTCGAATAACTTTCTTTTGCTGTTTGGTAGTGGAGGTGACTGGTGATACGTATTGCTGAGGTTTTATCCACTTTTACAATGTCGGAAACACTTCAATTAAAGGGGACTCTATTAGGGCATAATGGTTGGGTAACACAAATTGCTACAAATCCAAAATATCCTGATATGATTTTATCTTCATCGCGAGGTAAGTACTTAACCTAATAAAACTTATATCGGCCAATATCTTTATTAAACCATGCCATCCACAAATTTTATTAAATAATTGTACTTTATTACGCACTGCTTGATGCGGAATAATTAATATTATAAATATTTTGTGCAGATAAGACTCTAATTGTTTGGAAATTAACTAGAGAAGAGACTCAGTATGGCGTCCCTCAAAAACGCCTTTATGGACATTCTCATTTCATATCCGATGTAGTATTGTCCAGCGATGGGAATTATGCTCTTTCTGGATCATGGGACAAAACTCTACGTCTTTGGGACTTAGCTGCTGGGAAAACCACAAGGCGCTTTGAAGATCATACTAAGGTTTGATAAAATTTTACAATTTTTGTGTACATGTGAAATTATTACCCTTATTATGACAGCTAGAAGATTTTTTTTTTACTTAATGTCTACGTTCTTCGTCTGAAAATATTGAGGTGACTGTTCGTAAGACAGTGTGAATTTCTACATTTAATGTGTAAGTTTCTATTACAACCAATACTAAATTTTTAAAATGTATGGTACAATACAACTTATGAAATGCAATAATGAATAATACCATGTTTGTTAATGAACAGTTCTTTAAATTATAAAATGCAGTTAATTAAAATGTTTAACCTCTTAAGTGGTCAGAAACTAACTTCATAGTTAATTCAACTCTAGATGACACATAATTTTCATGCATACGTACATTTTCATCATTACCCCAGCACTTGGATTGAATTAAAATATCTATACAGTTTTAAATACAATAAAAAAAAACATAAATTGAGACATTCACATGTCCGAATTACCCATGGAAATCAAAGGACTATTAAATTACCTGACAACCTATAATGAGCACTTTCCACAGATATATGTTTTATTTAAATTACTGCATATGTTCATATTAGATAAAAGTGGTGATGGCTCCAAAACTCTCTAGATAAATATATCCGATATAGACATCTAAAATAGATTTTAAATTTACATATTGCAGCCACTTAAGAGGTTAAATTGTAGTATGTATTTACAACAGCGTAAAACAATTTCAAAATTGTAACCTAATATATTACATGAGGCTGAAATCTAATTTCAAATTCGTGATCAGCATCCTAAAAATAGGGGGTAGGAATTTTACTCTGTTGTAAATAATTACCAAAAAAGATAAACATTTAATAATTCATCATTATTTTACAGGATGTCTTGAGTGTTGCATTTTCTGTAGACAACCGTCAAATTGTCTCAGGATCTCGTGATAAAACTATTAAATTATGGAATACCTTAGCTGAATGTAAATATACAATTCAGGATGATGGCCATTCTGATTGGGTAAGTGTCATTTTATTTTACACATATAGTCCTAAAATTGATTGAAGGTCATCCATAGACAGAAGTGAGAAAAGTACATTATATTGAAGTTCTTTTAACAATGGTGCCACTTTTTTAATAGTAAAAATGTCATCATTGTTTTATTGTATGTTAAAACTAAATAAAAACATAAAGTTTTTAGATTGTGAGAAATTCCGGATTCTAGATGTGACAACTCTGTCTATGGGTTTACTGGTCGGTTGTTTAACTGTCACTCATTTTTTAGATAGACTATAAATTGAAATTTATTTTTTTATAAAATTAGGATTTATTAAAAACTTAAGTTTAAACTTTAGAAGTAAGATATATCTTCCTAAAAAGCACCAGTTTGGCTTTATTTATAGCTATTTTGGTTGTCAATAGGAAGAAGATTAAATTTATTCCTGGGTGCGGACAAAATGTATTTCAATTTTTGTTCCTCAATCGGACATAAGACATTCATGTATGCATGTGGGATTTTTTTTAAATATGCTTTATTTCATCAGGTTATTTTCTAAATATGTTTTTTATTTTTGAAAGGTTTCTTGCGTAAGATTCTCTCCAAACCATGCTAACCCCATAATTGTCTCTGCGGGTTGGGACAGAATGGTGAAAGTATGGAATTTAACTAACTGTCGTCTGAAGATAAATCACTCTGGACATACTGGTTATTTGAATACCGTAACCGTGTCTCCTGACGGAAGCTTATGTGCAAGTGGCGGCAAAGATTGTAAAGCCATGTTATGGGACTTGAATGATGGCAAACATTTACATACATTGGACCACAATGACATTATAACTGCTTTATGCTTTTCACCAAACAGGTTAGTTCATCATACACAATACAGTAACAATAATTGATTGAAAACTTTGAAAAATAATCAATCGACGGAAACCTTGCAGGCCATTTAGTTAATTCACATCATCTTCCTGCAGTTATATATCAAAATATTCTTCAGTGTATTTTAATTCATCGATTTAAATATTTTATAAGGTTCTCGGAAACTAAACCAAAAGTTTAACAAAATTCATATCTTAGACTACTTTAATATTTATATGTTAATAACCATAGAGTTCACAACTGTTAATAGAGGACTCGTTTAACTAATCATGAGTAGTTCATTTGAAACTGGGCACCTCTCTAAAACCTTTATGTTCATTGTTTGTCAATGTAAATTAAATTCTGGTCACGCCTCCTAAATTCAGTAGCTCACTCAGTTGAAATAAAAAGAATCGCTAATATATTTTTTTAAGATTTGTTTGCGGTTGAAAAAAAATGCAAGTAGGCCTTGAAAACTTAATTTTCATTCTAAAATTTGCCACCAGTGTAAAATTATTAAAGCTCTTATTATTTGAAAAAAAAAAATTAAAACCGCCAACAAATAAGAATTTAGAGGTGCCCCGCTTTCAAATGGATCACTCTGTATATACAGCGTGGTCCATTTAAGATGGAAGCACCTCTGTAAAAATTATATTATTCAGGTTTTTTTTTAAGAGTATTTAAAGCTCTATTTTGGCTCATAATATGAAATTCCATTGTCTATAATCAAGGCCTACTTTGATTTTTTTTTCAATGTCAAAATAGCAAAAACTGTTTTTTAATCTAAAATTTGATCACACCACAGGTTCAGCAGCCCCTAAAATCGATATGTACCAAATTTTATACAAGAATATTTTTTAACGGTAAAATTGATATGCATGTTTTTATTATTTCATCTTGAAACATCCCTGTAAAAATTACCTTTATTATCTTGTGTCAAAATAGAGTTTTAAATTACCTATCTTTTAAAAACAACCCGGACCAAATCGGATATATTAAATACAATTTTTACAGAGATGCTTCCATCTTAAATGGGCCGCACTGTATATAAAATTCTAGGACTCTGTATTAGCCAAGGCTATAAGTTTTATCATTCATCAATTTGAGATGTAATTTTTCTCAAAATTTTTAGGAAATAAAACAACCTAATTCTCATTTGCCAGAAAATTTCCATCTGAGATAGTATTTTTTATTGCAATGTACCTAATGTTTTTATTGATTTTATTATTTATTTATTTTTGCAATTATATTTTTCCCGTTAAAATAATAAAAGTTATTATTTATTATTATTATTGTAGTCATTCTTAAATTACTAAATTTATATATTGTACTATATTTTAATGGATGTTGGAAGGTAAACCGTACTTCAAATAATGAATTAATTTATTATTTTACATGATGCATAAAAAATTTTGCTTGACTTCCATGAGAGCTAGCGGATATGGGACTGATATTTTAAAATAAATAAAAGATATTGAAACTGTATTTATTTTGAGTAATATATTACTTTGTTTTTGTAGATACTGGCTCTGTGCAGCCTTTGGACCATCTATTAAAATCTGGGACTTGGAAAGTAAAGAAATGGTAGAAGAACTAAGGCCTGAAGTTGTGTCGCAGACAAGTAAAGCTGAACCGCCCCAATGTTTGTCTCTTGCATGGTCTACTGACGGACAGACATTATTTGCTGGATACTCTGACAATACTATCAGAGTGTGGCAAGTCAGTGTGTCGGCACATTAAAGTTTGACATGTACAATACATTATTTGAATAAAAAATTGAACATATTTTTATACTCTTTAAACTATAATTTATTTATATTTATTTGTTATTTAATAAAATTCCAAAAAAAAATAATTTTTTTACTACTACTGTAGGCAATGATTATTAATTGCTAAACTATAAGGTTGAAGTAAAATAAGTAGCCATATACAGGATGTCCTGAAAGTAAACCACTATACTTTATGGATGTTAGACCAGTTCCTGGTCTAAGATGGATTCTACATTGAAAAATAATAGTTTGCTATAGAAACCATGCTTTTTTGGCAGAAATACATTAATAAGTATAAGCCTCTTACTTTTGGGTTAATCCTTGTGATTGGAATCACAAGTAGATATAAATCGCAGGTATAAAGATGCTGAGTGGTTAAAAATTACTGATATGTTCAAATATCATTTTACATGTTTTACACATAAGATACTTAACACCGGTGTACCTAGTTCTTTAAAAAAATTATTCAACTTAGAAATGTTAACTTTAGTCGATCTTCGCGCAACAAAAATATCCTGTTAGTTCCCAAACATGAAACTACCACCTTTACTCGCAGTTTCTCATATTTAGTACCAAAGTTATATAATCAGCTATCTAACGATATCAAAAATGTGACATTGGTTAATTTTAAGAAAAAGTTAAAACCACTTGTGGGAGACTTACATTTTTAAGTACTTTTATCTCCTTTGCTTGGAGGGACAGTGTATGATGAACACACTTGTACAATTGTATTAGGAAACCTAGAGACATAAAATAAAACAATTTGCAGTAGTATGGTAAGGTTAAGTTGAAAAACAGCTATTAGCTGAATTTCACCTTTCATTCCTATTATTTATAGTGTGTATCATACGATGTAATTAATTGGTTTGTATGGAATGAATAAAGACGATTATTATGGTCTTTATTTCCAATACATTTTCAAAATTGTTAATATACATTGATAGTTATTTATGCAACAAGTGCAAAAAGTAAGCGTTTATTGCAACACGTCGAGTGCAATAAGCACTTTTTGTACGAGTTGCATACAATGTTTTTTCTACGTTCATGCAAAAACCAAAAATGTTATTTAGATGACACTAAGTCTAGAAAAATGTGACGTCGATTTGAAGGTTTATGTTTGTCATGATGACAAAACGCTGCAGTAGAATGACAGATGAGTGCAATAAAGAACCACTTTTTCCACTAAATATAGTTCAATAAAGTGTTGTTTTTTACATGAACGTAGAAAAACAATAATGAAAAAAGCCGAAGATCAGTAAGCTGTAAGTCAAGACTTGAGATATACAAGAAAGAATAAATATACATACTCATGCAACATGCATTTAACATATACATATTCATATAATATTGCATATCACTATTAATATTTATATACTCTTGAAATTTTGCCCGTCTCCATAATTTACCATTCTGAACAACATTTTGCTATATTTTCAGCAGAAAAGACACTTTACCTAAAACCAAAACAGTTTTTATTCGGTGCACTGAGCATTTCAAATAGGATTATTTAAAAAATGGTTACTCCTACCGACTTCAGCAAAGTATACCTTTTTCAAATAAAACAGGTAGGAGAATCGATTGTTTCGATAGTCAGATGGATACACTAAGCTGCAAAAAAGTTACACACGCAAAATACCAAGGGACCCCCCGTACCCACCCCAATGGACCTTGTGGAAATAAACGAAATAGTCCATCAAATTGCTCATCAAAATTTAGCTGTGTATACCAAATTTAATTCATTTATCACAACGCAATTGAGAGATTGCAAAAAAATGATTTCCATTCCTCCCTCTTCAATGGGTCCCTGTGCTCTTAGGAAGCATTTCTGGACCCATGTTCATATGAACTTTTTTACTTAGTTTTGATCATAGAATCGGCCCGTTCAGGGTTGGCAGCTAATTATGAGACACACTGTATATTGCTTTTAAATTTGCATATGCAGAACGAATACATTTGTTAATATGGGTCTTAAATTTTAGGTTTGTATCAATAATAAGCCTTAAATTTTTAGTAGACTCCACCGAAGTTATTTGTTTACCGTCAACATTTATCATAATATGTTGAGTTATAGCTGATCGTATTTTAGGTGGGCCAAAAACAAGTACCAATGTCTTGCTGGCATTAATATTTAGTGAATGGCGTTTAGATACATTAACAATAGAGGAAATGTCACTATTTATATTTTTTAAAGCCTCCAAATAGTCACAAGAATTAAAAGATGTATAAAGTTGAGTATCGTCAGCTTAAAAATGTATTTTACAATGTTGTGGTATTTGCGCAGAACTAGATGTGTACAGAGTATATAAAAGAGGACCCAAAATAGAATCTTGTTGCACACCAGAGCATATTTTCAGTGGTGTAGATATGGTGTCATTAATTTTTGTCATTTGATATCTGTTACATAAATAATTTTGAAAAAATTTAACAACTGTTTCAGACATTCCAACATATTTTAAAATAGACAATAGTGTTTCAAGATTTATTTGTGTCAAAGGCCTTAGAAAAATCAAAAAGAACTAGTACTGTGATTTCTTTTCTATCCATGCCCCTTAAAATATCATCAACTATATTTAGAAAAGCGGTTTCACAACTATGGGAAGGACAAAAACCAGACTGAACTTCTGGCAAAATATTAAACGTAGACACAAACTCTCGAATTTGAAAATCTATTACTCTTTCCAAGACCTTTGATAAAACAAGTAGTATACTAATAGGACGTAAATCTTTAAACTCCAGTGGATTATTATTTTTTGGTATAGGAATTATTAAGGCTTGCTTTCATGAATCAGGAAATACACCGTCTGTAATACATGTATTTATAATATGAGTTTAGAATGGCAAAATAGTAGGACAGCTTAGCAAAATTAGTTTAATATTAAGTCCTTCATGACCCTGGGCAGTAGTTTTTATATTATATTATAAAATGCTTTGAATAGCAAAATCCTCAACATGTTTAAATTCAAATAAAGGTACATTTAGTTAGGTATAGAATTTATGTGTAATAATTGTTCAGGTCATCAGCACATTTCAGAGAAGGAGGTATAATTTTGTTCTGTTGTAAATATTTAGCAGATGGATATCTTTCTTTCTACATATTTTTTAATCCGTTTACTCGAGACTGATGATATTCAAAATAAGCTCTTTTTTCATTTTTACATGCAAGAGTGGTATAATTTCTTAACATTTTATAGTAATCATAGTGATTGTTTTTTAGTTTGACACCATTTGGCCATATATGGACATATATAATTCTGTGTTGTGGTAAGTTTCTATAATAAGTTCCTATGTGTTCCACCCAATATGAAAATTCCATAAGGAAAAGGTGATTCAACAGGTGATATATACAGGGAGTTTGTAAATAAGTGCGAAATATTTTAGGAGGTGGTTGCCAATGTTATTTTGTGAAAAAAAGTTAATAATAATAATAATAATTATAATGCATTTATTGCCCAACAGAATAGACATTCCAATTACAGGACAAAACATGTTATAACAAAGTAATGAAGTAACAGTGTACTTAATTTTAATTACTAATAATATTTAACATTTACTAAACTAAATCAGTCTGAAAGCTATAGCATAATATGGATGAGGCCAGTTAAACGCCTCCAAAAAATTGAGAACCAACTGATAATAATTGTTTGAGTGTATCAAAATTTAGGTCACATAAATGAGAAATTTGATTAAAATTAATTGACATGGTGTATACAGGGGATTTCGTAAGGACATTTGTTCTAGCATTACGACAGTAAAACATGCAATCATCACGAGATTCTGGCCTAGGTACACGTAAGTAGAACATTTTTAAAATTTCTGGTGAATCAATGAGGTTATGAAATATTTTAAACAAGAAAGATAGACTTGTGAGAACTCTCCTCAACTGCAACGATTTAATATCGAATCTCTGCAACAGGAGGCCATGATCAAATCCTCTAGCAGGATAAATATTATCAACACGATATGCCATGAATTTTAAAAAGCGACGTTGAACACCTTCAAGATGATGAATATTAACTTGATAGCATGGGTACCATACAAGGCTAGCGTATTCTAATCTAGAACGGACTAAAGAATAGTATAAACATTTCAAAGCATTAATATTGTTGAACGATGTAGAATTACGGACAATAAAGCCCAAAGTTTTAAAGGCGGTGCTTGAGATTGTATTAATATGTTCAGAAAATGAGAGTTTAGCATCAAATATTACCCCTAAGTCTTTAATAATACTGCTGCGTGTCAATGGCTTTAATTCAAGATGGTAATCAAATAAAATTATATTTTTCTTTAAACTGAAAGAGCAAACTTTACATTTATCAATGTTTATGGAAACCATGTTTTCTATACACCACACCTGTATTGCATTCAAAAGTTCTTGCAATGCTCGACAATCACCATAACAGTTAATGTTACGATAAAGCTTTAGATCATCTGCGAAAAAAAGGTGATTACACTGCAAAGATGACGATAAATCATTAATATAAAGAATAAACAGAAGTGGTCCCAAGTTAGACCCTTGAGGTACCCCAGAAGGAGCTAAAAAAATATTAGAACGGTATCCATTATATGACACATATAACTCACGACGCTCAAGATAAGATTTTGTGAGTAGTAGCAAAGAATTATCAAAACCAAATGATTTCAATTTCTGTATTAATATAGAGTGATTTACCTTGTCAAAAGCCTTCTCAAAATCTGTTACATCTACTTGGCCTTTTCTATCAATATGGTCTGAAACAAACAGTAAATTCAACTAGATTAGTTACAGTAGAACGCCGTGCAACGAACCCATGTTGATTAGAAGAAATGCAGGTACTAACATTGTTATATATAGATATATGCATATAATGTCATTTCAAAAACCTTAGCAAAATTTGACAAAATGGCTATAGGTCGATAGTTCTTTATGTTAGAAGGGTTACCACTTTTTAAAACAGGGCAAACTCTTGTCACTTTCCACATGGCAGGAAAAGTGGCTGTTGACAACATGAGATTAAATAAAATAAGAAGTGGAGTACAAAATACGCCAGAACAGTCTTTAATTAAAAAATTAATATAAACGTAGATCAAAATATGCTTCGTTTCCGAGATACAGTCATTAAATTTTAATTTATTTTTATTAATTATTTCAGTTTTAAAGATATTGACTCGAAATTTTAAACAAGCTTTGGAAGGATAAATGTGCATTTTTTGTGATGAAATTCGGGAATAGTCGTTAGAAATTTGTTTTTAAATTATACTACAAAAATAGTAAAATACAATTGCCTTTTTTAATTATAAAATTTTATTGGAGATAAAATTTTGTAAGCACCACTTCAGTAAAGTGTCTATTGAACTCGCTTCGTTTGGCTCATAATCTTAGGCTCGTTCAATAAAGAATCATCTTAGTTTTACCCAAGCCACATTGAACAACCAATTTGGTTACCATCCACTAATCTTCACAAAAAACTACAATACAGGGTGTCCCGGAAACCATGTCACTAAACCCACTAAGCATGAAACATTACAGCATATCTGTGCAACGTTGCATACAGCTGAATTTGAGTTGAATTACGATACATAACTAATGAAAGTTGTGGAATGCTTTGAACAATGTTTCATAATATAATATTATTTAAAAATGTTGAGGGTAAATTAATTCTACAACATTTCTGCAACGGATTTGCATATCTTTTTCATATGGTATTATTTAGTTTTTTAATCTATAGTTACTCTCAGAAATATTATGCTTCCGCTAAACGAGCGGGCCAGTTTATAAATATTCTTTAAAATTGTGGAATATGCGTTTTTTTATCAAAATCACGAAACGATTCAGTTAATTATATGTATATTAATAGCCGACAGATGGCGCCACTTATATCTCCCTGATACTGTGTAATCGAATTTTGGTAGGATATCTACAAGATTTGAGCTTTGGCAATTGGCACGGTTGGCACCACGGGCAAGGGAATAATAGTTCCCTAATTTATGCTTGGTCATAAAATCCGAAGAAAATATACACTGTCTGTAGTGTATACTGTATATTTAAATTTAAAAAAATCAATAGGTACTCCATTCTTACCAACATTCCAAATGCAGTGTCTGGAATGTTATAAAAGAACATTGCACTGCGACTTGTGTGCAATATTAATAGAAATTAAAATGCAATTTGCTAGTAATGTGTTCCCTTAGGAACCTTACACTGCAATGTTTCTAGCCTGCAGAATAAACTAAAGGTCCCTGGGACATTGCATACAGTTAATTATAAGTCTGAGAGCAACATTACAGCTAGTACAGAAATGTTTCTATAACATTGAAGAAATTTAATTATGTTTAGTGGGAATAAAAGAACAAAAAAAGGTATTTTAAGTTTTTCTTGTAAAACTCACCATTTTAGAGTTATTTGGCTTTTACATTAAATGAAATCACCTCATACTTACCCCGAGATAGAGAGCTTAAATATTAGTTTTGTTCGTAAACCTTCCACTGCTGCAGTAGTGTAGTAATACGTTGTTCGTTTATTGCAGTGTAGCCAAGTGCAGGTATAACCCAGGTGTTCGAAAATTCCAGTGTAGTGTAATAGTGCAGACACTACTACACCGGCTAACAAGGTGGTGTAAAGTGTAGTGTATATTTGTGGCGCGAAAATTAAATTCTTATCAGAAATGTCACATCTTGGTAGATATTTTTAAACATCATAACCTTAAGAGTAATAGGTTTTCGTTTTGTCCATGTTTTGTCTCAGAAATGGATAATTCCGAAATATGCAAAGAGGCATATTTACAGTATAATAACGAACCTTGTCTGGAATTGCAGGGATATAAATTTGTTTTTGGTGGTAATCTGGTAATTATTGATGATACCTACCTACGTTAATTTAACTTTTAAGATATGTACTAATGTTATACCTAAATGTATTATTTTATTAAAGAGAGATTGTTGTGCCTCAGTCAGAAATTGACACTATTAACTTCGGAGGAAAACCAGAATAATTACGTTGAATATGATGGGGAAGTTAAGACTGATTTTTAGAAACACAATTACGAATCAGCTTTCAGAGGAATGTTCAGCCAGTCAAACACTACCAATAAAATCAGAATAGAACGAGGACAATTCAAAATTATTAATTTCTTTGTATAAAAAATTCAGATAAAATATGCAAAAAAAAATTTTTGTATGTATTTTGAATATTAATTCATTAAAATTTATGATTATGATGATATTTTATGATTTCTATTTAGCAATATTTGATTTTACTCTGAAATGGCTGATAAATTCGTGATGTTATCATAATTTACAATTAGTTCAATCCCAGTTTTAAGTTTACCCAACTTGAATTTACGAACAGCCAAATGTTTTCTCTAAAAGTGGTGCACAATTATTATTTCAGTGTAACACTGAATTCCACTACACTACATTACACTACACTTTGTGTAGGTTTACGAACAAAGCTATTTGCATAATAGGCGCACGTCTGTCACTTTTAGTGACATTTATGTTATTTTATTTGAATTTGTATTTGCATAGTAGGCGTCTGCAGTGTTGCCAACACTGCAGATTTTTCTGCATTTAGCAGATTTTTAAAGGTCGTTGCAGAGTTGCAGAATAATTCCGTAAATTGCAGATTTTGTTAATTAAAACACACAATAGTCACATAAATCACATACAAAATAATTTGACAAACACTTTAAATCGTGTGAAATTGTCTTCATGTGGGAACTGGTTGACTGTCTAGTGCAAATTTGACTTTTTGGTATGATCATAGATATTTTCACTGGTCGTGCTAATCTCGAGTCAAGAATTCAGACGTCTTACGTCACATTTGTTTTTGTTGTCAACGTAATTTTTGATATTTGGTTGCGTTAAAAACAGTCCTTTTTGCAATTTAGTGCAATATATAATACAAACTTTTAGTGTAGTATATAGTTTTATTACTATCAGTTGCAGTTTCTTCAATATTTTTATGAAAATATAATGAAGTATTCATTTGTTCGTACGTAAGTCGTCTGAATTCTTGTCATTGTAACTGACATGAAGACAAAAAAAAACGGAACCGTGTTGATGTAAATGTCATGTGTGTGCTACGATGAAAATAATTACAGAATGATAGTACAAAATGTTATGATTATGTAGTAAATAAGTCTCATTTGCAGTTATTGAAAACTTAGAATTTTACATTCATTTAAACGAAATATGTATTTATTAAATATAATGTCTTAAAAATACTAATTTTGCTTATTTTTTGATATTTTTTCCCCTATTATTTGTTTTTTTATGGTCATAATTTAACAAAAATGTAGATTTCAACAGAATTTGGCTACGACAATAGTTGCATAATTCTGCAGAATTTTTGAAATCTTTGGGCAGAGTATTGTTTGACGGATGTTGGCAACACTGGGCGTCTGTCACTTTTAGTGACATTTATGTTGTTGCAAATAAAAATGAACAATATTCATTTCACTAAGCGTGAATATACAGAGATGCATTTTATCACAGTATACTAAGCAATTAGTATACTGTGCATTTTATTTATGGTTTTTGCGGCGGTAACAGCAGCTCTGAAACTCTGAAAGATATCTTGAAAGACGCGTGCCATTGATTCAAATGTTTATACAGCTTTACATATACGAGTAACTTTATTTAGTCATATGGCTTTACACCCGGATTTATGAAACTGGAAGTGTTGTGCTTCGTTTTGCTGGCAGTGGCAGAAATCTTGAACTTGATGGTCAGATATTAAGAGCTTTTGAACAGAATCCCAGAGCAAGTATCCGAAGAATTTCTAACCAGTGCGAAGTTAATGTTGGTGTGGCGAGTACTCAAAGAAAATGTTTTGCACCCCTATTATATTCAAAAGTTGCAAAGTCTACAACCTCAAGATTATCCACTTAGAATGGAATTCTGCCGAGTAATGCTGGATTTTTATGGACAGGATATAGATTTTGTTTAATCTATTTTGTTTATGGATGACGCAACTTTTACACGAGATGGCGTACTCAATTTGCACAACATGCATGAATGGTCGGAACAAAATCCACACATAATTGAAATTTGAAAGTCATCATCAGAAAACTTTCTCAGTTAATGTGTGGGGTAGGATTGTAGGCAATCATTTGCCTGGAAACTTTTTTTCTACTAAAGAAGGCTGGATGCTAGGGAATATCTCAATTTTTTAGAAAACAATCTTTTTGAATTAATGGAAGATGTTCCCATTGGTCTACGACAGTGTCTATGGTATCTCCATGACCCGCCCATTTTAGTCGTCAAGTACAAAGACATTTAAACATAGTCTTTCCAAATCGATGGATTGGATGAGAAAATGATGCACCAATATCCTGACTGTCTGCTCACCACATTTAAATGCTGCTGATTTTTATTTATGGTGTCTTGCCAAATCTCTTGTTTATAACATCAGTTAACTCAGAAGAAGAACTTTGACAACGAATAATAGAAGCGTTTTAACAGGATTAGAAGATTGCAAGAATGTATTGAGGCAGAAGGACGTCAGTTTGAACATTTATTGTAATACAGAATATCTTATTTGTTTTCTTTCTTATCTTAGTAAATAACAGTTTGTTTCTACACTAATTTTAGTTATTTAATATAATTTAAATAATTATTTTACTTTAAGGCGAGATGATTTGACGAATGCGTTATTATGAATTCTTTTTGACATATTTTTCAACACCCCACATCTCAAAAACGAATGGCATAAATCAAGAGTATGATAAAAAAATGTAGACTATATATTACAGTTATAAATTACTATACATTAAATAAAAAAACGTCTAAAATGTGTAAAGCCAAATAACTTGAAAAATTTTACGAGGAAAAGTTAAAATACCTTTTTTTTTGTTCTTTTATTTAGTAAACCGTAAATTAACAAAATTTTTAAAAAATTCAATGGCGTATGTTTTGTTTTAAAAAAGGTCCGCCATCTCCCTTGTTGCACGCCACTGGTTAGCAGTTTGGCACCAGTAATTACACTAAATAAAAGACCTCCTAGTAGAGATGGGACTTTTAGTTCATTTTGGTGAATTCATTCTTTCAGTCCCATTCACCTAAGTGAATCATTCACTTGAGCAATTCATTTGATTCAGTATGGTCGAGAATTGTATATTTGTCATTCGACCACCGATCGTTCAGTCTCGACGTTCAATATCGGAGTTTGCTTACAACGGCAAACGGCACTGTTTCATGACTCCCGTGGTATCGTAATTTAGAGGCATATACATGTATATCATACAATGCTTTTGTGATTACAGACAAATCTAGATTTTGGATTTTAAAATATTTATAAGTAAGCATTTGAATATAGGTAATGAAATATAAATTTAAATATGAAAATATTGTATTAAATTAACAAGTTATATTTATAATAAAAAAACCTAATTTCATAAATTCTAATTATTTAAAAATTCACGTCTAAAAACAAAATTTTAGAAATTTTGTCAATTTTAATCAAGATCGTTTTTCTGTTCCTGCTTTAGAAAATATTCTGTCGCAAGACACCGAACTAGCCATTCTATATAGGTGATTTAACTGAAACTAGTCATTGAGTCACATCTCTGATATCGTCTACGTCTAATCGTCAGCTGCAATTTTTCATTTAATTCAGTGAATGATTCAGTCGGACAAGGAGGAATGATTCATTTCATTCAGTGAAGTGAATAGTTCGTTTGTACTAGTTCGTTCGCGAACTACCCATCTCTACCTCCTAGCAGGTATGAATCACACCAGGTTTTATTAAAATTTTCCACTGGGTGACTGAGCTCAGAACAACTTTTTTTTATAACTACCACCCATATCTCGAAAACGAAGCCTTTCTGAACCGAAGTTTATAGAGAAAACTAATATTATTTTTTCTGTATATACCAGAAAAAGAGCTGGTGCAAGAATGGTCCCCTGAAAAACTCAAATTTCACTAAGAACACCATTCATTTTACATTGGTTAATATTTGTGATATAACTACAAGTACATCTAACACCACACCAGGAATACCATAACTATCTAACATGTAGTTTACCATGGTTAAGCAGTGTCAAATGACTTTGCCAAATCTCCATACACTTCTTATTGGTATCAAAACCCCCAATAACTTGCAATAACTGAGCACATGTTGATTTTTAACTACAGATAGAACTCGATAAGTAATTAAGAATTGCCTTATAAACCAAGATTCTATGTCTCACCGTTTTCGCTCTACAGGGCCGTATTGGTCGGTTTTTTACATCATATTATTTATGATATCTCTGATATGGTTGTAACAATTTGATTATAATCTGGTATGATGTTAATACTTACGAATGTCTATAATTTACTGCAAAATTTACAAATTTTTTGTAGGTCAGTGGCGTAGAAACGAGTAGGGTAGCAGGATTTTTTTGCCCCAACTTCTACGCCAATGACCTAATACTTATTTGGGGTAAATTTTAGATTCTTGACAATTTGGCATAATACTTGTTTGAAATCGGTAAAGCGTCTCGTTCTGCCGAAAATCTCAATAATGTGGGAGGCCGTTCTTCTGATAAAGCATTTAGTTTCGTGATGATAGCAAATACATTTCAAAGTAATATTACTTTAATATTATGTATTAAATTAAAATGGAACGTTTCATGTAAAAATGTTAACAGCAAACAATGAAATATTATTTTTCTTATTCCTGTATCTTAGATAGTAATAATAGGTAATAGTTTGTAGGTACGGTTTTTACAATATTATGCTTTATCAGAAGAACGGCCTCTCACATTATTGAGATTTTCGGCAGAACGAGACACTTGACCGATTTCAAGTATTATGCCAAATTGTCCAAGGAATCTAAAATTTTACCCCAAATAAGTATTAGGTCATTGGCGTAGAAGTTGGGGCAAAAAAATCCCACTACCCTACCCATTTCTACGCCACTGACCTACAAAAAATTTGTAAATTTTGCAGTAAATTATAGACATTCGTAAGTATTAACATCATACCAAATTTGAATCAAATTGTTACAACCATGCCAGAGATATAAATAATATGAAGTAAAAAACCGATCAATACGGCCCTGTAGAGCGAAAACGGTGAGACATAGAACCTTGGTTTATACGGCAATTCTTAATTATTTAACGAGTTCTATCTGTGGTTAAAATTTGATTCACTCGAACTGAAACACCCTGTATAGAAGTTTTAAATAGAGTTGGTACAATACTTTTTAGGAAAAAAGAATTAATTAGGTATATGTTTTAGTGACTGTAAAATATACTACATACCTATATTTTTTAATAATATGAAGTTATTCCATCAAAATCAGGTGAGCTACCATTTTTTAGTGAAAGCTCAATTAATTCATTATCACTTACCGGTTTTAAAAACATTGAATTAGTATTATATGGAATATATACTATTTAATATTTTTAATCATATTTTAAGACCAAAAGTTCATGTAAACAGGTCTGTTTTTGATATATACAGGATTTTGTTTGTAAAAAGGATGAACTTTTTTCTTAAAATCATGTGCCAGGTTAATCCTATAAAATATTTAATTATGAAACACTCGGTATACTACTTAAAAAATCATTAATTGTCACTAAATTTGATTTTTTTTACTTTTTTGATTTCAACATTATACAAATTTATTTTTTTCAATGTATTAAACTGAATTAATATTTTAGTGATGTTAAATATATAAAATGTAAATCTATTTACTTTTAAATTCTGAAAAACTGATGTAGAAAACGTCCATAGA
Source organism: Monochamus saltuarius (assembly GCA_025584915.1). NCBI lineage: Eukaryota > Metazoa > Arthropoda > Insecta > Coleoptera > Cerambycidae > Monochamus > Monochamus saltuarius. Next base: position 33,256,234 of record CM046727.1, read on the forward strand.
AAATTTGAGATTTGTAAATTAAACACAATTTTAGCTGCTTGAGTGAAACTAGATTTCCAAAAGTTTCTACTCAAGTAGAAACATTTTAAACAAAATGTCCGCAATGTTCTTTTGATGGAAACGTAGCTTTAAGATTCATGAAAACAAAAACAGGATTTGATAATATCTTGTAACTGTCTTAACTTATACAGCAAATTCAAAATTTGTTTAAATTGGAATAAAAATTAAGTAGCAAATAAACCAAAAGCGTTTTTAAACAGTTTTAAGACTTAAAATATTCTGTATTCTCATTGAAAACATAATGAGACACTTTTCTAACTAGATCATTTTATCATATATTTTCAGGTATTAACAATATTGTGTGAAACTAACTACTCAGTGGACAAAAGCCCCAACCTGCGTTGAATTACACCCACAATATCTACCCATATATTCCTTCATTGATAGGAATTGTAGGAGATTTGATACATATTAGCTTAAAATACCTTTCTTAAACAGTAAAAAAATAGATCATTTTAGTTCCAATTTTCTCTTTGCCATTTGATATTATAATAGTTTGTTTTTCTCAACGTAAAGCAATTATGAATATTGAAAATTAACACATAAATTAATACCTACTATGTACTTGTATAAACACTGATTCGATGTCTGACAGCATATTCAGCTTCAACTGCAAGATTTTTGGAATTGCGATTATACTTGAAACAATAAAATTCAAATAAGAAACGAATAAAAATAAGAATTAAGAAGAGAGAATAGTTTTTGATAGAGTAGAAGAAAAAGTGACCAAAACATCATTTTGATTCACCTGGCATATTCAACAGCATTTTGTATTCCAAAATTGGAATAGCTTTTGATGACTTCTACAGGCTCGATATAACATTTTGTAAAACATTTTTAAGTGGATATACATACACGGTTGGAAAACGGTGATGGTCCATCTGCCGTTACATGAGAGCGACAAAGTAAAGTATAGAAATCCGTCGATAGACAAGGATGACTATATTGACGTTCTAAAATCTAATTTGATACATGGTGATTTTCCGGGTTGTTATGCCGTGACCTCGGTACTGGTAGCTGCCAGAAACAGAGTTAAAATGCACATTCCTACCATTAGCTGAAATACTTTTACTTGCCCTGGTTGTTCTCGGCTAGGCTCTGTGGGGACAGAACCGCTATCAGTGTCTCTGGACCTGTCCATATATTGATTTCGGTTCCTGGTGACTCTGCAAAAGCTGAGTCGCGGCGAAGCACTGAAGATGCCGACAGTGAAGAGCGGCGAACGTTTGGAAGCATGGGATGCGACCAGTTACAGCGGCGGCTACGGAACGCCTCGGAGGACCACCAGTATCCGAGAAGCGGTTCCGACCGTAGCAGTCGTAATACCAACAGTAGGAACCGAAATCAATATATGGACAGGCCCAGAGACACCGATAGCGGTTCTGTCCCCACAGAGCCTAGCCCGAGAACAACCAGGGCAGGTAAAAGTATCCCAGCTAATGCTAGGGATGTGCATTTTAACTCTGTTTCTGGCAGCTACCAGTTACCGAGGTCACGGCATAACAACCCGAAAAATCACCATGTATCAAATTACAGCACTGGCCGTGAAAGCCTAAAAACCACTATGTTCTAAAATCTAAGTAGTCACCGCCCGTTTCGCCATTCCAAACAAATAAAATGGGGAGTGACAGCTCAGATGATATTCTAATTTATAAAATGTCTTCCTATAGCCATCCTTGTGTATCACACGGATTTCTATACTTTACTCTGTCACTCATGTAACGAAAGATAGACCATCACCGTTTTCCAACCGTGTATAATCTGTGGTAAGGTAAAATATGAAAGTAATACTAAGTGTTAGAAATGATTTTTATTTACTAAAGAGCCAAATGAACAGTCTTTATAAACAATAGAAAATTAACTAACAGAAATTGCATGTCCAAGATTTCTGAAAATATGCATGTAGCATTTACAATTAGCAATGTTTTGTAAAAAAAAATAACAAAAGACATACAATATACATTAAACAGATTTCAGCTATAATGAATAAACAAGTGTGCCTAAATATTTTACAAAACACAAGATTTTAAAATAACCTGTACACAATAAATGGCAACATTAAAAATTTTTAGTTTTTTTTAAGGGAGAAACATGCTGCGATGTTTGATTTTTAACAGTAAAGTAATGTGCTGCACATATAATTTCGAAGCTCAAATAAAAATGCACTTTATACGTATTAAACACTGAGTACTAATTCATGCATAATATAGCTACAGTTTTATTTATGTATACAATATTATATTTGTGGTCGCTGTGGGCAAACACATTCCTCGGAATTGGTGATAAATCATAAAAAAAACTCTTTGTAACTAGTTTAAAAATTACTGACATTTAGGTACATTTTATTAGTCTACAACATTAAACCTAATGAATAAATTCACAAATTTATTTCATTCAATAATATGTAATTTTCAAAATATATACACAAGAGTTTTTCGATAGACTGCGTCACTGATTTGAACGCCATACTTGTTAATACAATATATCTAAGCATATTTTTTATGACATTGCGACTGACAAATAAAAAGAATTACAAGAAATAATCTGGAGTTCTACGTGTTACATGAGGTTCACCACGTCGAGGTGCAGGATCAAATTGTAAACTGAAACAGTAAATGATGTTGTTAGTATGTTACCTCTTAAATCACAATAAGTCTTCTATTATTTCATCAAATAACACTTTCTTTGAGAATGAATTATAACCGAATTCTTACAGGGTGTCCCAAAATAGAAGGCCATACCATTGACCACATATTCTTTGAACAAAAATAATGCGACTTTTCTTATGCCATTTTTTATTTGGGCGTCCCTGTTCCAATATACAGGGTGTTACATTTTAAAAAAAACTATTTTTGTTAATAATTCCATTGTTTTATAAGATACACACTTGAAATTTTGCGCGTACTTTTATCTTGTTTCGGCATACTTATCATGTAATTTTGGTGAAAAAAATTGAAGGGCGAATGGTGGTAACTGAGGGATGCAGTACCCTTTATCCCCTGCAATTATTTCTAAGTACGTCTATGCAGCTTTTTCTATATAAATATCAAATGTAGAATTTTCTTCTGATCATTTTATCTCTTTTGTATTTTTTTGTTTAACTGTTCCGTTTTGGAGAAAAACGACATGTATTGCTGGGTTACAAATGTCTTAGCGGCCAATGAAAGTCAGGAAAAAATAGTGAGCTCCCTTATCCCAACAGATCACATCCTAGAAGGAAGGTTTTCTTAAATTTGGATCGATATCTTCGTGAAACCGGAAAGTTTATGGATCAGAAGTTTGGAATTTGCGTCCTACATAGAAAATTAAGCCCTTAACAATTTTTTACATATCATCTGTTCTACAATATTAGCAGATTAGAACCACTGCATGGATAATGGAAAGATACTGCAGAATATATATATAGCCACAGCAAAAATTCAGACAACTTGCGTCATACGAACAAATGAATAATTAATATTTTCTTCAAAATATTTAAGAAACTACAGCTGAGAGTAATAAAACTATGAAAAATGATTGTTTTTAATGCGACCAAATATTGATAATTATGTTGACAATAAAAACAATTGCGTAACGTCAGCCGTGATGTAAATGGTCTGAATTCTTGTCGCGACTATAGTAGTGTGGTAAATTTTTTTATAATTTAAATTGTTTTGCTTTTATAATACAGGGTGTAACTTCATTATTTTAAATAAAATACCCTGTACACTGAACATTTTAAAATCAGCAAAATTTTATCAAAATTTCTTAAATTTTCACTTAAATCTATGGTGATAGAATTTATTTTTTTTTATAACGATGTCTAGTAGATATTTACGTATACAAGATGATTTTGAAAATCTTATTGGGGTAGTAATTTTAGTATATGTCTACTTACTTGAATCACAAGATATTCTTGCATTTTTAAATCATGTAAGCCGGCTCTGTACGCTCACAGGAAATGTTGAAAATTATATGTCTTGCGCGCTTGCCTGTATCTCGTGTTCGTTGTGTTAAATTAACAAATCATTGTGCAGAAGGATGAAAGTTATAAGCAAATTTTCTCTGCATTTCGTAGAACATAGCAGATGATTTTGATTACACTCTCCGTTACACTAATACTGGTCATTATTATCAATACACTTGAACCATTGTTATACCACTGTGTCAGCATATTATGTGTAACATAAAATGATACTACGCACATACTAGAAAATACCTAAAATAATCAAAATACCACGATTCGTTTACGTACGTGTTACACTGTTATTTAAGGTTAAGGTTATCACATGTCGCCTATCAATAACGTATTGTGAAATAGTTCATTTCCTTATTAGGGTAGTTTTAGGGTTACACAGTTAGCTTCAAAATTTGCAATAACTTTGAATCCGGTTATCTCGGTTATTAAAAAACACTTATTAGGGCAATATTTTATAAAATGATTTATTTTAATGCCTACCGTCGTCAGTTAAAATTAATACCTCACTTTTAAAATCACCCTGTATATGTTTCAGAACTGTTTTTTATTTCAAATTCAAATACTGAGTATACAACCTTCCTATGATTTCACCGTAATTCATTAATTCATCCAATGCAAACGAAAAAGTTACTTTTCAAAATATAAATATTGTTACTTACAATGAATACTTAAGGGCATCATCTAGTTCCATAATTGCGGCTTGATTGCCACATCTGTAGCAATAGTTCGGAGCACTAAATATAGTTACTACATTTCGATCATGACACCAGTTGTAGCCTTCCATTACCAGTTGATGAGCTCTTGAAACAAGGGTCAGACCGTTAGAATGGTTAAAAGTTTCAGAGATATCCTGGCCAAATGTATAACCTGCTCCACGAGGAGAAATGCCCCATCCACCACGATCATCTGGGTCTGACCACAATAAGTCACACATAGGACCTTCATGCGGTACCTACAATTAAAACATTCAAAATAGATATATAAAAACCACTTATATATTTTATATTACATAAACTACATACTTTAGTATCGGAATATGCAATGGGAGAAACAATAATTAATGTTAAAAGAAACCAAACTCATTGTATTACTAGTCATGCATTTGTTGAATGTCAGGTTTGATTGGAAATAAATTTAATCAGTACAGATTTTTGACTAACAACATACAATGTCAGACACGGGAGTATGTCATAGAACATGAAAAATGAGAAATATAAGAAGAAATTTAGTACACATTGATCTTGGATGGAATGGTATATTTTGTATATAATCAGCCCAAATATATATCCCATTTTGGTCACAACATTTACTTTATTTCAAGGTTAAATGTTATATTTCATCACCTTAAATTTTCATAGTATGTACCCCTGTAACTGTTAAAAAATAACGGCGATATTATGTTATGTAGAATTTTAACAGAGTTTCGTAAAGACAGGGAATTAGATGTTGCTATAATTTAACATAGGTATGTTATTTGAATTGTGAAAATGGACGACTTAAATTTATATTTAGTTCGTGGTTTCATAAATGCACATCGAAGTTATAATATTTAAACCCAACGAAAAAGAATAAAAGAATTAAGTAATCCATTTAATTTGTTCGATTACAAATTATTTATATTTAGTAAAAGCAATACAGCAATTTATTAACGAATTATGACCATTTTTGGCAGTTCCTCAGAGACAAAGAGTATTCCGGCAGAGCTTAAGGTAAAATTACTGATTTCTAATTTTATTTTTTGATCTAGTATTTGCAACATTATTATTTTTAACATAAGGTAGTTAGTCAAAAATCAGTTAGTAACTGTATATTACACAGGTAACAAATGCTGTTACCAAACATTTGTTAGAAAGATATATGATGTTTCCACAAACTTAGCAAACAAGGAACCACATAAAAAGTGAGTAAGCTGTATCAAGTACAGTTAAATTTCCAAGATTTACTCGATGCCCCAATGACATTACAGGTAACAAAAAATGTGACAGCAGATTAGAAGCATGAAGTTCAAACGACATGGATTGAAGTCCATTTTGCACTAAAAATTTTAGATATTTTAAAAATTGTGTTGATGGCAAAAAATATTTTTCTATTTTCATTAAAAAATTATGATCAGAAGTACAAATAATAATTAAAACATCAGTTACTTTAGCTGTGACTTAATCAGACATTCAGTGGAAGACAATTAATCAAGTGACATTATTATACAGGGTGTCTCGCTTAAATGTGGAACAAGCTTGTAACATGCCTACCATGCGACCGATTTCAATAAACTTTTTTTTGTTGGATACACTTTCAAAAAGTCTATCTTGGACATACCTGGTTTTCTCTAAAATTCGAAACCGTGGCCGACTACGATACAATTTATGTGGCTTAAAATCGGAAAATCATATTAGGGATTTTTTTATTCGAAAAATTTCCACGAATTCTTGATCAGGACCCCAGAAAACCCTACCAACCAAATTTTCGTTGCCACATTATACAGGATGCTCAGGATAACTTGAGTGTCTCGCTTAAAAGTGGAACAAGCCTGTAACATGCCTACCGTTCGACCGATTTCAATAAACTTTTTTTTGTTGGATACACCTTCAAAAAGTCTATCTTCGACATACCTGGCGTTCTCTAAAATTCGAAACCGTGGCCGACTACGATACAATTTATGTGGCCTAAAATCGGAATATCATATTAGGGATTTTTTTATTCGAAAAATTCCCGAAGATAGACTTTTTGAAGGTGTATCCAACAAAAAAAAGTTTATTGAAATCGGTCGAACGGTAGGCATGTTACAGGCTTGTTCCACTTTTAAGCGAGACACCCAAGTTATCCTGAGCACCCTGTATAATGTGGTAACGAAAATTTGGTTGGTAGGGTTTTCTGGGGTCCTGATCAAGAACTCGTAAGAATTTTTCGAATAAAAAAATCCCTATGATTTTCCGATTTTAGGCCACATAAATTGTATCGTAGTCGGCCACGGTTTCGAATTTTAGAGAACACCAAGTATGTCAAAGATAGACTTTTTGAAGGTGTATCTAACGGTCGCACGGTAGACATGTTACAGGCTTGTTCCACTTTTAAGTGAGACACCCTGTACGTTTACCTAATATAATAATAAAGCAAGCCTTGTATGAAAACTTTAAGGGCCTCCTACTATTAACACACAACTGTATGCAAGATGTAGCACATAGCACATGTGTACATCTAATGGTCACTAGCTACTTATACATTGACTTATTACATATCATTCTGTGCAATTTATTACTACTATATTAGTCAAATATCAATAGGATATATTGATTACTTTGAGACATATTAAATTTTTTTTACAAATACCGTGTCTTGAAAACGTATGACAGATTGTTGGATTGTAGGAAAACGAATCTTATTTTTTAATATTATATTGCTATCAAAACATATGATGCGTTGTTCTGCTATATGAATAGTGTGAATAGGTGTACTCTAATATTATCTAGCCAAATCCTTACACCTGTTTATTATGCTGCAATAGATAGGTTCAGCAATTTCTGTATTTTATTTAAATCAACTGAACATGCAATACAAAATAGTATTGCCAAATTTAAGACCAATATTTAAAAAAATTAAGTAGTTTTCAGCATATGAAAATCTGCAACTAATGCAAGGCTATGAAACGTACCTGTACGAGAGGCTATGATGCGTCACGTCAGCTACCTACTTCGCACGACGTGGACATTTATTACAGATTATGTGGAGTATGCAGCCGATTTCAATGATTTATCAAAAGAAGAAGCAATATGCTGGCAAAAAAAATGGCGTTTTGTATTTAAATGTGCTGATACATATCTATTAAATCAAATGATATACAGGGTGTCCCATAATTATTGCGACACAATAATAGAAGTTGTAGAGGACATGAAAATAAGCAGATTTGCCTTATAAACCCCTGTCCGGAAATATGCCTTTTAGCCGCTACAGCAAAAAAAAAAAAAGAAAAATTTGAAAAAGTACCAGTTTCTCGAAAGAGCTTAGAGTAATTGCTCAAAGTGTCCTCCACGTTGCTCAGTGCACAGCTAGGCACGTTTCTTCAGTGATTGACGAACTCTATGGAACATCCCCGGTATGTCCTGAACCTGTGCAGACACAGCGATCACTCTTCCCAGTTGCTCTTGTTGGTTGGGAGTTTCATACACTAAAGCTTTTAGATAGCCCCAGAGAAAATAATCCAAGGGGGTTGTCGGGTGACCGCGTAGGCCAATGCACAGGGCCACTTTGGCCTATCCACCTGTTAGGAAATATTTCATTCAAATGGTGCCGCACTGGCAAAGCAAAGTGGGCTGGGGCACCATTGTGTTAAAACCACATGTTAGCTCTTATGTCCAGTGGCACATCCTCTAATAGTTCTGGCAGCATATGCTGCAGGAATTGAGCATAAACGTGTCCATTCAAATGTAGTGGGAGCAAATATGGCCCGATGATCTGCTCGCCCACAATGCTGGCCCAGATGTTAATTACAAACTGATGTTGGTCTCTATGGAAGGCTATGACATGGGGATTATTTTCATTTCAAATGTGACTATTACGGCTATTAAAATAACCATCCCTTGTAAAACAGGCCTCGTCAGTAAACAAAACATAGCGACCAAAGTGTGGTTGTCTCAACTCTTGCTGCAACCACCAACGACAAAAACGGCGACACGGCAGATGGTCCTCCAGACCCATGGCTTGGACTTGTAACAGGCCGGTACGGGTGTAGTTTTTGATTCCGGAGAACCCGCCAAACAGTACTTCGTGCAGCTCCCATATCATGTGCAACGGCAGGCACGCTTCTACATGGTCTTCCTCATAAACTCTACTGTCCACATGGCGAAGGGCTGCCCTGCCCCCCCGTAACGTCTGACGCTGCCACTGACATGAAGACGTCCATGAATTTTAGTACAAATGCTATGATGAGGATGATGACGTTCTGGTAACCGTTCGGTGTACAATCGCGTGGCTCTTCTCCCATTACCACCAGCTTCTCCGTAAATCATATGGATACGAATAATGCTCCATTGTACCACCAAATTAATGTTATTTACATTTTTTTTTGTTATGATAGCCAGCCATTGAACTGAATCTGTGTGGCGACTTTAGGCCGACAGCGCTGTAGCGGCTGACTGACATATTTCTGGACAAGGGTTTATAAGGTAAAATTGCTTATTTTCATGCCCTCTACGACCTTATCAATTTGTCGCAATAATTATGGGAGTGTATTTTTAAATTATTGTTGCTATGGTTGTTACCTTCTGGACATTATAGGCACTGTGCCTCTGTCCTAATTAAATTAATAATATTAATAATAATTTAAAAGAAACATGATGTGCTATAAGTGACGCCCTCTACTAGTGACGTCAAAATTAGAAACATATTTTAATTTCTCGTCCGCAAAAACCCCCGATTTACAAATTTTAAGTAAATATTTGGATTTCTTAAGAAGTTATTTACAAATATCGAAAATAAAATTTTAATTTTAACACCCTGTAACTCCGTTAATAATCAGTTTTGGAAAAAATGTTATAGAAAAAGGTAGCATTAATTTATTTTCGATCTAGAATTATTCCCTGAATTTTTTGCTCATCATTTCCGGTATATAAATAAGTTGGTTTATATTCACAGAAATGTGAGTAAGAGTATCTATATTTGTTATATAACACGAATATAATCGTTAAAAACTTATATATTAAATAATTTTTACAACTACTACCTATATATAATATTGGAAATACTTAATATGTTAATATTTCAAAGGTCAATTCTGCAGTAAAATAGATGTTCTGTAAATTCAACATCGTATTTTATAAGGAAATAATTTTTCAGAAGATCCGAAATCGGTTTGGCCATACAAAATACTCCATTTTTGAAAAATTTTTGAAAGCATTTGTAAATTTATGACATTTTTTTTTTAATTTCTCAACTGATATTAACGTAGGTATCTACAAAAAGTTTTACAACGAATCTGTTACAGTTTTACAAACACTTGTTTGATATAATTCTGATGCTATACCTAAGTTCAAACCACAATGAATTTTCACATTGAATGTGGCCTTAGAGATTTTGCATTTTCAATGTTTTTTTTTTTTAACAAAAAGTTAAGTTTGGTCGTATTCAGTAGCAATAAAATAGATTCATTCAATCGTTCATGAACTGATAATTTTCAAACACCACTTAGTAATGTAGTAGCTATAATTTAAATAAGAGAAAAAAATGTAGATGTGCTTTTTTAAAATCCGAACAATTTTTTCTAAAAAATTGGTAGTGGCAGAAAAGTCAATAAAAGATGTTTTTAAACGTCTTCCAAGAAATTCGGTTTTTATAAATTAGAGGAAACAACTCCCGCTAAAACAGGTTGCTAAATATTCTTTTTCTTTCCCGATCTGTAAATATAGGTGTTAATGACCATGACAAATTATGCAAAATTTTATCAAATTGCAGCTTTTTTTGACATCACCTATTTCAAGTGACACTTTTTGAGTATACCTAATCTACAGGTATGTAAGTGTATCTTTGTACCTACTTAGTATCTTAGTAGGGGAGCCCAAGCGGGATTTGGGATTTACTATAGCGCGGCAGATTAATATACAGGGGATACCTTGTACCCGGTTAAGTACTTCCACCAAATATGTGCCCCATATATATGGCGCCCGTCAAGGATAAAGGATCAGATTAGTAAAAAAATTGATCATCTGAAATTCTCGAGCGCGTCAGATTAAGATAGGGTGAGTTAGTTACATGCTAAAACGTGTATATTCCACTAATCTGACAATTTGAGAGTGACGTAAAGAAGGGGGAGGGCTACAAAGTTGTAAAAAAAAAACGTCATCTCGACATTCTCGAGCGTGGCTAAATTTTTTTTATTTTGAAGGAAATAATTCAAGGATTACGAAAAATATATAATCTGACGATTTCCACAAGCCGAAGTAACAAAAATTCATTGATAAAGTTTAATGCGTGCAGCTTGCTTGCCAGAGCAGGAAGATGATTCTACCGATGAAGATGATAATTAAAAAAAATACTGAAATAAATTAAATTTTTTATATTTATTTTCTTATAAATATAAGTATGCTACTTAAAAAAACGTACACTTTTTGCAAGCTATATCCTGAGCTTTTCAATTAATTAAGTTCAATGATTAAAAAAATTAATTTTTTTTTTAATTTGTCAGATTAGGCTAATCCCTCCAGATAATCGTCAGATTATGAGACAGCACGTCTAGGGCATAAAGATGAACCATATATATCTTAATCTGACGCGCTTGAGTATTTCAAAATGGCGATTTTTTTTGCACATTCTAATAATGGCAGCGCGTTTGCGTCACATCCAAATCGTCAGATTATTATATAAGAGCATTTTTTAGGTTCACTTAACATTCCCTTAGAAAATCTGACGCTCGATAATTTTTTTTTTTTTTTCATTTTCAACCCTTACGTACGACCACCCCCATCATGGAAACAGTCAGATTAACATACGTACATTTTTAAAAATACGTAGGACATGGATGATATCAATATCTGACGCGCTTGAGTATGTCCATGTAACAGTTTTTTTTTACATATTTGAAAATCTGTAGCCGCTCCCCCCACCGATGAAATGGTATATATTATATGACATTTTTTTCTTTTTGTCATATAAGCTTCTCAACCCAATAAGTCTCTATGACGCTCGAGTAAATCCCGATTTAGCATCGTGGGCTCCCCTACTATCTGGTTATCAGAAGTTATTTTTTATGTTAATCTACTTTTATTTTATGTTGCAAAAGACTATGATGAATAGGTAAAAGAACACATCTATAGCGTTGCACTGAATACTGTTTGCATTGGTCGCTAAAAAATCAAACAGCATTTGTACATTTACTACTGGTAAATTATGTGAATCGATTTTCCGATATTCTTCCTGCATTATACTATTAAATTTTAATAAACACAAGCTAAATCAACAGTTAGTTAGTTAATTATATTTAACCTTACTTGCTAAGCGTGGTTAGAAAGTTGAAGCAAAGCTTGTAGTAGGCTTGTGACATCAGACAACTAAAAACCGTTTTGTGGATCTCTAAAGAGAGAACTCTAGTTTGATAATTATAGGTGTTTGTTTTAAAAAATCTATTATATATATGTTATTAATTTTGATTAATTTTACAATCAAAATTAATGTTTGCTCGTATGTCCAAACCTACCTATTATTGAGTTTTATTTTACTTTGTTAGATATTTCCTACTAACAAATAATAAATTCGTTCTAAGGTTTAATTCTGTCAAAAACATAATATAAATATTAAAAAGGGTTCTTCCTGCATACTGTTTCACGGTACTATAGAACTCTCAGCAGACACTGCAGACAAAAGTCAGTGCAAATCATAAAAATGAATTTAATTACAAATTTGGCAAAATGGTGAGGTGTATTTACTAACACTAGAAAATTTAAAGTAGTAAATCTTTACTACGCATTTTAGCAATGCCTACCTATTTAATAGTTATTTATACAATATCTTTTCTACGTTCATGCAAAAACCAAAAAATGTTATTTAGATGACACTAAGTCTAGGAAAATGTGACGTCTATTTGAACGTTTATGTTTGTCATGATGACAAAACGCTGTAGTAGAATGACAGATGAATGCAATAAACATTTTATTGCACTAGTGCACTTTTTCCACTAAATATAGTTCAATAAAGTTTTGTTTTTTGCATGAACGTAGAAAATAGCTATTTATGATATACGTGTTAAAAGTAAGATTTTATTTTGTGAGTGAAGATGATTAAAAACGAGCGTAGCGGAACAAAATAAAATCACTTTTAACACGTATATCATAAACTATTTTTTCTACAAAACAATCGGAAGAACTTTAAACTCAATAAAAATAAGAAATGAAAAAATACCACACAGATCGCAATGTTTATGAACCAAAATTTTCTTAGCAACCAGTGCTGTTGCTGATTTACTTTTAACACGCGTGTCAAAAAATGACATTTTTAACATCAAAAATGACAATTAAAAAGCCCACTTTTAACAGTTTTGTAGAAAAAGCATTTTAAAACACAGTTACATTTTCTCAAAATTTTTATGAACAAAAAAATACTGTAAAGAAAAGAGAAAAAACTGTTTAGTGTCTTAAAATAATTTATTAATATTTATGTCAAATGTCAAAATGAAGTGAGATATCTTCAAAAATGATGGTTTTAGAAAAAGAAAACTGATAAGAATAATTATTTGAAAGCCTGTAACTCTTAATGGAAGCAACACTGTATTAGTAGTTCATTTTTAGACACCCAGTATTAAATTTACTTACGTCATGTTCAATTTAATCAATTTTTCCTCTCAGTTTTAAATTTATATTATTTGTTTATTCATTAATTTTTTTTATTTTTCCAATAATGGAACTTGTACAAGTGAAAATCATGTTCTTTACAATGCAAACTCAGACCTCTTAAAAAAATTTTACTTTCTTCCATGTATGTCGTACACAAGTATATTTAATTTTGTATCAAATACCTTAATAAGTTAAGAACCTAATACAATAATTTGTTCATAACACTAAGTTATTTTAATAAAAAAAATACTTGTCATGCAATTTCGGTCATTTTTTTGTTTCACTACTTCTTTACTACAAGAAAACTAAAAGTACCTACTTGTGTTCCAGATGACCAATGAGTGTCACTCTCCTACATTTTTTCTTGTGCAAATGCTTTAAAATGTTAATAAAAAATTATTCAAAATTTGTCATTGCCCTTTAAAACACTTTTAAATGTGTTTTATATGGCAAGGTTGACAAGTTTTGAATAATTTTCTATTAATATTTTGAAGCATTTGCAGAAGAAAAAATGTAATGGAATGACACCTACTAGTCATTAGAACATGCGAGTACTTTTAGTTTCCTTATTGTAAAGAAATAGTCAGACTAAAAAATTACCCCTATTTCTTAACTCAACAAAAGATGCCACTTAGAATTATTTTACTTGAGACATAAGATAAATTATTAATAAACCATAAAAAAACTATTATAGTACACTATACAACATTTATAAAATATTGACAAAATAAATTTCAAAGTGATCAGTATCCTTTATAAAAAAAAGCATTAGTTTTGAATCAGTTTACAAAGAAATGAACACCTACCTCTTGCAAACGATCCAGTGCTCTAATATGATCCAATGTATCAATACTAGGACTCAAACCACCATGCAAACAAAATATTTGACTATCGACAAGTGCAGTTAAGGGCAAGTAATCAAATAAGTCTGTAAAAAACTTCCAAACATTTGCATTTCCATATTTTCTTAAACATTCATCATAAAAACCATAAACTTGTGTAATTTGCCTCGACTCATGATTGCCCCTTAAAATTGTTATTCTCTCCTTATATCGTACTTTTAATGCTACTAATAGGGTTACTGTTTCCACAGAATAATACCCACGATCAACATAGTCACCCATAAAAAGATAATTAGTATCTGGGCTACGTCCACCTATCCTAAATAATTCCATCAAGTCGTGGAATTGTCCGTGAACATCTCCACAGACTGTTACAGGGCATTTCACTTCTTGTACATTTGATTCTTTAGACAATATTTCTTTAGCCTAAAATATAGAAATTATAAAAAAGTGATGGGTAGCTCATTATAGAACGCCTAATATATCTTAAACAAAACGATTAAAAATAAAAAAACAATTTACCTTATCACAAAGAGTTTTAACTTGATTTTCCGTAAGTTGTTTGCAGTCATTTAACTGTTCTATCCACTGATCGAGTTCCTTACAGGAAGCCTTATCATCCATGGCTAGAGTTTTTGTCTTTACCAGAAAATAAATAAGTTAATTACAAATTAATACATTAAACAAAATAGTTTCTAATTAGTTTTTCTACATAAAAGTATTTATAATGATTGTTTTATAACTATTTCACCCGACCACAACACAACACGTCAAAATGGCGGAGCTCCAAATTTTTAATGAATCAAGCAAACTGCGCACGCTCTCGAAGGCGGTAAATATGATTTTTTAATAACCCTTCCCAAAACACTTCTTATAAAATAAAATTACCTTTTCATCCTTATCAATTTCATCACAAGAATTATTTATTGGTTTAGAAAGAGCTAATTTACTAGTTTTCTGAATATTTGACGTCTTCATTTTAGTTTAAATGCTATTTAAATAGAATTTTGTTGACATTTCCCAGATTAATAGATTAATTATAATATATTTTATCCTTTCATTTACTGGCCACCCTCGATATTGCATAAATTAAATACAGGGTGTCTGGATATGATGCGTCAATATTCCGGGGGGTTTTTTTGACACCTCAAAATTAACGGTATTACAGAGGGCGTAAAAAAATGTTTTATGAATTTCTTCTAGGCACAAAATAAATATTCTGTGTTCTAGGTTCTAGGTAATAACTTTTATGCGAGTATACATATATTACTAGAGCCAGGGCCGGATTATGACTTTTTTCGCCCATAGGCAATTATATTACTACAAAACTTTGAAAATGCTATTATAATTTTTATTTATAATATAAAATAATATGATATAAAAAAATATCCCACTAAGCATGAAACATTACAGCATATCTGTGCAACGTTGCATACAGCTGAATTTGAGTTGAATTACGATACATAACTAATGAAAGTTGTGGAATGCTTTGAACAATGTTTCATAATATAATATTATTTTAAAATGTTGAGGGTAAATTAATTCTACAACATTTCTGCAACGGATTTGGGATTTTTCATATGGTATTATTTAGTTTTAATCTATAGTTACTCTCAGAAATATTATGCTTCAGCTAAACGAGCAGGCCAGTTTATAAATATTCTTTAAAATTGTGGAATATGCGTTTTTTTTATCAAAATCACGAAACGATTCAGTTAATTATATGTATATTAATAGCCGACAGATGGCGCCACTTATATCTCCCTGATACTGTGTAATCGAATTTTGGTAGGATATCTACAAGATTTGAGCTTTGGCAATTGGCACCACGGGCAAGGGAATAATAGTTCCCTAATTTATGCTTGGTCATAAAATCCCGAAGAAAATATACACCCTGTAGTGTATGCTGTAACTGTATATTTAAATTAAAAAAAAAATCAATAGGTACTCCATAACTCCATTCTTACCAACATTCCAATATCCAAATGCAGTGTCTGGAATGTTATAAAAGAACATTGCACTGCGACTTGTGTGCAATATTAATAGAAATTAAAATGCAATTTGCTAGTAATGTGTTGCCTTAGGAACCTTACACTGCAATGTTTCTAGCCTGCAGAATAAAGGTCCCTGGGACATTGCATACAGTTAATTATAAGTCTGAGAGCAACATTACAGCTAGTACAGAAATGTTTCTATAACATTGAAGAAATTTAATTATGTTTAGTGGGATATAAACATCATAAACAAAAGAAAAACAATTGTGTAAAAAATTATATTTTATTTTGTGAGGGGAAGTTTGCAAAACAAGCGTGAGCGAGTTGAGCAACCCGCAACCCCACGAACAAAACAATAAAAACAAATAGTTTGTAAATATAACATCATTTTTAATACCTGTATCACAAATAACTATTACCTATATACCTATACGTTTTCTGGATTTCTTACTGGCGAAACTATTTATTATATCAGTAAAATCAAGCGCACTAGTTAAGTCATGATTTATTGATAGCACAGATAAATTATTAAGCCCTTCTTGACTAATGGCATTTCGTAAATATGTTTTTGTCCTTTTCAAAGTAGAAAATGATCTTTCTCCTGACGCATTATTTGTTATAGGTAGAGTAAGAAAAATTCTTAATGCAATTTCCACATAGGAAACATGGTTAGAGCATGTTTATCCCTGATAAATACTAACATGTCTCTAACATTAGTAACATTAACGATATTTTCTGTGTTTTCAACAAAATATTTGAATTCAATACATTCCTCAGCAAAACATTCATCCAAATCATTAGAATATACTGCTTGCAAATTATTTGAATCATTTCTTATGTCGTCGTCATCCATAATCTTAATAAGTTTATTTAAAAACCCGAACTCTTTTTCTATTTCTACGTAAGCCAACAATCGTTTCTTTAATTCTTGATCTAGCCTATCAATAATAGCAAGAAAAGTATTAATTTTCATATCACTTTTGCCATCGAAGTTGGTTTCATTTACATAAGTTTCATCAAATTGAAGCTTTCTCTTCTGTATCCTTTTTTATCTTTCTTATATTCCATAATTTTGGATAGTTATTGTTTGCCCCTTTCTTCATATTTATCAAACTGGTCTCGGTCTCGTAATGATTTAAAGTAGCCAATCAGAGTGCTTCAAAAATTGAAATCGTTGTTGATAAATCAATATCAACGGTTTGTAAAGTCTTACTGGCTTTATCGCATTTCTCTAAAACATCCGACCAAATCGATGTTATAATACCCGTCTCCAACAAATTAAATTTACCTAACAATCCCATAGCTTCTGCATTTTTTGGTGGGTTTTTAAGGCATAGTTGTCAAATAAAATAAGAAAATAACAAATATTTTGAGGGTCAGTCTATTTACACGCCATCTGTTCGTGAATGATAATGCAATAAAACAATAAATCAGGTGGCGGCGGAACTGTTTACTTTGAACGTCGGGGCTGGGACTGGGTGTACTGGGGCACATGCAGCTAGTTTTTTTACTAAACAATAAACTATCGGCTCTCAATTTCGACACCTTCTTAAAAGAACGACCCAAATCACATATTCGACCTCCATCTGTGACCAAATCTACCAGTCAGAAAATAAATGACAATATTTTTTAAAGAAAATGTTTATTTTTTGTTGATAATTGCCAAGTATGAAAATGTGTTTTTTTTTGTTCGTCGCTGGCGCCCCTAAGCAGCTGTCTATATTGCCTTATGGATAATCCGGCCCTGACTAGAGCTATCCGTTGTATCACGTTCTTAATTTGACCCATATCCTCCAACGCCAAAGGGCCTAAACTGTCGTTGGTCTTCAAATAATGACTTAGAATCTTTTGTTTGAACATTTTTATAAATTTGGATAACATTTTTTTTTAATTTGGACAGAACGTAATTAAAGATCATAAAAAAATCTTTAAAAAAGGTCTTCTTCTTACATCACGTTAAAATAAACCTTTTCCGAAAAAACCCATTTTAAATTCCCAAATATACAGGGTGTTAAAAAAAGAGTGTAAAATATTTCAGGAGGTAATAGTATGAACCAAAATAAGTAGAAAAGTCTTCAACGATATTCGAACTCTTTCGAAAACACTCTCCTTGGTTTGGATTTCTTGACACTTTTGATTAATCCGTAGCTGTAGCTCTTCCAGGCTATTTACAGGAGTACCATACACTAATGTCTTCAAATATCCCCAAACAAAGAAATCTAGAGGGTTCAGATCAGGCGATCTTGGAGGCCATAAAACAGGTCCGGCCCTTCCTACCCATCTATGTGGAAAAGTTTTGGTGTAAAAACTCTCTAACGGCCATCGAAAAATGAGCTGGAGCACCATCATGCTGGAACCACATTTGTTGCCTCTGATTCAAAGGAATGTCTTTCAAAAACTCATACAGTGTGTTCTGCAGAAAGTTGAGGTAAGCAGCGCCTGTTAAGTGTTAATCGGTTTGGTAAAACAACAAGACCTAGAAACCTGTCACCTACAATACTCATCCAAATGTTTAATGAAAAACGTGCCTGATGCAGATTCTATTAGAGCATGCATGAGGATTTTCGTCGGCTCAAATATGCGTATTGTGAAAATTAAACAATCCATTTCTTGTGAACCAGGCCTCATCGGTAAAAAGAATGTTTGCAAGAAAACGAGGGTTTTCAGTATCATGACGTAGAAACCAGCGGCAAAAAAACAAACGTGCTTGATGATAATTTATTGGATTTAAGGACTGTACTCGTTACACATGGTATATGGATAAAGCAGTTGCTAGTGAAGGATTCTCCAAACAAGAGGACCACTAATTCCTACCTCGGCTGATATTCTCCGCACACTCGTACCTGGATTCTGCTCTACCAGTGCTAGAATTTCTTCTTCTGCTCTAGGAGTGGATACCGACCTTGGTCTTACGGATAAATGGCACTGTTTTCTCAAGGAACCGGTATCACGCAATCTTTGGTGAATTCTTCCAAACATGCGTTGTGAAGGAATCTGGCAATTTGGATAACCGTCAACATAAAGACGTCGTGCTTCGGTAGCGTTCCCATTAGCACGACCATACATAAAATGCATGTCGTTAATTCTGCGTTAGAGCATATCTAGGCATTAGAGTAACCAGCCATAGCGAAAGAAAACGTGTACACTGAGAACAACTGTCAAATACGTACTGTTTATTTCACTACACACGTCAACAAACTATTATAAGAAATTACGCAACGTTTTTGCAAAATAAAGAAGGGGCTAAAAACATAAAACATTCCATATCTCCGCAACCGTTACTTTGCGGACCCATGTTTATTGAGACTTTTCTGCTTATTTTGGTTCATACTATTACCTCCTTAAATAGTTCAATCAATACATAATTGAGTTTTTCTCCGGAAGTTTCGACGAACCTTAGAGAATATATGTCATATATATATATATAAGAAAACCTTTCATTTTTTGACAATCTTTTATTATGTTATGTCCCCAAAATTAATAAAAATGTTCAAACAAAAGATTCTGTCACTATTTGAAGACCAAGGCCAGTTTATGATATGGGTCAAATTAAGAATATGATACAAAAGGAGCTCTATATAGTAATACATAAAAATTAGAAAAAAATCGACTAACAAAATAGTTAATAGAAGAATTAAAATAGTTATTTATGTATCAAGGGAATTATAAGGGCCTTAATTACCGATGGCAAAGAGGTTATTAAGGCTCATTAATTCCCGTGGTACATAGATAATTTTATTTCTGACCGATTTCAATAAAATATTGTTTATTTTTAAAACGGAAAAATTCCCAGTATATTTGAATCAGTTACCATTGATTATAAGAGTTTTGTTGTTGCTAGGTTGTTGCTATGTTACGTATATGTATATTAGGGTAGAGGGAATTATAGAATCTATAATGTCCCAAGGGAGTTATGACTCTCTTTATTGATAGCGTAACTATGACGATATAAGCTTATAATATCCCGGTCAGAAATAATAGTTATTTATGTATCAAGGGAATTATAAGGGCCTTAATTACCGATGGCAAAGTTTGCGTCCCGAGGGCCTCCGGCCCGAGGGACAGCAATTGCCTGAGGTTATTAAGGCTCATTAATTCCCGTGGTACATAGATAATTTTATTTCTGACCGATTTCAATAAAATATTGTTTATTTTAAAACGGAAAATTCTCAGTATATTTGAATCAGTTACCATTGATTATAAGAGTTTTGTTGTTGCTAGGTTGTTGCTATGTTACGTATATGTATATTAGGGTAGAGGGAATTATAGAATCTATAATGTCCCAAGGGAGTTATGACTCTCTTTATTGATAGCGTAACTATGACGATATAAGCTTATAATATCCCGGTCAGAAATAAATGTATTTACTTTTATTTGTTCTCTATAATTATTATTAATAACATATTCCTTCTCAGATGAACTATCTGACGAAGAAAATAAGTTATCTAGAAGAATTACATTCAAAAAGTCTTCTACTACCGCCATTTTTAACTTGCACTCCACGATTGAACTGACTATTGTCTCAGTGCAAGAATATTTCCATTTTCACCGAATTCGGTGCGAAGTGACATCTAAATTGAACACTTTCAACCAACAGAGTGTGTACTGTACTCAAAATGTAAATCGAACACGGAAGGTAGATACAGTACGCCCTATATTCTGTGGTACCTACGCCCTTAGTGCAAAAGTGCATGTAAATTGAAATCGTCATCAGATTGTCACTCACCGCTGGTGGCACAAACCTAGAAAAAATATAGACTGCACCCTGTGTCGATACGAATGCTATTGAGTGTCGAACGAGTTTGGAAAACTACGGTCTCCCTCACAAACCTAGTTTTCTAGGTTTGTGGTCTCCCTGAAACTATTATTTTGAGAAATGAATAGCAGGCTGTTATTGATACTCTCTCATAACTGTTATTAAATAACAGGTTTTGGAATAGCAACACATCGGTCGCGTTCAGCAGAACAAAGTTGATCAGGTAGCGATCTTTAAAACTGATCCATCGCTTGAAGTTCTGCTGAACGCTGAACGTGCTTTTTGCACATTTACAGATTTGGCAGATAACAGTCTTGTTTTGTTTGTGTTTTGTGGATAACCTTAAAAACTAAAATCGCAATTTTGATTTAATAAATAATTAAAATGAATAATGTTCGTATTCCTGAAGCAATTTTAATTGCAGAAGATGGTATAGATCTAGGTCTAATAGTAGACAGAGCTGTTAATCTTCTTCAACCCGTAAGGCATCATGAAGTACTGGAAGAAGGGCGTGTAAAATGACAGTTGACGACTGATGATACAAAATCAAAATAGTGTTTTTTTATTTATATATATTTAATCTGTGAAATAGTGGTTGATGTATCAGAGATCGGTAGCGTAGCGTAATTTTATTTCGCTCGGAAAAATGGCGACCGCTACGGGAGCGCTGCTAACTGATCATTTAATAAAACAAGCGTTCGGCAGAAAATTGATGATCGCTCCTGGTTAATTATTTTGTGGGTAGCGCTACGTTCTGCTGAACTCGACCATTCCTAACTCTCACAGATTTAACCCTGTTCTCTTCTCTTTACTGATAAGCTGCTTTCCAATTGGCAAGTAGAGCGCTTCTGGAGTACTACAAGTACTTCAATTTTATTTTTCACGTTCCAATAATAGAGAACATTTTACTTTTGAAGTGGTATTTATAGTTTTTTTCTGTCCCCTTGTGCTGTACCAATTTTTGTGGAGTTTTATACTCCATTTCAAACATTGAAGTTGTTGTAATATATTTTGATTATTTATTTGACCATTTATAGGTTTGTTTCAGCAGCAGTTGAAAACTGTTTGGAAACTATCAGAAATGTCCGTCCAACTATTTATTGCGTCAAATTCAATGGTAACGCGTTCTCAACTTAACTGGTCGAATATTTCTGACAGTTTCCAAACGGTTTTAAATGCTGCAAAAACAAGCCTTATGATTCACTACAAAGGATATCTTTGTTATGGTATGTATGCTTTATATGAAAGTGTTATCACAGTTTATTATACAGTTCGTCGAGTGAAGGTTCCAGAGGGTGTGGCTAAATCGCGGCTAAATGCGCAATGAACACCAATGAAATTCATATGTACACGACAAAGTGGGAGAAATTCTATTTCTTGACAAATCGCCGTGCTCCTCGAGCGCGCGAATGTGCGCGGCTAAATGCGTAGTCGTCTTTTGGTCGTCTAAAAAAACGAAATCTGGAACCTTGACATCAAAGGAGCCGACGTGAAGACGCCGGACTGTATAATAGACTGTGGTGTTATTAACATTAAGGCTCCAGAAAAAATGATAAAAATTGATTAAGGCACGTTATAAGTTACAACGGCCAAAACGACGCGTTTCAATCGCATAAGTCAGGAACAGTTAAAACACAAAATAGTTTTGTAGATTTATCATATTTCTTCACACAAAACACAAAACTTTACAAATATTTTCAGAAAAAAAAACTTGAATTGGGTGTTCCACATGTCTATAAATCATACACAGCAATAATAAATGAGATATCTTCAATATCTTGTTTAAATTTTCACTTGAGCCCATCTCAGGTAACCTAAAAAAAAACATTAATTACTTTGTAATCCGTATTTTCGTTACTTTCAAAAATCAAATATTAAATTATTTCATTGATTCGAAATATTAATTTCTTTTTATTATGAAATGTAAAATTGTTACGTATTTTGCACGTAGATGCATAAAGCAAATATATTGGTTACTTCTAATGTATATATTTAAAGTAAATTGCGCAATTTATTTCTAAGGATGTTGAATTTCATTAACAAATAATAACTTACCTTTGGTGATAACTTACATACATATAATTTAATAATTTAAAACCTATTCCATAATTTTCGCTCGCCATCTTGTCAAAACACCCACTAAAACTACTAAACTACTAAAAGAAAACAAATGACAGAAATGTCTGAATCTGTCATCTGTGAAATTTTGCTGGCAATATCCGGTACGTGGAACAATTCATTTTAGCGCTTAATTTGAAAAGGACCAATTATGTACCAAATAAATCTGTCAGGATCCAATCACAATTCAGAAAATTGTCAGGAGCCAATCATACAAACCTGTCAGGCTGGATGTGACGTCACGTTGCTTATATTCCTATCCCACCTTCACCCCCATGAGTTAAAAAGCAGAACAGAACAAAAACACATCAGGAACACTTCCATGACAATTAGAAACCCTCTATAGTGATAAAGGTTAGTGGACTGCGATCGTTGTCACATAACACTTATGGATTCATAGTACACATAACATAAGCAGTATGCTATAACTATAACACGTATTAGAAATAAAGTATAGGGAAATACATATAACCATTCATAGACACCGTAATATATCCGTATGCCGTAAAGAAATGGTTCATTTTTATTTCTTATGTTTATCGCTACGGAATCGGTTAAAATCGTGCATAATCGAATAAATTCGGATGTAATTTCGACACAGAACTGGATTATGGAAGAGATTCTGTTTTGTGTTCAGTGATTTGTTTTTACGTTTTTAACGTATATTTACTACATATATGTCTAATATTCACTTATAATGAAAAACATACAAAAATTGAATGTTTAACATATATATTTAAGTTTTTGTTTAACTGATAGTTCTTCACCTCGCGCTTGCGTACGTATTATGTTATGTGTATTATAAATGCGTCTACTACAAATTAAGTCATACGGCCTACGGTTATCGCATACTGCTTATGTTATGTGTACTATGAATCCAGCTTTAAGCTGATTTCATAGTACACAAAACATAAGCAGTATGCTATAACCATAAGGCGTATTAAAAATAAAGTATAGGGAAATACGTATGACCATTCATAGACACCGTAATATAACCGTATGCCGAAAAGAAATGGTTCATTTTTATTTCTTAAGTTTATCGTTACGGAATCGGTTAAAATCGTGCATAATCGTAATCGAATAAATTCGGATGTAATTTCGCCACAGAAATGGATTATGGAAATGTCCCATCAGAGATTCTGTTTAGTGTTCAGTGATTTGTTTTTACGTTTTTAACGTATATTTACTACATATATGTCTTATGTGATCGTTGCACAAAACTAGAAAAAATATAGACTGCGTCGGTTCATGATATAGGTCACGCAACAGGTGCCGCGTTGTTAGGAACAACAAAATCCACAAAATGGATATTTTATTTGCTTTATGTTAGCGGTTGTGCAAATATGATGGCTACATTGCATTATGCAATTAACTAACTTCATTTTAAATGTCATTACAGAATGTGACATTAATGTAAACAAATGAGCTTCATACTACAATACAACCAACGTAAATTGGCATAAAAACCAAGTTTTAGCGATTCTGGACCTTTTAGGGCAGCCATGAATTAGCGGTCGCCGGCAATATGACACTGGCCTTCTATATTTTTTTGTGGATCGTTGTCTTGTCTCGATGTCTCGTGGTCAGTGATCCATGTTTCGTTTCATGACAATCTAACTAACCTCAAATTTTATTTTTATATATTATGATATAATTTTTAAATTTGATTGAACAGTACTTTATTTTTTAAATGAGATTATTTAAATATTTATAATTTTATTTTATAATTGGTGAATATAAAGATAATGAGGTAAATGCCTGTGCAATAATAACATAATTCAAAGCAATTTTTTTTTTCATTTCAGAAGTATTATTACTAAATCATTAACTGCTTTCATTGGATTATCTGTTTGTGGATTGTCTGGATATTTAATTTATTTACTTATACGAAAAGAAGATGATGATGATATTATTGATGTATATGCCCAAGCTTCAAAATTTAAAACGCTAGAGGTAAAAGTTCCGAAAGATATGGTTCGGGCTTTAATAGGGCGAAATGGAAAAAACATTAAACTCATACAAGAACAATCTAATACCAGAATAAATTTTAAAGATCGGGATGGAAGTGAAGATAAACTCTGCATTATTAGAGGTTCCATTGAGGCGTGTAATGTTGCAGAGAATTTAATTATTGATTTTATTAATAGTCAACCAGTGTTAATATCTGAAGATATATGGGTACCAGTAGTATGTATTGGTAAAATTATTGGAAGGTGCGGTGAAAAAATAAGTGAAATTAGAAGTCTTTCTGGAGCCAAATTAGTAGTTAGTGATAATGAGCAGGGGCATACAACAAAAAGGGTAACAATTAAAGGTACAAATATATATTTATGTTTACAATTCAGTAGGTATTTAAAATCATTGGAAATGTTTATACATATTTTTTATTATTATTAATGGTATGTTATTGATGTATGCCCAAACTTCCCAAATTTTAAGCATTAAGAGGTAGTTCCAGAAAGATCGAAAGATATAGTTAGCATAGACGGGAAATGGAAAACATTAAACTCAAACAAGAACAATCTAATACCAGAATAAATTTTAAAGATCGGGATGGAAGTGAAGATAAACTCTGCATTATTAGAGGTTCCATTGAGGCGTGTAATGTTGCAGAGAATTTAATTATTGATTTTATTAATAGTCAACCAGTGTTAATATCTGAAGATATATGGGTACCAGTAGTATGTATTGGTAAAATTATTGGAAGGTGTGGTGAAAAAATAAGTGAAATTAGAAGTCTTTCTGGAGCCAAATTAGTAGTTAGTGATAATGAGCAGGGGCATACAACAAAAAGGGTAACAATTAAAGGTACAAATATATATTTATGTTTACAATTCAGTAGGTATTTAAAATCATTGGAAATGTTTATACATATTTTTTATTATTATTAATGGTATGCCTATAACTCGACAATAAATCTCAGTATAAGATCTCAATTTCAGAATTAAAAATTTCAAATACTTTCCAAATGAAAACTATTTCAACAAAAACAATTTAATATAAAAGCAAGAACATCATCAACTTTGATGATAAGTTCGTAAACAAATAATAATATTTTTTATAAAAAAATAAAATCTAAATTCTTAGGTAATACTTTTTTATAATTTTTGGATCTGGATTTAAATAATTAAAACAAAATTATTGATTAAATTTAAGAAAAACAATCTGATGGTTTGCTACTTTTTAAACTGTTTACTGTATTGTTAAATTGAACACTCATATTCCTTGAATTCGTTTCATGATTCCAACTCCACTGGTGTAAGTTTTGGAATCACAGTGGCAGTTAACACTGTGATTCCAAAACTTACACCAGTGGAGTTGGAATCATGAACGAATTCAAGGAATTGATTCTGGTAAGGAAATTGATACTGGTGATTTAAATCATCAAAGGAACATAGTGTATCCTCATTGAGGATATGATTCGATAAAATTTAAAACCAAATTTTGTATGATATGACCATTAGGTGTTGCCAACCGTAACTGAATTTATTTTTGAAAACAATTTTACACAACATGCAACTGAAAAATTATATTTTGTGTGTAGCAAAATTTTTTTGTATAAAACGTCACTATTTTATTTTACAATGACATTTGCAATAATAGATCAAACTGGTGAAGTTTTATGTTCTGTTTACGTGTAACTGCCATAAGACTAAAAACTGCTACCAGAACCAGAGGGAAGAAATAGATCCGACTTCAGTTGAAATATGTTTTTTCTCTATCAGACATAATATATTTTTTACATTTTGCAATTCACTGTGACTTCGGATTATATATTTAATTACTGGTGATTGTTTTAAGTCCTTCTCAAACCCTATATGTATAACCAGTTCATATTTTTTTTGAGTATGTGTGAGGTAAGATACATCAAAGCTAAAGAAAAGTATAACACTCCAAATACAAAAAAATATATATATTGAATTTTACAAGCGAGCATAACGGAGAGTAGCAGAATTATGAAAAATTAGAATGTAGCAGAGAGTAGCGGAATTTTGATAGTCTCATAGTGAAATTTGTCAGTTTCCGGTTGGCAACACTGATATTATGTAGGAACAGCAGTGGTACTCTGCGTATGCTTGTCTACAATAGAGAGAACGCTATTATCGCTTTCTATTGGCGATCTCTATTTCTACTTTAAACGGTACTCTGCATAAACATCGACTACTGTTTAGAAATTGTCGGAGCTATACTATGCAACCTAAATAAATAGAAGCTTCAAAGTAGTAACTTTGCATTTGTAACCAAATAAAATGTATTTGTGGGTGTGTATCATAATAATACATTTAAATATCAACTGTCAACTTTTAATTGTGAATGTTCTATATTTGAAAAGAACTTTGAAAAGTATTCGTTTATTGTTCTTAAATCGTATAATTCGCACATCGTCTGTTAAATTGCAGCAGCCGTGAAAAAAACGACGCATTTTAACAGACGATGATTTGCAAAGTTTATGATTCACAATAAATTTGTTTAATAATTGTATATTACATATTGCAGAAGTTAAAGTAATTGTTTTTATTATCATAAATAAGATAGTACTTCTTTAACTATATTTTTATTTTATATGAATCCTCTAAATGCAAATAGATAATATTTTTGCTATGCTTGAAGTGGAAAGAAAGAGAGAAATTGCATCAATTTAGATTGTATTTGTTAGGAACTAACTGACAATTTTCCTCTGCTATACTTATCTAAGAAAACTAATTCTCCAAAGTTCCATATACTTTTATACACATACAATAAAAAAAAACACAGTAGGTATACTCGAAATTCCTCACAATAGGTATGTTTTTGCTCAACACACAAATAAACGTTACATATAATTTATTTTTATGATCAGCTGTTGGGTATTTGGTATTTCTACCCCCATATAGTTTTATTGGGTTGTATCTATCTCACTCACCCTTAAGCGTGCTTAGCAGAAGTCAATATTTTCCGTTTCAATAACTACAACGTTCGAGTCATCGCCAGAAAACTACCGCTATTTACCTGCGGGGCAAGAGGAAAAAAGTAGACAACTGAACGCAGAGTACCAAACTCTCGCTTCGAGGCGATGAATAGAATTCTATCATAGCGCAGAGTTCCACTGCAGGAGGGTGTATTTAGAGTGTATTCTATAATTCTAATATTTTAACCACGGTTAAGGTTTACCATTCCGTAAATCAACCGGCTTGAAAAATATACCGATTACGGTACGTGGTTAACTGAAAAAGGTAACGTTCGGTAGCAAACATAGGAACCACTTGTAATCTTTGGTTCCTAACGGTAAAACACCGTTTTGAAGCTATGTGATGCTAATTACCACTATTATCACTAATAGTTCAGTAATTTGTGATTACCACTTATTACAGAGTAGAACCAATATTCTGTACTCATTCAGAATATCCGTTTGAATACCCTTTTTAGCACACTTTTTAGTTTTGGCATGTTTTTAGGTTAGTTTGAGTAGATTAAACTCACCGGTTCCGATAGTGTTCCGTAATTCAATCACAAATTTCAGTTACCAGAAATTACCAAAACCGTGGTTCTGGTAAGACCCGTCAAATTACAGAATACACCCTTAATTGTTAATATGGTCCACAACTTTTGACATTTGTGTCTGTCAGGATCCAGAAAAAGAGGCAACTTTTATAAAATGATAGTAAAAGTAATAAATTTGTTAATTTATTAAATTTGAGAGATCTAGCATATTTATCGACAAAGGTAAAGCTTTAATTTGACTTATAGCTTAGCTTGTATAATCAGTACCCTACTGATCTGTTGATTGCTTTGTCCTTTGGATTCTTACTGTTTATAAACACTGATCAAATGTCAGCCATACTTTTAGCAAGGTTTATACTACCAATGTTAAAATAGAAATTGGTTATCTTGATTCTTTCCAATTTATAAGCTGATTTTAATTTTTTTATGTTTTTGAAAATTATTTCTCTACTTTATGGCACAGGATTTAGTTTCTAGCTGAAGTAGTAAAAATAAGAATTATAGTAAAAATGTTATACCGTGATACCACATTCAGTGGGCTACCTATATTTCGATAGGCATTACTTTGGTATATATATAAATTGTGGTAAAACAATTTCCTAACCTTTCATTGACACCGTGTGCACAAACTCCAAAATAAATCAAAAGAGTAAATTTCTGCTTTAATAACGGAGTTTATCAAATAAATTTTCTCCTAATACCCTCAGATCCCAATGAGAATGGATCACTCTGTATAATGTTATTTGGTTAATATTGTGCACTCTTATTATTTTTCTCTTGTGTGTCATTCCTTGAGAATATGTGTTAATTAATTTATAATTTCAGGAACAAAAGAACAAATAAATGTTGCAAAATCTCTTATTGAGGACATTGTAGAACAAGCGCTACAATCACGACAAAGATTAGAAGCCAGTTTATCAAAGCGAGAACCACGGTTACCACCAAAATCTCCGGATATCCCAAGGAAAATTGATAGTCCAGGAGTAGAAAGGATTTCTCCTGTACCAGGTATGTATTTACAAACATAAATATACCTTGCACTATTTTTTAAGCCTATTCGTGGCAATGCAGTGAAAATAAATTTGGTGTATCTCTTTTAGTTTTGAATTTATTGATGAAAAATAGAGAAAATTTATATTTTTTGTTTTTATTTTTTAATTGAAAACTAGAAGAAATATTTAAAACTCATACATTATTGGAACTCTTCTAGAAAAATCAAATATGAACACCTCCTTCTCATTACAAGGATGCATGGTTTATGATTTTTTTATTTTATCTTTTATGTTAATCTCAAAAACTAAATTTAACAAGTATCTCACTTTTCTGTATTTTAAATTTACGTTTTATTTAAATCTATTTAATTTATTTAAATTTTGACATTAACCATAGTCCACTTATATTCACTAATGTGAATTAATGCTATTGGAACTTTATTAAGCCCGCTTTACATTAACAATTTCTTTGTCAATTAATTGATTAAGTGGCTTTGTCAAGTCAATTGACAAATATAGTACTAAAACTTGGACGTCAAATAAATTGATGAAGAACTTCGTCAAATTATTGACGACTTAAAACTTGTTTTAATTTTTTGTCAATTTTTACTTTAATTCAGGAATACCAACCTAAAATAAATGTAAATATTTAACCAGTAACCGAGCAGTAGCAATAATAAATGGTAGCTTTTTTAAACTATTTCTCATTTTTTTTGCCCTAATATATAATCGAAGGGTGGAAAAGCTAGTGAGCCTAGGTGCCAAAAATCAAGATTTGATCTTTGCGTAAAACATACCTACTTACTGATATCAGTGTCCCATAAGAGACCTAAATCCATACTCCTATGTAAATCGTCAATACATAACATATGGATCGGTCAGTGCTCGCGCGGTTTAAGGCGTCAGTACTTGAATCGAGGTGACTGGATTGCTGTGGGTTTGATCCCCGCAGCCGGTAGACCGTATATAAGCTATATTCGTGGAGAGATTGGCACCCTCTCTGCGGGTATGGTAGGGTGGAAGAATGTTGGCTTGGGTCAATGTGAGAGATTGATACCGGTTGACATTTGACTACCCCCCTAATTAATGAGGTTTTCCAGGTTTCCCTCATTTCTGCACTGAATGGTGGTTAGGGCCTACCAACGTTAGTCTTTCCTGGGCGCAAATGCGGCCTGCTTAATAATAATATGCCGCCCTCTCTCCCGCAGAAGTCTTCGACTTCTGGGCTAATTCTCGTGATTAGAATGAGGGGTAGAGATATTATTATTATTATATGTATAAAATTGACAGGGGACCTATCTCCAGGCAGGCAGGTCCAACTTGTGGACCTAAGTGCCAACAACGCAAAACAGTATTAATACAAAAACAGTAATAATACAAAACAGTATTAATATAAAACATAATATATTTTTTTATGTAAAATTGTCGAGAATTAAATTTTTTAACGTTAATTGGCAATTTATTGTGTGAAATGCCCAATAATTAAAATGGTACTTAGGCCCTTCAATTTTAAACCTTCTTAGCACGTAAAAGCTAGGGGACCTAAGTGCCAAAACTTAAAATTCGCTGCCCTGTAAAATTATATTTTTGGCACTTAGGCTCTCTAGCATTTCCACCCTTCAATTATTAAAATTACTTTTCATTTTTAACAGTTTTTGTTTCATATACAAATGGGAATGATATAACGTCAAAAGTTAAAATTACTTTTAGGTAGGTACAGGTGACATCCGACAGTAAAATTGTTAATAAACTTGACAAAGCCCTGAACATATTATGTAAAACCAAAGTGGGACCTTGAAGAAATTGATGATTTAATTAGTCAATTTCTTAGACAATAAATTGTTAGCGTAATGCCCGCTTTAGAGAGAAGAAGAAACAGTTTTCAACTATATATTTATTATATACTAATCAGTGGTAGCTGTTACAAGGAGGGCAATAGGGCACTGTCCTCCTGATAAATTTCTTCTAACAGATACATTAATTAAAAATACCTAATTTGTATATTACTTTTCTGATATGTTTGATAATAATAGAGAACTTATGTTTTTGAAACTGACAGTCAATAGTTAATACTCCATCAGACTCAACGCTGAATTCAAAAGCTGTATTCCGTTGAAACTTTTGAACCGTTGAAGTTAAAGAAGAAACAGAAGTTAAAATCAATTACATAGTGGATTTGCTTTTTCTTTGATAAAGTCTTAAGGGATTTTCAGAAACTATAATCCAAGATTAGGTAAATAAGCCTCTAAACGTTATATCTCAAACCCTAGGTTTGTTTACGAATGATTGGATCAGTAATTTGATAAAACTGATTAATCGGATTGTAATTTCCGAAATCCTCTTTAGTATTGCATTGTCCATTTAAAAATTTGTAATAACAATTTTAAGATGGTTGAATCTGAAAGTGTTAGCTCAAAATGTGTTAAATAATAAATAAAATTGGAAACATCAATAAAACCTCAAAATCATTTCTTTGTGACTGAAGCGAAGACTGATACTATTGTTATGGTAAGAATTGAGAGGACTTACATCACGGCTTGTTTTTATTGTCAGCATAATTTTCAATAGTTTGTTGCGTTAAAAACAAACATTTTTTATAATTTAGTGCAATATATAGTGTAAACATTATTTAGTGTAATATATAGGTTTATTATTTTCGGTTGCAGTTTCTTAAATATTTTGATAAAAATTTTACACTAACATTTTTAACCAATTAGAAACTTGTATTTTATTCCGTTACCATGGTAATCCAAAAATTTCCGGAAATTTTCGTCCTTCAGTAAGCTGCATGTGATTACAGTGGAAATTTTTTGATGTTTATGTAGTGTTTGATATTTTGAATTCGTGAGTTTTTAATGGTTTATACACTCAGGTGCAAAAAAGCATAACAGTCAAATTTTTGGTAAAGTTTGAAGAGTCACACCTTTTTGTTTTTAGGCTGATTTTCATAATTTAACTTTAGATAAAATGATCACCTTTAATCCACGTATTTAGTTGTTTGATAAATGTTGGCCTTTTAGTCATTATACAGGGTTAATTGTAAGGTTGCTTCATGACCTTAATTTTAAAACGCCTTGTGGAATAATTTCGTTACCAAATTTCTTTAAAAGATCAATATTCATTAAGAACCATTCATTTCCTACAATTTGTTTTTTGGTGCATGTCTTTATGTGCATTGGTTCATTTTTAAGAGCAAAATAAACATGTCACTACTTTAAAAGAAATTTGTTTATTATTTAACAAACCAATTCAACTTCAACTTAAGTAACCTAAGGAAACATTTTTTTTAAACTTAACCTAATATTTTGTATTGCCACCTCTGGCTTTAATAACTGCCTGCATACGGCGGTTCATATCGTCTATAGCGTCTTGAGGAATATTTTGCCATTCCTCCTGAAGGGCTAGACGGAGCTCATTTACCTCAGCGGGAGGTACTTCACGATCTCTGACTCGCCTACCTAGCATATCCCATAGCTCTATGGGGTTCAAATCAGGTGAACATGCTGGCCAGTTCATTTTGTTGATTTCAACTTCCGCCAGGTATTGTGTGACACATCTTGCTGTATGGGGCCGCGCATTATCTTGCATGAGGATAAAGTCATTACCGACAATTACAGGGTTTAAGTTTAAAAAAAATGTTTCTTTAGGTTACTTAAGTTGAAGTTGAATTGGTTTGTTAAATAATAAACAAATTTCTTTTAAAGTAGTGACATGTTTATTTTGCTGTTAAAAATGAACCAATGCACATAAAGACATGAACCAAAAAACAAATTGTAGGAAATGAATGGTTCTTAATGAATATTGACCTTTTAAAGAAATTTGGTAACGAAATTATTCCACAGGGCGTCTTAAAATGAAGGTCATGAAGCAACCTGTATAATGACTAAAAGGCCAACATTTATCAAACGACTAAATATGTGGATTAAAGTTGATCATTTTATCTAAAGTTTTATAAAAATTATGAAAATCACCCTAAAAACAAAAAGTTGTGACTCTTCAAACTTTACCAAAAATTTGACTGTTCTGCTTTTGCACCCAGTGTATGTAGTAGTAGTAAGTGCGGGCGACCTTAGCCTGGCAATTAGGCCACACGTGGACCCTTTTTGCCTACCCTGGCATCCCATCACCCCTCCACTATTCGCCCTCGGCCTTCCTCGAACCTACCCGACGCCCTAATGAACGCCAGGATGCTTTGTATGTAAATTTATCTATATTTTTTCAATATTTTTAATATGCACATTGTTCTTAAATTAATATTTTGCGCCCTTCTGTGAAGATAGATTGGTAACTGTTTGCTTTAGGCTTCTCTCACAATGGATGTGTGTACATGCGAATTTAAAAACGTGCAGAACTTTCTGAAATTTTGCAGTTGTGTGTACTTGTGTTCAGTTCGTACATTAGCTTCTATGAAATATATGAACAGAACGTATGTTGATAATAATGAAATAAAATACTTCAAAAGCAAGTGAATTATTTTTTACTGTATTATAGTCAGCGGCCAAAATTGTGGAGAGTGACTAATCGCTAGCTTGTGGATCAGCGCGACGGGCGAAGCGTGAGAGGAGCAACATTTCATAGGCGTACTAAATTTGAATGCGATCAGATATAAAAAATATACAAAAATGACAAAAATAATTGCAGTACATAACATCCATTATTTTTAGAGTAGAAACAGTGATATAACAGTTTTTACCAATTTCGAGATGTTAGATAATAAAAATAATAAGAATATTTCAAAATTTAAAATTTTTATCTTGTATTATCAATTACCATAGGTCGAAAATAATAAAGAGTGACTAATTCACAACACAGAGATGAGTATGGAAGATACGGGTGGTATGATCACCCAAGCGTGCCACTTGAGAAGAGTTGAGGCACACAAAGCTATCAAAGATAAGTTGACGTCGGCTGAACCTAGCACATTAACAATTTACTTTAAATGTGTTACCTGTGTCATCCTCTCTACAAATTAGAATGCCATCCTTTTGGACGGCGATTGCCCACCACCACCCACTCTTACACCTACCTTATGAGCACTCCGCGGATATCACACTTAAACCTTGTCCTCATGGACGCGAAATTCACAGATTTTTGCATGAATTTTGCAACTTCTGTTTTAATTATTTATGGCGGGAAAATCTCAACTTTTGACAATTGCAATTTGCAAAACTGTCAAACACTACAAATATTATTGCCCCTTTCATTATTATGTGATGTTAATAAATTTGTTTTGAGCTTCTGATAATCTTCTATGGCAGATTCATGATGAAATTTATAGAAAATGTTATAGGTAGTTGACAAAGGACAATGTTAAGAATAGCCAATTTTTGGCTTATCTGGGGGAACACATAAATCATAAAAAAATCAATTGATTATTGTTAATTAACATTAGAAATGGCCCAGAAATACGTCAGATAGCTGGGGAAATGTCGATACTACCCCTAAACCTATATAAACTACCCTTAAATAGCTTTAAATGAATAATCATTAATTATTGTTATAAAATTCGTGTAAAATGAAAAAAATACTTGAAAAGGGTAAAATTTTGTTATTTATTAATTAAGTAGGTCGTTATCAGGTTTAAATTCATTGACAGGTTAATCACTTTTGACATTGTCGATATTTAATTTCAAATAATTTTAATTTATTGGTATAATAATTTTGTATAAAAATCGCCTGGACATGTTCATGTGTATATTAATTTTTAGGGCAACCAGACGCTCAGTTTGAAGTGTATGTGTCAGCAATGGTAGATCCTTCGAGGTTCTGGCTTCAAATAGTAGGTCCAAAAGCTACTGAACTAGATTGCCTCGTAGAAGAAATGACAGATTATTACAACAAGCAGGAAAATCGAAAGTTACATGTACTAGAAAACATTAACAAAGGCGATCTTGTAGCTGCTGTATTTCAATATGATAATAAATGGTAATATCATCAGTGACACATCCAGCATTTGAATTGGGGAAGGGGGATAATGGGGAAAGCAAAATAATATTAAATTTTGCATTACTCATTCCGAGCAAATAGAGTTGTATTGTCTTTTTATTATAAAACATGAATACATAATATATAAAAACATTAAACAAAAACAATTATTTAGGTATTAAAATCCTTTCTTTTTTTATAATAAATAATGATAACTACATTGTTTATTTTGTGTTATATGACTGAATTCCAGAGAGGGTAATTGTCTCAATTAATTCATAAGTTTACGCCCCCTGCCCCCGCAACATAATATTATAATAGTACTTTCTAATAATTTAAAAAATTTTCATATAGCAGATATAAAATAATTGTTATTTTAGGTATAGAGCAGAGGTAATTCGCCTTAGTGAAGATAATTCTGAAAAACAAGCTGAATTATATTATGTAGATTATGGAGATACTGATATATTACCTTATAAAGATCTATTTGAATTAAGAACAGATTTTCTTAGGCTACATTTTCAGGCCATCGAATGCTTTCTTGCTAGAATTGGTAAGTAAACATATAATAATAATATTTACCCCTCATTCTAATCACGAGGATTACCCCAGAAGTTGAAGACTTGTGTGGGAGAGGGGGCGGCATATTATTATTAAGCAGGCCGCATTTGTGCCCAGGAATTACTTACGTTGGTAGGCCCTAACCACCATTCAGTGCAGGAATGAGGGAAACCTGGAAAACCTCATTAATAAGGGGGATAGTCAAACGTATATATACTCGCGGCAAGAATTCAGACGACTTACGTCATACGAACAAATGAATAATTCTTTATATTTTCATCAAAATATTTGAGAAACTGCAACTGATAGTAATAAAACTATATACTACACTAAAAGTTTGCATTATATATTGCACTAAATTGCAAAAAATTACTGTTTTTAACGCGACCGGATATCGAAAATTACGTTGACAATAAAAACAAATGTGTAACGTCTGAATTCTTGACGCGAGTTTATCATAGCTACTAGGTGGCTATTAAAGCTTTACCAGTGAAATATTTTGGTTACTATTAGAGTAAAGGTAAATTTCTGAATAAAAAATTTCACGTGGTTGTAGCTTCCCGTACCACTTGTAGTAAATAAGTAGCAAGTACATTGTATTTCTTGAATATGAAAAAAACTATAAGGAATGATTCCTTGCCAAAAAGTAAACAGAGCCTTCATTAAAAGCTTATTTCCAAAAACCCCTGCTATAAAAATTACACTCTTTAAAACCTTTTAAAGGGTTAGATACAAATTTCTCAGTTGCAGTATTAAATGTTATCTGTCTTATCAATGGCTTTCCTACATCGATATTTTCAATCATGTGCTTGAAAGAAGCTGAAAATTGCAATTCCTAATGATTTTGTCATTGTACCTTTTTGGAATTGAAAACTTGCAATTTACTATGCTCTTTATCAATTCATTTTCAGAAAGCCGTGAAAACACCAGTTTTCCCATAAAATTTAGGTGGAAATTGTCCAATACTTTCTGATTTGCCCATTCTTTTTTCTGGGCAGGTCGGAGAAATTTATCGCAGGTTTTTTAAAGAGTATGCTAATTTCAGACAACAAATGTTGTTTATGCACATTGGTGCTCTAACACATTTCACTTTGATTGCTTGTATTTAAACATTGCGTATTCACATGATTGTGCGGGTAAAAGAGGAGCATGAGTTTTAACTAATATTTATTTTAAACACAAATAATAATTATTGTTATAGGAACCAACATTTTTGTTTATCAGGTTACTTTCATTGAAATCTGAAATTATATTTTTTAAAATGCTTGTAACTTTTAAATAGAAATGAATCGGCCCTATGTTCATATAAGAACAAATTTTTGAAAGTAACCCAGCTACTATCTGCCAACGTTTATCATAGAGCTTGTAAAACACCCTGTATATAATATACATGGAAATGTTACTTTTATTAAAATTAGTTCTTTTATATATTGAAATTAGAAACAAAACCTATTGGAAATATACAGGATGTATCATATAACACCGAAAAAATGTAAGGGGTGATTCTCTGATGAAAATTTATGTGTCGTTGGTATAAAATTTTTTGAAAAAACCATTCCCTGATTACGCCTTCTCAAAAATTCCAAAAAAAAAAATGCTTTTCTTTATCTTCCATGTATATCAAGCTAAAGAAACCAAACATTATCTGTCAATAAAACTAAATTTTTAAAATTTTTCAAACACTGTAACAAGTATTTTTGTAAGGGGTTAAAATAGTCGACGCCTGACATTTTTTCTTATACTTTTTTTCCCAATAACATTTGTTTTTCCCCTAACAAAAATACTTCAGGGTTGAAAAAATTTCAAAAAGTGTAGTTTTATTGACAGATAATGTTCACTAAGTTTGGTTTCTTTAGCTTGATATACATACATGGAAGACAAAAAAGAAAAACAATTTTTACCAAAGAATCACCCCATTACATACATTTTTTCGGTGTTATTTAGATACACCCTGCATATAACTTTCTAAAAAAATCCATATCATTTTTAAAAATTTATAGGTTTGAAATGTTTTACTTTGATAAATTGTTGTATTAGTCTTTTTTATTTGATGTTAGAAGTTAATTTCAACTTTTTAGAGCCTATTGGAGAAACTTGGTCTGAAGAAGCAGTAGACAAATTTGAAGAATGTACGCATGTAGCACAGTGGAAGAAATTGTCAGCTAAAATCAATGGTTACAGTGTGAGAGAAAAAACAAGAGCAAAACGTGAAGGTTCGCCAGTACCAGGTGTAGATTTATTTGAAATAAATAATGAAAAAGATATTGACATAGCTGAAGAATTAGTTAAAGCTGGCCTAGCGGTTTTTAAAAATTCTGCTGAAATTCCTGTAAATAGTAGGACAACTAGTATTAGCAACCTAAGCATTGCATCTAGTTCATAAGTAAAACTTTTTAAATTAATTATACAGGGTGATTTTAAATAAATTAGCAAAAATGAGACCACAGAATCCTTAGGTGAAAGTAAATCGATTTAACCATACATACCTATATCCCAAGACGCATAATAACAAAGATACAGGGTGTCAAAATTAAAATTTTATTTTTGATATTTGTAGATAACTTTTCAAAAAATGCAAATATTTACATAAAATTTGTAAATCAGGGGTTTTTGAGGGCGAGAAATTCAATTTCTTTCTAATTTTGATGTCACTACTAGAGGGCGCCACTTGTGGCACATCATGTTTCTACTGAATGGCAGAACTTTTTTGCTGCTTAGTGTATCCATCTGATTATTGAAACAGTTGATTCTCCTACGTGTTATGCCTGAAAAAGTTAGGTAGGTTGAAGTTGTTAGGAGTAACAGTTTTCGAAATAATCCTATTTAAAATATTCAGTGCACCTATTGAAAACTGTTACCGTTTCAGGTAAAGTGCCTTTTGTACTGAAAATACAGCAAATTATTACTTGAAAAAGTTGTTCAGAACGGTAAATTATGGGAACGTGCAAAATTTCAAAAAGATCGG
Organism: Monochamus saltuarius; assembly: GCA_025584915.1. Classification (NCBI taxonomy): domain Eukaryota; kingdom Metazoa; phylum Arthropoda; class Insecta; order Coleoptera; family Cerambycidae; genus Monochamus; species Monochamus saltuarius. The sequence goes on from CM046727.1 coordinate 33,295,200, forward strand.
CCTGCTTTGATAAAATCTTTGTACCTACTTTGTTGAAAAATGGTTTCATCAAACCTTGCCGATCTTGAAATTTTGCACCTCTCCATAATTTACCATTCCGAACAACTTTTTCAAGTAACATTTTGCTATATTTTCAGCAGAAAAGGCACTTTACCTGAAACCAAAACAGTGTTTACTCGGTGCACTGAGAATTTCAAATAGAATTATTTCAAAAATGGTTACTCCTACCGACTTCAGCAAGGTATACCTTTCTCAAATAAAACAGGTAACAGAATCGATTGTTTCGATAGACAGATGGATACACTAAGCTGCAAAAAAGTTCTGCCATTTAAAAGAAACATGGTGTGCCATAAGTGGCGCCCTCTACTAGTGACGTCAAAATTAGAAACAAATTTGAATTTCTCGCCCGCAAAAACCCTTTACAAATTTTATGTAAATATTTGGATTTTTTTAAAAGTTATCTACAAATATCGAAAATAAAATTTTAATTTTGACACCCTGTATCTTTGTTATTATGCGTCTTGGGATATAGGTATGTTTGGTTAAATCGATTTACTTTCACCTAAGGAATTCGTGGTCTCATTTTTGCTACTTTATTTAAAATCACCCTGTATATCATCCTTAAGTGCAACTGTGTTGTTAATAAAATTGTAAATTTTTTTGTATAATGTGCTACTTACAATTGATGACAATGACATTATTGAGTTTGAGGTGTTTATTATTGTACTTGTTGTTTCTGGAAGAAATGAACAGTATTTCAAGAGTTATAGTTTGTTTAGTTATAGAGACCTATATTTTCAGAAGAGAATGGTATTGTTTTTATTTTATTGTTTACATTAGAGTGATTTTTAAGTCAATAATGCTTTCTTATTACTAACAGCGGAATTTCCAACTTTTATAAATATATAATAGACTAAAATTTGTCTGACAAAATTGGATAAAACATGAATGAGTAGTAGGCAAATTTCCACCATTGTTTTTCTCACATTTTTTAAACCACTCACCATAATAAGGTACAGTGTGTTTTTCAGGAATATTTAAAGATATTAGTGATTTGAAAGATTATAATTTCATTTGCATATTAAAATAAGTTATTATATTTCTCTAAAAATTGACAAAACATCAAAAAGCACACTGTAATAATTTTGTTGTAACCTATTGTTGCCTTATATTGCTCGAATAGCTAACTAGTAATTTATTATAATTCAAATTTGAATGGATAAACTTTAACTTTAATATATGGCTGCCGAATTTTTTAATGATTTTAATATTTGACACACTGTTTTGGTTTGTAATGAGTAACTGACAAGTTTGAATTACAAAATAGTCACATACATACACCTTTGCAGTATTTCATTAAGAACCAACACCTTCCTAAAAAAATGTTGAGATAATTTAAATTAATACTTTTTGTAATGATTCGATAAACTCGAACGTTTATCAGTTATAATCATTAGGTCAGTATTGTCTAACTGTTCATATTCAAGTATTTCCAATGTAAACTAGATATTTTTACAGAAACTTAATACTTAAATCTAAAACTTTAGCCTATACAAAAAGTATGCTGCATTACAAATGGATGAAATTTGAGAAATTAGTCATAATTGAATGCTGATTAAATTTTTAAAATTATTTAAATTCATTTACAAACGTATGTTTGCAATGTATTTGTTGATATGCATTTTCTACAAGACAATAACATCGATTAATCCATTTTTTTAAATTTATTTTAAAATAATTTAGCCAATATTTATTCTAAAGAAATTTATAAAATCACAAAATTATGTTAGTTTTTTTGTTTTATATGGTTTTCGTTATTATCTAAAAAACAATAAATTACTATTGTTTCTATATAATTTTGGTTTTACTTAATAATAAATAAAAATATTTTTTTTGCTTGTCTTCCAAACTGATTACACAATCCAGCTTTTTATAATTCGCATAATCAATACATATTGAAAGAAAAAACACGTTTTTTTCCAGAAACTTCTCCACACTTCATCGGACAGTCATTCTATTTTTTTGTATGGGTCGTGTATACATTATTAACAGGTGCAGCGTGTTCTAACGTGGAAATACAGTATAGTGTATGTATATTTAAAAGTTGTTCTCTTCAAGAGATCAAGCAGCACAAACTGGTAATATAAGAGTTTAGTAACCAGTTAGAGATTGGGTGTATTTAGGTAATTTGCAGCGATCCAGTGGTGCAGCCCTTTTCAGCTTGAATTCGCTGAATGACTTTCGGTTTGATTGACAAATGTCAATTGTAAAAGTGATGAATGACATTTGACTTAAATGGTTGTTGTTAGATTGCATTTATGGTTTGGGGCAGAAGGTGTAAAAATAATTCATTTTACTGTGTTCTAATCACGTTCTAATCTAAAATAGTTCCTATTTCATTTCTCAGATATTAATATTAAACCCATATATTTTCCTCATGAATAATATAATGGGGCAGATCTTTGATGAGGATGACAAAATAGTTTTAAACGTAGTTAACAATAACTTAAATGTTGTTGCTTATGTAGTATAAAATTTATGTCCTCGTTACAAATTCGGACACAAACAAGAAAATTCTCCAATATTCATTTTTTTTTGGCTGAATTCAACCTTTCTTAAAATTTGACTTTTTACCGCTTTTTTATAACATCAAAACTTTCAGCGGTTCAGCACATGAAAATATATGCTTTACTGCTTCAAAACAGCGCTACAGCGACCTGGCCGCGTTTTGTTTATTCAAATAACCGCTGCGTCAAAGCGCTGCAGCGCTGATATTCCCTGAATGCGCCCATTGTGTACTTCATAAAAAAATTGAAAATGTAAACAGAAACGTACATCGCAACTAGGAAAAAATTAAATACAGAATCCACGAGAAACTTTGACCCTTATGTTCTTGTTTTTCCGATTTCTCATTTTTGGGAACCCTACGACCCCTTGAAGTTGGACTTAAAATTTAGTTTTTTTACAAATATCTTCAGGGTAATTATTTACATTAGCGTAAAACTCTCCAATCTTAATAAAAAAATTCCTACCCCCTATTTTCGAAGGTGCTGATCACGAATCTCAAGTCAGATTTCGGCGCTGGCATGTAGTTTTCGGAACAATTTTTTTTCAAAATTGTAACCTCTATGTATACATTACATTAGGTTGAAATTGCAATATAACTTCTATATATTTTCACAACAGCACAGAATAAAGGAATTACCAGAAGCGAAAGCTAAGGCGGCGCCTTTGATCTTGGATGGTCACAAAAATTTAACCTTGAATTTGAAATTTGACGTATCTAATACTTACTACACTGAGAGAAAGTTGTATATAATATCTACAGTCTACACTAAGAAACAAGTTGACACTATATTTATTTAGTCATATTGAAGCTTTTAACAGTATAAAATACCTACTATGTATAAAATTATTAAAAAATATAAAATACATGTATAAATTACATTTATTCCTGTTTATTTTTTTATTGTTGTGAAAATTATATATTTTATTTAACGTGGGAGAGCTTTTTCAGATACATTTGCCATACAGAACATTTGATACTGCAATAGATGTTTTAAATAGTATAGTCACTAATATTTCCTTTATTTCAATTATGGAAGCTATTTTCCATAAACCTAGAAAAAATATAGACTGTGCCAGTGTCATATTGCCAGCGACCGCAAATTCATGGCTGCCCTAGAAGGTACAGAATCGCTAAAACTTGGTTTTTATGCCAATTTACGTTGGTTGTATTGTAGCATGAAGTTCGTTTGTTTACTGTGATTGGTCACGAGAGGCTAAATCGCCCACTCGATACCAACGTTGCCAAATGGTTGGAAAATGTTTTAGCGCCAAATTTCAATATAGAGGTTAGGTAGTATGATGTACAGATGTAGTGAATATAACTATGTATATACTAGCGTTGAATGTCGAAATTAATTATTAATTTTTTTCACTCAACGGTACTCTAGAGCCTTTAATAATAATCTGTAATATATACCACCACGATATATATGATATACTACATACCTACGTAGTGGAATATTAGTTGTATATTTTGTGTGTTTGATATAAACAATTTACAGTTTGTTACAGTTTTAAATTAGTTCGAAAAAAAGTAAAAATGCCCTTATTGTGTGTTATATGTGATAAAGTTTTAAGTACAAAATCGTCTTATAATAGACATCTACGAGAAGTACATAACAAAAAACCTGAACCTGTATCTTATTCTTCTCAAGAAGGAAAAGGAACCAGTTTAAGTAATTGTTGTCTTGAACCGGGATGTAGCTGTACGTTTAAAACCGTCAAAAACTTGGTGGAGCACTTGCAGACTGTCCATTTAATGAAATTTGAAATAGAGCGCTGTGCTATGGAAAATATGAACGGTTTGTTTAATACTAGCTATTTTTATGTAACCAGCTAGAAAATATCTTCTACTTAATTTTAGAGTTTGAGAATTGGAAATCCAGTATAGAAATACAGAATAACTGTTATTATGTATTGAAAAGTAGAAAGGCTAGTACTCTCGGAGAAATCATATATTACAAGTGTAATAGGAGTAAAACAAGTAAGTTAATTAAACTATTATATGTATATAAATAATAATTACATGTGTTTTTATCTTTTATAATGATTTTGTTGTAGGCCATACTCTTAAAGACAATAATGGAAGAAGTAGGTTGCTGAAAAGCCAAGGATCTTGCAAGATGAGCAATTCATGTACTAGTGAAATAAAATTCGTTAAGGAAAATGACAAAATTAATGTAGAGTGGCAAAAAGTTCATTATGGGCATAAGACAGAAGTTCAACACATTAGATTACCAAACGTAGAAAAACAAAATATTGCAACACAGGTGTTAAATGGTGTGGCGTCTCAAAGGTAAAAGTCATTGCTTGCGTCTAACCCATGACAGCATGACACTCTGTAACTGGAAGCTTCACCGTCTCTTGCCAAAACTGGTCAGCAGCTTTAAGCGTTGTCGTAGATTAGACGCAAGCGTTATTGCCATCAGGCTTCAGCATTGTTATATCCATAAAATTTTGTAACAATTTGAAAATTAGCAGTCGCACATTACTGTTTGTTGAATGACTTTTTTTAATTAAGAAAATTAACAACTATTTTTATTTACAGGATTTTGGAGTCTACTCGAGATAATATTGGGGACTATTTAAAGCGCGTAGACTTGTTAACATCGAAAGATATACGAAATATAGAAGTTAGTTACGGTCTAGAATTAAAAGATGGTAAAAGGGATTCTAATGACGCCTTCTCTGTAGCTTTATGGGTACAGGAATGTGAGCAACTTGAAGAAAATCCAATTTTATTTTATAAGGAGCAAGGGAAAGAACATACTATTTTAAAAGGATGATTTCTGTTTAATTATTATGAATGCATTTCAGAGGCAAATGATGAAACAATTTCCTTGTACAATTACCATCGATAGTACCCATGGTCTAAACGGGTATGATTTTGAAATGACCACTATTATGGTCATAGATGAATATCACCATGGCTTCCCAGTAGCTGAGATGTTTACAAATAGAAAAGATACCACAGTACAAAGCATATTTTTTCTACAATTAAGGACACAGTAGGTAAGCAAACATGTTTGTTAAGTAGTTGAATTTTGAATGTGCAAATTTAAATTAAAGTTCAGTATGAATTGGATTTGAATGTTGAATTATTTTGGGAGTATCTGCTATTGACGCTTTCGCTACATTTTGGGTAGTTCGGGAAGGTTCAAGGCAAAAAATCTGATTTTATTTTTACTAGAGAGTTTGCGTTTAGTCATCTGTAATATTTGTTTATTTGTGGTGGTGGTATGGTGGTTGTAATTGTAATTTATTTCAGGTGTTGTTCATTGTAAATATTTTATGTCTGATATGGCTGAAGTCTTTTATAATGCATGGATCTTGGTGATGGGTACACCATATCCAGAACATTTATTCTGTTCTTGGCATGTAGACAGGGCATGGCAAAGCAATTTAAATAAAATTCATAACAAAGAGATTAGATCTGAAATTTATAAAATTTTAAAAGTATTACAACAAGAAACTCCTGAATTAAACTTTATTTCAGCTTTAGAAAATGCTTTACATTATATGTGTGATAATGAAAAGACAAAACATTTTGGAGAGTATTTTGCTAATACCTATAGCCATAATTTTAAAAATGGGCGTACTGCTTTGAAAGGGTGCTAATATTAATACTAACATGCATTTAGAATCAATGCATAAAGTTATAAAATACTTTTATTTGGAAAGAAAACCGTAAACGCTTAGATAAAGGTTTAAGTATGGTATTAAAGTATGTAAGAGATAAATGTGTACAAAGAATTATAAGATTAAGTAAAGGTGAACATACCCAAAAGACTAGATTATTATCCAAAAATCACCAGGAAGCACTTAAAAACGGTAGTAAATACAGTATAATAACATTAGACGACAACAGAGGATGGAGTATTATAAAAAATGAAAATGTAGCATATAGTGTTCAACAGTTAATTCATACAAAATGTTGTGAACAAATTTGCTTGTTTTGTGAAGCATGCAACCATATGTTTTCCTGTGATTGTAAATTTTTTTATGAAAACAGAAATATGTGCAAACACATTCACATAATAATTGACAGCATAAATAAAAAAGCAGAAAAAAATTCTAATTCTATTGATAATAAGGATAGTTGCATATCGGAAAGTTTAACAGCTCTTTCACAAAATCAAAATTGTCAAATACATCATGAAGTAATATAGACCAATTAAAGATGATGGCAGTTCAATTACAAAATTTAGATTTTTATCAACTTGATGACGCCACTATTAGCAAAATACACTATCATTTGTCAATTATTAATAAAATTGCAAAATGCTCAAAGTTTTCGGACATTCACACCAAAAATTTTGACAAAAGAGAAGGATCCGGTTCCCTTAAAAGGCACATTGACCCCCAAATAAGATTTGTATCCACCAAAAAAAAGCGCATTGTAAAAAAAACAAGTCTTAAACGTGCTTCAGCAGAACAGACCGCAATAATTAAAGAAAATTTAAATAGTACTTCTGAAGAACTAATTATTTGCAAATCTTCTTTACCATTAAATGATCATCAATATTTACCTGCAAATGACAATGCCCTGTCCACATGCCCGGAAAAGTGAAAATAACCTTGCACGCATCGCTGGACAATATCTGTATCCTTTTTATCAAGTGTTTTAGGTTTCTCATTTTAGTTTAGTTTTGTATATAATCGGCTAGATTAGAGTTTAGGTTTAGACGTGATTATCCGCAGAGAAGATTTTTACCCTCGGAAAACGAATCCCTTTTTGTTTTCATTCTGTTTTTATGTTTCAGTCCATCCAAGAAAACACTGCACCAGCAGGCAACTTAACTTATTATTCTAGTTGACATCGTTGACATCCGTCAAAGCAGAAGCTTGGGGCCCCAGGCACTGCAATCACCAAATTTTGTATTTTCTTGTTTTCGAAAAGAATCATTGCACTGCTAGTGGTTTCTTGTTGGTTCTTCCACTAGCCAGTAATCGAACCAACGGACCTCAAAAATCTAGTTTTCTGCTCATGTGTAAAAAAATAAGTTATTTTGCTATTACTTATTAATTATTTCCACTGTTCTTTTAACTTCTTACTTTTTCAATATTCATTTTGGAATTCGAACTAAATAAATTTATCTATCTATAACACTTGTTTTTTTGTTATACCTATCTGTTGTTTTTTTATTTTTATGAGATTTAGTTACATAAAACAGAACAAAACATAAAATAAATTAATCTCAAAAAAATTTAATGATATTTTGAACCGCCTAATTAAATGTTTTGTGCTCCTAACCATAGCACGCTACCGAGTACCTTTAGGAAGTTATAACTGCAAAGCAAATTAACCTCAAATGATATTTTGAAACTCGCGCCAAGTATTGCACGATTTGGCAACGTTGGTATCGCGTGGGCGATTTAGCCTCTCGTTGATTGGTCACATTAATGTCACATTCTTTAATGACATTTAAAATGACAGCAAGTTAGTTAATTTCATATTGCAATGCAGCCATCATATTTGCACAACCGCCAACATAAAGCAAATAAAATATCCATTTTCTGGACCTTAGGTCCCTAGAAAACGCGGCACCTGTCACGTGACCTATATCATGAACCGACGAAGTCTATATTTTTTCTAGGTTTGTGCTATTTTCATTTCAAGTATAGATTTCAGGTATGAGTACCTACTTGGTGGGCCACGCTAGATGCAGGTCAACTCAATCATTCCGCAAAGCACACAGCAATCATCCGACTTCTCTTACATCTTTTGCTCTTTCCTAGTTCCAAATTTACAAAGTTATTCTTAATTATTTTCAGAGACAAAGTGTACATAAATTTAAAAAAAATAATTTTCCCCTCCATTTATTTTGTTCACTTTACGTTTTAAACCTTAGTTTACTTGTGTCAAAAAATATGATTTAGGGCACCCTGGACACTAGATTCTAAGAGCACTTGTGTAAGACTCAATTGAGATCAATATTATGGGAGTTATTTTGAAACTAGTTTCAATACACCTAAAGTTTTAATTTTGAATAAAAGTAATTTATTTTTCAATGTTTACATAATAATAACGGAATAATAAAGAAAACACAAATATGGTTCATGAAATATATATTTATATACAATACCTATTTTACATAACTATAAATTAAAAGAATCTATCACTTTCCAAAACACACCAAACCGACACAGCGACACACATAAACAAGAAAGCAAAGCGAGGTTGATTAATAAACCACTTGTAAAATGGCGGCGCCGCACATGCGCACTAAAATTGTGTTTTGGCGGCAGCTCTCTCCTTCGCTTCTGGTAGTTCCTTTATTCTGTGACAACAGTGTGACGTCATTGATATAGGTTTATAATTTTCAATTTTTTTTTCGAAAACTACATGCGTGCGCCGAAATCTGACTACAGATTCGTGATGAGCACCCTCGAAAATAGGGGGGTAGGAATTTTTTTGTTAAGATTGGAGAGTATTACGCTAATGTAAATAATTACCAAGAAAAAGTATTATACCGTAGTTTCAAGTTATATTAGTCTCAATTAACAACTTACGTATGAAAATCTGATACCTTCACGCAAAAATTTTCTATTATTGAAACAGTCTCTCACAGCACAACTAGCAATGATAAAATGTTTAAATTTACACTACAACAGCCAATATTGAAACACAAAGATCAGAATAATTAAAATTCAAATATTCACAAATCGAAAAAATATATTTATAAACACAACAAATCCCAAAGTAAACAAAGCTCTTTGACAGTTGGGTTAGAATATGGCTGCCCGCTTAGCGTCGGACGAGAAACAGATGCTGGTTTACTGTGATTGGTCACATTCATGTCACACTCTAAAATGACAGCAAGTTAGATAATTTCAGATTGCAATGCAGCCATCATATTTTCATAACCGCCAACATAAAGTAAATAAAATATCCATTTTCTGGACCTTAGCTCCCTAGAAAACGCGGCACCTGTCACGTGATCTATATCATGAACCGACGCCGTCTATATTTTTTCTAGGTTTGTGTGGCAACCACTGAAATGTACGATATGGAATGCGTTTAGTCCCATTGCGCATCCAAATAAAGGTACCAAACCTAGGAGCAGACAAAAGGAGGCACATGAAACTCAGCAAAGACATACTTCATTGGTTATGTACGTGGGTGGGAGAGAGACAACCATCTGCACGTACGATATGAATTGTGTTCTTAATTTCCCATTATTTTGTTTGTAAACACGTCGTTGGCGTACAGTGTGGCTTCTTCTTTTATCTTGTGTCTCGTTAGTGTTATTCTTTGTGTATATTTGTGGGTGTTATTGTTGGAACATGTCATGTTTTATAATGCCCGTTTGCACCGAAGTTAATAAGCATTACTTAAAAATAAGACATGCTTAAGTATGCTTTTCCTATTGCACCATGCGTTAAGATCTTCTTAAGTATGAAAACAGATACTTAAATGTAAGCCCCTGTTTGACAGTGACTTATGAAATTCTTTAATTCAAACAGAGTTAGAATGTGCGGAAAACAAGCATAAAAATTTAAAAAACGCGGAAAGTGCAAATATAGGATCAATGCTAATCAGTGTAGTATTAAAGTAAGTAGTAATAAAAGTACCTATAATGGATATTTGATGATTTGGATACTTTGGAAATTGCATTTCTCAAATAATTTCCATACAATGGATGAATTGAATGAAGATGATTTGGCCACTAATACTAGTCACAGAGAAAATAAAGTAAATTATTATTATTATTAGTTTGTCTTTGATATTAACTAGTCTTGATGACATCAACAACAACAACCATACCTATATTACAAATGACAACAACAAAAATAAACACCACAGAGTGCCACAGACATGACATTACACCGAAATCTAACCTTACTTCCATGTAACAAACTGAAGAAAAACAGAAAGAACTAAAATACCAAACATAAAGTAACGAAAGTTACTAGATTTGTGCGTTGTTGCCAATACAAAGATGTACTTTGCTAAGTATGGTTTATAATACTCAAAAAAAATAAGCATAACTTAACTTTAAGAACAACTTTATTAAGTTGTTATTAGTAAAATGTCGGTGCAAACGGGCATAAGTGACTGTAAAATTAACCAGCATATAGCACGAAATAATTCTTTATATTCAGAATTCAATTCCATTTCAATTCACAATCAGCTAAGGCCTATGTCCCATGCATCCGAATTCCGACGATGCGAAGATCCAAAAGCGTTCCTATTGGTTAATATACATTCAAATATTTTACCGCTCATTTTCATTCGAAAATTTTAACAATTCATACGACGTCGGAAAAAGTAGAAATAATTTTAACTTTTATCCGATATCGTAGGTTCTTTAACCTCATTTTTTAAATTATAAACATAGATTTGATTCTAAACATACTGCATGGGTTTGTCGTTTGGCGGATTTACGGTAAAAAAAATGTTTTATAATGTTGAAATGCGGCGAAAAGCAAATACAGTGCTTATTCTGTCTTCTGCTGCGCTTAAGAAAGACTAAGAATAAACAAAGACGGTTTTGGGTGCGAGATATATTTAGAAAGAGAAAAAAGCAAGGGGCATATCATAATTTGTTGCAAAAAATGCGCTTAAGTGACCATCAAAAATATTTCAATTATCTAAGGATGTCAGGAGATACTTTCCACAAATTACTTAATATTGTTGGTCCAAGGCTGACGAAGATATATTGAAAATATATAGAAAATCTCTGGTGTTGATCTCATTTTTAGATTTTCACATAAAAGTGTGTTTTCGTTTCGTTTTCATTTTCTTCACCATGGTGAAGTGCATAGAAAATATAGTATATTTTCTATGCATTTCACCATTTATTTTATGCTTAGAACAAATTTGAAAGTCTGTTGTCATTTAAAAATGTTTCATCTTCTTCATCTTGTAATGAATTCCATGGTTCTATACTTGAATTTTATGATAATAGTTTCGGATACATGTGGATCGTATAATTATCATTCATACGAATTAAAATATTTTCGGATATCGTACATCGGAATTCGGGTGCATGGGACGCTGGCTTAAGCCCCTACTGCTCCGCCATTGCTAGAGGCATAAAACGAAATATGGCGATGATCATAAATAATCCATTCGCGCAATTCGCGCAGGTTTTACCGCATTCCAGTGATCATAATGGTCGCGTTCAGCAGAACAAAGTTGATCAGGTAGCGATCTTTAAAACTGATCCATCGCTTGGAGTTCTGCTGAACGTGCTTTTTGCGCATTTACCCATTTGACAGATGACAGTCTTGTTTTGTTTGTTTTGTGGATAACCTTAAAAAATAAAATCGCAATTTTGATTTAATAAATAATTAAAATGGATAATGTTCGTATTCCTGAAGCAATTTTAATTGCAGAGGAAGATGGTATAGATCTAGGTCTAATAGTAGACAGAGCTGTTAATCTTCTTCTCCTCACAGAATCTTGAATCTAAAAATATTGATAATAGAACGAGACCCAAAATGTAATGAACAGATATAAAATTCTTACCACCTTGGAGCCGTTGATGAAACAGAACTTCCATTAACATTATAAATTCGGTCGTTAAAGTCATAGATAATCATTATTTCTTCTCCTGGGTTCATTTTGATTTTAATATTCAAAATAAAAGTTAAAGCAAATTCAAAATTTTTATATTTAATTTTAACCTAAAAGTTTTGAAAATGACAGTTGATTGCTAATGACACAAAATAGTGGTTGATGTATCAGTGATCGGTAGCCACAAACCTAGAAAAAATATAGACTGCGTCGGTTCATGATATAGATCACGTGACAGGTGCCGCGTTTTCTAGGGACCTACGGTCCAGTAAATGGATATTTTAGTTGCTTTATGTTGGCGGTTGTGCAAATATGATGGCTGCATTGCAATCTGAAATTAACTAACTTGCTGTCATTTTAAATGTCATTAAAGAATGTGACATGAATGTGACCAATCACAGTAAACAAATGAGCTTCACGCTACAATACAACCAACGTAAATTGGCATAAAAACCAAGTTTTAGTGATTTGGACCTTTCAGGGCAGCCATGAATTTGCGGTCGCCGCATAGAAATCATAAAATATATAGAACGCCAGAAGCCTTTACATTAGGCACTCAAAAATAGTCAGACTATGGAGGGGCTTAGAAATCAGCCATCTAGGGAAAACTTAATGTAAGCAGTTGGTTATACTGCATTTTAAGTCTAGCATACAATTGAATTCAAAATGGAAGGACCATAGAAATCACAAATTGGACGTAAAATTGTCATATTTTGAAATTCTCGCCTATTAGTGTGAAGCTGCCTCGGTAGTGTAACCAACTCATGAAAGCTAAGTTACTGCAATATTACCAGACTCGCGTTTTCTCCATAGGTTGACTATTTTCGATACCTCTTTTGGCGTTCTATATATTTTATGATTTCTATGGGTCGCCGGCAATATGACAGTGCCACAGTCTATATTTTTTCTAGGTTTGTGTCGGTAGCGTAGCGTAATTTATATTTCGCTCGAAAAAATGGCGACCGCTACGGGAGCGCTCCTAACTGATCATTTAACAAAACAGGCGTTCGGCAGAAAATTGATGATCGCTCCGGTAGCGCTACGTTCTGCTGAACGCGACCAATATAAAATTACATTTCAGTGGTGGTAACCTGAAAAATACAGCACAAAATGTTTTGCGATTACTGATTTTTCAGTGTTTGTTTCAGTTTTATGTTTTATGCTATGCATGTTTTTAGTTTTATGCTATGGTAGTCCAAGCACAAAATATAAAGAATAAGAAACCCAATATCCCTATTAACGGTTGGCAACAACTGTGACAGCTCAGCGCCATCTACTTGAATAGTCGGATTGATGAACTAAAAATGACCGCGGGAATTTCGAATATTCTATTTGCACATATTTACTTTATTAATGTGACACAATATTTAAATCATACACAATTTACTTGTACGTAACAAGTAAATTGTGTATGATTTTAAATATTGGTCACTAGAAATGGGAAATTATATAAAATCACAAGAAAAAATGAAATCAAAATGTATATTTTTAAAAAACATATAAATTATAATTCATTTACTGCATTCTTTACATTCGACAAATGTAGTTAATATAGGAAATTTACCTTAACGAAATACATTTCTAGAAGCAATCCAATATTTCAAATTTATGAACGATGATAAAAATTACTTCTTTTTCTCTTGTTCATATTTACTACAGATTTTCAGTACAGAGCAACGAAATTTGAGGTACTTCACTTATTTATAAATGCATACAACAGAGAACATATTTCTCCAATGTCTTCTTAAATCTTCATTCAGGTTTCGGGTTCATATGATCGACAAAGCAAAAATCTCTAATAAATAATGAAATTAATAGAAACACTTCAGGCATTTCATTACTTATAAATCCAAAGACAAAGAATATATTTCATTTGTCTTGAATGTCTTCATAAATCTTCCTTCGGATTGATCTGATCGACAAAGCAATAATCTCTAAACGAATCAAAGTAATCTCCATGTATATTAACAAATATCATTATTGAAACTCCTCTTCCTGAAATATAATAACAAATTAATGCAATGAAGCATTTATTAATGACCATAATTTTGTATAAAAAGTAGGTAGGTACTTTTTACTCACATACTCACATTTCCACTGAATTTTTCTACTTTTTCAAACGTTCAAGAGGATATATGTTATTAATTAACCACTTGGATAGTTATAAATTGCTATGATAAAATAAGAATAAAAATATTTTAAGTTACTAAAAAGTTGGGTTAAATTTAAATTTATATATTTCTATCTCGCTATGACATAGTTTTTTCGATTGTGAAACCTTGTCGGTATACCTACGTATTTAGGTAAAAGAAATTTTTAATAATCAAAACATATATACAAAATAATGAACAATATTGAATTTTACAGTATGTTAGCTCAAAAATTTTCATAAATAATGAGAAAAAAGCTATAAATGCTTAAAAACATCCTTATACCATTCTACCGGTAGCCGGTAGCACTGATTTTGGTTGGTAGGGTTACTGATTTGAAAAGGAATATTGCATAGACGATTGTTGCCGGTTTCGCTATACGAGTTGGCTACCCGTGGTCCAAGTATTTGGCGGGACCGAAGTAAGCGGCTTTTTTTCTCTACAAACTGAAAACTATTTTTTAATTCATAGGTGAGAGAAATCCTGTAATCTGTGGGAGAAATCTAATTGAACAACAAATTTTGTTTCTTACCATAAATAAATATCAAGATGGGTGATAAAGGCGATGCAGGTAAGGATTAAAACAAAGTATCTACTAGTTACTAGTTTATGAAAATTGACTTTCTTCTGAGTCCTATTTCAATAACTTTTTATTATTTTATTGAAAATAAAATTTTATATATTTCAATTCCAAGCAGAAACTTTTGATGATGCTGTTGAGGAAAGAGTCATAAATGAAGAATATAAAATATGGAAGAAGAATACCCCATTTCTATATGATTTAGTCATGACACATGCTTTAGAGTGGCCATCGTTAACAGCACAGTGGTTGCCTGATGTTACGAGACCAGATGGCAAAGATCATTCTATCCACCGATTAATCCTCGGTACACATACATCTGATGAACAAAATCATCTTTTAATCGCCAGTGTTCAGTTGCCAAATGAAGATGCTCAGTTTGATGCGTCTCATTATGATAATGAAAAAGGAGAATTTGGAGGATTTGGATCTGTATCTGGAAAAATAGAAATTGAAATAAAAATCAATCATGAGGGAGAAGTAAATCGAGCAAGATATATGCCCCAAAATCCATGTGTTATTGCCACAAAAACTCCTTCCAGTGATGTGTTAGGTAAGCCCAGTTTTTATATTAAAAAGACTACTCAGCAAAGACTCCAGTGTTTTGATTTGGAAACAAGTATTAAGGCTTTACAAAAATTACTTCAGAGCACTCTGATGAAAAAAATGTCTTAGGAATATCAAGTCTGATGATTTGATCTGCTTACGAAAATACAACCCCATCGCTCAGATCCATAAAATCGGAGCGCTCTAATTGCCCCTGCTTATTTGTCAGATTAATAAATAATCTGAAAATTGGTGCATGCGTAGAGAAAGAGAAGACATAATAACAAAACAGCTACAATTATTTGACTACGGGTTCTATTTGCAGCAATTATTTGTTATATGTTCGAAGAGGGTATACATTAACAGTGGTATTCATAGTTCGTCGCCGGAGAGCAGTCTCCTTTCCGAAATTATATGAATTTTGTTACGAAATTCGCATAATTTCGGGAAGGAGATATAGGTTGTAGTACACTGTCATTCATAGTCAGTCCAAAATTATGTAAATTTCAAAAGAAATTCATATAATTTCGGGAAGGAGAACGCTCTCCGGCGACCGGAGACAGACTATGAATACCACCATAAGTATTTACTCATTAACCTATACCTATATTAACAAATATCAATTTCAGTTATAGTCTGAAAGTATTCTTTTTACAGAGGTATATTTAGCAACTTTTTATTTTTAATTTACAAATACCAATATACAAAATTGTTAGCAGCCACCCAGTGATACTATATAGCATAATTTTGGTCAATACTTCCCAAAGGTCTACCAACAGTATTTATATTCATTTTAATGTGAGGTGCAATAAGGTGAAAGTTTTCGATTTAAATGAAAATGTGCCTGGAAATCTACAAAATATTAAAATCTCTACATAGCTTTTAATACAGACATGTTTCTTTAGATACTTAAATTTTCTACTTTGAGTAGTTCGAGTTCGTCCTCCTCTTAATCTTCAATTTCATTTATTACTGCAATGACCTTGCAATCATAATATTTTTTTACAATTCATTTTTAAACCACATTTACGAACTAAGCATACAAAATTAAAATTATAGTAAATCGTAAACTTTACAATGAGGTTAGGTGTGCACTATGTACAACACAACCCTTTCTCTGGTCAAAAATTGCTGATCGCTTATGAAAATAACAATTTTTCAGAGCACTCTGGTCAGAGTAAATACTGCTGGGATCAGTTGCTCAGATTTATTTTTTTTTAAACCCCTATTAGTTCTTATTCATAAACAAATATTAGTCTGTGTTTGTTGATATATGCAGCATATATTCAACCTTGCAGCAATTTAATAAATTATAAACATTTCCATAGAATTTAATTGACAAAAAACATGTATTTTTTATGGACTGTTTTTAAATTAAAATACACTTAATATTTCTAGTTCACACAAAGTAGGTCTTTTTAAATTTTCCTTGAGCTAGCACATTAGTAATACCCTTGTTTATGTACTTACTAGTTAGGCAACCTATCGAACTTTTGGATTCGTCCGCTAGATGGCAACGCCCCTGTAGAATCCTTGTAAAATTTTTATTAAATTGCAGATCCCACTCAAAGTTTGGCTTTTGCATACTAAGTGGCGCTTTTCTTGACGTTTCTATGTCACTGTGTTGTCAAATCGTTTTCTTTCCTACAGTAAAATTAATCACTCTGCAGAAGAGTTAATATATAATTTATTTTTTAACACATTCTGCAGGCAAACCTAATTTTTCTCTTCATGGAGATATTTTTTTAATTAAATATACTCTAAAAAGTTATGTGTGGGTACTTCACATGTATGTAAAAAGCAATTCAAATACAAAAGAATACGTTTGAAAATGAGAGCGACATATATTTTAAGCTTCAGATATTAAAAGTAATAAAAATCAGTGCCGGCTTGTGGATATAGTAATAGTGAAGCAGAAGGATATCAAATACTTTGTGGTCAATTTGTCATATTAGGTATACTAAAAAATGTACCAATTTAATTCACCCATTTACTTTTTAAATATAAGATCTATTCTACTATTTTTTAAAGCTGCAAACTTATAATGGTTCTGTACTTCAATTCATAACCCTTTTACCAAATTTTTTGCCTCTCGTTTCCATCAAGTTACGCAAATAAGTTTTCATTCTTTTTAAGCAAGAAAAAATGTTTTCTATCGAAGCAAGAAAACTTTTTTCAGTCATTAATAAGGAGAAACGTCACGATTACACGATAATATAGTGCCATAAAAGAATTTGAATATCGCATTGCATGAGCAGGGCAATAGACAAACTTGAATTCGACTTTGAATATTTAATTCGTTTATAACTTTTGATGTTTTTGTTAAATTTATATTGCTAAGGTGAATAATAGAAAACAATTTTATTCTCAAAATTCTTGTTATGTATACCTGACCCATCAGCACTCAACATTTTGTATAAAGAATAACATTTCAAATGGCGCTATCAAAACATGGAGTTGCCATTGTAAGAAATAAAGAAAGTGGACATCATGTTCGCAATAATAATGACGTCACAAAAAATGTTTATTTGTCAGAATTTGCTCATTAAAAACTAAGGTTGAGTTATATTGTAAATATCATTCCTTTCAAAACTTCCGCACATGTTGTTTTTCATTGTCCTTTTTTGTCAATTTCAAGTGAAGGCACAGGTCGTTGAATTTAAAAAGTATCCTCATTTTTTCATCTAGAAAATGGTATTTCCAACACAAATGATAGATACCATAAATTAGATATATGTATTTCGACAAATTTCAATATTTATAATCGAATACATAGGTACATATAAAAAACACTACTTACACATAAAAGCTTTATTTAAACAGGTGA
This sequence comes from Monochamus saltuarius, assembly GCA_025584915.1. Taxonomy (NCBI): domain Eukaryota; kingdom Metazoa; phylum Arthropoda; class Insecta; order Coleoptera; family Cerambycidae; genus Monochamus; species Monochamus saltuarius. The sequence goes on from CM046727.1 coordinate 33,313,394, forward strand.
AGCAGCTTCCAACCTCCGCCGTCCGCGGCACCCGCAAACTCTAGTCAACTATGCGTTTTGTTGTTGTCTAGACAACCGCCGTAAATAAGGCTGATGGGGCTGATGATTTATAGCTTGCAGCGGATTTTTACTGTTGCCGCAGACGTTGCTTCTGCATTATATGAAATCGTAGTCGTGTTCAACGAAATAAGTACTGTTACTGTGATAAGGCGTTCAGCGCCCTACGTTTTACATTTATTATTACTGATTTTGATAAATTTTGCAGTAAATATAAATCATGTATTTTAGTCTAAAACACAAATTACAAAATTTATATTAGATTAAAAATAACTGAGTGGTACGCACAACCCAAATTGAATTTCAGTGGCAAGATAGATAACCATTGTGTGCCCAAAATATTGTATTGTATTTTATTAATTGATTAATCGTATTAGTAGCCAAAAAAGAAACAGCATCGTATTGACTTAATTACCTGAGCAACAGAACATAATACAAAAGACTTATGCGACCCTAAATAATAGCTGGGTAAACATTTATGAAATTATTATCATTCCTATGACCCGCGGTAGGTGACTTACACATGCAAAGTACACGATTTGTGACCGCATAAGCAAAGCACAGTGTCACAGATTATATCCTTGGATATCAGGGGTTAAACAAATAACTGTTTATCTGTCTGTCTAGCGTAGTAGTTTACCATACTCGTCTACTCAAATTGCTTTTTTTAATTCAAAACCTTATATTATGTTGTATAAGTATATTTGTATATTAATTTAATGTTTTATTTCTTGCAATGTTATTTTTGTATTTTTCGTTTTATTTGATATACAAGTGTCCCAAAATTAGTCTGCCAAACGTCAACAGCAGAATCTATGTTCAAAAATAGGAAGAACAGTTTTAATAAATGGATCATAAAATGTACTGCCTATGGAAGTTATGATCGGCGTAAAATTTTCAAATTTTATCAAATTATTTTAAGCCGTCCCAAAAATATTTGAAAAAACCTTTCCTTTAAAGTTGCTGTATTTCTCGCAGTAACACATGCGTGTGTAACTTTTTCATCTTTGACTTTTTGGTCAATTTCATAGTAATTTAATAGTATATTATTTAACGAGCGGTAATGCAGGTCATAACTCAGACAGATGAATTCATCAAGGGAGTTATGACCATTACCGCAAGTTGAATACTATACTTTATCTACGACTATAACATCTTTTTTAGGACTATTATTAGAAATTGATTTGAAAACGTCAACATTATTTTGTTAAAATATCAAATGACATTAGTTCTCTCAATGATACTAAATGACAGTTCCACCTACTGACAGCCGTTGGCAATTTAATAATTTTAAAATCTTTTAATCTTTCCTTTCCACTTGTTAAAAATTCTTTCCATTTCACACCAATGGAAAGTATTTATCGGCTTAAAAAATTTCAAGAATTTACTGCGTACACTATTTACATACCGAATTATCATTGTAGAAGCCCAGCGTGAGTTATAATAACTCACTATAAAAACTCACGCTATTTGTTTATTGATACTATTAATTGCTCAAAAGCAGTTGAATAATTAGTATATAAATTAATAGGAGTAGATAAACAAAATTATCAAGGTATTTTTATGTCAAAGTATTGGCAACCCGATTGCCGATTTAATAGTTCTAAGCGAAAAAAATGGAAGAGTTTACGGGACAAGAGTTAGTTGATATGATATTTATTTATGGCGTTTGCGATGGGAATGCTGCAGCGGCAGAACGCGAGGGTTTTCGTTTTAAGCGCAATAATCAGGGAATTAAAACTTATAGCGTAAAAGTCAAGAAATTTTTAGATATGTTCACAACAGTCTCAGAATTTGAAAATTAATTGAAATTGACATATATATATTTTTTAATTTACTTTGGTTTTATATCTATTTTACAATATATTCCAAATCCAAATACTATCCTGCCAAAGAATAGTTATTTTGTTACGAAATAAATATTTTAAAACTGTTTTTGCTTAACTATTTACTTTCATCGACCTGTAATTTGATGAGCTTTGGTCAGGGAAAACCTGGAAAAGTCAGGGAGTTTAACATGAATTTAAAAAAGGGAACCCTGTTATACCACTTTCAGCCGTTATACCTATATTCGTTTTACTTCAATACCTACGAATATTTGCAGGTGACATGAGATAACATTGCTGTTATTTCCTAAACTCTATCAGCCGGATTCATGAAACGGGCGACGCTAGTCCGACTAACGAGTTTACGCCCGTAAAGCGCTTAATTGGCCTAACCAGCTTTATGCTCATTCAGGAAACATGCGAAGCATGCGTTAGGTAGGCTGTTTATTTACGCCCATATTTGCGCCAAAAGTTAGACCCAGTATTGTACCTGTCTAAAAATCGCGTAATCTCGGCCTCTAGTTCCTTGCGTGTTCCATTGTATATTTAGTATTTATATTCAAAACTGTACTTTTCAGTACTACGGATTAGTTAACATATCATCAAGTAAGTATAATACATAGTAGTGAATAGGAGTATGCATTTTATTTAAATTAGTGCAACAGATGCGTAAATTTTTCACAGAAACAACGCTAGTCTGACTAAAGTTACGCCTTGTTGATGAATCAGTATGTTTATTATTCAGTTCTTAAATGTCTAAAAACTACTTGTATTTGTAAAAAACACTATTTCAGGAATATGGCACCCTTAAAGGTATATAAGTCCCTTATAGTGGAGTCCACCAGCCTATGAAAGCCTTCTAGAAATGATTTTCGTTTGCACTTTGAGATTAAAAGCTAAAACCAATTTTAGATGATTTCCCTCCATTAATTCTATCGAAAACCTAAAGGCGTCAAAAAAAGTCCTGTAGGGGGTAAAACATGAAAACTACCCCAAAAATTATTTTTGGATATTTGAATCTAAAAAAGTAGCTGAATAATTCCACATAAGTACCAATTGCCTCAGAACACTGGATATATATAAAAAAAAATATTGAATTTTCAATAAAGCACGTTGTTAAATGGGAAGCCTTAAGATTTAAAGCGCTCTAGTGAAAAGTGTCTAAATATTTTAGGCATGCTCTACATCTAACCTGCTGTAACTGTTTTATATGTGATCCAATTAAAAAATACCCTGTAATAGCATTGAAGAGTAGAGTTTCCAGAGCCTGCAAGAAGAAATTTTTTTTTTGCACATAAATAACGGTTCAAGCATTCAATATCCTCATTCAATTTTTAAAAATAATTATTAGAATATCCAACATTGAATTTATACCTTTGTTGAATTTACATAAAGCTTATTGCTGCATTAAAAGCATTGTTAAATGTTTGTAAAAACTACACTATAATATCATTATGAAATAACATTCTTAGGAACCGTATATTGCGAATAAAAATGTATTAAATTTGGCAACACAGTTTAGTAGTAAATCGTACAGATTACTGATTCTCATCTGCTTTATTTATTGCATAAAGCTTCTCACCGTCAGAGAGCAGCACTTCCTTGGACCTTATTTTATCACGTGCAAAATTCGGTTGACCAACTAGTAAGTGGATAAACAAGGGTAATACTTTTGATTTTTTAACAAAACGCAGTACCACACACATATTTGCCATCTGTCATAATTTCTCAGAAACGTCAAATAACCGATTCCGAACAATTTACATATTTATCAATAGGCCAATAATATGCTTCTACAAAGAACCCACATGTAATTTAATTTACTAGAAATAGCATGAACCCTGATTTACCTGGCGATGGTTGAATCAGCCAAATTCTAATCAAAAATTCTGATTGACTTCAAAACAAACCACTTCAGTGTTACTATCTAAAAACATTTAGGGAGCAACGCTAGGTGCAAGTCAACACGAGTCAGCTACGGGCACTGCAATCGTCTGACTTCCCTTACATTTTCTATCTTTGCCTGCCTGCCTCTCATCGTCTGATAGTATTTGATTTAAGCGGTTCCTTCAGCAGGCTTTAACGTAAAATGCACTTTCTTAGTTACAAAATTTACAAAGTTATTATCAATTATTTTCAGAAACAAAGTGTATATAAATTAATAAAATAATTCTCCGCTTCTAGGATGCTCATTTATTTTGTTCTCTTTACGTTTTAAACCCTAATTTACTGGTGTCAAAAAATATGATTTAAGGCATCCTAGAAACTAGATTTTTTTCTAAGAAAACTAGTGCAAGCCACATCAAAATCGTATCATTATTACGCGAGTTATTTTGAAACTAGTTTCAAGATACCTAAAGAGGCCTCTTAAGCATATTTGATAAAAAAAATTCACACCTAATTTGTGAATAAAATGAAAAATTAAACTTGATATTTGCTTCCAAATTATTGGAATCAATTGTAGTAAATGAGCAATTTGTTAGATACAAACGTGTCAATCGCAATGTCTCCTGGGACATAATGGCCTACAAACGTTAAAGTTTGTGGGCAAATATGGGTTTATTGTAACTTATTGGGTATCATAGCATAATTTTATCGCTGGCAAAGGTTGATTTTTATTTACAGAACGTTTACATAAAGTCAAATACTACCAGCGTCACTTCAAAATCTATACAAATTTTCGTTCACGTGTAACCTTTATATATAAAATTCTCGTGTCACAGTGTTAGGAGCCATACTCCTCGGAAACGGTTTTACCAATTTTTATGAAATTTTATATGTATATTCGGTAACATTTTTTTTTATTTTTTTGGACAAATTTCTTTTTATATGATGTGGCATTAAAAAATACGTACAACCCTTAATTTTCACCCTTGTATCACAAACCCCAATTTTTTAATAGCCATTTTAGTAATTTAATCATTTTTAACCCTGGTCGATAACTGATCGATCCCAAGACCAAACGATGTCCGTTTGTGGCTTAGATTTGAGCACACCATGTTTTTCACACGGACAATCATATGTGGCTTGCTCTCGAGTGGGCAAACCATCCAGTTTGTTTGTGTTGGCTAAAGGTGGACTCACTAAAAATATCGTATAGCTACTCCATTGCACTAAGATAATGTTTATTTTTTATTTGTCATAATTTGTGATAGAGACGTAATTTGAAATTTATTAGTTAAGATAGTAAAAGTACAATGAATTCAAAAAATTAATGTTTCATATTTTGTTATTCTTATAGGCCGTCATTGTTCACAGTGCTCCATTCCTCTTTTAGTCATATACCACATCTCCACACAACAATAAGTTAGTTATTTTTTATTTAACTACTAAAATATTCACTAGAAATAATTCATATGGCAAAACAACGTTTGCGGGGTCACCTAGTATTATATAGAATTCTAATCTTGCTCTAGTCATACAAGTAGGTCGGGAGATATAAATTAAAAATCACTGGTATTATTATACCGATTGACAGAAAAATACCTTGTTAATTGAGCAGAGATGTAATGGTATATGTGAATACATTACAAATGTTCTGTAAAATATGGATTTTTTTTTAATATTAAATTCTTTCAGCTTGACATCAATTACTTATACAGGATTTAACTAAAACACTTGTCCAAATTTTAACGCCAGATTTTACTTCATAAACGAATAAAAAAGTTTCTTTAAACGTGTCGAAATGCTTCATACTAACAGAATTTCAGTTTTGGATTTTAAATTACTATATTTTTAAGCAAAAAAAGAATATACTTGAATAACTACAATTTTTGAAGCATTAAATTTTTTTGTTGATTAATAGTTTCTTTATTACTCGCGTCAAATTAACATTTCACTTGCAACTTTTTGCGGAGAGGTCCGATTGAAGAGCAACCTGGTTGAACGTCGCCTCCTCGATATAATAATATTGTTAATTATTTATGTTTGCCAGAAAAATAAAGACACATTATTATTATTATTATTATTATTATTAAGATGCGGTTTTCTGCAAAATGTTCAGGGAATTGTTTATAACAAAAGGTACATCTAACCTCTGTACGCTTGAAAATTTTTAATTGTTTATTTAACAAATGATGATGATGATGATGATGATTTTGTTGAACATATGGCAAATGTCACACACGATTCAATGAAAATGTCTGGAAAATGTTCTCTCGGGGGTTTTCGAGGTCCCTCTTTATCACTTTGGTGTTAGCTTTATTATTTATTGCTAAATTGTTGTAACTGGGCTAATTAACAAATTAAAAACTCCACCCCCGAAATCACTAGAGAACCGGAATTTTTTCCAGGATTTCTGGCTTATTGAGGCAAACCATCGGCACAAGATTTTTGCAAATATAATTGTTTATTGTTCGATTGTTGCAACCTCGCTAATTAACAAATTAATAATTCTTCTCCCGGAATCGTTAGAAAATCGGATTTTTTTTTGCAATAATTCTGGGATCATGGGGAGAACCATCGGCACAAAGTTGTTGCACGAAATTGTTTATTTTTCTATTTTTGCAACCTGGCTAATTAACAAATTAATAACTCTACTCTCGGAATTACTAGAGACCCGAAATTTTTTCCAGGATTTCTGTCTTTTTAAGGCAAACCATCGGCACAAGATTTTTGCAAATATAATTGTTTATTTTTATGGTTTACCGAATTACAGTAAATTTCTGTAAGAATGCTGAGAAATTAACCCGTCAGTAAAATACATCACTATTTAGGCATGAAATGAGTTTTGCACGGATAACAGCCTCTAAATTATATGAAATAGCGAAATGTCAGACGGAACTTTAGTGGAATCTATAATAGGTGCTTATAAGATTAAAGACACTAAATATATGATGCGAGGCCGCATTTAGAAAAATAAGTTGTCAGAATTGTCGAAAATAAATTAAATATAAAGGTAAAAGATTGTGGACTGTTCATGTTACCAACATATCCTATTTTCGGAGCTTCATCAGACGGAATTTCACTAGAATATATGGTAGAAATTAAATATCCAAGCAGTGAAAAAACTGTAAAAAATTATATAAAACATGACCAGATCACTGAAAAATTTAAAGCTTAAATACAATTACAGATGTTGTGTGCAAAGAAACAAAAAGGGATGTTTTGTGTTGCTGACCCGGAGTTTGAAAAAAACAATAATGTCAATTTTAGTTATCGAATTTGATCATAATTACATAAAAAAGATCATATCTGAAAGTTTAGAAAATTGGGCAAATTTTGTTTTTCCAAAATTAAAACTGTATGCGACAATTAAGCTACTTTTTTTTAAATTGCACATTTATTAATGGTATTTTATTTATTTTCACTTAATAAATCTTCAGTTAAAACACCATTAACTTTCTATAGTTCAAAAAATTAATTTTCAATTTGTAATGGACAAAATAGGTAATTTTTTTAACTTGTGAATGTTGACAAACATTTTTGTTGTTAACTATTGTTTGTCTGTATGTCACTACTAAACAGTGAAAGAAAACATTTTACAATATTTCACTATTAATTGATTATTTCATATTAGTTATATTTATAAAATAGGAAATCATGGCATCATATTTATATAGTTATTAGTGTTGTGTCCAGCTTGATAACGGTATATGCAACTGACTTGTATGAATGTTGAATATTATCTTTAAGGTCCTTCCCATGTTCAAACCTTTTTGAGGAGAGGTTCAAGTTATAAATGCCAGAGGGCGTTCCCTCCTTGAGTTCATGCAAAACAATTATTTCTCGTTACTCAATGGCAGGGTTATCCACGACAAACCAGCTCAGTTTACTTTTTGCTCTGCTTGTGGAAGTGTCATAGATTTAGTGTGGTGCAACAATATTAAACTTGATGTTATTTATAATTTAAGAGTTAATAGTGATTGTATTCTGTCTTATTATTTCCCGGTGTCTTTAAAGCTAAAATTTAATTATGAAACATGTAGGAATATATCTCAATCTAATGCCACTTCGAAGGCTTTAAGATGGAATGACAGACTTGCCTCATGCTATAACTCCATTATGCAGCATTCTCCCCGTGTTCATTTTATTCCCGACATCCCCACTTCATACAACAATATGTGTAGTGCAATAACTGAATCGGCCGATGTTGTTGGTTTAACTAAACTAATATGCAGTAATTGTATTATGAATGACAATCACTATAAAAAGCCTTGGTTTGACTATGAATGTAAAGTCATGAAGTCGGAACTTAAACACAGCCTTTCCACGTGTAGAGCAAACAATTTCACCTCCCCTTTTAAGGAGTCTTATTTGAGCATGAAAAAACAGTACAATAAACTTATTAAATCCAAAAAAATCTCACACGAGAAAGCTTTTATTATCACGTTGAGTAATGCTGACTAAAGGACCTTTTGGCGTATTTTACGGCAATTTCATAGCAACATTACTCATGAGCTCCCTGTACAAACATGGGAAATATTTTATGAGTACATATATCCACTAGCAGTACTCGATAATACCATATACTTTGGTGTAAGGGATCCATTTCTTGATGCTTCTATCACACTAGAAGAATTGGATACTGTACTATCTTGCTGTAAGAATGGCAAATCACCAGGCAAAGACGGAATTTCTTACGAGTTTCTAAAAAATCTTTCCCAGAACTGGCGCTTGTACTTATGTTCCCTCTTTAACCAAATACTGGTAATGGGGGAGGTTCCTTCTTCTTGGTATAATATTTTGCTAACTATGCTGCATAAAGTAACGTTCGAATAAACGTTAGTGCAATGGCATTGCAGTTGTACTGTTGTATTGTAATTGTATGGTGTTAAATATTATTTACTCTGTTTACATAAAATTAGTGTAGACTTAAGAAGTTGGGGAATTTTTCCGCTGTAAGTTGGCGACATGCAAAAACTCAAGATTCTTGACCTTCAGATGAAGAGGTTATGTTTATGGTTTTTTGTCAACTACGTCCCTATCTATCGAAATTTGCCGAAAAGTAATTAAAAGCCTACAATCTGCAGGAATAGATGGCCTCGTTGAATGTTTGATTAAATGAGGCCCCACTGATTTCAGCAAGTCATCAAACATTGCCACTGTAATTCGGGTGTAATGAAAAAATAATCGGCATTCTCATTTCGCATTTCTTTATATAAATTATAGAAATCACCTTGCAGCACATGCTGCGGTTAATAGGTCGCACCCACCATCTCCAAGTTCTTCCTTTCATTTTTTTTGCATGTATAGTTTTTATACTCGAGTCAAGAATTCAGAGGTCTTACGTCACGGCTGACGTTACACATTTGTTTTTATTGTCAACGTAATTATCGATATTTGGTCGCGTTAAAAACAACCGTTTTTTGCAATTCATTGCAATACATAATGCAAACTTTTAGTGTAGTATTTAGTTTTATTACTATCAATTATTCATTTGTTCGTATGACGTAAGTCGTCTGAATTCTTGACGCGAGTATACATAGGTATTGACGTCGCTGCAAATAAGAGCAGCAAATGTTTCTTAACCAAACAGTCCGCTTCATCCATTTTTTAAAAACAAATCAATTCTATTTTAAATATCTAAATTAGAATCTAATTTAAAAACTTAACCTGCAAAAATGTGAATCTTCTGTTTACTGTCAAAAAAGCTGTTTTCTGATTGGTCCTTGTATGATTGTTGGAAAACGATTGGTAAAAGCTAAAATGCTTTTAGCTTCTGCCATACAACTGCAGTACAAAGGCGTTACTGTTAAGTTTATCTGAACGTTACAAAAGTCATCCGTATTTCTCGCCGTTTTACTTCAGTATCTTTGAATATTTGCAGATGGGATAAGTTAACATTCCTATTATTTGCTAAACTGTAGATTATTCAGTTATTAAATGTCTAAAATTATTTGTATTTTGTAGAAAACACTATTAAACAAGAATGCGGCGCCCTTTTTAATAACTTTTCTGCAGTACCAATGCAACCGCACTAATCTTATGTCAATTAAGCTTTAAGAAGGGTCTCATAGACGATCTTACCAATTACAACATCTTTGTGTTAAGCTCTATAGTGCAGTTCCACCTTAAACGAAAAGGCCGCAAAGTTTTTGCTGCATTCATAGATTTTAAGCCTGCCTTTGACTCAGTCGATCATGTTCTTTTCTGGGAAAAACTATATAATATAGGATTAAGTTGTAACATAATAAATGTTCTTAAAAATTTATATTTACACGTGCGTGTTAAAATTCGTACACAGGGTAATCTAGCTAACAGTTTGAATGTTACCACGGGTGTTTTACAAGGAGAATCTTTAAGTCCACTACTATTTTCGCTCTTCCTTGCTGATATTGAAGATTTCTTTGATACTTGTCACGCCCGACGGCTAAACGTTGATAACCAGAATGATATACTTATGCTGTTATATGCTGATGATTTGGTGTTACTTCCTGATTCAGAGATTGATCTCTGCCGTAAACTTAACATCCTTGAAAAATACGTAGCAACTAATCGATTAATATTGAATACCCAAAAAACTAAGATTGTTTGTTTTGCTCGCGACGGTCGTTACAGCACTTTTCCTTTTACGCTAAATAATGAACCTGTAGAGATAGTCCCTTGGTTTACCTACTTAGGTGTTGTTTTTTTCATCCTCCTCCAGCTTGTTTAGGATAATGACCAAATCCATGGTGGCTAAAATTAGACAGGCAGTGGGATCCGTAATGACTTTAATGTCTAAATCAAAAATTAATTCTTGGAGCTCACGAATGGTTTTATATAACTCAATTATTATTAAGTCATTAGCTAATTCTTTGCCTGTTTGGGGCCTACGTTATCCTGATATACTCGAAAAAGTACAAGTTGGTTTTTTTAAGAGACTATTATTACTACCTTTTAATACCCCCGGATACACCGTACGTTTTGAAACTGGAGTCAGTCACCTGTCTCTGGTAGTTCTCAAATCTACTCTAAACTGGTTGCTCAGGCTTCTTTCTATGAATAATGATTGTTATCCTCATATGTGCTACCTTAAACAAACACAGTGACTGGAGGGTGACATGCCATATAACTGGCTGCTTCAGGTCAAATCAATGCTAACATCTTATATATCTTATACCCGCCTCCTACTATTTTACTTAGCTATAAGGAAATGCTCTACCAAAAAGATTTAGCTGCTGTTATGGCCTGTACTGCACCCATATTGTATAAAAATTTTAAACTTACAAGGCATACCGCAGATTATCTACAATTCCATATACATATCTCAATCATCAGGAATATATCCAACTTAAATAAATAAATTTTGCATGAAATTTACTGTCAATGCTGTCTCTTATTTCATCAATCCTTTCGAGATGTATACACTTTGTAATAAATATATATTGGAAAATATTGATCATATATTCTTAGAATGTCCTATGTACGCTAGTTTAAAACCACCTGAATTGAAAAATGTAACCTCCAATTCTCTTATTTCTCTGCTGGATAACCTGCAAGTACGAAGTTATTGTTCAATTTTGTCGTGGGTTTCTTGAAACTCCGTTCATTTGTTTTGCATGAGTAGGATTTATTACTCAGAGAGAATTAGAATGTATCTATTTTTTTTTCTTGCTTTTTCAATTTTTTTTGTACTATCACAAAAATGTATTTTGGCATTTGTTTTTTTTATCTTCTGTACTTTAGTTAGTGTGTTTAATTTTGGCAGCATATGTGTTTTTTTCTGTTTTTTTTTGCTTGTCTTGTAATGCGCCAAACCTCTTTCTGTAAATTTAATTATTTTGAAGAAATAAGGGATTATTATTATTATCTTAAATGTAGGTAGTTGATATTTACGTTAAAATGATCCTCGCAACAGAAAAATGTTGATTTTGATTTAGGAACATCCCACCTTGCTGCTTTAAACCATTTAAGTTTGCGTGAATAATTCTGTGGTACACTTATAAATGTTTTATTAGGGACACTTACTGAAGTATTTTTAAATCCCGACACAAAACACCACTTATTTTGTGATTCGTGCATGTCTTACTCTTTGTATTATACAATAATTATTAAAAAAAAAGTAAATTAAAATCTAACAAAATATTAATAAAAACAGAAATACATATAGAAATACCCTCTACAAGCTACTTGGCTAGTTTGTTGATATGACAGATATGAGACTACGTCACAATAGTACATATAGGCAATCAGCCCTACTCGATTAAGCGTTTTTCGTGCCAAATATTTTACCAAAGTTTTCTTTGCTTATATATGGCATAAGTACTTTCTATTTTCCAAATAAAAAAAAAAAGTGAAAATACCCTATTAAGTGGAGCATAATTATCTTATAAATGATTATTAATTTGTTTTTTCTACGTTCATGCAAAAAACAAAACTTTATTGAACTATATTTAGTGAAAAGTGGTTCTTTATTGCACTAGTGCAATAAAATGTTTATTGCATTCATCTGTCATTCTACTACAGCGTTTTGCCATCATGACAAACGTAAACCTTCAAATCGATGTCATATTTTCCTAGGCTTAGTGTCACCTAAATAATGGTGGGTTTATAAAAAAATCTTAATCCTAACTTAGTCCTAACTTAGCCTTAACCTTAACCTTAGTCTTAATCTTAATCCTAAGATTTTGACACTGTTTATAAATATTTAGTCGTAACTTAACCTTTATTTTGTCTCTACAAGCCCTGGCCAATCGCTGACGCCGTAGAAGGCATGTAGAAGGAAATGGAGCACTTTCGCGCAGGCGTACTAATCTGGTCTTAGTCTTAGTCCTAAGAAGTTAAAAGATAGGAACTTTCAAGGTCAGGTCTCAAGACCTCCTTAGGACTAAGACTAAGTTACGACTTTTATAAACGCATACATGGAAATATGTGCATTTAACTTCTTAGGGTAAAGACTAAGGCTAAGTTAGGACTAAGTTAGGGTTAAGACTTTTTTATAAACCCACCATAAAACATTTTTTTGTTTTTGCATGAACGTAGAAAATATGTATATTGTATGAAACTCGTACAAAAAGTGTTTATTGCACTCCACGTGTTGTTCTACTCGGCCTGACGGCCTCGTTGGACAATTTCACGTCGCATGCAATAAACACTTACTTTTTGTACTTGTTGCATAAATAACTATTAATTTCCTAGTAATAAAAAATGTTATAGTAAAAAATTTAAATTTCAATTTTTCCAGTATTTGACTATACCAAACATCCAAGCAAACCTGATCCCAATGGAGAATGCCATCCAGACTTGCGCCTCCGAGGCCATCAAAAGGAAGGATATGGATTGTCATGGAATCCTAATCTAAACGGTTACCTGTTATCTGCAAGTGATGACCACACAATTTGTTTATGGGACATCAATGCTACTCCTAAAGAAAATCGTATTATCGATGCAAAAACTATATTTACTGGTCATACAGCAGTGGTTGAAGATGTAGCCTGGCATCTGTTACATGAGAGTTTGTTTGGTTCTGTTGCTGATGATCAAAAGTTAATGATTTGGGATACTAGGTGTAACAATACTAGTAAACCGTCTCACACTGTTGACGCTCACACAGCCGAGGTTAATTGTCTTAGCTTCAATCCCTACTCAGAATTTATTCTTGCTACAGGAAGTGCAGATAAGACTGTAGCCTTATGGGACTTAAGAAATCTGAAATTAAAGTTGCATAGCTTTGAGTCTCACAAAGATGAAATATTCCAAGTTCAGTGGTCACCACATAATGAAACTATATTAGCTTCTTCCGGTACTGATAGACGACTTCATGTATGGGATTTAAGCAAGATTGGTGAGGAACAGAGTCCTGAAGATGCAGAAGACGGTCCTCCAGAACTGCTATTTATTCATGGAGGACATACTGCTAAAATATCAGGTTAGTTTTTATTTTAATAAAACACGCCACGGTGGTACCTCATTCCATGAGGTATTTGGTTTGTAAATATTAGAATCAAAACATTTTAATAAACACAGTAAAATGTTATGAAACATCCTGTATATAGCTGTGAATGATATCTTGTTAGTTAATATAAAATTTTGTAAACTGCATAAAATATGAAATCTGGCTCTATTGCTATAAAACTGTTCATAATAAGCCTAAACCGGCCTTGGATAAAAAAGGCTTAAATGGTCCAGATCAACATACGAAATTTGTTCCTTGACTTTCATGAGGCGTTTCTCAATTTTGCATAAGAAAAATCAACATTATAATATGCTGCGGGCTACTTACAACTTTTAATTTATAAGAATTAATGAATGAAGATTTTGTATTTGAGCACATTTTACTGTCGTTTGCACGGCCAGGACAGACACGGGTCTTTTCGCTACGATATAGTTTTAAATCTTAATATGAACATTTTAAATGTTTTGTTTACATTGGATGAAGAACTGCATACTGAAACACCAAAATAAGTAAAATATTGACAGATGCAGTCAGTGGCTCAGTGTATAGCGTGCTGGCTTTATTAGGCAACCCAAGATCGGTTGATTAATTTTCAATTAGATCGAAGTTTATAGATATCAAACATATACCTTTATGGGACTTGTTCGCCTTTCTAAGTAAATACTTTGGAAACGTTATGAATGATGACTTAAAACAGACAAACATTTTTATAAAAAATATAATTTCACATTTTTCCAAAGTTTAAAAAATGTGTTTTCTTACAGATTTCAGTTGGAATCCAAACGAACCATGGGTAATTTGTTCTGTATCTGAAGATAATATAATGCAAGTTTGGCAGATGGCTGAGAACATTTACAATGATGAGGAACCAGAGCAGCAAGCTTCTGATATTGAAGCAGCGGCAACATAAAAGTAATCAATATTTCCGGTTTTGTTTTATTTTAATATTTTAAATTATTTTATCACTTTGTAACAAAAATAAAAGGCGAATTACATGTTTTATACAAAAGTAATTTCATAATTATTTACCACAAAACAGATATAATAACAGACAAAATTGTCTGACCAATAAATAAATCGATAGAAATGAGAACTGTATATTAGTCAGTTGTACATGTAACACTAAATCGTAACGATTTATCTGCACAACTATGCAGATTTATCTTGTTTGTAGGTGCGAAAAACTTTTGGCTTGCACAGATATCTGTGTTATACCTGTATGAATGGAATAAATCGGGAGATTTTTAACTGCACAAAGTTATAATAATAATAATGACTTTATTAAGAGAACCCGCATAAACAAATAAATGTTAACATTACTGATCAACTTCAAAGGTGAAGTTCAGTTGCTTCTAATTGTAAGTACAAGAGGTCCTGCTTTACCACAACTTTTCTTAAGAGCAGGACTTCTGCCGCTACGGAAAAGGATGGCGCCACGGGTATTTATTTTGTTGGATTTACAACTTTATTAATACAAAACTATTTTAAAATTTCTCTTCACAGATATATTTTAGACATTGCAAAGTAGGTAATGACATATTTTTTATAAGATATGTTTATTGTATAAGCCCAATAAACGCATTTTTAGTTTGAAAATGAAACTCAAATAAAAAGTTTCTAACTTGTTTATTCCAAAATGTATTACCTTTAGATCCTAGAATAGACCTTTCTACACAACTCCTCAAAGACAAATTTCAATACGAAACCTACTTTAGAATCTGTAAAGTTTACAAAATTGGATGTTTTTCCCTCCATATTGTTTACATATTCACATATTCTCTTAGGAATTAGAAGGTATTACAGGCTTTACATTTAGTTCAGCTTCTATGCCACAGATGTCACTAGCACGTTTTCATGAATAGTTTTATGGGAGAATCAGTGGCGTCCTATTTGATTGATTTATATTGACTGAATATAAATATAGATTAATTTAATATACGTGACGTATATACCCACTTTGATTTCCAATACATGTATATGTATTTAAATAATTATAAAATTGGTATTTAATGAGTAGTGTAAAATACAGTCCTTTTTTAGTAAATTGTCATTTTAAAATAAGAATAAATACCTAGGTAATTTATACAATCTTAATTTAACGTATTATCAATGGTGACACGGAAAGATAAATAATACTTATGGCGAGTTTGTCATTTTATAGTAAAAAATGTACCTATTTGATTCACCCATCATATATTTGGTAGGATTTCCGCACTTAAAAATTAAGGTAGAGTTCGAGCGATTTTTTTGTTCGCTGCAATTAAACAGGGTATAAAAGTTTTTTTAAATAAATGCTTTCACACAGCCACTTATATTGTGAATACCATTCTTCTCAAAACTTTCGAACATTTTGTTATTTGATATTCTTTTTGTCAATTTCAAGTGAACCCACTTAAAATTGACAAAATTATTGAATTTGAAAAATATTCTCATTTTTCATCTAGAAAATGGTATTTTCAATACAAACGGGACAATAAATTACAAATACTTTGACAAACTTCCACATTTATAATCGAATACATACATATAAATAACACTACTGATACATAATTATTTTAATTGTATGAACAACCGACACAGCTCCCAACCTCCGCGGCACCCGTAAGTTCTAGGAGGGTTCTATATAGGCAGGGCAGAAGGCAGAGGCAAATATGCGTTTCGTCGATGTCATGACAACCGCCGTAAATAAAACTGATTTGCAGCGGTTTTAACTGGTGCTGGTTCCGCGGACATTTCTTCTGCATTAGCATTATATTATGAAATCAAAAAAATAAATCATACCTAGACGCGTTCAGCAAAAGCACTGACTGTGAGAACTGAGAAGGCGTTCGGCGCCCTACGTTTTAATATTATTATTAGTGATTTTTACAAATTTTGTAATAAATATAAACCATGTAGACACAAATTACTTATTATTTAATGCTGGCACTACGTATTATAATATGTAATTTGATTTATACCTACAGTGTCTTTATTGTATTGCGATGATAATATTTATTTGTAAATATTTTTCAAAATATTTTTAGACATTTTGTTCTACTTTTAGAAAAATTGAAAAGTCATAAATAACACAAAATATTCAGATTTTTGCTCTTTTCAAATATAGTTTTCCGATTTTTTTGATAGGGTATTCAATTTTTAGATAATATTTAAAATTGGCTAGAATCACAGGTACTATTTTCTAAAACAGATACTACAAAATGGTTTTGATATTCGGTCATTTCTCCGAACTTAACTAATATCAGGTAAATATTGTAGAAAATTTATGTTCATAAAAATTCTATATAGCTAAAAAAATGTGCACAGTAAGTAATATATTAACATTAGCTTTAACATTAAATGGATACATTTGAGTTCCTATAAAAACTCTTTTTATTTGCTTTTTGAGATAAAAGGTGTTTCAACGTTTTACAAAAAATAATGAATCTGCAAAATATTCGAATTTTATTCACCTATTTAGTAGCTTAAAATGAATAATTATTAGTATTACAAAACTCCACCGAATGGGGGTATCGCCAGGCACTATGGGTTATTTCACTATACGCATATTATGCCCAGTGATAATGGTCAACTTGATACTTGTTATAAGCATTTTTCAGAGTATTGTTCGTGTTCCGTACTGTTTTTTAGTCAGTATGAATGCAGAAAAATAATATAAAGTGTGTAATATGTTTCGTATTACACATATTATTATTAGGGTTGTATATTTTCGTTAAAAGTTGATGGAATGGGTAATAACCCATATCTCCGTTACTGGTTGGTTAGGGATTTGAAATTGCTGCATGATGAGTTTCTTTTGAATAAATACACAATATAAATATTAAATAAACATTTTTCGTAACACCCTCTATATTTAAAACCTGAAGTATTTTTGAAGAAATATTCATGTAAATCACCCCATTTATTTATAAAAGTTTTATCAAGTATAAAATATACTCGTATGTAACGTTAACTTCAGTTCTGTTTTTCATTACATTATAAAGTTTTTGGTTTAAAACGAGGTAAATATATTTAATACATAAATTTTCAGCACTTTTCAGAAAATAAATTATACAGTGTAAATAAAACGTTTCGAGACAATTTACATTTTTTCAGTGTTAGGTACGTGAAATAATGTAGTAAATGATATATTTATTTCTTTTTTCTCAACTAACCATTATATGTATACGCATGTGCTCTATGAGTAAGTATATATGGCTGTCTCATTCATTCCGAGAACCAAGACCATTTCAACGGAACTGCCGTGCTTACGCTTAGTTTTCAGCACAAAATATTTGTTTTCAATTCGTAAATTACTTCTCTATTTATATCAAATAGAGTAATGCCAGTTGCGTTAAAAGTGTTTAATGCAATAAAAATCACATTGAAAAATGAAGCGTTTTCTAAAAGAACAGTAGGTATTTACTAACCTAAATAAGTTTCAAAACAATATTTTGTTGTTGTTGTAAATGAGTGTCCTTTTATTTTAAATTAATATATAAACTGCATATTATTATTGAAAAAGAGGAAATGTGTCAAAGTTTACGGTCACTTTACGTTAAGGGTAGCGCATTTCTGTTAAACAAGATAAATGTTGATATAATTACCTAATCTCAGTATAAACAAAATCTACTTTCCACATTTCATTAAAATTGACTACATTCAGGACGTAACTTTAAAATATGAAAAATTCCGAAAGGGAGAGTTGTAAAAGTAATTATGGTAATTATTTACATTACGTAAACCTCTCAATCTTAACAAAATAATTCCTACCCCTTCCCCCTATTTTCGAGGGTGCTGATCACGAATCTGAAGCCAGATTTCGGCGCTCGCATGTAGTTTTCGAAAAAAATTATTCAAAATTGTAGCCTCTATGTATACATAACATTAGGTTGACATTGCAATATAACTCATACATATTTTGACAACTGTGTGACGTCATGGAATGAAGACGGCAGAGATGTACAATGCAATTTCAACCTAATGTAGTGTATAAATAGAGGTTATAATTTTGAACTTTTTTCGAAAACTACATGCGAGCGCCGAAATCTGACTTCAGATTCTTGATCAGCACCCTCGAAAATAGGGGGTCGGAATTTTTGTTAAGATTGGAGAGGTTTACGTTAATGTAAATAATTACCGTAATTATAGAGAACACTTATTTAGTCTTCTCTTCTATCTGTTCCAACCAACCGTAAATACTCAATACAACTTAAAATATCTCATTATTTATGAAAAATAACTTGTCTAAGATCATTGGTCTTTCATTTTAATTTTATAAAATGAATGAGAGAATAGCCACAGTAATTCGCAATGTCACAATAATAAGTTAACATTAACAGATAACCCTTTAATGTGTCTAGGATCATGATGAATCAGTTACTAGTTTGAATCTGAAAGTTGCGCTGTATTATGGAGCATGCGCAAATGCATCACAGTTTTTATATTCCCCTAATTTTCAACGCCAAGGTCATACATTGTATGTGATAAAAACCAAGGGCAGCGGTAACCTTCGCAACTACCTGCGGAACGTATTCTAGTCCCACTCTTTTAATGATATTTCTAATACCAATAAGTAAAATAGAGAAATACTATAAATTTTTTATCTTCAAGTTGTTTATAGCAAGATGGAAACACATAAAACAATTTGTTAGCAATTTTTTAAGTTTAAAATCTGACTATGCTACTGAATTCAGTATTTTTTAAAATTTGTGCCAAGTCTAATGAAGAAATAGGTATATTATTACTGGTAAAATTGATATAATTACTTTTGATAGTTTTCATTATTTCAAAACTATTTAAATAATAAGAATAGAATATTATTTTTAAAATATTACATTTAACAGTAATTATTAAGTTTTAATAGATATATGGTTTAATTATAATTTAAAATTACAGAAGTAATAATAAATAACAAATACATTAACCAAGGAATGCAACTGTGTACTTACATTTTTGAAGATTATTGTAAGTATATTGTATGTATTTGGTTTTGAGTGTTCTATTTCAAATAAAAAAAAAGTTATAGCTGTTTGAAGTTGTCAAAATGTAACGGCAAGAGTAAAACGCTTGGTATAATATTTTAAAATTTGTAAATATACCTATCATAATTTGGCGTCGTTCTAAGTTTCGGATCAGTATTTTCCCAGATGACAATCGACGCTAATTCGCGGTGGGACATCTTGTATAATAAAGATTTTTAAACTCTATATATTCTCTGATTTATTAAAAAGAAGATGCAAATACACACCTCGGTCAAGTGCCTATTGTACACCAATGCTTACCTACTACAAACTATATTTTTGATTAGTTTTATTATACATATTATAAGCACTGCTGTATTAAAAATATATCGCCAAAAAAAATTTATTCAAGGTCAAACTTGATGTTTTTTGTTTTATCTTCATTGTTACTAGATCATTGTGACTAAATATTGTTTATAGAAAATTGAACGATTATTAATTTTCATTAATGCATATTAACATATTTATATTTACATATATACATATATTTTACTGTCAACGATTATAATACGTTGATTTTCAAATAAAATTTTACATTTTCAAGATAAATTATAATGTACTACACTGGATAATGTGGAGACAAGTTGTCGAAAACAGCGACACCTGTTGCTTAATAGAACAAATAACCAGCATGTTCAACTGCCGTCTTTGGTGGGAAACCAATATAAATTAATAATTTTATTCGAACTGAGGTACAAGTAGCGCCAAAATTATGCGGTGGCAGAAGTCCTGCTCTTAACATAAATTAATTATAATTGAGCAATGTAATTGTATGTAGTAAAGACCTAAATCATTATATTACATATAATCAATTGAAATAGTATAATATAAATATACTAACCTTAAAAAAAAACTGAATATACACAATACGTACACGCACATACACATGCACATGTAATAATACAGCATGTTGAGAAGTAATTGTGTGTGTCGGTCAGTGGTCGTGTAGTTTAAGGCGTCAGTACTTGAATCGAGGTGACTAGATCAGTGTGGGTTCATGCCCAGCTGCCAGGGAGAGGATTGGCACCCTCTCTGCGGGTATGGTAGGGTGGAAGAATGTTAGCTTGCGTCAATGTGAAAGATTGATACCAGTTGATATTTGACTACCCCCCTAATTAATGAGGTTTCTCTCATTCCTGCACTGAATAGTGGTTAGGGCCTACCAACGTAAGTCGTTCCTGGGCGCAAATGCGGCCTGCTTAATAATAATATGCCGCCCACTCTTCCGCATAAATCTCCGACTTCTGGGCTAATCCCTGTGATAGAATGAGGGGTAGAGATATTATTATTAATTAAAAGCTTGAATAATGCTTTAAATTGTCCAAAAGACAAAGGGTAAAAGTCTAAAGGAATGGAATTAAGGATCTTGGCTATACTATAAGAAAATGATTTTTTAAATTCAGAAAGTTTATGTTTAGGCATTTGAATATAGTACTTATATCTTGTATTGAGAGAATGAATATTATGCTGAAATTTAATTTCCTGACGGAAATTTAGAAGATATGATTTTAACAAACAAACATGCACTATATAAATATCTCTGCTGCTTCCCACTAAGCATGAAACATTACAGCATATCTGTGCAACGTTGCATACAGCTGAATTTGAGTTGAATTACGATACATAACTAATGAAAGTTGTGGAATGCTTTGAACAATGTTTCATAATATAATATTATTTAAAAATGTTGAGGGTAAATTAATTCTACAACATTTCTGCAACGGATTTGCATATCTTTTTCATATGGTATTATTTAGTTTTGAATCTATAGTTACTCTCAGAAATATTATGCTTCAGCTAAACAGGCGGCCAGTTTATAAATATTCTTTAAAATTGTGGAATATGCGTTTTTTATCAAAATCACGAAACGATTCAGTTAATTATATGTAACAGATGGCGCCACTTATATCTCCCTGATACTGTGTAATCGAATTTTGGTAGGATATCTACAAGATTTGAGCTTTGGCAATTGGCACGGTTGGCACCACGGGCAAGGGAATAATAGTTCCCTAATTTATGCTTGATCATAAAATTCCGAAGAAAATATACACCGTGTAGTGTATACTGTATAGAGATGAGAAATCCGGTTCATTTCACTGATCCGGTTCACCGGTTCTGGATCTTTGTAGTGTACCGGTACAGTGAACCGGCACATTAGAGCCGGATTCGTCCCAAATCCCAAACTCACAATAGATCCCTTCCCTCTACCTTGTAGTGTTTGTACGCAGACGCATGTATCTGTTTTATGCAGGCCACAGCACACAGCGCACAATCTATACCTGCATTGTACAAACTGTCCGGTGCAAGTTTGTTTTCCCATGTCGGTATAGAATTTGATATAAATTCTTCCCCTTAAGCGCGAGCAAAAATTTTCTTGTAGCATTACAACTTCTACATAAAATGATAAAGATTAAAAAATAATAAATGTGTACAATCGTTTGCAATAATAATGACACTCTTTAAAATGAATTTTGCGATATCTACTGCTGACATATTTGCAATGAAATCTACTTTTAACATTAGTTCTTAGTTGTTTCACTCACCAAAAGAGATTTAATGAAATGTCTACTCAGAAGTTCACAAACTGTTTTGAGAGTGTCATTATTATTGTAAAAGCATGTAAGTACCTACTATAAATCATATATTACTTATCCCAACCAAACGATCTAATTTGCATAAGATATATTTTTCAAAATTCGGACACACTAAATTTGCAGACTTTAATAAAGGCTTAGTATACCAACAAAAATAATAATAACACAGAAAAACAATGTTTTTATTCGAGCACCTGTGGTCATCTAACCGTCGCGTCGGGACTCGGAGCTGCTCGCTCAACTCTTCATTTCATGACTTCGGTACAATACTGCACGTTAACATTCTGTGCCTACAAAGATCTGAGATCCGAGTCGGATCTTTAGAAGGAACCGGTTCACTCAGAGCAGTTCTAAGAGCCGGCTCAGTGAGCCGGGTCAGTCATGTTCCGCCCATCTCTAATACTGTATATTTAAATTTAAAAAAAAAATCAATAGGTAGTAATAGGTACTCCATTCTTACCAACATTCCAAATCCAAATGCAGTGTCTGGAATGTTATAAAAGAACATTGCACTGCGACTTGTGTGCAATATTAATAGAAATTAAAATGCAATTTGCTAGTAATGTGTTCCCTTAGGAACCTTACACTGCAATGTTTCTAGCCTGCAGAATAAAGGTCCCTGGGACATTGCATACAGTTAATTATAAGTCTGAGAGCAACATTACAGCTATAATAGTACAGAAATGTTTCTATAACATTGAAGAAATTTAATTATGTTTAGTGGGTTCATATTAAGCCAACCGGATTCACTGAGCCTAGCTGAAGTGTGTGAGAAAAGAGGAGGAGAACTCATACTTACCACTTCCCCACATTTTCTATTCAGCAGTTTTCACACTGCAAAACCCATATGTTCAGTCTATATTGTCTGATTTGATACATGCAAGGGGTTTACCGAAAATGATCCCAGTAACTTTTTTATTTTTAACTTCAGAAAATTTTTGAAATAGTTGTATATACCTTTGAATAGAAGTTGGAATTTTTTTTTATTTAGAAAAAAAGAGCATATACAGGGTGAACCTTAAATAAGTACAAATATTTTAACTGCTGGTGTAGTTTGTCATATAGATCAGTCTAGTGAAAGCCATTTTTAAAAATTTCTAATTACAGATATTAATTTTTTTTAAAAATACCCACATGTTGAGGACCGCTGTCTTAACCAACCTAATGAACCATATGATTTGTTGCGAGGTTGCCATATCTTCTCTAATATAAATATTACGTTTTCCTTAACGTAATAGTAAAGTAATACGGTTAATTCTATTTTAAAAATACTTGTTTGAAGCATGAGTACAGTAAAATTGGGTATGTAGTATGATACGCAGCAATATTAACATACATTTTTAACTGCTTAACTGACCTTACTTAAAAGTGAATTTCCGCAAGTTAAATACTACTGTAAAG
This sequence comes from Monochamus saltuarius, assembly GCA_025584915.1. Taxonomy (NCBI): domain Eukaryota; kingdom Metazoa; phylum Arthropoda; class Insecta; order Coleoptera; family Cerambycidae; genus Monochamus; species Monochamus saltuarius. Next base: position 33,337,092 of record CM046727.1, read on the forward strand.
TATTTAGGAAGATATTACGTGATATTACTATGTCAAATGTTCAAAAATTATACATAAACGTACACACAAGCTTACCTGTTTGTTAAAAAATTAACTATTTAACCAGTAATCCACATTTCACAAGTTGAATGTCATTGTACACTGTTAGAAAGAGACACAAGACACAATCTCCATAAGATATTTCGTGTAGAAGTTTCTTCAAGCAAAGACATTTGTGTAACACTGGCAACACTGTGAACCACACGTTCATGACTCATAAATGTATGAAAGTTAGCGGTCCTCAACAAGTTTTCTACAGAAAAATTACAAAATTAATTTAAAATTTCACTTTTTTATTTCTGATTTTTTTGTAAAATAACTATTAATTATGTGTTCTACACAGTGAACTACAGGGTGAGTCAGTCATAATGTCATTAATTTTATCCACGTATTCGGAAGGCCTAATAAAGAAAGAAAATCTAAAAAAAAATTTTTTTTACTCGACCTTTAAAAAAATAAATCACCCTATAAAAATCGGTAACACGACCCTCCTGGTACGCTACAAACTTTCTGATGTCGCAGCCATATGATAATCTAATGTCGATGGCAAAACATCGTTGCCACATCATGTTTACATACATAATAATAATAATAATAATAGTCGCATTTCCCGCATTTTTTCCCCCAAATTTAGAGATCACACCACACATTTGGAGATGGAGAGAATACGAGCAGCAGTTTGTTTATTTCGGCTGTGTGTTGGTCGTAAATTCACATCACAATGCCTAATTTTACTAATTTAAAATATGCCGAAATGCTAGTTTTATACGGGGAATGTTTACGAAATGCGAATGCTGCTCCTGCCGAATACCGGAGAATCGGCTTCATCTAAGTGCGCGAACTTTTGTCCAAGTGTTTCAACGTGTTCGCGATATGGGATGTGTGAAACCGCGCCGAGAACTTGCTGGGCATCCTCAAAATAACTTAAATGTAATAGAAGCTGTTTTAAATTTAGTTGAGGAGCAACCTAAATTTCTACAAGAATCATTTCAAGGCGATTGGAGATATCCCAAAGCAAGGTCTGCAGAATATTACGAGAAAACTCCTGCACCCGTATCATTTTCAGAAAGTTCAATCTTTAGAACCTGCTGATTTCCCCAGTCTTGAATTTTGCAATTGGTTATAAAATCGAATTGCTGCTGACCCAAATTTTATTAATAAAGTGCTATGGACGGATAAGTGTAGCTTTACTCGAAGTGGAATTTTAAACAAGGCTGAAATTTAATGATGAAATCTTAATTTGATCTATGAGATATAAATTTACAAGTATATATTTATATATTTGAAATTAAAGAAGTTTACAATTTGAGAAATATAAAAAAGCGTTTCATTTAAAATCTACAGGGTGAATCTTAAAGTAGGGAGTTCCCCATGGGTGAAGTTAGGGGAGGGGGCTTAGCCCTCCCAAAAATTTTCATAAACATCACACATTTCAGAACTGAAATTGAAAAACATTTTCTGGGTCTGGCTATAAAATTGGTTTTATTCTCACAAGTTATCACTCATCTTATCCATAACGCTGAATATGCTCTTAAAAGAGATCTTTTTTCTAGAATTATATCCACGGAGTTTTATATTCATGTATGCAACTCTTCCACTGTGTTAATTTCAGTTGAAAATACCAAACTTTTTAAATAACCCTACACAAAAAATCACTTGTTTAGGTTTGGCAATCCCACAGGACACTTTATGGGTTCATTGGGATGTAATTTGACTTTTTTATTAATTATTTCATATGCACATATTTTCGTTGGTTCTGATTTCGAAAAACATTACATCAAGAACTTGCTTAGTTTTTTTTTTGAGGTCTATGTCGTGTTAAAAGTAAACCTTCTACTTAAGATTCACCTCATATAACCTATATTTAGAAGTCCCATGTGTGATAATTGTTTTATCCTATATTTATTAGTTAAAAATTCCCATGCAGGTAGATTTTGTTTGTAGCTTCAAATGTTCCCACATTGAATATATCCAATCTGCGACTCATGCAGGGGCGCCGACTACGTGGGTGCTCCGGGGCTTGAGCACCGGCAGAAAAAATAATGAGGATATGCTAAATGGTATGTTTAGGAATCCATTTCCAGGAAGGAAATAATATTTTTTATATCTCTGGAATAATGCTCTATTTTATTGGAAATATATATATTTTCACAATATACGAATAGTGCGTAGTGCGCATAATCTGAAATTATCTTATTGTTGCCTAGAACTGTACCCAATACACCGTTGGCACTACCAATAATAAAGTAGCATTTTTGATGAAAAATATATGTGTAAAAATTATATAGTGTACTTTTCATTACCTAAGCAAATAACAGTTTTAAATAATGATGTTTTAAATGTGTTCAGTGAGCACCTACTGAGAATTTGGTAAGTCGGCGCTTCTGGACTCATGAGAAAATAGAGGATGCTCTTCGATCAAAGTTCAATTGGGAAAGTTATGCTGACTATATTATAGAGCAGACAAAATTAGGGGGCTTACATTAATGTCCGAGACCCACGTGACCAAATTGGTTGTTACTATCAATAAATTTGATTTTCTAAAGTTGGCTGCTATGAAAAATTTCAAATTTAGGGACCCTAAACCAGCTTTCAATCCAGAGGCGTTCACGGTATTTCTCTTCATTTTCTGTGCGTTTTTTTGATATTTTTTACCTGTTGCCCGTACGTTTTCCCTTGATTGTTTTTGTGATTTACCAACATTTTTACGTTAATTTATTTTACTAACAACAGTTCTTTTCAGAGCTACAGAATTTGTTTGTGTTTCTTACGTAAATAAATAATTTATTTTAAGGTTATGTTTACTTATGTTTGTTTCATATTTTTAGACTTTAAGTGTTTAAACATGCCTTTTACAGCTGAACAATATGCCTACATTTTAAAGGCACGTTTTCGGAGTGCCACGCGAAATCCAGATGGAACTTGGTCATATTCATTACAGTCATGTATTGACCAATTCACTGAAGCTTTCCCTGATATAGACGTTGATTATAACGTATTTAGGAAGCATACATCTATACTTGCCAAGAGATATGACGAAAAACATTGTATTTGTAAGGAGAAATGAACAGGCAGGCCAACAGTTTTAACTGAAAATACAGTTGACGATATACGACAACGTATGGAGCAGAGCCCCAAAAAATCTATCCCCCAGTTGTCTGCCCAAACAGGTATGCAGGTAGTTTTTATTTTACACACATTAAATACTTGAAACTACATTTATAATTAAATTAAAAGCCTTAAAATGAACTTATGTGTGTATTAAACTGAAATTATCATAAGACGTTGTGAGAATGTGAGTCTGCAGTGTTAACTGCAGAGCAGAATCATGTAGACAAAATGAAGTAGCACAAATTTGAGCCCGTTATATTTTATATCGTTTAAAAGTAACGTACATTTCTGAATATTTGTTTTGTTGATAGGGTTCTCGGTGGGAACGTGTCACAGGGCTTTAAAGAAGCAATTGCACATGCACCCACAAAGTCTCTATTGTTCAGCAGATACATCCACCTGACTACAACCAACAAATACGGTATTGTGAATGGTTCAATGAAAATCTGAACAACAATGATTTATTGACTTTGACGTTTTTTTCTGACGAAGCATGGATTCATCTATCAGGTTACATTAACAGCCAAAATTACAGAACGTGGGCTACAGAAAACCCACATGAATTTATTGAAACTTCACTACATCCCCAAAAAATTGGTATATAGGTAGCCGTTTCAAGGAGGCGGATAATAGGACCAATTTTCTTTCGAAAAGTGATAAATGGTAAAAGGTATAGGGAGATTTTACGACAAGCTTTAGAACAAATGCATGACAAATTGAGGTTTGGATATTTTCAACAAGATGGGGCACCTGCCCACCCAGCAGCTGAAACGGTTAGATATTTAAAAGAATTTTATGGGGATCGAATTATTAGTAGGGGATTGTGGCCTAGTCAAACCCCTGATCTTACACCTTTAGACTACTATCTCTTTAAATGTATAAAAAATTATATTTTCAAGCAGCGAGTTCACACACTTGAAGATCTAAAAGTAGCGATTCGCCATGAAATCGAATCCATTACGCCAAATTAATGGGAACATGTTTTCGAATGCATGAAACGGAGGATAAATTTATGTCTAGAAAATGAAGGTGGACATTTTGAACACCTTTTATAATAAAAGCTAAACAAAATACCACTCACCACTTGCCAAAACAATTTTTAATTGTGCGTTGAGAATGTTACTTTGTTAACAAAACGCAGCATCGAGAAAAAAAGTAGAAGTGTTTTGGTGAGTGGTATCAACATCAAACGTTCCAAACCTATCTTAAGATAAACAAAACTATTGTGACTTTTTTAGATTCTCTACCTGTTAAAACTTTTTAATTTAAATTTGAAACTGATTTTTTTCCTATAACATAAAAATTTTATGGCAAATTAATACATCAAAATAAACAGCTAAAATGAAATCTTTCTTAAATTACCTTTTTCTTTGAAAAAAATAAAATATTGTACACCACTGGTGCTGTAGACTGATTCAGTGTTTTAATTTTTATCGAATACGTTTGTTTTGGGAAATGTAATGTTGGTTGCCTAACGCCGCGGTCACGTGGGCCTCGGACATTAATGAATGCCCTCTACAGAGCGATTGTTTCACTTGAAACTACTTCATAGTACATACATAGAGCGTTACTGCCTATACCTAACATCAACGGTCTTACAAACACTGATGATTCAAACGCTAATGGCCGCTTTGCACCGTTTGCTTAAACAGTGATTAAAAAATTAATCGCTGATTAATTTGAAAATTGTGTTGTACCGTTCATTAAACTTGATTTAATCTATCTTAAACACTGATTACTTTAATCGATCCTTTTCTGATGATTAACGACTGATTAGTACACATGTAAAAATTCAATCTCCCGATAAGTAAACCTAAAATTATTTAAAAATTTGATATAGTATTATATATTAGGTGGTGAGGATCCTGAAGCTTTTAGGAACATAAAGGGATATTTGTCCATCAACGTTTGTTCAAGCAGCATGCAATTTAGATCTCAAGTTATTAGATGTTGTAGCCCGATGGCCAAGTTCAGCAAATGATAGTACCATCACTACCATATTTAATAATTCAATATTAAGACGGCGATTTAAAATCTATGAGTTTCCTATTTGTATTTTATTAGGTAAAGTTACACCTGCAATAATTTTAAAGGAACTTTTGTTACGTATATGGGAGCCTGATACATTTCTTCAATTACAGGTGATATTGGTCTTAGACCCTATTTGCTAACTCCTTTAGTTAATCCTTTAACAAGAGCAGAAAGTTTATATAATAAAGCCCACATCAGAACTAGAAACGTAATTGAAAGATGTTTTGGAGTGTGGAAAAGAAGGTTTCCTGTTTTGGCCTATGGTTTAAGATTAAACATGGAGACTGTACTGCAAGTTATTACAGCAACTGCAGTTTTACATAATATAGCCAAAGATATGAACGAAGAAGAACCTGCTTTACCTCAAGATATTAATGAAGAGGAATTAAATTATTTAATTGCCGTTGGTGAAGCTGGAAATGTACCAGAACCACAAAACGAAGTTAATGTTAACCATTTTAGAAATCAACTTATAAATGATTATTTTTCAAGGCTTTAATTTACTTTTGAAAGTTTTAAAATTATTATACTTGCATAATAATACCTATGTATATTATTTTTGTAATACAAAATATTTATTTAATTCAAAATTTATTTATCTACTACAACCGAAGTTACATTTAAATAATAGGTAGGTACTTCAATTCAAATGATAATGAAAAATTTGCACATCTTTCCCTCGGTAGAGTATTTTTCCCCGTAGTGGAACTGTTTCTTTCCGTAGTAGAATTCATGTTCATGTTATATATTTTATTATTATACAAAATGTCAAACTAAAATACTTCCAAGATGCAAAATAGTGGGGTTATACTACTGCCGTATATATAGCAACCTAAACAAAAATTGCAGTGTTGCTACATTGCTTCTCTGGTTAACTAACAAACGATTAATTGGTAATGGTGCAATTCAAAAATTTTTAAACAGCAATTAAAAGATAATCGATGATTATATAACCAGTGTTTAAAGAAAAAACGGTACAAACGGCCATTAGTTGTTACTTCCTTGATAGTAACTAGAAAACAAATTGAAGCTTGTGATGTGATTGTAACACAACACTCATATGTATACATTAGACATGCTACACTCTGAAATTTGCTCGTGTTACAATATCTATCGTATTGTTCAACCTTGATTTTGACAAGACTTGTTTGTACATTTTAAATAATTTGCAAAGTTAAAGGTTCATAAGATATAATGAGAAAACTCACAGTCTTAAAAGCTGCACGAAAAAGCTTTTCACTTTACAAATTTATAGATGGATCGACTGTGTAACAAAAACAAGAGAACTATGTCAAAAAAATATGATACTATGAATTATTTTGAAATACTTTTGTGAGAAAGTTATTAAAAAATTATTTTATTTAATAATTTTTCCTGTGCTGCAAAAATATCCAGTTATAAGGTATAAATGTCAAATATATTGTATTAAAATATACCAAATATATATTAAAGAAAAAATAATACAGAATATAACATACAATTAAATTTTCAGCAAAGTATTGGCATATTGAAATTCGGGACTATTCTCATATTCACACATGTCTAGTGCAATTTCACAACTTTCTCTAACCACCGTTTTCTTATCTTTAAGGAATTTTTTCAAAATATCCATACATTCTTTAGTTGCAATAGCACCTAATGCTTCGGCACATTCATGTCGCACCATTTCATTTTCCATTTCATCTTTCAAAGATTCTATTAAGAAAGGTGCACCTTCTTCATGTTGAAGTTGTCCTAATACAAAAGCAACTTCATGCCGAAATAAAGAACCGCCATATTTCAATGCTGTGCCAAGAGCCCGAACAGCTTCAGTGGTTTGTAAATTTCTTAATGAAAACATAGCACGATATCTTTGAAAAAGATTATTATTTTCGTTTAATAATATAGTTCTCAAATCAATTTCATTCATTGAATCAAATGGAGGTGCGGGATCAACTGAATTATATGGATTTTTTGAGCTCTCCAAATTATTAGAATTTTGTATCCACTGTATTCTTGCTAAAGCCAATTCACATGTTTCTGCAACTTCTACAGCAGGATCATTCTTAAATTTCTCCAAAATTTTTATAACATCGTTACTGCCCAGAGCACCCAGAGCTTCAGCTAAAAAATCAAAGCTTAAGAAAATATTTTTAATTAGTTCTTGAGTAAATTGAAATTATTTTTGTAACAAGAATAATTGCAAGGATTAATGGGTGGTATTCTTCAAGGCTGAAAATCTGATTAGATCAATCAAGCTACTTTGTAAAAATTTATGCCCTTAAAAAGGGGAACAAATTAAACGCTCGTTAAGTTATTTAACTGCACGACACATTTTCCGAATAAAATAATATAGAAATAGGATATTTTATTTGAATGCACGATACATTAAGAAATGTTTGGTAAACATAATAACTGTTCGGTTAAAATTATAAATTCTCAGTGAAAAATGTGTTCGCAAACTGGAAATAATAGTTGCACGAGGAAAGAATACATGTTTGATAAAAACAAGAAATGCTCTCTAAACATATAAATGTGTTCATCACAAATAATACTTGCTAGTTAAAAATAATAAATGCTGGGTAAAAATATTAAATATTTAATGAGAATATTAAATAAACCGTTAAATATATATATATGCAGTAAAAAACAATAATTACTATCTTAGAAAGTGTAAATGCACAGTTATAAAAATTATTTGCAGAAAATAAATTCTTAAGTTTGAAAAATTGACTAGGTTAGGTTAGGTTTAACAATGAAATCAGCCCGGGACAGTCGTTTGTTTATTTCACTGCTTGCAAATCATTGGGTCCCAATAAAGTGCTCGATATTTTAATATATTTTGCAATATAAAATAGGAGAAATGCTTGACTACTAATGATGAATGCAGTATAAGAATGCTCGGTATTTAAATAGCATTTGCATAATAAAAATACTAAATGCTCGATAAGTTTTAAAAGTATGTTACGATATTTTATTCATTTTGCACGATACAAATTTCAAGTGTTCATTACTTTATGAACGATAAAAATACAAAATTACTTATTAATTACGCTATGCATTGAATCTCTTCACTTAGGAGTGGTGTATAGAATACATATTTCTTTATTATTGTTTATATTAATCTTTATTAGATAGGAGAGTGGCAATTTCCATATATGTTGATTTATTATTAAAATTGTCGTGGGTTACACACGAAATTAAGACAATTATATGAGTACACTTGATAGTAATTATGATTTTTTATGTCTTGTTGAAACGTGGTTACATGATGGAGAAGTTATTAATCTAGATCTGTATGATTTAATTAGGTGCGATAGAAAGACTAGCTGTAAAAAAAGGAATAGGTATAAAAGTAATCAGAGCAACTACGCAGTGTAATCATTATGAATTGTTAATTTTGGATTGCTCTATTAATAATAGGAAATATACTTTTATTATATTATATATGCTACCAAATTCTAGCAGTGACCATTATGCTAATTTATATAATGCAAAATGCAATTTTTTAGATTTAGCAAATGCATTTAGGGAGGTAAACTGGTTGCTAGTTCTTTCGCAAACTAAAGTTAATGGTGCTGTAAAAAATTTCTATGATATTTTAAATGACGTGTTTGAACTTTGTGTACCTAAGACAGTCATAAAGCAATTGAAACTACTTTTTTATTAAGATAAGTAGATTTGAGTCCGCAAGAAATATTCTCGTTCATTCCACCACAGCAATCTAATGTCAATTGACTCGCAACATGGCAGATACAAACAAATTTCTACAAAATTTCACAGCCGCTGAATTAACTGCGCTAATTGAAAACATTGTGGAGAAAGCAAATATGGCACAAACTGATATAATTAAAAAAGAAGTTACTACAAAATTGAAAACATTGCCAAAGATCTAGAAGAAAATACGAAGAAAATAGCTGTACTTCAAAATAAAATTCAGTTCCTAGAGCGAAGTGCGCAAAAATAATATAATTATATTTGGCTTGGTAGTGAACGACAAAGCTAATTTGCTAGTTGAAGTCCTTGACAGTTTAAATAATCTTTTGGGGATGCAGATTCAGCCACAGGATATTAATAACATATATCAACTGAATAATAAGAGAACCAACGCTATTGTATTAGAATTCATCTCCTTTCTAGTAAAGCAAGAGATATTTAAGAATGTTAAAAAGCTAAAGGGAACAGGATAGGTAACGACACTTCTTATGAAGATAGAGCTATACATAAAACTCTGGTACACCACTTAAAGCAAGCTAAAGCTCAAAAACTTCCTGCACGAATTAGGGGTTTTTCTCTGGAAATTGATAATAAATTGTATTCTGTGGAAGAGCTGAAAGAATTGGAAGAAAACGTGGAAACTTCTAGTGAAAGTGAAGAAACAGACAGTGATCATACTGGATCGCAAAGTGTGCACAGTCAAGTTCCAAGTAGAGAATTATTTCCTACTGCGCACTTAGTAAATTCAACCCAACAGAATCTGCTTATAAAAACTACTCAGAAGAGGAAAAGATCAAAAATCCATTATAGCCCAAAAACTAGGAGCTCTAAGCAAGTTACTAAGTAACATAATTAAACTACAATATTACTTATTATAATTATTATTAATTGCATTTATAGAAGTCAAATAATAATCTTTGCCACAGAACCTTGGTGGTATTGTTATTCTCTTCTTGTTCCTGTTTTTGTTTTTTGTATCTTGATAAGAATGGATTGTAATTTGTGCATTGGTCACTGGAACACGCAGTCAATGTCTCCAAAAATTCTCCAAGACAACTTATTAATAAAAAATACGATATATTCTGCATAACTGAATCGTGGTTAAAAAATAGCATATCTAATGATTTGATAAAAATAGCTGGTTATAAATGTTATCGGAGAGATAGAGGCGATAAAATTGGAGGAGGTATTTGTATTTATGTTAGGCAGTTTTTAAAAATAAAAATAATTGATAATTTAAACAGTAACGAATTTTATGAACAACTATGGGTACGTGTGAAAGTTGGCATTACAGAAATTTGTCTGGGGGTCATTTATCGTTTACCCGATACTTCAATTTTTAGACATATTTGAAAACGACATTTCTGTGTTGTCTGTTGAATTTCAAAATCTTATATGTGTTGGCGATTTTAATTTTGACCTATTGACGGATAATTATACAACAAAATCGTTTAATTCTTTGTTAGAAGGTATCGAGCTCAAACAGATAGTAAATGAACCAACACGCAAAGATTGCCTTTTGGATTTTATAATCATTAACGAACCATTGATATACTCCAATTTGAGTGTCACGGATATGAATCTATCAGATCATTTTCTTATTGAATGTAGAGTGAATTTGAATATAAAAAGAAGTAATAATACTACGAAAACATATAGGGACTTTTCTAAATTCAATTTGGAAGCTTTTAACCAGGACCTCATTTCAAAGCCTTGGCATTTAATTTATGATAATGTATTGTGTATTAATGAAAAAATAAAAATATTTAATAATCTAGTAACCCAATTGTTCAATTCTCACGCACCTTTTAAAACGGTAACTTTTAAAAAAAGAAACTACAAACCCTAGATTACTGATAATATTAAATTTATGATTAGTCTACGAAATAAAGCGTTTCATAAGTATAAAAAAACTAAAAAGAAAGAACATTGGAATTATTATAAAAAATTAAGAAATTATATTACACAAGCTATACGTACAGAACAAGACATATTTTCAGCTAAAATTTTCCAACGCCAGTAATAAACAGAGATGGAGTATAATAAATAGGTTCGCAGGGTTTAAAATGATCTTCAGGTTACTTCAGATGTAGACGCTAATGATATAAATACACATTTTTTGCAAATAAACGGCAATATTGTTAACGCAAATATGGAAATTCTCAATTTTTATCGTAACAACCGTAAAACAAATTTTGATAATTTATTTGAACTAAATGAAGTGGATGAATACAGTATTATGCAGATAATTAAACTCAAGCTTATGGGAGTGATGGAATTAATATTACACTTATTAGATTTCTCTGTCCTTATTTAATCCCTCATATAACATACCTCATAAATTTCTGTCTAAAAAATTTAGTTTTTCCAAATGCGTGGAAAGAAGGTCTAGTCATCCCCATCCCAAAAGTTGCCTGTCCAGAAAATTTAAATGAACTTCGCCCTATAACTATTCTCCCGACTCTCTCCAAAATTTTGGAGAGAATTGTTGAAAAACAACTACAAGCTCATATTGAGAAATATGACATTCTTCCATATACACAGTCAGGGTTTAGAATGGGATATAGTTGTGGAACTGCCCTTTTAAACATAACGGATCACTTTTTTAGGAACTGGATAACGGAAAATCTGGTGTGCTCATTTTGGTAACTATAGCAAGGCATTCGACATGATCAATGATGAACTATTTTTAGCAATATTACATTTTATTGGTCTAAGTCCCCTCTCTATAACCTTTTTCATAGGTAGAACTCAAGAGGTAATATATAAAGGTGTAACGTCATCCATACAGCAAATTGAACGAGGTGTAGCCCAAGGCTCAATTCTTGGGCCCCTATTTTATACTATTTATACAAGCAATTTCTTCTCAGTACTGCAACATTGTAACGCACATATGTATGCTTGAAAAAAATATGAGTTGACATCAATACAGGAAATACCTAAACTGACCTGGATGCCTTGCTAAAAATTTCTTCTGATCATAATTTAATAATTAATCCAGACAAGTCATATGTTATATTACTTGGTTCAACACAGTTGAACAATATTCATATTCAACTTAACAATATCTTATTACAACCGACGCAGAAATCTAAAAACTTGGGTGTTGTACTCGACAGTAAATTAAAGTTCACTGACCACGTTTCACTCATTTTGCAAAAATCTTATTTAAAACTAAAAACATTATATCAATGTAGACATTTATTTGATGTGAAATTAAAAATACTACTTTGTGATTCTCTTTTTTTAAGTTATGCAAATTACTGTGACTATGTTTATGGTCCCTGTCTGTCTGTTTATGACTCTAACCGGCTGCAAAAATTACAAAACTCGTGTCTACGCCTTATATATATGGGATACGAAAATTTGATAGAATTTCGTACATATTAGAAAAAACTAAATGGCTGAATATGTCAAACCGAAGAAAATTACATGCGTTAACTTTATTTCACAAAATTATAATGGAAAGAAGCCTTTGGAATAAAATTATTTATCGTAGAAACATTCACAGTACAAATACTCGTCAAAAAACTGCTATTGACATTCCGAAACACAAAACACAGCTTTTTAAAAAATCTTACTCATACCAGATATCAAATCAATATAACAATATTCCTGTCTCACTAAAAGATATGTCTTCAGCTTCGTTTAAAAACAAACTTTTTCATATTATATTTAATGACCAGTGCACAAAGCTAGATTTATAAAGTTAGATTATTTGTTTGTTACAATTGTTAGGTTAAATTATTGTTCTTTTGGATACGTATGTGACATTGTAGGTGCATGCATATGTGGGATACAAAGAATGTACATTAAATTTCTCTTAGGTCTTTGAGGAAGAATAGCTCTAGCTGATCAACTGACCTTTTGACCACACCTTTATTTATTTTTATTGTTTTCTCTTGAGACATGTTATTTTGAATTTGGCCAATAAATACTATTATTATTATTATTAATTTAATCGTATAAAATATCCACCTTATTTTACAAACAAAATAAAACGTCTTATAAAGCTGAAAACTATTTCTAATAGGTTGAGGAGCGTGTCTGAGGAGTTTAATTTGAGGTATCTTGAAAGAAGAAGAACATTAAAAAATCAGTCTCGTGGTGCCTATCCACACCTCGCCTGAAGTACAAACAGGTTGATCTAAAATGCCAATAAAAACGGAAAGCGGCATTTTGTTGGCAGTAAATAGTACATTAGAAGTCCGCTTGAATTTAAATCCTAGCTGATCCTTTTTTCAAGATGAGTGGATTTTCGCTTATTCGTAGTTTTTCATCATAATTAAGCGATATTGTTTCCACACCATCTAACGAGATAAATATCATGGTGCATTTTGTTTAAAGTGGTATCCCCTGTAGGCCTAATCCACTGCAAAAATACTTACTTTTCATTATAAAATTGATGTAGAAATGAAATGAAAACTAACTACGGCATGTTTCTATAAATGCTGTGAAAAAAAAGTAACTACCGCTATTTTTAAACGGCTGGAATATGATGAATCATTTATTAAATTTATTTTGAATCTTTCCCAAAAATTCTATGTGAACAGATTCACCGGTCTGTTCTGATCACAAACCCAAACTATCGTTGTTTAATAATGAAATGCCCTCTTTCAAGTGATCAAGTATAATATGCTTTTTAGAGTTTGAGATGTTCCAGTACTTTCTAGATCTTTGCAGAATTTTTTCAAGTTCTCCTCTAAATCGGTAATATCGGCACGTTGCGTGGAGAAACAGTCATGTACAATTTTATTCATTGTCTTAAAAGCAGCGACGTATGGTTGTAACTTGCAAGGACCAACATGCTCGTAAATTTCAGGATCGAGCAATTTATCCGATTCTTGCAGAAGTTTTCAGCAGGCATTACCCTCGAAAATGTCACCCTGATAATTTTTTGCTACTAACTTCAATTTTGATGGCCAAAGCTTTGGCCATGTTGGTCCTTTCAAGTTACAGCCATATGTTGCAATAAACAGAGATCATATCTGCCGTTTCTGAGTTGGAAAACTGATTGTCAAAGCATGTTTTTAAAATTTGACAAAATAATACTAATAATTTGAAATTTACACATTACATTTACACTTTACACAACGATAATAATTAACTCAATACAACAATTAACATTAATCTGACGGGCTTACCATCAAGTTTGAATTAATTTAAGTATATTAACGTCAGTTTGACAAGTGATAACTTGTTTAATTAGAAAATTTATTTCTATTTTAATGTGCGAAAATTTTTAAATGCGTTTTTACCAAAAATGGTGCATTGCATTGTATCAATATTGGACAGGTATAGCTTTTCTACGCAAAATTTATTTCTCCATCATAATTTCCAGTCAAGTGTATCAGATAGGACCATCAAAAAAGATATGATAAAAATGATTTACAAAAAAACTGCTAAGAGCGCCCTCTACGATATGCTTGTACTTATCTAAAGCATAACTGTACCAAACTTCAACATGATTGGACGTTTCGTTTCATTGAAGCCCTGTAATTTCTAAACGGGGCACTTTTGAACTAAGCTAAGTTTATCTAAATCGATTTTATTTGATCACAGGAAGCTATAGGCAAATTTTTTTCAGCTTCGGTTCTGGTTGCGGTGGACATAAAATTGACAGATTTGTCGACAGTCGTTTTACTTTGGTTCTAAGTTCATGACATCATTATTGCCAATTGAATGCATTGGTTCTGTGGGGTTGTGCTTTACACACCTTTACAAATATTTGTTAATTGTAAAGTAAATAAAGCAAAAATTTGAACCGCCACGATGGGTGGTTGACAGACCGAATTGCTGCCTCGACGTCATGAGCTTCCAATAGAATGCGGTAGGTATCATTTTGGTTGACCTTCAAGTAAACCGATGCTGAATAAAATTTGCCATATATCTAAGCTGGGTCCCATTACTTTCCAGACACCCTGTATAAGTAAGTAGGGTTACATCGTCATATTTTGTGTTTGAAAGTACATAGGGAATGCAACATGCTTTTTTGTTACATCCTATATATCCTTAATATTTACCTGCCTCATGACGTACAATAGTTTCTTGTGAATCATCTTCTAAAATATTGATTAATATAGGAATTGCTTCTTTATCTTGCATTTGTCCTAAACAATATGCTAACTCATGTTTCAATAATGCCGAGGGATCTTCAAACCCTTTTTGAATTTGCTCAATAGAAACAGGTCCTCCAATATTTCTAAGACAAAATAAAGCACGGAACCTCTCTTTTAAGGGCCTTGTTTGATCATTTAATACATTTCCTATATTTCTAATTTGGTTTTCATCTATGTTAACCATCATTAAATATCTAAAATTTATTTATTAAGAACATCTTTCCTTTTAATACATACAACCTGATAACAAGAACTTACATCTATTTTGGTCGAAACCACGTCTAAACAGAGAAAAATATTGAATACAATTTTAAAATATTAACATAACCATAAAATCACAAAAATAAAACTAATATGAATATGGCAAGTGACCAGTGTTACCAGAACAAAATTTTTGTAGGGTCTAAAACACAAACCTAGAAAAATATAGAGGCGTCGGTTCCGATATAGGTCACGTGACAGGAGCCGCGTTTTCTAGGGACCTACGGTCCAGAAAATGGATATTTTATTTGCTTTATGTTGGCGGTTGTGCAAATATGATGGCTGCATTGCAATCTGAAATTAACTAACATTAACTAACAGTCATTTTAAATGTCATTAAAGAATGTGACATGAATGTGACCATTCACAGTAAACAAATGAGCTTCACGCTACAATACAACCAACGTCAAGTGGCATAAAACCAAGTTTTGACCTTTTAGGGCAGCCATGAATTTGCGGTCGCCGGCAATATGACACTGGCAAGTCTATATTTTTTCTAGGTTTGTGGTCTAAAACAGCTATATACGGGCCCAAACCACTAACTTACTTTCTGTAGCAAGATAGATCTTCCCTTTTTTTCTCTTGTTTGCGGTTATTTTAGTTATGACTGTGGTTATGAAAATATAATATAATAATTTTAAATACAACTGAACTAACTGTACATAATTTCTTTAATATTGGTAGTACTGCCTTTGTTTTAGGTTGTCGTCCTGTGGACATTTTTTTGCGTTTATCACTTCGGTATAATGGTGGTCACTTCTAGGTTTGTGGGTGGTCAGCTTAAAGTCACCACTTGCATATTTTGTCTCTTTCTAGCACCGTGTATAATAAATGGCACTAGAAAAGAATGGACCATGGAACTGGTGAGTTTAAGCTGACTCCCACTGTACAAAAACAATATAAATATGAATTTTAGAATATTAAAAAATAAGAAGTCTTGAAATGTAAATGTTTTATTTAAATAAAGTATCTTATGACCATATGACCACAGCACAGAGCACAGAATACCTTTGTCACAGACCACAGCCCAAAAAGCGCATCCACCTCACAGAACAATGGAAAAGACATTCACAGACATCATATCTACTAGAGATGGGCGATTCGAATCTTTTTCAAGATCCGTATCGTTCGAATAATTTTACAAAATGATTCGTACCATAAGATTCGTACCAAAGATTCGTATCATCATAACACAAATTGAATCCTAGATAAAATATAACTGAATGTAAAGTAAAGGCCGTATGACACGGTGTAATATTTCACATAGCTTTTTATTTGATATTATAATTAAAGTGGTTCGTCCCGTATCATACAAGCAAAATGTACAGTTTTCTATTGTATAAAACTGAAAATTAAAACATGTTCTATTTATATAAAATTCAAAATACATTTTTATGTGAACAATAATATAACATCCAGTGCTTCTTTCCCATATCTTTCCTATGTTTGCTTAATTTTTTGGTTATTGGTTATAATAACAATAATTATTATTAGTACTAAATATATAAAAAAATGCTTATATAATTCTGTGCAAAAGTTTATATATAATTTTCTACCGTGTCATACGGCAAATACTAATATATAGCCCGGTCCCTGCTAGTATTTCGTACAGAACTTTATTATTATTTGTTATGTGAATGTGAATCAACAGTCGCGTCACGTAGGTACGGTTCCGTTCAGATAAAATTTGGTGCCGGTTTCTATCGGAAGTGCAGTTATGTGGTACGACTGGTACGAATCATTTTAGTATAGAGGATTCGTATCATACGAATCAGTGTCTTGATTCGAATAATTTAAACGAATCATACGGATTCGACTCATCTCTAATATCTACAACAACCAGTGCTTCCTGTTAATAAATTCCTACAATTGGCGTTTTCTGTAGCGGCCCAGAAATTAGAGCCCAGGGCCCAAGGGCCTAAACTTAATGTCAAAGTCCTAAATTTTGTCCGAATGGCCCATATCTGGCAACGCTGCAAGTGACACTGTAGAGCACAAACCTATAAAATTATAGAAAACATAGACTATGTCGGTTCATGATATAGGTCACGTGACAGGTGACTCGTTTTCTAGGGACCTAAGGTCCAGAAAATGGATATATTATTTGCTTTATGTTGGCGGTTGTGCAAATATGATGGCTGCATTGCAGTCTGAAACTAACTAACTTGCTGTCATTTTAAATGTCATTAAAAATGTGAAGTGAAGTTTTAGCGAATCTGGACCTTTTAGAGCAGCCATGAATTTGCGGTCGCCGGCAATATGACACTGGCACGGTCTATATTTTTTCTAGGTTTGTGCTGTAGGGATGCCCGATTTAAATCGATTTTATAAATAATCGACCTTTTCAAACGCGATTTTCGATAATTTTAATCGATTTTCTGAACAGTGATTTTTTGGTGAATCGTTTATTTTCCATTGAGATTGGATTAGATTTTACAGGAGGAGTCGACGTTTGGTGGTTGAACATCTATGTGTTGCGCGGGGCATGGTGTTCCGTTTTTCTCAGTTGTTTTAATTGCTGATTGATAAATTAATTTTTTTCAGTTAAATATTTCTTATAGTGCAAACTCTCGAATCTTAATTAAATAATCCCCATTTTCGAGGGTGCTGAACACGAATCTAAAATTAGTTCTGTGCATTCGAGCCTAGTTTTCAAAAAAATATATAACTACCTATGTATACATTACATTAAGTTGAAGTTGCAATATAACGCCTGTACCATCTTCATTTCATGACGATAAGGTTACAATTTTGAACAACTTTTTTTTGAAACGCACAAAACTAATTTTCGATTCATGTTCAGCAGTCTTGAAAATAGAATGGTAGAATTTTTTGGAACCATTGGAAACCGATCTTTTCAAATATCGATCTTTTGCATTACGATTTTTTAGGAATCGATCCTAAGCGATCCGATCTGAATTGATCCAGAAAATCGATCTTTTTTACAGAATCGTGCATCTAAGTGACAGTAACATAACCACAGACCATAGATTACAATGCATCGCTAAGACCCCTTTTATACACGCGTTTTTCTCCTCTCAACGCGGAGTTGACAAAAACGCCTCGTTTAAAGATACCCTGACAGAGTTACTACGTTTATGCATTTTAAGCTCGTTTATTTGCTCTCGCGTTTTCAGTTCTGTCGCGATGGCTTTAGACCCTTTTATGTACGCGTTTTTCTCCTCTCAACGCGGAGTTGACAAAAACGCCACATTTCAAGATACCATGAACAGAGTTACTACGTTTAATGCATTTTACGCTCGTTTATTTGCTCTCGCGTTTTCAATTCTGTCGCGATGGCTTTACAGAACGCTTGGCGTACGCGCTCCGAAAAAACACGAAAGTATATCGGCGTTTTCATGCAAAGCGTTGTTTGTTGCAAGTCCAGTGGCTCTGTCTGTCAAGAGTAGTTTTAGCACAGTTTGTTTTAGTTTAGCTGTTGATCAAGCTCAAGCGGGACATGGATGCAATGGACGCAATTGATATT
Organism: Monochamus saltuarius; assembly: GCA_025584915.1. Taxonomy (NCBI): domain Eukaryota; kingdom Metazoa; phylum Arthropoda; class Insecta; order Coleoptera; family Cerambycidae; genus Monochamus; species Monochamus saltuarius. The sequence goes on from CM046727.1 coordinate 33,355,836, forward strand.
GAAATATTTATTGATACCATCAGACCAAATCCTGTTATATGTTATATAATTAATTCATCAAAAGATGATTGTGACATACGAAAGTAAGGGGTCATCCATAAATTATGTCACATGTTAATGGGGGAGGGTATAACCGGAATGTGACATAGTGTGACAAGGGACAGGGGGGTCAAAAACTTTGTGACATCACATGTTAAAATTCAAAATCCATAACGCAAAATTTATATGTGAATAAAAAACTTTAAAAATTTACAAAGTCCAAAATCCATGGACACAAGATGATTAAGTTTTGTATCTTTAATTAACATAATTATCTAGTCGTTTGTTTCTAATTAGTCGTTTGTTTTTTCTGTTATCTAATATACAGATTTGGAAAGTGAGGATTTTGATGGTGAATTGTGTTTTGCCGCTTGCGTGTATTTGTGTCATGCTACACGCATACTTCCACCACCGCGTGCTCCCACTCTTTGATAAAGCAGTGTTGCCAGGTGGGAAAAATTCAGTGCATGAGAATAATTTCAAAATAACATGAGGTTTGGAGAAAAAAGCATGAGATGGCTTAATTTATCAAAAAACACCTCTTGACACAGCTTAATTTTAATTACTTTTGTAATGCCATTTTTATTTCATTAAAAAGCATTTTGTTATGCTATTTTATCATAATATTACATTGTATGTAGGTACTTACAGATACTTACTTAAAAGTTATTAACCACGTAACTTTTCTAATTTATTTTATTGTTAGGCCGGGCGAACGTTGAATCGCAGTTGACGTGACGCAGGGTGACTCACGGGTCGTAAAATCTGTTGTTTCCAGAAAATGTAGGTACCCCTACGGAATATAGTTAGGAATCACTGCAATACAGCGTGAATACAGCACATACACCGCATATCCGTCGGCTGTCATACCCGTTTATGTATTCATTGCTAATTATTAAGAGAGCAGTCTACAATAAAGGACATTTCAAGTACCCAAATATTGTAGATACCTACACCTCTATCTATTCAATTTTGCCCTCGATTTTGCCTTTATTTCTCGTTAGGTCTTTGTTTTGGTAGATTTCAAAGAGTAATTTTAATAATTTTATTATTTCTTTTTGTGTCTATTAAAAGCATGAGATTTTGTAATCAAAATATGAGAGCATGAGATCTCATGCAAAAGCATGAGACCTGGCAACACTGGCATCAAGTGACCGGATTCATGTCTGTAATCTGTGGCCCATGGCTTATGGCTTGCAGTCTACGAATTGGCGTTGGCGATACGGAACCGATTACCGTAGTAGTGGGGGGGAATGCTAGACCAATGCACGGCGCCGCGCCATTTATACGTCGTACCCTCCGTGGAATGAAGCGGCAATTTCTACTTTCTCTGTAAAGATCCGCAATTTCCGAATCTGTATTTGACTTTATGTTGATTTTATTAAAGATTATATAATAAAAGTAAGAAAAAAATAAAAATAACTGTTTTCTTTTGATTTATTTTTAAATACATACATAAATTTGAAAAATGTGTGATGTCACATCAGGGGGGAGGGGATTCTGAAAATTTGACAACCTGTGACAAGAACAGGGGGAGGGGTTAAAAAGTGTTAAAATTCGTGACCAATGACATAATTTATGAATGTCCCCTAATTAAAAAACTTGTCACCATCTTTTTGTAAATCTCCATATAAAATATAAAATTACATATTTTTTTATAGCACAAATACAATATACATTGATCCATTTTCATTCTAGGTTTGTGGCTGCCATGCTGCCAAGAATTGTGTTTGCTGATCGTGCCCATTGTTCTCTGAAGATGAGGAGCATCGAAAAAGATAGGTGAGGAGGCAAGGAGGCATTTGTTTGATCTGTAATCACGTGACAAAAATCCACTCGCATCTGGAAGCATATTGCCGAACACGGCTAATATGTATTTTAGTTACTGGTCTATGCTTATGGTTTGTGCAGTTCTTTTGTCTGTGGCACAGTGACTGAAATGTACGATGTGGAACGCTCTTAGTTTCACTGCGTATTCATATAAAGTGACAAACCTAAGAGCAGCAAAAGAGGCACATGAAACTCAACTCAGCAAAGAAATACTTCATTGGTTATGTAAATGGGAATGAGAGAGACCATCATCTGCACGTACGATATGAATTGTGTTCTTAATTTCCCATTATTTAGTTTGTAACACGTCATTGGCTAATCAAAGTATACTGTGATCTGTGCATGAGTAACTAAAGGCTGTATGTAACGGTATAACATTTAATATAGCTTTTTATTTGATATTAATTAATTATTATAATTAAAGTGGTTCATACAAGCAAAATGCGCAGTTTTCTACATATAAAACTGAAAATTAAAACTTGTTCTATTTTTATAAAATTCTGAATACATTTTTATGTAAACGATAATATAACCTCCAGTACATCTTACCTATGTTTGCTTAATTTATAGGTTATTGGTTATAATAACAATAATTATTATCAAAAACTAAATATAAAAAAAAAACTTATAAAATTCTATGCAAAATTTTATATACAATTTTATACCGTGTCATACGGTTTTAAATAAGTCACGTTTCTCTGTCTTACATGGGAAGCACGACATACCTGGCGCCACCTTACGTTCATTTGAAGAAAAAATAGCAACTGCACTGTGCTACGTTCTCTGTTTTCACAAAAGTATAACTTAAAATCTATACCATAGATGTCGCTGTGTAATAAGCTTCTTCTTCTCTTTTTCTCCTTGTTTATGGTCTTCGTCCCATGGACATTTAACCAGTTTTACATTTGTTTATTTTTCTAATGACAATCACCGTAAAATGCATCTGAGATCTGCTGGTTGCTCATATTTTCTTATCTTGTTGTGCAATTTTTTTTTAAAGGAGTTAGTGGACAAATACAATAAAGATTATTCACTCCTCTTGCTCAGGGGCAACAGTAGAGAGGATTGGAGAGAGTATAAGGATAAGATCAAGATCAGGAGGAGGAGCAAGGTCAATGAACTGAATTATGACGAAATATGATGAAATATGACGAAATATGATACCGGAGCAAGGTCAATGAACTGAAATATGATACCGGACACTGTCTAGACGAAACCCGACACCGGATATAGGTCAATGAACTGAAATGTGACACCGCATGATATCTAGACGAAATATGATACAGGAGCAAGGTCAATGAACTGAAATATGACACCGGAGAGAGGATTGGAGAGATGAAAAGCATAAGGAGCGGAGCCGGAGCAGGAGGAGAAGCAAGGTCAATGAACTGAAATATGACACGGTGCGGGGTGCGGGGTGCTGGTACGCGAGGTCCTGGTACGCGGGGGTGCGGGGTGCGGAACGCGGGGATAAGCGACCTAACCTAAGGATCTAACCTAAGAGAATAAACATGCGCAGTAGCGTCCTAACCTAAGAGAAAAAACATGCGCAGTAGACTGCAGAAAAAAGTAAAGATCTGTAGCAGAGATAAGCGACTTGGCATATGGAAATAGAATCTAACCTAACGGAAAAATCATGAGCTGTAGGTTATAGAAAAAACATGCGCAGTAGCGTCCTAACCTAGCAGAAAAACATGCGCAGTAGACTATAGAAAAAAGTAAAGATCTCTAGCAGAGATAAGCGACTTGGTATATGGAAATAGAATCTAACCTAACGGAAAAATCATGAGCAGTAGGTTATAGAAAAAACATGCGCAGTAGCGACCTAACCTATCAGAAAAAATATGCGCAGTACGTCACACACAATTTTTTGCTAATAACTAAAATTTGGAAACTGATTTGATTGGTTACTGTCACGTGACGTTGTTATTTAAATGAAAAAATTTTTACTCTGTGTGCGATTTGAACCCGGGACCTCTCACATGCAAAGCTGACGCGTTACGACGAGACCGCTATGGCTATTAACAAAAGGTTACAGTAACTGCGTAATATATGAATCAGAGAGCGCTTGAAGGCGTTCCACACCAAGCAGTCTGAGCTATAACAATGATATTAAATAGAAATATTTAAGATTTTACAGGTGCTAATTACAGGTGATATTAAATATGTATGAAAAAAAAAACTGATAGCGCTGGGAATCGAACCACGGACCTTCGTGACAGAAGTGGCGGCAAATTCAAATTAACGAGAGTGGCGGTAAATTCAAATTGGTAGAATATCTCAAATTAGCCGGGAAATTCAAATTGGTAGAAGTGGCGGTAAATTCTGACATAAATGTGATATAAACGTGACATAAATGTGACATAAACGTGACATAAATGTGACATAAACGTGACAACGTCACATAAACGTGACATCGTGACATAAATGTAACGTAAATGTGACATAAACGTGACATAAATGTGACATAACGTGACATAAATGTGACATAAACGTGACATAAATGTGACAAAAACGTGACATAAATGTGACATAAACGTGACGTAAACGTGACAATGTGACATAAACGTGACAACGCGATATCGTGACATAAACGTGACATCGTGATATAAATGTGATGTGTAGGGAAAAAAAAAGACAATACTCTTAACATTACATTTTATTATATACATCGGACAAAACATTAGTTTTATAAAAGTAAAGATATTCACATAGAGCATTACTTAATATACTATCATTAGATACATCACAAAAGCTATTAATAATTTCTTCAAAATTGAAACTAATTTCATGGGAATTTATCGAATCACTTATAATGGCTAAGACATGATAATAGTAAGCACAAAATTCCAATGAATTTAACATACTTATTCTATGACAAAGTACACAAGTATCAAGCTTTAGCAGTTCATCAACTTCGAATATGAAAAGTTCGATGTACATATTATATTTGGTGATATGTAATCTTTTAGTATCTTCGTAGACCAATTGGGTAATTGTAGCGTAATCTCCACACCGATGAGTCACAGGGTCATACTCATCTGGCAAGCCTTGAAGGGGTGCTTGGAAGAAATGTGTTTTCAAATGTTGCAGTAGGTCCAGGACAGTGTACCATTCATAGGTAGAAAACGATATTTTGAAACCAGTGACGTAATTTCGCATAATTATTGCGGCGCTAAAGCTGGATTCATAGTACACATAACATAAGCAGTATGCGATAACCGTAGGCCGTATGACTTAATTTGTAGTAGGCGCATTTATAATACACATACTCATAACATAATCCGTACGCAAGCGCGAGGTGAAGAACTATCAGATAAACAAAAACTTAAATATATATGTTAAACATTCAATTTCTGTCTGTTTTTAATTATAGGTAAGTATTAAACATATATGTAGTAAATATACGTTAAAAACGTAAAAACAAATCACTGAACACAAAACAGAATCTCTTCCAAAATTCAGTTCGGTGTCGAAATTACATCCGAATTTATTCGATTATGCACGATTTTAACCGATTCCGTAGCGATAAACATAAGAAATAAAAATGAACCATTTCTTTACGGCATACGGATATGTTACGGTGTCTATGAATGGTTATATGTATTTCCCTATACTTTATTTCTAATACGTCTTATCGTTATAGCATACTGCTTATGTTATGTGTACTATGAATCCAGCTTAAAAGATCTAGCCGGACTTAAACCACATTGGATTTGAATATAGTCATTGAGAGGGAAAGCACTATTTAGTAAATAATTCTGTTCCCATCGTGCAGCTTCTTCATATTTTCCGATAATTTCATCCAGAGCTTTCATATACTGTTCATTAGATTTTTCGATAATTTCATCGACGACCTTCATATACTCGTTATTAAGATCACTGCTGCCGCTGCTGTAACCATCATCCACACTTACATAGGACATTTTTTACTTAAAAACTTTCACTTTTACTTTGAAGACATACAATTTGCTAGCTCGACGACGAACTAGAACGGACTAAATGACGTTGGTGTCCGCGATCCAGCTATTATGTTTCTTATCAAGCCCCAGCCATTTAACGAAAACTTTCCTCCCCCTTCTCCTTAATACCTTCTCGACGAGATAGATGTCGGGGTTGGAGGTTTTCTGTAGTTCCTCTGTATATAAGAGGCGCCTTCTATAGGATGCCCCTGCATATCTTCCAAGAGGTATGTCGTCGGATTCGTAATTTTAACCGACACAATTTTAAATAGTTCTGTCGTCCAATTAGGTGTGTATCCCTTATCGAAGACGTGCTTATTCTTGCTAATGCGCACAACGACACCCACTTTGAATATTTGCGGGCCGCTTATCTTAATATGATTGTATGCAAACTTTAAAATTCTCTTTTCGTTGGACTTATTTACTTGAGACGGTTTGTATCCGGTGGTACGATGTCGGGTTTCGTTGTATGAATTAGTAATTTCCTGTAAAACGTCGATCCACTTATATGTACCGCTTAGGCTAAAGTACTTGTACAGCTTTGATTTCAAAGTTCTTATCACTCGTTCTGCAATGGCAGTCTTTTTCACGCTGTACGTATTATAATGATTAATATTGTGTTTCTTGAGGAGCTGTTGGAATTTTTGGTTGAAGAATTCGGTACCCTGATCAGACTGTAAATTTTTACACGTTCGTTTACTTGTTTCTAGAATGTTTTGGAACGCCTTTGTCACCTCGTCGCCAGCCTTTCTTTTTACAGGTCTGGTCCATATGAATTTCGAGAAGCAGTCGATAACTACTAAAATGTACTTAAAATTTCTATTCACTTTAGCGTAGGTCCCCATTTCGGCCAAGTCCATTTGCCAAAGGTCATCAAACTCCTTAATAATCGTACGTCTGCGAGCATAGTTTTTTCTCATAGGTTTATGAAGCTCATTTACCAGTTGAATTTTTTCCTTGGAATGTTTGATTCGCATCGCAGACATTTTGAACTGATGTGTAACCACCAATTCCCGATGTAATATACTCTTAAATGGGATTTTTATTACTAGTTTTGAGTATGTGCTGCTCTAGTGTGTCAACCATTTTTTTAATATCTTCAACATCCCTCTCTTGCTTCTTACTCAGTTGGTTAATAGCATCTCCAAGCCGTTTGCCTTCTGCATTAAGTACATGGAGTATATCTGTAGTTATATCTAAGTACGATATTTTTTCCGCTTTAAGTTTCCAAATATTTGTGTAACTTAGAATTTTCCTCTGTAATTCTTTTAATATCATTTTCATGACGTTTTTTCAAGTTTCTCATGGACTTGAGTAGGCTGCTGGAATCATGTGTTGGAGCTGCTTTAAAGTATCATCTATTGTATTCTTTATTGGTGGCATCAGTAGCTTGAATTGGGTGCTTCACATAACATATCTTTAAATTACCAATATCAACATTTCCTTCGGGAGTAAATGAAAATCCAATTGTATGAGGTATGTAAGGTTCGTTAAAATCTTGATGATGATGGCGATGAGAGCTACGTCCGAATTTATCGAGACTCATTGTGTAGAATGACTGGAAATTGTTTGATATGCAACTTTATAGTATTTGATCTACGTAGGATATGGGCGATGTAAAACGTGACATAAATGTGACATAAACGTGACAGAAAAAAAGGACAACAATGGCAACCTATGATATTATTTTAGCCTCTTTTAGCTCCTCGATAATTGCTACAATTTCGTTATCGTGAGATGAATTTCCAGCGTCCTGAGAGGCTATCAACAGTTTTAGACGATCATCCCACTAAATATATTCCATCGGTTTTGTATTGTAAGTTAACTTGTTAGATACTAAGCCAGTAGTTTTACGCGGTCCTTTAATCAATAGCGGTCTAATAATTTCTCTATACTTGAACGAACTGGAGCTCTTTAAGCGTCTTGCTTTGTCTTTGTGTGCGTTAGTCATTTGAAAAATATTTTTATAAGATTTCTTATCCTCTTCGTTGAAAGGCGGGTCATGATAGAAAATCAATTGGTACAATCCTGGTGTTCCTTTGAATTGCTCTTCATCAATTTCTATATTACCAGTACGAATGTTAAAATCGATAGGTTTGCTTCCGAGTAACCACGATGAGGTTGAGGAATCGTATACTGGTCCATAATTCTTATCAATTACATCGCTGTTAGCCCAATGCTCTGTAACGTACTTTTGAGATATTGCAGGATATTGATCTAAATATTCTTCCAACGCTTCTTGAGTTATATCTCCAGGTTGAGTCTCTGGTTCCTCTTCAAATGTTCCATCCTCATCATCATCATCATCACTTCTAGATGGCGAAGACGACGCTACGTCTTCCAATGGTAAAAAGGTTGTCTCGTCGAATGTAGACGGTTTTTCTTCTACCTTTAATGCCTTCTCCTCCTCCTCTTTCTTAACGAAGGGAACGTTTTTAAACTTGTCAATTCTTTCATTTAACTTGAGTGATGTGCTGGCTATTTCCTTTAACGGTGTCACAATGGGTTTAAACAATTTCTGAAGTGCCTCATCTTCCTCAGTTTTACCTAGTTTTAGAGCCAAGTACTTTCGCTTAATTGACTTGGAGAGTTCGTTGATTTTTTTCTTTCGCGCTTTCTTGGTGATGACGTCTTCAGCCGTTGGATTCATTGTAATTAATGTCAGCGTTCACCATAGCTACATCTTTATATACTGATCAAAACCTTTTCGGTAGCGTCCTTTGTGAAAATCAAAGTCTTTTACGATTACCATTGTACCATATCTATCGGCCCAACATTCTGAGCAGCAGTTTTTGAATTGATCGTATGTCATGTCGGGGGATACGTGTTCCTCGTAGACGTGTTTTAGATTTACCTCATCTTGCTTGAAAAGAACTATTAGATTGCAATTATCTCGAATAAGCTGCTTCGGTATCTTGGAATATGTCTGACATAGGTAGGCGGCGTCGATATCTTTGTGTCTACACATCGAGTAGTATTCACGTATCTTTTCCTGTTTATCACATGCCACATCGTCGAATATGAATAGGGAATGATGTCGAGCATCTGTCGGACTAATAATTTCATCGCTAGCACCATATGGGAAATATCCGATTTCCTTCACTTTACTCAAGACGTCTCCCAACAGTTGATATTTAGGCTGGTATAGGGACTTTGAGTATACGTAGACATTTTCAAATTTAGCGCCATTCGGATGAAATAGAAGCGATAATATTACGTTGGTCTTCCCGCAACCGCTGGGTCCGCATATGACACATCTGAATGAATTCGGTAGCAACGAACCATGTTTGCCTACAATACCAGGATTTTCGCCAAAATCTAAGTTTTCAATGGGTAGCGTCTGCTCTTGTTGAACTACCTTCATGGTTTGAAGACATCCATCAAATTACTTTCCATAAATACAGGAGTGCGTTTGAAAACCACGCACGGCGCGTTCTGGGCGTGTTGAGACCGTTTATTTATCTTAGACGAAGTATGACGTATTCCCTCGACAAGTCACACGCAACCGTTTAAAAATGACGTCCAGGCTACAACTTTTCGTCCCGCTTTAAAGTCGGGCGTTTGGGTGAAACATGCGCAAATTATGTTTGTCTTAACCTCTAAATTTTTGACATTTAGAATGTTTTGACTTGTTTTTTAATTTAAATAAATTTGGTCGAAAATATGCCTATTTTACGTATGCTAATAACGGTGCTTTAACGTGCTGTATGACGATGAATCAGAAAAAAGGGAATGATTACTGTTAAATAAGATCTCTGTTTTATGTTTATCCATGAAATTTATAAAAAAAAATGTAAAAAAACAAATAATACCTATGTTTGTAAAAGTAAAAATCTTTACATGTAGAAAGAATATAGCTCTGCAACTTATTTCCTATATATTTTCTAAAATTTAACTAAATTATTAATATGGAACATTTTAACACATGGATGAATAAGTAAGTAATAATAATAAATGTTGAAACTAATTGTTATCGTAATATCCGTTATTCATCGTATAAAATGCACTGCCGGCACACTATTGTAGTTTTTCCAGTATGTTCTTTACAAATCGGCTTGGAACAGATATTGCATAAATGATTCGTAAATCTATTTTTTCGGATAGGAGGTTAAGAGGGCGTTTTCTGGATACAGCCAGTGAGGCATTCCTCGAGCGACGTTGTCATACAGCCTTTGGTTTCTCATATATGTAATTACATATGTATATGTGGTTTCATTAGAATCCTGGGAAATGTCAAAATGTTAGATGAAATCTAACAAGGAGAGTGATCGCGGGTTAGAATATTGACAGAACGCAGAACGTCCTGCCACAACCCGTTCAATTATTTAAGGCGAAACTGTTATGACGTCATTTGCAACGTAACGCTCTGACCTGGGTGTACGCTCTGGGATTTCAAACGCACTCCAGATACCGCTGTCCGTTTCAGTCATTTCTAATGCTGCTGCGATACGGTAAAGGTGTGTTAAATTCGCTGATAGATAAACTACCATTTGAATTACATATTCCAGGCGGATATCAATTCTGTGGACCAGGTCATAATAGTAGGAGCTCTTATACGGAGAGCAAAATATCGCATAAGTTCTTTTGATATTTTATTACGTTTTATCTCTCTGTCTTCATTAGGAACAAAACTTATTAAAAGATTGGTCAAAGGTCAAAAGGGTATAAATCCTTTGGATTCGGCTTGTCGGGAGCACAATATAGCGTACTCTCAAAATAAGTCCGTAGAAGATAGACATAAGGCCGATCTGGTGTTGGAGAATAGAGCTTGGGAACGTGTTAAATCTAAAGACGCGAAACTAGGAGAAAAAGCAGCCGCTTGGTTTGTAACTACAGCCATGAAGGCAAAACGTAATCTCGGAACGGACTTGAAAAAGAGTGGAAAATGATAACGACCACGACGTCAAGTCGCATCGTTCCGCAGAGATGTAGTAACAAAAATTGCAAACAGTTTGCTAAAGCAGCAACCCAGTACTTCATTGAGAAAAAACGCTTTGTCGGCTTTAAAAGCAGCAAGAGTGGCAGTTAAAAAAGCGGGTGGTAAAAAAAACATTCGCATACCGAGAATCATTCCGCTCGCCGGAGAACACTCTGGAGGTTTCATACCTCTGCTAATGCCTATACTCGGCGCCCTCGGAGCTCTCGGTTTGCTAGCGGGAGGTGCGGGGGCCGTCGCGAAGACCGTAATCGATGCTAAGAATGCAGCAAAAAACTTATGGAAGAGCGCCGACACAACGAAGCCATGGAAGCTATAGGGTCTAAAGGATCCGGTCTATATTTGAGAAAGAATCGGCACGGAGGTTACGGTTTATTCTTAAAAAAGCAAAAAACTACCAATAAAGCTACCCGATAAGCCGCTGTCTGACGCCGACCTGATGAGATACGCCAAACGACTACGAATTCCATATTTTCGAGGAGTTTTCATGCGAGACACGTTACCATCTTCGGGTCCGCGACGACGCGAAAGTGCCATTATAAATTTAGACTTGAATAAGAATAGAGGCACTCACTGGGTAGCTTATAGGAAAAACGGCAACAACGTAGAGTACTTTGATAGTTTCGGACATTTGAAGCCGCCTAAGGAACTGGCTAGATACTTGGGAGCCAACGGTGTGAACATAACCTATAACGTAGATCGTTATCAAAAGTATGATCAAATAAATTGTGGGCACCTATGTCTGCAGTTTCTCTATAAAAGCAACGACATCTAATGAACATCGGCAGTCATGTCTACATTGGTGACGTTAAAGAGTCATACGCCTACTCTAACATTCAACTTTACTCCCATCGTACGTTTGGATCCACAATTCAGTTACGGGTTAGCTCTTCTTAGTTTTCACTCATACAACAGCATACCGAACATTGAAGCAGATCAAAAGATTTATTTGTACGAGAACAACGACTCGAAGAAAGACACTGTTGTAGAATTTGCCAAGGGCGCCTACGAGATTCGAGACATTGAAAATTATATTGGAAGGGGATTACATATCGACAAGGACCCTAAAGCTGATGAGATATTTTCGCTAAAACCTAATAATAACACTCTAAGGTGTGAAATATACAGCGACAAATACGCAGTGGACTTTGAAAAAGAAGACAGTATTGGTAGGACGTTGGGATTTTCGAAGAAGATACTAGCATCTAAGAACCTCCACAAATCCGATTTACCGCTAGATATTATAAAAGTACACACCATCCACCTGGACTGTAACATTACTTCGGGAGCCTTCTACAACGACAGACCATCACATACAATATACGAGTTTCCCGTAAGCGTCGACCCGAGATTTGCCATCGACGAAGCCCCGAACCACCTCATCTACCTACCTATAAACAGAACCGAAATAGGCACTCTGACAATCGACGTGTTGGACCAGAATTTTAAGCCTGTAAATTTCAGAGGTGAAGAAATCATCGTTCGCTTGGAGATTAAGAAACTTACATAATGTTAGTTTTCGAGAACACACTGCAAAATTCTATTCATATAAGGGAACTGATATCGAGGCATAAGTCAGTAACAGTCAGAAACATCTCTCGATAATGTCACATTAGCTAAGCAACAGAAGCCTCTGTCTCTAACGAACACATTGTTCCTAAAATCTCTGGGCTATAATGTTATCCCATCAAACGTTTGACGAATCCATACAAAAGGTGGAGTGGCGAACGTATTACCCCTACGTAAAGTCCCTTCGAAATAACGACATCATTGAAATTACCATCAATCAGGCCGATGTTTTCGATGCCACCTACGAAGACCAGATATGTATTAGCGGAAAGATTACAAAGGCTGGCGGTAACGGAGATGTATCCTTTGTGAACAACGCAGCTGCATTTATGTTTTCATCTGCCGTATATGAAATAAACGCCAAGGAAGTGGAAAGTATACGCGAAGTTGGTCTAGTGAGCACCGTTCGAGGGTATTTGTGCTATTGCGCCAAGGATTCTAAGCATTTATCCATAGCCGGATGGAACTATCCCTATGCGCCTTCCCTAAATAATAATGGAACTTTTAATTTTCTCATTCCGTTGAAGCATATTTTCAACATTTTGTGGACCACACCCTAGATAAAATATACTTAAGAAAACTAATTTGTTTTAAATCTTGGATAGCCCCTTCGGTTTTTTTTTATTTAAAATTTTAATTGTAGTGACAATTGTAGCGATAACATTACTTATATTTTAAGGAATGCTAAATTTGAAAAATAATATTCGCACATGTTTTACATATAACTTTGAAGTCTCAGAAAATAAAATATATAGAAAAATTCGCTAAAGACGTTCTTAGATTTCAAAGTACCTACCTATAGTGGTGAAAATACTTGCGGAAAGTATATAGAAAGAAATATATTTACTTTTCAATTTAAATTATATCTTTCTATATACTTATATCGCAGGTATTTTAAATACTTAGATACTTTGAAATCTAATAATATCGTTTCTATATTTTTCTATAAATTTTATTTTCTGAGCCCTCTGATAATAAGTATTTTCAGGTTTGTGGACTGCAAGTTATTGAGAATAAAAAAAAAATTACGAACAAGACCCGTTACAATGCAACTTACCGCTGCAGCTCTGTTGGTGTATTGGCTCTTCTTTCCTGGGTTTGTGTAAAACATATTTACTCAATATCGTGTGTCTATATATTTGAGTCAGTTTTTTAAGTGTCATATACAATCTTTCTGGCAAAAAAACGTTTTGCACCAAAAAAGTTAAGTAAGTGTGTGAACCCAACAAGAGTATTTTTTTTAAATTCTTCATCAATGAATAACAACAAATTATGAGCATGTTAAGTACTTTTTTCTATAAATTCTAAATTCTTAGATAAAGATCATTTTAGTATAATATTACATTATAATGAGCTGATGAATTACTTTGTTGCGAAAAAAAACCTTATATTTACAAGTACCTACGTACAAGTTCCTATAACCAATAGCTTATAAATTAAATTTATTTAAACATTCTAATACTACACTTTAGATACATATATTTTCTAATTATTATGTGCACAATGAATAGTTCTAATTTTGTCAAAATTGTTTAAAATATTATAAGTTCATATTTAGGTAGATGCAATAAATGCATTTGTATATTATACCTATTTAAGATTTTTACTAATCACATAGTTCTTACTATTGCTGGGAATCGACCTTATCAGCTTCGGTTCAACATCTCTCTTTTCTAAGCTTCCTCACATTTTTCCTGTCGGTACTATGTTTAAAAGCTTATTCAGTGTCCACAAATGGCAAAAAAAGTATAGTTTTCTTTCTTGGTTTATTAAATTCTTCTATTTGTTTTTTGTTTAACGGTAATTATATGATCCTATGTACTCTTACCCTTCTAAAAACGACTTTGAGACAATTATAGATGTCGGACCATCTGTAACAAAATAATTGTATTGGTTATTAAGAAACTCAAAATTTGTTAAAATATTAATAATCTGCATTGTAAGTCTTAAGAAGTTAATAACTTCTACTCATTTCTCAATGTTAGACGAAAGAAATTTATGAACAGAATATGTATAAATCTGGACAATATTATATAATTCATTTTGTATGGACTTCAATTTAAGAATATATTCAATACATACCTGTAGTTTATTAAATTCTTTGAAGGAAGTGTTGTTGGGTTCAATAATTTATTACTATTTTTTTATAGCAATGTCAGATTGAGAAATGCTTATGGCATAGGTATAAGCGATAGTTTACATACTCATTTAGGGTTCATGTCTCTCAATTTTAAATTGAAGTCATAAAGAGACCCAAATCTAATTGGTGAGTTCTTATCCTCTCAAATAACAGCACAAATAACCTAGTTAAAATTGTTTATTAATATACATTAAATCGATTATATCGATCTTTATCCTTATCAGGATTAGGATATCGATGAATTGGTGAGTTCTTATCCTCTCAAATAACCTAGTTAAAATTATTTATTAATATACATTAAAAATGGTAACTTTTAGTATACTTACCCCAGACCCACTTATATTTATGTTTTGACGCACTGAATCGGAATCCGAAATCCGCAAAAAATAGCAATACTTACCCATATGACTAAATAAATAAGACGATTTTAAAGGATAGGTACCTTAACACCGCGATCCCGAGCGTCATCTTACGGTCATTTGGAAAAACACTACTACTTGAGAAAAATTAGCATACAGAAAACTGTGTCACAATTTAAAAAGAAAAGCAAAGTTGCCAGTATAACTGGTAGAGTTCGCTGTAGCGAAAAAAAAGTAAAGAAACTAATAAATAATTAAAAATCTGAGGTTATTAAAACATGTACGAGTAACTTGATTTTCTATGAACATGAAACATGGATGCAATGGATGGTTAAAATTTAATATATTTTTGCAACGTGATGAAGGTAAGTTATCGCTGCATCAGGATAAATGTTTTCTGTGTTTGAGTAAAATTTAATATAACGCAAACAGTTAACTATAGTTAGTGAAATGATTATCTAAATTGCCTTGCCTGCTTTTGTTTGTTTTATTTTTTAATATAAAATACTGTTGAATATACTGCTGTGTACCAAACTGCAAAAATATATATTATTTCTATGGTATCACAGATACTTCTTACAGAAATCAAAGCTTCTTCAGAGTTACTGCAGACAGGGAAATGTTTGGGGTTAGAATCAATTCGCAAATTATGTAAACCTGATTTTAATCAATCTCACTAACAAAAATTGTTACTTTGAATTAAATGTTTTAAAAATATTGAGAAGAATAACTTCACCTTATTTTGGTATTTATTTATTTAAGGTTGATTCGTTTTTAGTGAATGTAAAAGTAATGGTAAATACATATATCTACGAGTCTACTGATTTTTGCTAATACTGAGCATATTTAAATTTTCACAAAAAAAATAATCAGTAGGTAGTACATCTGATGAGAACCATTGTAGTTCGGAACAAATGTATTTAACAATAATATTTAGCATAAAGTATGCATCTATTTTGATCATGTTAATTGTTATTAATTACTAGTCATGTAATCAACTTCTTTTCCTATTTATAATAGAATAAAGCATTGGAAAAACAATTCTCTTTTTATTATTAAACCAATCATACCTTCTTTTTTAATATATATATTATAAAATTCATTGTTTTATTATACTGTTATATAGTGCATAACTTACATGAAATAAAATTCATAAATCATTGACTACATAATTTTGTAAAAAATCTGTTCAACTTTTATATTTGAACTTTTAATTGTTTACGAAATTTTGTTATCGAAGATTATGAATTTTATTTCATATGTACGTTGCACTCTATATATTAAACTAAATTCAAATTTACCGCCAAGTGCTGCGTAATGAAGCTTATTATTAGTTATTACACAGCG
The DNA here is from genome assembly GCA_025584915.1 of Monochamus saltuarius. Classification (NCBI taxonomy): domain Eukaryota; kingdom Metazoa; phylum Arthropoda; class Insecta; order Coleoptera; family Cerambycidae; genus Monochamus; species Monochamus saltuarius. The sequence continues at coordinate 33,372,018 of CM046727.1, forward strand.
ACATCTATTGTATAGATTTTGAGTTATAGTTTTCTCAAAACAGAAAACGTAGCATAGCGCAGTTGCTATTTTTTCTCCAAATGAACGTAAGATGCCGCCAGGTATGTCTGGAGCAAGTCGTGCTTCCCATGAAAGACAGAGAAAAGAAGCCTCTTATTTAGTTACTCGTATGTACTTACCTTTAAATAAAAACATATTAATGTCTATCGAAAAAAACATTAAAATCGCACAGAACACTTAAACAAATACTGGGTCGCATATAATCATAGACCTTATAAATCATAGACGCGCCCAAAACCGTTTTCTGCCTATACAAATCGTTGATGCTCAGATATGTGCGACAGAGATAGAGCTACTCCGGGCAAAAACCACTGAAATATACGATATGGAATGCGTTAAGTCCCATTGCGCATCCAAATAAAGGTACCAACCCTAGGAGCAGACAAAAGGAGGCACATGAAACTCAGCAAAGACATACTTCATTGGTTATGTATGTGGGTGAGAGAGAGACAACCATCTGCACGTACGATGAATTGTGGTTTTAATTTCCCATTATTTTGTTTGTAAACACGTCATTGGCGTACAGTGTGGCTTCTTCTTTTATCTTGTATCTCAGTGTTATTCTTTGTGCATTTTTGTGGGTGTTATTGTTGGAACATGTCATGTTTTATAAGGGACTGTAAAATTAACCAGCATATAGCACGAAATAATTCTTCATATTCAGAATTCAATTCCATTTCAATTCACAATCAGCTAAGCCCCTACTGCTCCGCCATTGCTAGAGGCACAAAACAAAATATGGCGCTGATCATAAATAATCCATTCGCGCAGCTTTTAGCGCATTCCAGTCATCATAATATAAAATTACATTTCAGTGGCAAAAACCCACAGATCATTGGCCGAAAAAAACAAAAACCGTAAATGACAGACGTATGACATTTACGGTGACAGACCGACTCCACCATGGTTTATGAGTTTTTAAAAACTATTGCTAATAAACACACTAAACACAACTAAATCACAAAAGGCACACAAATCATTACCAATATTATCAGGTTTTGTCAGGTTATGTTTATATATTTTTCTGTCATAGAACATTTGTTTTTTCCCGGACTAGCTTCATCCCTCTTGTACACATCAGGACATCGGACATCTCTTTCTAGGGCCATTCCATGATTTATAAGGTCTATGCATATAATACGTATAACTTTCGTACAAGAAAATCAGACGGAACACAAAAACATTTCAAATTTTGAATGCAAAACAGAAATAAAAGAAAATCAGGAATTTCAAGAAAAGTTTGATGAATATTCCAAATACAGATGGATATTCACAGATGGATCATTGGACAAAAGAAAACAAACATTGGGACTCGGTGTTTACATTCCAAGTATAAACTTCAAATTCTCGTCAAGACTTCCAAAAGAAATACAAATTTGTACCGCTGAGATCATAGCAATAAACAAAGGAATAACAGTATGCTTGGAAAAAAACTTGAATGAAGCAATAATATTCTCAGATTCAAAATCGGCACTGTTGAAGATAACAAACACCAGAATCCACAAGGACAACGATGCAATTTCACTGAAGACAAAAAGGCTCCTAATAGAAGCATGCCAAAATGGATTCGACATAAAATTGGCTTGGATACCGGGTCACACAGGCATAAAAGGAAATGAAATGGCAGATACCTTAGCAAACATTGGAAGAAACCTGAACATTCCACTAGAAATAAAAGCAGACAAAAATGACATTCTTCCAATAATAAGAAACCAAATTAAAAATAAGTGGAATCTAGAATGGAAAAACAGATTAAATTTTACTAATTCGAAATATATACAAATAATAAGTAATGAGTTTCCATCCAATCCCTGGTTTTCTAAATTCCAATATAAACCAGAAGACACTTATCAACAATAATTAGAATCAGAACAGGACATACACTGACAAACAAACATTTATATAGAATAGAGGTATATTAGAGCATCATCCATACTGTGAATGTGGTCAAATAGGTGACTTAAATCACATATTACTAGAATGTCCAATAAATATTTTACCTGGCCTGGATATATATCATGAGTTAACAAAAGCAATTGGTATAAATCCAATGTCAATTGAAACTATAATGCAAAATTTAAATTCTAAAGCAATAAATATATTAATAAAATTTTTAAAAATAAACAGTATCAACCTGTAAAAATATATTCAAGAAATCCACTATTTTAACCTTGGGTGCTTTTTCTATCTTCTGAGGAAACTTTTTGGTGTGATGTGTGAAAGCTCGGTTGTTGCCCCTGAGCAAGAAGAGAGAATAACCTTTGTTATACCACTATTTGTCCACTAACTCCTTTAAAATGAAAAATTGCACAAGATAAGAAAATATGAGCAACCAGCAGATCTCAGATGCATTTTACGGTGATTCTCATTAGAAAAACAACAAACAAATGTGAAACTGGTTTAATGTCCATGGGATGAAGACCATAAACAAGGAGAGAAGAGGAATACATTTGACAATAGAACAATAATAAAAGGAATAATAGACAAGGACAAACCAGAGAAATGGAGTAGGAAGAATGATCGTCAACATGCGTGAACTTCCTAATGAAGCGCACTGACATCTTCTAACCCAATTGTCAAATTTTATACAGGGAGTGATAAATATTTTTACTTACCGGGGCTATTTACAATTATCCCAACATTGTTTAACGCACCAAGTAGTATAAAAAATTGCTAAAAAACAAAACTATTTTTGTAACTATTCTGCAATTGATGTTAAAGTAAAAAAACTTATATTTTAAAAATTAAATTATTTTGGAAATAATTTTTTTTACGGATTGTAATATTAATATCAATTATAAGAAAAAGCCTTCTCTCCTTTCTCTTTCTCCTTTAGCCTGAAAGTTAAAATAATTTTTTAACAATTTGTATGCAATTTGTACAAAAATTTGTATTGCTCAGTGTAAATTAACACCATTAAAAGTATTTAGATACGCTTTTGTAAATATTACAAAAAAAATTAGTAGATACCACTTTTCAGTTACGCCTGAAAGCGGTATGTTAATAAAAAAAATATTAAACAAATTAGCTCATGACTATTTTTAAGTTATGAAAAAATGACGTAAATCTCTGTCTTGTCAATCAGTTCTTTTATAACACAACTTTGACAAATGGTGGACAGCATCTCAAAGCAAAGCACAGGAGGTAGGATGAGTGGTTAGGCTCACTTCATTCTATGACAATTGTAATTGTTCTACTTTGCAAAGCAAAATAATAAAGATTACTAGAGCTACATTAAAATTTACGTACGTCTTGTGTTTATTTTTTATTTCTTTTATTTATTAACTTACCTTGAATAGGCTAGCTATGTACAAAATTAGGGAAAAGGGGAAGATTATAAAAAGAATAAATACACCTTACTTTATTTATTTTCTGTCGACAATAAAGATTATTAACAAAAACCTGACTTAACTATGAATGACTGAGTGCAATATAAATGAGAACCAGAGTGCCGTACTCAGCGTTGAATTCACGGGGGAAAAGAGCACGGCAGAGAAAACCCCGATCATAATTCAAACAAATATTTGTAATTCTGTTGTAATGATAAATTAAACTATTTACAAAATATAGATACTTAAATCCACAGTAACACACAAAAGATATTACAATACCGCAGCCCTGGAAAAGCCTTAACATTCAGCTATTATGCTAATGGTAGGTCCCAAATCTATATGCGTCAGCACCTAAACAAAAAGAAAAACAACAGCAGTGTGGACATAACTGGTAATTTTTAGCTTTTTAACGATAGTTAATCTGCTGGTTCCGAATAGAAAAGAGGCCCAGCTAGCCCATGTCAATAAAGATTGTAATAAAAATAAAAACTTTGACATTAATTACAACTCATCAGTTAGGTTTTTTCCTTAAAGTTGCTTGATATAAAACCTTTAAACATTCTCCGAACCTGGGCAATGGGCGGTATCTACTTCTACAATTTGAATAGATCCAAAATATCTCAATATCAGTTTACCACTAGTTAATTTTCAAATAAATGGTATCCTCTTAACCATAATCATGTCTTCAGTAATTTTAAATAGTTTTAAGTGATTTTCGTTACATAATTATGGTCTTCTTGCTTAAATACCTTATTAATGTATTTGAAATTTATTACCCTGTACGTACTATTTTACGTTTTCGTCATTTTTGTGTTTCAATTATATTTTAATCCGTCGATAATGTTGATTCTTGTATAATTTAAAATTTTCCTAATTTCAGTGAAGGTATGCATTAGGCTTCAATAATCTTTTACCAGAAAGTTTTACAAAGTCTTCCTTTTTAAAATGCTCTGAACAAACAATTTTATTTTTCGACCAGACAAATTTTTCATTAGATTTACCCAATGCTTGTAGCCACTCTTTCTGCAAATCATCTTTAGTAAACCTGTAAAGAAAAAGTATTATACCGTAGTTTCAAATTATATTAGTCTCAATTAACAACTTACGTATGAAAACTGATACCTTCACGTAAAAATTTTCTATTATTGAAACAGCCTCTCACAGCCCAACTAGCCATGGTAAAATGTTTAAATTCACACTAACAGTCAATATTGAAACACAAAGATCAGAATAAATAAATTCAAATATTCACAAATCGAAAAAATATATTTATAAACATAAACAAATCCCAGAGTAAACAAAGAACTTTGACAGTTGGGTTAGAATATGGCTGCCCGCTTAGCGTCAGACGAGAAACCGATGCGCAGTCGTCGAGCGCGTTCTCCCTACTCCATATGACTAAATAAATAAGACGCTTTTAAAGGATAGGTACCTTAACATCGAGTTCCCGAGCGTCATCTTACGGTCATTTGGAAAAACACTACTACTTGAGAAAAATTATCATACAGAAAACTGTGTCACAATTTAAAAGGAAAAGCAAAGTTGCCAGTATAACTGGTAGAGTTCGCTGTAGCCAAAAGAAAGTAAAGAAACTAATAATTAATTAAAAATCTGAGGTTAAAAGTGTTAAAACATCTAACATGCTTTTCTATGAACATGAAACATGGATGCAATGGATGGTTAAAATTTAATATTTTTGCAACGTGATGAAGGTAAGTTATCGCTGCATCAGGATAAATGTTTTCTGTGTTTGATTAAAATTTAATATAACGCAAACAGTTAATTATAGTTAGTGAAATGATTATCTAAATTGCCTTGCCTGCTTTTGTTTGTTTTATTTTTTAATATAAAATACTGTTGAATATACTGCTGTGTACCAAACTGCAAAAATATATATTATTCCTATGGTATCAAAGCTTCTTCAGAGTTACTGCAGACAGGGAAATGTTTGGGGTTAGAATCAATTCGCAAATTATGTAAACCAGATTTTAATCTCACGAACAAAAATTGTTACTTTGAATTAAATGTTTTAAACATATTGAGAAGAATAACTTCACCTTATTTTGGTATTTATTTATTTAAGGTTGATTCGTTTTTTTAGTGAATGTAAAAGTAATGGTAAATACTTATATCTACGAGTCTACTGATTTTTTTTGCTAATACTGAGCATATTTAAATTTTCACAGAAAAAAATAATCAGTAGTACATCGTACTGATGAGAACCATTGTAGTTCGGAACAAATGTATTTAACAATAATATTTAGCATAAAGTATACATCTATGTTTTATCATGTTAATCGCTATTAATTACTAATCATGTAATCAACTTCTTTTCCTATTTATAATAGAATAAAGCATTGGAAAAACAATTCTCTTTTTATTATTAAACCAATCATACCTTCTTTTTTAATAGATATATTATAAAATTCATTGTTTTATTATACTGTTATATAGTGTGTACATGAAATAAAATTCATAAATCATTGACTACATAATTTTGTAAAAAATCTGTTCAACTTTTATATTTGAACTTTTACGAAATTTTGTTATCGAGGATTATGAATTTTATTTCATATGTACGTTGCACTCTATATATTAAAGTAAATTCAAATTTACCGCCAATTGCTGCGTAATGAAGCTTATTATACAGCGACATCTATTGTATAGATTTTGAAAGTTATAGTTTCTCAAAACAGAAAACGTAGCATAGTGCAAATGCTATTTTTTCTCCAAATGAACGTAAGATGCCGCTAGGTATGTCTGGAGCAAGTCGTGCTTCCCATGAAAGACAGAGAAAAGAAGCCTCTTATTTAGTTACTCGTATGCCCTACTCCATTTCTCTGGGACAGACAGATTTCAGCACTCCTTGGTGGTATGTGGTAAAACTAAAACTCGTTAACAAAATTTTATAGTGTCCATTAATGTTCATCCCATGGGGCATGGACCACACTTTCTGTAAAAAAAGTATATAAATAATAACGATGGCTGAATGTATATCAAAAAATATTTCCACATTATTTTCATTTGATACAGAGTATAGTGCAGATTCTGTAGAATGGTGCCCTCATAAACCTAATCAAAATATCTTTGTATGTGCTAATTATTATTTAATGGAAGATGGTGGTATAAAAACAAATGATTTATGATAATATAAAATATTGCTTTTTGCAACCGTTTTAGATTCTGATCAGATGAAACGTTTGGGAAGAATTATGCTATTTTCAGTGACACAGGATAAGCATTTAAAAATGCATCAGGTTTTAAATACTGCAGCTGTTTTAGATCAGAAATGGTGTCATAATAAAATAGATAATTGTTCATTATTAGGAGTTGTAAATTCTTCAAGGAGGGTTGAGGTATATCGATTAAACAGTGAAGCATTGCAAATTGATTTGATATCGTTTATAGAAATTCAGGACTGTGAAAGTGAAACTTTGATTTTATCCTTAGATTGGTCTACTGGTATTTATCAATCTAATGAGCCTGAAATTGTTTGCAGTGATTCAAAGGGCAAAATTCATTTGATGAAATTAGTCAACAGTAGTATAATATTACTAAACACTTGGGAAAGTCATGAATTTGAGGCTTGGATATCTGCATTTTATTACTGGGACACAAATATATTTTTCAGTGGTTAGATATTTTATTTTTAATAGTAGTTTTTATGTATGTATGAATCAAATCTGATTCCACTGTAAAGACATTTATTTTTCACTTCATTATTACGTATTTGTTTATTTCGTCTTGGATACGGTTACTATAAACATACTCATATCACCCTAGGATATAATGAGCGGGTGTAAAAGTACTTTTATGCCTGCTAATTTGTTTAATGTTTTCTTAATTTCCACTTGAAATATTTCATCTTTGAAATATAAATTTCGCACTGGTCACTGACAGTTAAGTATAATCAACAAACCTCAAAGTATCAACAACTGCCAAAGACTATTTGAACTAACTTACCAATAGGAAATAACTTTAAAGTGGGATCCGAGAATTTATAATAGTAATTATTAAAATAACAAAGGTCATTTATACAGGGTGTCCGGAAAAGACGTGTACAACGGAAGACCACAGACTCCTGGGCTCAAAATAAGCCGATTTAGCCCAATTTACTTATTTCCAAAATTGCTTCGTTTCGCCGCTAGGGAGCGCCAAAGTTCGCGAAAAATTTTGTTTATTCCCAATATCTCAAAACGACTTGATCGATGTTAACCATTTTTGGGCTATGCAGTTATAAGTCTAACCGACACGTTTTGACATTATTTAAATCTTTTGCAGTAATTACAAATAACAGAAAAATCATGTAGCATGCAACTATAAGCACATATTTTTAACCCCTGTACAATTACTCTCAATTTTTTCTATTAGTAGGTGACTGTATTTAGAAACTTTTTATACTTTCAGAATTTTGAATAGATGAGTAGTTTAGGCAGAAAAATATTTTTCGTATGTCAACAATATCAGCATTCGTTCTGCAACAAATAACGAAAATTTCAAAACTCATTTATATTTTGTTTAATAAATACGAGATAATAAGATTAATATAGCAAATAAAAAAAACGTTATGATCTCTTTACAATAAATGCTCAGTGACCACCGCGTTTTCGTGCAATAAGTAATCCGTGTTATGGTTTTACGAAGTTGTAGTGCTCTCCATGATTACTGGATTACCTCGTAAAATGTTAACTGCGTCTTGGATTCGCCTAAAAAATTCCTCTATATAATTAACTGCGTAGGCATATACTTTACAAAAAATAATCGCAAGGGGGTAAGTCTGGTGCTCGAAGTGGCCATTTTATAGGAGCATCGTTTTCTCTTCCAATCCGCCTGTTAGGATACAGATTATGTAAATACTGACTAACGGGTATTGTAAAATGGGGGGTGCACCATCGTGCATAAACCACATGTTACGACAGTAGTAAAGGTAAATCGTCCAATAAATTAGGTAATACTTGCTGTAAAATAGTTGACCCCATTTAATCGATGTGGAAACACAACCGGACCAATAATAAAGTTGTCTATAATTCTCGTCCACACATTTACTCTGAATTCATATTGAAAATGTCTTATTTTACTAGTGTGGATTTTCATCAGTATAAACGTGTTTAAATGATTCCTGACCTAGCAAAATATGCTTCATCTGAAAATAAAATGTATTTGCTGAAATTGATATCATGGGCTCTTTGATCTTGTATAAAATTACAAAATGCTAAACGTTTTTCAGGGTCAATGGGTTCATGAACCGATTGAATGTGGTAAGGATGTAGTAACTGCTCCATCAAAACATCATGAACTATGGTTTTTGGTATCCCTATTTCTTGTCCAATGCGTCTTGCACTAATTTTTGGGTTCTCTTCTATCTTATCTAGGATTTGTTCCTCCACCTTTATAGTTTTCGTGATGCGTTGGACGCCCTTGAACCGTATTCATTTGGTTGAAGGAACCATATTCGCGAAGTCGCCTTTCGTTGTTGGCAAAAGTTTGATGATTTGACAGTCGTCGATGAGGGAATCTGTCCATGTAGACCCTACCACTTTTGCGGCTGTTATCTTGACAAACTCCATAAACCAAAAGCATATCTGCTTGCTTGAATATGTATACGTATCCATGATGAAATATTGAAAAATGAGGAACATAAACAAACACAACAATAACAACAACAAATAAAGGAAGATCTAAAGTAACTAAGTAATTGAGCAAGAAGAATAAATCGAGACTAACTTCAGTAGCTGATTAGATTTGACATACAAACAAATATCAGAGCCTACTTCTGGTACTTCGTTATTTGTTGCAGAACGAACGCTGATATTGTTGACATACGAAAAATATTTTTTCTGCCTAAACTACTCATCTGTTCAAAATTCTGAAAGTGTAAAAGTTTCTAAATAAAGTCAACTACTAATAGAAAAGAATTGAGAGTAATTGTACAGGGGTTAAAAAATATGTGCTTATATTTGCATGATACATGATTTTTCTTATATTTCTAATGACTGTAAAAGATTTTAAATAATGTCGGTTAGACTTATAACTGCGTAGCCAAAAATGGTTAAAATCGAAGTCGTTTTCGAGATATTCGTAATAAACAAACATTTTTTGCGAACTTTGGCGCTCTCTAGCGGCTAAACAAAGCAATTTTGGAAATAAGTAAATTGGGCTAAATTGGCTTATTTTGAACCCAGGAGTCTGTGGTCTTCCGTTGTACACGTCTTTTCCGGACACCCTGTATAAACATTTTTTCCAAAATTGCTTCACTTTGGAAGTTACAGAATGATAAAATTAAAAGTTATATACCTATACTTTTTCAACTACCGATAATTTTCAAAATAAGCACGATTCTACTAATATGACTTTCAAAAAGATGATTCAAAGATGAAGTTAAAATGTAAAAAAAAATATGACTGAAACTGAAAGTATATAAAGAGGCATTTCTTAATATACAAGTTTATGCTTACCACTATACATTTATTAAATTTAAAAAAAAAAACAAGAAATACTGAAAAACGTGTCTATTTTGTCCAGTCAAAATATTGATGTAGAAAACAAAATTATCTACTAATTTGATTTCTTTCCGAACTAATTACTAAACAAGGAGTTTAGCATTGAGGACCACCATTATAAGCATTTATAAAAAATTAAAGGCATTTATTTACATTTCTTGACTGTTTTAAGTGTAAAGGAGTATATAGTGTTGTTCAATAACATATTTTATTTATTGTATTGTTGATATTTTTGACAGTTTTTGATGCTGTAAAAAAATCAAGGAAAAAACAATTTCCTTAATTTTTAACACCGGCAAATAAAATGTATTAGCACATAACTATGAAACACTGTATAATGACATAATTCATAGTGCAGGAGTATCACTTTTACTGCACTTTATACTAAACTGCTGACCACTCGAACTTACACATAGAGATTTTTAGGCAGAATTTAAAGTTAAATATTTTCAAGAATTCAAATTTTTTAACGGAGCTTGCAAATTTTAAGAGCTAGTTTTTTTTGCATTAAGCTGCATGACATATATTTATCGTAAGACCATAGGTTTATTTTATACGGGGTGATCAATGGAGTCATGCAAAAAATCAAAAAGTTTGTATGACTGAAATTTCCGCAAAAAAATTTTATTTGGTTGTTGCAATATGGTTCGTTAGTAAGGTAACATCAGTATCTCTAGACGTTTTTGTCAGTTTTTGGATTAAGGCCTTTCGGCCTTGTACATACAACTCAACATAAAATTTGGGTAGCAAACTTTTTAAAATGCTTGACATTGCTTATTATTTTACGTAGATTTTCTATGGCCTAAGCATTTTACACACAAAAATTTACACATTATACCGGGTTGATAATAAACAAAAAGGTAGCGACAATAACAAGTTTATTACATTATATTCTACAATATGCAAGATTGGTTAACAACGGCCAAAAGTTAATTCTTAAAACAATTATAATTCTAAACTTAATTTAACATTAAGGTACATTAATTAAAAAAAAGAGAAACTAATATTTTGTTGGTCCTCCTGCTCGACGTACTACTTCTCGACATCGATTTGGTAGAGTATCCACAAGATTATTTATAAAATCTTGTGGAATATTCTCCCATTTTTCATGAATAGCCTCACTAAGCGTTTCTAAGTTTTCAGGGGGTACATCACGCGATCTTTAAGTTTTAAATAAGACCAAACGTGTTCGCTGACATTAAGATCCGGAGTCTTTGCAGGTCAGTCCATCCTATTGATGTTCTGTGCCTGCAAAAACTCTGTGATCCTTCGTGCTTTGTGAGGTCGAGCGTTGTCATCCACCAATAGAAACTGGGCTGTAATTTTGAGCAAAAGGAACAACAGTAAGTTCCAAAATTTCCTTCTGATAAACAGTAGCGTTAACCAGTGGCGTAGCCACGGGGGGGTTTTGGGGATCAGAACCCCCTCCCCATGGGTTGGGTTGGTTGGGTGATATAGGTAATGTCTTACTACAAACCTGCAATCACTCTAATCGCCAAGATTTAGCAACGCGGTCAGTGAACTTGATCTCCTACGGCAATCTTACATTAGGGTTCACCTGCAACTAAGTTCTAATTTTATTTTAGTCATTTTTGTAACAAATATTGTTCGTACCATCAGAGTGAAACAAATTAAATCTTGTTTTCTCAGTAAATAAACAATGGCTCCACTCTGCGTTACCTCAATTCGCATGCCGATTTGCCCATGCCCGCCTATTCGCTCTATGGTGTTGTAATAACCGCACACATTTTGCTCTGCGATGGGTTCTATGTTTTATAATTTCAAATGTTTGGTATAATGTTATGTTTTTGATAAAAAATTCTCACTTCAAGTTGTTTTTATTTAATGTTCTTCTCACTGTCTGTCCGAAACTCTCACCCCAATTTGTTGTCTTAAAGAGTCATTTAGTTTTCTAGCGTTCTTTGTTCTATTCTGCATAGTTTTTCTCATTAAAATTCTTTCGGTTCTTTGGTTTATTTTTTTTATATGTCCACCCCCATGCCCATAATTATGATCACTGGTAGTTTCGACGCGACGGTTGAAATTATAAATTATCTTTCGGCTGACATTGTAAATGTGCGCAATTTGCTCGTTTGACATTCTTTCGTTGAGAAGTCGAATGCAATTTTCCCTTTCTGCCGTGGTTAAACGCCTCATATTAATTAAAATTTACAAAATTATAACATTGAAATGTGTCAGATTATTTCTAAAATAATGTTAACAGTTTTTAATTCCATAGCAACAAATTTGTTTTTCCAATGCCTACTTTGAAATGGACGCGTCGCGTAGAAATTACACCCGATCATAATTATGGGCATGGGGATGGACAAAGAACTCTGTAAAACTGATTGATTCTTTGAGACAACAAACTGGGGTGTGAGTTTCGGACAGAACAGTGAGAAGAACATTAAATAAAAACAACTTAATGTGAGAATTTAATTTTACTAATAATGCCAAACCTTAGAACGCGTCGTACTCTACGTTTTTGTTTATTATCGACCCGGTATAATGTGTAAATTTCAACCTTCAAATAAAATGACCATAGAAAATCTACGTGAAATAAGGATTCCAAATCTGCAAAAATAATGAAAAACCGTCAATCCAATGTCAAGTTATAGCATTTTAAAAATTTTGCTGCCCAAATTTTATGTTGAATAGTGCGTACAAGGCCTCAAGGCCTTAATCCAAAAACTGACTAAAATAATAATAATATCTCTACCCTTCATTCTAATTACAAGGATTAGCCCAGAAGTCGAAGACTTGTGCGGGAGAGGGGGGCGGTAGGCCCTAATCACCATTCAGTGCAGGAATGAGGGAAACCTGGAAAACCTCATTAATTAGGGGGGTAGTCAAATGTGAACCGGTATCAATCTCTCACATTGACCCAAGCCAACATTCTTCCACCCTACCATACCCGCAGAGAGGGTGCCAATCTCTTCACGAATATAGCTTATATATGGTCTACCGGCTGCGGGGGTCGAACCCACAGCGATCCAGTCACCTCGATTCAAGTACTGACGCCTTAAACCGCGCGACCACTGACCGATCCAAAAAAATGTCTAGAGATATAAGGTCTATGAGAGATATTGATGTTACCTTAGTAACGAACCATATTGCAACAACCCAAAAATTTTACATACAAATTTTTTGATTTTTTGCATGATTTCATTGATCACCCCGTATATAATAAACCTATGGTCCTACAATAAATATACGTCATGCAGCTTAATCCGAAAAAAACTAGCTCTTAAAATTTGCAGGCCGCGTTCAAAAATTTGCATTCCTGTTAAAAATATTGAACTTTAAATTTTGCCTAAAAATATCTATGTGTAAGTTCGAGTGGCCAGCAGCTTATTTTAAACGAAAAAAATAATAATAAGTAGTAAAGCTTTGAAATAAATATTACCAGAAAGTTATTTTATGATTTTTAGGTTTTTCACATTAAGCTTTACATCGTGATTACAGCTGAGTATTCCGAGTCCTAAATATATATTTTTTAAAGAAGTTAGTTAAACTATTTGGTAATTATTTACATTAGTGTAAACCTCTCCAATAATAATTAAAAAATTCCTACTCCCAATTTTTGAGGGTGCTGAACACCTTCACTTTATTCACTCATCGTCGGCTAAATTACAGCAGCCGTGCCTTACCAAGACGACGCGATTTAACAGACGATGATTTAGTAGAGAAATAAAATTGGCTTTATATCATTTTCTTTTAATTAAATAACTAACTTGAGCTTATGATTGTAGATAAAACTTATTTCATTGGTGTTGTAGTCGTATTTTCTCTATTTCTAACGCATGATTTTTAAATAAATTAATTCCATACTTTTGCCGCTCACTGTAGGTATACTACAAAAGTTTGATATCAATAGGACGTACATCTTTTGAGAAAAAAATATATGTAATAAATAAATATTAAAAAAAAATCTTAATTTGACAGATCTGGATGTCTGATGGTATCTATTGATCATAATATCCTCTGAATCTGGATTGCCTATAAACATCAACGTATGACATTTTCAAATTATATAAACTTTATTTATTTTTTTCCCAATGACTTCTGCAATAAATTGGTTGTAACAAAAGGTTATTACTTTTCTGTGTTTGTGATACTTTTTTTATATGTTACAATAAAGCCAATTAGTTTATTTTCCTATATTTTTAGGTATTAACAATATTGTGTGAAACTAACTACTCAGTGAACAAAAGCCCCAACCTGCGTTGAATTACACCCACAATATCTACCCATATATTCCTTATTATTAGCTTTTGTAACATTTTTTACTGTTTAAGAAAGGTATTTTAAGCTAATATGTATCAAATCTCCTACAATTCCTATCAATGAAGTCATATGTATGTTCTCTGATACCAAACATCTAGGTATGCTAATGAACATCCACAGACAAAACTCTATTCAATAATTATCTAAAAAATTTAATATATTTACTAACCTCTGGAGTGGGAACTCGAAATTCAACCACAATAATTGAGATATTTGACTCAAGTTAAAGGAGGCCACCTGATGAAACGATCCTAATAAAACGTAGAAATAAGTGAGATCTCAATTATTGTGGTTGAATTTCGAGTTCCCACTCCAGAGGTTAGTAAATATATTAAATTTTTTAGATAATTATTGAATAGAGTTTTGTCTGTGGATGTTCATTAGCATACCTAGATGTTTGGTATCAGAGAACATACATATGACTTCATTGATAGGAATTGTAGGAGATTTGATACATATTAGCTTAAAATACCTTTCTTAAACAGTAAAAAGCCAATTAGCTTTTACAATATAACTTATGCTACAGTATAGAATTGACCAATAAAAACTTATTTTATTTCTTGGAGTTAGTATGAACATAACGGCTAATGTATTGAACAATTCATTGGGTGAAAAATTGTTAAATGTAAAACAGGTTTAACATTTAGAAATAAATATTTTTCAGAGCTGTAGATAACATTTAAGTAAAATATATTTGCACAATAGAAAATTTTGTGTGTTTTAAATATGAAATATAATATTTTAGGGGGAGATGATGGATTATTTCTAAAATATGATAAAAGAATAGAGAGCCAAGCCATAGCAACAAATAAAAGTCACAATGCTGGTGTCACATCACTTCATTCTAGCTATTTTAAAGAAAATATTTTGGTATCTGGAAGGTAATTATTTATGAACATTTTATTTATTATCAGTGATAACATTTTGGAAGTGGCTATAGTTTTCTATAAAATTGAAGCAGCTATTACAACTTATATTCCCTGTACTTAATTTCTAAGATTTGTTTTACTGTTTTATTGTGAATTTCTTCTATATTGAAAGAGAATAAATTCAAATAGTAAGGGGTTTATTAACTTAGTTTGCATAATAAAAAATATCTCACACTGAAAATGTAGACAATAATTATTTACGATTACAAACATTATAACACTGAACAAATGAACTGATTTTGCCATCCATACATGCAATCGTAAGAAATTAGATACCTAGTGGAAATGTTACATTATGGATGTCTCACAAAAAACATTACAAACCAGTGGTGGGAGATTGTGTTCTCGTCTGTCTCATACACACTGTAAAAATTCTTTACAGAATTTTTCAGATAATGCTATAATTCTATTCGGCGCTAGTTTTGTAGTTGCATACAGAAAATAAATCAAATAATTTTGAGAAGAATTTTGCCTGTCCGAGAAAGTGCGCAGTGTACAAATTGGACTAATAATAATTACTATAGTTGTGATAGTTATTATGTGCTGTGCTGTGTAAACATATATTTATGTTATAATAACCTTTCCTTCAATATTTCACAAAATATAATCTCTCAACAGATGGTGCCACATAATTTTACTATGAATTTTATAATTTTTATTCATAAATTAACTAAAAGAACCATTTTACACACAAAAGATTTCTTCCGAAAATTATAACGAAAATTATGAGATAAATTTTTGCTATAATTCTTGTGTGTGTAAAACGGTTCTACATTTTTCTAACAAAAATTACCAACAAAATTTGATAAGTAATATTGCTGAAATTTATTTGTAGTGTCATACGGCTTGTAGATATTAGCTTTGTTCGCGGTAGTGATTCCGAATATATCCTGAATTAATACTGAATTTATACCGCACATATCAAATGCGCATGAAAAATTCTGAATATGTTCTGAATTTCTACTAATCAGTTCAGTTTGGAGTTCTGTGATCACAATTTCAAATTTAAATTAACAATATTATCTGCCATTTTCTTTTTGTATCGTTTCCTTTTTTTTAATAAAATAGATTTTGTAATAGAAGTTATAGTGGGGTAGTCATAACTATTCGTTGTATTAGATTCGATATCTTATTATCATGACAAGATGTTTAATTGTTTAATAAATTATATACAGTGTGTCTCTCATAAAAACCAACAGAGCAGGTCCATGTAGGGGTGTCCAAAGTATGGTAATTTAACCAAATTTACTTATATGCAAAATTGCACTTCTGGGGAGTGATTAGTCCCCAAAGTGGGGCTTTAAATGTCGAAAAAAAAATCTATACGATACTTTATCGTAGAAGAATCAAATTTAGGTTTATTACTGGTCTTTTTTGAACATGAGTTAAAGTTAATTAAATCACTACAAGGTGTTTATTTGGAGGCAACTCACCCCTAAAATTGTGCTAAACTTTTTTTCTCATTGACCAAATGAGATCGAGGGACGATAATGCAAAATGATTTAAACCTACTAGATATCAATATGTAAATTAGATATTGGAAAGGAAAGTATGTGCGTATAGGGTCATAAACTTAATTTTTATTCAAAAACTACCTACTAATTACTTATCACCAATTTGTCCCCAATTTGTTTCAAGCAACATTGACAATAGAGGTCAAGTAGACGTGGTATACACGGACTTCTCTAAGGCATTCGACAAGGTTAATCATGAATTATTAATATATAAACTTGACCATTTGGGTTTTAGTAATAGTTTACTTGGACTATTCCGATCATATCTTTCGCAACGTAAATTATATGTTTCATACAACGGTTTTAAATCTAATACTTTCTTAGCCACTTGGAGGTTGGATCCTTGGGTGTACCCCAAGGATCCAACCTTGGACCTCTTATTTTTATTTTATTTGTTAACGATTTGTCTCTGTCACTAAGATCTAATCATTTGGTTTTTGCTGACGATTTAAAACTCTTCTTAAATATACATTCTATAAGTTACTGTTTAAATTTACAGGTAAGTATTGATTTAGTTGAGGAATAGTGTTCCAAAATCAATTGCGAATTAATGTTGACAAGTGCAAAATATGCTCATTTACTCTTAAAACTCAACCTATTTTATTTAACTATAATCTCAACGTCTTAAACGTTGCAATAGTATTAAGGACCTTGGAGTTATCATGGATGACAAATTATCTTTTTCCAATCACATTAATCAAATGGTTAACACTGCATATAAAACATTGGGCTTTGTTATTAGAAATTCCTCAAATTTTAATGACGTTGCTGCTTTAAAATGCCTCTATTATTCTCTAGTACGCTCGAAACTTGAATATTGTAGTATTATTTGGTACCCGTTTTATAGAACGCATATAGATTTAGTGGAATCAGTTCAAAGGCATTAGTTTTTATCTTACCGTACTGATGGTTACTATCCACCTAGGGGATATAACCACAGTTTGTTGTTACAAAGATTTAGTTTTGATTCTTTACATACCAGAAGAGTGCTTGATAGTTTGTCACTCTTATTTAAATTATTTCAAAAACTAATTGATTCAGCATCTATGATGAATAAGTTTGACCTCGAGTTCCTAGACTTGGATCACGGATCACTGTATGTTCTATTGTCATAATGTAAGAACTAATTTAGGTATGAAATCTCCAGTATATGTTATGTCTATCAATTTTAATCAAATATCCAGCTTATGTGATTTAAATACCTGTACTCTTAAAAATTTATTATTGGTGGGATCTCAATTTTTCGTGATATTTAGGTTAATTAATACTTGATCTGTAGTTGTGTTGTTTGTTGTGGTATAAATTTCTGTACAAACTGTTAGTATTACTTACACTTATCACACTGACGTATTGTATGTAACTTATTAAGTTACCTTTATTTTGTTAGAAATATTCTCACACTTTTTTTTTATTTTGTCCTGTAAATGGATTATTTCTGTTGGGCAATAAATGCATTATTATTATTATTATCAAAAATTGCAGGAGACAACAAACATTCTTAATTCAACAGGCATTCAAAAAGATTTTTTTTTTCAATCAAAAAGTTAACCTCAAAAAATGTAAAATAATATACATGGGGTACTTTATTCATCAGCTTAAACACCTTTCCAAATTTTACTTCTCAATTTCACTTTCTCACTTTTTTGCATATTATTCGGGATCACCCTGTATAGAGATATTTGATGAAGTTGGGCCATTCATATGAAATCATTTTAATAGATTAATATAATGTTTCTACATATAAATATTTTTTAAAGTAGTCCGAGTATGTAACAGTAACACATCTAGATCCAGTCGTCCATGCACTGAAATGTACGAAAAACTACATTTCAGTGAGTCCATGCAACAACTAGGTACTAAAATAGTAAAATACGCATGCGTCGGATTAAAAATTCTGTCTCAGGTCCGGGGATACATGGGACGGATTCAGAACACGTTCAAAATCTAATGTCTGAATTAGTTCGGGATTGCTACCGCGAACAAAGCTATTATAACTATAATCGAAAGTGAACGTCTCTATAAACTAAACTGGTATTTTGTTTCTTTCTAAACTAATTTAATTATACTTTGGTCAACATTGACTACATTTCTATAGGTCTTCAACAGTAGAAAGAAAACGAACCAAAATCTACCGATAAATTTAAAAAAAAATTAACTATAATTTTAATTTTATGCTATGATGGTGAACCAAGTATAAAATATTTGAAAATATTATAGTGACTTGAAAAGTCCTCAATCTTACAAATGTTATTTATAAAAAATCACAGGTTATACTACAGGTAAATGGTAGTTTGATACTCTGCAGCATTAGTTCTTGTTAATCATTGTACGTGTCGTTAATTGTAGGGTCTTTTCAGGAGGGAATTTGGCACATGATTTATATGTATTACTAGGGCGATACGTGTATTTAAAGTTATAAAAATTGCTACTAAAAATTAGTCAATTTGGAACTTTCGTTTCAGTTTACGTTTGCATCACAAGGAAATGTAAAGTATTTAACGTTTGTTTACATGCCATCACAGCACAACGAGACATGTTATTAGTTGAGAACCGCAAAAACAACAAATGACTAGATGAACTAAATCTCTTTAAAATATGATTTGTAGGCGAATTCGCTTCGGTAAGAGACGAATTCGGAACTGAGTGACGTATTGCGCAGTAGATTCTAATTTCAGCATACTTAGCCGACGTCTTTTTATTATGTGTTCAAGCAACTACTTATTGCATAACGTTTACTGAAAACAAATTCATAACTTTACTGGTCGAATATTTCAGACAGTTTGAAATCAGTCCGGATCCGTAAGGTGCATGGACCGTAAAACAGACCTATAATTTGTATTTCCAATGATCAAATTCAAACTATGCCAAAGCTTGCATTTACTATTTAAATTCATCTTAAAGTAGTTAGAGATTGCGCGAACCAAGCTATTTCTGTAGACCGATTGAGCTAAATGTAGAGTGTTTGAATACCTCAACATATCTAGATGTTTCAAAAGCGATGTGTTTGATCATCATGCAGTTAAACTGTAAGTTCGAGAATAAATGTTCGAAATGTGCTGATTCTGATCATGTTGCTGAAAATTGTCCAAGTATAAATTGTTAGAAATACACTTAATTTCAAGGAAATAATAAAATATATTTAATTAATTTACAAGTTTTAATACTGAGATACAAAGTGTTTATATAAGTTCGATAGTTCCAGCTAATCAGGCCGTCTGCAGTCGAATGTGTTGCTTCGTTGTCTCGTCTACCCTATCCCGAGGAATTTGTTTATTTTCTTTAGCCCTCGTCTCACGGTACTTCTCGGGTTAAGTGGTGACTATCGATCCTTGGTTTCTAACACGACCCTTCCTGACATTAGAGTGTCCCACTCTAGCCAGAGCAAACACCAGATGCCCAACCCGCATTGCTCTGTCCAGAAAAAAAAAACAAAAATTTCAGGCCTGTTTGTTTTTGCTCTGTATACTTACGACGGGCTTATCACTGTAACTTATCCACGGCCGCATTTTCTCCGACCCTGCAGTCGCCTTAGATGGTACACGTGAACCCATACCACCAGGTATGTCAGCAACCTCGTACCCATTTTCCAGTACTTTGGTCACTCTAAACTGCTCTCGCCGACGCCATACCAACTTGGTGCCGATGTTTGAATTGACCATAACTCGCAGCAGTACCAAATCTCCTTCCTCATAGCTCGGTCCATTAATGCGATTTGTATTAGAGCGGATACTGTTTTTCTAAACTGTCCACGATGGGAAACACGGAATTGTATGAGGGTCTCAATAGATGCCTCTCCAATGGCTTTACATATGGAGCCGTTGATACCTAGCTGTAAATTAGGAATGTCCTTGTCCCATTCGTTATTAAACCCATTACCTCTTATTGTGGCCAGGGAGTCTATTATTACCTTATTATACCGTTCCACCTTACCGTTTCCCCTTGGAAGAGTCACAGCCTTGAGATCATACTTCATTTTATGATTCACTATAAATTTCGAAAATTCCCCTGACGGAAAAGATTTGTCTTGATTGCTAATTAGTTGACGACAAACATCAAATATCTTTTAAAGCCCCTATAGGAGCGTCGGTATTGGTATATCTAATAAGATATAGCAGAGTAAATTTTGGAAACTGTTTGGCGTTATACGATAAACTTTTACAACCTGAATTGCGAATTATTAAAAACTTCTTTATTTTTGTTACTGTTACCTGACTTTAAAATTTCATTTTTTAGCAGTTCATCGACTACCTCCCTTATCGCTCGACACTCGGGTTTAGCAAACCTTCTGGCCCTACTTGTAATCGGGGGTCCTACAGACTTTTTTTAACTTTACCTACTCTCTACTCTGACAGAGTTGTGACTATGCACGAGCTGGACTCGTTAAGTAGTATGCCCCGCCTTTTGGCCATTCACCTTTACGTTTATCAGTGATTGACTAATAAAGTTTATTGATTGTATACTACCTTACGTAAACTGTAAATATTCCCTGATTTATTTTTTTTTTTAACTTGCAATAAAATTAACAGTTTTGTATCCTAATGCCGGTGGCTTCTTAAGCCCCGGTGCTTATTTTCCTTTGGACAATCGCGACTCAAATGTCCGATGACATAGCAATTATGGCATTTGCGATTGTTCATATTGTCACTAGAGCGCCTGTTATATGGTACGGTGGATGTAGAGCCCGCAATTAATAAGCTTTTTTTAAAAAAAAATTTGCTTCATCTATAAGGCGCAAATGATGAGCTAAAACATGTGGATCTTTAACACCGGCCGCATCGATGGTAAATTTAATTTGAATGTTATTAATTCCGCTCATGATTAAATTAACAAGGTTCTCATCGCTAAGCGGAATTTTTAATTTATGCACGAGTGCTAATTTTCAAAATACTTATTCGTACAAGGGTTCGGTAGGTTGCGCTACGCAGGCCATAACGTCTTGTAATAATTTATAGAGATTGCGCTTCGGCCGATTTTCTTGGAGTATGGCATTCCATTGTGGTCAAGTAAATAATCGCGTTGGAAGTCCCCTAAACCAAATCTCAGCTGTTCCTTTTAATTTTGCCATGGCCAGGTGGGTGGTTGTTTTATCGTCCCATCCGTGTATCAGGACAAATTCGTTTACAGCATTTAACCACTCGTTCACGTCATGCAGTAATGGGTATAATATTTGTTGCAATTGAGACATTACTTACCCCCAAGTATTGTTTGCAGCCAGCCATTTACTTTCACATACAACGGCGTCACCTATCTGAGAAACGCTCTCTGCTACAGCGTCTGTGGACGAAGACGCCAAGGTCATCCTCGTCCTCCTCTGCTATCGCTCCTGGAGCGCGTCCACCTACGATACGGGTCGCTGCGGCGGGAGTGTCCACGTCGACGATGGCGGCTACAATTTCTGCCATCCCTCCTACTGTCGAGATCCTCCTCGGAGCTAGAGGTAGCTCTTCGGGAACGATGTTGGGGTAGGCCTCGAGCTCCTACAGGTGAATTTCCATGCCTTGCATGCAAACTTTTGTGTTGTTTCGTCAAGTTTTCCATTTTAATTGATTCGCTAAAATTTCACTTCAAAACACAAGCACACGAGTTCAGATCCCACTTTCTGATGTTAGAAATACACAAATTATAAAATATATTAAATTAATTTACAAGTTTTAATACTGAGATACAAAGTGTTTATATAAGTTCGATAGTTCCAGCTAATCAGGCCGTCTGCAGTCGAATGTGTCGCTTCGTTGTCTCGTCAACCCTATCCCGAGGAAATTGTTTATTTTCTTTAGCCCTCGTCTCACGGTACCTCTCGGGTTAAGTGATGACTATCGGTCCTTGGTTTCTAACAAAATATTAGATGCTTAAACTGTGTTGCAGCAAAACAAAAATTAAAATTAGATTTGATGTCAATCATTCTACTTATCATTTGAACTGTCCTGTCTAAGTTTTTCTAATGAGCAAACTAAAATCGTTTCTGACTCTGTATGTGACACTGAAAACTTGGTTTTCTGCTGACACTGAAGATGATTTGTTTTGTACACCTAATTATAGTCTAATAAGAAGTGATCGCAAGTCGAGAGGTGGCGGAGTTGCATTCTATATAAAGTTGTCTCTCTACAAGTCATGTTCTTTGATAACTATACAGAGTAATATTGACTATGCGATACAATATCTAATTATCAAATTTAAACAAGGTGCCTTAAGTTGTGCTTTGGGAGTTTTTTACAAAGTTCCTAGTTCTAATTATTCAAATTTAAGCATTTTAGCTGATGTATTTGATTCCTTTATTGAGAACAATATTTGTAATTTTATTTTAATGAGCAATTGTAATATTAATTTGTTAGAAAACGCCCCTGATGCTATCTTTTTGAATAATTTGTTACTCACTTATGATTGTACACAGCATATTGTTGATCCTACAAGAATTACTAGAGATTCTGAGTCCCTATTGGATTTAATTATAACTAATTCTGACTTAAGTATTAAGAATGTGGAAGTTTTAGATAGTAATTTTTCAGACCATAACGTAACATCCTGTGATATTGAATTCACTCATAATGAATCTAAATATGTCTTAAAAGTATTTCGCTCTTATAAGAATTTCAAATTGGATGCTTTCAATTATGATCCCGCGAATATTAATTGGAATTATATTTATAACATTAATTCTATAATAGGAAAAGTATAATTTTGCAATGAATGTTTAATTAATCTTTTCGATAAGCATGCTCCCATTACGAAACACTATTTTAAACCTAATAAAAAGAGAGAACCTTGGTTTACCAATACGTTAAGGGAAATAAATAAAATTAAAGATAAGGCTTGGTTAAGATATAAGGAAAGTAGGAATACTGCACATAGACAATTTTATTGTGATATTCGTAATAACAATGCTCTAAAGCAAGAACGAATCAGCTTTTATTCTCGTAATGTCAGCAATATAAAAAATAATCCTAAGGAATTATGGGCAAAATTAAAATCATGGGATATTGTAAACAACAAGTTAAATTTCGATCTTCCAGAAGATATCTGTGATGCTACCAAAATCAACAATTATTTTATCGTTTCTACGCCTAGTTTGTGTGCTGATAATGAGTTTAACAACTCATTTTTTAATTCTAATTTTAAAGAGTCTCCAGTTTACTTATCCTGTAAATACTGATAAAATAGAAAATTTAATTCTCCAACAAAAACCTCATAAAATGGGTCCTGATCAAATTTCTGGTAAAATGCCCAATTATCTTTAAGATGGGTGTCAGCACCGTTAACGCATATTATTAATTCATCTTTAGAAATAGTGATCTATTGATATTAATTGTCTAATTGCTAAGTTGCATTATTATGGTACCTATTAATGGAAATATTCTTTGTTGGTAGAGAACAATTTACCATGATAAACACATGCTCTTTATATTGACGTCTCAATGTCGAGCAGTGTGCTCAGGTGTCCCCCAAGGCTATATTTTAGGACCTCTCCTATTTAATATATTCACTGCTGATTTGTCTAAACTTTGCCTTGATTCTAAACTTAATATGTATGCTGACGATATACAGCTTCTTTATAGCTTTCGGCCATCTGAATTATATATTGCAGTAGAAGCTATAAATAACGACTTAAAACACATTTATGATTGGACTCAACAAAATACTCTGTTAGTGAATCCCATTAAAAGCCAGAATATTTTTTTTGGGACATCTTATCAATTAAGACATGTAGATATAGATGAAATAAGTATTAAAATTAATAACAATAATATCCCTTTTTGTAATGTAATAAAGAATCTTGGTGTGTTTTTTGACTTCACTAAGCTTTTTTAATCATGTAACAAATATTTGCCGGAGAGCATATTCTTGCCTAAAACTGCTGCATTCCTTTAAAAAAGATTTAGATTGGCATTCCAAGATTTTGCTTATTGAAACTATGGTTCTTTCTCACTTACATTATGCAGACGTTGTTTATGGTCCCTGTACAAGTCAAGCTGACAAACATCGTTTACAAAGAGTTCAGAACTCTTGTGTCAGATATTTTACTACTGTTCCACAATATAGTCATATTTCTCCTTATCTGCGCTATTATAATTTGTTGAACATGTCTGAAAGGATCATTCATATTGTTGGCTTTATTTTGAATGTATTGAATAGCAATAGGCCTGCATATCTATATAGTAAAATTAACTGGGATCAGAATTCAGTCAAGAGATTTGAGACAGGTCGAAAAAAAAATTTGCATTTCTTCTCATAAGAGCAAACGATTTAAATGTACTTTCTCTTATATGGCTTCATACATTCTTAATAATCTGCCGGCTCACTATCACAATCTCTCGGTAATGACTATAAAAAAGAAATTAAAATTGGACATACTTTCTTCTGCCATTGAACATTTCAATATTCAATTGTTTTAAACTGAATTTGACATTTATTATTTTGTTTGTATCCTTGATGGATTGTACTTTTTTACAATAAACCTTTTATTATTATTATTATTATATTTCAATTCTTTTCAGTTATGATGAATATATAAGATTGTGGGACATCAGAAAGATGAAAAATGAAATAAATTCTATTAAGATGCCTGGTACACTATGGAGATTAAAGTGGAATCCAATATTTCAAAATTATTTATTAGCAGCTTGCATGTTGGGTGGTGTACACATTGTAAGGCTAGAAAATGATTATGATATGTATATTACTGGAAGCTACTATGAACATAAAAATATTTCCTATGGTGCAGATTGGTCTTACTTAGAAAGCGATTTGTGTAAAGAACTTGCTTCTGATGCCAGTTCAATTTTGGCTACATGTTCTTTTTATGACCATTTATTGTGTGTTTCAAAATATATTTCATTAATATAATGTATTATCATAACTATTAATAAAAACTTTACTTAAACATATTTTGTTTTTGTTCCACTAATTTATTTTTCATGAGAAGTAGACGTAGTTTTATTGAGAAAGCAGTTTAGGACCAGAGACGATAAGTATCACGTCAATAATTCTTTATGAACAACATCATTCTTAATTAAGAATGTTTTAGGGATTTATGAAAACTATAAAACAACTTTGAAATTCACCAGAACAACAAATATTTATTAAAACACGAAAGTAATTTCAATAATACAAAAATAATAACACTAAAGATTCTAATCTAAAATATCGAAGCCAAAATTTATTAACAAATATCTGTTTTGATTATAATACTTAAGACGGGGTAATTTCGTTTATTTTATTATAGACGAAGCAATTGGTTGGCCACTGCTATAGTGGCATCCACCTATTGGCTTCTAAGGTGCTGGACAAAACCAATCACGAAACTATTACAAATTTTGTTATTGACTGTTTTCATTATACAGGGTTAACTATGACTAAGTACAAAAATTTTAACCACGTGCTCAGGGAGGCCTAAAAGACAATAAAAAATTTATTTCGGAATTCTAGCTCGATGTTAAAAAATGGGGCAAAACCCTCTTTTCCTACGGAAAGTCGGCGCCTATGTCATCAGTCATCGGCCAAGGCTACATATGTCAACTAGGCATATGTTCTGTGCAACTAGGTACCATGCGGTCGTTTCTCACAACGTTCCAACGTTGCCGAATGTAGAAACAACGAAAGTAAACATTTTTATTAATAATAATACCTAAGTACCTGATAGATAACAGTTAATCCGGTTAGCTACAGTATTTTGCATTCGTTTTTCGTTCCAAACTGCCAAAACTTCATTTTCACTCATTACAGGTCCGTCAGAATTACTCGCCACAAAATACACACTTCGCGTAGATGCAGTTAATAAAATTGCCCATTTATTTTAAGAAAATTGATTGTGAAAGAAATACTAACAGAAAACTTCGAATACACCCGTGACAGTTTTTAATTTATAAAATTTTGTCCAATAACGGTTACTCCACTGCATTGCTCTCAACAGTCAACTCTAGGAAATATCTCCACGTACGTTTAAAGCAAATTGTGGAAAACTACACATGTCCCAATATATCGCAACCATCCATTACTTAATGAATAAAACGTTAAACGTTTAAAACTGAAACTGTCACTAAAAACGGAAAACTAAAATTACATTGTCAACGCCACCATTCAGTCTTCGGTCCGCTACACCGAGAACTTAATATTCTTCAGATAAATATTCTTATGGCAATCAATATAATCAATATTATCTTCTTTTATGTACGATCGTGGGTTTCTTCATTCTAGTATTGTTTTGACACTTCCTCCGTGACATGGGGTTACACGCACATAGCACTTGTCAGTCGATATAAACCTATACTGTGTTGTTGGTTGCATTGTGTCTAATACTCTACAAATGTCAAACAGCAGTAGTGGTCAGAAAAGTAATATTACAGAGCACTGTGAACGCCTCGGGAAATTTAAAATAATAATACTACAATATTATTATATGCAAACATGGTCGATTATTGTGTGGACAATTATTTTGTTAATAAAATTTCTTACTAAGTAGGCATAAATATATGTTTTGTAAAATGTAGATCAGAAAGAATGTAAGAAGAAGAAGAAGAGGTGTGTCAGAGTTGAGTTGTTGTCGTAAAGATAGTAAGTGCGAAATAAAGAAAGTAGTAAAACGTTATTGGGTATTTATTTAATTAACAAAGAAAATATTACCCTAACAATTGTTAATATCGTTACTATTATTAGTTTTCAGTATTTGCTTTTCGCACATTCAAATTCGTGTAATTGCGGAAATTACGGATATGGTACTAATTTATGGGAAGTACGACGAAAGTGCATATCGTGCAGCAGCGGAATATCAAAGACGTTTTTCAAATAGACAGAATATGCCAAATCCTCGTACATTTGTACGAATTGTACAACGTCCACGAATGTTGTTTTACACGTGCTGGAGTTTTAAATACGTATGTATCTAACTTGAAAATAAAAAAGAACCAATTCCATAGTTTTTAAAATTGTATGAAACTTCTTTTTTAGTGACATAAAAATAAAGCATTTTTAAACTACAATAGATATACCTACAGAAAAAAAGCATTTTTTTATTTATGAAATGGTCGAGGGAAACCAAGACGTCCCCAGCAAGTATAACAATTTTTACAACAACAAGTTATAATGTAAACAAGTTAGAAAACAGAAAATAATTAAACTAAACGCGGTGCTCTGTCACTACCTTTGACAACTTTCACTTTGGCAGAACATACCTAACCTCGAAGCTGACAGGCGGCATAGTCGCCGAGAAATTAGGGGTTAATAAGGTTTTGAAAAATTTTTTTCGCTTTATAAATAAGTTTGGAATTTTTTTGAAGGGTGATACCGTTAATTCTGATTTTTTCCTATCCCCTCTTAAAATATTTGTACTAAGTCATAGTTAACCCTGTATAATGCCCGATCACGATGCTTCAGATAAAGTTCTTGTAATGCTAAATGATGCAGCCGAGAACGACGTAATGTTGCCAGCGACACGAAGCCATGTGATTTGCAGCCAATTAAATTAATCATATTTCCTCTCTTTTCACCAGTTTTCTCTGTTAAAGCATCGTCGGCTAAATCGCAGTAGCCGTGCTTATTCTAGTATGCTCCTATGCCCGTTTGCTGTGACTCACCGCACGTGGCAGCACCCTACAGCACAAATGACGTAGTCGGACATAAACTGTTTTTTTTATGACAGACTGTATTCGTCGATTGTTTCATTGTTTCTTTTTAATATCACACACACTTTTTGATTATTGTCTATTGTGTGAAATTTGCAACAAATTCATGGAATTGTTTTTACCAAAAACAAATACCTATCTACATGTTCGTATGAGTGACAGGTTTAATGCAGTTTTGATAAAAAAGTAATTGGAATATACTTTTTTAATATATTTTAGGATGTCTACGAATACGTTTAAATTTGCAGAAGTACATATAATAATTCAGAGCCAACTCCTTTTTAAATAAAGTATAAAAATATCAACCATTAATCTAAAAATTTAATCGATTTTGAAATATCTACTTTTTAGCAACTGACTGCCTAGACCAATAGCAAAACATCTAGAGTTCAAACCGAGCTCAGTGGACGTTTTAAACACGGTTTAAACAGCTACCGATTTGAACACATTTCGTCGCAAAAAACAGCTATAGTCGTCAATTGTTTCATAGAAATTATGACAATAGATCTAGAAGTCTATGGTTATGACAAATGTTTCTGTTTGCGTCTCATTTTTAAATTTATAAATTGATACAACCCAAAATAATAAGTATTGTGTTTTTATGGTGAAAGTGTAGGAGTAGCAGTATTTGGTACGACTTATTTTGCCCACAAAAAAAATAATTATTGGTTAATAATTTGTCTGCTGGGATTCGCTTATTCTTTTGTTTATTTCTATCAATTATTGCAATTTTAGTGATGATGAAGGAAGGAAGTCAATATTTTGAAAAGATGAGGATAAGTTTAATTAGTTTGTTAATGTCGGTCAAAAAGTTGGTGTCTAGGTCGCTTGTTTGTCTGTCCAGTTTGGTATGTAGTCGACGCGGCCGCATCAAGTTGTTGAGTCGCGTTGGTATACTGTAAGTCTCGTAGTATGTCTACGTTTTTCCCGTACCAGGGCGCAGCGGTAGCTGTGTGTAAAGCTATGTTTTCAACAGCCTGGAGTGACTTTATGTGGATTTTTGAGGCATATATTAGCTGCGATTGAAGTACCACCTTCATAAGCGTTCTCTTATATTATTATTAATTTTGACTTTCCACCTGTTGCACCAGGTTTCACGTTGATCTAAAGAGTTTTGTAAGTGTAGTCCTGCTTCTTATGTTAGTGCTGTTATAGTCATGCTGTCAGCGTATAGTATGTGTTTGTGTTCGGGGTGTGGTAAGTTCTAAGTGAGTGAGCCAAAAGCTAGCCCTCCACTGCGATCCTGTGGTCTATTGTGACTAACATACTTATTACACTTCACCCAACAGGTTTAGCCTCTTTATGAAGCCAATAACTTTATTAGGTGAGATTCTGTCCAGATCTTCTGGCAAGAGATGCATTTTGCCAAATGTGTGGTATGTCGCTGTTGTATATTGTGTAAAGGTGTGAGGATATAACGGTACCATGGAGGACGCCTGCTTCTATGAGTCAGGTTTTGGAGAATGTTTATTGGCTTTGGATTTGATTAGTTTGGTAAAGGATGTGGGATAATGGTTAGTGAGCATTTTCATCAGTAGGCCTTTATATCGAAGGCCTTTGCGACATCTAAGAAAACAGCTCCACTGTCCCTGTTGAAGGCCGCCGTGATGTGCTCTGTCAGGCGTAAGATCTGGAGTTCGGTGGTGAGGCCGGAGCGGAAAGCAAACTGTTCGTCGGGAATGGGTTTTTAAGCGGGTTAGGATAATGTTTTCTACCATTTTGATCATAGCCGAGAGTAGGCTAATAGGCCAGTAGTTGGATGGGAAAGTGGTCTTCATTAGGTTTGGGTATGAGTATGATGTTTGAGTTTTCCAGCGTGTAGGGAAGTATCTGGTAATAATCTTTTTAGTGTAGTGTTATGTATTTGGTCAGTTCCGAGGGCTCTTCTGTTACGTAAGTGTCGTATTATTTGTTTGACTTCGTCTGGAGTGGCATATGGCAGGTTGTATAATTTCATTGTCTAAGATTTCTGTTGATGCACCTGGCCACGTGGTCGACCAACCGCTCAAACACCACGTCCTCGTTTGGCAGCTGTGTCCGTCTACACTGCTGTTATAGCCTGTCGGCCTTTAGTCTTTTCTTGGTCCATGTAAACTATCTCTGCTACCGTGGATTGGGGGAATCTAGCGACGGGCGGGCAACCGTAGAGCCTTCTACATCTTCCAGAAGCTGTTGTCTTGGGGGTCCAGCGACTCCAAGTGTCTAGCCCATCTTTCCTGGGCCAGCTCGCTCAGGAATGTGTGGTATTCCTCGCCTTTGTCTGTCAGAGGTTTTGTTAATATTGTATGGTCAATTGGGGCGTTAGGATATATGACAACGCCGTCTTTAATCAGTTAGGCTTTGTTATCGTGTATTTGCTGCGTCGTCAAGAGTTTTTGTTTTTGTAACTAGCATTCCTGTTTGCAGATGATTACTGGGCGTATTTGGGTTAGTTTTTCTGTCTGTACTTGTGTTTGCGTGTTTTGTTGTGTACTTGTGATCAGTTTTTGAGTCTGGGGGTGTACGTTGTTTTTTTTTGTGTTGTGGTTTGGCGTTTGGGTTCGTAAGAGGCAACCACGACCTTACCTTAACGTACCCTCTCCCGCACCAGTCCACTGAATCATTTGGCTCGATGACCACATAATCCCAAAAGGCCACTCCTCAGGACGCGAGTGGCCCGTCACCTACGCCCGTGACGACGACTAGCCCCCGGGGGGTTAGACTAGCCGGTGGAGAAAAAAATAGGAAGACAAGAAGAGACCTCCTACCGGCGGGGGTCAGTCAGAATAAGAGGAGGTTCCACAAAGCACCTACACCAGCCACGCTTGTGGTCGAGGTCGACAAAGCATGGGAACCACTTTCACGAAATTGTCTAGACCTACAGCGATGGAGGCAGGACAAAGAGGGACAGTCCCCCTCTGTCCCAAATCGTTGGGGTTTTTGTGGTTTGGCGTTTGTGGTGATGACATTATTATTATTATTAACAAATAATTAGAGTTGAAGCTAAAAGCTTGTTGTGCTCTAAGAACAAAAGATAAATTCATCCTATAAAAGGCTGATAACATAGTAAAAACAATTAATACAAAAAAAAAACAGAAGAATTCAAAGTACAATATATATAAATACTATAAATATTAGAAATTAATAAGAGACATTGGATGTTGATTAAAGCGATGGTCAAGTCTATTCTTAAAAGAATTTAGAGACGGTGCTGTAACCACATTATCTGGTAAATCGTTCCATAGATCGAATATCCTGTTGGGTAGAAAATGTTGCCTGTTCCGTGTACGAAAGCTTTCCTTTTTAAGTTGAATGAATTGCCTCTAAGACGGGGGTCAGGGTTTAAGTCAAACCTCACGTGTGGGCAGTACAGTTCGCCATGCAGGATCCTATAAGTTGTGGTCACCTCGAATACGCCTATTTTCCAGGGATCGAAGACGAAGACGCCGAAGACGTTCTTCATACGAAAAATATTTAAGACCAATTGGAAGTTCGGTGGCTCGCCTCTGAACTCCCTCTAGTCTTGCTTTAATAGTGGAGACCATATGACCACCGAGAACTCCAAACGGGGGCGAATGTATGATTTGTATAACTTCAAAAATGTATCCATGGTAAGATTACTGAAAGATTTTCTGATCATAAAAATCAATTGATTACATTTTTTTTCACTGCTTTGGCACCTTGCACTCCATGAGAGATTTTCCGTTATAATTATTCCGAGATTATTTTGTTGTGAAACGCTTGGCAATTCTGTATCATCTATATTGTATACTACTTTAGGATTAGTTCTAGACATATGGAATACACAACATTTAGAAGGATTTAGAGGTATGCACCAGTTGGAACACCAATTACTAATAATATCTAGATCATCTTGTAGGTGAAGAGATGATGATGAAAATAATTTAAGATCATCTGCATATGATAACACTTGGAGTACACGTAAACATATACTAGGAACAGAATTGGTCCAAGGACCGAACCTGGTGGAACACCACTCAATACTTGTCTTCTGTCAGAAAAACTCTCAGCAATTCAAACTATAAATTCACGATCTTTCAAAAACGATTTTATCCAGTTTAACAGCTTACCACGCACCAGGGACCCGGACCGTACCGTTTTTGGACAGAAAACCGGACCAGAACCGTAATTTTTGTGGACCGGAACCGAAACTGAACACATATCTCATGTTTTAGTTTATTCCAAGTGTCGAACCCGAACCGGAAAAAATTAAAACGGTTTTTTGGGTTAATTTCGGTATTTCTTAAGCTTCCGTTGTTGTTGTGTTTCTATGGATTTATCTACCGTCAAGTGCTTAGAGAATAGAGAGTCTTTATTTTTTATAAATCCATGTATATATTTATTTCATTTCAACTTATACCTGCTTATGACATGTACCAATTTTATCTAGGACATGTAGGTACAGGGTGTCCAGCGTAAAGCTCTCACTCGATTTGTGGCTTTAATGTCATAGTTACAAAAAAATGTCAAATACAAAAATTGTGTCATTTTTATAGATGATTCGACGTGCCTTAGAGAAAACAATAGAACATCGAATTAAAACAATTATTTACCGTAGCTAATTTTTTTTAAATGCAAAAGTCTATGTATTTTTTTAAATTTTAAAAAGCATAGAATTCTGATTACATCCATATTATATACTTATATATTTGTTCCAGTGGTTACTGAGATATAAAGGAAAATGTATTGATATATCAGATATATTCTACATTATCTTGAGCAACACGAAAATATTTAGGTACATTTTTTTTAAACTAAAATTGAAAAAATGTAATATATACGAAAGATAAGGGCAACATGTAGTATGACGAAAGACGAAAAAACAGACAATTTTTTGTGGCCATAGCCTGCTTCAATAAAAAAAATGTTGTATCCGCCTAGAGGGCGCAGCGAAATTCATACGATATTTCAAAAATCTGTTTATATCAGGTGGAAGGTATCAATTTTGCAATAAAAATTTATTACCAATAAGTTTTCTCTATCTCTTAAAATAAAAAAGTTAAGACAACCTTAAAATTTGGGCACTTTACAGGTTTTTTTGTTATTACTCATAAAGTTGACCATGGATCTCAAATTTGTTTTTACGAGCATAAAGACCTCCAAAAATGCAACAAAAACAATAAAATATTTGACGTGTCTCACATATTAAGCGAGATACATGTGGCCCTCTTGTGTGATACAGCCTGTATATAGGACATACAAATTTCAATGCCATACTCGTGGAGTAACTTAATAAATTATTGTACTTAAGTTTTGCTAGTAGAATTTTACATATGCATAATTAAATGAAAAAAAATTAAAAGCGATCATAGGAATTTCACTATAATTGTAATTATATTACGTCACAAGGGAAAACCGATAAGAACCCTTTGGACCGAAAAAACTATTCAGAACTGGACCGAAATATCAACTAGTGAACCGTAACCGAACCTAAACCGAAATGGTACTTTTCTTACTGAACCGTAACCGGACCGGTACCGTTATTACATTTAGGTCCGGGTCCCTGCCACGCACACCACAATGTTCAAGTTTATATAATAATTGCGCATGCGGCACTATCAAAAGCACGAGAAAAGTCCAAGTACAAAACGTCTATAGGTTGTCCAGTGTCTGCCCACAAGGTCCAAGAATTAATAGCTTGAAGTAAATTGGTAAACACTGATCGACCATGTAGAAAACCATTTTGATGCGGCGGTATGACACCATTGTTAAGTAAAAATCTGATAAGTTCCTTGCAAACAATTCTCTCCAATACTTTACAGGGAACAGAAGTTAAACTAATTGGTCGATAGTTAGAGCTCGACAGTTTATCACCTTTTTTGAATATAGGGGTCACACTAGATAATTTCCAGTCTGCTGGCAATATCCCAGTTTCCAAGGATTTGAACATAATTTCGCAAAGTGGACCACTTATGCCATTTGCACAATTTGACAGAAAAAGTGGGTTGATTAAATCGGCACCAGAAGATGAATCAATACGCAGTTTACACAGTTGTTCGGAAACAATTGCAGGACTAATTTGAATTTCCTCTAGTGTAGAAGGTACACGAATGTTGATATCCAACTGCGGAAGCTGATCGCTAGCATCTAAAGTAAATGCATTGTAGAAAGTCTCAACGACTTCACAGTTATCACTACACACACTACCCAAAGCATTTTTAATCAGTGGTGTGGAAACTTTACTTGTGAGTCAAGAGCGAGTATATTTATAAAAAGCTTTAGGTCTTCTATCAATTAACTGGTTTTCAAACAATGACCTTGCACGCCGTAACTGTCC
This sequence comes from Monochamus saltuarius, assembly GCA_025584915.1. Taxonomy (NCBI): domain Eukaryota; kingdom Metazoa; phylum Arthropoda; class Insecta; order Coleoptera; family Cerambycidae; genus Monochamus; species Monochamus saltuarius. The sequence goes on from CM046727.1 coordinate 33,406,532, forward strand.
TGTTAGTCTATTAGCGAAATTTCGGTGTAGGTGATAGTCGTCTGAAGAATTGGATCGTTTGTATCTTTGCCAAAGTGCCTTTTTTTTCTGACACATTTTAAATAATTCTCCATTAAGCCACTGATTTTTATAATTGGATGCATATTTACAAACAGGAGTATATGTAGGTATGATATTTCTGACAGTATTCAACCAACTATGCCACAAATCTTCGGGGTTATTTTTGTCTGCACAGTCTTCAAACCAATCCACCTCAGCCAAATGATAATTCATTGATATATAATCAGCCTTGAAGAAGTTGAATTTTGATACATTAGTTTTGCGGTAATCATAGACAAAAATTGCATAGGACCTCGTGAAGGTGGGCTCCATCCATCATCTACACAAACGTGGCCGGTGTAGGCGCTTTGTGGGACCTCCTCTTGTCCTGGCATGACTCCCGCCGGCAGGGGGGTCTCTTCTGTCATCAGGTTTCTTTTTTCGAGGGCTGAGTCTGACCCCCCGGGGGGTAGTCGTCATCGCGGGCGTGAGTGGCGAACCATTCGTGCCCTGGGAATGTTTTTTTGTGGAGTGTGGCTTTGTAACTAAGGATGCACCGGCCCTTCGAGCCCTCGGCTTTCGCGGGCTGGTGTAAGGGTAAAAGTGTCAGGGTAAGGGTAGGGTTTTGTTTTGACAGTGTCTCTTCTTGGTTCCTGGGCGTGGCTGTACCTGAAAAAAAGTTAGCGGTGGAGGGGGAAGTGGTTAGTGTTGGGGCGATCACCCCGGGTCAAGAAGTCAGTGTCTGAGTTTTTGTGTTTGTCTGTCGCGTCAGGTACATAGTTATCGGCTTGTCGAAGGAGGGGATTGTCGTGCGCCGCGACCGCGTCGAATCGTTTTTGTGCTCTGTCTCGTATTGTCTGTTTCATGTTTGTGTATTTTAGGTCTTCTAAAATGTCTGTGTTTCGTACGTACCAGGGCGCAGCGGTAGCCGTGCGTACGGCTATGTTTTCCACAACATGTAATGACTTAAAGTGGCTCTTGACCGCATGGCCCAACGCCGTGGAGGCATAGGTTAGCTGCGCTTGAAGTACCAGCTTGATAAGCGTTCGCTTATTCCTTAGACTAAGGATGTTTCCACCCTTGAGTAAGGGATAGAGCTTTGCCCTGGTGATCCTCGCCCGCGCCACCGTCTCCACGATGTGCGGCTTCCACGTGAACTTCTGCACCTTCCAGAGGCTGTTGTTTTGTGGATCGAACGACTCCAAGTGTCTAGCCAATCTTTCCTGGGTCAGCTTGCTCAGAACTGCCTTCACCCGTCTGTTAAGTACGTTTAAGTCATGCTTGTGTCGGGGGAGGCGTGTGCGTGTCGCAAGTCGTTTTTGTCGTCATTTGTCACGTATGAGTTGTTTAATATCGTCGGGGAGTATACCCCTGGGGTTAGTAAGTCGGGGGACTATTGTCTCAGTCGTTGTTAATGTCAGGGCGTTTTTGATGTCAGTCTCGAGGGCAAGGACTGCTTCCTCTTGGGTGGTTTCATCAGTAACTGGTAGCGCAGTGCTTCTTTGCATTTCTGCTAGGAAGCGACCCCAGTCAGTGAACCTCCTCTTAAAGGTGTCCAGATTTCCTTGTCTCCGCCCTAAATCCAGTGTGACCAGATTATGAGCAGTAGACCCTTCGTGTCCGGCGGAAATCCGAGCGGTCAGCGGGATGGATTTTATTAGAGCAATGTCAAGTACGTCAGGGAGGTCTGCGGCTCCGTAAAAAGTCGGTTCAGTGGGTCCTAGTATCGTTAGGCAAGGCGCTCACTGAAGTGGTCAGCAAGTGGCGTGGCAGTGACGTGGTGACCAAGTGGCAGGTGGAATCATTAGGTTTGTTTTAGCAGCAGCACTATCAGAAATGTCCGTCCAACTATTTGTTGCGTCAAATTCAATGGTAACGCGTTCTCAACTTAACTGGTCGAATATTTCTCACAGTTTCCAAACCGTTTTGAACTGCTGCAAAAACAAGCCTATTAAAGCCTACGTAAACATATGAAGACGCGAGTATCAGAACGGAGTAGTGGTGGCGTGGTATTTTGCAGCTGGTGTGATGCCAGTCTGGTGCCACTAATCTCGAACAAGTTTAATTTTCGAGTGGCAAGCGGCCGGTGACGACGTGGCATTGTGCATTGCAACTGCATATTTCTTGTAAATTTTAAAACTAAAAACATGCGTGACGGCCACGAATTTACCATAAATTCCTGAAGTTTGTATCCTTTTTTGAAGCATAGGTCGTAGTTTTGTCAGTAACCTGCAAAATGTCACTTTCTTCATTTGATAGAAAAGTTTAAATTTTTGGTCATCCAAGTTCAAATTCTTTTTATAAACGTTAAAAATTTAAAATTTTTTTTCTGAGAAGATGAAGCCAACAGTGTTTTTTATTATTCTCCTGATTTTTAGCAATTTTGAGGCACAGCAGATATCGAGATGCGGTTTTCTGCATTGTGTTCAGGAAGGTCATAGGAAAAAAGTCTATATCGTCTGGTTTAGCCATTTTTTGAAAAATGCCTTCTGGGCCGGAAAATGCATTACATCGTTATAGGAACGACTGGACACTCGGAAAAATCGCTCGGAAATCGTTACTCGGAGGTTTTCGGGGCTGCCGAACTCGATTCTGGCATTAGAATTACCCCGAGATGCACGGGGGTGGCTCTGTGGGGGTGCGCGGGGGGTAAATTGGGGGAAATGGCAGCGTGCATAAAAATCGCTCCAAACTTGTTACTTGGAGGGTTTTCGGGGATGCCAAATTCAATTCTGGAATTGGAATTATCCGGGGGCGGCTCTGCGGGGGTATCCGAGGGTCATTCTGGGGGGGAAATTGCATAGTCCATGGGAAGCGCTCCAAACTCGTTACTCGGGTGTTTTCGGGGATGCCGAATTCAATTCTAGCATTAGATTTTCCCGGGGGGCGCTTGAGGGTGGCTCTGTGGGGTTGTCTGGGGGATGATTGGGGGGAAATGAATATTTGTTATTTGAATAAAGTATTATTTTCATAATTTGTGATTTTTCACTTTCTTCTTTACCATTTCCCACAGTGCCACCCCCGAGCGCCCCCGGGGAAGTCTAATGCTAGAATCGAATTCGGCATCCCCGAAAACCCCCGAGGAACGAGTTTGGAGCGCTTCCCATGGACTATGCAATTTCCCCCCAGAATGACCCCCGGATACCCCCGCAGAGCCGCCCCCGAGCGCCCCCGGATAATTCCAATGCCGGAATTGAATTTGGCATCCCTGAAAACCTCCGAGTAACGAATTTGGAGCGATTTTCATGCACGCTGCCATTTCTCCCCCCGCGCACCCCCACAGAGCCACCCCGTGCATCCCAAGTAATTCTAATGCCAGAATCGAGTTCGGCAGCCTCGAAAACCCCGAATAACGAACTCCGAGCGATTTTTCCGAGTTTCCAGTCGTTCCTATAATGGTGTAATGCATTTTCCGGCCCATAAGGCATTTTTCAAAAATGGCTAAACCAGACGATATAGACTTTTTCCTGGGACCTTCGTGAACACAATGCAGAAAACCGCATCTCGATATCTGCTGTGCCTAAAAATTTCCGCTATTTTTCTTAACTTCCCTGGACTAATATGTTTACATAGGTTTTAATGGTTCCACCTGCCACTTGGTCACCACGCCACTACCACGTCACTTGCACACCACTTCAGTGCGCGCCTTGCCTTATGTTGTCGTGTGCGTCTAGGTAATTCAGCAGGACACGACCTCTTGTGGTCGTTGTTTTGATGTGCCATGCGGGCGACTTCGCGTTGAAATCACCGATGGCAACTGTCTGGGGTCAGGAAAGTATCAAGTCTAGGTCGTTGTCAAGTAAAGGTAGTCTGGGCGGGTTGTAACAGGACACCACCGCTATGTCCCTATGTTGTAGCGATTTCACCATTATCGCCACGGCCTCGACGTTTCGAGTTTGGAGACGTTGCAGCGGATAGTGGTCGATGCACACCTCCGTTATTGTCTCTGTCTAGTCTGTATATGTCATAGTCAGGGTTGGAGATTTGGGAAGCCTCGCTAAGTTTGGTTTCCTGGATGGCCATCACGTCTATTTCTAGACGGTTTAGGATGTTCACCAGTTCCAGATTTCTGCCCCGCAACCTGCCAAGGTTCTAGGACGAAATTCTCGGCGAGGAGGGTTTGGAGGACTGACGAGCCATTAGAAGTTAAATGATTTTTGCATATTTGACATCATGGTCGTCAGCTGGAAGCAGAAGTCCTGCAGACGCTTTGTTGCGTCTATCAGGGTCGCCCCTCCCGGTTTGGAGGTTGTCGTGTCAATTGGCGGCGATTTTGTTTTTTGTTTGTTAGTCTATCTGTTTTGTGTTTGTCTTTTGGCTAAGTTAGTGTTGGAAGTAGTTTTTTGTGTGGTTTGTGTTTTTGGTGTGGTCGTGTTTGTCTCGTCAGGTTTGTTTTGTGTGTTTGTCTGTGTGATTTTCGTGTTTGGATACCTGGGGCATCCACTGTAGTTGGCTGGGTGTGGCCCAGCGCAATTTGCACACCTGACCGGCTTTCACCACATTTTACTCACTTAAGTGCGTCCGTGCAGCGCGACTGAACTGCTGTTTCTTCTGCCTCTCTGCTCTTACGACCAGAGAGTAGCAGCGGTTTACTTCTGTCTGTCTGTCTACTACTGATTGGACCTGGACTAAGACCAAGCGCATTTCCTGCTTGTTTTGGACGCAGGCCATGAGTTGCACTATTGCGCCAGAGGAGCCCTATTGTGCGAGGTCGTGCTGCACCTTACCTGGCGGTACACCCGCGGGTATCCCGTGTATCACCACCCGCAATGTTTTTTCCTCTTTGAGGTTGAAGATGTGGTACTCCTCGCCTTTGTCAGCCATCGTTTTTGTTAGTCGTCTGTGGTCTTGTGGTGTGTTTGGATAGACGGCAACGCCGTCTTTTACTAGTTTGGCTTTTGTGTAGTTTATGCACTGACAGCTTAAATAACAATCAGCTCACAGACTCGTATGGCGGAAACATCTCACTCAGATCCTTCGCGCATGCCGCCATTTGAGGATAGAACATTGAAATAGCGGTAGGGACGTGTGGTTGTAAAATATGCATTTAGCCATACTGTTCGACGACTGCGTCATTGGCGCACCAGTACTGTATTTTGTGGTTTGTTGATTTTCTTGTATTTTATACTGTTATGTTATTTTATTTTTAAACAATTTCAAGTATAACAAATTTATATTTCGCATGTTAGAAAAATTGAGGTGCTCCACTTAAAAAATAAACTTTTATCAGGCTTGTAACACCATGTACATAAAGTTTATTCAGCATTTTGTAGTTTATATTTGTACCTACAACTTTTAATGGATCCACGTTAGGTGCGGTATTTATATTAATCAAGCTCCCAAAATTAGGTAACATTTTCTACATACAGGTATCTATGTTTTAGTAAAACAAAAAAAACTATTATGAAATTCAAGTATACTCAAGTCAAGAATTCAGACGTCTTACGTCACGGCTGACGTTACACATTTGTTTTTATTGTCAACGTAATTTTCGATATTTATTCGCGTTAAAAACAACCGTTTTTGCAATTTAGTGCAATACATAATGCAAACTTTTAGTGTAGTATATAGTTTTAGTACTATCAGTTGTAGTTTCATAAATATTTTGATGAAAATATACTGAATTATTCATTTGTTCGTATGACGTAAGACGTCTGAATTCTTGACTTGAGTATAGGTACACAGCGCAGTTAAAACACTTTCTAAATTGGGACAACTATTTTTAATCCAGTTCTGATCTCTATCCTGAGCGAGAGAGAGACAACAAGCTTCAAGGACAAATTTTCTGTATTTAATACTTCAAAGGTGCCGTAGAGTCTGTGAGCTGATTGTTATTTAAGCTGTGGTTTATGTCTAGTATATCTAAGAGTTTTTGTACTGTCATCCAGCGCTCCTGCTTTCGAAGAATTACTGGGAGTACTTGTGTCTTGTCTGTCGTATTTTGTGTGTTAGTGGGTTTTTGTGTTTGGGGTGAGGGGAGTTTAGTCGTGATTGTTGTCTGTTTTTGTGTTGGGGTCGGTGGTTGTGTGGTTTGTTCCTGTTTTTTGGCGGTGGGAGCTTCGTCTTCACTAGATGAGCCACTCTCGTCTTTTTTCGTTTGTCTGTACGTGTTGTAAAAGGAACAAGGGCAGGACAGGGGTTTGTGTGGATCATTATTTTGTCTAGTCAGGAGTTCGTCAAGTTTTTTGTGTTATTGTAATGCGTTATTGTCAGATTGTTTTATTGAATTTTGCATTTCTGCGATTTGTTTTGTCAATGTCAGTACCAATTTGTTTAGTTTTTCGTTGTGTTCTGTCAGTTTATGTATTGTATTTGTCAGTTCTTTGTTGGTATGCTTTTGTTGCTGTAGTTCGTCATACAGCTCGGCATTTGTCTGTGTGTCCATTGGTTGTTTGTAGTCATCGTTTTTGTCTGTGTTTATGTTTGCGTAAGTTGTGCTTTTGTATAAGTCTGTGTAATTTTTTGTCCGGGGAGCCCTCTTTTGGGGTGTGCGTCAAGTCTGTTGTTTTTTTGTGTGCCTTTTATTTGTCAGTGCCACAGTAAATGTTAGTATATGGGTGGAAAATAGTCTACACTACTATAAAAAGGGCGTACTTACCCTTTTTGTCTAAGGTTGTAGGGCCTCCACTTCGTATGTCTGCACGGTGTCCACACACTAACGTCACAGCTTAAAATTGTTATTTAAGCTGTGCTAACACAATCACTCCACTAGCTCGTCGCTGCCAGGCACTGCACTGCACCACCGTCTGCTCCGCTGGTCGGGGCTGAATGGCTCGATACGAATGCGCTCAAGGTATACGTACGTACAATGCTCGTCAGCTTAAAGTCACCAGTTCCATGGTCCATTCTTTTCTAGTGCCATTTATTATACACGGTGCTAGAAAGGGACAAAACATGGAAGTGGTGACTTTAAGCTGACGACCATTGTACATGTAACTTTGCGTCGAACGGAAGTATAAACGTATGAAATAACACCACTGCGCACGCATAGCTGTCAATAGAGACTCAAAGCAATACCAAAAATGTAAACGTAGATATTAACAGCTACGCGTGCGCAGTACGTTTATACTTACGTCCGACCCAAAGGCATGTGTACGTACAGAATATTCCAACGATGATAAAGATTATCTTAACAAACTTTTTTATTGGTCGATTTCCCTCAGTGTATTGGTGTAGAATGCATAGATTTGTCTTATTTCACACCATTCCCATATCTTTTTCCCTACGCTATTATTCAGCTTTACGTGTCTACACAGTCCCCATCATAACTAACATTTTTTGAAAATAATTTTAGATCATTGAAAACTGCTATTAATTCTTAGTGACAATATGTAAAGCCCATGTTGTCTCTACATCCTGCTCCCCCTCCCTATAAGGGAGGCATCTGAATAGATTTCTAGTTGAATATAGGATCAGATTCTTTTTTTTACCATAAAAAGTTATTCGTTATATTTGAGATACGCATATATTTATCAAAATATCCTCTATTATATATTTAAGAGCAAAATATTTTTCTCTTTCGAAGGTCTTTGTATACGTTCCATCCAGAACATTACTGCAGAACGAGCTGCAACTTCCTCCAAACCCTAAAGTTAAATGTATTGGGTCCTTTTAAGTTTTTATTTCGAAATAAAGCTACGGCTTCGGGATATAAGCGAGTTTATTGCGGCTAAATATAAAATCAGGCTAACTGGTCAGCGCATCCGGTCGAGTATATAATAGAAACTGGATGTTAGCTACGAGTAGATTACAGGGTGATAACAAAAATATATAATAAAGTCTTTATATAATTCCTCTTCTGAGTCTACAACGGATCGAAGTGATGGTCTCGGCGCTGGTTTCGGTTTATGTCTTTGCACAAACCATGAGTTGATACTCTTTCGGAAGATGAACAGTAAGAAGAGAATTATAAGTCCAATCAGGATCCAAGTGCTCCATTGGGTCCATGAGGAGGTGCTCACTGAAGAGGGGTCTATCAAACGGACTCCGACATCCATAGCTTGAATTTGAGAATTAAGACGTTCAAGGTTGTCTATTGCGTTATTGAGGGTGGTATTAGAGATATGTTTAGCTTCTACCGCAGGTAACACAAGGGCTGACGACTGTAGAGTGGAAATTGGCATGAAGAATTTATGCCCATTTAGAATCAACGTACATCCTTCAGAGTTGGTAATAAGAGTGTCTTCTGTAATAAAGTGATGAACGAAATTTTTTACATATTTCTTCAATGTGTATTGGGCGAGAAGGTAAAACTGGTAGTTGTCCAGATGGTAACATGATCACACGATCTCTATGATATTGCACCTTGTAGAAGGTACATGCGGAACTCTTATAATTAGAAATGATACTTGGGATGCAGACAAGGTCTTGCTCATGGATTTCTTCTATGGACTGGTAGTACTTTCCAATCTTAGGTGGCTTAGATGGCAACCATTTGTATATATCTGCTTCTTTACCTAGTGCTAGATAGGGTTGCTCGGGAATAATGGATAAGTTTGATGATGACATGAAAATTTGGAAAAGGTTATACTCTTCTGGATTATAAATTGCGATAAGGATTTCCATATAAATAGTTGCTTTTGAAATATGATTTTTTATATGAAAAAGAGAATAAACTGAACTCTGATCTAAAGTTGGTAGCACTGAAATATCGTATAAAGTATGTAGAATTTTGAAAATTTCTGCAATTACTAAAGGCAAAATCACATCAGAATGGACAATATTCAGATGCCCAAATAATAACCCATTTTAAATTTGATCTAAAATTTCGAGGGTTATAGTGCAATCATTTATCAGAGTTTGCGTGTCAATAAAATCTGTAGCTAATTTCCAATAATTATTAATTTCGGTCATGGCTTTAGTTATTTCTGTTGTAAATGAGTTTAGGATAGATAATTTAGTAGTAAGCTGTTTGTTTATATTTTGTTGATTTTTATAAATAATATCGATCTTTTGTGCTAGCACTTCTTTTTCGTCGTTACTCATAAGTCCGAAGGGTTCTGAATATATATTACCAATGGGGTTCAACAGACAGAATTTTTGATATACTCGATTAGATAGGTATAACAACTGATTATGCCAAAACTGTTTAGTCTCTGGTATATTCGCAGATGAATTTACTAAAGTGTGAATATGTTGTTCGATTTTGGTTAAATTTATAATATGGACAAAGGAATGATAAGCAGCAACTGTCCTCAAGGGCCCAAGGTTGATAGGTAGTATATTGTTATTGACTGGTCTTAAATCTAGTCCTAGAGCTAGGTCCTTCGTTAACATCGTCATTTTTCTTCTCTTCGTTTCTTTTTTATTTTGGATTTATGGCATTTGCCTTTTTTGTTAAGGCTGTTACGTCTAGGTCTTGTATTACTTTTACTTTTTCAAAAGGGTTTTGCGTCTTTTTAGACCAAGGAGTTTTTTTCCGGCGACAGCGTGCACTCATCTGCGCGAGGTGGTGGAGGGGGACAAGGGCATTCTATTGGCACGCAGGGACATATTCTTGGCTCGTCGACAAACTTCATATCCAACCTCCTGAACTTAGGGATGTGATAGGGCACGTGGGGTTTGAAACAGATGAGTGCACGCCGCCGCCGGAAATAAAGAAACTAGTACCGCTTGTCGCAAAAGATTGCGCGTGCATTGAACCCCCGCGCATGGTTGATGTTCCACTGGTCAGACTTCAGAAGATATGCATACCCGAAGAAAAGTGCTACCCTAAAAAACCATGCATTGTAGAAACATGTGAGGATAAAAAAAACAAGGAGTTTTTGTCTTTAAATATACCAGGTCGTCTGGTTCTACGGGTTCTGGTTCCGACTTACCTTGGTTTAATTTTGAATTACGTTTTTCTTTTTCTTTTTTCAATTTGATTTAATTTGAATTTGTTCGTTAATTTTTTTGGACAGGTTCCAAAAGTTTTCGATACAGTCTTGAGTCGTTTCTACATCGTCTAATAAAGGGATATGGTCTTTGTGAATTGAGGGAAAAAGTATCGTGAAGAGTGTTTGTTGGGTTGCCGAACGAATGGAGTTATTATAGCTAGTAACAGCCAATTTTATTAAATATTCCAAAGGTCTATGAGGGTTTCCTGCCCTTAAAATTCGGACGGCTTCTAATAATGTAGAGTGGAATCGGGTGAAGCTAAATTAATTTCGGTTTTTTTCGACATTACCACCTAAGGCTGCTATTAATTGATCTATTAGCGGGTCACAGACGAACGTACATGTGTGCAAACATCAACGCGCATTCATCTACGCGCAAACAACAACGCCTGTCTATGGGCATAATAACGTCACGTACAATGCGTCGTACTTGTCAACCTGGTTTTCCAGAAAACTTGTACGTGCGCTGTTGAATGTAAGTTGATGTTCGACTGTATGTGTCAAATAACAACGTTAATTGACACACACAGTCACGGTGTTCTTCAGTGACGTAGAAGGTAGTTTTAATTATTTAAATTAATAATTATTATTCCATTAGTTAAATTAGTATATATTTAAATTAATAATAATTATTTGATTAGTAAATAAGTATATGGCATTTATAAATTATAGTTTTATTTACAGAGTGAAAATGTCGGACTTACGAAATTTAAAACGAGATTTTTTAAGACATTTCATTGACTTATATATCGGACCCGGGGTGCGGAACCTTTGCTGACTCCCTAGCAGCATTCTAGTAATGAAATAATGAAGTAATAAAATAAATATCGAAATATACATTAATAGTAATAAAAATAAATGTATTTTTCTGAAACTGAATATATTTATAATATAAAATACATGTGTAAAAATAACAAGAACACATAAAATGATGCTCAGTTTGATCAGTACTGACTTCATTTAAATAGTAGGTATCTTGTCATTCAAAAAATAATTTTCTCTAACACGATTTTATAAAGTACACATTCCACAACTAAAAATTAGATTGTAATACATGTCATTCCAGCATACTGTGTTAGAATGACATTCTATCACACTGTGTTAGCATGTTATTCTAACATACTGTGATGGAATATGTACAAATAAGCAACTTTTTTTATGATTTCTAAAATCTTATTAGAGAAAGGATAGTCTAAAACACTTTTAGAATACTTTAGACTACAAACTTTTCGCTTGTGTGGAATATATGCCATTCTACAACTTGTTGTAGAATATACTATTTCTGGCCTTTCTTTTTGCAAATTCCTCAACCAAGTCAGATATATCTAGGTTTTTTGATAGTTATTATAGCTAAATGAGAAAGTCTATCTTGTGTCATCCTACAACGCATCCTAAATTTTGAGAAAGAGCCAGAGGCTACCGTTACAGGTATGGTTAATAATGTTTTCAAAGCTATGAACACGTTGGGGCATATATTTATTAAGTCATTTTGAATAAATATTCTAAAACTGCTAGGTAATTTCTGGGTTAATATATATATAAGTTATGTTATCAATTAATTACCCGAGGTAGAAAATAATAGATAGTGACTAATTCGCAGCACATGAATCAGTACGAGAGGTGAGGGTTGCACTGGTTGCAGAGAACAAGCTTTTATAGGTTTGGTACTTGAGAAGGGTTGCAAGCACACAAAATTACCAAAAATAAGTTGACGTCAAGTGAACCCCACACTTTAACAAGTCAACTGAGAAGAAAGTACTTATTTATATTAAGGATCTGATCTAACGGACAAACAATGTAACAAGGGGGAAGAGAGACGTGGACAGGGAGTGTGCAGTTTAGCTTGACTGACGTCTGCTTCTACCCAACGGTTATTTGCCGCCCCCTAGATCGTGGCGCCCGGGTGCCATGCACCCCTTGCACCCCGGGTTGTTGCGGCCCTGTCGGACCCATCCTTGTTTATGGAAAACTAAGTGAAAGACTACCTCGACAAAAATAAGAAAAATACAGCTTATCAGATTTTACTTGAAAAATTAAAAGTTATACAACCTGAACCGCTCAAAAATACAGTCATACAAAAGATGCTAAGATGTTAATCTTTTGTATGACTGTATTTTTGAGCAGTTCAAGTTGTATAACTTTAATTTTTCAAGTAAAATCTGATAAGCTGTATTTTCTTATTTTTGTCGATCTTTATGACTGTATTTTTGAGCGGTTCAGGTTGTATAACTTTTAATTTTCAAGTAAAATCTGATAAGCTGTATTTTTCTTATTTTTGTCGAGGTAGTCTTTTCACTTAGTTTTCCATAAACAAGTTTGCAGTGGTGGACTCAGAAGAGATTTTAAAAAAATTAAAGACTCGAAAAGATCTGGTGCTGGAGCAAACGACATATTATATGTACCGACATTATGGTACTATCCTTTAATGCAAATTGTTGCAGACCATTTACTAGGGCTTTTTTTATTTTTTCTTATTTTTGTGTCACAATAATCGCGCACGCCACTGCAATGAAATGCAATTCTTCCGTCATTGTTTTACGATTTCTTTAGATAATTATTGAATAGAGTTTTGTCTGTGGATGTTCATTAGCATACCTAGATGTTTGGTATCAGAGAACATACATATGACTTCATTGATAGGAATTGTAGGAGATTTGATACATATTAGCTTAAAATACCTTTCTTAAACAGTAAAAAAATGTTACAAGTTACAGTTAGTTTCACACAATATTGTTAATACCTGAAAACATATGAAAAAATAAGCGAGTTTATTGCGGCTAAGTATAAAATCAGACTCACTGGTCAGCGCATCCGGTCAGTAGGTATATAATAGAAACTGGGACTACACACATTCTTTATGAAGCGATAATAATAGTACATAACTTTAGCTACGGGTAGATTACAGGGTGATAACAAAAATATATAATATTCTTTATATAATTCTAACCACTCTCTAATTTTACAACAGGTGTGATTTCAAATTTTTATTTTATTTTATTCATTTTATTTTTATATATTCTTTGAAATGTCGTCTTTTGCTGTCTGTTAAGGAGAGTGTAAAGTTATTTGTATTATAAATAAAGCTTAGACCTTACAGTCCCGGTTAGGTACGAGCAAAGCTTTACTATTTTTATTAATATTTTTATCGTTATAAAATAAACATTCTGTGATATTTTCCATCTACAAAAATATCATCTAAATATTATGTGCAAGTAATATGTCCCTAAGACCATAAAGATTATAATAAAAGTATTAAGCATATCCGTAAACACATAAAGTGCCGTACAGAGGCGAAAAGTAGTGTTGGATGTGAGACAAAAAATGTTGCAAAAATTTTAAAAACCTTGTCTTGTCTTGCAGAACAAAACAAAGGTTTCTATAAAGCCTTGTCCAGCAGAGCTACGCACTCCTACTGTCATTGTATGTTTCGTACCCGCACCGGTCACGTGCGTAAAATAGTGAGAGCGGCAAAGTGAAAAAGTGTTTGTTGTGTATTATTGGAAAATAGGGCGAATTAGGAAATCTCGCAGGAAAACATGGTAAATATTTACAACAGCAGAAACTTCACTACATTTTAGATAAAGTGACATGCCGTATAATGAAAAATTGGTGTAATCTACATAAGCAAGCTATTCTGTCAGAAGAAAGACTTGCTATTACTTTGAGGTAAGTAATTGATTTACTTTAGTTTAAAGGTACCTATTTAAGAAAAATCGAATCAATTTTGTTTATAATTTCTATTAACTAAGCCATACGTATAGTTGAAAGGTTGCATACAATAAATAACTAAATTTTAAATTAGTGTAGCTAAATTTTCTAACGAAAAAAGACATTTTTTACTGTATTAGAAAGTCCACAGAGTTAGTTTCACACAATATTATTAATACCTAAAAATATATAGAAAAAAAGACATAATGAAATTATTATGTTTTTCAAAATTCACTTTTGAACAAAATTATACAGCAACCTTAATAGTGTCACGGAATTTGCCCCACTCACTCCCAAACCGACGACTGTGGTACCGCGTAATGCTAAGATTGCCCCTATCGCCCCTACGCGATTCTGGTAAACAAACAACATGCCGTGAATCGAGGCGTTACTGGAAAATTGGGGAAACGACGAGAAACGTTCCAGTCGTTCGAGAAAATGGGTCTGGACATGCTAGAAAATACCTGGAACGTTCGTTTGGTCTATAAAAGAAGAATAGACGACCGAGTTAGTTAGTCTTGGAATTACAGTCTTGTATTACAGTCTGAAGTGAAGTGTTTAGTTAGAGAGATCAAAGCGATTTAGATAGCGATTAATTAAATAAGTGTTTAGTTGAGCTGTAATTAGTAGTGTTCAGGTAATAAAGAAGTGATTAATTAACGGATTGTTTTTCTGGCAGAAAGAGAAATTCGGATTGGGAAATCCGTGACAATTTGGTGTCGGAAGTGGATTTAACTGGAAGTTTTAAAGGGCTTTCTGGAACCTTGTCCACAAAGTGGGATTTAACTGGAAGTTTGAGGAGCTTTCTGGAACCCTGTGCGTGAGTGGGTTTAAGTGGAAGTTGGAAGAACTTTCTGGAACCCTGTGCGTGGGTGGAATAAAGAGCCAAGTGTGATATATCACCGCACTCGTCTTGTCGAAAGGAAGTGAACGGTGGTATTCGCAAAGGACAATCTCGAACATTCTAGAACTTTGTACGGGAGTGAGACAAACACCCAAGCAGGGACCCGGACCTAAATGTAATAACGGTACCGGTCCGGTTACGGTTCAGTAAGAAAAGTACTATTTCGGTTTCGGTTCGGTTACGGTCCACTAGTTGATATTTCGGTCCGGTTCTGACCAGCTTTATCGGTCCAAAGGGTTCTTATCGGTTTTTCATTGTGACGTAATATAATTACAATTATAGTGAAATTCCTCTGATCGCTTTTGATTTCTTTCCTATTAAATATGCGTATGTGAAATTCTACTAGCAAAACTTAAGTACAATAATTTGTTACTCCACGAGACTGTGCCACGAGTATGGGCAATGAAATATTTTAAATGTCCTATATATACCCGAATCAAGAATTCAGACGTCTTACGTCACGGCTGACGTTACACATTTGTTTTTATTGTCAACGTAATTTTCGATATTTGGTCGCGTTAAAATCAATGTTTTATTGCAATTTAGTGCAATATATGATGCAAACTTTTAGTGTAGTATATAATTTTATTACTATAAGTTGCAGTTTCTTAAATATCTTGATGAAAATATAACGAATTGCTCATTTGTTCGTATGACGTAAGGCGTCTGAATTCTTGACGCGAGTATATATAAAATCATTTTGGGAAGGCGAAGTGGGGGTCATTGGTGAGACGACATGCATACATTTATTTCATTTCAATACCTGCTTGTGACAAAGTAGAATTTGCCAACAGCTACCAACAGTAAAATGGCATTTGCATGATTGAATACAGAACACAGCCTTACCACTTACCAACCACCACCAACCACTCAAACCCACGGATTTATAAAAAATAAAGACTCTAAGCACTTGTCAGTAGATAAATCCATAGAAACACAACAACAACGGAAGCTTAAGAAATACTAAAATGAACCCAAAAAAACCGTTTTAATTTTTTTCCGGTTCGGGTTCGACACTTGGAATAAACTAAAACATAATATGTGTTCAGTTTTGGTTCCGGTCCGCAAAAAAATTACGGTTCTGGTCCGGTTTTCTGTCCAAAAAGGGTACGGTCCGGGTCCCTGAATGTGTACATTTAAAATTATTAAATGTAGTGTTGGGAAAAACCGAGTTATTTCAATAACCAAATACTGAGTATTTAAGTGATTTCAAAAACGGATACAGAACGCCAAAAGAGGTATCAAAAATAGTCAACCTATGGAGAAAACGCGAGTCTAGCATAGAAATCATAAAATATATAGAACGCCAAAAGGGGTATCGAAAATAGTCAACCTATGGAGAAAACGCGAGTCTGGGTAATATTGCAGTATTCGCTTTCATGAGTTGGTTACACTAACGAGGCAGCTTCACACTAATAGGCGGGAATTTCAAAATATGAAAATTTTACGTCCAATTTGTGATTTCTATGGTCCTTCCGTTTTGAATTCAATTGTATGCTAGGCTTAAAATGCAGTGTAACCAACTGCTTACATTAAGTTTTCTAGATGGCTGATTTCTAAGACCCTCCATAGTCTGACTATTTTTGGGTGCCTAATGTAAAGGCTTCTGGCGTTCTATATATTTTATGATTTCTATGGAGTCTAGCTTTTATGAGTTAGTTACACTAGCGGGGGAAGCTTCACACTAATAGGCGGGAATTTTAAAATATGAAAACTAGAAAGGTGGCAAGTCGGCATTCGCCGACTTGACCTTTCTTGAGTAGGGTTAGTTTTTTAAACACCATGTATTTTTCGATAATTAGTGCGTTAAGAGACCTCCGATGGAAGTTGACCAAAATAAATTAGTCAGTTCTCTTAATTTTGAGACTTTTTTAACGTTCAACATTTTTCCAACACTTTGTATATAAAACGGTCTTTCGTACATCCGACAACCCATCCGAAGCAAAAAAATAAATTTATTCCATGAATATTGGGAGTTTCAATATTGGTTCAGTTTTCTTAAACACCCTGTATTGTTTTCATTAAAATAGTTTCCATATAGACCATTGTTAAAAGTTTCATCAAAGGAATATTATACTTCCATGAAGCTTTCTAGAGAACAGTCGGTTTTAAACACCCAGTAGTTTTTAATTAGGATAGTTTTCTTACAGACCGTTGTGAAAAGTTTCATTAGAAAATATTCCATGAATTGTGAGGATATTTAAAGAATGGTTTGGTTTTGTTAAACACCCCGTATTTTTCATCGGTATAATTTTTTACAATCGTGAAAAGTTTCATAAAAAATTAAATTCCATAAATTTTGTGGATCTAGAGAATTGGTCTTTATTTTACACACTGTATTTTTCATAAGTATGTATTTATATAGCTACATAATAATACCTAAATATGTATTTTTATAGTTTTTACAAACTATCTTAAAAAGTTTCATCAAAAACCAAAAAAGAGTTTTTAATTTCAAGTTTTTAGAATTTTTAAAATGATTCGATTCTCTTAAACACCCTGTATTGTTCTCATGAAAATAGTTTCCATATAGACCATTGTTAAAAGTTTCATCAAGAGAATATTATACTTCCATGAAGGTTTATAGAAAATGGTTCATTTTTTAAACACCCAGTAGTCTTTTAATTAGTATAGTTTTCTTACAGACCATTGTGTTCATAAGAAAATATTCTATGAATTGTGAGGATTCTTAGAGAATGGTTTGGTTTTGCTAAACACCCTGTATTTTTCATTAGTATAATTTTTTACAATCATGAAAAGTTTCATAAAAAAATAAATTCCATAAATTTTGTGGATCTGGAGAATGGTTCTTTATATTACACCTATATTTTTCATACGTATGTATTTATATACATAATAAAACCTAAGTATATATATTTTATAGTTTTTGACAAACTATTGTAAAATGTTTCATCAGAAAGCAAAAAAAATTTAAATCCACGAATTTTCAGGATTTTTAGGGAACAGTTCGGTTTTTAAACACCCCGTATTTGTTCAATAGTATATTTTCCTACAGAACATTGTAAAAGTTTCATCAAAAGAATTTTTAATTCCATGAATTTTGTTGATTTTTAGAGAATGGTTCGGTTTTTAAACCTCCTGTATTTTTCATTAGTATAGTTTTTAACAAACTAATGTGAAATGTTTCATCAAAAGAATTTTTAACTCCATGAATTTTGAGGATTTTTAGAGAATGGTTCGTTATTTTTAAATCGTCTGTATTTCTTTATTGCGATATTTTTCCTACAGAACATTGTATAAAATTTCATCAAAAGAATTTTTAATTCAATGATTTTGAAAATTTTCCATGAATTTTGGGAGTTTCAATATTGGTTCAGTCTTTTAAACTCCCAGTAGTTCTTTAATTAGTATAGTTTTCTTACAGACCATTGTGAAAAGTTTCATAAAAAAATAACTTCTATAAATTTCTAGATTTCTAGAGAATGGTTCTTTATTTTACACCCTGTATTTTTCATAAGTATGTATTCATATACATAATAATACCTAAGTATATATTTTTATAGTTTTTACAAACTATTGTAAAGTTTCATCAGAGAGCAAAAAAATTTTAATCCACAAATGTTCAGGATTTTTAGGGAACAGTTCGGTTTTAAACCCCTGTATTTTTCATTAATATAGATTTTACAAAGTATTGTATAAAGTTTCATCAAAAGAATTTTCAAATTCCATGAATTTTGGGAGTTTCAATATTTGTTCAGTTTTCTTAAACACCCAGTAGTTTTTAATTAGTATATATTTCTTAGAGACCATCGTGAAAGGTTAATAAAAAAATATTCAATGAATTATTGTGGGGATTCTTAGAGTATGGTTTGGTTTCGTTAAGCACCCTGTATATTTTCATTAGTATAATATTTTTACAATCGTGAAAAGTTTCATAAAAAAAATAAATTCCATAAATTTTGTGGATCTAGAGAATGGTTCTTTATTTTACACCCTGTATTTTTCATAAGTATGTATTCATATACATAATAATACCAAAGTATATATTTTTATAGTTTTTACAAACTATTGTAAAAGTTTCATCAGAAAGAAAAAAAAATTTTTAATCCACAAATGTTCAGGATTTTTAGGGAATGGTTCGGATTTTTAAACACCCCGTATTTTTGTCGATAATTAGTGCGGTAAGAGTCCCCGACGGAAGTTTCGTACCAAAAAAATGTTCAGTTCCTTAATTTTGACATTTTTAACGTTTCACATTTTCCAACACTTTGTATTTAAGACGGGCCTACGAACGTCACAGAACCCCTCGAAGCGAAAAAACCGAAAATTTCGTCGAATCTGTAATTTTTATTTTTTCTCGTCAATTTTATCGTAACACCCCGTACATCGAGCTGTTTTGAGTCGCACTGTATATAAGCGAAGCGACTTGAAGTCTGCCATATTGTCTAGCTCACTGATACCACCTATTCATTCTATTTATGCAAAGTTCAATGCAAATAGCAATAGCGGATGGAAATATTTGACAGCTGTTCTATGGCTTCCGTCATTTTGACCCCGTCTTGGTCTGCCATATTGTCTAGCTCACTGATACCACCTATTCATTCTATTTATGCAAAGTTCAATGCAAATAGCAATAGCGGATGGAAATATTTGACAGCTGTTCTATGGCTTCCGTCATTTTGACCCCGTCTTGCTTAGAATTTTCGCAAATTTCGATACGAAAACGAATTCAAAACCAAACGCTCGCATAACACAACGTATCTAGAGACTTCAAATTTACCGTTTTCGCCCTTTGGGGGCCTCCGGTCGGCCCATTTAGCGAAATTTTCTGCGATTTATTCGGAAATGTCACCGCGCACTCGCCATTTGACGTTTCTGTAGTCGACGAAAATTTTGCTATTTTCACTATAAAATTGAATTTTAAATCTAAACCTGAGGCACACGACACATTGTAGAAGGTTCAAAGTGTACGTTTCGATATGGCTTTATGGAAATAAAGGGGTACTTACTTTTCAGAATGTAATCGTTTTGAAGGTTTTGTGAGGACCCGCCATATTGCTAGGCTCTTCTCCCATCTCGGTTTGGATTTAAGCAAATTTTTATGGAAAAACGAACTCGAAATCCAGGGCTCGCATAACGGAAAGTATCTAGAGACTTTAAACATACCTTTTCTGGCATTGGCGGCCCTCCGATCGACCCTTTTAGCGAACGTTCCTAAGTTTTATCGGGAGCTGTCACAGGCCGTGCACCGTCCTGGTAGCCGTTTGACGTTTAGGACGGCCGAGCGAACGCGAATACCGCCGTAAGTGTAATTGAGTAAAACTTTCGTTATTTTCACTATAATATCGAATTTTAAACTCAAACCTGAGGCACGCGACACATTGTAGAAGGTTCAAAGTTTACGTTTCGACATGGCTTTGTGAAACGAATGCGGGAAAATACGAAAATATCGAATCCGAAATAGTTGGACGTCTACCCATATCTGACTGACGTTTCTCGAATTCCCGGCTATATCCATCTCTTTTTTTCGCGACATCCGCGCGAAAATGGAAAACTGGCGGCCGCGGACCTCCGGAAAAACGCAAAATTCGCCCCGAAAAAGGTAAAGAAGTCACCAAAATACGCCTACCGGATAACCGAAGGACCGAACTCGGCTTCGCGCACCCGGGCTCGCCGCTGCGCGCTCGCGAAAAAGCCTTTGTGGCGGTAAAACCCACTTTTTCGCGAGAGAGAAAAAACAACGGATTTTAATATATAAGGACTAGAAAGGTGGCAAGTCGGCATTCGCCGACTTGACCTTTCTTAGTAGGGTTAGTTTTTTTAAACACCATGTATTTTTCGATAATTAGTGCGTTAAGAGACCTCCGATGGAAGTTGAGTAAAATAAATTAGTCAGTTCTCTTAATTTTGAGACTTTTTTAACGTTCAACATTTTTCCAACACTTTGTATATAAAACGGTCTTTCGTACATCCGACAACCCATCCGAAGCAAAAAAATAAATTTATTCCATGAATATTGGGAGTTTCAATATTGGTTCAGTTTTCTTAAACACCCTGTATTGTTTTCATTAAAATAGTTTCCATATAGACCATTGTTAAAAGTTTCATCAAAGGAATATTATACTTCCATGAAGCTTTCTAGAGAACAGTCGGTTTTTAAACACCCAGTAGTTTTTAATTAGTATAGTTTTCTTACAGACCGTTGTGAAAAGTTTCATTAGAAAATATTCCATGAATTGTGAGGATATTTAAAGAATGGTTTGGTTTTGTTAAACACCCCGTATTTTTCATCAGTATAATTTTTTACAATCGTGAAAAGTTTCATAAAAAAATTAAATTCCATAAATTTTGTGGATCTAGAGAATTGGTCTTTATTTTACACACTGTATTTTTCATAAGTATGTATTTATATAGCTACATAATAATACCTAAATATGTATTTTTATAGTTTTTACAAACTATCTTAAAAGTTTCATCAAAAACCAAAAGAGTTTTTAATTTCAAGTTTTTGAATTTTTAAAATGATTCGATTCTCTTAAACACCCTGTATTGTTCTCATGAAAATAGTTTCCATATAGACCATTGTTAAAAGTTTCATCAAGAGAATATTATACTTCCATGAAGGTTTATAGAAAATGGTTCATTTTTTTTAACACCCAGTAGTCTTTTAATTAGTATAGTTTTCTTACAGACCATTGTGTTCATAAGAAAATATTCTATGAATTGTGAGGATTCTTAGAGAATGGTTTGGTTTTGCTAAACACCCTGTATTTTTTCATTAGTATAATTTTTTACAATCATGAAAAGTTTCATAAAAAAATAAATTCCATAAATTTTGTGGATCTAGAGAATGGTTCTTTATATTACACCTATATTTTTCATACGTATGTATTTATATACATAATAAAACCTAAGTATATATTTTATAGTTTTTGACAAACTATTGTAAAATGTTTCATCAGAAAGCAAAAAAAATTTAAATCCACGAATTTTCAGGATTTTTAGGAACAGTTCGGTTTTTTAAACACCCTGCATTTGTTCAATAGTATATTTTTCCTACAGAACATTGTAAAAGTTTCATCAAAAGAATTTTTTAATTCCATGAATTTTGTTGATTTTTAGAGAATGGTTCGGTTTTTTAAACCTCCTGTATTTTTTCATTAGTATAGTTTTTAACAAACTAATGTGAAATGTTTCATCAAAAAGAATTTTTTAACTCCATGAATTTTGAGGATTTTTAGAGAATGGTTCGTTATTTTTAAATCGTCTGTATTTCTTTATTGCGATATTTTTCCTACAGAACATTGTATAAAATTTCATCAAAAAGAATTTTTAATTCAATGATTTTGAAAATTTTCCATGAATTTTGGGAGTTTCAATATTGGTTCAGTCTTTTAAACTCCCAGTAGTTCTTTAATTAGTATAGTTTTCTTACAGACCATTGTGAAAAGTTTCATAAAAAAATAACTTCCATAAATTTCTAGATTTCTAGAGAATGGTTCTTTATTTTACACCCTGTATTTTTCATAAGTATGTATTCATATACATAATAATACCTAAGTATATATTTTTATAGTTTTTTACAAACTATTGTAAAGTTTCATCAGAGAGCAAAAAAATTTTAATCCACAAATGTTCAGGATTTTTAGGAACGGTTCGGTTTTTTTAAACCCCCTGTATTTTTCATTAATATAGATTTTTACAAAGTATTGTATAAAGTTTCATCAAAAAGAATTTTCAAATTCCATGAATTTTGAGGATTTTTAGAGAATGGTTCGTTATTTTTAAACACTCTGTATTTCTTAATTAGTATATTTTTCCTACAGAACATTGTATAAAATTTCATCAAACAGAATTTTTTAATTCCAAGAATTTTGAAAATTTTTAGAGAATGGTTCGTTATTTTTAAACACTCTGTATTTTTTAATTAGTATATTTTTCCTACAGAACATTGTATAAAGTTTCATCAAAAAAAATTTTTTAATTCCATGAATTTTGAAAATTTTTAGAGAATGGTTCGTTATTATTAAACACTCTGTATTTGCTTCGATAGTGAGTGTCATAATAAATCCTTGATGGAAGTTTAATAAATAAAAAAATTTCCATGAATTTTGGGAGTTTCAATATTTGTTCAGTTTTCTTAAACACCCAGTAGTTTTTTAATTAGTATATATTTCTTAGAGACCATCGTGAAAAGGTTAATAAAAAATATTCAATGAATTATTGGGGATTCTTAGAGTATGGTTTGGTTTCGTTAAGCACCCTGTATATTTTCATTAGTATAATATTTTTACAATCGTGAAAAGTTTCATAAAAAATAAATTCCATAAATTTTGTGGATCTAGAGAATGGTTCTTTATTTTACACCCTGTATTTTTCATAAGTATGTATTCATATACATAATAATACCAAAGTATATATTTTATAGTTTTTTACAAACTATTGTAAAAGTTTCATCAGAAAGAAAAATTTTAAATCCACAAATATTCAGGATTTTTAGGGAACGGTTCGGTATTTTTAAACCCTGTATTTTTCATTAATATAGATTTTTACAAACTATTGTATAAAGTTTCATCAAAAGAATTTTCTAATTCCATGAATTTTGAGGATTTTTAGAGAATGGTTCGTTATTTTTAAACACTCTGTATTTATTAATTAGGATATTTATCATACAGAACATTTTATAAAATTTCATCAAACAGAATAATTTAATTCAAAGAATATTGAACATTATTAGAGAATAGTTATTTATTATTAAAAACTATGTATTTATTATTTAGTATATTTTTCCTACAGAACATTGTATAAAGTTTCATCAAAAGAATTTTTAATTCCATGAATTTTGAGGATTTTTAGAGAATGGTTCGTTATTATTAAACACTCTGTATTTGCTTCTGTTAGTGAGTGTCATAATAAATCCTTGATGGAAGTTTAATAAATAAAAAAAATTTCCATGAATTTTGGGAGTTTCAATATTGGTTCAGTTTTTTAAACACCCAGTAGTTTTTTAATTAGTATACATAGTTTTCTTACAGACCATTGTGAAAAGTTTCATGAAAAAATATTCAATGAATTATTGTGAGGATTCTTAGAGTATGGTTTGGTGTTAAGCACCCTGTATTTTCTCATTAGTATGATTTTTACAATCGTCAAAAGTTTCATAAAAAAATAAAATCCATAAATTTTGTGGATGTAGAGAATGGTTTTTATTTTACACCCTGTATTTTTTCATAAGTATGTATTCATATACATAATAATACCAAAGTATATATTTTTTACAGTTTTTCTACAAACTATTGTAAAAAGTTTCATCAGAAAGCAAAAAAAAAAATTTTAAATCCACGAATGTCCAGGATTTTTAGGGAACGGTTCGAATTTTTTAAACAACCCGTATTTTTTTCGATAATTAGTGCGGTAAGAGTCCCCCGACGGAAGTTTCGTACCAAAAAAATTTTCAGTTCACTTAATTTTTACTTTTTTTTAACGTTAGACATTTTTCCAACACTTTGTATATAAAACGGTCCTACGCACGTCATAGAACACCTCCGAAGCGAAATAACCGATAATTTCCTCTAATCTGTAATTTTTATTTTTTTTTCGTCAATTTTTATACACCGTACATCGAGCTTTTTTGAGTCGCACTGTATATAAGCGAAGCGACTTGAAGTGTGCCATATTGTCTAGCTCACTGATACCACCTATTCATTCTATTTATGCAAAGTTCAATGCAAATAGCAATAGCGGATGGAAATATTTGACAGCTGTTCTATGGCTTCCGTCATTTTGACCCCGTCTTGGTCTGCCATATTGTCTAGCTCACTGATACCACCTACCTATTCATTCTATTTATGCAAAGTTCAATGCAAATAGCAATAGCGGATGGAAATATTTGACAGCTGTTCTATGGCTTACGTCATTTTGACCCTGTCTTGCTTAGGATTTTCGCAAATTTCGATACAAAAACGAATTCAAAACCAAACGCTCGCATAACACAACGTATCTAGAGACTTCAGATTTACCGTTTTCGGCTTTTGGGGGGCTCCGGTCGGCCCATTTAGCGAAATTTTCTGCGATTTATTCGGAAATGTCACCGCGCACTCGCCATTTGACGTCGCAAATTTTCGCAATTTTTACTATAAAATCGAATTTTAAAACAGATCTGAGGCACACGACACATTGTAGAAGGTTCAAAGTTTACGTTTCGATATGGCTTTATGGAAATAAAGGGGTACTTACTTTGCAAAATGTAACGTTTTGAAGGTTTTGTGAGGACCCGCCATATTGCCAGGCTCTTCTCCACGTCTCGGTTCGGTATTACGCAAAATTCGATACAAATTCGAATTCAAAACCCAACGCTCGCATAACAGAAAGCATCTAGGGACTTTAAATTTACCTTTTCCGGCCTTGGCGGGTCTCTCCGATCGATCCGTTTAGCGAACGTTCCTAAGTTTTATCCGGAGCTGTCAACGGCCGTGCACCGTCCGGCTAGCCGTTTGACGTTTCGACGGCCGAGCGAAGGCGAATGCAGCCGAACGTGTAATTGACCAAAACTTTCGCTATTTTCCCTATAAAATCGAATTTTAAACCTAAATCTGAGGCACGCGACACATTGTAGAAGGTTCAAAGTTTACGTTTCAACATGCATTTCTGGAAATGAATGCGGGAAAATACGAAAATATCGAATCCGAAATAGTTTGACGTCTACCCATATCCGACTGACGTTTCTCCGATTCCCGGGCGATAAGCTCCGCCTCCGCTATATCCATCTCGCTCGCCGAGATCGGCCGGCGAGGACCCTCCGCAAAACGGAAAATTTACCTAGAAAAACGCGAAAAACGGCCCGCCGAGCGCCTCGTCGCGACGGAGAAAGGACCAAATAAAGAGACTCGCCCGCGGCCGCGTCCCCGACGGGCTCGCCCGAAAAACGTCGCGCGGAGCGAAACCGGCCTCCGGGCGGCTTCCGGACTTCCGATAAGGGGCGTTTTTTTCGACTTTTGTCTCGTTTCCTCGCGAAAACGGAAAAGTAACGCCGGCGGACCTCCGGAAAAACGCAAAATTCGCCCCGAAAAAAGTAAAAAGAACCAACCAAAATACGCCTACCGGACAACCGAAGGACCGAAGGGCGCTTGCGCCCGCCGCGCGGCTCGCGAAAAAGCCTTTGTGGCGGCAGAATGCCACTTTTCGCGCCCGGTGGGAGCGAGAAAACAATCGCGCATTTTAATATATAGAACTAGAAAGGTGGTGTCGGCATTCGCCGACTTGACCATTCTTGAGTAGGGTTAGTTTTTTTAAACACCATGTATTTTTTCGATAATTAGTGCGTTAAGAGACCCCCGATGGAAGTTGAGTAAAATAAATTAGTCAGTTCTCTTAATTTTGAGATTTTTTACCGTTCAACATTTTTCCAACACTTTGTATATAAAACGGTCTTTCGTACATCCGACAACCCATCCGAAGCAAAACAAATAATTTTATTCCATGAATTTTGGGAGTTTCAATATTGGTTCAGTTTTCTTAAACACCCTGTATTGTTTTCATTAAAATAGTTTCCATATAGACCATTGTTAAACGTTTCATCAAAGGAATATTATACTTCCATGAAGGTTTCTAGAGAAAGGTCGGTTTTTTAAACACCCAGTAGTTTTTTAATTAGTATAGTTTTCTTACAGACCGGTGTGAAAAGTTTCATTAGAAAATATTCCATGAATTGTGAGGATTTTTAGAGAATGGTTTGGTTTTGTTAAACACCCAGTATTTTTTCATCGGTATAATTTTTTTACAATCGTGAAAAGTTTCATAAAAAAAATTAATTCCATAAATTTTGTGGATCTAGAGAATGGATCTATATATTACACCCTGTATTTTTTCATACGTATGTATTTATATACATAATAAAACCTAAGTATATATTTTTATAGTTTTTTGACAAACTAATGTAAAAAGTTTCATCAGAAAGCAAAAAAAAAATTTTAAATCCACGAATTTTCAGGATTTTTAGGGAACAGTTCGGTTTTTTAAACACCCCGTATTTGTTCAATAGTATATTCTTCCTACAGAACATTGTAAAAGTTTCATCAAAAAGAATTTTTAATTCCATGAATTTTGTTGATTTTTAGAGAATGGTTCGGTTTTTTAAATCCTCTGTATTTCTTAATTAGGATATTTTTCCTATAGAACATTGTATAAAGTTTCATCAAAAGAATTTTTAAATCCATGAATTTTGAGGAATTTTAGAGAATGGTTCGTTATTTTTAAACACTCTGTATTTTTTAATTAGTATATTTTTCCTACAGAACATTGTATAAAGTTTCATCAAAAGAATTATTTAATTCCATGAATTTTGAGGATTTTTAGAGAATGGTTCGTTATTATTAAACACTCTGTATTTGCTTCTGTTAATGAGTGTCATAATAAATCCTTGATGGAAGTTTAATAAATAAAAAATTTCCATGAATTTTGGGAGTTTCAATATTGGTTCAGTTTTCTTAAACACCCAGAATTTTTTAATTAGTATAGTTTTCTTACAGACCATTGTGAAAAGTTTCATAAAAAATATTCAATGAATTATTGTGGGGATTCTTAGAGTATGGTTTGGTTTCGTTAAGCACCCTGTATTTTTTTCATTAGTATAATTTTTTATAATCGTGAAAAGTTTAATAAAAAAAATTAAATTCCATAAATTTTGTGGCTGTAGAGAATGGTTCTTTATTTTACACCCTGTATTTTTTCATAAGTATGTATTCATATACATAATAATACCAAAGTATATATTTTTTATAGTTTTTTTACAAACTATTGTAAAAAGTTTCATCAGAAAGCAAAAAAAAAAAATTAAATTTACGAATGTTTAGGATTTTTAGGGAACGGTTCGGTTTTTTGAAACCTCCTGTATTTTTTCATTAGTATAGATGTTTTAAAACTATTGTACAAAGTTTCATCAAAATGAATTTTCTAATTCCATGAACTTTGAGGAATTTTAGAGAATGGTTCGTTATTTTTAAACACTCTGTATTTCCTAATTAGTATATTTTTCCTACAGAACATTGTATAAAATTTCATCAAATAGAATTTTTTAATTCCATGAATTTTGTTGATTTTTAGGAAATGGTTAGGTTTTTTTAAACCTCCTGTATTTTTTCATTAGTATAGATTTTTACAAACCATTGTATAAGGTTTTATCAAAAATAATTTTTAATTCCATGAGTTTTGTTGATTTTTAGGAAATGGTTAGGTTTTTTTAAACCTCCTGTATTTTTTAATTAGTATATTTTTCCTACAGAACATTGTATAAAGTTTCATCAAAAGAATTTTTAATTCCATGAATTTTGAGGATTTTTAGAGAATGGTTCGTTATTATTAAACACTCTGTATTTGCTTCTGTTAGTGAGTGTCATAATAAATCCTTGATGGAAGTTTAATAAATAAAAATTTCCATGAATTTTGGGAGTTTCAATATTGGTTCAGTTTTTTTAAACACCCAGTAGTTTTTTAATTAGTATACATAGTTTTCTTTACAGACCATTGTGAAAAGTTTCATGAAAAAATATTCAATGAATTATTGTGAGGATTCTTAGAGTATGGTTTGGTTTCGTTAAGCACCCTGTATTTTCTCATTAGTATGATTTTTTTACAATCGTCAAAAGTTTCATAAAAAAAATAAAATCCATAAATTTTGTGGATGTAGAGAATGGTTTTTTATTTTACACGCTGTATTTTTTCATAAGTATGTATTCATATACATAATAATACCAAAGTATATATTTTTTACAGTTTTTCTACAAACTATTGTAAAAAGTTTCATCAGAAAGCAAAAAAAAAATTTTAAATCCACGAATGTCCAGGATTTTTAGGGAACGGTTCGAATTTTTTAAACACCCTGTATTTTTTTCGATAATTAGTGCGGTAAGAGTCCCCCGACGGAAGTTTCGTACCAAAAAAATTTTCAGTTCCCTTAATTTTTACATTTTTTAACGTTCGACATTTTTCCAACACTTTGTATATAAAACGGTCCTACGCACGTCAGAGAACCCTCCGAAGCGAAAGAACCGAAAATTTCCTCGAATCTGTAATTTTTATTTTTTCTCGTCAATTTTTATCGTAACACCCCGTACATCGAGCTTTTTGAGTCGCACTGTATATAAGCGAAGCGACTTGAAGTGTGCCATATTGTCTAGCTCACTGATACCACCTATTCATTCTATTTATGCAAAGTTCAATGCAAATAGCAATAGCGGATGGAAATATTTGACAGCTGTTCTATGGCTTCCGTCATTTTGACCCCGTCTTGGTCTGCCATATTGTCTAGCTCACTGATACCACCTACCTATTCATTCTATTTATGCAAAGTTCAATGCAAATAGCAATAGCGGATGGAAATATTTGACAGCTGTTCTATGGCTTACGTCATTTTGCGTCTTGCTTAGGATTTTCGCAAATTTCGATACAAAACGAATTCAAAACCAAACGCTCGCATAACACAACGTATCTAGAGACTTCAGATTTACCGTTTTCGGCTTTGGGGGCTCCGGTCGGCCCATTTAGCGAAATTTTCTGCGATTTATTCGAAATGTCACCGCGCACTCGCCATTTGACGTCGCAAATTTTCGCAATTTTTACTATAAAATCGAATTTTAAAACAGATCTGAGGCACACGACACATTGTAGAAGGTTCAAAGTTTACGTTTCGATATGGCTTTATGGAAATAAAGGGGTACTTACTTTGCAAAATGTAACGTTTTGAAGGTTTTGTGAGGACCCGCCATATTGCCAGGCTCTTCTCCACGTCTCGGTTCGGTATTACGCAAAATTCGATACAAATTCGAATTCAAAACCCAACGCTCGCATAACAGAAAGCATCTAGGACTTTAAATTTACCTTTTCCGGCCTTGGCGGGTCTCAGATCGATCCCGTTTAGCGAACGTTCCTAAGTTTTATCCGAGCTGTCACCGGCCGTGCACCGTCCGGCTAGCCGTTTGACGTTTCGGACGGCCGAGCGAAGGCGAATGCAGCCGAACGTGTAATTGACCAAAACTTTCGCTATTTTCCTATAAAATCGAATTTTAAACCTAAATCTGAGGCACGCGACACATTGTAGAAGGTTCAAAGTTTACGTTTCAACATGCATTTCTGGAAATGAATGCGGGAAAATACGAAAATATCGAATCCGAAATAGTTTGACGTCTACCCATATCCGACTGACGTTTCTCCGATTCCCGGGCGATAAGCTCCGCCTCCGCTATATCCATCTCGCTCGCCGAGATCGGCCGGCGAGGACCCTCCGAAAACGGAAAATTTACCTAGAAAACGCGAAAACGGCCCGCCGAGCGCCTCGTCGCGACGGAGAAAGGACCAAATCAAGAGACTCGCCCGCGGCCGCGTCCCCGACGGGCTCGCCTGAAAACGTGGCGCGGAGCGAAACCGGCCTCCGAGCGGCTTCCGGACTTCCGATAAGGGGCGTTTTTTCGACTTTGTCTCGTTTCCTCGCGAAATTGGAAAAGTAACGCCGGCGGACCTCCGGAAAACGCAAAATTCGCCCCGAAAAAGTAAAAAGAACCAACCAAAATACGCCTACCGGACAATCGAAGGACTGAAGGGCGCTTCGCGCTTTTCGCCGCCGCGCGGCTCGCGAAAAAGCCTTTGTGGCGGCAGAATGCCACTTTTCGCGTCCCCGGTGGGAGCGAGAGGCAATCGCGCATTTTAATATATAGTAACTAGAAAGGTGGTGGTGTCGGCATTCGCCGACTTGACCTTTCTTGAGTAGGGTTAGTTTTTTTTAAACACCATGTATTTTTTCGATAATTAGTGCGTTAAGAGACCCCCGATGGAAGTTGAGTAAAATAAATTAGTCAGTTCTCTTAATTTTGAGATTTTTTACCGTTCAACATTTTTCCAACACTTTGTATATAAAACGGTCTTTCGTACATCCGACAACCCATCCGAAGCAAAACAAATAATTTTATTCCATGAATTTTGGGAGTTTCAATATTGGTTCAGTTTTCTTAAACACCCTGTATTGTTTTCATTAAAATAGTTTCCATATAGACCATTGTTAAACGTTTCATCAAAGGAATATTATACTTCCATGAAGGTTTCTAGAGAAAGGTCGGTTTTTTAAACACCCAGTAGTTTTTTAATTAGTATAGTTTTCTTACAGACCGTTGTGAAAAGTTTCATTAGAAAATATTCCATGAATTGTGAGGATTTTTAGAGAATGGTTTGGTTTTGTTAAACACCCCGTATTTTTTTCATCGGTATAATTTTTTTACAATCGTGAAAAGTTTCATAAAAAAAATTAATTCCATAAATTTTGTGGATCTAGAGAATGGATCTATATATTACACCCTGTATTTTTTCATACGTATGTATTTATATACATAATAAAACCTAAGTATATATTTTTATAGTTTTTTGACAAACTAATGTAAAAAGTTTCATCAGAAAGCAAAAAAAAAATTTTAAATCCACGAATTTTCAGGATTTTTAGGTTCGGTTTTTTTAAACACCCTGTATTTGTTCAATAGTATATTCTTCCTACAGAACATTGTAAAAGTTTCATCAAAAGAATTTTTAATTCCATGAATTTTGTTGATTTTTAGAGAATGGTTCGGTTTTTTAAATCCTCTGTATTTCTTAATTAGATATTTTTCCTATAGAACATTGTATAAAGTTTCATCAAAAGAATTTTTTAATTCCATGAATTTTGAGGAATTTTAGAGAATGGTTCGTTATTTTTAAACACTCTGTATTTTTTAATTAGTATATTTTTCCTACAGAACATTGTATAAAGTTTCATCAAAAAGAATTATTTAATTCCATGAATTTTGAGGATTTTTAGAGAATGGTTCGTTATTATTAAACACTCTGTATTTGCTTAGTTAATGAGTGTCATAATAAATCCTTGATGGAAGTTTAATAAATAAAAAAAATTCCATGAATTTTGGGAGTTTCAATATTGGTTCAGTTTTCTTAAACACCCAGAATTTTTTTAATTAGTATAGTTTTCTTACAGACCATTGTGAAAAGTTTCATAAAAAAATATTCAATGAATTATTGTAGGGATTCTTAGAGTATGGTTTGGTTTCGTTAAGCACCCTGTATTTTTCATTAGTATAATTTTTATAATCGTGAAAAGTTTAATAAAAAAATTAAATTCCATAAATTTTGTGGCTGTAGAGAATGGTTCTTTATTTTACACCCTGTATTTTCATAAGTATGTATTCATATACATAATAATACCAAAGTATATATTTTTATAGTTTTTACAAACTATTGTAAAAGTTTCATCAGAAAGCAAAAAAAAAAATTTAAATCCACGAATGTTTAGGATTTTTAGGAACAGTTCAGTTTTTGAAACCTCCTGTATTTTTCATTAGTATAGATGTTTTAAAACTATTGTACAAAGTTTCATCAAAATGAATTTTATAATTCCATGAACTTTGATTATTTTTAGAGAATGGTTCTTTATTTTTAAACACTGTATTTCCTAATTAGTATATTTTTCCTACAGAACATTGTATAAAATTTCATCAAATAGAATTTTTAATTCCATGAATTTTGTTGATTTTTAGGAAATGGTTAGGTTTTTAAACCTCCTGTATTTTTCATTAGTATAGATTTTTACAAACCATTGTATAAGGTTTTATCAAAATAATTTTTAATTCCATGAGTTTTGTTGATTTTTAGGAAATGGTTAGGTTTTTAAACCCTCTGTATTTCTTAATTAGTATATTTTCCTACAGAACATTGTATAAAGTTTCATCAAAAGAATTTTTAATTCCATGAATTTTGAGGATTTTTAGAGAATGGTTCGTTATTATTAAACACTCTGTATTTGCTTCGTTAGTAGGTGTCATAATAAATCCTTGATGGAAGTTTAATAAATAAAAAAATTTCCATGAATTTTGGGAGTTTCAATATTGGTTCAGTTTTTAAACACCCAGTAGTTTTTAATTAGTATACATAGTTTTCTTACAGACCATTGTGAAAAGTTTCATGAAAATATTCAATGAATTATTGTGAGGATTCTTAGAGTATGGTTTGGTTTCGTTAAGCACCCTGTATTTTCTCATTAGTATGATTTTTACAATCGTCAAAGTTTCATAAAAAAATAAAATCCATAAATTTTGTGGATGTAGAGAATGGTTTTTATTTTACACCCTGTATTTTTCATAAGTATGTATTCATATACATAATAATACCAAAGTATATGTTTTTTACAGTTTTTATACAAACTATTGTAAAAAGTTTCATAAGAAATCAAAAAAAAATTTTAAATAAACGAATGTCAAGGATTTTTATGTAACTGTTCTAATTTATTAAACACCCCGTATTTTTTTCGATAATTAGTGCGGTAAGAGTCCCCCGACGGAAGTTTCGTACCAAAAAAATTTTCAGTTCCCTTAATTTTTAAATTTTTTTAACGTTCGACATTTTTCCAACACTTTGTATATAAAACGGTCCTACGCACGTCAGAGAACCCCTCCGAAGCGAAAGAACCGAAAATTTCCTCGAATCTGTAATTTTTATTTTTTTCTCGTCAATTTTTATCGTAACACTCCGTACATCGAGCTTTTTTGAGTCGCACTGTATATAAGCGAAGCGACTTGAAGTGTGCCATATTGTCTAGCTCACTGATACCACCTATTCATTCTATTTATGCAAAGTTCAATGCAAATAGCAATAGCGGATGGAAATATTTGACAGCTGTTCTATGGCTTCCGTCATTTTGACCCCGTCTTGGTCTGCCATATTGTCTAGCTCACTGATACCACCTACCTATTCATTCTATTTATGCAAAGTTCAATGCAAATAGCAATAGCGGATGGAAATATTTGACAGCTGTTCTATGGCTTACGTCATTTTGACCCCGTCTTGCTTAGGATTTTCGCAAATTTCGATACAAAAACGAATTCAAAACCAAACGCTCGCATAACACAACGTATCTAGAGACTTCAGATTTACCGTTTTCGGCTTTGGGGGCTCCGGTCGGCCCATTTAGCGAAATTTTCTGCGATTTATTCGGAAATGTCACCGCGCACTCGCCATTTGACGTCGCAAATTTTCGCAATTTTACTATAAAATCGAATTTTAAAAACAGATCTGAGGCACGACACATTGTAGAAGGTTCAAAGTTTACGTTTCGATATGGCTTTATGGAAATAAAGGGACTTACTTTGCAAAATGTAACATTTTGAAGGTTTTGTGAGGACCCGCCATATTGCCAGGCTCTTCTCCACGTCTCGGTTCGGTATTACGCAAAATTCGATACAAATTCGAATTCAAAACCCAGCGCTCGCATAACAGAAAGCATCTAGGGACTTTAAATTTACCTTTTCCGGCTTTTGCGGGCCTCCGATCGATCCGTTTAGCGAACGTTCCTAAGTTTTATCCGGAGCTGTCAACGGCACCGCACCGTCCGGCTTGCCGTTTGACGTTTCGGGCGGCCGAGCGCACGCGAATGCCGCCGAACGCGTAATTGACCAAAACTTTCGCTATTTTCACTATAAAATCGAATTTTAAACCTAAATCTGAGGCACGCGACACATTGTAGAAGGTTCAAAGTTTACGTTTCGACATGGCTTTATTTAAAGGAATGCGGGAAAATACGAAAATATCGAATCGGAAATAGTTTGACGTCTACCCATATCCGACTGACGTTTCTCCGATTCCCGGGCGATAAGCTCCTCCCGCGCTATCTCCATCCCTCTCGCCGAGAACGGCCGGCGAGGACCCTCCGAAAAACGGAAAATTTACCTAGAAAAACGCGAAAAACGGCCCGCCGAGCGCCTCGTCGCGACGGAGAAAGGACCAAATAAGGAGACTCGCCCGCGCCCGCGTCCCCGACGGGCTCCCGTGAAAAACGTCGCGCGGAGCGAAACCGGCCTCCGACCGATTTTCGGGCTTCCGATAATGGGCGTGGTTTTCGACTTTTGTCTCGTTTCCTCGCGAAAATCGAAAACCGGCGGCCGCGGACCTCGGAAAAACGCAAATTTCGCCCCGAAAAAGGTAAAACGACCCACCAAAATACGCCTACCGGACAACCCAAGGACCGAAGGGCGCTTCGCGCCCTTCGGATCGCCACTGCGCGGCTCGCGAAAAAAACTTTGTGGCGGCAAAACCCCACTTTTCCGCCCGCCCGGAACGAGAAAAAACAACGGATTTTAAAATATGAAAATTTTACGTCCAATTTGTTATTTCTAGATGGCTGCTTTCTAATCTGACTATTTTTGAGTGCCTAATGTAAAAGCTTTTGGCTTTCCATATATTTTATGATTTCTATGAGTTTACCTCTACATAAATGTTTTATTTTAAATATACCTATACTTTTTGTATGGGTATATTTATATATTTAAAATAAAACAGTATAAATCTTAGATATATAACAATATATGTTGCATTACACAATGCAGTTAGAAAGTTAGGTCCTATAATTGTTTATACAGGGTGAGTCAGTCATAATGTCATTAATTTTAAGAGATAGGGAATAATGAGTATAATGCGAATACGTGATTAAAAAAAAATCTAAATGCATATTTACGCCGAAAAAAAATATTTTCAAATCATTATTTAAACCCCCTTTTCAGACTGTCACTGACCGCTGACAGCCTTGGTCGTTTACAGTTCACAGTTCAATTCGATGTCGACCTGATGCAATGTTGTCAAGTTGTAATATTTTTCTATAGAGTACCTACCTACCTAGGTTTTAGACATCACAAATAAACGGTTGTACTGACTATTTTAGAATATCATTTTTTCTTGCTCAGTTCAACTTCAGCCAATAATAATTTAAAATGTTAATATCCAATAAAATCAAATAATAATAATCAAATAATTCTATTAAAAATTGCAAGTAACGCTGTCCACTCAGGTTTTCCGGTAGAAAATACGATTTTTCTCTGAGCAAATGTAGCTGTTATGACTGCAACAACACTCCAACATGTCTAATAATAAACCGAGTAATAAACCATTTACGTACATCTAAGTAATAAAAAACCATCGTGTTGTCGACAGAAAACTGTCCAAGACCGAAATGACACGCCGCTTATCTTGACCTATCGTATTATTAGGTCAATAACCTAGTTACCTAGTTTTTGTACTGTTATTTAACGACAAGGAGTAAAACATTTTTTTTAAATCTAGATACATGAATGAATTTTCCTTAAATATTGATTTATTTGTTAATAAAAACAAATGTAGATAATAAATAAATGTTTTCGAATGTTAGGTTATTTAGTTTTAAAAATTTTGATATTACGTTTTCACTACGTTTTAAAATTGAATATGAATTTGTAGTATTAGTCGTAAGTATAATATAATATAATTATTCAGTTTGTAATTACATACATCTAGCCTAGAAATTTATTGCTTTTTAAGTAGTATGGTACTAACCTATTTAAAATTTCACTTCGAGTAAAGCTGCATTCATCCGTCCATGGCACTTTATTAATAAAATTTGGGTCAGCAGCAATTCGATTTTGTAACCAATTGCAAAATTCAAGACGACTGGGGAAATCAGCAGGTTCTAAAGATTGAACTTTCTGAAAATGATACGGGTGCAGTGAGTTTTCTCGTAATATTCTGCAGACCCTGCTTTGGGATATCCAATCGCCTTGAAATGGTTCTTGTAGAAATTGTAGGTTCCTCCTCAACTAAATTTAAAACAGCTTCTATTACATTTAAGTCATTTTGAGGATGCCCAGCAAGTTCTCGGCGCGGTTTAACACATCCCGTATCGCGAACACGTTGAAACACTTGGACAAAAGTTCGCGCACTTGGGTGAAGCCTATTAGGGAAACGTCTCCGGTATTCGACAGCAGCGGCATTCGCATTTCGTAAACATTCCCCATATAAAAATAGCATTTCCGAATATTCTAAATTAGTAAAATTAGGCATTGTGATGTGAATTTACGACCAATACACGACCGAAATAAACAAACTACTGCTCGTATTCTCTCCATCCCCCCTCCAAATGTGTAGTGTGATCTCTAAATTTGGGGGGAAAGAAATGCGGAAAGTGCGACTAAATGGTGGCAAATTTGAATAATACGCACGCTGAAGTGTTAGACATTATGTATGTAAACATGTGGCAACGATGCCTTCCATCGGAATTAGATTATCATATGGCTGCGACATCAGAAAGTTTGTAGCGTACCAGAAGCGTCGTGTTACCGATTTTTATAGGGTGATTTGTTTATTTTTTTAAAGGTCGAGTAAACATTTTTTTTTCGATTTTCTGCCTTTATTAGGCCTTCCGAATACGTGGTTAAAATTAATGACATTATGACTGACTCACCCTGTATAGTATCACAGTAGTGAAACTATATAAACAATGGTCCTATACAAAAAAGGTGTTTATTAATTTTTTTATTTTTCAAACATTATTTTGTGATTGTTCTGCATTCCATCAATGGCTACGACGAGTGCATTATACGAATTACGAACATGAATGATGGTAATTTCTATGGTTATTCGGTTTTGTTCTTGTTATGCGTATGTGAAGTGAACATTAGGGTTGCCACATGTCCTTTACTTCGGACAGCCATTACTGCAGCCTCTGTGTCCTTCGATTGGAGGAAATGATTAATTTTATATTAAAATATAATTATCGGGATACAGACAAAATATGTAAAAAAAAATAGTTCAAATATACGACGTAAATTGATGTACACACCCCCCTGCTATTCGACAAACCAATAAATGTCCTTACTTGAGAATTTAAAGTCGTTATTTGTGCATATGAAAAGGTGGCATGCTTACTTAGGGAAGATTAAAAAAAATTAAAAGCCACTTGAACTAAACGAGACCAAGCATGGCCAGCAATTCGCTTAGAGCGCGCTCGCCTAGTGCGTTCCACTTTTACATGGCACTCCACATAAGTGGAGTAGTCGGCCACCCGACAGTCTTACATAATTTAAGTGTTTTTTTTAACATCAACGGAGAAAAGTTGATAATAATATTGATAAGAGAATGAGCATAGCAACTTTTTATTAGCTTTAACATGGCGTACTCAGCTTGCCCATAGGACGTTTCGTTTTCTGGCAATTATTATCAGCTTATTTTTTTTACAATAGGACGTTGTCTTACAATGTACATATTCCTGCAGCGAGACACCCAAGTTATCCTGAGCACGCTGTATAATGTGACAACGAAAATTTGGTTGGTAGGGTTTTCTGGGGTCCTGATCAAGAATGCGTAGGAATTATTCGAATAAAAAAATCCCTAATATGATTTTCCGATTTTAAGCCACATAAATTGTTTCGGAGTTGGCCACGGTTTCGAATTTTAGAGAACACCAGGTATGTCCAAGATAGACTTTTTGAAGGTGTATTCAACAAAAAAAGTTTATTGAAATTGGTTGAACGGTAGGCATGTTACAAGCTTGTTCCACTTTTAAGCGAGACACCCTGTATATATACCTATATCCAAAATATCATAAATTTGTAATTTCACAAAAAACCTTAAGTAGATACCTAAATAGTAAATACAAATTAAACATTACTACATAAATTACTGTTTTGAAAATCTTATGTTTCATTTTCAGTGGCAGTTTTTTTTTGTTTATCTACCTTCCACAGAAACAATAAACGACACTATTACCGTATAAAATATCCAACCAACAATAATTATCAAAAATTTTATGTATATATAATTTCATTTATCATTCATATATTTTTTAAGAACATCTCAAATTCTCTATTTTTCTCCAATTCCAACGTTTAACCTTTTGCGGCAAACGTACTTATATGTACGTTTCTTTTAAAGCTACTCTAGATG
The DNA here is from genome assembly GCA_025584915.1 of Monochamus saltuarius. NCBI lineage: Eukaryota > Metazoa > Arthropoda > Insecta > Coleoptera > Cerambycidae > Monochamus > Monochamus saltuarius. Next base: position 33,444,794 of record CM046727.1, read on the forward strand.
TACTTCAATGTTTTGTATAGAAAAATTATTTACTGATACCCTGCTATTGCCATATGTACATGCAATATAACACAAAACTTTAGATTATTTTTGGGTATATGATCGACAATTATAATAGGTATTTCTAAGTACAAACAAACAAAATTGTGACTAATTATCCGTATAAGTATTTCAGTGCACTACTGCAAGCACGTAAATACGTAAGAAGCCAAAAAGTGCCGGACAGCGCACACAGCTTTGTCGGATAAGTACTTAATAAAGATGTTGAAGTTTTGCGAACAATTTACTACTACTAGGTACAATAATTACAAAGTGATATAAAATATTTATACTTACCTAAATAAATAAATAAATAAAAATTTCTGATTATGAACCTTTTCAAAATAATCAATGCTTTAAAATTTTGATTGTACATTTTTTTTTTATTATTCATTACTGGTTATCTATTTTAATTTAAAATACTATAATGACAGATGTAGACATTACACCTTTAAGCATTAAATAATTTCAACATATTCACAAATATATTGATATATATACATTGTCTATATTTATTTCATTTCAGAGTCAGACCATGTTAATTGTTTTTCTTTTTCTATTTCTTTTAGCCTATTTATAATTGCTTCGGTGTCTAACCCATTTTGTTGATTATATTGTAGAGATAATTTAAGTTGATGTTCCTCTAAGCCTGCTATTCTACTATACAAAGAAGTACTTAATTCTTGATCTATGTCATTTTCTTCTCTCAATACAGTAAAGTATATTAAAAATACTGATATACTCGTCAAAAGTACATATGGTTCATACCATAATCGGGGTTCTGTAACACCTGTCCTTGAAAATTTGGCTTTATATTTGCTTGCTGGACTTACTGAGTATTTTATTGGTTCATCAGGAAATATATTTTCAGGCTTAGATTTTGTCAACTTTTTAACACTAAAATATATGTATTACTGCTATATTATATACAAATTTTTATTCGAATTACCTGACACTTATATTCCGCAAATTAATTGCACGAGAATTATATATGCTTATTATTTTGAACAAATTCATTTTTCATATTTATTATAAGACAGAGGTTAATTTAAAACAGCTACAAAAAACAGGGGTTAGGTTCGGTTAGGTTAAATTTCAGGCCGTGTAGCGCACAGAATACATACATACTATAGAGTAGACAGTAGCGTATACCGTAATAGAGCATTTACATTAACTCAGTGTCATTAAATTCCGCTAGCGCTAGCGTCAAAGTTAGGTATTAATATTAATGTTCTATGGTCTAGTTCATGATTTTTTTATTTATATATATTTAATCTGTGGATCATGATTCGATAATTTTTGATTTGAATTTGTGTAGGTCAAATAGTGATTGAAATCTAATTTGCATACGTATTATCAAAATAAAACTTATAATAAATCAATCAAATGTTTGTAAACACACAAAGACAACAGGAAAAAATCACTTCAAAAGATATATTAAATTTTATTTATGTTAACCTCACTAACCTTGTTTATTTGCATTTTACATTAGCAATTTGGAAAGAAAGTAATAAAACTTTATTTAACACAGAAATTGTTAACGTTGGAGTGCATAAATTATTTCCTGGTAATTCTTAATTTAAACCTCTTTGTTTTTAAAGAACTGAAATTTTATATATTACGAATCGAAGGAAAAATGGTTAGTTGTCGCTCAGATTGCAAAAATGTTGCATGTAATATACCTAGTAAATAAAAAGCACATTAAATACCCAATTTCTGAAAAAACGAATATATAAAAAAATCTGTGTTTTAAATAATGTACATGTGACATAAATAAATAATAAACATATGCAGATTTTATTTGGTATTTTTATTACAGTACAAGTACAATACAGAAAAAGCTAAACACCCTGATAGGTGTTTTAAATGGTTTTCATTTAAAAATTTGAGTGATATTAGTTGTGCCCTTTTGTAACTAATAACATTTTGAATCGCCATATTGTTAAATAACTTGTTACTACTAGATGCACTTGATATATTCTCAGGATTACCGGCGTTATTATCATTCAAGTAATTTTCAATTTGAGGAATCGTATTATTACATTTAACTCATGTTATGTCATGTCTATGAACTCGTGTCACAATTCTACTATATTTTCATCTGCAAGTTTGTCTACATTTTCATCCTGTTTTCGCCTTTTCAAGTACCTTTTCATGCGTTCATTATTGTTTACAATATTAGTATCGTATTTTCGTGTACAGGTAAATATAATGTTGAAACAGAAGTGTTTTGAGAATTTTCCATTGTCCTAAAAATAAGAATGAAATCTTATCAAATAATGAAAAATATACACCGAAAATAGATCATATATGCTTGTACTTACCCATGCTAGTAATAGTATAACAATCTTCTGTAAAATGTTTTGAGCAGATCTTTGTGTACTGGGTTGGTTTCTTGCTGGATGCAATTGCTATAAACCATTTTTTCAGCATTATTGGGGAACTTACGAAACATGAAATCTTTATTTTTATTAGCAACAGATAAACACTGCGGTACACAACAGTTATATGGCTATTTCATTTACACAAATTGAGATACAACAAAAATTAAATAACAAATATTTGTGAGGTTAGGATTTAATACCTAACATTGATCGCAGCGCCGCCTACATGTAAATGCTCTATTTGAATCAACAGTGCGTATCACAGAATATATAATACAGTGCGTATTAGTCTAAGAGCCAGTGGCCGGCAACCTATAAGTAAATGATTATACCTGAAATTTTGCACAGTGAGTCTTATACCTATCATTCATGATGTGGGGACTCCCTAAGCCCGGAGAGGCCGACTCAAGAGTTACTCAGGTGCGAGAAGTATGAAAATGTAACCAACTTCGTTATTAAATTAACAAAGCTGCCGTTTGAAAATTTGAAAATATACAATTATTATTATATAAAAATAACAAAGGCAGACGATTACTGTGCTTCTAAAGTGATGGCAGACACTTGTGAAATTGGCAAAAATTATAAATTTGAAAAGTATTTGATTAAATCTGATTTTTGACGTTAAAAAACTGTCAGAAATGTCAAGCATTGTAATCGACATCACCAAATCTCAGAACCTGTGCCAGAAATAGACGTTATTTGTTACTTATATTATTTTAATATAAAAAGGTGCTAAATATAATAAATAATAAAAATAAATGCCTAATTTGTTAGATCTGAAATTTTAAAATTTTCAAACGGCAGCTTTGTTAATTTAATAACGAAGTTGGTTAAATTTTCATACCTCTCGCACCTGAGTAACAGTTGGGTCGGCCTCGCCGGGCTTATAGCGAGTCATCACCTCATGATTGATAGGTATAAGAGACTCACTGTGCAAAATTTCAGGTATAATTATTTACTTATAGGTTGCCGGCCACTGGCTCTTAGACTATATGAGTATGAATATTGCCCTCAATAACGATAAAGAGTGAAGAAAGATTCGTCTGGGTAAAATAACGAAAGTAGTCCGTGTGGTTCGCGTCTAATTTCGTTTTATAATCTTAATTTCTTAATAGAAAGATAGAAAATTATTTTATTATCTATTCCGAATAGTCCCTTTAATTATTCAGATTTATTATTTATGGTCTGCAATAAAAACGTAACAATTAAATCACTAAACAATTGTTTTAAGTATACTAACTAGAATTTTTTATATATACCATAACGTAAACGTATATGTGTTGTGGAACAGATTTAAGTATATTTTATGTAAACACAAGTAGGTACTTTACCAAAGAATTTATCTTTATCTACTTTCCAATTGACAAGTAGAGCGCTCCTGAAGTACTTTAATTTTATTTTTCGCGTTCCAATAGTTTTATGCTCCATTTCAAACATTGAGGTTGTTGTAATATATTTTTATTATTTATTAGACCATTTATAATTCATTACAATGGATATCTTTGTTATGGTAAGTATGTATCCTTTATATGAAAGTGTTATTAATATTTAAGGCTCCAGAAAAATTGCTTTAAGCACGTTTTAATTTACAACGGCCAAAACGACGCGTTCCAATTGCATAATTCAGGGGTGCGTTTCAATATTTCGCCGAACATGCAACCAATTACTATTTGGCGTTTCGATATTCGGTTAATTTAACCGACTTAAATTCAGTCGTTTCAATATTAAGGATAAACATTGCCGAACGTACAACTTTTTACCCATCCCGAGACGGTAGGTAAATATCACCCGACATGCGCAGTAGCCTATAATTAAGTTTTATTTAGACAGATTTAAATAATTAGATACATTTTATATCGTTTTATATAGAATAAGATGCTATATTCACAGATTATTTATTAATATATTTATATACGTAGAATGGAAATAACAGTAAAAATTTAAAAAAACTCATATACAGTACAGATAAAGATAATATAATTGTAATTAAATAGGGTGATGCTATCATAGAGAACATATAACGGAAACTTCAATATATTTTTAAAATAAATTATTAGCTTTGTATTCTTTCGATTTAGAAATGTCGTTTCGTTATTTTACCAGGACGTATCCGGGCGAATCGTCTGTGACGTCACTCTTTATCGTACGAATTTACCGAGTGACAATATTGAAACGCAGCCCAGGACGGGTATTCTCTAACTTAGCATTCGAAAACGTATCGTTATTAATACGCTTAGCGTTTTAACTCGTATAGCAAAACGACTTACTCACTGTTATGGTATTCTGTAACTAGACGATTTCGTTTTCATGTTTTCGGCTAGCACATATTGGCAATGTCGCATACTATTAGCGACTTTTTACTTTATAAGGTTAAAATCCTGGTTGTCACTGCACATAATTCACCTAGCAATGGCGGAGCAATAAAGATTTAGCTGATTGTGAATTGAAATGAAGTTGAATTCTGGATATGAAGAATTATTTGGTGCTATATGCTGGTTAATTTTACAGTCCCTTATAAAATATAACATGTTCCAACAATAACACCCACAAAAATACACAAAGAATAACACTAACGAGATACAAGATAAAATAATGTACTGGTTAACCACACTGTACGCCAATGACGTGTTTACAAACAAAATAATGGGAAATTAAGAACACAATTTATATCGACATCCTGTTTTATTATCCTCAATAATTTTATAAAACTGAAATCTGGTAGGTAAATCGAATGGATTATCAGCAATATACCGCTGACGCATCTTTTCCTCATTTTCAATCTCCTCTATCAAATTTATCAATAATATGTCCTCAATTTCCATTTTAAGTTTATATTTTTCACATTAATAAGTTTATAAGGTAATGATCACAGATTAAATATATACAAGGTGTAACAGTAGTAAGTATTCAAAACTTGTGAGCTTGTAAAACAAGTCGAAAAATTACGAAAACCTTAGTACAACTTTTGTCAGTGGTGGCTCCTAAGGGAGATACGCTCACTTAAAGGGGTAACCTCAGAAACAATTTTTAATGCGTAACATCTAAACAGTTTAACATTAAGTCACGAAATTTTGGTGAGATATTAACCTTGACGTGCTTAATAAGTATCATTAACTACATTTCAAAATTTTCTACAGGGGTGTAAGAAAATGCAAGGCTCTGGTACAAATTTAATCATATCTTTTTTGTAGTTAATTTTTTCTAGTTTCTGACTCCAAAATATTAAAATATTAAGTATTTAACATAAAAAATGTACTCTTGTTAAATTTCAATAGGATGTACCGTTTTTCAGTAAATTCGATTTCAATCATTCCTAACGTGACCCACATTTAACATCCAATACATAGCCAAAAAAAATTAATTGCAGTGTGCCATGGAAAAAACAACTAGTTTGACAGTTAACAGATATGTCAAGTATTTTTAGTTTGAAAATTGTATTATTTGAGTCTACGCAGTGCCATTTTATAGTGAACAAAAATAGATAAAAATTATTTAAAAATGCAACCGTGTACATATTCTGAGTATGTAGATATGCTTTTGACGTTAGGTGAAGTGTCATGGGAGCGCATGAGCAGCCTTACACCGATATGGTATAAAGTTCCCCAATAGAAATGTACCCAATTATAAAATATTTCTTTGCACCGAAAAGCGTTGTTTTTATGTTATTTATATTACGGTATTTTTATTTGTACTATTGTTTTTAATTGTTACTGTTCAGAGTGTTAAAAATACTTGACATAGTTATTTGTTAACTGTCAGATTAGTTGTTTTCTTCATGGCGCACTGCAATTTATTAATTTATTTGACTATGGATGTTGAATGGGGCACGTTAAGAGTGATTGAAATCGATTTTACTGAAAAACGGTACATCCTATTGAAATTTAACAAGAGTACCGTTTTTATGTTAAATACTTCAAATTTCAATATTTTCGAGTCAGAAACTAGAAAAAATTAACTACTAAAAAGATATGATTAAATTTGTCCTGTAGAAATTTTTGAAATCTATTTTATGAGACTTATTAAACACGTCAAGGTTAATATCTCATCAAAATTTCGGGACTTAATGTTGAACCGTTTTGATGTTACGCATTAAAAACTGTTGCTGAGGTTACCCCTTTAAGTAAGCGTATCTCCCTTAGGAGCCGCCACTGACAAAAGTTGTACTAAGGTTTTCGTAATTTTTCGACTTGTTTTACAAGCTCACAAGTTTTGAATACTTACTACTGTTACACCTTGTATAAATAAAAAAAAGTAATGATTTTTTATCAAATAACCTCAACATTAAACTTGCCATTTGTGGAACTTCCTTTGTGGTAACCACAGATTACGGAATAATTATCTGGACAGTATAGAAGTCGAGATGTCAACACGCCGGCGCCGTAAAAACGATAAGCAAATTAAGAGCTACCAAATGGTAACTGTTTTGAAAACGACGAGCGTTTTTACGAAACCGAATCGCAAAGCAGTTAGAGAATACCAAATTGCAGATGCTATACGTAAATTGACGTCATATGCGCTATGCGTTTGAAAACGCTTAGCGAATGCTAAGTTAGAGAATACCCGTCCAGGAGCAGTTAAAAAGCAGAACAGAACAAGAATACATCAGGAACACTTCCATGACAGTTGGAAAGCCACTTTTAATTTAACAATATTAAAAATGAGTGAGGCAATCAATTCTTTTGGTGCTATTAAATGGGTTTCCGAATTAATTTATGTTTCAAAATTGGGTATCATTCCACTTTATCGGTACGTAAGTACTTAACACTATACTGGCCTGGTAATTATTTGCGAATGTGGGTTGATGTGGGTAATGTCCACAACTTCTATAATTTTTGCAAATCTTCAAATATAAAAAAATGTACTGTTTCCTTTTACAGCTACATTCTGATCAGACATTTCATGGCGATTTCTATTTACATGCACTTTTGCACTGAGTTCGCACTCTGCTGGTCGAAAGTGTTCGGTTTAGAAATCAGTTCGCACCGAATTCGGTGAAAATGTAAATATTCTTACACTGAAAAAATAGTCAGGTCAATCGTGAAGTGCAAGTTAAATGTGGCGGTAGTAGATGATTTTTTGAATGTAATTCTTCTGAATAACTTATTTAGTTAGTAGTGGATCGAAAGATGATAATAATAATAATATCTCTACCCCTCATTCTAATCACAGGGATTAGCCCAGAAGTCGGAGACTCGTGCGGGAGAGGGGACGGCATATTATTATTAAGCAGGCCGCATTTGCGCCCAGGAACGACTTACGTTGGTAGACCCTAACCACTATTCAGTGCAGGAATGAGGGAAACCTGGAAAACCTCATTAATTAGGAGGGTAGTCAAATATCAACCGGTATCAATCTCTCACATTGACCCAAGCTAACATTATTCCACCCTACCATACCCGCAGAGAGGGTGCCAATCCACTCCACGAATATACAGGGTGGGGAATAACGAGCGATTTTAAAAAGGCTGCTAAAAACAAGAAAATTAATGTTTAGGAATAAATTTAATATTTTCTTAAAGAATAAAAGAATATAAAAAAGCATTAATTATTTTATTTTTTAAAAATAACTCCGAAAAGATGACGTCCGTCCAGGCGTACACATTCTTCCAATCGTGTTTTGAAACTATTCATTACATTTTGCAGCATTTGCAAATCTCTTGTGTGTAAAACGGTTCTATGATAACATCACACTACTTAAATACAGTTATATTATGGTAAAATATTTTTTATTAGGCGCTATATGCTGTATTCATATATAATGGCGTAATACAATACTTTTTCCATTTGCCCGGTGAGATGCACTTTGTGTGACCATTTTACTCACTTTATTCAATACCAATGTCTGTTTAACATTCATACAAATAATAGAGACTTAGGGTACAGACAGAGTGGAAGCAGGTTTTCTACTTACTGGTCACCAGCGCCGAATACGTACTTAAAAGCTATGAAATTTGTAATTATACATATATTTAAATTGATATAAAACAGCAGTTTAAGGCTTACGGTGAACGCTCTATCAAACGATATATAAGGTCTGTTCCAACAACCGTCGAGAACTGGTTCAGAACCGTGGAAATGTTTGACCAGCACTGGCTTACGTCGCATTCGCCGAGAGTACATTAACAACTGAACTGACTGACTAATTCTGAACGATTCGGAATCGATTCTTGCTGTGTTGGAACAAAGCCATAGTTTTCGCTGAGTAACTCCTTAACGGATAATGATAAAAATATGCGGTTTTTTTAATAGACTATAAATATTATTTTACGTCGACGCTGTGTTTTGAAATTTTGAAAAAGTGTAAAATTAATTTTTTTTTAAATGAATTTTGCATATTTTAAAAATTTCAAAACACAGCGTCGACGTAAAATAATATGTGTAGTCTATTAAAAAAACCGCATATTTTTATCATTTTTCGTTGAGGATTTACTGAGCGAAAACTATATCTCTTTTGATCGAGCGCTCACCGTAAGCCTTAAAGCACACTAAAGCGAACACAGTGGAAGCGGTTTCCTGCTTACTGGTACCCTGCGCGAGTACTCGCTTATGCTTTGAAAATTATAACATACATATACATACATATATCATTTAAATGGACACGTACACAGTGAAAGCAGGTTGAAGCAGGTCAGAGCCGGAAACTTGTGAGCCCGCTTTTATCAGAATTCATATTTAATTTATTTGTACGCGCGGGTCGTGTGTAGAAAAATGGACCAAGAACTTCAGTTTTTTTTGATGGACTATATGGGAGAAAATCCGCAGCAACCGATATATATAGTAGACAAATATTGGAGAGAGATTAGTAATGACATTATAATGAAGAGGGTAAATATTCAAATATACAGGGTATGAGTATGAGTGGTATAAGTGCCTTTATTTTGTTGTATGATAAATAGTGCCAAACAAAACATATTTAATTTAACAATTTTCTCTGACCTATAAGAGCAAACAGGTTTTGAATATGCGACAACGTCGCACACCTACCATGTCAGATGTTTGTACATAATAAATACAAATACACGTACACGTTGTTTGTGAAAAGTGTTTACCGTACAAACCTCTAGTAACCAGTTTTAGCTAGATTCGCTATAAATTAACATTAAATATCAAACAAACACTAGGTACAGAAAAACGAGATGCACTAGCCGCACTGCTACCACTACTACTTATAATAATTTAAGGTTAGCAGCAGCAGGTAATTGATACAATGTTGTCGTACGTTCCAGCTTTAAGGATTTCTTGGGAAATTTCTATTGATTACTTAATACTGAAAAAAAATCAAATACTTAACCTTAGTTGTGAATTAGTTTGTAATTTCGTAACACAGTTTTGCATGTTATTGCAATTATTATTTTTATTTTTGAAATGTATTTGTAGATTATTAATTTTTTCATAAGTTTATTGCTTCTTTTGGTCAGATGTACAAGCTCCTTTAGTATCGACACATATTCCGCATATCCTCTGTATATTAATATGTAGTAGTTTCCAAAAACATTTTCTATTGTCACGGATTTCCCAATCCGAATTTCTCTTTCTGCCAGAAAAACAATCCGTTAATTAATCACTTCTTTATTAACTACTGAACACTACTAATTACAGCTCAACTAAACACTTATTTAATTAATCGCTATCTAAATCGCTTTGATCTCTCTAACTAAACCACTTCAGACTGTAATACAAGACTGTAATTCCAAGACTAACTAACTCGGTCGTCTATGCTTCTTTTATAGACCAAACGAATGTTCCAGGTATTTTCTAGCATGTCTAGACCCATTTTCTCAAACGACTGGAACGCTTCTCGTCGTTTCCCCAATTTTCCAGTAACGCCTCGATTCACGGCATGTTGTTTGTTTACCAGAATCGCGTAGGGGCGATAGGGGCAATCTTAGCATTTCGCGGTACCACAATCGTCGGTTTGGGAGTGAGTGGGGCAAATTCCGTGACACTGCTCCCTCCTTAGGACCGATCGTCCCGATCGGATACACCTCTATACGGGGACAGACGCTCCAGATGGACGACCTTCATTTTACTCCTGGGAGTCCTTTGTATCCGGTAGACGACGTCATTGATTTTTTAATGACGGTATAGGGGCCCTCCCAACGGTTCTGTAGTTTAGGCGATTTTACTTTCTTCCGCGTGGGGTTGTACAGCCACACCAGGTCACCTTGTTGGAATCCGACTGTATTGGCCCGGACGTCGTATCGAGTCTTCATGCGATCGCTCCCTAGTCGCATTCGAGATCTGACTTGGTCGTGTACGGCTGCTAGTCTTCATTCTAGCTCATGGGTATAAGTGTCTGGCTCTGTGGGCTGTTCCGCAGGACGACCAAACACCAAATCTGCTGGAAGGCGAAGCTCTCTTCCAAAGATGATCTTTTCGGGAGTCTTCCCAGTAAATTCATGGACAGCTGAGCGGTAAGCTAACAGGAAGAGTGGAATGAGCTTGTCCCAGTCTGTCTGGTTCTCGTTCACAAACATCCTCAGATTGGTTTCTAGTGTGGCGTTGAAGCGTTCCACCATACCATCTGACTGGGGATGCAGTGGGGTGGTCCTGGTTTTCGGATTCCCATAAGCTCGCAGACCTTTCGGAACACACCTGATTCGAAATTTCTGCCCTGATCTGAATGTAGTTCCATGGGCACACCAAATCTGCAGAACAGGTTGTTGACTAGCGCTTCTGCTACGGTTGTGGTCTCTTGATTGGGAAGGGGGTATACTTCCGGCCATTTGCTGAAGTAATCCATGGCTACTAGCAGATATCGATTCCTACTTTGGGTTTTCGGAAAGAGGCCAGCGATATCAATGGCAATCCTCTCGAACGGTGCTCCTACGATGTACTGGCGCATTTTGCCTCTGGAACGGGTCTTCGGTCCCTTGCTGGCTGCACATATGTCACATTTTCGGCACCAATCTTCTACATCCGTTCTACAGCTCAACCAGTAGAAACGCTCCCTAATCTTCTGTAGAGTCCTATTGATACCACCTGTACCTCCATGTACTTCCTGCAACACTTCCTTGACTCGGGATCTCGGGAGTAGTACTTGTTTCTTGACCTCCGTTCCGTCATTGTTCTCCCATGCTCTTTTTAGGACACCGTCTTCCAACACCAAGGAATTCCATTGAGCCCAATAGCTCTTTAATGCTGGGCTTTTACTACTGACTTCAGCCCAAGAGGGTCGGTTGTTGGCTTCTTTCCAGTCTAGTAAAGGCTTGATGTCACAGTCAGCTTGCTGGTCTTCCCGAATCGCCGCTGAACTCCATCGGTCTTCAGGTTGGGCTGCTACCACCTTGCAAGGAACTGATGAGATGTGCTCTTTCCTTTCAAGACTACTACAGTGTTTGCAATTGACAGGACAGGGCCTCCTAGAAAGGGCATCTGCATTTCCATGTTTCCTTCCGGCTCGATGTTCAACAACAAAGTGATATTCTTGCAGCCGTTCCAGCCATCTGGCCATCTGTCCTTCAGGGTTTTTAAACTGCAGCCATTTAAGGGAAGCGTGATCCGTTCTTAGGAGGAATTCTTGACCATACAGGTATTTATGAAAGTGTTCAAGGCTCTTGACGATGGCAAGTAATTCATTCCGAGTCACACAATAGTTCTTTTCGGCTTTTGATAGGACTTTGCTGAAGTAGCCCACTACTCGCTTTTGGCCATCTTGTACTGGGAACGAACTCCACCAATTCCAATGTTGCTTGCGTCCGTGTCCACTCTAAATGGTTGTCCAGGTATTGGGTATGTCAAAATCGGGGTAGTGCAGAGAGCCTCTTTCAGCGTCTCAAAGGCTTGCTGGCATCTCGGAGTCCATTCGAATGGAATGTTGTCTTCTGTGAGTTTATGAAGAGGCTTGGCAATGTCCGAGAATCCTTGGACGAATCGTCGATAGTATGTGCATAGGCCAAGAAAACTTCGAACTTGATGTTTGTCTTTAGGAACCGGCCAGTTCTTTATGCACTCTATCTTCTCCGGGTCAGTTTTCACACCGTTTGGAGTAATAATGTGGCCTAGGTATCTAACCTCCTTTTGGAACAGACTGCACTTCTTCGGGTTCAACTTCAGGTTCGCTGCTTTCAACTTCTTGAACACTTCGGACACGTTCTTCAGGTGCTCCTGGAAAGAGCGTCCCAGCACCACCACGTCGTCCAAGTAAATCAAGCAGGTCTCCCAATGCAGGCCATGAAGTACAGTTTCCATCAGTCGTTCAAAAGTGGCAGGGGCATTACATAGACCAAATGGCATTACATTGAACTGCCACAATCCATTTCCGGTAGTGAACGCTGTCTTTTCCTTGTCTTCTGGGCTGACCTCGACTTGCCAATATCCACTCTTTAAATCCAAAGTGGAAAACCATTGCGCACCAGCCAAGGTGTCCAGAGTATCGTCAATTCTTGGTAGTGGGTAACTGTCTTTCTTGGTGACGTCATTTAATTTTCTGTAGTCCACACAAAATCGGGTGGAGCCGTCTTTCTTCTTGACCAGAACTACAGGAGAAGCCCAAGGACTCTGAGATGGCTCTATGGTGCCTTGATTTTGCATCTCAATTAACATCTTGTTAACTTCTTCTCGCTTGGCTAATATCCAGTATCGATTCGATGCTTCACTACATTGGTTCTCCCAAAGTCGCCTGATTTAAGTGCAAACACATCTTCATTTTCACTTAGCAGCTCTTCCAGTTGTTCCACCTCCATCTCTGTTAATCTTTCCTTGGCCCTATCCACGATGTCCCTTAGACATTCGGGTAGACTGGTCTTATTTGGTTTCTTCTCCATTTCGTTGTTTTCTTTGAGTGTTCTGACCATGGTAACAGGTTCACAGACTCCTACTTCAGTTCCCTTTGTAATTTTCTGTGGAAAGGTTTTCAGGTTAACTACCCGTACTATTGTCGTTTTCTCTGGTTTAATCAGGGTGCGGCCGGTGACTATAGATTTATTGAACAAATCCGGATTACTGGGTTCCACCACTCCTACACTGCAAGACATTTCCCCATCCATTACAGTGGCAACCAATGTTTCGGTCTGACCAGGTAGTACCACATCTTCTTTAACAACGAGTCTCCGTACAGCGTTATTCTCAGTGGTGGTCGTTAGCACTACTTCCTCACCCATTATCCGTAGCGTACCAGCATTCAAATCTAAGTTCACCCCCTTTGCTCGTAGTAAGTCTAGTCCGAGTATGACATTGTCCGATATATCTGCTACCAGGGCTCTGTGTTTGAACTTGACGTCTCCTAATTCTACTTCAAGCTCGCATTCCCCCTTGACTGGCAGTTGTTGTCCGTTGGCTGTTGTAAGGACATAACATTTGGCAGGATTCTTAATACGCCAATCACCAATAATATTCGGTCGTACAATAGTTCTTGCTGCTCCAGTGTCGATTACCATAGGGAAAGTACGACAAAAAATAATGCCCTCTACAAGCAAGGAGTCAGAATCCTGCTAGACGTGACAACGTAATTTCTTCTTGTGGTGCATGGTAGGAGGACGCAGCCGGCTTTTGCCCCGTCAAGCCGGCTGAACCTAGTTTTCCTGTGCAGCTGCCGCCTGGGAGTCGCGCTTTTGCTGTTCCGTGACCGGGGCCCTGCACTGTCTTTTTAGATGTCCCGTCAGTCCACAGTTCCAGCATTTAAGAAGGCGATCCCTTCGACTATCAGATTGTTCTTTCTTTGGCCCAGTAGATGGGCTGAATTTATCAATAATCTCCTTTAACGTTTTTATTATGTCTCCATTTGCCATACTATCGCTGTTATCACTGATGGCCCGAACTTTAACATGTCTACCGGATGCCATCTTTGCTGCCTCGAATTCCAGTGCATGCGAAAGAGCGTCGTTCAGCGTTTTAGGTCTGGCGAGTCGTAATGCCTGCTGGGTTTTACAATCTCTTAGGCCGTCGATAAAAACTTGGATGGAGAGCTGATCTACAAATTCGGACGGGGCTGTTGGATATGCCAATCAAACCAGTCGGGCAACGTCGGTCTCAAAATGTTGTAAATACTCTCCACTTTGCTGGTGACGATTTTTTAATTGTGCCTGGTACACTTGCTGCAAGTGCTTATCCACATATCTCATTTCCATATGCTGTTTTAGAATGTCGTAGTTTTTCTGCTGCCCAGCAGGAACTCCTTGTAAGACGTCAAGAGCTTCCCCTTGTAAAGCAACTATCAGAGCAGTAGCTATCTCATAATCCGACCATTCATTTGCTGATGCTGCTGCTTCAAACTGACGCAGATATACATTCCAGAAAACCTTGCCGTCGAATTCAGGGGGTCTCGTCTTCTGAGTTCGGATAACAGGTCCTTCTGATTTGATTACGCCCTCCTTTGCTATCTTGTCTAATTTATGTCGAAGCTCTTCTCTAACCTGGTTTATTTCTTCGTCTATTTCCTTTTTTTGTGCCAATAGTTTCTCTTCTACTTGTGTTTCTACCTTATGTGACTGCTCCTCTAGTTTTTCTTCTAGTGTATTCTCCAATTTTTCTAACTTTGTCTGCATTTTCTTCGTCTGGTTTTCAATTTCCTGTTGTATTGTCTGTATCTGATCTTTCATTGTATGCCCTTGTTCTTCTAATTTTTCTTGTGTTGTCTTCATCTGGTGCCCTTGTTCTTCAAATTTTTCTTGCATCGTCCGTCCCTGTTCCTCTAACTTCTCCTGCATCGTTTTCGCCTGGTCTTCCATTTTATGTCCCTGCTCTTCTAATTTCTCTTGCATCGTCTTCGCCTGGTCTTCCATTTTCTTTTGCATTGGTTGCATCATTTCTAACAGTTTTGCCATTTGTACATCCATATTGACTTGACTTCTAGTTACAGGCATTCACTTTATTTTCTTTGGAATGTTCTAGAATGTCCAGGAATTGTTTGTAAATGTCACTGTTGACTTCCTTACAATGAAACGAGTGCAGTGATATGCCACACTTGGGTCTTTGTCTCACTTCGGTATACAGTTCTAGAATGTTCGAGATCGTACTTCGCAAATAACACCGTTTACTTCCTTAAGTCACGACGAGTGCGGTGATATGTCACACTTGGATCTTTGTCTCACTCCCGTACAAAGTTCTAGAATGTTCGAGAAATTCGTTCGCAAATACCACCGTTCACTTTCTTGAGTCACGACGTGTGCGGTGATATGTCACACTTGGGTCTTTGCCTCACTCCCGTACAAAGTTCTAGAATGTTCGAGAATGTCCTTCGCAAATAGCACCGTTCACTTCCTTAAGTGACGACGAGTGCGGTGATGTGTCACACTTGTGTCTTTGTTTAACTCCCGTATAAAGTTCTAGAATGTTCCAGATTGTCCTTCGCGAATAACACCGTTCACTTCCTTAAGTCAAGACGAGTGCGGTGATATGTCACACTTGGGTGCAGGGACCAGGGACCGTACCGTTTTTGGACAGAAAACCGGACCAGAACCGTATTTTTTTTTGTGGACCGGAACCGAAACTGAACACATATGTCATGTTTTAGTTTATTCCAAGTGTCAAACCCGAACCGGAAAAAATTAAAACGGTTTCTTGGGTTAATTTCTGTATTTCTTAAGCTTCCGTTGTTGTTATGTTCCTATGGATTTATCTACCGACAAGTGCTTAGAGTCTTTATATTTTATAAATCCATGTATATATTTATTTCATTTCCTGCCTATGACATGTACCAGTTTTATCTAGGACATGTACAAGTCGGTGGTAGCTGTGGGAGTGGCCCTCTTGTGGTGTGGTGGTGTGTGCTAGTAGAATTTTACATATGCATAATTAAATGAAAATAAATCAAAAGCGATCATAGGAATTTCACTATAATTGTAATTATATTACGTCACAAGAGAAAACCGATAAGAACTCTTTGGACCGGAAAAGCTGGTCAGAACCGGACCGAAATATCAACTAGTGAATCGTAACCGAACCGAAACCGAAATGGTACTTTTCTTACTGAACCGTAACCGGACCGGTACCGTTATTACATTTAGGTCCGGGTCCCTGGTTTGCTCCTAGGTTTGGTACGTTTATTTGAATGCGCAATGGACTAAACGCATTCCACATGGTAGATTTCAGTGATTAGAGAGTTTTAATAACTCTAATGCTATGTTGCCAAATAAAATCAGTTCCAAGCGATGTAATTAGCATGCCCTTACCTTTAAAGCACGCGATTTAGCAGACAGCAGACGATGCCTATACACCATACACCACATTCCACAAACCTAGAAAAAATATAGATATATAGGTCACGTGACAGGTGCCGCGTTTTCTAGGGACCTACGGTCCAGAAAATGGATATTTTATTTGCTTTATGTTGGCGGTTGTGCAAATATGATGGCTGCATTGCAATCTGAAATTAACTAACTTGCTGTCATTTTAAATGTCATTAAAGAATGTGACGTGAATGTGACCAATCACCAGTGTTGCCGTTTTAGTACATTTGTACTATTTCTAGTACATTTTCGACAGCAAAGCACAAAAGTACATTTCATCATAAATAGGCCTAATTTTAGTACATTTTTAAATAAGACCAAGGTCATACAAGGCAGTTGGAATGTTGGAAACGGTTTGAAACTATCAGAAAGGTCCGTCCAACTATTTATTGCGTCAAATTCGATGGTAACGCGTTCTCAACTTAACTGGTAGAATATTTCTGACAGTTTCCAAAACGTTTTCAACTGCTGCAAAAACAAGCCTAGTATTTGTTTTTTTCGTATATATTTTATGCTATATAATAAGAATATTAGAAAAATAATAGTTTTCTGTTTGATTTTTTGGCATATAAGTAAGTATTATGAAATATAACATATATCATTTATATTATAAACTTAATATATTTAAAAAAATAATAGTTTATGTTTATTTATATTTATATTTTTGTTTCATGTATATTTTATGATAAAAAATAAAAATACTTTGGAAAACATAATAGTTTAATATCATCAGCGCAAAAAAATAGGTCTACTCTATGAGAAACGGCAATATTTCACTTTATCGTGAATTTTAGTACAATCTAGTACATTTTATTCACTGAAATATACGATATGGAATGCGTTAAATCCCATTGCGCATCCAAATAAAGATACCAACCCTAGGAGCAGACAAAAGGAGGCACACAAAACTCAGCAAAGACATACTTCATTGGTTATGTATGTGGGTGAGAGAGAGACAACCATCTGCACGTACGATATGAATTGTGTTCTTAATTTCCCATTATTTTGTTTGTAAACACGTCATTGGCGTACAGTGTGGCTTTCTTTTTGTCATCTCAGTGTTAATTCTTTGTGTATTTTTGTGGGTGTTATTGTTGGAACATGTCATGTTTTATAAGGGACTGTAAAATTAACCAACATATAGCACGAAATAATTCTTCATATTCAGAATTCAATTCCATTTCAATTCACAATCAGCTAAGCCTCTATTGCTCCGCCATTGCCAGAGGCACAAAACAAAATATGGCGCTGATCATAAACAATCCATTCGCGCAGCTTTTAGCGCATTCCAGTCATCATAATATAAAATTACATTTCAGTGATTTTATTGCTTCTGCTCAGCACTATTCAGAAACTGAACGCGGCAACACTGCCAATCACAGTAAACAAAAGAGATTCACGCTACAATACAACCAACGTAAATTGGCATAAAAACCAAGTTTTAGCGATTTGGGCAGCCATGAATTTGCGGTCGCCGGCAATATGACACTGGCAGAGTCTATATTTTTTCTAGGTTTGTGCCACATTCTTAACTCATCGTCAGCAGCGGCGTTCATGGCGTTATATTTGACATGTCGTCTGTAGGGGGCTTAACGAACGTACTTTCATTTGTCTATTTGACTTGACACTTGACAGAAATAAATATATGTCAACTGGACATTCCACATATTTTTGTGGTATTAGATTGCTCTAATTTATATTTATAAATACAAGTGTCCTCAAAAACTATTTGTGGGTCAGTGCTACATTAAAATAATGCTTTATTTACGTTTAATAATATTTCGGTGTGTTACGGTTCATCAAAATATTCATGTTACTTAACAAAAATATTAATGTAAGTTGTTATTGTAGATTTATCTAATATTTACATTTATATTTATTACATTGTAAACGCACAGAAGCACGTATATATTGTTGTCATATAAATGGTTAAATATCTAATAGAGCACAATTTATTATATACTTAAAATTGACCCACAATTTGTCATTCTACAACTAAACTGGCATTGGCGGAGATATCCCTTCTCATAAGGGAATTGTGAGGCTCTGAAAATTGTTTTTTTTTCAGATATTTTCAAAACTTGAAAATCGAAACGAAATTTAAAACTGGTTATTGCTGTTAGGTTTTAGTGATGAAAATTTCTGGCAGAGATATTTCAAACCAGGTAGTTAAAATTGCAGTTAATTTTTTCTTTACTTTTTTATGTATGTATAGACTTTCTCAGTGGATAATTGATTCAAAATTATGTTACATGTTAAATTTATTAAATTGTAAGTAAATCATGCAAATCATGAGAAATAACAGTATCGTAAAAAGTTAAGGCATTTATGTCTTTATAATGTAACAAAAACAAAGCAAAATCATGGAAAACTAACAAATTTTCAAATACAAAAAAAAAACAATAAAATAAGAGTACGGAAAGACACCCTCGATGAACATAACCAAATTACGTGTTTCATTGTAATTACAAATAAAAACTATCTTCCTAAATTTTCACTATTTATAAATTACCTACTGCATTTTATTGTTTTTATCGTAACATTATTTAAATTTATTTTTTTAGCAGTTACTTTTGAAAGTTATTATATTTTCTTAGCAAATAAAACGACTGTGACAAAGCAATTATGTATGTGACTGACATACAGTGCACAAATTTTATTTCACATAATATTAATATAGTTCAATCCATAACTGTGTGACCTATCATAATTTTACAAGGGTATTTTATTTCGCTGTAAAAATGTTTTTGTTACCTTTTTTTTTGGAATTTTCATACTTCGGGGTTGGATAGATTTACTCTAGGCTATGTGACGTAAAATAACCACACAATGCTTACAGGTTACAGGTCATATAGTATTGTGATGTAAATGGAATCAGTATTCAGCTCGTCGAACACTGAAAGCTTGTTTTTTTTATTGATCTTGCTCAGTGCTATTTTGTTACACTGACTATTAAACGACTTTAGTAATTAATTACAGGATAAGAAAGTTAACAATTTTTTTTTAATTTTTACTGACATGGATTTAAGACTGTGGAACTTTGTCTTAATTTTTTTCTCTACTTTAAGCAATATTACTTTTACAAGTTGATGTTATATTTAAAAATTAAAAATAGCATCAATAATGGTAAATTAGTAAAATTAAGACATATATGTTACAACTGAAACGTCACTACGCTACTGGAAGATGCTTTAATTCAAATTCACTCTACAGTGTGTCCCAATTTCGTTGTAATTTCAGGGTATTTCGGAAACTACAAGAGATAGAAGGTTGCGGTTTTTGCAACACTGGACTAGATTTTCGAGAAACTTAAAATGCTATAATCATATATGTATTAAAATATGTAATTTTAGATATACGATGATTAAGAGATAATTTAAATTTGTTGATATCCTAAGAATTTATAAACCTTTCTAAATTATTAATTAAAACAACCCACACATTATGCAACTTATTTTACGATAAGTTGTACTACAGATTGAACAGACAATTAGTGCAACAAATATTAAACTTGTATTTTCCCTACAAACATAAACGATCTGAACAACAATTATGACAAATTGTAGTAATTTTGTCAGACACTTTGTGGTTGTCAAATGAAATAATAACCATTTTATTTATATACAGTTTGTCATGATACCATCTATGTTGAAAAAGATTTAGCGCCATTGGTGATTGCTTTATAATGCCGGGTCCAGACCAAGCCGACAAAAAGTGAACACGATTTTGAGACAAAGACACGACAAAATTGCGACAAAATTTTAGGTATTTAGACAAAATTGAGACAAACTGTCCACACCACAAGGACAAATGTGCAACAAAATTCAGTTGGGGCAAATCAGTTGTTTAACCATGTGGAGTTTCCACCAGGAAGAAAATTTAAAACATCAAGATTTATTGCTAGCCGCCAGTTGTTATATCTTTCTCTCCTCTTCATCCAATGTTGGAAAAATGAAACGCAAACGTTTTTGGATGAGACCAAGCTTAAAAAAGCGAGAAAGTTATTTCGTAAATAAATTGTTAGTTCAGTTACGTGAGGATGATATTGGACTATGGTGAGATTCGTTCAAGCTTTAAGAATTTTTTAAGAATGCAGTTGCCAAAAGACATATACTAAGTACTCCACTACAACAACATAACAGAACTAAATATGTGTTATTTTCCACTGATTTATTGGTCTCCTACATTTGTTAGCGCACACCGTCCACACTGCGCCGACAACTTGTCGTAAAATATGCAGACAAAACAGAGACCCTTTGATCTTTACCGACTCGAGACGGGACTTGCAACTGTTTCCGAATTTGGAAACAAAACAAAAATAAGACAAAAATGTTGCAGAAATGTATCGGATTTGTCACCACTTTGTCGCGAAACATGAATGTCTCTGTCTTGTCGTTGTTTTGTCTGCTTGGTCTGTACCCGGCATAAGATAATAATAAAAGAAAGATGCTACAGAAATGGAGTAAAAGCAGTAATACAAAAAAGGTATTAGAGAGGAATGTAGTAATTATCGAGGAATTATTATACAGGATGTGACATATAAAGTGATAGGGAAAATAATAAAACATAAGCTTGAGCCATTTTAGAAAAATAATTTATTTTTTAAATTAAATATGTAGTTGGCTTAGAAGATCTTGAACAGATCTACAAAATGATAGCTTGATTACTAAGGTATGTTGAAAAATAACGAAGATATAGACCTGGGGTCCTAATGTTACAAGTTTTTACCTTGTATATTGTTTGAAATGTTTTTTTTTCGAACTCACTATACGAGAAGACAACATTTGTTTTAGAATTCCCCCCTTGACAAAGCTGACTGGCTATGGATTTGTACCATGAGTTCTTCAGAATTCTCAGTAGATTACTTCAGTTTGTTCCTGCAGTAGTTGGAAACAGTTTAAAATTGTTAAAATCGCTTTACAGTCCGCAATTATTTTTGCAGTGGCTTACAGCAAGCCTTTCCACCTGCAATACCTTTCCTAAAATTCTGACTTGCAGTTTGTTTTAGTCATCAATTCGTAATTGCACCCTAAAAACTAATCTGTTTATCCAAATTTTACAAGTAACAATAACAAACAGCATGGCATATAAAATGAAGGTTTCAAGTTTTGCAAGGTCAACAATCAAACAATATTCAAGTAGAAGCGAAAGAATGCAGTTTGAATTTGTCAGATCAGCCTAGGAATATTTGCGTGTGATGACAACCATAAATATCACTAAACTGTTCCCCAGAATTAAAGAAAAGCTGCAATAAAAATCAAGCAAGACCTATATTATGAAAGTGCAAGAGTCTTTCAGATACGACGGCTTTTACAATACACTACTGTTCAGTGTTGTAAAAAGGCTTTTAGAAATATTGAACCTGTTAAGTTGTGAATTTATTTCCAGTGCATGTAACACAATAAATAGTTGGACGGACATTTTTAAAAATTTCAAACTAAGTCCTGACTGCTACTGGAACAAACCTATTACAAAGTTACATTTAAATGAAATTTTCGAGGGGTGTTTCGCGATCGGCAGTTCTTATATGGTAACACCATAATTTTTCATGATGTATGTATGTAGAATGACACGCTCTTTCAAATGGCATGGTCAAAATTGGGGGTTGCTATTTAAAAAAATTGTCGATGACGTCATATCTCGAACAACGATGGCGTCACAAATATGGGTCGTATGTCAAAAAGTGCCTTTTTTAAAAACAAAATCGACGTGCCTGGGGATTTTTTTGAAAACTTCTCAATTTCAAAAATAATGAATTTTTTCTTTACTTTTCGAAAGCATTGTATGTGGGAACCTCGGTGGGAACAAAGTGAGAATCATCAAACTCAAGTCATTAAAATTAATAATTAAGTAGCTGTTATGCAGACATAGTTTTAATCAGTTAATAGTTTTTTTATTGGCAGTATAGCATATTAGCGAATGAATATCTAATTAATAATTTTGTACATTATTTTTTTGTTAAAAAGTTTTGTAAAAAAATATGCATATAATTATTATTAGCACACATATATACTTCAATCGTTCTTACTTTATTGCCCAATTTTTTTAATACTGTTTAAAATTGTATTGGGGAAGTGACGATTGGCATTGGGGAAGTGACGATTGGCATTGGGGCAGTGACGGTCTGCATTAAGGCAGTGGTGACCAACATTAACAGAATTGTGGTCGACACTGTCGGCATTGAGGTAGTGTTGCCGGGCATTTAGGCAGTACCTAGAGCATTGGTGTAATAACGGTAATTTTTAAAGAGCACTGCCTAAAACTGGCAGTGATGTAAAAATTTTTAATACATGAAACACCTCTCGGAAATTTTAAAAATTTTGACAACAGAATGTAATTAATTGATAATTTCAAAGAAACATGTATATTTTCATTTAAGATAATGTCAATTAGATATTCTATATCTTTAAAGATAATTATGTATTAGTTTTTCTATGAGATTAAAGTTGTTTCTTTAAGGTGGTTGAAAGGTGAGAGAACCTGCTGTAGATATAGGTGTTTTGTGGTCAAAATTGTTCTCAAAATCATAAAATATATGGCACAACCTCACAGAAAATGACTTACATTCATTAATTAAGAAATCTTTTTTCTTCTGCCAAAAAGTATATCCTACTTTTCTTTATTTGAGGATTAACTTAATTTTCTAGAAAAAGTTGTCCTACCATTGGTAAATGCAAATGAAAAACTATACACTACAAAAATGTAGGTCCCCATTGATGAACACTCCACAAGTTTTTCAAAATACATGAACAATCTTCATTCCGACTTGGTATTTTATAACAAACATCTCAAGTTGACGGTACTGGGGTATCTTTAGAAAATAAATGAATCCCAACTTAATATTTTTTACATTCTGCAATTTATTAAAGATCATAAAATATTATAGCTGCCATCATTGCTATTTTATTCATTTTTAAACTTAATAATAAGCTTTGGTATCGGTAGGTTGGCAACAAATTTTGAATTATATTTAAGTAAATAGTCTATCTGAACATGATTAATATGGTAGTTTTATCAATTGACACTACTAATCTTTTTTATAGTTTGTATAAAGCATTATATTGTCACTGATTTCCCAACCCGACTTTTTCTTTTACCAGAAAATCAAACAATTAATTACTTATCTTTATTAACTACTCTGTACACTACTGAACACTAATTACAATTCAACTAAGCACTATTTCACTTTGAAGCTCCAGGAAATTTCCAACTAAACACTTCAATTCAAGACTGACAACTTGGTCGTTTATTCTTCTTTTATAGACTAAACGAATATTCCAGGTATTTTCTAGCACATGTAGATCCATTTCTCGAAAGATTCTCGCCGATTTTCCACTATCCAGTCTCGCCTCGATACACGGCATTATTTTGTTTGTTTACCAGTATCGCGTAGGGGCGATAGGGGAAATCTAGCGTTTTGCGCTACCACAGCCGTCAAATTGGGTGCGAGCGGGGCAGATTCTGTGGCACTGCCCCCTCCTTGGGACCCATCGGCTGCACCTCTATACGGGGACAGACGCTCCAGATGAACGGATGGACCAAATACCAAATCTGCTGGAAGGCAAAGCTGTCTTCCAAAGATGATCCTTGCGGGAATCTTCCCAGTAGTTTCATGGACAGCTGAGCGGTAAGCTAACAGGAAGAGTGGAATGAGCTTGTCCCTGTCTGGTTCTCCTTCACAAACATCCTCGGATTGGTTTCTAGTGTGGAGTTGAAGCGTTCCACCATACCATCTGACTGGGGATGCAGTGGGGTGGTCCTGGTTTTCCGGATTCCTATAAGCTCGCAGACCTTTTGGAACACACCTGATTTGAAATTTCTGCCTTGATCTGAATGTAGTTCCATGGGTACACCAAATCTGCAGAACAGGTTGTTGATCAGCGCTTCTGCTAAGTTTGTGGTCTCTTGATTGGGAAGGGGATATACTTTCGCCCATTTGCTGAAGTAGTCCATGGCTACTAGCAGATATCGGTTCCCACTTTGGGTTTTCAGAAAGGGGCCAGCGATATCAATGGCAATCCTCTCGAATGGTGCTCTTACGATGTACTGCCGCATTTTGCTTCTGGAACGGGTCTTTGGTCCCTTGCTGGCTACACATATTTTTGGCACCAATCTTCTACATCCGTCCTACAGCTCAACCAGTAGAAACGCTCCATAATCTTCTGTAGAGTCCTATTGATATCTCCATGTACTTCCTGCAACACTTCTTTGACCCCGGATCTCGGGAGTAATACTTGTTTCTTGACCTCCGTTTCGTCACTGTTTTCCCATGCTCTTTTTAGGACACCGTCTTTCAACACCAGGGAATTCCATTGAGCCCAATAGCTCTTTAATGCTGGGCTTTTACTACTGACTTCAGTCGAAGAGGGTCGATTGTTGGCTTCTTTCCAGTCTAGTAAAGGCTTGATGTCACAGTCAGCTTGCTGGTCTTCCCAAATCTCCGCTAAACTCCATTGGTCTTCAGGTTGGGCTGCCACCATCCTGCAAGGAACAAATGATATGTCCTCTTTTCTGTCAAGACTACTACAGTGTTTGCAGTTGGTCGGACAAGGTCTAGAAAGGGCATCTCTGTTTCCATGTTTCCTGCCTGCCTGGAAGTCTCGCCATTCGCGATCTGCAACTGGGGCCCTACACTGTCCCTTTAGATGAACCGTCCGCCCACAGTTCCAACATTGAACTGGGAGATCTCTTTGGCTATTAGATTGTCCTCCCTTAGGTCTGGTAGTTGGGCTGAGTTTGTCAATGGCCTCCTTCAGTGTTTTGATTACCTCTCCATTTCCCATACTGTTGCTGTTATCACTGATGGTCCTCACTGTAACCTGTTCCCTGGAGGCTGCCGCTTGGGAGCCCTACACTGTCTCTTTATATGTCCCATCTGCCCACAGTTCCAACATTGAGGAATGTGATCCTTCCAACTATCAGATTGTTCTTTCTTTGGCCTACTAGTTGAACTGAGTTTATCAATAATCTCCTTCAGCATCTTTATTATGTCTCCATTTGCCATACTATCGCTGTTATTACTGATGGCCCACACTTTAACATGTCTACCGGATGCTATCTTTGCTGCCTCGAATTCCAGTGCATGCGAAAGAGCGTCGTTCAACGTTTTAGGTCTAGCGAGTGTAGTGCCTGCTGGGTTTTGCAATCTCTTAGGCTGTCGGTAAAAACTTGGATGGAAAGCTGATCTACAAATTCGGACGGGGCTGTTGGATAAGTCAATCTAACCAGTCGGGTCTCAAAATGTTGTAAATTCTCTCCACTCTGCTGGTAACGATTCTTTAATTGTGCCTGGTAAACTTGCTGCAGGTGCTTATCCCCATATATCATTTCCATATGTTATTTTAGAATGTCATAGTTATTCTGCTGCCCAGCAGGAACTCCTTGTAAGACGTCAAGAGCTTCTCCCCGTGGAGCAACTATCAGAGCAGTAGCCTTTTCACAATCAGACCATTTGTTTGCTGCAGCTGCTGCTTCAAACTGACGCAGATAGACATTCCAGGAAACCTTGCCGTCGAATTCTGAGTTCGGATAACAGGTCCTTCTGATTTGATAATGCCCTCCTTTGTTATTTTGTCTAATTTATGTCAAAGCTCTTCTCTAACCTGGTTTATTTCTTCTTTGTCCATTTCCATTTTTTATGCTAACAGTTTCACTTCTACTTGTGCCACTTTATGTGACTGCTCCTCTAGTTTTTCTTCTACTTGTGTCATTTTATGTGACTGCTCCTCTAGTTTTTCTTCTAGTGTAATCTCCAATTTTTCTAACTTTGTCTGCATTTCTTTCGTCCGATACCTCATTGCCTGTTGTATTGCTTGTATCTGATCTTTCATTTTATACCCTTGTTCTTCTAATCTCTGCTGCATCGTTTAAGTTAATTAATCACTTATCTTTATTAACTACTCTGTACACTACTGAACACTAATTACAACTCAACTAAGCATTATTTTACTTTGAAGCTCCAGGAAATTTCCAACTAAATATTTCAATTCAAGATTGTTATTCAAGACTGACTAACTCAGCCGGGCTGTTTATTCTGCTTTTATAGACCAAACGAATATTCCAGGCATTTTCTAGCACATCTAGATCCATTTCTTGAAAGATTCTCGTCGATTCTCCATATTCCAGTCGCGCCTCGATACGCGGCATTATTTTGTTTGTTTACCAGTATCGCGTAGGGGCGATCGGGGCAATCTAGCGTTTTGCGCTACCACAGGAGCGAGAATTGGGTGCGAGCGAGGCAAATTCTGTGACAGTATTCTGTCAAACAGTATATGCTATTTTTTTTATTTGAGGATTATCTTAATTTTCTAGAAAAAAATGTAGTTCTGTCATTGAAAAACTCATAAAAAAAATGTAGCTCCCCATTGATATAGGCACCACAAGATTTTTCAAAATACGTGAATAATCTTCGGCCCCGACTTCGTATTTTAAACAAATACCTCAAGTTTATAGTACTATCTTTAGAAAATAAATGGATCTCAACTGAACTTTTTGTATATTCTGCAATTTATTAAAAATAAAATAATAATAGCATCCACCTTTTCTATTTTATTAATTTTTAAACTTGACAATGATAGTGCCGTTGGTTACAATAAGCTTTGCTACCAGATATGACGCTTGTAGGCCATCAGGATTTAGAGGGTGTTGCGATGGACATTTATTAGAGGCACTGCATTGGATACTATAAGATCCAATAAATTAAGCATTTATCATTATTATTTATAACCTTTACTCTATTAAAACTATAAGTAAAAAATTATCTTTTTTTCTGGCACAAGTTTTTAGACCATCCATCGCAATACTTGACATTTCTGACGACCTAAAATGTTGTGGGCAATATGAACAATTAGACGGATTTTGTTGCTATATATTTAAGAGTAAGACCACACTGTTCACTTTGCGGTGCTGAGCTTGCTATGCTACGCGGTGTTGAGGGAACATTTAAAAAGAGTGGTCGAATATATTGCTGCAAGTTTATATGTTTGACAAACTATTAAGCAAAGTTGAACATTGGCTGAAACATTGTCGTGTCCTAAATATCACGTCTACTTTGAATTTCTGATATTAACATTTTGACGTCTATCTCGCTGCATTCAACGTTAAAAACAAACTGATTTGTATTATGCGGTGAAGCTCCGTTAGGCCACCTGTTTTATCCCATATTGTTTTCAAAATAAAGTACCGCTCAGTACTGCAAAGCAGAAAGTTTGGTGATATCCTGATGGTAGGACCACAACTTTAGCAAAGTTTTTTAGTAAATTAATTCTTAAAAAATAAAAAATAAATTTAAAAAAAGCACACAAAATTTTATTCGAATGGGTTCAGGAGATATTTGCATAAAAAAACTAAATTTTAGACCCAATTTTAAGACACCCCAAGACCCTAACAAATTATAATTTGTAAGACAAAAAATACAGGTCAAATAATTTCTCAATTTAATCATATACTCGATTTCTTTCATAGTATTTCTGAATCGCCCTGTATATTGTATGTTATTATTTCATAGTATCAGATTATAACTTTTATTATAATACTGGCTGAAGAACATCGGTAAATGACTATTTGGTTTATCCAATAAAGCACATTTAATATCAATATTAGGTGCGACATTTTTGACGTAAAGGATTGTTTAATAATTATTGCTGTTCTATACAGAGTTTTTACAAAAGAGCAGCATCCAATTAACTGCACATTTTTGGTGATAAAATATGAAAATTGAACCCTAGTTGCCTATATACAAAATACATTTTTTTCTGACATACTTTTATGGACAATTTCTCCCAATGTCGTAATGTACAATTTTATTTAAAATATTTTATTACCATTTATAATTTTTTGTATTCTTATTTGAAATAAATTTAATTTTTGAAAGTACGTTGGAGATAGCTGCAGAAAAATGAATTGTGCTTGAAACAGCTTTAAATTTCAAATGACAAAAAAAACATAAATAATTCATGATTCATAATTTTTACAAAATCTCACTAATTTCATAATTTTTCTAATGCGGGGAATAAAATGATGTATAACAAGAACAGACAACAGATTTTCATGTATGAATTTGATGACGACAAAAATAGAGCTTATTTTACAATATGTCTCCCAACAAAACATGGTTCTGTGAAATTATTAGATTTTGAAATCATTCTTATATGTATATGTACTGAAGTTCTGAAACTTATTCATTTTTGTTTTGTTTTAGATAATAGGAAAACATCTTTCCTAAATATTTCCTTCAGAACCTAGAAGATATCTGAATCTGCCCAAGTAACAATTTGTAGATAATTTACCGAGATTTTAAATTTCCTAACTGCTTTTCTACAAACAAACAAATGTTTTTTAACTATGTAATTTTGTTTACTAAGAAAGGTTAAAACTGAATTTAAGAAACAGATTAGTCTGGAAATGATGAGCAAAAACTGGCGGTCACCAAAAATAAGTAATGGATATTTTGTTGCTAATTTGTACCACCAGTTTTCATTTTGTCCCTTGTGTCCTTTTCGAGAAAAACCCCATTTTTTTTTTTTTTTTTGAAAACTACACTATCAGAATGTACAGTGCGTTTCAATAACTTTGATAACATTTTGATCAGCTGTAACTTTTCTGTTTTTAAAGATATCGGATTGAAGCAAAAACCATATTGCATAGTGGACTAGCAACTTTTTTTCTTATTAAAAAAAAAAACAAAAGACCAATGATTTTGAGAGATCTTAACCTAACTTATATTTTTTTAAATGGAACGCCCTGTATATTATTGAATATTTGGATTCTTCTCAAAATTCCAAGTATATTTTAAAAAGCATATCCTATACCTATCTTCAACTGTTTCTGAGAAATAGTTTTACAAACATGTCAAATTATCATAAAAATTGCACTACTTGTTCATGGCACACTTTGCACTGAGCTAAAGCTGAAGTTCAGCCTTGCTTGAGCCGTGCTGGTAGGGTTCGCAACCGTCCCGGTTTGGCCGGGATTAACCAGGAATGAGAAAGTTTGTCCTGGCAAAAGTTTTGCCTTGGCCGGGACATAAAAAATCCCGGAAATCCTTAACAATATTTTTAATAATATTCAAAGATTTACCTGTATACGACAACGCTGCGTCCCTGTGAACTTTGATGACCAACCGTCGCACCGTGTCCTGTCCTGGTAGTCAGGTATATTTTCGTGCGTATAAGACTCTTCTAAGCTTGTAGTTGTGATTGGTTGACCTTGTCAATACCAGTGAGACTAAATTTTGTTTTAAAATGTGATGACTTTTTAGCTTTAATTAAATCAGACCAAAAACTGCTTCAGGCTGCTCGATCTCAACAAAAATATAGAATTAAGTAGCAATGGGAAGTAAAAAGGGTTTATTTGTAGTTTATTTTAATGTTTATTTTTGTCAATAACATTTATTAGTTTTTTTAAGTCGGTACTTGCTTACCATTTACCTACTTTGCAGTCCTAGTTACAAAAGTTATGTTTTATGTTTATAAATTTATGTTACATTTTTCTTCTCTTACCAAAAGTCAAAGGTAACTAGTCTATTTTATGATCGATTTTATATTTAAAAATAAAAAGTGTGTACAATATATATTTTAATTTCTGATTTTTGATGTTTTGTTTCAATTATTGGAAAACGTTAAAACAGTTCCCGGAATAGCCGATGCTCAAGTTGGGAACCCAACGTGCTGGTAACAATCGAGCCTTAATGTTTTGTTCTGTTGAGGAAAATGGCAGACAAGTAGAGCGATTTTTATGATAATTTGACATGTTTGTAAAAATATTTCTCAGAAACAGTTGAAGATAGGTATAGGATATGCTTTTTAAAATATGCTTGAAATTTTTGAGTAAAATCCAAATATCGAAAAATATACAGGGCGTTCCATTTAAAAAAATATAAGTTAGGTTAAGAACTCTGAAAATCATTGCTTTTGTTTTTTTTTTCAAATAAGAAAAAAAGTTACTAGTCCACTATGCAATATGGTTTTTGCTTCATTCCGATATCTTTAAAAACAGAAAAGTTACAGCTGATCAAAATGTTATTGAAACGCACTGTACTCAACGAGCAACAAAATATGGTGCAAAAATCTTTTTGCAATCGTTATTACTTGCGGAGTCTGCTAGCGTAATATTACACTGGCAGCCACCATTTTTTGCGAAAGCGGCACAAGGTACAAAATTGAAACTGGTGGTACAAATTAGCAACAAAATATGTTTTTAGCGGGCGCTGATGTTGGCTTTCCAGGGTAATAGATGTAAGTTCCTATAACATTTCTTTCCTAATTCAAGTAACTGAGTTACAGGGTGTTAAAATTTGCTTTTTTAAATCAATTGTCAGGACAGATGCGGATTAGTAAATATTTGGTGGTCAAGAAATTATGAGTGATATAAATGTATAAGAGCTTTTAAGAAATAATACGAGGCTAATTAGTCGATAGTATATTTGGGACTAAGTTACAAACTTGTGATTGTCTCACACTTAAACACACTATCTCGTTAATTACAAGGTTAAGGGCCCGACTCTCTTTCGTGGTCAAATCTAAACAAAAAAGGTCAATAGGGCGACGAGCGGAATAGGGTTCAAATAATTATTATAAATTATATAAACATAACAAATTAATGTGAAATTAATTGTGATAAATAATACTTTTTTAAATTTTTATCTACGTTTATAGATATATCATATTATTTAGTTCTCATTGTCAGACTATACTTGCTTTTACTTTTTTATTTAATAAATTTTGTTTGAAATATTTTCATGATGATGAAAGTTCTCTTATGGTCTTACTCTTTATTATCAAAATATTACAATTTTTACTAGTCGCACCTGGTTGCTTAATTTTTCAAATAATAGTTGTAATTATTTCGTAAATTGTAACAAAGTATAAAATTCTTACTATTTACCTTGTATATTGTTTCAAATATAAGTTAAAAAGTATAGAGGAAACTGCTGTTACACATTTAACTGTATACACATTGTCTATCAAAAAGTAAAATAGTCCTTAATTGATGTTTACATTAGTTTTTGAAAATTATGTCATTAACAGGCTGTACACAGATCCTTGGTGAAACATCATTTTATTATTTATATTGCTACAAAAAATAATTTTAAATATTGACAAAAATTTTAACACCCTCACAGAAGAGTTCTTGGATATTGTTGGTAGTTATTTATTTCAAAGTTTTCTTAGCGTAAGGAATAAAATGATGAGATGAGATACAACAGTCCTCAGCTTTTCCCGAAATTGTACTTACTTGTTCCGTCATGCCTCACCCGATCAATACAAACATTTTATGTGCTTTTCCACAGACGTAACTACACTTTTAACATATTTTTGCGTAGAGCACTTAGATTAGGTAAAACGTTGACTCATCTCGAATTGCTTAACTTGTTTCTCAATATATGCAAAACGGAAAAGTTGTCATTTTATAGATATTTATCTTTTACTTTATTATATACTAATTTTGAAGTCTGGTCTGATGTAGACTTTTTGTATTTTTTTTTGTCTTTTTTATTTTAGTTCTAGATTGTATCCTACATGTGTCACATTTTTGTACGTCATCTTGTTAGCATTATATTGACTTTACTGTTTGTTATTTTTACTGAATTGAACTTGCCCATAATAAATAAATAAGTAAATAACGAGGGGATTCTCATGTATGTATAGGATGATGATTCAACAAGAATAGAACTTATAATAATAATAATAAAAGGTCTTTATTAGTGTTTACAAAGAACACACAACTTACCTCGCAACAAAAAATAGGTCTGAAATGTTTTAAATGACATTAGTCTTATATACTGACACTCAGAAATGTTTAAATTAACACACTGTGTAAGTATTTACAAGTAACTTATTCATTATTGTTTTATTTTAGATAATGGGAAAACATCCTTCTTAAATAAACATCTCTTAAAGGAAACATGAGTTACAGACCCAACTCTGGCTCAAAATTTCCTTCAGGACATAGAAGATCTGAATCTGTGGGGTACCAACGGAATTCTAATAGCTCTGGACATACCAGATCTGATTCAGGTCACAGTTTAAATTTTGAGCATGACGATCGAAAACAGGGACACCATCATTCCAAATCTGTACAAGAGAGGGATTCCAATGCAGCAGGAGGTAAATGTAATAAATGGATTTTTAACGCTGTATACAACGGGGTAATTTCATATTTTTTAAACATTTTTAGGTGAAGGAATTAGTTAAACTAGTATTTTTTTAAATTTTAATTTTACTTATTTTTGAGAAAAGATCATTACCATATTTTGCAATTGGTCAAATGTGATGAAACTTGATATGTTTACAAAACATAACTGTTAAAATATCCACTTAAGTTCCACGAGATTGCCCCAATCAACGCCACTGCAAGGTTAAAACTATGCTGCGGTCTAGCTTGGAATAGTGTAAAAGATTTTAGATGCCTCTCGATCATTTGAGTATGACCATATGAGGTAGCCGTATTTCTTGCCTAAAACACTATTTCAAGTATATGACGCCCTGAAGCAGTATTAAAGATTAGAGTAAGTCAGTTTAGTTGAGTCTAGTCAGTTCAGTTTGGAGTTTTGCTGAGAATTTGGTGGTGATAAAGACAGTGATTTAGAAGTGATGATTTTAATAGTGAATAATTTGGATATTTTAGTAATAATGTAGCTGGAATATACAGTTAACTATCATTAAGTATAAACATTTTAACCACGTGCTCAGGGAGGCCTAAAAGATATAAAAATTATTTCAGAATGTTACAAAATAAGGCAAAATCTTTTTTTTCCTAGAAAATGGGTGCCTATGATAACCGACCTTTGAGATGGCTTCGCATTGGAAACAGCTGTAGGGCCACTTTCTCGCCAAGCCAATTCTCGAATGCAGTGGAATAAATTCAAATGGGAATTCTTTCCACTTAAAAAATCCTATTACAATTTCTTTACCTATATGTATATTTACAATTTTTTAAGCTTTATATACCTTTGGCAAAAACCACGTGAAATAATTCCCCTATTTTTTATGTGAAATAATTACAGGGAGAATGGTTAAGAATAAACATTTGCATTTATGTCACTTTCCTGCGGGAATGTGTTCTACTGAATTTGAGAATCGAACCCCTGATAGATAACAGCTATTCCGGATTGCTGCAGAATTTTATTTCCTGTAGCAGATAATAATAATAATAATAATAATAATAATAATAGTTTTCATTAATTCACAACATTATATACAATTACTATATATCTATACAATATAATAAATATATAACTACATCAATGGCAAGGGAAAATATAACTGAGAGTTTATCTGCAGATGCATGATGATTTCCACGCATTTCAATCATATGTGTGATAGATACATAAAAAAGTTATAATATTACATATACAACTCCATACAAAACAGATTGCAAGTGTAAGCAAATAAGCATCTGCACCAGCAAATCTCATTTATTTAAATAAAAAGATTTAAGGAGATGTTCTAAATTTGTTAAATGACAGATTTTAATGGAGTGCCAACTTCATTATACAGAGTGTCCGGAAATGATGAGCAAAAAATTCAGGGGATAATTCTAGACCGAAAATAAATGCTACCTCTTTCGCCACATACGAGCCTTTATTGTGGTTTGAATGGTTCCAACTTTTTTGTGCTACACTTAATGCGACTTTTGACTGAATAATTTTGTTCTCCTAATCTTTTGACATAAAAAAGGTATACTTTATTTGTTTCAATAAATCTAACCATTTTCGTCAAAAACGCTAAAGTAACATTGCTTGCATGTGGTGACTACGAAATCATTTTAATTTATTTTCTACATAGCATGCTTTGGAAACAAGCGCTTAGTTGCCTTGGAAATAAGTTTTTTGATAATTAATTTTGACAGATAGTATTTTAAGTTATTTTGTAGTGATTGTTATCATAAAAATAATAATAAAAATGAACAACAATTACTCTAATGTGGAGTTGCGGGACATGCATTATTATTACGGTTTAGCTGCTGGCAATACTCTTGCAGCACAACGTTTGTATCACGAAGCATTTCCAAATATTCCCAATCGCAAATGTTCAGTACTATTCATCGAAGACTGGGACAATTTGGATCGTTCAAAACTAGAATTTTTTATGTAGGTTGATAACGGAATACTAGAACAGCAGAAGCAGAAGCTCGTATTTTGAATTCGATTGAATTCCCAATGTAAGTATAAGAAAAATTGCTATTCAGGAGGGCATTCCAAAGAGCTCCGTACATGAAACAATACAGGAACAAAACCTTCATCCATACCACTACCAAAAGGTGCAAGCCTTATCTGCCGTAGATCCTGCTGCTCGTGTGAATTTCTGCAATACAATTAGAATACTTCATAATGGTGATCAAAATTTTGTTCGTAATATGCTTTTCACGGAATGACTGGATTTGCCCATGATGGCAAGAGAAAGAGGTAGCATTTATTTTTCGGTCTAGAATTATCCCCTGAATTCTTTGCTCATCATTTCCGGAGACCCTGTATAACTTTGCTACATTATAAGAAGGACCGCTCAAAAAAAGATGACTTATAGATGTAAAGATATGGAGTGGCTATAGTAATCAATTTATGATAAAAGTTAATAGCATGATAATCACGCCTATTTTTCATAGACAGCCACCGTAAACTTTTAAAGCATTGGAAATATGACTGTACTTTTTTATACCTGCTATGAATCTGACACATGCATTCTGCACTCTATATATCTGATTAGTCAATACTATCAATATATGAACCATAGACAATATCACAATACATAGTTGAATTGTGACAAGACCATCGCTTCACAGAGTAAAATTTTGATTTGTTTATTTAATATGTCAGTTACAGGGTAAAAGCTTTAAAATGCAATATACTTTTCTCAACAACGAATTTATGTACGACTTGACTTATATCTTAAAGTGGAATTTAATACGATCTCCAGGTTTTTGGTTTCATTACCAATAACAAGTTGATTATTATTTATATTGTCACGGAATTTGCCCCACTCACTCCCAAACCGACGACTGTGGCTAAGATTGCCCCGATCGCCCCTACGCCATTCTGGTAAACAAACAACATGCGTGAATCGAGGCGTTACTAGAAAATCGTGGAATCGCCGAGAAGCATTCCAGTCGTACTAGAAAATGGATCTAGAGATACTGGAATATACCTGGAATATTCGTTGGGTCTATAAAAGAAGAATAAACGGCCGAGTTAGTTAGTCTTGTATAAGTCTTGTATTACAGTCTGAATTAAAGTGTTTAGTTGGAGATATCAAAGTGATTTAGATAGCGATTAATTAAATAAGTGTTTAGTTGAGTTATAATTAGTGTTTAGTAGTGTTCAGTAGTTAATAAAGAAGTAATTAATTAACGGATTGTTTTTCTGGAAGTAAGAAAAAGACGGATTGGGAAATCCGTGACAATTTGGTGTCGGAAGTGGATTTAATTGGAAGTTTTAAAGAGCTTTCTGGAACCCTGTCCACAAAGTGAGTGGATTTAACTGGAAGTTTGAGAAGCTTTCTGGAACCCTGTGCGTGAGTGGGTTTAAGTGGAAGTTGGAAGAACTTTCTGGAACCCTGTGCGTGGGTGGAATAAAGACCCAAGTGTGATATAT
This sequence comes from Monochamus saltuarius, assembly GCA_025584915.1. Classification (NCBI taxonomy): domain Eukaryota; kingdom Metazoa; phylum Arthropoda; class Insecta; order Coleoptera; family Cerambycidae; genus Monochamus; species Monochamus saltuarius. Next base: position 33,480,972 of record CM046727.1, read on the forward strand.
CACCGCACTCGTCTTGTCGAAAGGAAGTGAACGGTGGTATTTGCAAAGGACATTCTCGAACATTCTAGAACTTTGTACGGGAGTGAGACAAAGACCCAAGTGTGGCATATCACCGCACTCGTCGTGACTCAAGGAAGTGAACGGTGGTATTTGCGAAGGACATTCTCGAACATTCTAGAACTTTGTACGGGAGTGAGACAAAGACCCAAGTGTGGCATATCACCGCACTCGTCGTGACTCAAGGAAGTGAACGGTGGTATTTGCGAAGGACATTCTCGAACATTCTAGAACTTTGTACGGGAGTGACACAAAGACCCAAGTGTGACATATCGCCGCACTCGTCGTGACTCAAGGAAGTGAACGGTGGTATTTCCGAAAGACATTCTCGAACATTCTAGAACTTTGTACGGGAGTGAGACAAAGACCCAAGTGTGGCATATCACCGCACTCGTCGTGACTCAAGGAAGTGAACGGTGGTATTTGCGAAGGACATTCTAGAACTTTGTACGGGAGTGAGACAAAGACCCAAGTGTGACATATCGCCGCACTCGTCGTGACTCAAGGAAGTGAACGGTGGTATTTCCGAAAGACATTCTCGAATATTCTAGAACTTTCTACCGAAGTGACACAAAGACCCAAGTGTGACATATCACCGCACTCGTCGTGACTTAAAGAAGTGAACGGTGTTATTTGCGAAGGACATTCTCGAACATTCTAGAACTTTATACCGAAGTGAGACAAAGACCCAAGTGTGGCATATCACTGCACTCGTTTCATTGTAAGGAAGTCAACTGTGACATTTACAAACACATTCCTGGACATTTTAGAAGATTCCAAAGAGAGTGAATGCCTGTAACTAGAAGTCAAGTCAATATGGATGCACAAATGGCAAAACTGTTAGAAATGATCCAAACAATGCAACAGGAAATGAGAGACCAGACGAAGACGATGCAAGAGAAATTAGAAGAACAGGGACAAACAATGCAACATAAATTTGAAGAACAAGGGCATATGATCGGAGATCAGTCCCAAACGATGCAGGAGAGATTAGAAAAGAAATTAGAAGAACAGGGACAAGCAATGCAGGAGAAATTAGAAAATAAATTAGACGAACAAGGGTATAAAATGAAAGAACAGATGCAGATAATACAACAGGAAATGAGAACTCAGACAAACGAAATGCAGGTGAAGTTAGAAAAATTAGAAAATACAGTAGAGGAAAAACTGTTAGAACAAAGAAAAGAAATGAACGAAGAACTGTTAGCACAAAAAGGAAATAGACGAAGAAATAAACCAGGTTAGAGAAGAGCTTAGACATAAATTAGACAAGATAGCAAAGGAGGGCGTAATCAAATCAGAAGGACCTGTTATCCGAACTCAGAAGACGAGACCCTGAATTCGACGGCAAGGTTTCCTGGAATGTGTATCTGCGTCAGTTTGAAGCAGCGGCATCAGCAAATGAATGGTCGGATTATGAGAAAGCTACTGCTCTGATAGTTGCTTTACGAGGAAGCTCTTGACGTCTTACAAGGAGTTCCTGCTGCGCAGCAGAATAACTACGACATTCTAAAACAGCATATGGAAATGAGATATGGGGATAAGCACCTGCAGCAAGTGTACCAGGCACAATTAAAAAATCGTCACCAGCAAAGTGGAGAGAATTTGCAACATTTTGAGACCGACGTTGCCCGACTGGTTCGATTGGCATATTCAACAGCCCCGTCCGAATTTGTAGATCAGCTCTCCATCCAAGTTTTTATCGACGGCCTAAGAGATTGTGAAACCCAGCAGGCACTACGACTCGCCAGACCTAAAACACTGAACGACGCTCTTTCGCATGCACTGGAATTTGAGGCAGCAAAGATGGCATCCGGTAGACATGTTAAAGTTCGAGCCATCAGTGATAACAGCGATAATATGGGAAATGGAGACATAATCAAAACATTGAAGAAAGCCATTGATAAATTCAGCCTAACTACCAGACCAAAGATAGGACAACCCGATAGACGAAGAGAACGCCCACTTCAATGTTGGAACTGTGGGCGGGCGGGTCATTTATAGGGGCAGTGTAGGGCGCCAGTCGCGGATCGACAATGGCGCGACTCCCAGGCAGGCAAGGAACATGGAAACGCAGACGCCCTGTCTAGACCTTGTCCTACCAACAACAACAAACATTGTAGTAGTCTCGAAAGAAAAGAGGACATATCATTTGTTCCTTGCAAGATAGTAGTAGCCCAAACTGAAGACAGATGGAGTTCAGCGGCGATTCGGGAAGACCAGCAAGCTGACTGTGACATCAAACCTTTACTGGACTGGAAAGAAGCCAACAAGCGACCGTCTTGGGCTGAAGTCAGTAGTAAAAGCCCAGCATTAAAGAGTTATTGGGCTCAATGGAATTCTCTGGTGTTGGAAGACGGTGTCCTAAAAAGAGCATGGGAGAACAATGACGGAACGGAGGTCAAGAAACAAGTACTACTCCCGAGGTCCCGGGTCAAGGAAGTGCTGCAGGAAGTACATGGATGTACTGTTGTTGGACATTTCGTTATCAATAGGTCTCTACAGAAGATAGGGAGCGTTTCTACTGGTAGAGCTGTAGAACGGATGTAGAAGATTGGTGCCGAAAATGTGACGTATGTGCAGCCAGCAAGGGACCGAAGATCCGTTCCAGAGGCAAAATGCGCCAGTACATCGTAGGAGCACCGTTCGAGAGGATTGCCATTGATATCGCTGGCCCATTTCCGAAAACTCAAAATGGAAACCGATATCTGTTAGTCGCCATGGACTACTTTAGTAAATGGCCGGAAGTATACCCTCTTCCCAATCAAGAGACCACGACCGTAGCAGAAGCCCTAGTCAACAACCTGTTCTGCAGATTTGGTGTGCCCATGGAACTGCATTCAGATCAGGGCAGAAATTTCGAATCAGGTGTGTTCCGAAAGGTCTGCGAGCTTATGGGAATCCGGAAAACCAGGACCACCCCACTGCATCCCCAGTCAGATGGTATGGTGGAACGCTTCAACGCCACACTAGAAACCAATCTGAGGATGTTTGTGAGAGAACCAGACAGATTGGGACAAGCTCATTCCACTCTTCCTGTTAGCTTACCGCTCAGCTGTCCATGAAACTACTGGAAAGACTCCCGCAAGGATCATCTTTGGAAGAGAGCTTCGCCTTCCCGCAGATTTGGTATTTGGTCGTCCTGCGGAACAGCCCACAGAGCCAGACACTTACACCCATGAGCTAGAACGAAGACTAGCAGCCGTACACGATCAAGTCAGATCTCGAATGCGACTAGAGAGCGATCGCATGAAGACTCGATACGACGTCCGGGCCAATACAGTCGGATTCCAACAAGGTGACCTGGTGTGGCTGTACAACCCCACGCGGAAGAAAGGAAGATCGCCTAAACTACAGAACCGTTGGGAGGGCCCCTACACCGTCATTAAAAGAATAAATGATGTCGTCTACCGGATACAGAGGACTCCCAGGAGTAAGATGAAGGTCGTCCATCTGGAGCGTCTGTCCCCGTATAGAGGTGTATCCGATCGGGACGATCGGTCCTAAGGAGGGAGCAGTGTCACGGAATTTGCCCCACTCACTCCCAAACCGACGACTGTGGCACCGCGAATTGCCTAAGATTGCCCCGATCGCCCCTACGCCATTCTGGTAAACAAACAACATGCGTGAATCGAGGCGTTACTAGAAAATCGTGGAATCGCCGAGAAGCATTCCAGTCGTACTAGAAAATGGATCTAGAGATACTGGAATATACCTGGAATATTCGTTGGGTCTATAAAAGAAGAATAAACGGCCGAGTTAGTTAGTCTTGTATAAGTCTTGTATTACAGTCTGAATTAAAGTGTTTAGTTGGAGATATCAAAGTGATTTAGATAGCGATTAATTAAATAAGTGTTTAGTTGAGTTATAATTAGTGTTTAGTAGTGTTCAGTAGTTAATAAAGAAGTAATTAATTAACGGATTGTTTTTCTGGAAGTAAGAAAAAAGACGGATTGGGAAATCCGTGACAATATTTATCTGAATTAAATTATTCACTTTCTTCACATTTAATTTCGCACCTATAAGTGAAACAGATGATTTAGAGCTATTTAAATTTAGTGAGTGTCCACTGTCCATATGCTACATTAGACAAAGATGATAAATCAGCATTGATTTTCCGCTGTTAACTTCAGAAACTGGAAATAAAAATATAATTGAGTATCATCATGTAAAAGACTTGTGCCGTAATTAAAACATGTTTCAAAGTATATAGAAGCGACCCCAAAATGAAACCTTGAGGCACTCCTGTGGAGACCTTAGCTCTGTCTGTCTTTTCATCATTTACAATTTAAAATAGTCACACAAACAGTTTTTAAAGAAAAGTATCGATTGATCCATAAATGGTTTGAAACTATTAGAAATACTCGACAAGTTAACTTGAATATAAGTTACCAGTGAATCTAATATAAGAAGTAGTTGTTTATATATTGTCTGTGCCAAAATTTCTTATTTCCTGAAATTGTTTCTGCCAGGTTAAGTTTTATGATATTGAAGGTTAGAATGTGACTCCTATGATCAAATGTACCATTTTGAAAAACTTTTTCTTCAAATTCTCCCGTATAATTTGTAATTATCTTATCTACACAAAACTGTTCTGTACGCTCAATTCTTATAGTATCTATATAAAACAGACAAATTGTGGTAATTTTTTTCTAAAACAATATTTACATCACTATTTGTGGTTCTATATCATAGAAATTATAAAATATATAGAACGCCAAAAGAGGTACCGAAAATAGTCAACTTATTGAGAAAACGCAAGTCTGGTAATATTGCACTAACTTAGCTATATACGGTAATTCAGAACTTAAAAAAAACAATCTGAGTGTACAGGGGACTTACAAATACAATTTTGTAAAGAAAAAATCAAAAAGGGCAGTTCGAAAATGATTTAAAAATACACTTCTGCACAGCACTAAAAACTGGTCCACTGTAAAAAACCTGATAAGGCGGCAATCTGCGACCGGGAAAGAAATTGTCAAGGAGAGAAATAAATAACATTTAAATAAATAGATTTAAATTGTGGTTTTAATTTATAAAATAATTTGACATACCTGATGTTACATCAACATTTTAGGCCCGTCTCATCCAGTTTGTACAAGCTAACACAAATGTTTCTGTTTCTTGTACGATTTGAACTTGTAAGTTATTGGCAGAAACTATGATACACTTGCGTAAATCATTAATAGTATGTATCCACTTCTGTGTGATACACTTCATTTTTTAAATATCTCCACAAAAAGAAGTTCAAATGATTCAAAGTTAGGAGATCGTGGCGGCCATGGTACCGGTCTTCCTCATCCAATTCCTTGGTGTTAATGCTTGAACATGGTACATAAACATAACATGGTACATGGAACATAATTAAGCCCGTGTATGATAAGTAAGACTTCTGCAATAGGCCGTGGAAGTCTTGGACCTCCATCTCTTCCACAAATTGGTTTCAAATTTCCTCGCGTTGCACTACATTTGCACTCACTGTACACCGCAGTAAAAGTAGTTGCATTTGGCACATGTTTATCGGGAAATCGTTCTGCTAAAGCATTTTCACAGCGTAATAAATTAAAACGATATCCATCAACTCCGAGTTACTACTATACACGTAAGCCATTTTTGACACTTGAAAAACTAATGTAAACACTGGCGTCACAAAAACTTTACTGCCTACAAAAAGTAATCGGATTTCAATATTTGGATTTGCCTGTAAGGTTTTACAGAGGACCAGTTTTCAGTGTCTTGCAGAAGGGTATTTTTAAATCATTTTCAAACTGCCCTTTTTGATTTTTTCTTTACAAAATTGCATTTGTAAGAGTCACCTGTACACAGAACTTTTTCTGAACACCCTGTATAAATAATAGAATTTTTGTAATCTATACAAAATGTAATTGACTAAGTTTATTTCTAAGTTTGTTGTATGAGTTTATTATTATTAGGTTATTTAGTAAGTAAGTATAGAAAAACTTGACTATTTATATCCAAGTTTTTTTATAATTTAATTTATTCCTGAAATTAAAAAGTTTTATAAAGAAACAAAAAAATACATACCATTTAGTATGTGAATTTAAAAAATTAACTTTTTTGTAAATGCCCCAAAGGACATCATAAATAAAATATATAATACCTGCCAGTAATCAGTTTTCTAAGAAAAATAAATAAATAAATAATTATAGCTCGTTTCTATTTGCTTACTATAAATAACCATCCCTATTGCAAAAAAAAACGACAAGGGAGTTGAATGTGATTTTTTTATTGGAGACTCGGGAGACAGCCCTCCATCCACCCTAAAAAAATCAGGTTTCTCGCTTTTATTTTGTTGCACCCCCTATTAGACCTAATTCATTTAAAAGAAACATGATGTGCCATAAGTGGCGCCCTCTACTAGTAGGCGCTTCCTGGGGCGTTCTCTTCTTCTCTTCCCTTGTCCTGCCAATAGTATTCTTTTAACCCATCTGTCGTCGGGTATTCTAGCTATGTATCCCAACCACCTGATTCTTTGCGTCTTCACTACCTGCACGATGTTGGCTTGCTTAAACAGATCTTCTATTTCCTTATTTGTCCTTCTGAATTCTCCCTCCACCTTAATTCCTCAGAATATCTTCCTTAAAATTTTCCTCTCCCATATTTCCGGTTTAGTTTCTTCTCTTTTCCTCATTATCCATGTTTCACAAGCATAGGTAACAGTAGGTCTTATTACGGTTTGATACAGCCTTATTTTTGTGGTTCTGGATACATTCTTCGATTTTAGAATCTTGTTTAGCATACCTGCAGCTTTACTTCCTTTTACCATCCGCTTTTCTAATTCCCTTTCCTCCTCCCCTTTACATGTTAGCGTAACTCCTAAGTAATCCACTTGTTGAACTTTTTCTATTATGTATTTTCTATTTCCTGTGCAGTTGATGATTAAATTAACTGCTCCGTCATAATTGTTGTCTTTTATTACCATATATTTTGTCTTCTTCTCATTGATCACCAAGCCATACTCTCTTGCTTTCGCTTCCAGTAACTTAAAGGTAGTTGCTACTTCTTTTTTCGATCTAGCCATAAGAACAATGTCATCAGCGTAAGCCATGCACTGGTATCTGCTACCGTATATTAAACCACTGGTTCTTATTCCACTTTCTCTCAAAATTATTTCTTGTACCAAGTTAAAAAGAACTGTAGACAATGGGTCACCTTGCCTTAGTCCTCTTTTTCCTTTAAACTCCTCCAAAACCCGTCCTCCCAATGTTACTTTACTAACCTTCTAAGTTTGATTGGAATTTCCAGTTTCCAGCATACAACTTTTTACGTTTGATAGAGTCATAAGCTTGCCGATAATCAATGAAGAGCATGTGCAAACTTAAATTATGTTCATATGTGTCTTGTTGTAGTTGCTTCATAACAAAGATTTGGTCTGTAGTCGATCTTCCGGCTTTGAACCCCCCTTGATATTCTCCTACTTGCGCATCATGGTACTGGGCCAGCTTTTTTTTCACTATTCTTGCTAACACTTTGTATGTAACATCTAAGAGTGATATTCCTCGATAGTTATTGCAGTCTTCTTTGGCCCCCTTCTTATACAATGGTACTATTAGGGCCTTATTCCAATGATGTGGCCTTTCTTCCTTTTCCCAAATCTCTGTTATTATTTTCCATATTTGCGTAAGCAAGAGTTTGCCACCATGCTTTAGAATCTCAGCTGGTATGTTATTTTCCCCTGCGCTTTTATTATTTTTAAGTTGCTTAACACATTCTTCTATTTCTTCTTTCGTAGGCGTTCTGATCATTTCATTTTCTCCTGTATTATCCGGCTCCTCCTCCCTTTCGTACTCGTTCTCACTTTCTTCTCCACTTTCATTTAATAATTGTTGGGAATGCTGGGCGAACCTGTTTAATTTCCCATCAATTTCACCTACTAAGAGTCTGTCCTTACTTCTTAAAAACATATATGGTTCGCGTATTTCCTGTTCTGTATTCCTCTTAACTTTCTGATAAAAATTCCTCAGCTGTTTGCTTTTGTATGATTCCTCTAGTTCTTCCATTTCCCGCTCCAAGACACTTCTCTTTTTACTTTTACATATTTTCTTAACTTCTCTTCTTATCTGCTCATATTTTCTTTTGTTTTCTTCGTTTTGTTCTTCCATCTGCCTAATCCTGGCTTCATTTCTCTGTTGTAACATCTGCTTACATTCCTCATCAAACCACTTATTTCGTTGTCGTTTTTTTGGTTGCCCCAGTGTTCTTCCCGCTACCTCTTCCATTACTGTTTTAATCTGTGTCCATTCATCTGTCTGTTCTTTATGTGGTTAGTTTCTTAACGCTTCTGTCATTTCTTTTGCAAAGTGGATTGCCGTCTGTTCCTTTTAGTTTTTCCATATCATATCTTTTTCGTTTTTTCCTGTCTATTTTAATTTTTTATGGTCTTTCTTGTTTCATCTCTGCGACAACTAATATATGGTCACTATCTGCATCTGCTCCTCTGTAACTTCTTATGTCTTTCTGTCCGAAATTCCCTCAAACTATTACATTGTTTTTTAGTTTATTGCTAACCATAAACCCTACTCCCAGTCCGCTAGGATCCGTCCCACAGTTAAAAAATACATAATCTTCCACTTTTCCAGTTGTAATGCCCTTCTGTTTTATTTCTTGCAGTGCTAGTATGTCTAATTTATATTTCTTCATTTTCCCAACTAAATGTTTCAGAGCTCCTTCAACAAAAGTACCTCTAACGTTCCATGTGCCTAATCTTATATTACTCTCTTTATTCTTGATTGCTTTGGTTTTTATCTTTATTTCGTTAGTTCCTACTCCCCTTTCTCCAGCTTAATTTTTCTTAATATTCTCCACGGCCCCTTGTGCTTCCAGGCCCCCTGTGCCTGGCGGGGATGTAGTTACGCCACTGTTGTACACATACTTTTATCTTAAAATTTAAATTACATCCAATGGAAAAATAGCAAATAAATCGAAAACGGTTAATTTTAATGACATGAAATTAGTAGGTATATCTTATTTGTGTACAAAATTTAAGAGAATAATATTATTCTACTTTGAAAGTTGTTTTTATCCACCAGGAGTACCTACATTTTGTAGCACCCTCTAGCGTTTAAAAAAAAGTTAAGTACAAATTCGTTTTTCTTGTCTCAAAGAACCCCCAAATCCACATTTTCAATCATTGAGAACTTTGTAATAATGTAAATTATTATCTATCACCAGACTGATAATAATATTTACAAAATATAAGGTATCGATTACATGACTATAACTTTCAAATTTAGAAAGACAAGATTTGCGACGGAAAATACCGTCACTGGCGTACAGCTGTCAATTTAGACGTGTAATGCCACTGACGGAAAATTCCGCCAAAATTAAAATTACTGTCCATTTAGCAAATTCGCTTTTACAACTCATAGACATATTTTAGATTGTTTCCAACTATTAAGTCAAATTTTATAAAAAAAAATTACCAGCATGGACAGAATGTGAATGCGAACCTGTTAAAGTAACTTCATTAAAAAAAAAAAAATCATAACTAAATTCAAGATTTAAGTCAGTTGATTAAATCATCGTGCAAAATTTTTGTTAGTGGTGTCAAAATGAATATTTTAATTTATTTTGAAGCCGAAATGAGTCAAAATGGAAAAAGAAACACATGTTCCATTTTCCATTTTAATTTTTTGATGCAATTAAAAAGGAAAACACTCCATTATTACTTAACCTATGATTTTGTTCTAGTATCCCGATTGGAATTTCATTCAAGTATACAGCCAAATGAGCGACGTTGTACAAGACCAACTTCGCTTTATCCTTTGAAGACAAATGACAGTGGGATAATTGGACATGATGTTCTTCAGCCTGAAAGGGAACCCCTTCACTTTGATATTATGTTGGTTGGTGCACCGCCTGAGGTTGAACAATTGGTTGATAACATTAAACGAGTCGCAGAACATTTTCTTTATCACTGGAAAACTTTTCCAATAAGTAAGAAGGAAATTTATTCGTAATAGCACAAGGTGTCTTTTAAAAAATGTTGCAAGCTTATTCATATTATTTTTGTTTCTGCTTTAAAAAACGAGAGGTTGACATTACTCCAGACAGTACAAAACATTTCAATTCTTCACTAATTTCTTTAACACTTATTGTAGGTGTCCGGTTTTTACAGGACACATAATATATAAAAACATAAACTATGTAAATGATGTAGCTGAAATAAATTCAGAGCGAGTTTATACCGGGTGTTCCCTCTAATACTTTCAGTGTGAATATCTCAGCTACTATTGCAACCAGTGCGGCAAAATTTGGTCTACAGGCACTAGATGGCGTGTAGAATTCGATAATGGCATTAGTTTTTATACAGGGTGTTCGGTTTTGCAGAAAATCGATTTAATTTCGATTTTTTGGTAGTCAACCTCGGCAAAATTTGTATTTAAATTGAAATGAACACATTCTGATAAAAAAGTCACAAAAATTTTTTATCTTGTCATAAAAAAACTTGTATGAAAAGTCCCCAAATTTCATTGTTTTGCAATGCAAAATGTGAATAGCCATGAGTCGAATTTACACACACGCAACTACCGCATGGTTAGACGTCAAAACGTAAAGTGACAGAAACTGTCAAAGCAAGTATGAGTATTTTTGTAGAAATTTTATTATAAATACGTAACACCACGAGGTACCTACATTGAATATGCGTATGTATTTGCAATAATGGTACAGTTTTGTTAAAGGAAAATGGAAGTTTGAGCAACCTTGCCTATAATGAATACCCAGAACACAGAAAATTGTGAAATATTTGCCATTTTTTTAATTGCATCTTCCTTACAATACAGTAATTCTTATCGAGAATTATTATTATTTTTTTTCACCATATCACTCTCAAACTAATAAATTACATGCATCCTCTCTCTTGGTTCGACTTGAAGCGCGCTGCGAGCTATCTACAATCTAAACTTGTGGTTATTTAACACTTAACCTAGAATTAGAAATAATAATAACGTGCTGGCAACAAGTGGTAGAAAGGCTTTAAACTCTAGAAACAATCATAAATAATGATTTAATGGGTTCCTTGAGTGAATACTTCAGCTCCAGTAGCATAAACAAAAATTCACCTACTTCAAAAACAATTCCACATTTATCAAATCTGAGTAGAATTTGGAGACAATACAGTAAAAGATGATCCCATAAGGTCTTTAAGTACAACGCAACGATTAATGGTAGCTTGCCTATCTTGCTTGCCTGTCAGAGAAACCTGCAGAGTAAGAAGCAGACCTGTTGCTGCTGTTCTTGGGCAAAAGGTCCTTACTTTTTTGAAGGCAATTTAAATGCAGAAATGTATTTAAATTTCATTTAAAACGACCTTAACATATTACTTGAAAATGTGCCCCTAAACATAAGACAACATACGGTATTCATGCTGTAATAAAGTGATTTTTAACTACCCCATATTTATTTATTTTACTATTAAAATAGTCCATTAAACTAATTTACCAGTATGTGAAAATATCCCCGTTGAAAGCCTATCGACGCGCGGACGTCAGCCAGTATGAGTAGACCGCTTGAACCGAACGTGCATCTATCACCGTCAGATGTGGCCACCACTACGAAAGGTATGACGTAGATATGCGCGCTCCGTTCAGCGGGCGATTGCCAGTTAAGCCCAATATATTCGAATATACGGAAATTCAGTACCTGTCCTGGCCCACATCGAGCAGCTGCGTTGTCTCTAGCCGTCCAGTGACCGAACCTGCGAGTACTGTACTCCTGTCCGAAAATCGACTAGCGCGCAGTCGCTGCCTCCACATCAACGTTAGGGCTTTCAAACGCCGATTTGGATATTTAGTTCCTGTCCTGCTGTCACCGAGAGAAGTCCTGCCTATCCGCACCAGCACCAGAAGACCTGCCAGGCCGTGGAGAAGCCGTATTAGGTGAGAATTTTCTAAGTTCAGATTGAGAACTAGTGCGCAGCCACGAACCTCACAGGCGCATTAGGTCTTCCAACTACCGGCTAGCTAGTTCAGTTACCGTCCAGCTAGCGAGCCGAGCAGTCCTGTCAGCAGACCAGCAGAGCAGCCGTACCAGCACAAAGACGTACCAGCAAGCAGCGGTAGTAAGTTCAGCATGCTGCCAGTGCGCAAGTTTCCGAATTCCGCCGGGTGAACTGGTAAGAGGCGGAACCGTCCGACCACAAGCACTGGAAGTAAGTAGTTGTAAGTAACACTTGGCTACTTTTAACTCTCCGTCTTACCTGTTTTGTGCTCTGTCTGTCTTACGGCATGGTGACGCACGGTAGACTTGATCACGTGTCGATTCTAGCTACTCGTTCAGAGGAAGGAGGCAACCCTTTAGCCTGAAACGTAGGCAGTTTCCGTCTGTCTTTCGGCGTGGTGACGCACACGGTAGACTTGATCACGTGTGTCGATCCTAACTGCGCGTTCAGAGGAAGGAGGAAACACTTTAGTCTGAAACGCAGACCGTCTCCGTCTATCTCACCTAACCTGTGTTCCGGCGTGGTGACGCACACGGTAGACTTGATCACATGTGTCGATCCTAGCTACGCGTTCAGAGGAAGGGGGCAACCCTTTAGTCTGAAACGTAGGCCGTTTCCGTCTGTCTTGCGGCGTGGTGACGCACACGGTAGACTTGATCACGTGTGTCGATCCTAACTGCGCGTTCAGAGGAAGGAGGAAACTCTTTAGTCTGAAACGCAGCCCGTCTCCGTCCAACCTACCTAACCTGTTCTCTGTCTGTTTTACGGCGTGGTGACGCACACGGTTGACTTGATCACGTGTGTCGTTCCTAACTGCGCGTTCGGAGGAAGGAGATTGCCTTGATCACTCGTTGCTCTGAAACGTAAGTCATAAACTGACTTGTCTTGTGATATTTCTTTCAGCGCAACAGTTAGCCGTCCTGCCAGCCTGCCCGAGGGATCCTCATCTATCTGTAACTTGCTATTAATTGTTCTCTTTCAGGAGTGATTGTAGCCAAGTGTATTAATTAATAGTAGTAATTGCTTTTGCTTGTTTGCTTCCTCCCTCGTGGTATTGAGTCCGTAGCTTCCCACCGCTTGCTTACTACCGACCGGCTAACTCAGTAACTCTCTTTCCAGGACCACCCATAACCGCAACCGTCCCGCTTTTAGCGCATGTACCGCCCGTTTAACTTGTTTTGATTGCAATTTGGTAGTTAATATGTAGATAGTGATGTATATTGTGCTTTTTTTTTATTCCGTCCGTGAAGTCTAACTGTTTTCCCTAAGACCCGCTGGACATACCGTATCTTCACTGTAGCTACCTGAGTAGTGGTGTTTCTACACTTTAAAACAGAAACTGGCGCCCGAGGAACCTGACCGCCGCAGCTCAGGCGTCATAGTGACACCGCGTCGCAACGCAAACGTCGCCGAAGCGACGTAAGTGCGTTACAATGCATGATGGGGCACCTGCTCATTTTGCTGCCGGTGCGTGAATACTTAAATCAACATTATGGCCTAATGTGTATTGGAAGAGGAGCTCCAATACCATGGCCACCCAGATCACCGGACTTGACTCCCTGTGATTTTTTTTTGTGGGGAGCTGTAAAAGAAAAAGTATATAGAACTGCACCCTAGAATCCCAACGATTTAAGGCAAAAAATTATAATAGCATTTAATGAAATAAATGAGGAGACTAAGGAACCTACAGAGAGAATTTGTACGACGGTTACAGATGTGTTGTAATGCAGATTGTGGCTCATTTGAACATCTCTTATAAACAAACATTATCTAGGCAATTATAATGTGGGAAAGAGATATTATTGTGGAATGTAATACAAATGGCAGTTGGTGAAATGGGTTGGTCAATTTAATTTTCAAAATATTTTTTACTACAGGAATACATGAATTCATATAGCTTGGTTATTACATCTAACAATAAAAAAGCTCAAAGAAGAGGTAGAACATATCTTATAAACAATAAAATGAAGGAATGATGAGCAAAATATGAAAAGCATTCTAAGCATAATAATATGCATACATGAGAAAACTAAAAATTGACTACTATAAAGAATGTGGAATTGGAAATCTAATAAATGAAAAATAAGCATTACTTAAAGAATAGAAAAATTTGAAATTTTAAGATTAAGATACAGATATTTTTATACCTATCTTATTTAAGAACTGAATATTAACAATTTTCAGTGAAATTTATGTTTTAGACATGTTAATTTTGTTATAGAATTATTAAACACAAGTAGTATTTGCTGTAGTGTATACCTAATAATACAAACAATCACAATTTAATAAACTTTAATTTCCATCATACTTACATTAGTTACATGTTAACTTACACATTCCATGCACTTTAGTTTTATTAAATAATTAAACCAAGTACAGAAAGTTAGGTATGTCCTTATTTATGGCAAAACGTAAAGTCTAATGTTTTCTAGCAAAATTTTCCTCATCTCTCTCATCTATCTATCGTACGAATATAAACTAATCTTGTCATCTGGCTTCTTCAGTATCTTATCGAATCTTTTAACCAATGAATAACGTAACTGTGTATGTCAACCTGTTTCCATAAGAGTACTTTGTTTTCCTGGTTCCTATCTATTGAAGATATGCTGGTGAGACATAACATTTTTGTGGATATTTTTACGTTTGTTCTTTGTGTTCTACAAATATTGGAAAATACCTTCTCATCCCTGCTCTTGAAAGTAAGCCAGAAATTTCTCAATAACTTCTCCATCTGAAAGCAATTAAGTAAAAGTAATTCTAGTATATGGGTAAATGAGCAGTTCCTTATAAATATATAACTACAGTTCATTAAAATCTAGTAGATATAAAATATAAGTACAAGAAAATACAAGTTAAAAAGGTCAAAAGCAATATGCAAGTTGTAATTACCTACAACATTGACATTCTTGCTTTGTACTTACCTCTTAAAATTATTATAGTTTTCCTTAGGCAACCATTAATCGTTACGTTGTACTTAAACACCTTATGTTATCATCTTTTACTGTATTAATCTACGTAATTTGTGATAGGAATAGGTCTCCAAATTCTACTTGGATTTGATAAATGTGGAATCGTTTTTGAAGCAGGTGAATTTTTGTTTATGCTACTGGAACTGAAGTTATTCACTCAAGAAACCCATTAAATCATTATTTATAATTGTTTCTAGAGTTTAAAGCCTTTCTACCACTTGTTGCCGGCACGTTATTATTATTGCTAATTCTAGGTTGTGTTAAGTAACCACAAGTTTAGATTGTAGATAGCTCACAACGCGCGTCAAGTCGAACCAAGAGAGAGGATGTTCATAAATTCAGCTTTTATGATTTCCCAGAATATTATACTTTTTTACAGCTGTTAATGTTTGCACGTAATTTATTAGTTTGAGAGTGATATGGTGAAAAATAATAATAATAATTCTCGATAAGAATTACTGTATCGTAAGGAAGATGCAATTAAAAAAACGGCAAATGTTTCACAATTTTCTGTGTTCTGGGTATTCATTATAGGCAAGGTTGCTCAAACTTCCATTTTCCTTTAACAAAACTGTACCATTATTGCAAATACGTACGCACATTCAATGTAGGTACCTCGTGGTGTTACGTATTTATAATAAAATTTCTACAAAAATACTCATACTTGCTTTGACAGTTTTTGTCACTTTACGTTTTGACGTCTGTCTATGCGGTAGTAGCGTGTGTGTAAATTGGACTCATGGCTATTCACATTTTGCATGACAAAACAATGAAATTTGGGAACTTTTCATAGGAGTTTCTTTATGACAAGATAAAAAATTTTCATAACTTTTTATCAGAATGTGTTCATAATTAAAGATATTTCAATTTAAATACAAATATTACCGAGGTTGACTACCAAAAAATCGAAATTCAATCGATTTTCTGCAAAACCGAACACTCTGTATAAAAACTAATGCCATTATCGACTTTTACACGCCATCTAGTGCTTGTAGACCAAATTTTGTCGCACTGGTTGCAATAGTAGCTGAGATATTCGCACTGAAAGTCTTAGAGGGAACACCCGGTATATACCTAACATCCACTTTTTATGAAAACATTGAAAAATAGCTGCAAATTTAAAATTCTTTTGAGCTGAAAATTTTTTCACGTATGCAAAATGTGTTTCTAAACAACTTCGAAACAGTGATTTTTGTCATTGTCACATGATGTGTACTTTTTGAAAAGCGCTGCATAATATTTTTTTTACTCTATTACATTTTTCCAAATATATAGTAATCCGGACTAATCGATAATTTGGACACATCTCGTGCATTTATTTTAATTGTCCGGATTAAAGACAGGATACAATGTAAAAGCTTGAGTTTTTTACGAGGTTTTTTACAACACATTAAGTACAGATGTCTTAATTTAAAAAAAAAATGAAAGTAAATCCAATATACTCACTTATTTGGATTTATTGTCATTTTTTAGAAATTAAGACATGTGTTGTAAAAAACTCAAGCTATTACATTGTATCCTGTCTTTAATCGGGACAATTAAATGCACGTATTTTATTAATAATTGGACATACGCCAAATGGATAACTCTTGGCTTAAAATATGAAGATTTAGTAGATAGGTATGTGTCTTCTTACTGAAATACAGGGTGTTTTATTTTATGATTGTGATGTAAAAGCTGCCCTATCATATTGACAACCAAAAAGAAGTTTACTGACATTACAATAATGGCATGTTCATCTCATCCTTTGTATTTCTATTTTGCTACTTATGCCGCCCTTTCTTTGTGATGGTGCCTGATGCAGCCGCCACACCGCATCATAACATGGCTCGACCCTGTTTATGGCACTGCTAAAATGTTAGTGGAATTTAAGAATATTTAAATATTTTTTTTGGGCTGCACAATATTCTGATTTTAATGTTTTATTTATTATGTATGAGTCATTTGTATCAAATTTGTTTTCTAGTTTACTTTTTGTGAAAGATTTAATATGAAGGCAGATATAATGTTAGGTAACAATTTAAAACATATAGGGTGAATCTTAAGTAGAGGTTTTCCTTACATGACAAAAAAGTTTAGGTTGTTGCAGTTCTTGTCGTAAAATTATCAAATTTGTGGTGTTTTTTAGGTACATAAATATCGAAAAATAAGACACAACAAAACTAATATAGAAAATAAAATTATTGATGCTGAGTTTATCTACTTTAATTATTTAAATTCTCGAATAAAGTAATAATTTTTAAAAAGCGTTTGTAAGACACACATTATTTTGCTATTCTAACTCCACATTTTAACTTATTTTTACATACTTATAAACAAAAGTGAACAATCTTATATGCAGAACTATGTAAATTTATATTATAACAATATTTACATCTACAGTTAAATTTAAAAATTACGTATTTTGAAAGATTTCTGTACCTAAAAATTTGTTGGTTAGACCGCTTTCTGTCGTTATAGTCATTTTGCTTCGGTACCTTTGAATCCTCTATATTATTCAGTTTTTAAATGTAAGCAAATTCTTCAAACAACATTTGTCAAAATTTCACAAACAGCTGATATATGGGAGTATGAAGGTAATAATAAAAAACAAACCTTTAATTATTATTTATTGTGGATCTGGATACAAACCATTGGCCTCATTCACACAAATTGTCGCTTCACAAGATCTTTTCCTTCAACGTAACTCTTCCACTGTGTTAATTTCAGTTGGAAACACCAAACTTTTTATATAAATCCATATACAAATTACACGAGTCTGGCATAGCACACACAAATGAGCAAATTATGGTCCAAAAAACAGTACAATAAGCATATCATTAACAATACCCGGTCAAACAATTAAAGGAAATCTATTGGAAATTATATTAGTGGATAGTGGTGGGATTTTCCGTAGCTCATGTGCATATTTCAAAAAATATTTATGTGTGTCATTATGTGTAAAAATTGACTGTGTTGCTACAATAAAGGACCCCGTACAAAAAGATAGGAAATGCACTCTCGGTCAAATTGTCTGAATTTTTGATATGTTATACATTTTGTCATCCTGAACAAAAGTCTCAATGCGCACTAAGCTCCAAAGTCCATGGTTTGGCTCCTATGGAGCTCGAAGCCACAATTTGACCGAGAGTGCATTTCCTATCTTTTTGTGCGGGGTCCTTTAGTAAAAATTTTATTGCGAGTTTCCTTTAAAAGCCACTCACAAAAGTATACTCTTTGGAATGTTATAGTATAACACTTGAATTCGTTGCACGTGATATAGATTAAATTAATTTTAATTTCAAATTTTCCACACTGTCATTTGAGACGCAACATGTTTCTCCAGGATATTTCTGACACTGGTTGTTGAATTTTCTTGAACGATATCTAAAACATGTTCCCCATTCTGTGCCATACTAGGTAGCCTAAGTCTTATACCATGTCTACCATGATTTCCAGCCTCTTGAGCCATACAAACAAAATAAACAACTGTAGGATGAACGCGCAAGGGAAAACCCTCGGCATATAATTCTTCTATTTTGACTATTTGTTGTCATAACTCTTAGAGATTATTAATTTCTTAAGCACATACCAAAGATTTTGTGATGTAAAAATCTGAGGTATTATAATACTGACTTCTAGGTAGCCAGTAAAATTCGCCCCTTTGAACACTAATAATAATGGTTCAATTAATTGGCAATCATTATAACATGTAAAAAAGCCTAGTTTGAAAGTATTATGTTTCTGTGTACTTGTTAATTTTATATGTATTGTTACTTAACATTATTCATTATTAAAATATATTACAAAAAGATTACTATACTTGTTTCACACAATTAATGCAATTTTACCATAGTTAAATTTTCTCTAAAATACATAAACTTGCAGCAATTTGGCGCAATTTATGTCTGTGGGAGATGACACAAACGGTGGTTTTCACAGCTATCAGCGTGTGGTTTATATCAATGACAAAGATATTTTCAAAAAACGATGTAGAGAAAACTGTTCTGTGTGTTTTAGTCCATCTAGCACTTAGTAAACAACAAACTACTGCCATCGTCCTAAAATTATGTATCAATTTTTTAGTAATTATATAGTATTAAATACTAATTAATAAATATGAACAGTGATCTACTTTAACACTGAGTAGTGCTTATTTACTTGCCATCATGTTTGTGAACTTATCAATAATAGATTCATGATCCAAGGGCGGTTTGTACCACCTCATCAGCAACCGAGTCAACTGTTTTTTACTAAGCCTTTGATAGACCAAAACACACATCGCTTCTGGTCGCCGCCTCGTTTTCTGAAAACGTCTTGGCCAATGATGTAAACCATGCACCACTAGCTGTGAAAACCATTGTGTGTGTCATCGCCCTAACAACAGGACAGAGGTGGTTTGCTAGGTGACACAACTGACATACTACTTCACCTAAAATTACCGACTGTGTACCACTTAAAATTATTTTTAATCTAATATAACTTTTCATTTTATATTTCGATATTAAAAATGTCTTCTGTATTTATGGTCTTTGCTATGGCAACACGTATGTGTATAGCTGACTAAAATTAGCGGATATCGCGGAAAGGTTAAGAGTTGTTTCGCCTGTTTATTAGAGGGTCAGCAGTGTTGTGCGTGTTCTAATGTATGATCTCATTTGTGTCTAGTTGCAAATACCATTATATCAAGTTTTTCTTACCTAAAAAGAGTTAAAACTTAAAATTGGAAAATACTAGTGGATTTCTTTACTGGCTTTCCGCCTTCACGGAAACCATTACGGAAACGTCTGCGTACAATTTTTAAATGACGGAGACGGCCAGTTCCAGTGGTCTTCCTCCTTTTGGCCTTAACTGACCAATTGTATGAACGTAACTTGGCAGAAGGGTATCCACATTGTGCACACTGTGACTTCTGAATGTGGTACGAAGACCTACCACACCGTCTGCAAAGGGTATGGGTCTTATTTCGACGTTTACCAAAACTTGATGTTCCCTTCACATCAGAATGTAACCTCGAAACTAGGTTATCGTTGAAACACGTCACGTGACAAATAATCTTTATTGTCACTCTTGATAAATACAAGAAATCTGCTTCAACAAATTCACAACTGTCAAATACTCTACTTTGACGTTTGTCACTCGCGTTTGGCTGTTCAATACAAACTGACCCAGCGGCCGAGAATGATCTGCTTATATAGGTTTTACAGTTCTCGAAGTTTCTGAGATTTCGAGAACGTGTCGAGAAACAAATAGAATAAAGCCTGGAATATTCCGGAAAACGTCAAAATAAAGGCATCACAAAATTGTGAATTCTAACATAAACAGAAAAGTAATTTACAAACTAACGAGGTAGGTGAGCTTCAATTATAAATTCTAACGAAAACAGGAACATAATTAACCAACTAAAAAGGTAGGTGAGCTTTAGTAACATTGTCCCCCTCTTAGAACTGATCGTCCCGATCAGGTTACTCCATTGTCCGCATGGCTTTCTTGTGAAGGTGTCAAACGATCGATGTGGACAATCTTCATCTTGGCTTGGGGATTCCTCTGGATCCTGTAAACTACGTCATTCAATCGTGACAATACAGTATAAGGGCCTTCACACAATTTCTGCAGCTTCGGAGATTTACCCTTTCTTCTTTTTGGTATAAACAGCCACACTTTCTCAAGCTCTTGAAACCCGCTGCTGTTGGCACGCAAGTCGTATCTGGTCTTCATTCTGTTGCTTTCTATTTTTATCTTCTCTCGTACTTCTTCATGTACCATCTTTATTCGGTCTTTCAGATGGCTGAGATAATCATCTAAGTTTTCCTCGTGTTGCGGTCGATTCATAATTAGATCTATGGGTAGCCGCAATTCTGTGCCGAAAATCACGTTGGCTGGTGTTTTACCCGTGGTCTCATGAATTGCTGCTCGGTAAGCCAGTAAAAATGGAGGAAGACAGGTATCCCAGTTGGTCTGTTTCTCGTTGACGGCCGTTCTCAGGAAGTTTTCGATGGTGCGATTGAATCTTTCCACCATTCCATCTGATTGCGGGTGAAGAGGTGTAGTTCTGGTTTTGTGAATGCCTAGCAGCTCACAAACGTTCTGAAATACTTCCGACTCGAAATTTCGTCCTTGGTCGGAATGGATCTCTCTGGGCACCCCATAACGACATATCCAATTTTCGAATAAAGCTTCGGCTACGGTAACAGCTTCTTGATTAGGTAAGGGATATATTTCTGGCCATTTACTGAAGTAGTCCATCACTACCAAAATATAACGATTCCCACTGCTGCTTCGAGGAAATGGTCCAGCTATGTCAATAGCTATTCTCTCGAATGGAGCTCCAACATTGTACTGCTTCATCTGTCCTCGGCTTCGAGTCCTGGGTCCTTTACTAGAGGCGCAGGTATCACAACGTCGGCACCATTCTTCCACATCGGACCGACTGCCAAGCCAGTAGAATCGTTCTCTAACTTTATTCAGAGTTTTGTTTATTCCAAAGTGCCCACCACCGACTCCACTGTGCAGTGCTTGAAGAACTTCTGGAATTCTTTTCTGGGGCAGTATTGTTTGATAAATCTTTTCTTTGCCGTCTGGGCTCTCCCAGACTCTTTTTAATAGGCCGTTCTCAATGGCTAAAGAATTCCATAACGCCCAGTAACTTTTTAGAGATGGTGACTTATCAGCAATGTCCTGCCAGGTGGGTCTGTCCATGTTGTTTATCTTCCATTGGAAAATTGGTCCAAAATCCGGGTCTTCACTTTGTTCTTTAGCAATGGTTTTAATATCCCAATCCTCTGGACACTGGATGGTAGTTCTTCTGCAAAGAAATTCATCTTCTGGTGTAATGTAACCTCGAAATTAGGTTATCGTTGAAACACGTCACGTAGACAAATAATCTTTATTATCACTCTTGATAATACAAGAAATATTCTTCAACAATTTCGCAACTGTCAACGCTTTACTTTGACGTTTGTCACTTGCGTTTGGCTGCTGAATACAAACTGACTCAGCGGCCGAAAATGATCTGCTTATATAGGTTTCTACAGTTCTCAAGTCTCACCAATGGGAGAAAATTTAAAGTTTGTATTGAACAGCCAAACGCGAGTGACAAACGTCAAAGTAAAGTATTTGACAGTTGTGAATTTGTTGAAGCAGATTTCTTGTATTTATCAAGAGTGACAATAAAGATTATTTGTCTACGTGACGTGTTTCAACGATAACCTAATTTCGAGGTTACATTGGTG
Source organism: Monochamus saltuarius (assembly GCA_025584915.1). Lineage (NCBI taxonomy): Eukaryota > Metazoa > Arthropoda > Insecta > Coleoptera > Cerambycidae > Monochamus > Monochamus saltuarius. The sequence continues at coordinate 33,503,171 of CM046727.1, forward strand.
TCAGAAGTGGGATGTTCCGCAAAGAAGACGTTTGGAGTAGACAAGTGAATGCCAGTAACGAGATCAAGAGCGACTGAAATGGAGGAAACATTGAAACAGTTAATGGGAATGATGAAAGACATGAAGGAAGAAATAAAGAAGAGTCAAGACGAAATGGGAGAAAATTTAAAGTTTGTATTGAACAGCCAAACGCGAGTGACAAACGTCAAAGTAAAGTATTTGACAGTTGTGAATTTGTTGAAGCAGATTTCTTTTATTAAATGTATATATGTACAACTTGATTAAATAAAATAAATAAAAAAAATGACTTATAGTCATTTTACGATGATAGCATAAGTTTAAAGCTTTAAAAAATTGAAAAGTATACCTTATATTTATAAAGTAACTGGGTACCATCTGTTGCAATAATAATGACCCTTCAAAATTAGTTTGGCTGCTTGTTTTTACGTGGTGATAATGAAATCTACTTTCAACTTTTAATATTAGTCCTTAGGCTAGATGTACGTAACTACAAACTGAATAATTAATTGTACTTACGAGTAATACTAAAAGTTCATATTTATTTGTAAAACGTAGTGAAAACGTAAAATTATTAAACTGTAGTAACCTAACATTCAAAAACATTTATTTATTATCTACAATTTTTTTTGTTAACAAATAAATCAATATTTAGGGAAAATTCATTCATGTATCTAGATTTTAAAAAATAGTTTTACTCCTTATTGTTAAATAACAGTACAAAAACTAGGTAACTAGGTTATTGATCTAATAATACGGTAAGTCTAGATTCACTCTCGATAACTTTTTTGAGCATCAGGTCAGAGGCGTGCCATTTCGGTCTTAGACAGTTTTCTGTCGACAACACGATGGTTTTTTATTACGTAGTATTTAAACACGAAACACTTTTCAGCTTCTCTTAATAATTTACCTATTGGGTATAGGTTTTTTATGTAATGTACGTAAATGGTTTATTACTCGGTTTATTATTAGATATGTTGGAGTTTTGTGATTTCAATGTAACTAAGCTAGGAGTGTACGGGTATTGTTTGATTGGATCATATTTTCTACCGGAAAACCTGAGTGGACCACGTTACTTGCAATTTTTAATAGAATTATTTGATTATTATTATTTGATTTTATTAGATATTAACATTTTAAATTATTATTGGCTGAAGTTGAACTGAGCATGAAAAAATGATATTCTAAAATAGTCAGTACAACCGTTTATTTGTGATGCCTAAAACCTAGGTAGATAGGTACTAGAAAAATTATTCAACTTGACAACATTGCATCAGGTCGACATCAAGTTGAACTGTGAGCTGTAAACGACCAAGGCTGTGAGCGTCCAGTCACAGTCTCAAAAGGAGGTTTAAAATAAATAATGATTTGAAAATATATTTTTTCAGCGTAAATATTAGATTTTTTTTTAATCGCGTATTTGCATTATACTCATTATTCCCTATCTCCTCTTAAAATTGATGACATTATGACTGACTCACCCTGTAGATGAGACTAGTGTCATTTTTAAACATTTCTAATATTTACGGAGATATTAATTTTTTTTTTTAAATATCCACATTTTGAGGGTCGCTGATCAGATAGATAAATCTGGATAGATTGAATTAAAAAATACTTGTTTTGATAATTATTTAGATTAGCGGAAATCTCTACAATCTTAATAAAAAAATTCTAACCCCTTCCCCCCGTATTTTCGAGGATGCTGAACAAATCTAAAATTACTTTTCTGTGGTCGAGTGTATTTTCGGAAAATTTTTGTTTTTAAATTTTAACCTCTAAGCATGTATACCCACATTGCATTAGGTTGAAGTTGCAATATAGCGCCAATTTATTTTGACAAATGTGACGTCATGAAATGAAGATGACAGAGTTATAGGTATTGCAACTTTACTAATGTAATGTATACATAGAGGTTACAACTTTCTTGAAGCCAAGACATAGCGTAACACTGGCAACGCTGTAAACTATGCGTTTAATCTGCATTACGTGTGACTCATACACATTGTCTGGTCAGCGGTCATCAACTAGTTTTTTTATTGAAAAATGACGAAATTTATTTAAAATTTGACATTTTTATTTCTAATTTTTTCATAAAAAAACTATTAAGTGTTTTACACAGAGAAGTATACTGCTGGTTAAAATATTTGTACTTATTTAAGGTTCACCCTGTATATTGCACTAAATTGCAAAAAATTATTGTTTTCAACGCGACCAAATATCGAAAATTATGTTGTAAATAAAAAACAATTGCGTAACGTCATCCGTGATATACGTTATCTAAATTCTTGCCGCGACTATATATAAAACTTGATTACAATTATTTTATAATTTTGATATTGACACATAATTCTGACGCTCTTGCTTTGCTGAGGCCCCAGGCATGTGCCTTATGCGCCTGTGCTGTAATCTACCATTGTTTAGGAAAAATCTTCATATTCTAAACCAAGGATTGTCCAGTTACTAATGAAACAACCTGTATAGGTATAACCTCCTTAACAAGTGAACATCTAAGTTACAGTATTTAAAATTATTAAGATATAATTTCATGCAATTAATTGTTATAAAATGTTAAATATAGTATTTTAAATTTTCTTTGAAATAAAGAAATATTTTCGGTAACATTAATAAACGTTTACTTTTTTAGTTCTTCCTAATCCAGTATCACACTGTGATTCATTTCCATCTTCACAGATATCTTCAGATGGTTCGTTAGGTAGAACGAAAACAAAATTCCACTTGCGTGATTTATTTATAGCACCTTCATTTGATGAGTTAGACGCTGTTGCTGTTGATGGAAAAGGAGAGCCTAGGAAGTTAACGGGAAAGCAGCTAGAATATATCAAAGAAAGGGGGTATGTTTTTCTTTTTTTGGTAGTTTATGTAAAAAACCAACAAAAGTCTTGCATAATTTTCAGTTTCCATGTAGAGAATGTGAAGGTGAATTTATGTTAAAATTTACAATGTTATATACGTATACCTACATAAATATAGAGAATATCTAACGAAATTGTCTTAAAAATCAACATCAAAATTGTAACCCTGTTTAAAAATTTCCTAAAATTATTTTGTGACATGTAAGAAAATTTTTTTTCCATGTCAAAGTTTTCATATCTGAAAATAGTGTAATTTTGAAATGAAAACAAAATGTTACGTTATTTAAATATTCTAAAAATTTTTTTCTTTTTGATAAAATTCGATTTTTTGTTGGTTTAAGTCATTTATTTTGGAACATTTTATAATTTTTGTGAATTGTATAATAATAAAGTAATAAATATAAACCAAGTAAATAATGTCTAAAATAAATGATCTATTGGTACCACATTTGTAAAATTTTATAAATGAATTATTGTTTTGTAAAGCTTGCACAAGGATAAATTTGGAAAACCAAAAAGGTTGAACCTGGAACAACTCGAAAGTATTAAATTATATGGGTATGTTAGATTGTATTGTGCATTATTTATCACAGTCTACTTTCCTGTCGCTTTCTATAAGTTTTTTTTTTTTTTTTCATTAATTCAGTAATGACTGGTTTGGCTCCTTATTGCCATTTAATCCTGTTTTTGCTTCAGTGAATTTTATTGTTTTCATTTTTATAATTGTTTGATAAATACTAAAATTTAATCAAAATGATCATAAAAAAAATTAACTGATGTATAGTAGTAGGTACTTAACTTAAGATGTGACGTTAGCAAATGGTTACAGTTATAATAGACACAAAGGTAGAAATCTTTGGAAATGTTATTGTTTGCTTTAAAAAAATTTACCAAAACGTTTTTTAGGGGTCACTTTTTAGGCTTATACAGGGTGTAACTTTATGTAGGGGTCTCCTTATGAGGGGTGGCAGTACGTATTCCCTAGAATGCTAATGTGAAATTAGTTATTTTTAATTAAATAAATAGCCGAGTTATAATTAATTATAATTAAGTTTTTAAACTGCACTGAAATTCCTATCCATGCGTGCGGGTTTCACTGCTGATTCATGTATATGGTGTTGCCAGTTGTTACCTTCACTCTAAATATTTTTCTTTTTCTCGGTTTCAGTTGTATTCAGTTACTGTAAATTACTTTCACAAAAATAGAATTTCTAATTATAGCTTATATAAAAATGAATTATTGTGATGTACAACTATTTCCATCAAAAAATTAAAAGGATATGATATTATTGAAAAGCAGAGAAAATTTATCTACATTCAATTACGATTTCCATTTAGTAAAATATGTTTGCTTCATATCTTCATAACCGTAAGATCTACAAACAACTGAAAATCGTATTATTACACTGTTCCCATCTGTAGTAATTTCTGAAATACCCTAATTTCATTTAGGAAATGTGCCAGTTGTGAATATAAGGTTGAGAGACCGTTTGTCGTAGATTACTGAACTTACAAAAAAAGTTAACTTCAGATGTAGCGTGGAAACATTTCTGAGAAAATTCAAAGAAAATATCAAATAAAACAGTATTATTAAATATATTTTATTTTATTTTGAAACACAAAGTATAAACTAGATAGAGTTGAATCTCTAGGACCGAGTTTGTATAAAAGTTTCAGCGCTCCTGGTGGATGGACTGTGAACTATTTTTTTTTATATTTTAGCTCTTCATTTGGGTATATTTCATTTAATATAGTAATATACATTGTCAGTAAGATATAATGTTTTGTACATACTATACGTAGGTACCTACCTAATAATAATTATAAAATATTTAAATTATTTATTTTTAAACAAGAACGTATATAGAGTGCATTCCACTAAGCGATCGCGACGCCCAGAACGACCATCGCAATTTTACCCGTTCCACTAGGTTAAAACTGCTCTTGTGCGCATTGTTCACGGATGTGATTTGAATCCTAGTGGAACAGAGTTGGGATCCATGTTTGTTTATATTTGTCAGTTATTAGTTTGACAGATGGCAAATTTTACGAGAACGGTGCAAGATAGCGACTATCAAAAAGTATAGCTTTTTGTGTACAAGTTGTAAAATCAGAATTTGCTACCTGATAATTAGATTTTTCAGATATAAAAAGTTCTGTCGTTTTCAACGCATTCGACATAGCGCAGGTGGCGCTCTCAATGAGCTACAAGCAAACCATGGATATATTTTAATCTCTCGCCCCAGAAAACTCCTAACACCAAAATTTCATCTCGATATGAGCATTTATTATGAAATAAATAAGAAAAAACTAAAATAATATTTTGCATTAAACACCCTGTATCTCTGTAAGTATCAACTTTTGGACTAAGGTGAGTTTGTCTAAATCGCAATATTTTCACGTCAGGAATCTAGTCATGAATTTTGGCCCATTACATCGCGACCGCCCTGTATATAATTTTTATATATTCTAGGTAAAAAAAGTTAAATTGGTTTTTCACATAGATTTTACTAATGTAACTAAGAATGTAATGTATGAATATATAATTCTAAGCTGCATATGTGACTTATTTCCTCTTTGAATGCCCTTTCAACTACAGATGATGCAACGTCTTTAATAGATTCACCAGAAAAAGAATTTGACTTGTTGTAAAGCAGCATTCATTAATTTTGTTGCAAAAGCAATATCTGTAAGAAAAATAAATACTGATTAAAAAAAATAAATATAAAAGCATAACTGAATTACATACCATCTCTTGCCCGAGCAACTGGGACCTCGATCTCAATAACAGTTATATAAACTTATTTTCTCCATCTCAACCATAGATCTTAGACTTGGCATTTAAATATTTTATTTTACTTTTCCCGCAATTTATGACAAATGATGTGTTGACCCACCTCAAAACCTTGACCGTTGTGAGCTCGAAGCGGTCGTTTGCAATGACGTCAACTCATGACGTTGTAAGCGCAATTGTAACGCCCGTGGTCGCTTTGTGGAACGACTCATTGGTCGTTCTGGGTGTTGCGATCGCTTAGTGGAATGCACCCATAATATGGTATACAATATTGGTACTTATAGTATAGTATCACCTTATTTTTAATACAAATATTTAAAATAATCTTCATGTTCCCGGTTCCTCTAATGTTCCTCAGAATTAATTTCTTCAGTAATAAACCCCACAGTAAGTTAATATATTAAATAAACAGACTGGTCAAAACCAAAAACAGTCACAGCCACTGGTCACAGTAAATTCATAATTTCATAATTAAAACGTTGCTAAGTTACAAGTAAGTTGACCCTCAGTAAGTAACCCATAAATATACACTACATTTACTTAAAGTACTACAGCAGCGCTTGCAGTGGATGTACTTGTCCCTAAACAATTTTCATATGCTATAGTAATCAAGATACCGCTCTATCTAGTTTGTACTTTGTGTTTTAAAATAAACTAGATGACAATTGAAATACAATGTAGCATATTTATATTCCAAATTATTAAATTTTAGTGTTGGAAAACTTCAAGAGGCTGTATTTCCTAAGGAAACATTTTACTAAGGTCATTTTTATGCAAAACGTGTTTCGTTCAGCTGTAGAATTACTGGTACCAGTATGTCAACATATTCATCATTATAGTCAGTGGTCGAAATTGTAGAGAGTGACTAATAGATAATATAAAAACACTATTACTATTAAGCGTATAATATTGTAACCTCGAAATTAGGTTATCGTTGAAACACGTCACGTAGACAAATAATCTTTATTATCACTCTTGATAATACAAGAAATATCCTTCAACAAATTTCGCAACTGTCAACGCTTTACTTTGACGTTTGTCACTCGCGTTTGGCTGCTCAATACAAACTGACTGCAGCGGCCGAAAATGGTCTGCTTATATTAGTGGAGTTTAAAAATGATTCTATCGTGTCATTCCGTTTGCACTTTATTGCTAAAATGTAAAACCTATTTTATATCATTCCTTATGCCTTTATAAAGCAAAATTGACTGGTCGTCAAAAAATCGTGGTGTGCAGAGGGTTGTCAGGGGTGGTTTTCCAAAAAATTGGAAAAATTTTTTTTTGCTTAATTTAGATCTACACAACATGTTTAATCATTTCTGAAAGTTTTGTCTTAAAATTTCAAGAGGAACTATTTTATTTTTAATTTCAAATTCTCTGTGCAACACGCTCTTATATGGAGTTCCTTAATATAGAACGGCTCGCGCTGAAACATCGAAATTGCAATATCATTTACACCAAGATAAGTCAAGAATGCTAATTCTAATCAAAAAAACACCTTCTATGAACGTTGTAGACTAAAGATAAAGGATTAAAACGCTTTTTTATTTTTGAAAATCCGATAAATAGTTTCGTCAAAAAACTGTAAAATGTCAAAGCATGTACTTACCACCACGTTCTGACGCGGTGATGCGAGGATGGTTGAAATTCGCTTGGCCCGCCGTTTATCTGCATGATAAAGCCGTCCTTATGTATTTTGGAGCCTAGACGGTCGCTTTTCGTTTAAAATAGCTAAAGACACCCTGAGACTATAGCGAGCGTTATGGTAATATAAGACACATTGTAAGAATATAGTGGTTTTTAGTGTACCTACGTATTTGAGTAGGTATTTGTAAATATATTTTCAAATTTAATTAAATAAATGAATAACAGTTAAATATTAATAAACAATCAATACAAATATTATTTCAAACAATCATTTTATTAATTATAGTTACCAATTACAGCATTTAATTATGTTAAAATTTGCGTTAAAATAGTCCGAGGGTGCTTGTGGAGTCGATGCTCCATGATAAAATCTTCTATTTCTGTAAATAAACAAATAATAAATGGTAAATAAGAATATTCTTACAAAATTATTTTACAGCATTTAGTCAGACTCGGAATTTTCTTCACTATCAGATAACATATTCTGGGAAGCATTTGTGATTTTTAAGTCTTTCTTTACTTTATTTGCACATGTAATTTGAGCCATACATTTGCAGGACCCAATGCAACAAATTTGTTTTTTCTTGCAGGAACATTGTGGCCCGTTGCAATCTATAAAATTGTTTTCTTAAATTAATAATATACATACTTATAATAATAACTTCTTTACCTTTTTTACAACTGCAAGTATTTAAAGCAGGGGTGTTCTCGGGTAATATTGATACTGTAGTTAAAATTAGGGATGTCCGATTTAAATCGATTTTATAAATAATCGATCTTTTCAAATGCGATTTTCGATATTTTGAATCGATTTTCTGAACAACGATTATTTGGTGAATCGATTATTTTCCATTGAGATCAGTTAAATATTTGTTATAGTGCAAACTCTCCAATCTTAATTAAAAAATCCCTATTTTCGAGGGTGCTGAACACGAATCTAAAATTAGTTATGTGTGCTCGAGCCTAATTTTGGAAAAAAATTGTAACCTCTACCTATATGTATATATTACATTAGGTTGAAGTTGCAATATAACGCCTGTACCATCCTCATTTCATGACGATGAGGCTACAATTTTAAACAACTTTTTGAGACTCGCACAAAACTAATTTTAGATTTATGTTCAGCAGTCTTGAAAATAGAGTAGTAGAATTGTTTGGAACTATTGGAAACCGATCTTTTGCATTACGATTTTTTACGAATCGATCCTAAGCGATCCGATCCGAATCGATCCAGAAAATCGATCTTTTTTACAGAATCGTGCATCCCTACTTAAAATTGGCACAGGTTTTTCGTCAAAAATTTTCTCCCACAATCTGTTACATTTGGCAAGGATGGTCTGGGTAACGTATTGTTTAGCCATATTTTAGTGTGGTATACACGAAGGCAATGCTGTTTTAAGCTATCTAAACTTGGAGGTAATTTGCTGTTCGGCTTTGAGGACGCTAAAACCCCTCTAAGGTCTTTTATGCAATGAATATTTTTGTTGTTTATATAGAATCGCATTACAAACTTTACCATTTTATTAAAATCTTCTTCTAAATTGTCACTTATGCCAACATTACTAAGTAAATAGTAAGTAAGTAATTGTAAAGATACAGATGTTTTGTTACTATTGACCCATTTGAAAGATATACTTACACCGCAAATTTGGATGAAGGTTGGAACCAAATAAACCGAAAGATTTTTAGCAATCTATGAATTGAAAATGAACAGTTCAATGACAAAATGCCTACCAGCGTTTCATGCATTCACAGGTTGTGATACAACCAGTCAGTTTGTGGGAATGGGCAACAAATCATGCTGGAAAGTGTTTTTCTCACATCACTATTTACTTAGTAATGTTGGCATAAGTGACAATTTAGAAGAAAATTTTAATAAAATGGTAAAGTTTGTAATGCGATTCTATACAAACAACGAAAATATTCATTGTATAAACAACCTTGGAGGGGTTTTAGCTTAAAACAGCATTGTTTTCGTGTATATTACCAAACTAAAATATGGCTAACCAGTACCCAGACCATCCTTGCCAGATGTGGCAGATTGTGGGTAGAAAATTGTTGACCGAAAACCTGTGCCAATTTTTAACCGCAGTATCAATATTACCCGAGAACACCCTTGCTTTAAATACTTGCAGTTGTAAACAAGGTAGAGAAATTATTATTATAGGTATGTATATTACTAATTTAAGAAACAATTTTATAGATTGCAACGGGCCACAATGTTCCTGCAAGAAAAAAACAAATTTGTTGCATTTGGTCCTGTAGATGAATGGCTCAAATTACATGTGCAAATAAAGTAAAGAAAAACTTAAAAATCACAAATGCTTCCGAGAATATGTTATCTGATAGTGAAGAAAATTCCGAGTCTGGCTAAATGCTGTAAAATAATTTTGTAAGAATATTCTTATTTACCAATTATTATTTGTTTATTTACAGAAATAGAAGAATTTACCATGGAACATCGACTCCACAAGCACCCTCGGACTATTTTAATGCAAATTTTAACATAATTAAATGCTGTAATTGGTAACTATAATTAATGAAATGATTTTTGAAATAATATTTGTTATGATTGTTTATTAATATTTAACTGATATTAATTTATTTAATTAAATTTGAAAAGATATTTACAAATACCTGCTCAAATACATAGATACTAAAAACACTATTTTCTTATAATGTGTTAGATTACCATTATCGCTCGCTATAATAGCGTATATTTCACTATTTTAAACGAAAAGCGACCGTCTAGTCTTGAACATGCATAAGGACGGCATTATCATGCAGATAAACGGCGGGCCAAGCGAGTTTCAACCATCCTCCCATCTCCGCGTTAGAACGCTGTGGTAACTACATGCTTTGACATTTTACAGTTTTTGACGAAACTATTTATTGGATTTTAAAAATAAAAAAGCGTTTTCATCCTTGATCTTTAGTCTACAACGTTCATAGAAGGTGTTTTTGATTAGAATTAGCATTTTTGACTTATCTTGGTGTAAATGATATAGCAATTTCGATGTTTCAGCGCGAGCCGTTCTATATTAAGGAACTCCATATAAGAGCGTTGCACAGAGAATTTGAAATTAAAATTAAAATAGTTCCTCTTGAAATTTTAAGACAAAACTTTCAGAAATGATTAAACATGTTGTGTAGATCTAAATTAAGCAAAAAAATGTTTTCCATTTTTTTAGAAAACCACCCTAACTACCCCTGCACCACGATTTTTGACGACCAGGCGATTTTGCTTTCTAAAAGCATAAGGAATGATATAAAATAGGTTTTACATTTTAGCAATAAAGTGCAAACGAAAATCTTTTCTAGAAGGAATATCTTTGCGTTTAAACTCTACTATATAGGTTTCTACAGTTCTCGAAGTTTCTGAGACTTCGAGAACGTGTCGAGAAACAAATAGAATATAGCCTGGAATATTCCGGAAAACGTCAAAATAAAGGCATCACAAAAATTATAAATTCTAACATGAACAGAAACGTAATTTACAAACTAACGAGGTAGGTGAACTTTCGTAACATTGCCCCCCTCTTAGAACTGATCGTCCCGATCAGGTTACTCCATTGTCCGCATGGCCTTCTTGATAAGGTGTTAAACGATCGATGTGGACAATCTTCATCTTGGCTTGGGGATTCCTCTGGATCCTGTAAACTACGTCATTCAATCGTGACACGACGGTATAAGGGCCTTCCCACGATTTCTGCAGCTTCGGAGATTTACCCTTGCTTCTTTTTGGGTTATAGAGCCACACTTTCTCAAGCTCTTGAAACCCGCTGCTGTTGGCACGCAAGTCGTATCTGGTCTTCATTCTGTCGCTTTCTATTTTTATCTTCTCTCGTACTTCTTCATGTACCATCTTTATTCGATCTTTCAGATGGCTGAGATAATCATCTAAGTTTTCCTCGTGTTGCGGTCGATTCGTAATTAGGTCTATGGGTAGCCGCAATTCTGTGCCGAAAATCACGTTGGCTGGTGTTTTACCCGTGGTCTCATGAATTGCTGCCCGGTATGCCAGTAAAAATGGAGGAAGACAGGTATCCCAGTTGGTCTGTTTCTCGTTGACGGCCGTTCTCAGGAAGTTTTCGATGGTGCGATTGAATCTTTCCACCATTCCATCTGATTGCGGGTGAAGAGGTGTAGTTCTGGTTTTGTGAATGCCTAGCAGCTCACAAACGTTCTGAAATACTTCCGACTCGAAATTTCGTCCTTGGTCGGAATGGATCTCTCTGGGCACCCCATAACGACATATCCAATTTTCGAATAATGCTTCGGCTACGGTAACAGCTTCTTGATTAGGTAAGGGATATATTTCTGGCCATTTACTGAAGTAGTCCATCACTACCAAAATATAACGATTCCCACTGCTGCTACGAGGAAATGGTCCAGCTATGTCAATAGCTATTCTCTCGAATGGAGCTCCAACATTGTACTGCTTCATCTGTCCTCGGCTTCGAGTCCTGGGTCCCTTACTAGAGGCGCAGGTATCACAACGTCGGCACCATTCTTCCACATCGGACCGACTGCCAAGCCAGTAGAATCGTTCTCTAACTTTATTCAGAGTTTTGTTTATTCCAAAGTGCCCACCACCGACTCCACTGTGCAGTGCTTGAAGAACTTCTGGAATTCTCTTCTGGGGCAGCACTGTTTGATAAACCTTTTCTTTTCCGTCAGGACTCTCCCAGACTCTTTTTAATAGGCCGTTCTCGATGGCTAAAGAATTCCATAGCGCCCAGTAGCTTTTTAGAGACGGTGACTTATCAGCAATGTCCTGCCAGGTGGGTCTGTCCATGTTGTTTATCTTCCATTGGAAAATTGGTCCAAAATCCGGGTCTTCACTTTGTTCTTTAGCAATGGTTTTAATATCCCAATCCTCTGGGCCCTGGATGTTAATTCTTCGGCAAAGAAAATCATCTTGTTCTCTAATTTCTTGTCGCATACAGTGCTTACAGTTTGGAGGGCATGGTCTTCTGGATAGGGCATCAGCATTCCGATGGTTAGATCCTTTCCGGTGTTCAATTTTGAAGTCGTACTCCTGCAACCGTTGAAGCCATCTTGCCACTTGGCCTTCCGGATTCTTGAACTGCAGTAGCCACTTCAAAGAAGCATGATCGGTCCTCAAGACGAACGGCTGACCATAGAGATACTTATGAAAATGCTCCACAGTTTTAACTATGGCAAGCAACTCTCTTCTGGTTACGCAGTAGTTCATTTCTTGCTTAGAGGACCTTACTAAAGTAGGAAATCACTTTTTCATGCCCGTTTTCAATTTGTGATAATACTCCTCCAATTCCAGTATTACTAGCATCCGTGTCCACGATGAATGTCTTTCCAGGCTTGGGATATGACAGAATCGGAGAAGAACACAAAGCTTCCTTTAATCTCTGAAAAGCTTGTTGACATTGTTCCGTCCAGATAAATGGCTGATTGTTTTCTGTGAGTCGATGTAAGGGTTTCGCAATCTCGGCGAAATTTTTCACAAACTTGCGATAGTAAGTGCAAAGTCCAAGAAAATCTCTTCATGTTTGTCTTTCGGTACTGGCCATTTCCAGACGGTTTCAGTTTTCTCTGGGTCAGTCTTCACTCCGTCAGAGGAAATAATGTGTCCTAAATACTTGACTTCCTTTTGAAAGAGCATGCACTTCTTGGGACTTAGCTTGAGCCGGGCTTCCCTCAACTTTTGGAAAACTTCTTGGACATTCTTCAAATGATCTTCAAAGTCTTTTCCCAGTATTATGATGTCATCAAGATAAACGAGACACGTTTTCCAGGTCATTCCTCGTAGAATGGTTTCCATAAGTCTTTCAAAGGTGGCTGGTGCATTGCAGAGACCAAAGGGCATAACGTTGAAGTGCCACAAACCCGTACCAATGGAAAAGGCGGTCTTCTCTTTATCATTTGGATGAAGCTGCACTTGCCAATAGCCACTCTTCAGGTCTAATGTGGAAAACCATTGAGATCCAGACAGTGTATCCAGGGTGTCGTCTATTCTTGGCAATGGATAACTGTCCTTTTAGTGACATCGTTTAGTCTTCTATAATCTACACAAAATCGGGTAGAGCCATCCTTCTTCTTTACCAAAACAACCGGCGAGGTCCATGGACTCTGGGATGGTTCAATGACTCCCTGCTGCTGCATGTCTCTCAACATCGTGGATACCTCTTCTTGCTTGGCTAAAGGAATCCGTCGTGGAGCTTGTTTAATTGGCGTGGTGTCGCCGGTATTTATTCGGTGTTGCACAAGATTAGTTCTTCCAGCATCATCTTCTGTTAATGAGAAAACATCTTGATAACGCCTCAACAAATCTTCCAATTTTGGACCTCATCGGCTTGTAGTGGGGACTTGAATCGGTTAACAAGGCCTTGAAGAACTTCAGGTAGTTTTTCAATACTTCGAGGTGTTGTTGATGGTTCTATATTACTGAAGACCGATCCAACTGTTTGACAAACTCCCAAAGGTTCACCTTTCTTGATCTGTTGTGGGTAGTCTTTCAGATTTAACATTCTGACCAATACCAAATTGTTTTTCCTTTCAGTTAATGTCTTTCCAGTTAATATGCCCTTCCTATACAGGCTGTTCTCTTGCTCTGGTTCTACAATTACAGTTTCTTCAACTGCCGAAGGACTGCTACAAATAGCTTCAATTACAACTTCTGAACCTGCTGGAAGTTCTATGTCTGCTGACGCTTTCACAGTTCTAATAGGAAGGTTTCTGATTTCAGGAAACTGCATGATGATTTCTTCATCTTTGGTCTTCAATAGTCTTCGTGGAAGGTCCAATACAAAATTATGTTGAGTCATTACATCAAGTCCAAGAATGACATCATCGGTTATATCTGCTACTAGGATGTTGTGTTGGAAAGTGGTTGTCCCCAGGGTTATTCTAGCTAGATGGATGCCCTTCACTGATATGACTTCTCCATTTGCTGTCTCCAAGATGTAATTCCGGTCTGGCTTTTGTATTCTGCAGTGAGCGACGATGTTCGGTCTCACTATGGTGTGACTAGACCCTGTATCAAGGACCATTTCACAATCCCGTCCGCATATACGCCCTGGTACTCCCAAACTCGTTCCATTATTTTGCAGACAGGTTACCTTGATCTTAATAATTGGTGGGGCTTGGTAGCACCTAGCCAGCATGCGCCCCTCAAAGCTGACTAGTTGGCGTTTCCATGGTCCTGACTAGATGTATTCTTAGGGCATCGATTCCTAAGATGCCCTTCAACTCCACAATTCCAACACTGAATGGGTCTTCTCCTGCTATATACAGTGGAATTAGCTCGATCTTGTTCTTGCTGGAAGTTATTCATTAAATCTTGCAAACTCTTCATAAATCCTTCCATGTTATTTTCACTTGCTCGTTGTTTGCTAGTTTGAAACTTAACTTGCCTTGTTCTGCCTTGACTGTTTCTGGAAGCCTGTCGGGCGGCTTCAATTTCCAGTGCCTGGGCCAGAGCTTCAGATATGTTTTTATGTCTGGCTAACCTTAACGCTTGGCTGATCTCGGAGTCTCGCAGGCCATCAATGAAGCTACTTATTGCTAACTGTTCTTGGAATTCTGTCGGTGCGGTGGGGTAGGCTAGCTTCACCATACGTGCTATATCCGCCTCAAATTGCTGCAGATTTTCTTCGAAACGTTGTCTTCGGCCTTTTAGTTGTGCTTGGTATACATGTTGCAGATGGGCGTCGCCATACCTCATTTCAAAGCACCCTTCAGCATTTGATAGTCCTTTTGTTTATCGTCAGCTAGTGTTCTTAATATCTCCATAGCTTCACCCGCAGAGCAACTATAAGTGATGTGGCTTTTTCTTCTTCTGACCAGTTATTTGCCAAGGCAGCTGCTTCAAATTGTTTTAGGTAAGTGCTCCATGACACCTTTCCATCAAATGTTGGTGGCTTCACTCTTGACGACGGTAGAAAACTGCTCTCAGTCTTAATGGGCTCCTTTACCGACAACTGGGATTTCAGATTTGATACTTCACTTTGTAACTTAGTCATATTTTCTTCTACGACCTGGACCTTATCTTGTACCTCATTTCTTAATTGATTAATCTCCTCTTCTACAGTTTCCTCAAATTCATTGAGTTTAACTTTAATTGCTTCTTCTAACTTCTTATTGTTTTCTTGTAAACTGGTTTTCATTTCGTTTCTTAACTCTTCCTGATTATTTTTCATTTCTTCTAAACTGTTTTTCACCTCGTCTTGACTGTTTTTCATTTCATCTTGGTTGTTTTTCATTTCTTTCTTTAAGTCTTCCTTCATATCTTTTATCATTCCCATTAATTGTTTCAATGTTTCCTCCATTTCTGTTGCTTTAGATCTCGTCACTGGCATTCACTTGTCTACTCCAAATGTCTTCTTCGTGGAACGTCACACTTCTGACACCAATGTAACCTCGAAATTAGGTTATCGTTGAAACACGTCACGTAGACAAATAATCTTTATTATCACTCTTGATAATACAAGAAATATCCTTCAACAAATTTCGCAACTGTCAACGCTTTACTTTGACGTTTGTCACTCGCGTTTGGCTGCTCAATACAAACTGACTGCAGCGGCCGAAAATGGTCTGCTTATATAGGTTTCTACAGTTCTCGAAGTTTCTGAGACTTCGAGAACGTGTCGAGAAACAAATAGAATATAGCCTGGAATATTCCGGAAAACGTCAAAATAAAGGCATCACAAAAATTATAAATTCTAACATGAACAGAAACGTAATTTACAAACTAAAAAGGTAGGTGAACTTTCGTAACAATATTTTTATAAGAGATTACACATTATTTACCTTATTATTACTGTCCTGCTTTCTATGCACAACAATACTATACTCACATTTGCGGCACCACGATAAAATCTGTCAAACTGAAGCTCGATGTATTCTCTATCTCTGTTTATTGCATTGTGGAAAAAAATATTTTGGTGTGTGTAAACCGTGAGCGTCAATACATGGCTTTGCAGAGATTAGAACACCATTAGAATATGGTGGTATATCATTTTTGGTGTTCAAATTACAGCCACTATTCCATTTTTTTTTCTTTTGGAAACTTAGAAAAGGGGTGAAATTTTACTAAGGTAATTTTTTTGCAAACTGTTCTTTTTAGCTGTAGATTTACTGATACCATTTGTGCTACTTCTTTTGAAAACACTGTGTAGATTAAATATACAGTACCGTGAAAGTCACAAAACCACTATAAAAAAACATATTTTGCAGTTTTTTTGAAGTGTGTTAAATTTGATAAATAATTAAAATTTGGTACTTATATGCTTTCGTGCACATTATTTCAAATTTAGTTTTTAAGTACAAACTGTTAGTAAAATCATATTTTTTGAATATCCATTAATAAAAAAAAATTCTCATACGATAGATATTATTTTAGTTTATTTTAATTTTTTTATTAGCTTTGAATGTATACTACTGAAAATTTAATTGTAGTATTTTGTGTAAAAAATCTGTGCAAGTTTTACTATAGAGTCTTACGAAGTGACTTCAATTATAATATTTTTGAATTTACAGTGAATTTGAAGTAGAGTCACTAAATTTTCCTGGACAACAACACAGATGGAAGCTTTCTCAACTTTTACAGAAAGGAACGGAGAATAGTCATGAGTCTTTATTAAATGATTTAGCGCTAGCATTGCGTTTTATAGTTGTGACAGCTAAAGGAAGACTTATTTCTCACTTCTTCAGCATTTCACAGGCAGTTAAAGCTTTACTTTTAGGATTTCTACGTATTTTAGATGTTTTAATTGGTATACCAAGTCTACAAGCCCATAATTTAGAGGCTAAAATTCGTGAAGAACGCAACAAGTATTTAGTGGCTGAATTAGTATGTAGGGTAAGCAATTTTATAAAAAAAAAAACTTGAAAATCCACTTCTGTTCCATTCTGATACACTCTGGAGCGTTTTTCAAACCAAGTGGGGATGCATGCTACGTTGTATTTACATTAAAGTTTACAGAATATCTACCCCAGAGCCAAAAAAAACTAATTTCATAGTAGAAGAATATAAACTTTAAATTTTGTGATTTTTTAAGATATGTTAAAACAGCTACTGCTGTGATGGCAAACGATCTTTGATTCTTAAGGATCAAAGATGCCGCCAGAGAATAATTGAACATATAAATTCTGTCAGCTTTACGTACATTCTTGATAGTTTGCAGTAAATATATGTATGTAATACATACATATTTTTTCTCTTCATTCATATTTTACATTTTAGTAATTTGTTAATCTGGTGTTTTCATAATCTGTTAGTTAGTGATCCTATATATGTCCGATTATAAAAACACTACTGTAATTTCTTATAAAATTAATGAATTAATTAATATGTTATCAATAATTAATGGTATTTTTAGCCTGAAAATGAAGATTCTTTAGAATTATTATGTTCATACATTCGTAAACAATTGCGACGAGCAGCTATGGAAAAATTTGAGGTAGCAAGAGAATGCTCTCAGCCCCCTGTAGCCCTTCCATATAGATTTTTAACACCTTCTGGTTCAGAATTAGATCTGAGATTATGGGACAGAGGTTTGATGAGAAAAGCTTTGCCTGTGCTCATATCGATATTAGAAAGAGAGACAAGGGGGTGGTTTTTACACTTTCGTGAAAGACTGATTGCAGAACTTCGGGCTCAAAAGATGCCCGACGACGATATACAAAAGGTCAGTTAATAATGTTAATTTTGTAATTTAAAATTATATTTGCATGTGTTAGAACAACGAATAATTACAGTAGCCTTAATAATTATTTTTAAGACTTACATTTAAAGCAAAGAGGAACAAAATGCTGAAACAAATGTTTCTGGATATAAACTTTTATGTCCTATTCTATGTGAAAGTGAATATTAAAAGGAATCTCCAAAAAATCAGTTTGAGAGTGCAGAAAAATACAATTTGGATATTTTTGGTTAAATAAATATTTTAAGTTAGTGAGAAATTAACAAAAAAAAAAAAAACTGTTTAAATTTGCCACCAGAAATGACATGACATACTATGCTTGTGTAAAAACATAGTCTTCTTATTTAATATAGTATGGTAGTAGGCCTACAAAAGTTTTTTTTTTTCATAAAATGTTAAAGTTTTAAAGTACTATATAAAGTAAAAGTAAACCTTAGCCTTCAATTATATAGTCACAGTAGAACAAATATTTATAAAATATGTGTTGTTAAAAAAACTATACAAATGTTTAGATTGTCTAAATACTTGGTAAATGATTTAATAGAGCTAATTTAATGCTGGAAAAACTTGCACTTCAGCATTAAGTGTAAAATTAAAGTACCTACTATATTGTTTGTAAGTTATATATTAATCATATAAATGGAATTATTGTGTCATTTCAGCAGTACATACTGTTAAGAACACTAAACTTATAATTGTATTTAAGACATTAATTGTCTTAAACTTTTATATCACCGGGAACTATGAGACTCCTGCGAGTATGAATATAAATATGGGTGTCTGTCAGTCCTAAATGAAAATTATAAAAGCGTGTTAGTTTGCATAATATTTGTGTACAAAGCAATTAGATTATATTACTGCCAAACAAATGAATGAGGTGGAATTTGATTTGGGAATTATAAAACTCATTGAATTTAATATTAGAATTGTAAATTTAGATTTACTTGCTAGTAGAGGAATGCAGCACAGGATTATTAATCACATCGCACTGCGGTAGTAGCTGTATTATGTAAATAAAAACTCTATTAGGAATATTTTGTTGTATATTATCTTAGATACGTATAAGTATAATATCTTTTAGTTTACTTAATAAAAAAGTTTTTAAATACCTATATATTATTCCGGATAAATTTAAAGACTATATTTCATGTAATATAAGAATATAAATATTCATTATACAAGTGAATTTTCCTGAAGAAAGTTTTTATTGTCTTGGCAGTTCAACCAGCATTTGCTTTTGTTGTTGTTGATATTTGGCAATAAATCATTTTAAATATGAAAAGTCTCCTCGAGAAAACAATGTATTGTTGCTGGCAACATCCCCACCACCAGTCTAATTAATATGAAATAAGGACTTTATAAGACTTCAACAGCGAAAAGCGGAGAATATGATTAATTTCATTGGCCGACAATCACGTGACTTAATATTGCTGGTAACACTACGTCTTTCTCTGAAGGTAGCTTAAATCATGATGGATTTGACATTATTGCCACTGAACAAAAATAGACTGTATAGTTATGAATAAATTAAAAGTGTATAAGTGAACAAATAGTAAGGTGTTACTACTGTTGTGATGCAATTTGTGTGAAGTTTAAAAAGTGCAACTAGACAATAGATTTCTAAATTTCTATGAGAATTATTATATGTATATAAAAAAGGAGAAAGTTCTTTCTCTTTTTTTACTACTTTGCAAAAAGGCAGATAAAGAAAACAAAACCTATGGTAGATATTTAAGCAGGGCTATACTTATAATTTTTGACCAGAGTAGAACTTTGAAATTTTTTTTTAAATTTTGAACAAAGTGTAATGTCTATTAATTGTTTGGTATGTTTGAAAAACATTACTAGAAGTCAGTATAGTATCCAGTGTAAAACATGCTTGTCCTGGATCCATAGAGACTGCTAACTTGATGATTGATGAACTTCGCTAAGGAATTAAAAATCATTAATAGCAAGAGATTTACTTGTTCCATTTGTTTAAACACTACAAACGGTAGTAGGTCTAGTATTGCACCTATTGCAAGTCAAATGGAGCAGTTTAAATCACTTATCAAAGAACAACTCCTAGAAATAAAAAAAGAAAATGCTATTTTTCTAAAAAAAGTCCAAGAACATTATATTGCAATGAATACTAAGTTAAATAATGATATGCAACTGGAATAGAAAAACTTATGTAATATGTTGAGTCTTTGCAACTAGAAGTGTTGCATCTTTGTCAGTCTAATATTGACCTTCTAATTAGTCAAGGTCCCAGTATCCAGTGTGACTAATTCTGAAACTGTTTCGCCAAACCGTAACAATAGTCGGCAGACTGTGATGGTTTCTAAACCAATAAATAATAAAACTTCTCTTGCAACCCACAAGAAGAGCTCCGGATATACAAATAATAAACAAAGAGAAACAACTACTAAATCCGCCCCTTTGGTTTTAGTTGGAACAGCAACAGATGATTCAGACGCTGCCAACTTTGGTGCTGTGATAAGCACTGAAAAGAAAGTAAATAACAGTAAAAATAAAAAATTATGGCTATTTATATCTAAAGCCAAGAATCACGTAACATAAGAGAAGAAGAAGATAAATTCCAACTTTATTTAGCAAAACGGCTTAATGCTGAGAAAGATAACATCCAGGTAAAATAATTGGATACTTGGTATAAAAAAGAAGATAACAATTGTTTTCTGATTGGATTGGATCTAGAATTTAAAGATCAAGTTTACGAACCTTCTTTTTGGCCAATTGGAATTGCATTCCCACGTTTTAATTTCAAGAAACGACAACGGTTTTTGGATAATCCTAGAATTAATATTGATAATATCAATAGCGTTCCAGCCACCAATATGACTGGCAACCAGGAAAATTTTCTCAATCTCCTAAGTTAAGAAGATCTGTACTTTCTAATTCATATGATTTTGGACTTGGTCATCTAAATATTCAGTGCTTACGGCAAAAAATCGATGAACTTAGTTTATTATGTTTAGATTATAAGTATGATGAAATGTCGATAATGACCCCTACGGGATATAATCTTGCCTCTGGTTTTTGTAGGTCTCACAAAAAGTATGGCGGTGTTTCTGTTTATGCCAAAAAAAATATGGTGACCTCTTTAAACAATTTGTCTGAAGACCTCCATTTTGAAATATCGGGTATCTGTTATCAGAATTTGCTAATTATTACAATTTATAGGTCTCCTGATGGTGATTTCAATGTGTTTGTTGATAAACTATCAGGAGTTCTGAACAACTTGAATTTGTTTAATCCAGATTTAAAATATATGCGTGAAAGACTAGCTTGGTTGAATGATATACATAGAATTGATTGCATCTTATCTCCAAAAATCAAATTAGCGATTTCCGTAGGGAGTACCGAGCGGCAATTTACAAAGCTAAAAGGCAAGTAAATGATCAATTTGTTAATAATTCTTACAATAACCAAGGAGCTATGTGGAGTATTATAAACAATTATATTCCTAACAGTAGCTTTGTTCGCGGTAGCAATCCCGAACTAATTCAGACATTTGATTCATGCGCAGTTTGAAGTTGGACGTTCGTGGTGCACCTAGTGCATGTTCGGAATTATAAATCCTGCGTTCGCGGAACACAGAATTTTTAATCCGACGCATGCGTATTTAACTATTTTAGTACCTAGTTGTTGCATGGACTGGATCTAGATGTCTTAGATACTCTGACTACTTTCAAAAATATTTATATGTAGAAAAATTATATTAATCTATTAAAATGATTTCATATAAAATATAAATGACCTAACTTCGTCAAATGCCTCTATACAGGATGATCCCAAATAATATGCAAACAAAATTGAGGGTAGATTGTACAACTGATTTTAATAGGGGCCCTGCATATAAAATTTTTAATATGAGCCTCCTTTAAGAACTTATGACCCTTAATAGTGGATTATAAATTTAGTTTTATTTACAATCTTCCAAACACTTTGAAATTGAGAAGTAAAATTTGGAAAGGTGTTTAAGCTGATGAAACTTCTTTTGGCCAAGTATTTTTTATTCTCTTCGTCCTGTCATCAGGCGTTGAAATAAAGTACCCCATGTATATTATTTTACATTTTTTGAGGTTAACTTTTTGATTGAAAAAAAAAATCTTTTTGAATGCCTGTTGAATTAAGAATGTTTTTGTCTTGCAATCTTTTGATTAGTAGTACAGTTTTGAATAAAAAATGAAGTTTATGACCCTTTATACATAGCACAATTTTATGGGTGAGTTGCCCCAAATAAAGACCTTGTAGTGCTTCAATTAACTTTAACTCATGTTGAAAAAGACAAGTAATAAACCTAATCATGTACCAAATTTGATTCTTCTACGGTAAAGTATCGTATTTTTTTTTTTCGAAATTTAAAGCCATACTTTGGGAACTAATCACTCCTCAGGAGGGCAACTTTGCATATACGTAAATTTGGTTAAATTACCATATTTTGGACACCTCTCTGTCGGTTTTTATGAGAGACACACTGTATATAATTTATTATATAATTTAACATCTTGTCATGATAATAAGATATCGAATCTAATACAACGAATAGTTATGACTACCCCACTACCTATAACTTTATTACAAAATATATTTTATTAAAAAAGGAAACGATACAAAAGAAAATGGCAGATAATATTGTTAATTTAAATTTGAAATTGTGATCACAGAACTCCAAACTGAAACGTTCACGGATTGGTAGAAATTCAGAACATATTCAGAATATCGCATGCGCATTTGATATATCCGGTATAAATTCAGTATTAATTCAAGATATATTCGAATCACTACCGCGAACAAAGCTAACAATAAGAATCATATTACTACTACAACTCTTAACGCGGATGACTTTGGTACATACTTCTCTGGCATAGCAGACAAAATTCTTAAAGATGTCCCCTTAACTGATAACTTACCAACTGATTATATTAATACAACTTGTACTCATACATTTACGTTCCATGAGGTTACTTTCAATGAGGTTAGGTCTGTAATTGGCAAATTAAAGAATAGTAAAAGCAATGATCCATTTGGGATTAACACTAAGATTATTAAAACTCTGCAAAATATAATTATTTACCCGTTAACTAAACTAATTAGTATGTCTATCACTAATAATTTGTTCCCAAAAGTGCTGAAGTTAGCAAAGGTGGTACCAATTTTTAAAAAGGGCTCAGCTGATGACACTGCTAACTATCGTCCTATTTCTTTGATGCCTTGGCTGGCAAAAATATTTGAATCTCTTTTGAAGTATCAAATTACTGCATATTTTGAAACTTTATCTCTTTATACGCCGGACCAATATGGCTTTCGTATTAAGTCTTCAACTACTCTTGCTATTAACAAACTTATTGAGATAGTCAATGGGGGATTTGAAGAAGGTTATCACATTGAAGCCTGTTTCTTCGACCTTGCTAAAGCTTTCGATTGTGTTTCCCATTCAATTCTATTAAGTAAATTAAAATGTTACAAATTTGATCAAAATAGCATTGATATGATAAATTCTTACCTTATGGATAGAGAACAATATGTCTTTTATAACGGGTGCCGATCTGAATCAAGGTTTGTGAAACATGGTGTATCTCAAGGATCAGTATTAGGCCCTGTTCTTTTTTTAATATATAAACGATCTACCTTCCTGTGAACCAAATAGTAATGTCATTCTATTTGCAGATGATACTACCATAATCAAATACAATGAATCAGCCTTCAGTCTATCTCGTGGAATGGCTACCAGCGTAAATATATTTAATAATTGGTTCAGTACAAATAAATTAACTTTAAACACTGATAAAACGCAGTTTTTACATTTCTGTCTTCGCAGATGTGAAACTTTCGATCCCTCAGCAACAGCAAGTTCTTGGGAGTAATCTTAGATTCACGGCTTAGTTGGAAACCTCATGTGAATAATCTTATAAGTAAATCATCTAAATATATCTTTATGATCCGTCAATTAAAAAATAATACATCTGAAAATATTTTGCTCTTAACATGCCATGCTTATTTTCATTCAAATATGTCTTATGCTATATTGAATTGGGGTCATTCAACCCATATGACAAGGGTGTTTGCTGTTCAGAGGAGATGTATTGTCATTTCAAACCTCAACTACATAGACTGCTGTAGAACTAAATTTGTTGAATTATAGTTATTTATGCAACAAGTGCTAAAAGTAAGTGTTTATTGCACGCAACGTGAAATTTGTTTATTGCACTAGTGCAATAAAGAACCACTTTTTCTACTAAATATAGTTCAATAAAGTATTGTTTTTTGCATGAACGTAGAAAAAATATTTTAACAACTCCTTGTGTTTACATAATGCAGTGTTTCTTGCATATTAAAGGCAACTTGGCTGGTTGCCTAACTCACAGCCATGACCATCAACATAATACTCGCCATAGAAATAACCTTAAACTACCTCACTTGAGACTTTCGAAGACCAGAGATGGGATTAATTATTACAGCATAAAATTTTACAATTTATTACCACTTCAATTTTTTTATTGTGTTGATGCTGTTTTTAAAAAGAAAATTAAAAAATATTTCATTAATGCTGCTTTTTACAGCATAGATGAGTTTTTAGGACATAATTTTAATGACTTTTATGACTCGTGTAAGCATTTTATTATGTAATTAACATCAATAAACTATTACTATTACTAAATGATGCGACAATTTGTATGACATTTGTTACACTCATCAATTATTATCAATAGAGATGGAGAATCAAGACCCTGTATTTCTTTTTTTTTCTTATTATTAACAATAAATATGATATAACAATAAAGTACTTCTAAACTGGATTAACCTCTTTCATACACTCTACTAAAGTTTTTTAGAAAGTTATGCCTAGATAACTATTTGCTGCTAGTCACAGAATTAATGTGCACTTCCCTAGTCTTTTATGGGAATCTTTGACCTGCTGTTGTGTGGTGTTCTTGAGCTAGATCTGTGGAGGCAGATCCACTGTTCAACGAAGAACCTCAGACGTTTTGCAATAACCTATGCAACTAGTTGCATATTACCTTTTTTTTTATTTGAGGAGTTCCAAAAGGAGTCATGTCCATTTTTCGGGAACGTTGAACTAGTACTATTATAGTAGCACTACTAGTTTTTTGCTAATATAATTGTTAGTTTGCATTTTTTACAGCTATTTGTATTAATAAAAATTTTCTTAAAAGCCAGCCTGTTGCAACTATTTACCATTTTTTCTGAAATTGACTCTTGGATATGACTACGTTTAAATAAACATCTCTCATTTGAGACTTAATTTTCTAGAAAAAGTTGCAGAAGTTATAGTGCTGCCATTGCCAATTCCGTAAACAAAATGTAGTGCCCATTTCCGACTTGGTATTTTTTAAAATATCTCAAGTTTATCTGATTTTTTTAAAATTCCGTAATTTATTAAAATAATATAACATTAACACATTACACCAATTGACATTCAATTTGTTTTAATTATTTGTGACTGTTTGATTCTTTAATGAGACGTATATACAAATAACTTGATGCCTAAGTATTTTGAGTTTACTATTTGAGTATTATCACAATCTGGAAAGTGAAAGACATCACCAAATTTATTTATCCTCGCGTGTAGTTCACTGTTCATAGCCGCCGTTTGATTTGCAAAAATTGTGAAAAAAGGTATCCTAAACAAAGCATGTTTTAAAATTTCTTGTCCCATCTTTTCCATCATCATATTGCCTATATACGTATTGTTATAATTCTTTATTAATTTATTATTTACTAATTATGGGTTGGTATCTCTGAAATTATAAGTAATTATTTTCTGTTGGTATCTCTATTGTCTCCTATAATATTTTTTAAAAATTGGAGACTTAGGAAAAACAGGTAGATTTCTTGCTTTTCAAGTAGTGCACGACAAAGTAGCAAAAGGCTTTTGTGGAAAATTGGAACCACTAATTTGGGATGTAAAGAGCTTTTGGCCAAATATTTATACTTTTGTTGGAGATTATTTGTTATTAAAAGTATAGTCTTTTTGAGATTTTGTGTGATCAACACCACTTGTCTTGTGTACCATCTACTGATACAAGAAAACTTTCTACGATGGAGGTATATGTATCTTATAATAACTTTGAATTATTTCTTTGGCCATTATTTAATGCTTTTTTGTGTCTAGGGTTTTTTTTAATGAGGCTCTCCTCTCCCCACCAAGGTTACTCTTACCTTACTTATCAGAATAGGTTTACGTAACCTCCTTTAAGAACCCAGCCCTTGGCAGTTTTATTCGGCTATTTCCACCCGTCGTGTTCCTCCATGCCACATGGGAAATTGCTTGTTTTTCACCACCTACTAGGAGAATACCTTCCACCACTCGAGTTATATTCCATCTTTCCTTACTCAGCTAGATTCCTCTGAAAACTTTGCCAGATGTCAATTATGTACCAGTATTATTATTTTATTATTAATTGGTACTTATCATCACCATATTAAATATGAGTACCCTTTTTAGAGGAATACAATAAACTCAAATTTACATTTTGTGTAGGTTAAGCAAATTTTTAACACCCGCGGCAGTCTTGTTCCATAACCTAGAAAAACAAACTATATTGTGGGAAAATATCTGTACCCGACACATATTCCTTTATTTATTAACTATAAAACGTTTAAAATTAAAATAAGGCACTAAAAACTGAAGAAGAACACAAAACTACAACGTAAACACAGAAATTAAATTATAACATGACAGCGACACCGACTCGACTGGACCGGCTGCCGACTGTTGCATGACGGTTGCTTGCTGGTTGCCTACTCTGATTCTCGCATTGGCGGCGTTAAATAAGGAATTAACATATCGAGAAAAAAAAATTTCGCTTTATAATTAAGTGAAAATTTTTTGAAACGAAATTCCGTTAATTCTTATTTTTTTTCTATCCCCTCTTAAAATATTTGTACTTAGTCATAGTTAACCCTGTAGATAAAAAAATAAAAACTCCGTGTGTGTTCTATTTGAAATGCATTTTCAAAGTTGATTATTTTTTGGTACAATTTTTATAATTGTCATGAACAGCAATAGAACATTATTACTGTATGATTAAACTAGATTCTCCACAGAGGAAAACAAACTTTCACTTTTATTAAAAATACTCTAAATTATATATTATATATTTTTAATTTACACCATTCTACAGTCACATTATCAATTACAGGATGAGAATTACAGGTTACAAATGTATATTATGAAGGATTATAAAAATCCATTACAAAAATTTAACGAATAATAAAAACATTAAAACATAATAAACACCTTAGAAGTAGTAATAAAGTAGTTACTAACTTATTGTAAACAGCTAAAATATAAAAAATAATAAATTTTATCCTTACAAAGTCCATATCAGGGAAAAATTGATTTATCTTTGCACAACTTGAAAGAAAAAAGTACAGGGTGTTCTATTTGAAACAAAAAAGTTTTTCTCTATTGAAATTGGTAAAATGTAACCCGAAAAATGTAGTATTTTAGGAGTGCTATTAAATACAAAAGATACAACAGCTTAAGATTTCATAATACCAAAAATTATATGTTCTTACAAACTTCATCAACTGGTATATATTTTTCCTTTTCAAAAATGCAATAATATATGTATATACTGTTCCATTTAAAATAAGCAAATTGATGGAGACTTCCAGTATAACCAAAATTGAAATCGAAGTAGTCTGAAATATTCCTTTGTACTTACATATTTTTATAATACCTATATTTTAACTTTTTAAAACATCTCAATAAACTTAAGCTGTTATTGTAAGAAATGTACATACTTAAAAACTGTGAGTATCGACTAGTTTCACTATTCCCCTCATTCTGAATTTGATCCAGTAGGCTTTCCAAACCACGATGCAAAAGAATGCAAAAATGCTGTGTGCAATTTTCAAAATTTCATCAATTTTTTAAATATGTTAATTTTTAACTAAGTTTTCAAATTTAAAGTAATAGCATAATTTTTTAAATTCTTATTGAATTTTTGACCAGGTAAATGTTCATAATGTCTTTGGATAAATGTGGCAACCATGTATGTAATTTAAAAAATAATATACTTGTAATAAATAGAGGTGTTATATAGTAGAGGATTTCTTATTTTAAATTGTATAAAGAGAAATATGTATCTCTATTTTATTATATATTTCAATTATTGCAAACAAATTCAGCCCCGCTTATAGCCTGGCACAGAACTATATCCATAATTTCATAACTGTTATTATTTTATACATTTGCCTTATATTAATCCTAACCTATACATATTCATTAGTTAAATATTATTTTAGTTAATTTTGTGTACCTAGTTAAAATCATGAATTATTTACTGTTTGTCACATTTCTTACAATAAATGTTTCAATTATAAATTACAAAAATTAGTGCAATCAAGAAGGGGTAAGTAAATTTTTACAGTAAAACACATTTGCATGATTCAGTATGTAAATATATAAAAAATTCAGATACTGAACAGCAGTTGCATGTACTTTTTTTACTAACTTAATTTTTATTTTGCTTATTTATATTTTGTTGCCATGTAATTTATTATGTTAATTGAATTGTCAATTATTATCCCAAGAAAATATGCTTGAACTTAAATATAAAATAATTAATATAAATTTCATATCAATCATAACTGATTTAATAAAATGAAATTTGTACAATGAGTACAATGACATGAGATTTCAGATTGCTTTTAGTATTATTATTTATTTCTACTACTTCACTAGAATAACATTCATATATTCTTTTAAGCAGAAGCAATTAATTAGCATTGAATAAAATAAATATTTGAAATTTTAAATGTAGTGTCCACCCTCGATACTACATATTTTATGTACAGTACTTAGATGTATAATTGACAAATAGTAATTTTTTGAAAATAAAGCGTACATTTATTTAGAAAACATTTCAAACAAAATTTACGAAATAAACTAGATTTTTCACTTCAAAATATTACGATTTAAGCTAACTTGCTTAATAAAATGTTGATAATGAAAAAGTTACAGGGTGTCAAAGTTGGAATTTTGAAAGTGATTTTTTGTAATAATTACATTGTCTTGGAATGTACCTATCAACTTAAAAAATGGGGAATATATGTTCTGTTTTCTATTTCAACGTATTTTCTAGAGGACGCTACATCCGCCATATTTGTGACGTAAATGTGAGCATAACTTTTTTGGCGTCAATGTTATTACGTTTTTTATTAAAAAAATTTAAACCTACATTATTTTTGAGGAAAAAAGGTATACTTCTCATTATAATAATAATATCTCTACCCCTCATTCTAATCACGAGGATTAGCCCAGAAGTCAAAGACTTGTGTGGGAGAGGGGGTGTCATATTATTATTAAGCAGGCCGCATTTGCGCCCACGAACAACTTACGTTGGTAGGCCCTAACCACCATTCAGTGCAGGAATGAGGGAAACCTGGAAAACCTCATTAGGGGGGTAGCCAAATGTCAACCGGTATCAATCTCTCACATTAACCCCTAACATTCGTCCACTCTACCATACCCGCAGAGAGGGTGCCAATCTTTCCACGAATATAGCTTATATACGGTCTACCGGCTGCGGGGGTCGAACCCACAGTGATCTAGTCACCTCGATTCAAGTACTGACGCCTTAAACCGCGCGACAACTGACCGATCAAAATTTATTAGTCATTAGTCTTAGAAATTGGCCCTTTTCAAGAAAATAGTTTTTCAACAATCAGCTGCATAGTTCATTGTACAATATTTTAACGTAGTAGGCGCCAAAATTTTGTTGCATACTGGGTATGTTGAAGGTAGATCGACAAGCAAAATTAGCACTGGTGTAAAATGCTACAGATAGTATTTTTCAACATGCAACGTTTTTAAAATAGAAGTTACACTGATTTTTACGGCTCCAGATAGTCGTCCTGAATTAGTTTGTGGATAATTCGCAATGTGAACAAATTTGTCTAAATTCCTAAACAGATTTTTTAAATTGGTGATTATCAGGTTGTAATCTATTTTGAAATCCTCCCAAAAAATATTCTCGTTGCCCTGTACATCCATTGAATTTTAATTGTTAACAACAGTCATATATCATATCTGAATATGACAAATTTTTCTCAAGATTTTTTCGATTTTGTAAAGTAATTGATTGTAACCAAAACTTGATAAATATTTTACATTTAAAAATACTTATTAACTTTAACATAAATTTTGTGTAATTATTGTTAAAATATAACTTACTATTGGTACCAACTACGTTAAAATATTTTATAATTAAGTATGCAGCTGATTGTTGAAAAACTAGTATCTCGAAAATTATCAAATTCTAAGACTAATGACAAATATACCTTTTTTTCCTCAAAAACAATGTAGCTTTAAAAATTTTTAATAAAAAACGTGGTAACGTAGGGATCGAAAAAGGTACGCTCACATTTGCGTCACAAATATGGCGGATGTGGCACCCTCTAGGGAATACGTCGAAATAGACAACAGATCATGATTTTTTATATCCAAAAACATCTATTCCCAAATTTTTAAGTCGATACTGTCAAACAGTAATTATTACAAAAAATTACTTTTTAAATTCCACCTTTGACACCCTGCATCTTTTTTATTATCAACATTTCTTTGAGTCAAGTTGGCTTGAATCATAATATTCTGAAGTGAAAAATTTAGTATATCTCCATGGGCCATTACTTAGGGAACACCCTGTATATATGCCAAAGAGTTTCCCATAATCAACTATTAGATGCAGAGGTTTTATTATTCTTACAAAATTAAACTTTTGTTAAAGTTGCAACGTTGTATCATTACGAGGTTTGAAAAATTAGAATTAAATTAAAATTTCAAAGTATACAAAGAAAAGATCAATTTGTTTTCATCTATTTTGTTTGAACTGTTTTTATAATACATATAAGCTCTTTATGAGCATATAAATTACTCCTTAAATATCGGAGCAGTATATAAATTTATTAAAAGTAGATTACTGAAGAGAGAAGCAAATATAAAACATGAGTTTTTGGTTTGATTTAATATAAACATTTTTTTTCTAAACCCTAGAGGTTACTAAAAATACTTTAAAGCTAGTTACAGACTGTGAGCGATAGTATATGTTTTTTTTTTAATGAGATATACTCCTACAGACAAGTTAACCGATAGATATTAAATATATATTATAGCGTCAGCGCGTAACGTTCTACGCATTTTAATCACAAGCAATATTTTTGTAATATAATCAGATATATATTATAGATAGATAGTTTGGTTTCTATAATATATATTACAACTGTTTTTTGAAACATATTATTTACTAAAAAAAAACAAAACACTAAAATGCATTGTTCCAGAGAAAATCGTATTTGCTGAATTATATTAAACTGATTTTTAAACATTTTTATTGTTAAAAAAAGCCTAGTATAAAATTTTAGTTGTATTTCCTATTAACAAATGACACAATTACAGCTGCGCCATAGTAGGCTATCTACTGCTACTGCTAGCTGTTTTCATATAGTCTAAGAGCCAGTGGCCGGCAACCTATAAGTAAATGATTATACCTGAAATTTTGCACAGTGAGTCTCTTATACCTATCACTCATGAGGTGATGACTCGCTAAGCCCGGCGAGGCCGACCCAACTGTTACGCAGGTGCGAGAGGTATGAAAATTTAACCAACTTTGTTATTAAATTAACAAAGCTGCCGTTTGAAAATTTTTAAATTTCAGATCTAACAAATTAGGCATTTATTTTTATTATTTATTATATTTAGCACCTTTTATATTAAAATAATTTAAGTAACAAATAACCTCTATTTCTGGCACAGGTTCTGAGATTTGGTGATGATTACAATACTTGACATTTCTGACAGTTTTTAACGTCAAAAATCAGATTTAATCAAATACTTTTGAAATTTATAATTTTGCCAATTTCGCAAGTGTCTGCCATGACCTTAGAAGCACTGTAATCGTCTGCCTTTGTTATTTATATATAATAATAATTGTATATTTTAAAATTTTCAAACGGCAGCTTTGTTAATTTAATAACAAAGTTGGTTACATTTTCATACTTCTCGCACATGAGTAACTTTTGAGTTGGCCTCGCCGGGCTTAGCGAGTCCCCACATCATGAGTGATAGGTATAAGAGACTCACTGTGCAAAATTTCAGGTATAATCATTTACTTATAGGTTGCCGGCCACTGGCTCTTAGACTAATAGATTAATAGTCTCAGTAATAGCAAACATATCAAATTGTAACCTTATCCTTTAAATATGCTTTAAAAAATCCAGAATTATTTCTTTTTTAGTAATCATGTTATTTCATAGGCAAAACTTTTGTAACTACCTGACATATCTGGTATTTTTGGGCATAATAATTTGACATATTTTAATTCAGAAATTTTTATTAAATATTTGATTTCCAATCCACTGTTTAGATAATCGCTTCTAGTTCACAATGCCGCCAATTTTTTAAATTATTTTTTGCAAATTGATATTGGCATTTTAGTTAATATTTATTTTTATTTTCCAGGTTTCTTCAGAATTCTAGATATTTAAAGAAATGCAAAATGCTTCCAAATTAAAACTTGGTTTATACATTTTATATAAGTAAGTATGTAGGTATTCTGAGATAATTCATGTTATTTTTTTATACTTTTTAGGCTTCCGACAATGTACGTGAAATAAAGATGACTGGTATGAAACTAGCGCTGGATTGAAACAGGCGAGGGACCGAGAAAATCTTTTTTTTATTAGCTATTAATAATATTGGGGAAACTAACTACTCTACAGACTAAAGCCCTAACCAGCATTGAATTACACCAACAATATCTAGTCATACATTATTATTATAGCGTTTGTAGATTTTTCACTGAATTGTAAAGGTATTTCTGCTAATAAAAATCAATTTTCCTACAATTCCTGTCAATGATAGTTCTCCCTATAGGGTCGATATGACTGTAGGCCTCACTAAATTTTCTGTTTTTATCCGATGTTAAAAAAAGCATTGAAAATTATTATTAGTGGTACTCCTGTCGCTTGAGAGAGAACTTACAAAGTCAGCACAATACATTACTAGAGAGTGATCGAGTGGCTTCAGACTTGGTTTTGGAAGTCAACTGTTTCAGAACATTAAAAATAATGAAGCATTTCATTAACAAGAAATGTTAAGCAATGACAGCTAATAATTCAACTAGATAACTATTTAGAATTGTTCTAGAATCATTCAAATTCAAAACCAAAACAAACCATTGTAATTAGTTTAAAACTATTGATATGATGGCTCGCTATGAACTGTTAATCAGCGATATTCTCAGCACGGCACTCTCACTGGCAAACTACTTGTACTTGGTATGTAAATTAGCAGCAGTGCAGTATGCTATATTTGCGTAGTTATTTTAAGTGTGTACTATAGTCAGCGATGGAAATTGTAGAGAGTGACTAATCGCTAGCTTGTAGATTAGCGTGACGGGCGAAGCGTGCGGGAAGCAACATTTCATAAACGTACTGAATTCGAATATGATCAGATATACAAAAATGACAAAAATAATTACATTACATAACATCCATTATTTTTAGAGTAGAAACAGTGATATAACAGTTCTTACCAATTTTGAGGCGTTAGATAATAAAAATAATAAGAATATTTCAAAATTTATCTAGTTTTAGTTATTTAGTTTTTATCTTGTATTATCAATTACCCAAGGTCGAATAGAGAGTGACTAATTCACAACACAGAGATGAGTACGGAAAATACGGGTGGTATGATTACCTACGCGTGCCACTTGAGAAGAGTTAAAGACACAAAATTATCAAAAATAAGTTGACATCGGCTGAATCTAGCACATTAACAATTTACTTTAAATGTGCCACCTTGTCATCCTCTATACAAATTAGAATGCCGTCCTTTTGGACGCACACATATGCTATTCACGTAAAATATTGGTAATGAAATACATATTTCAACATCACTTACACTCATATTTTGACCTCGCGCTCTAAACTCTTCATACATGTCATCATCCGATATTCATTACTTCGATCAAATCACTAATAAAATTAATTACCTGGTAGTCTGAGGTATATAAGACTCTTCAAAGCTTGTAGTTGTGATTGGTTGACCTTGTCAATACAAGTGAGACTAAATTTTGATTTAAAATGTGAGGACTTTTTGGCTCTAATTAAATCAGACCAAAAACTGTTTCAGGCTGCTCGATCTCAACAAAAATATAGATTTAAGTAGCAATGTAAAGTAAAAAGAGTTTATTTGTAGTTTATTTTTGCCAATAATATTTATTAGTTCTTTTAAGTAGGTACTTGCTTACCATTTACCTATTTTCTAGTCCTAGTTACAAAATTTATTATGTTTATAAATTTGTTATATTTTTTCCTCTTACCAAAAGCCAAAGGTAAGTAGTCTATTTTATGATCGATTTTATGTTTAAAAATAAAAAGAGTGTGTGCAATATATATTTTAATTTCTGATGTTTGATGTTTTGTTTCAATTATTTGAAAACGTAAAAACAATTGTCCCGGAATAGCCGATGCTCAAGTTGGGAACCCTAGTGGTCGCACAGTTTAATGCGTCAGTACTTGAATCGATGTTGCTAGATAAGTGTGGGCTTGAGCTCCGCAGCCGGTAGACCATATATCAGCTATATTTGTGGAAATGATTGGCACCCTCTCTGCGGGTATGGTGGGGTGGAAAAATGTTAGCTTGGGTCAATATGAGAGATTGATACCGGTCGACATTTGACTACCCCCTTAATTAATAAGGTTTTCTAGGTTTCCCTCATTCCTGCACTGAATGGTGGTTAGGGTCTACCAACATAAGTTGTTTCTGGACACATATGCTGCCCCCTCTCCCGCACAAGTCCCCGACTTCTGGGCTAATACCTGTTATTAAAATGAGTATGAGTAGAGATATTATTATTATTATAAATGTTTTACAAAACATTCTTATACTTGTTTAGAATATTGGAATTCAGCTCATTTCAAATTAGTATACATTATTTTGTGAACTAAAAACTTGCAAAGTAAATAACAGTTGATGGTTTCATAACAAAATTTGCATATTATTTAATATCTTTGGAAACTATTTTTACAACTAATTTTTATAATTTTTGTATATGTAATGGTGTAAAATACAGTATGTTAAAAGAATTTTCAAATTTAGTGTATTCCAACAATGCTCACATTTTCCAGATAAATACTTGGTCTTCTTGTATACAAAAGAAGAAATTTATTATACCCTTAAATTTACTACTAGGGAAATAATAAAATTGAATTGTTTATGTTTTATTAATGTGTTCGATGTTACCGCTAAAAGATTATAATTCCCCCAAAGTTATTTTGTAATTATAAACTTATTTATATACATGTACCTATATAAACTTTATTTCCGAAAATACGACTTTTTCTTATTATAATTCTATATTTTTATAAATTAATATAACGGTCGCACGATTTAAGGCATCAGTACTTGAATTGATGTATGCCACATTCATGAGTTCAAAATCCTGCAGCCGAGAGGTGATGAAAGAACATTAGCCTGAGTCTATGTGGGAGATTGGTACCGGTTGGCATTTTGAATATTCTCTTAATTATTGAAGGTTTTCTTATTTCTGCACTAAATGGTGGTTAGGACCTTCCAACGTCTTGTTCCTGAGTGCAATTGGACCACTGAATAATAATATTATACCCCCCTCTCTCATACAAGTCTCCAACTTCTGGACTAATGTAATATGTAATGTATTTATAATATTTTATGTATCATGATGCCAATGTATCATGATAATGTTATCGTGTAGTGAAGTTTCACTGTAATGTGAGTTGAAAAAGATTTCCTTCATGCGGTATAGGTTTTATTTTACAAAAGCATTAATGAAAAAACTTTTACAGCCGGATTCATGAAACGGGCGTAGCGCTAGTCCGACTAACGAGTTTACGCCCGTGTAAAGCGCGTTAGTTGGCCTAACCAGCTTTGCGCTCATTCACGAAACATGCGTTGCTAGGTAGCGAAGCATGCGTTGCTAGGTAGGCTGTTTATTTACGTCCATATTTGCGCCAAAAGTTAGACCCAGTATTGTACCTGTCTAAAAATCGCGTAACTTCGGCCTCTAGTTACTTGCGTTTCCCATTGTATATTTAGTATTTATATTCAAAAACTGTACTTTTCAGTACTACGGATTAGTTAACATATCATAAAGTAAGTATTATACATAGTAGTGAATAGGAGTATGCTTTTTATTTAAATTAGTGCAACAGATGCGTAAATTTTTCGCGTAACCTCCGCTAGTCTGACTAACGTTACGCCTTGTTGATGAATCCGTATGTTAGTGTATTTAAAAATTTCTATTTTTTTTAATGAGTTTTATTTGCTTTATGAGTCCTTAATAAAAACGCTAATCTTTTAGTCTGTTCATATTCTACAGATTTCTTTTTAAAATTTTATTTAGATTAAATAATATTATAAATTCAAACAATTATTGCTTTTTGGGTTTTAGATTTAAATAGTTTGATTATGACTAATAGTTTACATTCTAACAAACATAAATTCATTTTTTAATTACCCAATAAAATGTAAAAAAATTAAAGTGCTTATTAAATACCACGTTATAATTTACTGGGGGCTGCTCTACTCTAAATGCCTTGGTAATAAAACCACTCTCTCCGGCACTATAGGAAACTTATTTAGTATTGGATTATTTGCAACATAACTAATCCACATTTTTTTTGTAGCATTCTTAAAATGACACTTTTATTACATTAACTGTTTATTAGTCTTAAATATAAAATAACTTATTATTTAAAGAAGTAGTAAAATATATTTTTAAATAAATGGTATTTTTTTATCAGATACCAGTTCAATGTCTGTGAATTTTAATTCAAAATAGTTATTCTATATATTTTTCTGTCATTTATAGCTATTTTACATTGACAGTTTATTTATAAATAAGTTCCTATAATTCCAGCAAAATATTCCTGTTAGAATAAATGAAATTCTACTCAAAGTTCAACATTGTGATGGTTATCTTTCCTTTAGGTATTTTTTAATAATTTTATCTCCTATGATATAATGGTGAAGCACAAGGGTAGGTGTGAATGTTAAAGAGTTGACTCCCAAATTGGTGTCGAAAGAGAGATAACCATCACAATAAGTAAAACTATATGTGGTCCGACTCTTAATAGGATATAAATTCTATATGCAAATAGAAAGAGTTTGCCTGTGCAAGTCACACGATACACCTATCTACGTGCCAGGATATGTATTTCCGAAGGTTTAAAATCAATATTCTTCTGATAATTGAGAAAATCGCAAAAAATCAACATAACATTTCTTGTTTCTTTCTGTTTTAAAATGATCTGTTATGTTTAATTCTAAATTCGTACCAGTTGTTTAATTATTAAGTTATATGAAAATATAATTTTTGAATGTTAGTATTAGTTTAATTTCTAAATATGTCAAATTATGTTAGTAATCACTTGCTGGCTTGTGACATTAAACTATGAGACAGACAGGATAAAATATCTACTACCTACTCCAAAATATAAATGTAACATGTATTACATACTTTTTAATCATTATTTATTGACAACCCAGCAAATGCTAATTCAGGAGGATTTATTTAAGTTTTGAACTTTTTGATTATTTTTCTGAACTTTCAAATGAATTATTTTTTAATTTCTATTTTATTCACATAGCTCACTGCCGTATAATATTGATTTGCAATTTGAAGAAATATGATGAGTAATTTTATTATGAAAAATTAAACCTTAAGTACGATAATTTTTTAAGTCAGAATATCCATTTCCACCCCAAATTGCAGCAGTCATTTCTATTATCACGTGGCCAGCAACAAAAATTATTTAATTTTGCACTACCGGAATTGAGTTTATATAGCTTAACCAATGCTACCGATAAACCATTCATATTTACTGTATCAGATGACACGTGGTGTTGAAACTACAATTTGGTTGATTGCTAGAACCAATTTTAATTATTGTTTTACTTAAATTTGGATTTGGAGACTGTAGTTCCTTTATTATGAATAATTTATCATAATATACATGCATGAGTGTATACAAAAAACTAGAGGTAGCCTAAGTTCATACAATTTTTTTTATAGTCTTAAAAAGTTACAGCACCCTAGAGGAGGGGAGTAAAATCTATTTTTTTTTTCATATTTTGTCAAAAATAGTTGAATATACACAAACGAATTTTTGCAGGCATGTAATACTTGCAAGATAATATTTTACTGGCAAATTTCACGTTTTGTTATAAGGGTGAAGTAACCCACATTTACATTATATTTTTAAATTTCTTAATCTAAGTGAAATCTTAAGGTAGCTTTATTTATTCTGAAACTTTTTTGTCTCTTACAAAAATTTCATATCTTAATTTTTGAGAAAAAAAAATAGAACGATACAATATCATTAACTTTGACAGATTCTATTAGACTGTTACAGTCGGACCTTCGTAAAGACCTGCCTCTGAGAATCTTTTTCTCACATTTAACTTACTGCATGTCTTATCTCCTTATCTATATGTTTAAATAATATAACACACAGAGGCAAATTCAAAAGTGCCTCAGACTTGCTATTTACAGTTCATCATGCTGTTAATGTGCTGTGTTATAATAACATTCGTAATCATTTGTAAATATCACGTCACATAACCAATGTATTCTAATATTAATGGATGTAATAAATAGGTTAGATGATTAAACTAAACAGTTACTAATGTTTAGTTAGTTCTTATTATTTCTAAATTTCTACTGAGGCACTGCCTCACCGTCCTATATCAACAATAAACACAACCCATAAAATGTGAATCATTTTTATATTAGTGGTAACTAATATATGATGGATTTTCCTAGAAGTTTAAGACAAAATTTTATTGCATATGAATACTGCCTAAAACTTTGATTTTTATATATTTTTTAATATTTGTTAAAATTTAATGTTTTTTGTTTCACTTTCAATTCAGATTTAATTTGTGATATAAAGTAACAGGTACAGACCATATAAAAAAATCATCTGTTCTCAAATTGTATTTTTAATGTAGGTGTGTACAAAAGTTATTGATAACTGATTTTAAATGTTTGTGTAAATAAATGTAAATTTTAAATAAAAATAATTAAATAAATGTTTAAAACTACATCTTTCATCTGATAATTCAGTTTCCTATTTCATGATAAAAGACAGGATGTATAATAGCAGCAGATATTCAATGTTTGCACATTATGTGTTAAAATGAATACCTATATTCATTATTGTTTTATTAAAATAAATAAATTATAAAAAATGAGGCTTTTAAGGCGATAAGATATTGAAAATTATATGGACAATAAAAACAGTAGTGTGACATTACTCATGACGGGCAATCATTGAATTCCTGCCGCTACTATAGTTTTGGATAAGTTTAATACAGAGTGATTCAAAATAAGATGAAAAATCTATATATGCACGTATCCTAAAAGGTTAGTTCTTGCTGACAGTTTTTAATTAGTGTTTCCCAAACGTGTAGAGATAAATTAATGAAATTTGGCACAATCCCGTAACTTTTTACTCTCTTTGAAAATCTAAAAAAATTTTATGAAATTTTTGTAAACAGAAACTAAAAATTTACATTTTTTTTCACAATTTGTTTTCCTGAGTTTATGCGTACATATTAAGAATCACCTTGTATAAACGATAAGAGAAAAAGTTGCTATGAATATAGTTAACAAAATGTTTCCTTAAGAGGTATAGCCCCATAGAGGTGAGCTGTAACAAGTTGTACAGTGCCTTCATAAATGATTACAAGCCACGTGACCAGGACTGTGATTCTCGAAGAACAACTCGTATGCAAATAGATTTCTTGTCTCTCTCAATTGCCGTAGTAAAGAAAAGGATATTCGTATATCAATTGCTCTGCGATTGATTTGAGAATCTCGACCATGATCACGTGGCTTGTAATCATTTACGGAGGCACTGTATATTGCTGTTGGGTTAATCATTTCTTTTTGAATTATTTTTGCAGCTTTGTATAAGCATTTTCTCTTATTGTTAGTCTTAGAATGTGCCGATGAAATATTTCAGGCTAATTTCAAAAAGTATATTAATCTGATATGCTATTCCACTCTCATTTATGATATTTAAAGAAAACAGTCTTAATGCGTAATATGTATTTTAAAAATTATTTATTTTTAGGAGGTTAATGATGCTGTTATGAAGGAATATTTACAAAGAGTATATAATAGTATATTATCCCATCCAGATATTATGGCTCTAGGAGAGGGCATAGCTCAATTATTAGTACAACAAGCCCAAAGTATAGTTTTAATGCATCGGTAACAAAAATCTTATTTATACTTAATAATTGATATAGATAATAGTTAATTTTATCAATCACTTATCACGATTAAATTATATTTTTCTTTAAGTAAATAATGTTAATAATTAGATTTTAATATATTTCAGAGCTGTTGAAAATGTGCAACATCGACTCCATAAATCTCAGGAAGAAATTAAACACAGACTTTGTAATTTCCATCCAGTTTTATCTAGGATAGGCCCTTGGTTGCGATCTAGATTAAGGATAGCGGAACAAAAATTTAGTCAAGAAAACCAATGGAGTGCACATGAAGAGGCTCTAGCTTTATGTAATTCTGAAAGGTTATTTCAGACTGTCTATTTTTTAAATAGAGACCTAGCCTTTATGAAAGAACGTGAACCAGCCTTATTAAGAGAACTAAGTAAAGACAAAATTCCAACTAGAAGTTTTTTATGGCCAACACAGATTTGGTTACCAACAAACTGGGTTATTAGAAGGAATTTTCAAGGACAGTCAGAGGTTGTTCCAACTGTTTTAAGTAAACAGGTTACCAGTATAACTACACCTAGATCTGATCCAAGTCAACCAGTGAGTAAACATTTTATTTTCTGCATACTGTCTTATTTAACAGACATAAAAAAATATTTTTGGTTTGTCTGGCAACAATAACTTAATTTTTAATAAATTTCCTAATATACCCTTTTGAATTAACAGGGCAGTATAATAGCATATACATAATATATTCTTTGATATAAAATTTGTGCTAATGTGTATACTCGCGTCAAAAATTCAGACGTCTTACATCACGGCTGACGTTACACATTTGTTTTTATTGTCAACGTAATTTTTGATATTTGGTCGCGTTAAAAACAATCATTTTTTGCAATTTAGTGCAATATATAATGCAAACTTTTAGTGTAGTATATAGTTTCTTAAATATTTTGATGAAAATATAATGAATTATTCATTTGTTCGTATGACGTAAGTCGTCTGAATTCTTGTCGCGAGTATATCTGGCTTTTCGCAAAGATCCAGATATTTGAAAGATAGGAGGTGTGTTGTTGGCAGTTAATAAAAAATATGACTCGTGTTTTTTGATTTGAATGTTATTAGTAGTATATTTTATGACATTAATTTTATTGATATCATTGGGGGTAAATCAAATTAGGTACAAATTTTCTTTGTTTTTAAAGTTTATGCTGCCAAATATGATATCAGCTGATTATGAACTTCTATTTTATTTGCTTGAATCTTTGTATCCCATTTACGGCTCCTCATTGGTAGTACTGGGTTATTTCAATATTTTTAAGTCGTCCAAGTTCTGTATCTAGTAGAAATGTTGCCTCATTTTCAAATTTTATGTCCTTTCTGAATATGAACAAATACAATATGTACTGTTTATACGTGAAGATTGCCATCATCCTGCTTTAGTTATTGAATTCTAATTATCTAATGTTTTTGATAAGTTTCCTTTAAATGTTTCTTCTAATGATTCTTTAGTTTTTATTACAAAAAGGCTCATTTTCTTGCTTTGTATGAGCATTTGTTCTCAATTATTGATCATGTTTGATATCCGTCCAGAATGTCAATGATGCCTATTTTATAGAGCTATTTTATAGTCTCTTAACAGAGGCGCTGACCAGATATATCCCCAAAAAAGTGAAGTAACTTTTAGAAGACAATTTCCAAAAAGGTTTTCAAATGAAGTTATTGCTGAGTGAAAACTTTCAGATAGAGCTTTTAAAAATATATAAATCTACAAATCTTATTGAAGATTATAAGAGGTTTAAAATTATTAGAACTTCTTTTAAAAGCAGCAAATCTGATACCTATAGGAGTTTTATAAAGAACACTGAAAGCTCAATTAAGCAAAATCTTAATAGCTTCTTGACATACATGTAAACTCTAAAAAGAATACTACTTCTATTCCTGGTGTCATGATCTACAGGGTGCCGAAAATTAGTAGGTCAATCCGTTAACCATAGATAGCTGATATGAAAATAATGGGACTTTCATTATGCCACTTTTCATTTAGGAGCCCCATTTTTGAAATACAGGGTGTCAAAATGTAAATGTCAAAAAGAAAATTTGTCGATAACTCCGGTAGAATTAGAGATATGTTTGAAATTTCGCTCATATTTTTTTCTTGTAGAGACACACTTTCAGTATACTTTTGGTAAAAAAAATCAAAGCACGAGCGGAGGTGAGGGGGTTAAAGTGCATTATGACCCCCTCAACTTTTTCATACGCACGCCTATGGTAAAAAATATATTTTCTTAGATAAAGCGGCTTTTATTCTAACTTTTCTTATTCTTGCAAGATTTTGATTTGGAGCCTGGGTTACCAGATATTGTAACTTATTTTAATAAAGTTTAAAATCCGTTTTGTACTATAAATTTTATTTAACATTTAACAACATGAAACAAACTGCATATATTTTATATTACAAACAGAAATTAAATTCAAAAATTATATTAAATGTTCAACATGAGAACCACCTTCGGACGCACATCCTGCATCTCTTTATAAACGAGAAACGAATATTTTGAAAAATATGTGGTTTCACCCTAAATTGCTCGGCTCCTTCTAGAATTCTTAATCTTAAATGTTGTTCATCCACAATTGGAACCATGTAAACAAAATCTTTCATAATCTCCCATACGAGTAAACGTGGCCTTATCGGAAAATAAAATAAATTTACTAAAATTAATATTATCATTATTTTCTTGGCATATCCAATTACAGAAAGTGACTCCTACTTCTGAATCTAAAGGTAGAAGTGCCTGCACTTTTTGTACATGATATGGGTACAGTAATTGATGTTTGAAGACACGTCGTCATCTGACTTAATATTATTGTTGCCACCATTATTAATTTGATTAGCTACTATCCTCGTACTTATACTCGGAGTTTCTTCGACAATTTGAAAGATTTGCTCCTCTTCGTCAGGACGTAATTTGAGTTGCCGTCCACATTGGCCCACCCTCCTATGTTTAAAGTTGCCAGATTCTCTCAGACGGTTGACTAAGCTTAAGAAAAATCTCCTTTTTGGATGGTGCCTGGTTGGAAATTTGTCCGCATAACGCCTAGCTAAACTAGCATTAGAGTTACATTTTCCTAAAAGCAAGAGAAATTAAATTGTTTATGTGCGAGATTATAATTAACACTTATTAAGAAAAATCCTATTCCTTTTAATAAGTACTTACTTACCCATTATTAAAATCATATCGGTTATTTCAGAAAATGATAG
Organism: Monochamus saltuarius; assembly: GCA_025584915.1. Classification (NCBI taxonomy): domain Eukaryota; kingdom Metazoa; phylum Arthropoda; class Insecta; order Coleoptera; family Cerambycidae; genus Monochamus; species Monochamus saltuarius. The sequence goes on from CM046727.1 coordinate 33,546,717, forward strand.
CAAACCTTCTCTGTTCGCCATTTCTTATTGAACACTTCAATTAAAAAATGTCTAAACAATGTTTTTTCTATTTAACTTATAAATTATTTTGACAACCAAATGTATCTACCTATCTGACTTTGTTTTCAAAGCCTACTTATAACTTGCAAACACGGAATTCCAGGAAACAACTACTCTGCGGGCTAATGCCCCGACCAGCATTGAATTACACCTGGAAAACCTATAGCAACAGCTAGAGTCATTCGTCAGACGCCCACCAGACATATACCGGTTTCGAGCTTATTGGCTCTCATCAGTATGCCATATGTGAGGTATCTGACGAATAACCCTAGCTGCTTTCGTCTGTCTAACCCGACAGAAGGGACCATGAGTACGCGGTGTAGAACTAACTACATCTATCGGCCGTTCGCTACTCCATGCCGGACTGAAAATGTCGCAGGCACGAAGCGTTCTACATGCAGTAGACACCATTGAAAGCTGTCGACCTTTATCGCGATCGGCGAGAAACGATATTTTGCAAACACGGAATTCCACTCTGCGGGCTAATGCCCCGACCAGCATTGAATTACACCTGGAAAACCTATAGCAACAGCTAGAGTCATTCGTCAGACGCCCACCAGACATATACCGGTTTCGAGCTTATTGGCTCTCATCAGTATGCCATAGGTGAGGTATCTGACGAATAACCCTAGCTGCTTTCGTCTGTCTAACCCGACAGAAGGGACCATGAGTACGCGGTGTAGAACTAACTACATCTATCGGCCGTTCGCTACTCCATGCCGGACTGAAAATGTCGCAGGCACGAAGCGTTCTACATGCAGTAGACACCATTGAAAGCTGTCGACCTTTATCGCGATCGGCGAGAAACGATATTTTGCAAACACGGAATTCCAGGAAACAACTACTCTGCGGGCTAATGCCCCGACCAGCATTGAATTACACCTGGAAAACCTATAGCAACAGCTAGAGTCATTCGTCAGACGCCCACCAGACATATACCGGTTTCGAGCTTATTGGCTCTCATCAGTATGCCATAGGTGAGGTATCTGACGAATAGCGAACGGCCGATAGATGTAGTTAGTTCTACACCGCGTACTCATGGTCCCTTCTGTCGGGTTAGACAGACGAAAGCAGCTAGGGTTATTCGTCAGATACCTCACCTATGGCATACTGATGAGAGCCAATAAGCTCGAAACCGGTATATGTCTGGTGGGCGTCTGACGAATGACTCTAGCTGTTGCTATAGGTTTTCCAGGTGTAATTCAATGCTGGTCGGGGCATTAGCCCGCAGAGTAGTTGTTTCCTGGAATTCCGTGTTTGCAAAATATCGTTTCTCGCCGATCGCGATAAAGGTCGACAGCTTTCAATGGTGTCTACTGCATGTAGAACGCTTCGTGCCTGCGACATTTTCAGTCCGGCATGGAGTAGCGAACGGCCGATAGATGTAGTTAGTTCTACACCGCGTACTCATGGTCCCTTCTGTCGGGTTAGACAGACGAAAGCAGCTAGGGTTATTCGTCAGATACCTCACCTATGGCATACTGATGAGAGCCAATAAGCTCGAAACCGGTATATGTCTGGTGGGCGTCTGACGAATGACTCTAGCTGTTGCTATAGGTTTTCCAGTTGTAATTCAATGCTGGTCGGGGCATTAGCCCGCAGAGTAGTTGTTTCCTGAATTCCGTGTTTGCAAAATATCGTTTCTCGCCGATCGCGATAAAGGTCGACAGCTTTCAATGGTGTCTACTGCATGTAGAACGCTTCGTGCCTGCGACATTTTCAGTCCGGCATGGAGTAGCGAACGGCCGATAGATGTAGTTAGTTCTACACCGCGTACATAGAACTTATTACTTGAAACACTTTTACCAAATCCATACTATCCGTCCAAATACGATACAATAAATGGTAACCCAGGCTCCAAATCAAAATCTTGTAAGAATAAGAAAAGTTAGAATAAAAGCCGCTTTATCTAAGAAAATATATTGTTTTACCATAGGCTTGCGTATGAAAAAGTTGAGGGGTAATAATGCACTTTAACCCCTCACCTCCGCTCGTGCTTTGATTTCTTTTACCAAAAGTATACTGAAAGTGTGTCTCTACAAGAAAAAAATATTAGCGAAATTTCAAACAAATATCTCTAATTCTACCGGAGTTATCGACAAATTTCCTTTTTGACATTTACATTTTAACACCCTGTATTTCAAAAATGGGGCTCCTAAATGAAAAGTGGCATAATGAAAGTCCCATTATTTTCATATCAGCTATCTATGGTTAACGGATTGACCTACTAATTTTCGGCACCCTGATGATGAGTATGTAACTGATTCACAGATAACAATTTTGAACACATTGGCCTTATGTTTCTCTGATGCATTTGTCTCATCCGATGGCTGTGTTGATGTAAATAATTGCCGAATCTTGCATTTAATGTCAGTTTCGGATGTATTAAAAGCAATTCAAAAAGTTAAGGTACCCCTCAAGAAATGATGTATAAGCGTTTTTTATTGCAAAATCTTGCCCATCAGTGTACAAAAATGAACGGTTCAAAATAGGTATACCTTCAACATGTTTTCATTTGATTTCTTTCAAAAGTGATTGCCTATATTGGACTGTCATAAAACCGTTCATTGCCACAACTCGAATAGGGCATATATCAAATTTTGAACAACTGCAGTAACATTAAGGGTCTTTACATTATTTCATGTAGTTCAAATGTTACAAGAAATACTTCAAATAGTTATGACTTCAGCGCATTTTTTTTTGTTTATTTTTACACTTTTTTTTCGCTTTTATTAACAACTTCAATTATTCACAAATACTTTTTGTAGGTATTTCTAGTTGAAAAAGAAATAGTACGAACAACAACAACTCGATGGCCCCTGTGGCGAATATTTAATTATTTCCATCGAACATGGTGTTGGACCTGGAATGCAATGTTCTTTTTTGGTATAGTATTACCATGGTGCAGCCCAGTAGGATTGAGAGCTTTATTTTCTGTAGAACCATTTATGCCAGATTTAGAATTATCTCAAATTAATGGAACTTTATTTCCTCGTAAAAGCAGCTTGACATCTACATTAACATCTCGTTTAATAAGTCTTTGGAGGCACATCTCAAAATCCCGAACTCATTTTGAAACAAAACCAGACACTGGTTTCATTGGAAAAGGGTTAACAAGACATATTAATAGAATATGGAATTACTGTATCAAAGGTGTGTTTGGTACTATTGGATTAGTTATTATTTTTCCTGTAGTATGCCTTGGAGTTATAATATCCAGTTTGTTTATTGCAATAACAACTGTAATCTGGATGCCAATATTAACATTGGTGATACAAGTTACTAATGCTCTTATATACGATTTGGATAGCCCTGAACAGAAAAGAAATAGATATTTCATACTCTGCGAGGCTCTCTTATGGAATATAGCTTTACAAGGTTTAATACAACCAGTGGCATCTCTGTTTGTAGCAGTTATGGTTTGTCCTTTTGTGTCATTTTTAATTTTAACAGGTAAGAGCTGAATAATTTATTATTACTTATACAGTGTGTAACAGCAATGTTGCAACAAGTTGTTAATATTGATTCCAATCTCTGCCATCAAATTATCAATACAGTGTGTGAAAGTTTTGTTTTTTTTTATCAGTTGCTGAAACCTTTGAAATAGACTTAAAACACTGTGTACATAACTTGAACAAATGTCAGTGGCATTGAATAATTTTGCTCTTTAATTTGTTAACATTTAAAAGTATGCTATTATGTAATTATGAAAAAATTTAATATATCTGTTTGGTTTATTGAAATAAATATAACTCCACATAATTCCGATATCACTTCTTTGTTCCATTAAAGTTTTACATATAAGAAAATATCGTAGGAAACTGAAGTGTTTTGGAGTTTATAAGGAAACTACGTCAATCGTTATCTGGGAAAATACTGATCCAAAGGATTTATCAAATTTGTCATGGAACCGGAAGTACTGGAGAGTTCTAGATATTTTAGTTGTGTCCGCCCAAAGGACTTTGCCATATTCTCAATCTTTTGGATCAGTATTTTTCCAGATTCACATCTGTATATTCAGTAGTCTTAGAAGGATCATATACTTCTAAGGAAATTACATTATTATTAAATAAGAATTTAATAACTGAAGTAAAATATTATTTTTGTCAAGGAAAGCCACTTTGTGAGTTATTTGGTACTTAAAATTATGTGGTCTGCTTACTTCCTGCTCGGCCTAAGCGGTTCGACTTACAGGAAGCGACCTACATTGCAGCAGATAGTGCGGCTGTAGCTGGTCTATGTCTGGTTGTGTGGTCGACAAGAGTTCTTGGCTGTTCATATAGATACTGCAGGAGTAATTCAAAGCCGGTCGGGGCATTAGTCCGCGGAGCAGTTGTTTCCTGCAGTATCATTTACAGATTTGAACATCTTATCTCTACAATGAAGCTATTTAAAAGAAAGTTTTATCTTTACTTAATTACTTAATTTTATGAATAATTGTTAAACTATTGTTAATTTAATATTCATGTAAACGGGCATAATATTTTTTCATATTTGAGATCATACATATGGAATTAAATTTTCTAATTCTATAATAGCATTCTTAGGGCCAGTACTATAATGTCTGGTTGAAACTCAGCCTCCGGTCAAACTGCAATTTGAGTACACTCGTGTCAAGAATTCAGACGTTTTACGTCACGGCTGATGTTCACATTTGTTTTTATTGTCAACGTAATTTTCGATATTTGGTCGCGTTAAAAACAATCATTTTTTGCAATTTAGTGCAATATATAATGCAAACTTTTAGTGTAGTATGTAGTATGTACATGTAGTGTAGTTTCCGGTTGGACAACCGGAGAATCAACCTGAGCTAATACCAGCCCATAGTATCACATAAGATTTTTTACAGGTGGTGTAGCAAGATATTGGCTTCGTTTGCTTTGGGATGCCATGATTTTTCATGTAATTATTAAGAAACGGGGACGGGTTCCAGCAAGTGATAGTTTTGTAGTTAAAAGAATAGCTGGACCAGGCCTTGCGTCAGATTATTATTTTCAAATTAGTCCAGAACAAGCTCTGGCAGCGTTTGAGGCAAAAATGGAATGGGACGAACTTTCTGTTTATCAAACAGATACAGAAAATACAATAATGCAACCTCAAAAGGACTTTAGTCATTTTGTGGAGGCTTGCTTTGGAAGCTTTTCAGCACAACTCTCTAAAAGCGGACCATATAAGAACTTAGAGAAGGAAGCTCAAGATTTGTTAACTGTTTTACATGAAAAATTGGAAAGGCGGAGAAGAGATTTACAAACGGGTCTCAGTATTGTGGTCAAAAGTAAAATTAAATTGTCCACACCAGAGTTAAAAGTAAGTGATAATTATAAACGTGCTCATATTTTTTTTTGCATAATTATTATATGCAGAAGAGTTCTGCATTGGTAGGGGTAGAAGAAAGTTCAAATATGTAGTAATATATTGTAAATCTTAAATAAAAATATCTATAGGGTGTCCTTGAAGTGACCATACTTTATGGGTAGTCTTTTAAAATGAAAATAAACTGATTTGGATCAAATATACCTTAATACAAATTTACTTTCTTATGACTATCAAGAAAACAGTTTTTGTATAATTTTTTTAAAATATTTTACTAAAATTTGGTTTAAAGAAGTTTTTGGAATAGTAAAATTTTGTCTTATGTCTTGTCCAAGAGTCCACTATAAGATTTATATGACCATAAGCATGCACGATAAAAAATATCTGTAGTGAAACCTTATTCATTGATAAGTAAAAACGTTTGGTGTGTTAGCCACAACTATGATTAATTAACCTCCTATTTAGTCAAGGGGATACTTTTAACTTCCTCTAAACAATTATCTTGGTGTGCCAACACGTTGCAATACCTCAACAATAAGGCAGACCAGGCCTGATTTTAATTAAATATACCAATGAGTCTGCAGTTTATACAAATGAAAAGTAAATAAATTCTCAACAAAGTATTATTTATTCTTCCGCTTCATGTATTATTAAGGCACGAGCCTCTATTGCCTTGTTTCAAATTTATTCTTACAATTTTTAATTTAGTAGTAGTAAGTAAAAGAAAATTGTAACTTAATATTTTTTCAGAAAGTAATCAGATTTAAACATTTTTAAAACGATGCAACACTAAAACTTATTACATTTCACCTTTGTTACAAATGAAATACCTACTTTAATTTATTACAAGAACATGTTGTACAGTTTTCAACTGTGGGTGTATTGTAGAAAATTTAATACTGGACAAATTTTCTCTGCGTGACAGCTTTTATATAAAAATAGTCCTCAATCTACTAGTGGAAATGTCTACATTTAAAATCATTAGAAGATACTTCACTAAACGAGAACGAGACTAGCATGGTCTGTAATGCACCTATACCGCGACCACCTAGTGCATTTTTTCCTTTATATAGTCATGGCAAGAATTCAGACGACTTACGTCACAGCTGACGTTACGCAATTGTTTTTATTGTCCACATAATTTTCGATATTTGGTCGTGTTAAAAACAAACATTTTTTGCAATTTAGTACAATATAGAATGCAAACATTTAGTGTAGTATATAGTTTTATTATTCTCATTTGAAGTTTGGTTAATATTTTGATGAAAATATAATGAATTATTCATTTGTTCGTATGACGTAAGTTGTCTGAATTCTTGCTGGGACTATAGTTTCGTAGATCTCAATGGTTAGACTTGAATTTGGAATTATGCATATTAAAAATAATTTTCTATATTTGTAATAAAAAACAAAGTATTTAAAAATTCTTTATTGTTTGCAAAAAATCAAATTAGTTATGAAATCACAGAGATAGAAAAAATGTCGAGGAAGTTTTTGATTTGAATCTTCAGATGAAAGCTCCGATGGAAAAAGTTTTTATGCAAAATTAACATTTTATTGTAATGTTCTGCGAAACTCGATGTTTCTGATAATAAATGTGAATCACCCTGTACAACAGTGGTGTGCACTGATATATTTAGCGCTTACACTAATGTTGCAACTGTTAATTAACACTCAATACCACTCATTCAACAAGATAAAGTGAATGAAGGGATTTCAACTAGCGCTTACAAGTTCATAACAAGCGGTGAGCCGGTATGTACTAACACTTAGCCACCTAAAACAGAAGTCAGGAATTTTTTTAAAAGCAGTTGAATGAATATTACACTACTTAAAAGAAAGCTCTACAAAATATCACTCTCAACGTAGTGTCAATGCTGGTAATAAAAAATAGATCATTAAATTTAAAAAAAAAACACTTAATGTAACTGAAAGGCTTGTTATGCTAGATATATATGTATCATAAGGAGCCTTGTCCTAGAGTATTTTTATATTATGTTCTTGTTTCACAGATTGCTATTCAGCAAGGAGCTTTGATGTTAGAACGTTTTTACCCTACGCATATTTTGCCTAAACTTGGTTGTACTGAAGAACAATTTTGGGAGAGTAGGGCTTTAAGTGTAGGTGACTGGGCTGGACTTGCTGGCCTTTTATACTCAGAAATATTTAGTTTAGATATTCTCACGCCATTAGCTCATACAGACACTTGCTTTAGACTGGATCCTCACCCTCAAGCTGATATATCAAGATATACTGAAATGGTACAGTGTGCTCAACTTGGTAAGTTCTAATTAATTGCAAATAAAGTTTGGATGTCACAAACGGCATTCTCGATATCAAAAAGGAATAATAACCTGAAATAATTATTTTTCATTGTAGTCCCTGTAAAAATTATATCTTTGTCATCTAAAAATGCATTGGAAAGTCAGCTTCCAGGACGATCTTTATCTGTCAGATTAGCACATCGTATGCCAAATTTGAAACTAATTTGTCTGCTATTTTTTTTATATAACAAAAATAAAATTGGAAGAATAACAGTGAACCTCTCATGGCATATTTATTTTTTTTAAATTTACAGTTTTTTATATGTTGATTTGTTCAACATCTTTGTGTATTTAACCTAAAACATAAAATTTAAATAATATATTTTTTTTCTTGTTCTTTGCTGTAACTTGGTTTTTAATTGAACAGTCAACCTTTTAATTACTTTATACACGGCCGGGCGTTAAATTGCACTTGTAAAATTTTTCAGGTAGTACCCTCGGGCATTAATTACTGTAGTTATTGTAGTACACTAAATATTTACTCCCCTTTAACTAATGGTGTGTACTTTATTTTTCTTGAAAGAAAATATCATTTTGTGTACCACATTTTATGAAAAAAGATAAAGAAATACAAACAAACTACAATTTAATATAGGCCAGGAGAATTACTGACCTGAAAATTTTGACTGTCCCATCTACTTACATATTACAGTGTTTACTCTATGTTAAACGCAGTCTGAGTAATTGTTCTAGTAGAAGCCAGTTACATTCTTATGACACTAGAAGGAAAAATGATCTTCACATTGGATTTTTCCGACTTCAAAAACAAGAAAAGGAACAGACTTTTTCGGATTAAAGTTTTTCAATGCATTACCTCCTCATATAAGAAATTTGAGCACAGATAAATTTAAAACAAAAATTAAAGAATTTCTAGTACAGCAAGCTTTTTATACTTTGGATGAATTTTTTAATTGTAATTTTAATGACTTTTATAAGTGACTTTATTGCTTGTTTTTATTCCACTACTATTTTGTGATTTAAATTCAACTTATAGCTTTAAATTTTACTATTTAACATTGTTTTAATGTGTATCAAGTCTTTGTTATTATATTATTTCTGTATTACTTGTACTATAATGTTTTCTTCTTCTTTCTCTGGACGTATGCAAACACTTTTGTGTATTTAGCATGAATTTGGAATTAATAAATAAATTACAAAATTTTTCAAATATGGCTCTAACGTGACGTAACTTACTATTGGAATCGCTCGGGAATAGTATACCTATTGAAAATATCGAGGTGCGCCAGCTTGAAAAGGTGTGCTATTTGCATAAACAACAAAAAGTGAAAAAAAAAATGCGAAAATCGCGTTTTTTCCCGGAAACAATCGCATTTTAGAGAAAAATTGTATACTTATAAATTTGTTCCTTATGAAATTTTCTACAAGATAGAGTTGGTCCGATATCCGTAGATTTGAAATGTTCGCTGCAAAATGCTCGGAAGTGCAAAAAAGTAGGTAAAAAACAAGGTAATTTTAAATTATTTATTTAACAATGAAAAATAACCCAACTACGCCATACATTTAGAGTTAGTCTTAAATACAAAACCAGAGCCGTAAGGCCGATTAAGATCGGACTGACAGTTTTTTCATAATGCAATTGTTAAGTAACCTACCTGGAAAAAAAGACATTTTTTTAATTTTGTGCCAGGCTAAAAGTTATGAATATTTTTTTGCGCCCGCGCTTTTACACCTTCTTGGACCCTTAAACTATCATATACAATTGCTATCTTAACCATTTTTCAATTTTAAATAATTTTTGAGCGGTTTTAAAAAGTTTGAAAATTTTGGCTTTTAAATAATTAAGCCTCTGAAGCGGGATTTGCGAGTGGGAAAAAATCGGAAAGTATAGAAAAATAGTACTCGAAAAGACTCTTCTTTTTAAAAAAAATCATCCAATTCGGTCCAGTAGATGTTGAGATATTAATTTCCAAAGTTGGGAAGGGTATGCGGCGTAACGGTTAATGATGTAACAATAAATTATAACCAATCGATAGGTTTTTCCGAGATATTTTCGTATCTGCTTTCAAAAATTACATTGCACGTGTGCAAGCATCGTGCACAAAAATTTGCATAAACATTGTGTAGTGTGCGCTCGGAGTCGAAATTCGGAGGGGTGGGGATAGGCTGCAAAACTTCGGCGCACAAAACATATACTCGTATAACTAGAAGAAAGATAGATAGAAAAGAAGGTGGATGTTAATATATTCAAGTATGTTGTAAGACAAAAAGACACTATTATACGTGAACTTAATGAAAAAATCCTTATTTTATACAATCAAATTGAGCTACTGAATAAATTTCAAAATGAATCAGAATCTAGAAACAAAAAGTCAGTCGAACCACAAAAACAAGAATGTACAAAGGCTGATAAGACATCTGAAACAAAATGTCAATCCATAAACAACAAGAGATCGCTTCAAAAAAAAAACCCAGAGTAAACATCAAAAAACTGATGATAAAGTATTAAATAAAAATATATCAACAGCTGTTCAGCAGGTGCATACTAAAATGATAGCTGATAAATATATCAATATAAATAGGGATTTAAATAATGAACAAAACAACCCCATAAATAATTATGAATGGAAGGAGGCTGCTAAAAAACGGCAACGACGTAATCCTGTACTTGTAGGACAAAATGATAATGTCTTATCGGAGTCGATGTCAGTGAGAGGTGTTCCGAAGACAGTTGCATTGCACGTGTATAGAATAGATCCAAAAATGAATGCTGATGATATGACATCGTTTCTGAAATTTCATTTTCCAGAAGTTATATGTGAAGCAATATCTCCAAGGTGACCAGAACTGTATTCTTCATTTAAGATAACAATATCTGTGAGGAATTTCAAGAAAGCTATGGATGCATCCATATGGCCACAGGACGCTTGTATTCGACGTTTTTTCTTTGCAAGGAAGAAGATAACCATGGAAACGTGATATTATGTTCGGATCTTTTAACGCTAAATATACAAAGTTTGAATTTGATAAAATTAATAATTTAGTATTGGAGCTTGAATGTTACAGCAAAATTAGATTCATGTGCTTAACTGAAACCTGGGTCAATCATGAGTACTTGAAGGGCATGCATTTTGATTGTTTTAGATGTAGGGCCAGATATAGCTGTATATTATTTAAATCTGGGGGTGTAGGGATTTGGATTAAAAAGAAATCAATTCAAAGCGTATAGATTTAGATAAATTTTGTATAGATAAGGTCTTTGAAATATGTGGTGTGTCCGTAGATCTATATAATTTTACAAAATGTATAATATTGTGTTGTTATCGATCTCCTCGGTATTTTAGATATATTGTTAAACAGGTTTGAAGATGTTTTAAATTATATTTATAAGCCGAATATAAAAATTATTATATGTGGTGATTTTAATATTAATTGTAATAGAGAGGAAAACAATGATTTTTGTAAACTTAATAATATATTTCTAGCTTATAATTTGTTCATTATAGTCAAATGGCCAACTCGTGTAACAAATTCAAGTGTATCCACAATTGATTATTGACAAATTTTTGTAATTGCGGAACTATTTGTGTCTGATAATATAGTATCGGATCATAGATCAATATTGTGTGAGTTGGATCTAGAAGTACGAAAAACAGAAAAACATTTTTCTTACCACAAAAGAATATTTGACCACGCAATAATGAACTTTATAAATAGTTTGAGTTATCAAGACTGGAGTGAACTCTACAGCATTTATGACACTGATATGGCCTATTCTTTTTTTTACAATAATTTTAAATTCCATTTTGATGTACATTTTCCTTTGATGAGACGATATCATAAATCTTACAGTAAAGATAAAAAGTGGATTGACGCGAAGTTCGACAATCAAGCAAAAAATTAAAGGATTTGCATGCGCTACTTGTAACTTTTCCGGAGTTGAAACCGGCATATAAGATAGCTAAAAATAAGCATAACAAATTAATATCACATAAAAAAATCATATTTTCAAAATATGATTTTTACTTCTAATAATACTATGAAATGTTCTTGGAATATTGTATCACGACTTACAAATAGTAGTAAAAGCGATTTGGGTAATATTGAGATAATGCAGGGCAATGAAGTGGTTAGTGAGCCGAGTAGAATAGCAAACTTATTTAATAGTTTCTTTATTCAAGCTGCAGAGGATGTAGTTGGTCAGATTTCGGAAAAAAATAATTGTGAACATAATTTAAATGATGCAAGTTTTAATGATAATAGAGAGTTTCATCTTTATCCATATGGAGAAGTAGAACTATATGAACTTTTAAATGTTAAATTGAAAAATAAGCATTCTAATGGATTTGACAATGTTCCAGTATTTCTTATTAAACAAATATTGCCATATATCATACCTCAGTTTACATATCTATTAAATTTATCTTTTTGTAATGGCACTTTCCCAACTTACTTAAAAACTGGTAAAGTGATACCTTTACATAAAAAAAAGATCCTATGATGATCGAAAATTATAGACCAGTAACCATACCTAGTGTATTTTCAAAAATTTTTGAATACGGTTTTTTAAATACTTAGATTAATCTTGTTTTTGGACAATTATAAAGTTATTTCTAATGCTCAGCATGGATTTATACAGGGAAAGTCAACAACCTCTGCCACTAATTCATTTTATTCTGCAATAACTAACATGATTGATGCAGGCGAGTGCCCTGTTGGGATATTTTGTGATCTCAGCAGGGCATTCGACTGTGTCAATCATGAAATACTTTTATACAAATTGCAAAGATGTGGTATTCAGGGAAAGGCTCTCAAATGGGTAGAAACATTTTTGACAAATAGGAGAGTATTTACAACCATTTCAAGCATTATTGGGAATCAAAAGATTATTTCAAATTCTGTCATTGCTCAAGTAAATATGGGTGTACCCCAAGGATCTATTTTGGGTCCTATTCTTTTTTTAGTTTATATAAATGCTGTGGAGCAAATTTCACCCGATGTTCATTTTACATTATATGCCGATGATACATCTTTAATATCTAACATCTAACAAATCTATCTAACAAATCCGACGCCATACTCGAAAATACATGTAACGAAGTACTCAAGAAGTTGATAGTTTGGTTTAATCAAAACTCATTGTTTCTTAATGTTGAAAAACTTTTTATTTGAGATTCCATTGTCCACAAAAAGTTGTTCTAATTTGAATATACATATAAATAATCATGCTTTATCACTACCTAACGGTGCTATCAATTTCTTGGGTTTACGATAGATGAAAATGTTTCTTGGAAATCACATTGCGACTGGGTTGTTTCAAGATTGAATTCACTTAATTATATGATTAGAAATCTCCGAGTGGTTTTAGCAGAGACACAACTAGTTATGCTATGCTATGCTCATGTTGAGAGCTGCCTAAGATATGGATTAATCTTTTGGGGTCTGTCCAGTAACACCCACAATGTTTTTATTGCGCAAAAGTGCATATTACGAGGAATAAAAGGTGTATGAAACACTGTTAGTTGTAAGAATCTATTTAAACAATTTAAAATTTTGACTTTTCCATCTTTGTTTTTATTTGAAGTGAGTGTATACATTTTTAATAATAGGGACAGCTTTTAAGGCATAATCATATACATAACATAAACACAAGAAATAATGACAAATTCTATTTACCTCGTTGTAGGGTGTTGGCGCGTATAAGTCCCCTTCAGTTTATGGCTTAAAGGTTTATAATCGTCTTCCGAACATATTAAAAACGGCTTTAACAGCATAGAAATCATATATTTTATGATTTCTATGTTTAACAGTTAAATCTTTTAAAAATCGATTAAAGGAATATTTATTAAATCAATGTTTTTACAGTGTAAACGAGTTTTTTATCAATTAATTGTTTTTTAGTGAATTTATGTGCATATTTGTATTTTGTTTATATACTAGTTACTTCAGTTTATTGACTGAACTTAACTGAGTACCATTATTATAGGTGCTTACTATTTATCTACTTGTATATTTTGTTTGGACATTTTCTATATGGTTGTTAACTGTCGTCAGAAATAAATATTATTATTATTATTATTATTATTACTAGATTCGGCGCTTCAAAATCTTCTACTGCACCGATTTTGACGATTTTTTTTAAATTGGGGTAGAAAAACGAGAGGATTTTCATAGTTACATTTATCAATTTTAAAAAATAAAGAATCGGTCAATTTTCATAATCAAGCATTTTTAAATGTTGCTAAAAATTAGTGCTAATAACATCCTTATTGGGCATATATTGTCCATTGTAAATTAGTTTTAAATTGAAGAATTAATACGTAATAATGTTATAAACTAATTTAATTGTTATTTAATGCATATAGTACATTGAATAACAGAAGATAAGGTACAAATAATCGTAAAATATCGACAATTTCATTAAATTTACATAATTTATTTATAATACAAGTTCATTTATTACAGTAATTGGCATACTTTCTTTTACACGGAATTTTGTCGTCGCTGTCTTCTACATCTAATTACTGTCTAAAGATGACACGGTATAAAATTATATATAAAATTTTGCACAGAATTATATAAGCATTTTTGTATATATTTAGTACTAATAATAATTATTGTTATTATAACCAATAACCAATAAATTAAGCAAACATAGGAAAGATTTGAGAAAGATGCACTGGAGGTTATATTATTGTTCACATAAAAATGTATTCAGAATTTTATATAAATAGAACATGCTTTAATTTTCAGTTTTATATATAGAAAACTGTACATTTTGCTTGTATGATACGGGACGAACCACTTTAATTATAATATCAAATAAAAAACTATGTGAAATATTACATCGTGTCATACGGCCTTAATACATTTTTTTCGCAATTTTTACAAGTTTGACCGTGGCATCCTACGCAATAATCGGAACATATTAATCCGTGTTTTACACAACTACAAGATTTTGTGCAGCCCTTTGTACATTTACAACTGATGTCTCGTAATATACTGTCAGGAACTAGTTGGTATATAATTTATTGTTACATCATTAACCGTTACGCCGCATACCCTTCCCAACTTTGGACCGAATTGGATGATTTTTTTAAAAAAAGAAGCGTCTTTCCGAGTACTATTTTTCTAAAGCTTCCGATTTTTTCCCACTCGCAAATCCCGCTTCACAGGCTTATTTATTTAAAAGCCAACATTTGAAAACTTTTTAAAACCGCTCAAAAAATTTTTAAAAATTGGAAAATGGTTAAGATAGCAATTGTATATGATAGTTTAAGGGTCCAAGTACATTTTTTCTAAAATGCATACTTACTGAGTTATATGCGATTGTTTTCGGGAAAAAAACGCGATTTTTGCATTTTTTTTTTTCACTTTTTCGTCGTTTATGCAAATAGCACACCTTTTCAAGCTGGCGCACCTCGATATATTCAATAGGTATACCATTCCCGAGCGATTCCAATAGTTATCTAAGTTACGTCACGTTAGAGCCATGCCAATCTATAACCCTCCTGGCCTAATACTAATTTGAATTGAATGAATTATATTATTATGTTTTCAATACAATTAATAAAATTACTTATAAAAATATTAGGACAGAATTTGTCCCCTCCATTTTTTGTTCTGCAGGACTACTATTTGTAACTTCAGTAACACTAGTAATTTGCAAAATTCTGCAGACGATCGAGAGCATCTACCAGTTGACTGCAATAATTTTTTTTTACTATTTTTGCTTTGTTGATACTGAATTGTTAATTAGCCTTCAGTAACAGTGGTTGATTTTCGACCACCATGGTGCTTAATATTAGTTAAAGTAGCTGAAGACCGCCAGCAACAATATCCGAATATTACTTTGGCTTTGGTAATTTAAGATAATTTCTTATTTTGTATGAAATTTGACCCAATTTATTTTTCCCAACCACTTCTTGGAACATTTATTATTGTTAAAATATACAAACAAAAGTTGATGCTCAGAATCCGGTTGACAAAGAGACGCATATCTTCTGTACATATCTAAATATGTACTAAATATACATTTTTACTTTATACTGTATTTTAGTCTTAGATTATTTTATAGTTTATAGTATAGCAAAGTTCTATCTAAATCCTGAATATCATCTATTATGTTACATAACTTTTCTCTACGACAAGCTCCACATATGCCAGAAATCACTGCATATTTTACATTTGAAAATGACAACTTATATAATATATATAACATTAAAAATATTATTAATAATAATAATTTATTAACGGAAATCCATTACATAGATAATATATTTTATATATTTTAAAAAATTGTATAAAACAATTCCTAGAAACAAAAAATACACACATTTCATCAGAATCATCTCTCAAAAAAGTGTCAGTTTCCTCTCTAGTCAATATTCTTGACCTCTTTGTTTTATAACCATCTTTTTTTCTTTTTAAAAATGTTATTAATCTTGAATATCTGCTTATGTCGATATTATGATGTAAAAGTACCGTTGCCTTTAACATAGAATAATACGACCACAAAGGGGAGGGCTTACAGTTCTCACATTTTTCAAAAAATATGTTCATTTTCAGTGTAGTGTTTCAACTTTTTAAAGGAATACCATTTAACAAAATTATCATAAGTTTTGCTGTAGTTTTTTTAATTTTTCCGGCAGCAGGCTTCCTATCGATTCCTCCGCCGCTTTAAAAATTTCAGAAGGCATACTCGGAATGTCTTCTGTACTGTTATTATTGAAATTCATATTTTACCAATTATATATGAAAAAATCTGTCACTTTGCAAGAAGTTTTTTGCGTACTAAATATGGCATACATAAAAACCGTGTTTGTTGGCGTTATTGATAGGTGCTCGATCTTACTGTATAGCAAATTTATAAGTGTTCTAAATACCGGCCGTGTATATATCTCGTGCATCATAATGCATTTAATACCCTTAGGCCCGGTTTTCAATATGAGGTTAACTTGTATGTTAAGTAACATGCACCTACAAGTTGACTAATGGTTAATTCCCAAATGCGTTTTTCATTACTTTTTGTTACTTCAGTTAACTATCTGGAGGTTTGCAGTTTATTTATTTATGTTGGCGAAATTGCTGGCACATTTTATGTATTTTGCTACGATTGTTATGTAAAATGCACTACGTTGGCAACAAAAACCCACAAATTGGTAACCTAACTTTTTCAAATTTGTTTATGACAACTGTCAAGTGTGTTCTGAAAATATCGCAGGCTAAAACAACTGTCCGCGGTGACTATCTAAATCTATTACAAAAGTCTTTACCGTCATATTCTTCGAAGTAGTTTGGTCTAGCTCGTATTATTTTAGGTCTTCTAATATCTTCTTTGTCGCTGCTGTATGCATCAATATCGTATTCCATAATAAGTAGTAACAAATTAACTATTTTTTAGGTTAAATTTCTGAATTAACTGTCACATCCTTAGTTAACCCCTACTTCATGGACAGGTTATCTTAACCAAAAGTTAACTACTAAATTTTTGGTAACCAACAATTGAAAAACCGAATTTTCGATGTAACTATCGGTTTACTATTAATCACAAGTTAACCATCAATTGAAAAACCGGGCCTAAGCGTGCAATTTATCTCTAACGCCTTGGATATATAAATAACTATAATGAAAATATGGTATATTTCACATTTTCTTTATTAGGCGCTGGAGGTCCCGATTTGCTAGGAAACGTGTATACACCAAGAGGAAACATACAAGTACAGTCACCGTACTTGGAAGTATCAGCTTTTAATCCAAGAGCAAAATTATCAGCCACTGGCAAGAAAGCAGATAAAAAAGTGTATGTATTTAAGTCATGAATATGAATTTCCGTAGCTATTGTAAAACAATACATATTTTATTCCACTGAAATTTTAACACGTAAATGCATTCTTTTTTGTTTTAGTTTGTCAAGATTTAATTATTATTTTATTTGAAGTTATTTTACTTTTAGAGACTCTGCTGCTGCCTTAGGGTCATTAAAGGAAACAAGATCTACACTTTGGATGCCATGGAAAAAACAGAGCCGTCCTTTCTCTCCGGATAAAATGGTGATCCCTCTTCCTGTGCCACACCCTGCCCATATAGCTGTTACAATCTATAACAGAGATTCTGATGATCCTATACCTCTGGAATCTGACATTTGTCAAAATATTTTAAGGGGCATAGAGGAGAGCCATGCATCCCCAGATGACAGTGGTTAGCATATTACCATTTTATTTTGTATGAAATAAATAATAGTTTAATCTGCTCATTTCAGTCACTTAACACATTTACGGACAATTAACAAAAATGGCTTATAATATAAGTCTCTAATTATAAGTCTCGCACTATAATACCCGTAAAAACACGTGGAACTATTCACAAGCATAATAAGTAACCTTCCTATGTAAATGTTAAGGAGATTTTGCAGACATGACGCGCTAACCGGGAATATTTGTGGCACCAGCGCAGTGCTTTCAAATATAAAATTCATGATTTATTTGGCCGTCTCCCTACTAACAAACTTGATATATAGGGTTAACTATGACTTAGTACAAATATTTTAAGAGGGGATAGGAAAAATCAGAATTACCGTATCACCCTTCAAAAAATTCCAAACTTATTTATAAAGCGAAACAAAACCTTATTAACCCCTAATTTCTCGGCGACTATGCCGCCTGTCAGCTTCGAGGTTAGGTATGTTCTGCCAAAGTGAAAGTTGTCAAAGGTAGTGACAGAGCACCGCGTTGCCACGTGTAACGATTTACGGCGCTTTTAAAGAAAGTTTTATTTACAAAATACTAGATTATTTAATGAGAAACCCGATATGGTACCTAGCACTGAGAGTAAAACCCATCTTACTGATACTTCCAGGACTGATATTTGGAGATTTCAAGAAAGTTGAATTATTTTCTGTTTTCTAACTTGTTTACATTATAACTTGTAAAAATTGTTATACTTGGTGGGGACGTCTTGGTTTCCCTCAACCATTTCATAAATAAAAATACTTTTTTCTGTAGGTATATCTATTGTAGTTTAAAAATGCTTTATTTTTATGTCACTAAGTAAAAAAGAAGTTTCATAGAATTTTAAAAAGTATGAAATTGGTTCTTTTTTATTTTCAAGTTAGGTACATACGTATTTAAAACTCCAGCACGTGTAAAACAACATTCGTGGACGTTGTACAATTCGTACAAATGTACGAGGATTTGGCATATTCTGTCTATTTGGAAAACGTCTTTGATATTCTGCTGCTGCACGATATGCACTTCCGTCGCACTTCCCATAAATTAGTACCATATCCGTAATTTCCGCGATTACACGAATTTGAATGTGCCAAAAGCAAATACTGAAAACTAATAATAGTAACGATATTAACAATTGTTAGGGTAATATTTTCTTTGTTAATTAAATAAATACCCAATAACGTTTTACTACTTTCTTTAATTCGCACTTCCTATCTTTACAACAACTCAACTCTGACACACCTCTTCCTCTTCTTCTTACATTCTTTCTGATCTACATTTTACAAAACATATATTTATGCCTACTTACTAATAAATTTTTATTAGCAAAATAATTGTCCACACAATAATCGACCATGTTTGCATATAATAATATTGTAGTATTATTATTTTAAATATCCCGAGGCGTTCACAGTGCTCTGTAATATTACTTTTCTGACCACTACTGTTTGACATTTGTAGAGTATTAGACACAATGCAACCAACAACACAGTATAGGTTTATATCGACTGACAAGTGCTATGTGCGTAACCCCATGTCACGGAGGAAATGTCAAAACAATACTAGAATGAAGAAACCCACGATCGACGATCGTACATAAAAGAAGATAATATTGATTATATTGATTGCCATAAGAATATTTATCTGAAGAATATTAAGTTCTCGTGTAGGCGGACAAGACTGAACGGTGGCGTTGACAATGTAATTTTAGTTTTCCGTTTTTAGTGACAGTTTCAGTTTTAAACGTTTTATTCATTAAATAATGGATGGTTGCGATATATTGGGACATGTGTAGTTTTCCACAATTTTCTTTAAACGTACGTGGAGATATTTCCTAGAGTTGAGAGCAATGCAGTGGAGTGACCGTTATCGGAAAAAATTTTATAAATTAAAACTGCCACGGGTGTATTCGAGGTTTTCTGTTAGTATTTCTTTCACAATCAATTTTCTTAAAAGAAATGGGCAATTTTATTAACTTTGTGGCGAGTAATTCTGACGGACCTGTAATGAGTGAAAATGAAGTTTAGGCAGTTTGGAACGAAGGAACGAAAAACGAATGCAAAATACTGTAGCTAACCGGATTAACTGTTATCTATCAGGTACTTAGGTATTATTATTAATAAAAATGTTTACTTTCGTTGTCTCTACATTCGGCAACGTTGTGAGAAACGACCGCATGGTACCTAGTTGCACAGAACATATACCTAGTTGACATATGTAGCCATCTTGGACGATGACTGATGACATAGGCGCCGACTTTCCGTAGGAAAAGAGGGTTTTGCCCCATTTTTAACATCGAGCTAGAATTCAAATAAATTTTTATTGTCTTTAGGCCTCCTGAGCACGTGGTTAAAATTTTTGTACTTAGTCATAGTTAACCCTGTATAGGAACACCAGCCTTCATTTTGCATGTATTCCAAATGAGAATTGTGACTAATCGCAGACGTGCACTTTTCAGTGAGCCAAATATCGTGAATGTGTTAATGGACAGTATTTTTTAGTAAAGTAGCAAAAATGATGCCACTTAATGTTAATTTCAAATTAAGACAATTTAACTAAACTTACCTGTATCTAAAATTGCTTTGTTGAGGTGTTCGAGGGTGCCTATGTTGGCAATACTTTGTTAAATTATAATCACCTCAATCACGTGACTTTGTAATACTATAGTCGAGACCCAAAATAATAGAGAGTGATTTATTCACAGCACTTAGACGAGTACGGTAGGTGAGGGTTGCAAGTGGCTTGAATCCATAAGCGTGCCACTTGAGAAAGATTTAAAGAACACACAATTACCAAGAATAAGTTGATGTTGAGTGAATCTAGCATTTTAATAGTTTACTTTAAAAAGTTTATAGTCACCCGTAGAATACCATCCTCTTAGGCGGCGACGGTCTACTACCATCTACCTGATGCACACTTCACGGATATCATATGTTTAAACCTTTAACACATAATACACTGCAATATTTGCATATACACTACTGGTTACTAGTACTAAAGTTTACAGAATAAATATATAAGTTGTTTCACTCTCAAATATGCTCCGCCCTAACAATTCCGCTCTCCTCACCCGTCTCGGGGACCGTTTGGTACTCAGGATCCTACTCGGTGGCCGACGCTAGAACTGTAATGTGTTGAGTGCGATCGATATAGTGTGAGACAAAAAACCTTGAATATCTGTTAGTGTTTATTTTATTTTTCTTCTAAAAATGCCGTGATATATTGTACTGTGAATAATTGTCCCTCAAGTCCCTCAAGACGTGGTTTTTCCTTTTTCCGTTGTTCAAGGTAAGTATGTATGACATCTAAAGAGACAGTGTAGGGCCCCAGTCGTGGATCAGCAAAAGCGCGACTCCCAGGCAGCAGCTGCACAGGAAAACTAGGGTCAGCCGACTTGACGGGGAAAAAGCCTGCGTCCTCCTACCATGCCCCACGAGAAGAAGTTACGTTATCACGTCTTCAGGATTCTGACTCCTTGCTAGTACAAGGCATTATTTGTGGTCGTATGTTCCCTATGGTAATTGACACTGGAGCGACAAGAACTATTGTACGGCCGGATATTATTGGTGATTGGCGTATTAAGAACCCTGTCAAACGTTATGTCCTTACAACAGCCAAAGGAAAACAACTGCCAGTCAAGGGGTAATGCGAGCTTGAAGTAGAATTAGGAGACATCAAGTTCAAATACAGAGCCCTGGTAGCAGATACAGAGTGTAACTTTGAAGGGGGGTACCCGTGACCTTTACACACACATATTATCATAAGTTTGGTTTTCTTAAATTCTGTGACAAAAACTGCTTTTTTTATTGCCTTTTTCTGCAATTTTCATAGTACGCCACTGGGCAGACAAGCGCTCAACATATCTAGTTGCAGCGTCACCAGCATTGTTGCCATATTTAATTATTGAAGTGGAAGATGGGAAAAGAAGTTTTATTAGAAAGCAAAAGGCCCACTCCACTCGTGAGGCACTGCTTTTTGACACATGCATTTGTTTGTAGTGTTCGCTTTATTATACCATATAAACAAAAAATAAAAAATTTATTTTTTTACGGATAACACACCACAAAACAGAAACAAGTCAACTAACAGAAAACTCAATAATAAATAAATACATACTTTTTACTTAGAGTTTTCTTGTATGGCATTTAAAATATTTGGTTCAAGATTATTGCTTTCCGAGTTTGTTTTTACTCAATATTAAAGTATTGGCGTTCATAACTCCCATAATATCTTAAATGTTGAACTAATGTTACAGACATTTTCTTATGTGATATGTGCCTATTGCGGTAATCCATCTGATATCGTTTTCTTGCAGCCGCCGCCTAATTTTGATAAAAAAAAACGAAACTTTAGACATATTAGCTCTCGTATTAGCTATAAGTACATATTTTTTTCATAATACCACACACTTGGTATGAAAACTGACCTTTATAAGGTTATTATACACTTGCACAGAATAACACATTCCACAAAATACCATTAAATTATTACGAAATTAAACTTGGCAAAATACAACACTGCATTAAACAAATTGTATTTCGATTTCAGTAAAAAAACATGCAGATACCTTGCTTTCTCTCTCTCATATCTATATATTTTTTATATAAAACGACCTAGTCTGGTTTCATGTATTGTGTGCAGTATTTATGCGATATTTTTATTTTATAAACTAAGTCAATGTCACAGTTATTGAAGGGACATTGATAAAACCCTTAAAAATAGTATCAAATCCTTTGTACTGAAACTGTTTTTTTTTAAACATTTTAAAGCTATCAGATTTGCTTATTTTTAATTACATACATTTTATAAAACAGCAACAATTATTTTAAAACATTAAGTTTTACTGGCAATAATTAGTAGGTAACGTATTAAAATCCACCTACCAATACTATTATTTAATAATGATAATTAGTTAATAGATCAGGATCCATACTTTATTAGAATTGACAGAAAAGTATAATGACTGATGAGTCGCAATGTTATAAAAAAGCATATTTAAAAGATTATTCATTGCAGTTTTTCTTTTGTATCTCCGTTACTTAACATCTAGACGTCGGAACTTGTCGTATCATTGGCAGTTGATTAGAATCAGACTGAGGTGTATACATGCAAAAATATGTTAAATATAGGTATTTACATTGAATTGGTGTTATGTTATTTCTAGTGACTCGCATCACCAAAATCTCATCACAATAAATTGGAAGCTGTAGTTTTGCATATCCAGACTATTGTCTTCTGCATTCACATTACCTCACTAAAAAAATCCCCACTTTCACATTTCACGACCTCACAATTATGTCAAACTATATCACTATTTTTGTTATAGCTTCTGCATTTGCGTGTTCTAGTATTTTTGATGCGATCAGATGAGATCTTGTGGCAAAATTTTCTTCCAATGCACCTGTTATAACGTGTTATTTTCCACCAGCAGTAGTTGTTTTGTCAACACTTAACCATAAATACTTGTCTTTTAAATCGGAGCGAATACTGACTTTTACGGTTGATTTTCGTTTGTAGT
Organism: Monochamus saltuarius; assembly: GCA_025584915.1. Lineage (NCBI taxonomy): Eukaryota > Metazoa > Arthropoda > Insecta > Coleoptera > Cerambycidae > Monochamus > Monochamus saltuarius. The sequence continues at coordinate 33,570,119 of CM046727.1, forward strand.
CAAGTAAAATATTACATAGAGTACATTGTACCATTAAATACTAACTGGGCAAATTGTGAATACATTTTTCTGTGGTTTTTCTGCACGGTATTCGTCGTGACATTATGTACAGTTAACTTGTACTCGTGAACGTAATGTAAATAAATAACACGTAGTGCACACTATCAAAGCTACGTATGTACTGAATTCATTATAAAATATCAGCTTCGGTCGCGCCGCGCTGCGTGGAATAAGACCCTGAAATGACAAGATAAGTTCCGACGTCTAGACTGGTAACTAACTGGCAACACCGGAGACATGGTTCTGCAGTGAAACTCGGACGCTGTACAGGGGCAGCGTGTATAGCAATTTGGGTGCAGTTTACAAAATTAGTTATAACTCGGCCATTTATTTGATTTAAAAAAAACTAATTTCAGATTAGCATTGTAGGGAACACGGACTACCCCCCCTTCAAAGCTACACCCTGTGTATCGTACAATGTCATACTCGGACTAGACTTACTACGAGCAAAGGGGGTGAACTTAGATTTGAATTCGGCTGGCACGCTATGGATAATGGGTGAGGAAGTAGTGCTAACGAACACCACTGAGAATAACACTGTACGGAGACTCGTTAAAGAGGATGTGGTACTACCTGGTTGCCACAGTTATGGATGGGGAATTGTCTTGTAGTGTAGGAGTGGTGGAACCCAGTAATCCGGATTTGTTCAATAAATCTATAGTCACCGAACGTACACTGATTAAATCTGAGAAAACGACAATAGTACGGGTAGTTAACCTGAAAACCTTTCCACAGAAAATTACAAAGGGAACTGAAGTAGGAGTCTGTGAACCTGTTACCATTGTCAGAGCACTCAAAGAAATCAACAAAACGGAGAAGGAACCAAAGAAGACCAGTCTACCAGAATATCTTAGGGACATCGTGGATAGGGCCAAGGAAAGATTAACAGAGGTGGAAGTGGAACAACTGGAAGAGTTGCTAAGTGAAAATGAAGAGGTATTTGCACTTAGACCAGGCGACTTTGGGAGAACCAATGTAGTGAAGCATCGAATCGATACTGGTTCATCGTCTCCTATAAAGCAGCCACCACGAGGACTTCCACTAGCCAAGCGAGAAGAAGTTAACAAGATGTTAAGTGAGATGCAAAACCAAGGCACCATAGAGCCATCTCAGAGTCCTTGGGCTTCTCCTGTAGTCCTGGTCAAGAAGAAAGACAGCTCCACCCAATTTTGTGTGGACTACAGAAAATTAATTGACGTCACCAAGAAAAACAGTTACCCATTACCGAGGATTGACGATACTCTGGACACCTTAGCTGGGGCGCAATGGTTTTCCACTTTGGATTTAAAGAGTAGATATTGGCAAGTTGAGGTCAGTCCAGAAGAAAAGGAAAAGACAGTGTTCACTACTAGAAATGGATTGTGGCAGTTCAATATAATGCCATTTGGCCAATGCAGTGCTCCTGCCACCTTTGAACGATGCATGGAAACTGTACTTCATGGCCTGTATTGGGAGACTTGCTTGATTTACTTGGACGACGTGGTAGTGCTGGGACGCTCTTTCCGAGAGCAGTCTGTTCCAAAAGGAGGATAGATACTTAGGCCACATTATTACTCCAAACGGTGTGAAAACAGACCCGGAGAAGACAGAGTGCATAAAGAACTGGGCGGTTCCTAAAGACAAACATCAAGTTTGAAGTTTTCTCGGCCTATGCACATACTATCGACGATTCATCCAAGGATCCTCGGACATTGCCAAGCCTCTTCATAAACTCACAGAAGACGACATCCCATTCGAATGGACTCAGAGATGCCAGCAAGCCTTTGAGACGCTGAATGAGGCTCTCTGCACTACCCCGATTTTGACATACCCAATATCTGGACAACCATTTATAGTGGACACAGACGCAAGCAACACTGGAATTGGTGGAGTTCTTTCCCAAGTACAAAATGGCCAAGAGCGAGTAGTGGGCTACTTCAGCAAAGTTCTGTCAAAAGCCGAAAAGAACTATTGTGTGACTCGGAAAGAATTGCTTGCCATCATCAAGAGTCTAGAACACTTTCATAATTACCTGTATGGCCAAGAATTCCTTCTAAGAACGGATCACGCTTCCCTTAAATGGCTGCTATAGCTATAATAATAATAATAATAATGGTTTAGTTATGTTACTATTTGTAGTTTGTCTCCTTCATGATTAGTCCAATAAGTTTATACATTTTTGTACACTTGTGAAACTTCAGCGATGAATAAAGATTATTATTATTATTATTATTATTATTATTATTATTATAGTTTAAAAACCCTGAAGGACAAATGGCTGGAATGCCTGCAAGAATATCGCTTTGTTGTTGAACATCGATCCGGCAGGAAACATGGAAATGCAGATGCCCTTTCTAGGAGACCCTGTCCTGTCAACTGCAAACACTGTAATAGTCTTGAAAGAAAAGAGGACATTTCATCAGTTCCTTGCAAGGTGGTAGCAGCCCAACCTGAAGACAGATGGAGTTCAGCGGCGATTTCAGCAAGCTGACTGTAACATCAAGTCTTTACTAGACTGGAAAGAAGCCAGCAACCGACCCTCTTGGGCTGAAGTCAGTAGTAAAAGCCCAGCATTAAAGAGCTATTGGGCTCAATGAAATTCTCTGGTGTTGGAAGACGGTGTCCTAAAAAGAGAATGGGAGAACAATAACGGAACTGAGGTCAAGAAACAAGTACTACTCCCGAGGTCCCAGGTCAAGGAAGTGTTGCAGGAAGTACATGGAGGTACTGGTGGTGGACATTTTAGTATCAATAGGACTACAGGAGATTAGGGAGTGTTGCTACTGGAGTTGTAGAACAGATGTAGAAGATTGGTGCCGCAAATGTGATACATGTGCAGCCAGCAAGGGACCGAAGACCCGTTCCAGAGGCAAAATGCACCAGTACATCGTAGGAGCATCATTTGAGAGGATTGCCATTGATATGGCCCCTTTCCGAAAACCCAAAGTGGAAACCGATATCTGCTAGTAGCCATGGACTACTTCAGCAAACGGCTGGAAGTATACCCCCTTCCCAATCAAGAGACCACAACCGTAGCAGAAGTGCTAGTCAACAACCTGTTCTGCAGATTTGGTGTACCCATGGAACTACATTCAGATCAGGACAAAAATTTCGAGTCAAGTGTGTTCCGAAAGATCTGCGAGCTTATGGGAATCTGGAAAACCAGGACCACCCCACTGCATCCCCAGTCAGATGGTGTGGTGGAACGCTTCAACGCCATATTAGAAACCAATATGACGATGTTTGTGAACGAGAACCAGACAGACTGGGAAAAGCTCATTCCACTCTTCCTGTTAGCTTACCGCTCAGCTGTCCATGAAACTACTGGGAAGATTCCCGCAAGGATCATCTTTGGAATAGAGCTTTGCCTTCCAGCAGATTTGGTATTTGGTCGTACTGCGGAACAGCACACAGAGCCAGACACATACCCATGAGCTAGAACGAAGACTAGCAGCTGTACACGACCAAGTCAGATCTCGAATGCGACTAGAGAGCGATCGCATGAAGACTCGATGCGACGTCCGGGCCAATACAGTCGGATTCCAACAAGGTGACCTGGTGTGGCTGTACAACCCCACGTGGAAGAAAGGAAAATTGCCTAAATGACAGAACTGTTGGGAGGGCCCCTATACCGTCATTAAAAGAATCAATGACGTCGTCTACCGGATACAGAGGGCTCCCAGGAGCAAGATGAAGGTCGTCCATCTAGAGCGTCTGTCCCCGTATAGAGGTGTGTCTGATCGGGACGATCGGTCCTAAGGAGGAAGTGTCACGGAATTTGCCTCATTCGCACCCAATTCAACGACTGTGGTATCGCGAAATGCTAGATTGCCCCTACGCGATTCTGGTAAACGAACAAAATGGCGTGTATCGACGCGTGACTGGAAAAATGGGGAATCGACAAGAAGCATTCGAGTCGTTCGAGAAAATGGATCTAGAAATGCTAGAAAATACCTAGAATATTCGTTTGGTCTAAAAAAGAAGAATAAATGGCCGAGTCAGTCAGTATTGAATTACAGTCTTGAATTGAAGTGATTAGAATTCAGAGCAATTTAGATAGTGATTTATGAAATAGTATTTAGTCAAGTTGTAATTAGTATTCAGCTGTGTACAAAGTAGTTAATAAAGATAAGTGATTAATTAACAGATTGTTTTTCTGGTAGTAGAAAAAGATGGGTTAGGAAATCCGTGACAGTATATTTGTTAATGGTAGGCGTACTATTTCCATTTCTGTAAATATAATTTCATAAGTACAGTCTTCCACTTTTTCACATCACATACATATTTTTTGCACTGACAAAATTGTATTTAAAATTAAAACCTCGTAGCAAAAGGGATTTTGTTCAAGAATGGTGATTAATATGATACTTTAACAGTTTAGGTAGTTTATGCCAAAAAGCAATATATCCGTACCAAATTCATTTATTTATTTGTATACGGATATGTCAATTTACAACAAAACATAAAGTGGCAATTTTTACATTACATTATCTACAAATACAATCATGATAAACTAAAACTGAATTACCACAAATTAATGTACCTCATTTGATTCTTGAATGAATATATGGATGTGTCAAATAAATCAATTATTTCACAATTTTTATTTGCCAATTTAACTGTCCTTATAATCGACTCGTTTTGGCCATAGTTCGTACTGTGATGAGGAACCATGAACAGTTCTGAATTTCTTGTTCTTCTGGGGTTGACATTCAGATTAAAAAGTTCAATTAAATTCGGACAACTTATAGCTCCATTTATAATCTTATGAAGAAATCTCAAATCTATCTTAGCTCTTCGATGTTCCAAACTTCATAAATTTAAAATGTTCAAAATATCAGAATATTCATATTCTCTTCTCCGATATCCAAGATTGAATGCACATGTCCTTAAAAACTTATTTTGAACTCTCTCAATTCTATTGATATCCGCTTGATAAAATGGACACCATATCATACAATTATATTCAATAACTGACCGCACAAGAGTATAATATTTCAGAAGTGTAAACGGAAAATTTATCTGATGATCTTATAATGAAGCCCAATAGTTTAAATGATTTAGAAACAATATTATCAATATGTGTTGTAGGGATTTACCTTCCCTACTTAATGACCTTCAGTCCTAATGTAAATGTAATTATTTTTAAATGGTAAACCTCTACTAGGAAATTCCATTAATATAACTACCAGCCTTATTCATACCGTCCTTAATCCTGTTATTGAGTTTTAATGACATTTTCTACCTACCCGATGTTTCGTGAACATATAGTTTTGGGACAAATAGACTCTCGACCAGAGCCGTTCAACAAGTCAACATCTACCCGCTAGGCTTCCCTAAATCACTCAGTGTTTTTTAGTTATATAGTTAGTTAAGCCTAGTTTAAATAAACCAAGTTAGATAAACTCGTGTATATTATTTCCTGCTCGGACAGCATCCCCTCAGTGTCTTAAATGTAACTTTGGAATCCAATTTAAATCGACTTATTTGGAAAAATTGCATATTTGCAAAAATAAGTTTAACTAAATTGTCTCTTGAACTATAGTTTTTGCTACTTCATTTAAAAACACTTCATTTATATTTTAGGTATAGGCAGATTTAGAGGAGGAGGAGGAGATTCTTTTGAGGCTACCAGTTCAAGTTCTGAAACTCTAGCCAGTCCTCAAATAGATGCCATAGAACTGAATCGTCATTCCTCTGAGGGAGTATATCAGTGGACTTTAAGTAACTGGGGTCAACGTAAGCGCAATAATTCAGATAGTGTTCGAGTTGATCTCGCTAGTCCCGAAGACGTTACTTTAGACAGCGATAGCACTAGAGTGGTTTTTAGTACCTATGGGACAACAGTTTGAAGTGTTTTTTTATATTAAAGTTATTGATGCTCTCTAAAAGGCTTTTTATTCTATGTTGTTTAACTTTATTATAAAATTATTAGAAGGGTGCCTCAAAATGCATACATAGCTTTATCAATATTTCAGATATAAAAATTAATAAACTTCAAGTACAATCTATATTAGATGAAGGTGGTACTTGTCTATGCTGACTAAGTCATTAAATGGTAATTATAATATTAGATTAAAGATGTCTGATTACAAATACAAATATTCGATTAAATATTTATTTAAAAAAGAAACAGAATTCCTTGTTTTTTTTTTTAGTGAACCAAATATAAGAGTATATGTATATATGGATTAGTGCCCAGAGAGGAAATATATTTTTTAATAATTGCATTACTACAGAAATATTGAGATCTTAAAGTATATGGTGTTCAGATATTAAGAGAATGTGAAATTATTGAAGTGAAGTGGTTTATTTTTAATTTTACAAGAAATGCCATATTAAACATTACTTTCGAAATCAACACAATTAACTCTAGCTCTCAATTATTTTCTTAAATAATTTTGTTACTACAATGGTCAAATTGATGGCCAAGAGTTAGCTTCATCTCTTCGATATGTTGCTAAAAGAACTACACAACTAATTATTCATGAGAGGAGTTTAATATAACAATCACCATTTTTGGCTGCTTGTATGTATGTATGTATGTAATTGTGCGGAGGTGCAGCAAAAATTGCTTCCCACTGCAGCACTTAGGCCTTATTAGTCCCTTTGTACGTCCTCCTTACTAAGAGAGTTCTTCTTTCAAACCATCCAATTAATATGGATAGCTCGGTGGCAAAGTCTCTTACAGATTTATGTGTGATAGTATGGGTGGGTCCGAGTTACAGAGATTTTTTGTTGCTCTGTCCTCATTTCCATTTATCGGGGGTTTCTGCCTTGCCACACGTGCGCCTGCGGAGCATGGTGAGTGTCCAGACCTTGGGCGGACTGCCACAGTCTCGGCCCAAGTTTGGTCTCCGTCTCCCATCCAAACTCAGCCTGCGTCCACGCTGCCTAACCTGAAAGATCGATCTCCCAACCAAGCAACCGCACCGGCGGAACATGGTGAGCGGCCAGACCCCAGACTTCGGGCGGACTACAGTCTCAGCCCAAGTTTGGTCACCCATCCAAATTCCGGCCTGCGTCCACGTTGCTTAACTTGAAAGATCGATCTCCCAGCCGGTCAACGCGGGCCAGGCGACCCCCTTTTTTGGCTGCTTAATGCAGAGTTGATATATGTGAAAATTTACAAAATTATGCGAAAAAAAACATTAGGTTCAAGTTCAACACCCTGTATCTTTTAATGGAGAAATTTTTGTATATAGGTAAGTAGGGTTTGTCATATTTTGTCACCAAAAATATACAGTTAATAAAATGACCTGCGTTTTTGTTACATTTTGTATGTTCATCATGGATACATTTTTAACTGGGCATAAGAGAACAGTTTCTCAGTCAGTCCGTTTTTATGTACTTGGTCCTTATTTTTGACAAAGTCTAAAAATGATGTAATTTTACAATATGATCCTACAAACTGCATTGATAATTATGAAGCATGAATCATTTGTAAAAAACAGCAATGAGCATTTTAAAATGCGTGCATTCGCTTCTTAGCAAATGTCTAAGGTACATTTTTTAAAATATTTCATAAGAGTGATCTGTAACTAATTGTGCATGGAGACATACTAGATGTTTTAGTTGACTGCAATATTATGATTGGAGCCAACATGCCTTAATATAATGTAGAAAAGAGACAGCCTGTTGGAATATAAAATTTGAATTTTCGTAATATTGTTTTTGATTGTATGAACATAAAATTTGAGAGTAGATGCATACACATAAGGCATATTTATAATGTAAATATGAACGTAACTTTTTCATCTGTAACGTTACCGCTTTTCTTATTAAAAAATATTAAACCTACCTAATCTGCTGCGTATATCATTAAACGTAGTGCGCTCTAATACCAAGATAGTCTTGACTGATTAGATAAAATCATTGTGACAATAATTATTTTGAATTGTATTATGGTATCAACTTTTGGTTTATATTTTTAAGTTAATAATATTTCTCACATTTTACAAAGATTCTCCATAATATAAATTTGGAAATTAAAATAATACAATATATTTTCACACATTGCGCCCCGCTTCACATTTCTTACCCTAGAAAAATATATTTTAAAGTAAACAATCTTCATTAGATATATAGGAATGCCTATAACACCATTTATGAAATGATTTCCATGATCACATAGAGAACTTTCATAATGAAAACATTTAAAAAATAATGTATTCACCATAAAACTTATTTGTGAACATAAACGCATTCTCTAAATAACAAATGGATACCACACTTCATTATTTAAAAAAAAATACATACCTACATATTTATTCTGGAAGAATTTATATAAATTCAGTATTAAATTGTATAAATTCATAAATTTGCCAAACTTTAAAAGCTAAATAAGTTTAATTGTATATAAAACATTGTTCTGGAAGCAATAATGGATTTACTTAAAAAATAGGATGTGGCATCTTTAATGCCCTATACATTCTATAGGACATTAATGTGCGTAAAATAGTTTTTTTTAACCTATTAAAATATCTAATTCTAAGCGAATAGGCCTACTACTTTAAATATAATATGATATTATGTACTTCCTATATAAATATGTTACTTTTGTTCTGGAATCAATAATGAATTTACTTAAAAAATATACAGAATGTGACATCTTTAATGTAGAAAAAATAAAATAAAAATTCCTGGGAATATTCGGAATAAAAAAGTATGTCAAGTCCTATATTCACATTTTATCAAGAGAATAGAACTACAATATTGCAGCAAAAAAAGTAATTTTTGGTACGGCCAAAATGTCGCTGTTTGACAGCGATAAACCTAGAGGTTGCCTAAACCAAAGGGCGAGTTAGTGTTGCCAAATGGTATAATTTTGAAGAAATTTGTAAAACGAACAATTAGGCCCGGCGCAAAATGAGACGCAGCTTGGTGAGGTGAGGCAGCGTGAGTCACGGGGAGTTTTATGCGAGAGAAAACTGCTGCAAATATGATTGCAGTTTCACTTCGCAGGCAAGCCATATTACTGAAAAATGGCAACTGCTACTGCACTCATTGATTCTCAATTTAGTTCTGAATCTGATTCAGAAGACAAGTTTGAGTCCGAAATGGCATTGTGTATCACCCAGATGGGTACCAATAAAAAATCAGTGAAAAGCTTGTACTTGAAAAAAAAAAAAACAAAAACTCATGGATAATTTGCCTTAACTAAAGAATTTAGTGACGATTTTGTTCTCATGTAGTCTACATGGCTTGTATCGTACAAAACTTGTCGAATTCGCACAGCCTCGATTAATTTTTCTTCCATGTTTTCAAACACGCACCGTGATTTCTAAAGAAAACTGCGGCAACTACACTGCGTTTTGCAGGATCATGTTCAGCCAAAACTGCGTCACGTCACGCTGCGAAGAAATATGCGCAATAACTACGAGGATTGTTCGTAAATTAAGGTCTCCAACAAGCTCCCCTAGCTTAAATCTGACAACAGCACCGTGTTCCTTGCTTCCCCCACCACTAATCTGGCTGGTCACTACCTCGCTGTGACGGTCAGTCTTGGAGTCTTGGCTTAGCAGCCGTTAACGATGGAAGGAAAAATCAACGCTCCCGCCAAGTGTGAATTGCGTTCGGTGATTAGATTTCTGTTGTTTAAGGGGTCACCCCCTATTGAAATTCGTCAGTTGACCGATGTGTATGGAGAAAAGTGTATATGGACATAAAAAATGTGGTGTAGAGAGTTTGCAGCCGGTCGTACAAATGTGCATGACGAGGCCGGCGAGCGAGCGAGCTGGGTGTCTATCAGTTTCGGACGAGTCAGTGACGAAAGTTGAGGAGCTTGTGGAAATCATAGACCATCCTCCTTACAGCCCCGATTTGGCCCCTAGTGAGTACTATTTGTTTCCCAACCTGAAACAACACTTAGGAGGTATTAAATTTCAGCGACAAACAGCCGTCAATACCTTCCTGCGCGAGAGTGGTACAACGCGGGTATGAATAAGCTCCTAGAACGACTCCAAAAATGCATTGATCGTGATGGGGACTACGTTGAAAAATAGCTAAAAGTCCAAGCTTTCAGAGTATGTACTTAGTTTTGCAACAAAAAGATGTTTACTATTGGAAAAAGCATTGGAGACTTTAATTTACGGACAACCCACGTATTATTACTTAGATTCACAAAAACTCGCCTTGACGCTGCGTCACCTCACCAAGTTGCGTCTCATTTTGCGCCTGGCCTTAAATAGAAAGGGTTTTTGTTTCTCTACACTAATTAATAATCTTGAACTGGATTCTTTGCGGAAATTTAAGCTGTAAAACCTTATCAACATCTCAATTTTTTTTTGGTTCTTCAGGGCTAAACTAAAATCAATAAAAATTAATTGCAAAAGGATGGTAAGGTTTAAAACAAGTATTTTTATTAACAAATCTAAATTCACATAAGAAATGCAGTTCAAAAGCAGTATAAATATGAACATTAATTAATAATTTGAGACAGTTTAATTAAAATCCTCATTTTAATAAAGAGAATTAACTGTAAACGTGAATTGGTTACTTCTAAACTATGAATGTGTGATCAGATAAGAAATTTGTAAACAAAACAACATTGACCTCATACAGTCTACTACATTTCACTCTTCACAGGTGTATTTAAAGCACTGTGGGGTATAAAATCAACGTGTGCTCATAGTACGGCTCAGACCGGCGTTCATTTTTTGTAATTTTTTATAAAATACTAGGTGACCCGGCAAACGTTGTTTTGCCATATGAAGTATTTCTAGTGAATATTTTGGTAGTTAAATAAAAAATAACTAACTTATTGTAAGTGTGTGGAGATGTGGTATATGACTAAAAGAGGAATGAAGCACTGTAAACGATGATGGCCTATAAGAATAACAAAACACAAAACATTAATATTTTGAATTCATTGTACTTTTATTATCTTAACTAATAAATTTCAAATTACGTCTCTATCACAAACTATGACGAATACAAAATATACATTATCAGTCTCTTAGTGCAATGGAGTATACGATATTTTGTGTTCGCGGTATCGCGAGTCTACTGTATATATTTTTTAATGCCACATCATAAAAAAATAAAAATAAAAATTTGTCCAAAAAATAAAAAAAGAAGTTTGGGGTGGACCACCCTTACCACTTAGGGGTATGAAAAATAGATTACGACTGATTCTCAGACCTACCAAATATACATATACAATTTAATAAAAATCGGTTAAGCCGTTTCCGAGGAGTATGGCATCTAACACTGACATGAGAATTTTATATACAGATTTGGAAAGTGAGGATCTTGATGGTGAATTGTATTTTGCCGCTTGCGTGTATTTGTGTCATGCTACACGCATACTTTGACCACAGCGTGTTTGCATCAAGCAGTGTTGCCAGGTGGGAAAAATTCAGTGCATGAGAATAATTTCACAGAAGCATGAGGTTTGGAGAAAAAGCATGATGGCTTAGTTTATCAAAAACACCTCTTGACACAGCTTAATTTTTAATTACTTTTGTAATGCCATTTTTATTTCATTAAAAGCATTATGTTCTGCTATTTTATCATAATATTACATTGTAAGTAGGTAGTTACAGGTACTTACTTAAAAGTTATTAACCACGTAACCTTTCTAATTTATTTTATTGTTAGGCCGAGCTTAACGTTGAGGCGCAGTTGACGTGGACGCAGGGTGACTCACGGGTCGTAAAATCTGTTGTTTCCAGAAAATGTAGGTACCCTTACGGAATAGAGTTAAGAATCACTGCAATACAGCGTGAATACAGCACACACACCGCATATCCGTAGACTGTCATACCCGTTTATGTATTCATTGCTAAATATTAAGAGAGCAGTCTACAATAAAGGACATTTCAAGTACCCAAATATTGTAGATACCTACCTCTATCTATTCAATTTTGCCCTCGATTTTGCCTTTATTTCTCGTTAGGTCTTTGTTTTGGTTCCCTTGTTACGCTGCACTTGGAGTATGTTTTATGTGTTTGATACCATTTGCTACTTTTAAATCTGATAATAATAATCTAACCCAAATATTGTAGATACCTACCTCTATCTATTTAATTTTGCCCTCGATTTTGCCTTTATTTCTCGTTAGGTCTTTGTTTTGGTAGATTTCAAAGAGTAATTTTATTATTTCTTTTTGTGTCTATTAAAAAGCATGACATTTTGTAATCAAAATATGAGAGCATGAGATTTTCTCGGAATGCATGAGATCTGACAACACTGGCATCAGTTGACCGGACAGTTAGATTTGTAATGGCGAATTGGCGATACGGAACCTATTACCGTAGTAGTGGGGAATGCTAGACCAATGCACGTCGCCGCTCCTCTTAAAGTTCGTACCTTCCCTGGAATGAAGCGGCAATTTCTACTTTCTCTGTAAAGATCCGCAATTTCCGAATCTGTATATATATATATATATAGATTTTTAATATTCAAACCTCATAATCGACCTATAAAAATCTATATTATTTTACTTATTTGCTGTCAACAATCTTTGTACATTAATAAAGACACTACACCCTGAATGTACTGTGTAAAATATTAGCACAGAATAGCTGAAAAGAATAAGCCAACATTTAACCCAAAAAAAGTGTATTTAAGAATGGATTGAATATCATAATGAAAATTATCATATTACGGTCACAAAATTCGACTTGCAAACTAATATACTGTTATTTAAAACCAATATTATATTCTTAAATTTTATTGTAAAATGAATAAGTAATAATAAATATAAAAGCAAGAATAGTTACATAACTTTTTAAAACTATACCGACACATATCCTTTACACAACTCTTAACTCTAACGATGTTAAAAATATTTTTTATACAACTAACACACTTGTATATTGCCAAATCTACTTTTAAAAATTCCTTCGATATTTTGTACTTATTTTTTTTTTGATTCTATATGAATTTTACTTAATATGTTTTTAAAATAAAATTTCTTACAGAATCAATATACTTACAAATATTTTTTTAAATACATATTCTGTAATAAGTCTATATCAACTCTTGTGATCCATGAATTTTTACAAAATAACATTAACAATATTCATGAATTTTAAATAAACATCATAAAATCACACAAATAAAAAATCTAAAATATACATATTATATTGAAAGAAAAATACCTATTTCAAAAATTTAATTAAAATACGTCAAAAAACTAGAGATATCATTATTAAGGAATTTTTCTTAATAATTAAGAACATTTTAATTATTATTCTTTCTCATGTCAAAACTATACATTCTACGGAACATTAATGTAAAAAAAATAGGTTTTTTTTAACCTATTAAAATATCTAATTCTAAGCGAATAGGCCTACTACTTTAAATGTAATAAGATATTACTTCCTTTATAAATATGTTACTTTTTGTTTCTAAAATGATATAGGTATTAAAAAATTGACTATTTGCTCTATAAAATCAATAAAATCTTTATCCTGAAAGTAATTACAAGTCATCTAAGTATACAATAACAAAATATATTAATTACATTTTATTAGCTTATAGTAATGAAGTATTGATTCTGGTACAACTTTACCATAATTTGATACAACTTTTTAGAGGATAAAAAATATTTGAAAAAGTTTATATTACATTAATTTTGCGCAGTCATGACTAGATGATAGCCAAATGCTATGTTTTATTATAACTGCAAAGATGAGAGGTAAAAAAGACTAAATAAAATTGACCAAGTATATACATCTTATTTGGTAACAGTGACTATTTATGACTAGGTAGATGTGTAAGTTAAGTAATACAGGACAAGTTTTAATGTCGTTAATTAAATTATGAATCATGAAGTACCCATCAACTAAGAAATAATTACTATTATCAAAACATTTTTAGTACTCACTGGTACCTACATCTACGTACACTCTATATACCTGAAGTCAATAATAATATAATTAACTTAATAGATTATCAAATGTTAAATATTTATTATCATTTATCACGATTTTTAGTCATTAAGTTTGTAATAGTAAAAATATACATATATTTTTCCTCTCAAGGATAAGCTGCCTTAATTCCAACTTGAAAATGATAAAATACAAATGTAATGTTAACACCTAATTAGCAATCAGTCCGTTCCCAGAGAACATTTACAAGGAGGAAAATATGTATTTCCTCCTTGTGAGAGATAAGTGCTTTAATAATTTGGAACATCGAAATTATAACACATGAATGAAAACTTATGTTAAACCTATTTAGCAAAATCATTTCACATGACATTTATTTCTCATCTTTAAAATCACCAAATATTTTTAAAAATTAAATCATTCTTTGCTCTAAAATTTGTATATTTTGTGTCAAAATGCCTAATGTTAAGCGTTTGTAGACTTTAGGGTCCAATGTGTATTGCCATCACCCAGTGGCGGCTGGTGAAATTTCAGGTAGTCATATCTTAATAACCAGACATGGAACCAAAACCAAACATTAGTATATATATATTGTACTGTGGCTATATAGAGAACTTCGGTAGAAGAACGATTTTGCAGTTTGCGAAAAAAAGTTAAAGTTACAGCAGTTTAAAAATTAATATTTATTTGTGATACATTATAAAAATTTCAAACTGCTGTAACTTTCACAAAAATTAATTTTTTTTAATAAAATCTGAAACATATCGGTAGAATTATGTCTAGTTTATGAAAAAAAATGTTTCTTGAAATTTAAACAAGCCAATTTGGAAATCTTGGGTGAGGCCCACGTTTTTTTTTAACTTTTTTTCGCAAACTGCAAAATCGTTCTCCTTCTACTGAAGTTCTATATACAGTATAAATATACTAAAGTTTGGTATGGGTCCCATGTCTGGTTATTAAGATATGACATACCTGAAATTCCACCAGCCGCCACTGCCATCAGCACCATATATCTAAGAACATGTGCCAGAAAAAGATTGCAATTATATCAGGGTATTAATTAATGTATTAAATAATAATCTGAAATACATTTTTTGTCAGATCTGAGTCATTGAGAATGCCAAAAGTAAAAAGTCTTTGGCTGGTCTCAAAGAGCAACAACTGTCGACAATAATACTTAATGGTGTAGTCACATAGCTATTTTCCTCTTAATTTGATCTCAACAGGAAATCTGTCGCATTGTGGCCACGTTAGTTTATATTTATCTTCCAGAATCAAGTTGATCACTGTGGTTAATTGTAATTGTGTTCATAGAAAAAGTTATATGTTAACTCTGCTATATTTATCTACGGTTGATGTTAACAAAATTTGTTGCAATTGGCAACTGATATTAAAATTCTATAATTTTATTAAAAAAAAAACAATACTTCAATTCTTAGAACTTTTATTTTCACAAGATTTTAGAATTAATAATAAATTAGCAATTATGACTCTTGCACATATTTCTTAAATATAAACTTTTCCTGAACCTGAATAATAAATTGCTCTTTTTATTTAAAAATCCATTTTTAAGTAACTATTGAAAATTAAATTTCCTAAATTAAAACTTTATTAATAAATTGATATTTAATGGATATTGTTGCCCTTCGAGAAATTAGTTTCTAAGAAGTCATTCCGAAAAGATTCAGTTTCAGCAAACTTTGAATGGGTAGCTTAATAATATTGCAATGCAAAGTTTTCAAGTTTATATTTATTTGCATTTGCTAAATTCGAAATATCTTTTTGTGTATTTCATCAATATTTGTAAAAAAATATTGGTCCATTTAAGAAGTAATCAAATTATGGATTAAATATATTACATTTCTATCTCAAATATGTAAAGTTGGAATAATAATTTTCTTAATAGCAGTAAAATTTATTTTGGAAATATTGTACAGGGTGTCCCATAATGATGTGAACTCCTTTGGAGGGTGTGTTCCTTAGGTCATTTTTTTTGGGGGGGGGGCTACTTTCTATAAAATTTTTTGATTTGAGCCCTCCCTTACAAGAAAAGGGCTTCCAAAAAATTGAAAAAATTTCGGTTTTTATTTTTTTATCAAAAACAGTTAAACTTATAAGTCTGAAAATCAGTGAATACATTTATTTAAGTGACATTGTTGAATACGATTTTTATTTTTACCAAATGTCTACAAGGGTGGCACCAACCTGTGGTTTTTTTTTAATTAGCTTTTTATCTAAACGTTTCTCGATATGAAAAAATTACAGTAAATAAAACAATCAATTTACAAAATTTTCCCCCTCTTAGTATTTTTATGCACACGCGTTTTCTTTTAAAAAAATAAAATCCACATGCGTACATATCCTCGGATGTGGAATATGCAAGCAAAATAATTCATATGAAATGTGGTTAATGTGGATTGTCATTAACAATTAATGTCAGATATCTACCACCAAATTAGTTATTCTTTCCTGTTAATTTCTATTGCAATTATGAATTTTCAATATTTCTAACAAAATCAAAAATTCCCGTCAGGTATTGCGTAGTGTAAATTTAAATTTTTTACGAAGACTTCAGTTATGTGACCGACATCTGGGAAGCCATTTTGAACACCACATGTAAACATTTAATAAAATTAAATTAGGCCTGTAGCCTCATTTCTATGCATTTACAACAACAAATATTAGTCAGTGTTCGTTATCGACTGCCACATTTGAGAAAAAAAAAATGAAAACCGAAATTTTTTCAATTTTTTGGAAACCCTTATCTTGTAAGGGAGGGCTCAAATCGAAAAATTTTATAGAAAGTACCCCCCCCCCCCAAAAAAAAAATGACACAAGGAACACACCCTCCAAAGGAGCGCACATTATTATGGGACACCTTGTATAACACTTTTTAAACAACTGCCAATTGCTAATATGAATCGTATCCTACACAATATATTACTGATATTGAATAAAAGCATTCATCCATCTTAAAAAACTATATAAAAAATGTTCAATTTATTATAAAAGACAACTATCTTTTATACACATCAGATTTGTACACTATTCGATAAATTGTATAATAGCATTGATTTTATTAGAGCAAATATCTAGAATAAATTTATAATTATATTTAAAAAATATTTAATGTAATAAATAAATACAGTACTATCAGTCATTTTGTTTTAGTTTATAAACATGTTTTGAACTTATGCATAATTATATTTTGTTGCTTTTAACAGTACAATTCACAACATTTTACAGAACTATTATATGATCACAACATAAACTAATCGTTATTTGAGAATATATAAAAATATAATTTTTAAAATTAAATAAACATCACGATTCTACAAAATATATATAATCAAATTTAGTTCCTAATATAAAAATTAAAATTTTGGTATCAAAAATAAGAAATAATTTTCCTTATTAAAATTTCCACTTTCCAAAAATAAAACATTTTCGTTGATCACATATGGTAATTTTTTTTTAATTTTTGCTTGATCTTATTTTAAAAATATGTTTCAAAATGCATATGTTGTATAAATTTAAACCCATAACAGCTAAATAAAAAAATATATATATAAAACATCGTCAGCGTGCATATTTATAAATATTATAAATGTATAATTAACTTATTGCTATACTTATAAATAATATATGAACCTAAAGATATGTGAAAAAATGTTACATTCTTCTTTCGAATATCACAAGTTATAAAAAATTACAGCATAATTCATTATTATCTATTATGACTACCAGTGTAGTTTATTATGGAACAACTGCTAAAAGTGATACAGTGATGCATCGATAATCCAGATCAATTAAAACCATAGCAATCCAGATCTTTGAAGAATGAGATAATCTGAATATATAATATTATGTAATGATATACCGAAATAAGTACTTATTAAAAAACTAATATTCAAATTTTTATTAATATAAAACAAAAATATAGTTTTTATATCCAAGTAAATAATACAATACAGAAGTTTCATATTTAGTTCCATTTTTATTGAATTTTGTTGTTTTATTCAACCGTATTCAATAAAATATTATAAACATTTTTAGTATTGAAATAAAAGTGGCAACCACTGTAGAACTTCATATAGGTACTGTTCAGTTTGACATTTTGACTTCTTAACCACAGACTTCGGTAGTGTATTAATTTGTATAAAACAAGTGATTTGATAGTTGCTAAATGTGAATTAATACTAACAGAACTTTATTACTTTCAAAAAGTTTCTATCCATTTATTCACCCTTTATTTACAGGTGTGGAAACAGATGTAACCTTTTTCAAAAATTATAACACACGTTTCTGTCGAAGGATGAATCTAACTTTCAAAGGTCATTCAACTTTTTATAATTTAGAAATGAATTGTCTGTCGCTAATTCTCAACTGACAATAATTGTCACTACTATTTCCTGTTAGTTGTAATTCTTACTATTTTCAAAATCACTGTGATGACTTTTGGGCATCAAGTCGATTCTCTGTGTTACTTAATATAGCATGTATAAAATATTTCAGAAGCCTTAATCAAATCTATACCGAGACCAAAGACTAATATACAAATAATAATAAAACACTTAAGACATATTTTGTAAATATTTATTTATTTTTTATCTCAATAATATATTTATCAATAATTTTAATTCACCATTCCAAATATTTTCAATTTTATTATTTGACCTAAAAATTATAAATTATCGATCCATCCAGCTTGGTTGAGTAAAGCTCTTTTAAAAAAATTAACAGTGAAATATCTTATTTATATATAATCTCTGAGACTCGCTCTTAATGAGTGACAAAAAATTATCACAGTAATGTAAGAAAATTGTTTTTCACTTCAATTGGATAAATACAATCATGTTGTTAATTTCCACTTCACTATATTCTGTAATAGTCCACGCTGCTATAATAGTCCCTATGAATATCATTTTGAAAATTGATAATTTTGTGTTGGTAAAATGGCAATAAAAAATTTTATGTGTCTAGCTTATAATAGTTTATCATATATTAATACCTATTTAATTTTTGTTATTGTTGAGATATGTTCGACTAAATAATGAAATAATAAATCTTGAATTAATAATTTCATTTGTTTTATTACACTTTGTCTACTAAACCACAAAAAAAAATGTTAATATGAAATAAATCCGAGTAAACATTCAAATAAAAAAAAACATAAATCTAATAGATTTTTCTTTTGAGAAAAGTGCTATTATATGTACTCTGGAAATTAATAAATCCACGTTGTTAGGTTTTTTTAATTAACATTATGCATTTAAATAACTGGTTGTCTAATATTTGCACAGTAATTGAAAATGTATATTGACTTAAAAAATGATTGAAGAAATATGGTACATAATTTTTTAATTATAGAATATACCTTATAATCTCACATTATATCAAAAATTAAATATGCATTATTGTCATATACAAAACAATTGATGACACATAATATAGATCTAATATTAAAACAATTTTTTTTAATACTACACACAATTGATAAAATTAAAAATGTATACAGTAATTCAGAACTTTTCTAAAAGAATTTGGGAATAGATACGTCATGAAAAATGGAGTCAATATCGTAAATTTTTTTTTCTAAAATCCATATAGTTTCCGAGTAAAAATTTATTGAAATTGTAGTATTTTCAACCTTTACATGGCACGTCTACTGTAGTATTAAGCCAGGCAATTCCAAATTGAAATCCGATTACTTTTTGTAGGCATTAAATGTTCTTGTGATACGAGACTTTACATTAGTTTTTCAAGTATCAATGGCTTATGTGTATATACTCGCATCAAGAACTCAGAAGTCTTACGTCACGGCTGACGTTACACATTTGTTTTTATTGTCAACGTAATTTTTGATATTTGGTCGCATTAAAAACAATTATTTTTTGCAATATATAATGCAAACTTGTAGTGTAGTATATAGATTTATTACTATCAGTTGCAGTTTCTTAAATATTTTGATGAAAATATTAATGAATTATTCATTTGTTCGTATGACGTAAGTCGTCTGGAATATTTGTCGCGAGTATAGCAACTTGGAATTGATAGATATCGTTTTTACTTGTGATGAACTGAAAATACTTTAGTAGGACGATTTCCTGGTAAACATGTGCCAAATGCAGCTACTTTTAACGTGATGTGCAGTGAGTGCAAGTGTATGCAACGTGAGGGAAACCTGAAACCGAATCGTGGAAGAGATTTAGATCCAGGACGTCCACAGCTTATTGCATCAGTGTGGAGTATCACACACAAGGTTCAATTATATCCGTAATGTACAGCATATCCAAGCATTAATACCAACGGATTAGACAAGGAGGACTAGTCCCATGGCCGCCACGATCTCCCGACTTTAAATCATTTAGACGTCTTTTTGTTGAAATATTTAAAAAATAAAGTGTATCGTACCAAAGTGGATAGGTACATACTATTGAAAATTTACGCAAACGTATTATAGTTGCTGCCAATAATTTACGAGTTCAAAACGGACAAGAAGCAGTTAAATTTGCTATATAAAATTGGTGTTATAAAATGTTATTTATTTGTTTCGTTGAGTATTTCTTTCCATTATTTGTCCGGTTGTAGATTGCATGCTTTGTCGCCTTATCAGGTTTTACAGTGGATCAGTTTCCAGTGCCATGCAGAAGTGTATTTTTAAATCATTTTCAAACTGCTCTTTTTGATTTTCTTTTACAAAATTGTATTTGTAAAAGACCCCTGTACTAAAAAATTTTTTTTTAGATAAGTTCTGAATCTCCCTGTATAGAGGATGTAACTAAAATGCTTGGACAAATTTTAAAACTTTCTACACTACACAAAACAGTTCCTACACATGTCTGAAAATACTTTTGGTAGATAAACATAAGGGTTTATTATAAGATTCTACTCGTGGTGTTGACACAAGGAATTAATTATTTATTTTTTCTTTCAGTATGTCAGAAATATCCAATTAAAATAAAAAAGTAGAAATCTGTTTATTAGGATTGTGGAAACAAATTTGAGAAAATTTTACAGAATTAGGTACTTAATATCGATTTATAGTGTGTACATTGTGTGGCAACAGGTTTCAAAATTTTCTTGTTTATCAATTTTAGAAATATAAAATTTGTGACACAGGTTGCTTAACGAAAATTGTTTATTTTTATTACTCCTTTCAAGGCACATACTTATTTCAGAAACACCCTGTATAAGATTCACTATCAGATAAGTTACTGATTTTTACCCACAAATTTTGACTTTTATAGGCCGCCAGGATCTTGAGAGCATTGCAATCAATTTGCTCATTTTTGATAAACATTCATCTTTATTTATTATATACAGGGTGTTCGATGAAGAATGGGACAAACCTTATCACTAGATTCTACGAAGAAAATTAATAGTGAAATGTCATATACAATGTTGCTTATAAATGCTTAGTTTTCGAGATATAGGGTGCTGAAGTTGACAAAATAAAAACAAATTTCAGGCATATCTTGGAGATACATTGAAGGATTTTTTTTTTTCTAATTTGATATAAGGAGTTTTAACGGAGACCTACTTCATTTGCTGCAATTCTATATTTTGCAATAAAAAAAGCTGGTTGCCATTAAAAAAAAGGTCCCTCTCCCGCCGCCACTGGTTATATTTTTGAGAATTATACTTTACCAAAGTTCAAGTCCCAAAAAAATATATCACACAATGTTCTGCATGTAGTTGAAGTAATCATACTATTTCAAGCATAAGTATTTATCAAAATATTTTTTGTTCTTCACTAAAATCATGAGAATCTCCACCTTCATTATTGTTTTTTTCTTCTATTTTTTAAAAATTTATTTGCCATGAACTATTTTCTTATAATACACATTTTGAACTTAAATAATGGTTTGGCAACTTTAAAACAACTTATTTTCATGAACTACTTGATTGTCTTTTTGTATTTATTTTTTTGAAAATGTTTATATCTTTTAGAAAGATAAAACCAGCAAAATATTTTTCCAATAAGAGTATTCAATCTTATAGACAATGAAAACATTGAAGTATGTTCATGAGAAAACAATTATCGATAATGTCATAATCCTTATTTTAGAAATTCTAAAAAGAATATTTCAGTGGCAGTATGCGAAGTACTGAACACCTAACACGAAAATAACACTTGCAGTGGATTTTGACATGCCAATTCTGTGATACTTCTTTCTCATGCATTGTATAAAATTTGTAGTTAAGTTCAGGGAAGGCATTTTCGATAATAATTATTATCCCTTTTTTTTGTATCTATTAACTTATAATATATAATAATATTTAATTTATTATATATAATAAATTATGCAATAAATATGTATTTTTATCTAAAAAAACAAACAGAAGACATTTTTATATTGAAATGTAAATTACAAAATTTATGATAGGTATAAAATGATTTTAAGTGGTACGTACAACTGGTAATTTTAAGTAAAGAGGTCCACTACTGGAATATTTTTGGGGCAACATAGACCGTACTTAGTCCAATTTGAGACCATAAATTAAATTTTTCATCAAGTTTGAAATATCACATACAGAGTGAAAACTGGTAGATGTTTTTTTATGAAAACACTGTATAAACATACTTCTAATGCAAGGATTTAATTACATATATTTACATTAACTTTTTATAAGTTTTTACAATGAAACATTTTCTTTTTAATTTTATAATAGGTCGTGTAAAACAGAATTATAAACATCAGTATAGATTGTTTGTTCAATCGTTTCACAATATGAAAAATTGAGCAAAAAACTTTATATCAAATATATAGTGTATTTGTTGATAATATTTCTTTTGCACTTATTTTAAAGCTATTAGTACATGTAATGTTCTCTATGAGGCAATTTTATAATTCAAACTTCACTACATTTTTAACAAACGTTAGACATTTAAATATAAAAATAAAAAAAATTAAGAATTACTAAGCCTAAATACCTACCTTCATATTAAGCTAAAATACAGAAAATTTATTTGTGAAATTATACCTAAAAAGACGACTGTATGTGTCAGCCAGTACGATTTTGATTGAAACTGCTTATTGCCATCTTTCAAATTCTGTCCGTTTTCATTTATTTTCAATTTTTTTGAACACATTAATAAAAACCCACCCACTCAGCCTTCCATAAAGTAAACAAAATGGTAATTTTCAATGAAAGATGTTCAATACCCAACTATTATTTTAGTTGCAGTAGTAGGGCCATAATATAAAAATGTTTTTTATATTTAAAAAAATATAATTTATTAACAATAAAAACAACGAAAATTAAATACTCTGTCGAATACTATGAAAAGAATAATATATTTAATTTACTTTCAATGTATATAATATTTATTGGTGGAAATTTTAATATGGAAATATTAAATATATAAATCCCTAAAAATTCTATTTAAAAGATACTTATGAATATAAGTAGTGATAGTAGTATATCAGAAAGATTTTTAAAAAATCGTGTCTATCTATAAGATAAAATTAATAATTGAAATAACCTATTAAATTAATTATCAATTTAAAAATTTGTTATTTGCAAGCGAAATATCTAGAATATCCTTCATACTCTTCTACAAAATATAATGTTAACAAAGAATATGACGTCTCTAGACAGATCGCTTACAAGCCTAATTACCACACTTTCAAATATTACTGATTAAATTAATGGGCGTTTGACAATAGGGACACTCATTCTGTGTACTGGCGCATGTATCACACAATACAAAATGATTACAATTTAAGGTTACTGTTCTATTTCGTTCCTCACAAACCATACATTTTGATGCTGTTTCCCTATAAAGAACTTTCTCGATTTCTTCCAAATCTTGCCTAAGTTGAGCATGAATATTTTTTAATACACTTAAAGATAATTTACTTAATTCAGACACTTTTGTTATACTGCGTATGTGAGGACCACCTTGTAAAGATTCATATTCTTGCTTTAGAGCATTATATTGTGATAATGTTTCATTAAATTTACTTTCTGTTTGTTGAGTTTTCCTAGCTGCCTCTTCTGCTTCTCTTTGCCATACATCACAAGCGGTACGAGCTTGTTGAAGCCTATCCTCCCAGTTATTCAACTGAATTCTACAACTTGCTAACTCCTCACGTAACCTAGAATTACAAATATGTTCAAATTATATTTGGGGCTTCATAAATATCTTTACTAGTAAATGGTTATTTTTATTAATGAAATAATAATGTCATAATCTCTCTTCAATAATGTCATAAACTCGAATGCAGGTTAGGAAATCTATTGCTCAAATACAACCATACCATGCTGCCCAATTGAAGACCTTTCTTCCATTTCTAAGAATGTTTTTTGTCAAAATTGTTAATTCTTACATGTAAGATGCCACTCCTTCTCATTCCACACAATCGATTAACGTTTCGAAAATGAGAAATTAATTCTGATTAAAGCTTTTTCTATTGTCATGCATATTTTTAAGGCCTATTTTTCTCTTTTTTTCGAGTAATTAAAGAGTCATCATTAAAAATGGATGAATGGATCCTTAGAAACGCTATTTTTGTGAAAGTAATACTTTTCTGCTATAGCACTTTCCTTCCCCCCTCTATTTTGGAATAGATAGGACAAATTGTAGCTACCTCAAAATGTTTCAAAACTTATATTTACCTTGTAAAAGTCTCTAAAAGGTTTCTGGTCTCTGTAATTTGAAAATATCGCAATATGTATATTCAATTATCGCAATTCAAATGGCCATTATTTGACAAATATTTTTGAAACATGAACACATGATCAAAATAAATAATAGAACATCAAATTGATTTCTACACGTACAGAGTGTCTCAAACTCGATAGTATGAGCCTACTGTGATGATATGATACATATAAATAAAATTTGGGACACATGTTGCTAAATGGGATGAGGTAAGCTCCATTTTCAATCGAAAGTATTTTCTGGGATTTGACAGAAATGACTAATGACGTCATCAATTATATTTTATCCAGAAACATACCCAAATATTTTTCCTGTTAAAAAGCTTCTTTTTTTTCTAATAAATTTGTATTAAAGATATTTTTCTGTACTACTTCCCATTTAAAAGTTATAAGCAATATCGTCCTAATGAGTCTCAAAAAAAAATACCACCTACAAATTATATTAGCGATGGAAGGATCAAATAGCCGTTGAAAAATAATTGAATGTTCATTGTTTAAAGTGCATAAATGTCGTTAAGAATAAATAAAAGGATTAAACTCAATAATAGGCAATTTGCATATTTTTTTATTTTATTATCAAAAATGAGTACTCTGTTAGTATTATGTCATTCTCTGCAGAAATAAAGCGGTAATAAATTAATAGATTTCCCCAACCACAAAAACGCGAGAAATACAAATGGCGATTATGTGACGTCACAATATATGAACACGGCGTGTTGTTTTATATGCCGTGACATGAATGTCAAAATCGAATTGTCAAAGTCAAATTATTATTTGTTTTGTTGGTGTGCATTGTGTATAATATCCATATAATTATAGTAAATAATGGCAACAGAGAGTGGATTTGTTCAAGGACAATCAGATTACCTGCCCAAAATTGACTCATTGTCAATGTTTTCGTTTCTGGGATCCAAATTTATGTTGAATAATTTCAAGTCATCTGCGTTTTGCATCACTTTGTTGCTCAGGTACCATTTTCCCCTGACAGTTAAAATTATGAGGTATTACACCTTATTTCAGTTGTAGTCTTTGTATATTCCCATTTAATTTGTGATGTCAATAATTCTCCATATCTTCTTCCAACTATTAGTTTTAAAACACACATCATCTTTATAATCTCTGAATAAAGTGAAATATGACTTACGATGAAACAATTCTCGCAACAATATAACGTCGTTGTGTTCGATAGTGTTGCATTCTCTTTTTCCTCTCTATTCATTGAAATGTACCATTTCTTACGCATTTTCTCATTTTTAAGAACTGAGAAGAATATTTTTTCCGGGGTGGTTACTGTAGTTTTTTGCACTTTGGTACCACACAATACTTATAGAATTTGTGTTTTATCGGTTTCATCCCATTCGGCAATCCAAAACTTATAATGATGGACTGGACACCGGACACCACACAAAGACCACAAAGTTTGACGCTAACAACAGATTACAGATTACGGAACGAGTTCGCTAACCGACTTAACTAAACTTGCGTCGATTTGACAATTTGACATGTGTCACCTTGGACGTTTCCATATACTGCGACGTGAACCAAACAGAATGTTGTTTCCAAACCCATGACTATATTTGAATAAATTGCTATATAAAATAATTAATTATGAAAAATATAAGAACAATTTTACATAATTAGCAAGATATTCTTGTTAAGTACTTAATATACAGGGTGTTCCAGGATGATGGTCAAATATTTTACCAGTGTATTCCACAAGTCATTTCACGGGGGATCTTCATATGAAATTTTTCAATTTGGATCCTTATTGTTGAGATATTCGAGACTCAAAATGGCGGAGTCTTATTTTTCCTTAAAAACGGCTACACTTCGAAACTTCAATTTTGGTACACATTATCAGCTAGTCAAAAGCTATTTTGAGATGGTGTCTATTCCTTGGCTCATGTTTCTAGGGAGCGGTAATAAGCAACCCCTAGATATTTATTTCTTTTAGAACTTTTTCCTACAATGGCCGATTTCAACAAAACT
This sequence comes from Monochamus saltuarius, assembly GCA_025584915.1. Taxonomy (NCBI): domain Eukaryota; kingdom Metazoa; phylum Arthropoda; class Insecta; order Coleoptera; family Cerambycidae; genus Monochamus; species Monochamus saltuarius. The sequence continues at coordinate 33,596,656 of CM046727.1, forward strand.
ATTTTTATTTTTTTCCGCGTAAACTGTTGGCTGTATGAAAAAATTACAAGACGAAAAAAAGTAGTATAATTATATGTAGTATTTAAAAAGTTTTGTTGAAATTGGCCATTGCAGGAAAAAGTTCTGAAAGAAATAAATCTAGGGGTTGCTTATTACCGCCCTCTAGAAACATGAGCCAAGGAATAGACACCACCTCAAAATAGCCTTTGACTAGCTGATAATGTGTACCAAGTGTGATTTATCTAAATTCAATTCTCGGCTAACCTAACGCATACAATTTCGTGGATTTTGTTTGAAATACTGTAACAGTCTAACTGTATTAACATTGTTTCTTACCCTTCGGTCAATTATTTGATTCTTCCGAACAGAAAATGCACCTTTATTTCATCGCAAGGTTGCCTCCAATCTTGTAAAGGTTCTATGATCAGGAATGAGTTGCTCTGGAGACCTGGTTCGATATAACTACAGCTCTTCTTTAATTTTTTTTGTGAATCGCCGTAAATTAGCAACATTTCAACTTTTTCTCAATGAGAAAACCTTTTGTAAGCACAAAAGTTATACGATTGACGTTTGTATTGAGAAATGACAAGTATTCATTAGTTTCCAACGACTACTTGATCCTTCCACCGCTAATGTGATTTTTAGGTGGTATTTCATTTGAGACTCTTTAGGACGATATTGCTTATAACTTTTAAACGGGAAGTAATACATAAAAATGTCTCTAATAAAAGTTTATTAGAAAAAAAAGAGAGCTTTTTAACAGGAAACAAATTTGGGAATATTTCTGGAAAAATAAAATTGATGACGTCATTAGTCATTTCTCTCAAATCCCAAAAATAATACTTTCAATTGAAAATGGAGCTTTCCTCATCATCCCATTAACACTATGTACCCCAAATTTTATTTAATTTTTTTGCATCCTCACAGTAGGTCCATACTGTCGAGTTTTGAGACTCCCTGTATAATTAGTGTAGACAATGAATGCACATGTCCTATTTGATATACACCTAATTAATTTTAATATTGTAGAAGTCACAACTATTTTTAATAGGTGTGTTGTACCGTAGGTTTTACTAGATGAACATTTTCCCTCTTGAAAGCTAAGCTGAGAGTCATAATTAAACTAATAAATATCACATTGATTTAGGCTTAAAGATACTGAAGTGTGATATTCAGTTAAATTTCAATTTAGTTATAACAAGTACATTATATGTCCATTGAGAAGTTTAATGTTACTTGAGTCTTTTACAGTATCAACCAATTACTTGGCACAAAAACTGATCATGAATAGACATTACTATATGTACAGTGGCATAAACCGAAAAATTAATGTTTTTTTTTTTTGTTTGTTTAATATTGATAAATCTTTTCTCACTACTGAACCTGCCATTTGCAGTTTTCTCTATAAGTGTTTCTTGTAAATTTAGAATTACACTTTTCTTATTAAATTAATTTCTTAATATAACGTGCATTATTTGAAACACCAATGCACTCTACTCAAAAGCCAAATCTGTCCAGTCGTTCACTTTTCGGTTTCCGCCATTGTACCTACATAATTCAATTAAAAATGATTGAGAGTTAAACTCTAACGGACATCACAGATTTATTCTTAGATAGTAGTGCATATTGTTTTTTTAGAATAGCTAGATGGAAGCACCCTCTAGCAACCAGGCGGCAGACCTGACCCTGCTGCATTTTGCTGCACAGTGATGCCACTGTAACCCTCTATACGCCTTTATTCTTATGTACTAAAGGTAAAATGAAACACTCTAATTAAATTTTAAACTATTCCAATTTAAAAACATAACTAAACAATTATATGTTATACTTAACATTAATATATATTCATTTCTTGTGAATAACTAATGTGACATGTATTACTTATTACCAAATTGACCAATGTCACAACTAACAGAATAATTATAATAATATTTTACGTATCATTTGCCAAATGTATTATTTTGATAGTTGTGGAAAATTAGTGTGCAACTGGCACCCAATATTTATCTGATTGTTAGTAGACATAAAAAAATTAATTTTAGGCATAGAAAAAAATTATTATATACTTAAGCTCTAGAAAAATAAATATTAATATTACATACCTTACAACTTCCAAATTACTATTTATGCTTGGCGACATACTAAAGTTGTTGTGATTCCTTGAACTAGGAGATATACTCTGAGATTGGAAGTCAAAAAAACTTGGATAGTTGTTGACCTTTGAGGCACTACTACTCAACTGCATTTGTGAATTTAAAAAATCAATATGGTCCGACTGTGAAAACCTAGTTGCTGAAAGAAATGGTTGTAACGGACTATTACTAGTAGGGCTAAAACCACTTAGGCCTGATCTTGTAGAATTCGGAATGTTAACTGGAGCCGAACTTCCCAGTAATCCAGCTGAGGATGCCAATCCTACGGATATTGAATTTGAAACTGTTGGAGAATCCGCATCTATATCCCTATCTAAAGCTCCTGATAGAGTTAATGAATCTTCTAAATTTAATTCATCTAACGCATTTCCTGCAAATAAATGAGAACGTTCATTCACTCATAATGTACCTATAAGGAAAACATTTGATTTGTATCTAGATCTAGGGGTTGTCCACCATGATAAGTTTAAAAAAATATATTGAGATTAATTTCGTAAATATGAAACTAATAACCATTTAAATGACTGAATGAATTTTAACTAATAGTTATTTATGCAACAAGTACAAAAAGTAAGTGTTTATTGCACACGACGTGAAATTGTCCAACGAGGCCATAAGGCCGAGTAGGACAACACAAAAATGTTTTGTAGTTCAATTTTTTTAATTCCATAAGGTAAATAGTATGTTTTTTTTTGTATATACAGAGTGTTAGATAATCTAACCAAACTTCACGGACAGATTCTCTCAATGACAATAGTTGATACATAATTTTTTATTCAAAGTTTAATAAGGGAGTTATAGGATGTTCCAATTTTTTGTTTTGACAACTTACGTCATAAAATGTTGTTGCTAAGGAACTGTAATGGTTTATGACAATAAATAGTTAAAAGTGGTACTTACTTGGTTTGTAGTTTTATTGTAGTAACTAGTGTGTTTATTGTTTAATATTGATAATAAAGTTAATCATGTTTAATAACTAATTATCTCAAGGCCTGTCAGTGTTAGGAACACTTTACTGGAATACTTTTTTGTCAAAAAATTATCAGAAATTCTAAAAATATATTAAAATTGTAAAAGTCAGTGGTGGGTACTTTTTAAGAAAAAAAATATATACCCTGCCCATCCAATTATATCGCTGGAGTATAATTTTAAATTAATTAGTGCATAGATAAATAGTTCATATTAGAAAAATATCACTGCTGAACTATTGTCAAATAATGTTTTTCTATTTTTAAATTATGAAAACATTATTTTTTAAAATATAGTAACACCTTGTACCTTCTTTATCAAAACTTTGAATCAAAAATTGCAATGTCATACAGGGTGTCCGGAACATGAGTGCCTTATTTTTGCCATATGATAAGCTGTACCAAACAAAACATATTTGACTTAACAATTGTTTTTCTTTGACCAACGGTAACAGAATTATGACAGCAAACAGGTCTTGAATATGTGACAATGTGGCTCACATACAGGATTGTTATGTATTTATACATAATAATTACAAATAGGTACACCTAATCATAGGTACTTACTGTGAATGGTTTTCTTAGAACTCTTTGCAGAACACAGAATAATAGTTACGAGTTTTTACTGTATTAGAAAGGTATTTTAAGGTAATATACAGGCTGTATCACATAAGAGGGCCACTCTCATGTATCTCGCTTAATATGCGAGACACGTCAAAAATCTTTAATTGTTTTTTGTTGCGTTTTTGGAGGCCTTTATGTAAAAACAAATTTGAGATCCATGGCCAACTTTATGAGTAATAACAAAAAAACCTGTAAAGTGCCCAAACTTTAAGGCTGTCTAACTTTTTTATTTTAAGAGATAGAGAAAACTTATTGGTAATAAATTTTTATTGCAAAATTGATATCTTCCACCTAATATGAACAGATTTTTGAAATATCGTATGTGGTTTGCTGCGCCCTCTAGGCGGATAAAAATATTTTTTATTGAAGCAGGCTATGACCACAAAAAATTGCCTGTTTTTTCGTCTTTCATGCAATATACTACATGTTGCCCTTATCTTTCGTGTTTATTAAATTTTTTTCAATTTTAGTTAAAAAAAAATGTACTTAAATATTTTCGTGTTGCTCAAGATAATGTAGAACCTGTTTTAAAGACGCCAACTGCAAAAAAATAATAAACAGAATGTACTTTTTTATGCAAAATACAGATTTTCTTATAATATTATTTTATTGATTTTCACATTAGAAGCAATTGGGTCTTTAAAATTATTTTGACACAGACAATGTAATAAAATAATATAAGAAAATCTGTATTTTGCATAAAAAAAGTACATTCTGTTTATTATTTTTTTGCAATTGGCGTCTTTAAAACAGGTTCTACATTATCTTGAGCAACACGAAAATATTTAGGTACCTACATTTTTTTTTAACTAAAATTGAAAAAAATGTAATAAATACGAAAGATAAGGGCAACATGTAGTATATTGCATGAAAGACGAAAAAACAGGCAATTTTTTGTGGTCATAGCCTGCTTCAATAAAAACATTTTTTATCCGCCTAGAGGGCGCAGCAAACCACATACAATATTTCAATCTGTTTGTTTTTACGAGCATAAAGGCCTCCAAAAATGCAACAAAAAACAATTAAAGATTTTTGACGTGTCTCGCATATTAAGCGAGATACATGGGAGTGGCCCTCTTATGTGATACAGCCTGTATATCAAATCTACAATTCCTATCAATGAACTCATATGTATGCTCTCTAATACGAAACATCTAGGTATGCTAATGAACAATTCCACAGACAAAGCTCTATTCAATAATTATCTAAAAAAAATTAATCTAGCTAAATTTACTATCCAGGTTTAATGAAAACATTCTATAAATATCTAAGTTCACTTTTTAAAATGTGGGAACTCGAAAATTCAACCACAATAGATGAGATCTGACCTATTTCTGCATTTTTAGGATTGCTTCTTCAGGTGGCCTCCTTTAAGTTGAGTCAAATATTTAACTATAAAAAATATCAATAAATTAAAATTATTTGAAATTAAATATTGACAATGTCAAAAGTGATTAACCTGTCAATGAATGTAAACATGATAACGACCTAGATGTTTGGTATCAGAGAGCGTACATATGACTTCATTGATAGAAATTGTAAGAGATTTGCTATATACAGAGAGATCCAGAATGATTGAAGCTGACGTCACACGTAAATGTTACCAAAGATATTAAAATTTACTTCCATTTCACAATTATGATCAAAATGACTTTCCGTTTTCATCGATTTTCGCAACTGACGCCAACCACAAACAGTGAAAATAATAGAAGAGCGGCACACAAAATATTTGTAGGTAGTGACTGCTTCAATCATTCTGGATCTCTCGGTATTAGCTTAAAATACCTTTCTAATACAGTAAAAAATGTTACAAAAGCTAATAATAAAGAATATATGGGAAGATATTGTGGATGTAATTCAACGCTGGTTGGGGCTTTAGTCCCCAGAGTAGTTAGTTTCACACAATATTGTTAATACCTAAAAATATATAATATTATGGTGAGCCTGTTCCTTGAAAAGAGCCGAAGTGCCACCTCTATTCCACACCCATTATCTGTAGCATGCCAGCATTCAAATCTAAGTTCACCTCCTTTACTCGTAATAAGTTTAGTCCGAGTATGACATTGTCAGATATATCTGCTACCAGGGCTCTATGTTTGAACTTGACGTTTCCTAATTCTACTTCAAGCTCGCATTCCCCCTTGACTGGCAGTTGTTGTCCATTGGCTGTTGTAAGGACGTAACGTTTAGCAGGGTTCTTAATACGCCAATCACCAATAATATCCGGGCGTACAATAGTTCTTGCTGCTCCAGTGTCGATTAACATAGGGAACACACGACCAAAAATAATGCCCTCTACTAACAAGGAGTCAGAGTCCTGGAGAAGTGACAACGTAATTTCTTCTCGTGTGGCATGGTAGGAGAACGTAGCCGGATTTTGCCCCATCAAGCCGGCTGAACCTAGTTTTCCTATGTAGTTGTCTTCTGGGAGCTGCACTTTTGCTGATCTGCGGCTGGGGCCCTACACTGTCTCTTCAGATGTCCCGTCTGTCCACAATTCCAACATTGAAGAGAGCGATCTCTTCGACTACCAGGTTCTCTCTTCAGCTTGACAGCTGGGCTGAGTTTATCAATGACCTCCTTTAATGTTTTGATTATGTCTCCATTTCCCATATTATCGCTGTTATCACTGATGGCCCGAACTTTAACATGTCTACCGGATGCCATCTTTGCTGCCTCGAATTCCACTGCATGCGAAAGAGCGTCGTTCAACGTTTTAGGTCTGGCGAGTCGTAGTGCCTGCTGGGTTTCGCAATCTCTTAGACCATTGGTAAACACTTGGATGCAGAGCTGGTCTAAGAATTCGGACGGGGCTGTTGGATAAGCCAATCGAACCAGTCAAGCAACATCTGTCTCAAAATGTTGTAAATTCTCTCCACTCTGTTGGTGACGATTTTTCAATTGTACCTGGTACACTTGCTGCAGGTGCTTATCCCCATATCTCATTTCCATATGCTGTTTTAGAATGTCGTAGTTATTCTGCTGCCCAGCAGGAACTCCTTGTAAGACGTCAAGAGCAAGCAGCTATCAGAGCAGTAGCTTTCTCATAATCAGACCATTCGTTTGCTGCAGTTGCTGCTTCAAACTAACGCAGATAGACATTCCAAGAGACCTTGCCGTCGAATTCAGGAGGCTTTGTTTTCTGAGTTCGGATAACAGATCCGTCAAATTTGATTATGCCCTCCTGTCTTATTTTGTCCAGCTTATTTCGAAGCTCTTCGCAGGTTTCTCTAACCCAGTTTATTTCTTCGTCTATTTCCTTTTTCTGTGTTACCAGTTCTTCACCGATTTCTTTTTTTTGTTCCAACAGTTTCTCATCTACTGTATTTTCTAATTTTTCTAACTTCGTCTGCATTTCGTTTGTCTGAGCTCTCGTTTACTGTTGTATTATCTGTATCTGATCTTCAATTTTATGTTCTTGTTCTTCAAATTTTTCTTGCATTGTCTTTGTTTGGTCTTCCATTTTATGCCCTTGTTCATCTAGCTTCTCTTGCATCGTCTTTGCCTGGTCTTCCATTGTAAGCCCTTGTTCATCTAGTTTCTCTTGCATCGTCTTCGCCTGGTCTTCCATTTTCTGTTGCATTGTCTGTATCTGATCTTTCATTGTATGTCCTTGTTCTTCCAACTTTTCTTGCATCATACTTCCCTGTTCTTGCATTGTTTGCATCATTTCTAATAGTTTTGCCAGTTGTGCATCCATATTGACTTGACTTCTAGTTACAGGCATTCACTCTATTTTCTTTGGAAAGTTCTAGAATGTCCACGATTGTATTTCTAGATATCACCGTTGCCTTCCTCACAATGAAACGAGTGCAGTGATATGCCACACTTGGATCTTTGTCTCACTTCGGTATAAAGTTCTAGAATGTTCGAAATTGTCCTTCGCAAATAACACCGTTCACTTCCTTAAGTCACGACGAGTGCGGTGATATGTCACACTTGGGTCTTTGTCTCACTTCTGTATAAAGTTCTAGAATGTTCGAGATTGTCCTTCGCGAATACCACCGTTCACTTCCTTACGTCACGACGAGTGCGGTGATATGTCACACTTGGGTCTTTGTCTCACTCCCATATAAAGTTCTAGAATGTTCGAGATTGTCCTTCGCGAATACCACCGTTCACTTCCTTACGTCACGAGTGCGGTGATTGTCTCACTTAGGTCCTTGTCTCACTGCCGTGTAAAGTTCTAGAATGTTCGAGATTGTCCTTCGCGAATACCACCGTTCACTTCCTTACTTCACGGCGAGTGCGGTGATATGTCACACTTGGGTCTTTGTCTCACTCCCTTACAAGGTTCCAGAAAGTTCTTCAAACTTCCACTTAAATCCCACTTACGCACAGGGTTCCCGAAATTTCTTCAAACTTCCAGTTAAATCCACTTCCGACACCAAATTGTCACGGATTTCCCAATCCGACTTTTTCTTTTCACCAGAAAAACAATCCGTTAATTAATCACTTATCTTTATTAACTACTCTGTACACTACTGAATATTAATTACAGCTCAACTAAACACTATTTCACTTTTTAATCGCTACCTAAATCACTCTAAACACTCCAATTCAAGACTGTAACACAAGACTAACTAACTCGGCCTTTTATTCTTCTTTTATAGACTCAACGAATATTCCAGGTATCTTCTAGCATCTCTAGATCCATTTCCCGAACGTCTCGAACGCTTCTCGTCTATTCTCCAGTTTTCCAGTTACGCCTCGATACTGCGGTAGTATTTGTTTGTTTACCAGAATCGCGTAGGGGCGATCGGGGCAATTTTGCGTTTCGCGATACCACAATCGTTGATTTAGGTGTGAGTGGGGCAAATTCCGTGACAGTATTGACAACACCTACAAAACCTTTTTATATGTTGGTTATTTAAAAAAAAAAAATGTTGAGTTACTGCTTCGAACAGTAAAATCCACTAATCAACAAATTTTTAGGTACAGAAATCTTTCAAAATATGTATTTTGTTATGTGAAACTAATTGTTAAACAGGGTTCTCAGCAATTTTTCAGAACCAAATTCCCTGACATTTCCAGGTTTTCCCTGACATACTTTTTTAAAATTCCCTGACAAAAAGCATACAAAATATCATGTTTTTTAAAACTTAAACCAAAGTAAAAAGAAGTCAAATGATAAGGCATAAATGAGCCCATTTGATGACAAATAAGTGACATGGATATTTAATTTTATTAGAAATATTTATTTCAGTCATTGCAACAAATATAAATATTTAAGAAATCTAATAGAAATATGTATATAATATATATTTAAGAGATTTAATAGAAATATATATAAACAAACACAACAAAACCAATAAAAATATATTTTACTACTGAGGAAACAGCTATACAAAAACAGCTTTAGCCGCTTTTATGTCATTAAATGTATTCAAATCGGTTCAAAACACTATATTTTTAAATTGAAACAGTAACGCCACACAGGTCGCTTAAACCGTGTTTAAAACGTCCACTGAGCGCTGTTTGAACTCTTTAGATGCTTTGCTAAGGCCTATGCAGTAGTTGCTAGATAGAGATTTCAAAATCGGTGTGATTTAAATTTTCAGATTTTATGTTTAAAATGGTTGATACTTTTATATTTCTTATCTTGTTTATTTAAAAAGTAATTGGTTGTGGATTATTTTATGGACCTCTACAAATTTACGTATTCTTAGACATCTTGAATTACATTACAAACGCATAATCCAATTACTTTTCTCTTCAAATTTCATTAAACCTGTCACTCTCACTAACATGTAGGTAATTATTTGTTTTTGGTTTACAGTTGCTAAAATCAATTCCATATTTTTGTTGCAGATCTCACACATTTCCAAATATTATAGTGTTGTTATAAATAAATTGTATAAACAATAATCAAAAAGTGAGTGTGATGTTAAAGAGAAACAAATATTTAATGACGTTACGTTTTGAAACTATACATTTTCTTGGTGCATTACATAAGTAACGCCACCATTGAATATGTCTTGAAACAGGCCATGAATATGTACAAAAACAGCTATACACTCCAGATATATCTGTTTCTATATCAATCTGGTACGTGATTAAAACAAACAGAAATAGGCAACTGGGTGCGTTCATTAAATAAAGAATTTAGACACAGCATGAGTAGCATTCAGAAATTTTCCTGACGACAATAAAATTCCCTGACTTTTGACAATTATTGGCACTTTCCTGACGCTTTCCTGACAAAGTTCAAATTCCTGACATTTCCAGGTTTTTCAGGTTTTCCTGACGCTGAGAACCCTGTTAAAATGTGGTGTTAGAATAGCAAAATCATCAGTGTCTTACAAATGCTTTTTAAAAGTTATTATATAGAGCGGCCAAATGAAAACAAAACAGATTTTCAGGAACTGCGTCAAGATTGTAAAAAAACGCTTAGACCCATCGATTTTAGATTACTGGTATTTTTGACTCCGCCACTTTCACCCCCAAGCAAGGGTAAGCATCACCCCAAAATATTTAAGGCCTATGATTGAACATCCAGGTTAGCGTAACCGATGGCAGTTAAGTTACAAACTGGGTGGGCATAACTGAGCTCTTAACTGAAATGGAAAGATCGCTATGATCGAATAACCAGTTATCTGTGCCTGTTATTATGGCCAGATAACCTTGTTATGGCAGTTAATTCTTTACCATACGTCACCTGTTATCACTCATATGTCAAAAAATGCCAATTAACGCAATTAAAATTTAAGTCATAGATACTTAAAAGTGGGTACAAATGACAAGAAGATTAGAGCACACAACCCAACGCCAATATGAAGAAATGCTAAATTTCATTAAATGTAAGAAAATATTGTTGGGAGGCAGAGTAAACCCAATATTAAACATAGGTACTTTGGCAAAATTTTGCAGTACATATAAATTTTTAGTGTATGGCCCGCAAATATATCCCCAACAGTGGTGGCAGGTACGTGAAATATTTCATATTAACTTATTGATGCAATTATTTAAATTATTTTAGATTCACGTAGAGCGGAAGCAGAATGTAAAAAGGAAGCGCAGAAAACTTCATCAGGATCAAAAACTAGCAAAAACTGGATGCACATATTCAGTATTTATACACAGCTTACATAGGTAATAAAAAATGTACCTTTAGGCATGTGATCTGTGCTACTGTCCTAATTACAATTTACTACGCCTTGGTGGAGTCAATGTTGCAATATATTATAATTATAGGAGGATAGTATAGGATGCAGCCTACCAGCGTTACCGCAATCCATTAGAAATTATTGTCAAAAACACATAAGTACCTACCTAATAAAAATAATATTTAAAAAAGATAAAATTTATTATTCATACCTACTCTTTATAGAAACTAAATTATTAGCAATAATTAAAAACTAGGTAACAATTTCCATTGTGCCTTCCCTCTATTCATAAATTAATTATTAATAATATTTGTTAATAAAATATATTTCTTTTTGTTTGTTAATATTCATTTAGTTATCACTATCATACTAAGAATACCAATCTTAATTGTATAAAATTGTAATCCTGCTTAGAACAAACTTTAGTTTTTTTTAGGCTGTATTTACTGTCAAACTAGTAATACCGTATTTTACTTATTGCGTAAAACTATGATATGGAAATAAATTGAAACTGAATTGTGCTATAGAAAAATAATAATAAAATTATACATTATATTATATGTCAAATGTCATACGTGAATTACCAGATAATGAATTTCTGACCAATAGAAAGCCTCTGTTACATTTAACGGCAGGTTATTCCAAGCAGTTTTAACTGGGTCACGTGATCGTTTTTAAGTTAAGTAACTGGAAATAAACTTGACAAAAATGTCAATCATACGAATTTCTGATTAACCCACCAGTTACCTTTAACAGGCCCGTTACTGATAACTGGATGTGATCAATCATAGGCCCGATTGGCGGTTGAATAATATTTATTTTGAAAGTTCTTACAATTCTCTTTACAACGGACTTTAAATTTTATAATTCCACCCAATACTTAATAAGAATTTTGATTTTAAAGTTGAAACTTATATACAAACAATTAGTAACGGTAAATATGTCACTCATTCGAGTTAAGTACGCCAAAGATATAAATTTAGTATTTCTTGTGTTACATTTGTTTTTGACGATTTCTTATCACTTTCGTAAAAATAGTGGATTCCAAATTTATTTTCTAGTATTATTTGGAAGCGTTGGTTGGTAGTTTATTTAATTGTGTTTTTGAAAATTAAACACTATGGTTTATTCCATTGCGGAAAGGGTAGATATCATGTTGCTTTACTTTATGAATAATAAATGTGCGAATAGAACAGCTCAGCTATTTAATGAACATCAAAATCGACATGTCAGGAGGAAGTATGTTAAAATCTTGTTAAAATGTTTTAATATAGAATCTAGACATGAGAAATCTTTTTAATGTAATAAACTACGGTGCTAGAGATAAAAATAACATTTAAAACATTCTCTACTATTTCAGAATTCAAATCATAGAAATGTCAAGTGTACTCATTTAATCTACAGTATCACTTTTGCAGGGTTAAACTATTTATATATACTTCAGGTATTATTTTTTATGCTAAACTGCAATACTATTTATGTATTTCACTAACCAAGTATGCACACAATGTATAAAATAGTACCCAATTCTTCAATAATTATATTTTTGATAAACGACCACAGGTAGCACTAATAATTGAAGGGAACCCAAATGCAGTCAAAAAGTCATGGAAATTAAATTCAAAACTAAATCATAAATGGGTAGGAAAATGAAGGGACATGCTGTTTTGTAAACCTGACAAGTTTATTTAAAAAAAATGTTTGTAAATAGTACTGGTATTTCACAAATACGTGAATAAAATTATATAAAAACATTATGTTTTAAACGTTTGTTAATAAATAGATGTCACTTCCACATGGAAAGTATGAATTATTCGTACAACACCGATCTGTCATTTCTCAATGAATAAATAAAATAAATGCACTTACCAACTACACTTTCTACAGTATCACTTCCACTAAAAAAAGAGCCACCTAAACTGTTATAAGCAAAACATAAAGTCTGTTTTCTTTGTTCTCTTTCTATAGCATCTGAAATTTACCAAAGCAATTAATGGTGTCAACTATTTATTGAATATACATTTTACCTAAGGTAGGGTCTTTTTCAATTGCCAATAATTTATTAGTTAATTCTAAACCTATTGTGGGGTGTCTTTGGAAAGGAATTGGTTTATGTGTTAATTGAGATCCTGGTGCTTTACTTGTCCCTGCTGAAGATCCAGAGGTTGCATTTATTAAGATACTACTTAAATTTGTTATTGAGTTACCTATTTCTGATGATGTTGACGAAGATTCACTAACTTCACTACAACCATTCTAAAAAATGACAAACGATATTCATCACTTTTAAAAACATATTAATTACATTTGTAACAGAAAGAAACATATTTAATAAAAGCAAAAAATATATATATATATATTGTTAATCTTATTAACATTACCTAAATAACTTGTAAAATATTTTATCTCTTATACCTATGCATTTATTTACTGTAATTTATATTTAGATATGTGCAGTGCCAGAAATAAATAAACAAAAGGTGTCCTTTACCCACTTTTTAAAATTCACAAATTAATTCATTTTTAAAATTTGTTTTTTTTTTAACTTAATGGTTACATTTGTGAACAGTATAATTAGGTATAAATGATCGCTCATTTGTCACAACCCATTTTATGTAGCATGGTATTTTTATGATTAGTAGTCATTAAACACCTATGAAATAAATAATTTTGCATTTCCATTTTCGTATAAAAAAAAAAATAAAAAAGTAGAGTTAAGGTATCAATAATATCATAAGTTAAAGTTTATTAATTTATAACGATCAAAGAATATAATGCCCAAAAATTTTGTTCAGTATAACAAAAATAAAATACAAAATTGATAACTAATTGCTGAGTAACTGTTATTGTGTGCTGAACACGACCATTGCAAATAAAATTTGAGGGAAAATAAGAAGCAATGTCTCGTGAATCATACAATTTGAATTATCACTCCTTTGTTCCATTTTTTAGAGATGCAATTTGGCCACTTATAGGTACGGAAGTAATTCATTAGTTGTATATTCAAACTCAGTACTGATTTTGAGTTGAGTTGTATAACTGATGTTAAATTTAACATCCAAAGGACATGGTCGATTTCACGGGAGCAATTATATTGTTGCTAGATTGACATCTTTTCAGATATTCAACACTTTATGAAAATGAAACATTGTATATTTTTACCAATTCCGATAGAATGTTTTTTACAATTACATGACATCAAGTTTGATAAGTCTCTAATAGAAAGTAAAATATATCAGAGTAAACCACCACTATTTGTGACAACATGAAAAATTGGGGTTAAAATTTTTAGAAATAAAAGTTGCCTCGAATTGCGATTTTGCACAAATCAGAACACACCTGCACCACTCTAAGATAAAATATACATATATTTGACAAAAAGTTACTCTTGATAATCATTTTTGCTGATTTAAGAAAAAAGTAACCATAAAAAGTTTTTATATAGAGTGTTCAGAAAATGCAGACTGAAATTCACTTATTTTATACAAGCTTTTATTTAATTTGCAATGTATGTTTGTCCGGATGGAATCTTGCAACTGAATTTTAAATCAGTTATCTTTAACCGATTGAGCTGAAATTTGGTATACACACTTATTTTGGATGATAATGCATGCTTAGCTATGTGACGTCATTCTAATTCCAATATGGCGGATCATTCAAGATGGTGGACCAGTTATTTTTTCTGCACTACCACAGTATGGGTATCAAATGAAAGGGTTTGCTGAGAACACAAAAACCAATACAACATCACATTAAATCCAAAATATGGGAGACAATCCAAGACGTATACTATAAATCCAATATGGTGGAACCTCCAAAATAGTGGACAAGGTTATATTATGCATTACTACGATATGGGTAGCAAATGAAAGGGGCACAGAAGAACACGAATAAGACTGAGAAGAATACAAAAAATAATAAAACATTACAAAATGCAATTTTTTCAGAAATTGTATATGCCGAGGTTTTCTTATCAACCGCTGAATTTTAACAAAAGTATGCCTTGGTCGACTTCATATTTTCACTTGTGTAATTTGGTGAGATAGGCGTTAACAGCATTGGTTTGCAATCTATCTAGGGAAGGATACTCCAAAATCAAACCCGAACTGTGTTTCTTTAGGCACAAGTAAGCTTTAAGCTGAAATAAGTGGTGCTACTACTAAATTCCCAAGTCAAGGTGAGGCCGTGAGGGACTGAGTGGCATCAGGGTGTAAGATGATGTCATGAATGTACCACCTCAGGGCATCGGGCAAACCCTGTTGTATATTAGCTCTTACCCTTCTAAACAAAGCTCTGGGAGGGTCGACGAATATTTCTTTGGTACTCGTAGGAACAAGATGGGAAAAACAGAAGTAACAACACAAAGGAAGAGAATGCTAGAGAAAAAGTTAAAACGGCAAGGAAAACTTGCCATCGAAAGCGATGTCGAAACGCCAACAACTTTGCAAAAGGCGTGATCAGGCAAATACCAAGATACAAACTCAAAGACAATTACGGCTTGACAAGGATAGACAACGCAAACAACAGCTACGAGCATCGGAATCACAAGAAGAGCATGTCACACAAATCGAAAATGTTCCCAACACATGTCTGAAACAAGAGCAGCCCAATCAACTGAAGAGCGAAGTTCGTTTGAGACAATGTTGCCAATCAGATTATGCTGGGCTTGCGAGTACATAAAATGCAGGAAAGTACTGTCGACTCATGCCGTTGTTTACTTAGGCTTAAAACTCTTCGCTTGGGTCTAATTATTGAAGAACTAGACTGTACTTAATTAACAGGCAAACGACCATCTAACAACAAAGCATTAAATCAAATGCACAGACTTAGGAACATTCCCAATCATAACTAAAAAATAAATTAATGGTAAAAAAAACTTTTTAAAAACAAGCTTTTATTTAAGTGCCCTAAAAAGAAGAAAATAAACTTTAAATTAAATCAAACCAATCAATTTAGTACATGTATTACACAATTTATTAAATGATATAAAAGCTTGTCGCGAGATTTATCTGTGTACTAACTAGTCTTGCTTGACATACTTATTATAAGTAATTCTATGAAAGAAAATGTTTCCTATAAAATATGCAAATCTCGCGACAAGCTTTTATATCATTTAATAAATTGTGTAATACATGTACTAAATTGATTGGTTTGATTTAATTTAAAGTTTATTTTCTTCTTTTTAGGGCACTTAAATAGAAGCTTGTTTTTAAAAAGTTTTTTTTACCATTAATTTATTGATAAGAAAATTACGGTTTCAAGGATTAAATATTTCAATTTGTGGATAAATTAGCCTAGTAACATTAAAGTAAAATACTAATACTGTAGCAAAATAATAATAAAATGTTAATACAAAGGGCAAACCTGCTACCATCAAATAATAAAAATATTCACTACCTATGTAAAAATATACATAATGTCTCATTAAAAAAACAAAAGTCTATATATTTTGACAACTTTATGATATCCATTTGATTAATCTGATAATAAATTTCAGCACTTCAGGAACGTTAATACAAGTTTTATACTTAATTTCTTTTCTATCACTAGAACAGCTGTAGGCGGGGTGCAAAGTCAGTTTAGAAAATTGAGTAAAATAACAAAGAAGACAATGGGGAATTCAACCAAGTTTAACAGTTAGCTGATCTCCTAAGTAAGAAATATGAGCTGAAATAGATGTTGACTGAATGCTAATTGTTAGTTGTAGAGTTTTTGTAAGTTAACAAAAGTATACTTTGTCAGTGATTTCATCATTTTATCAATAAATAAATAAAGTTTTATTATGTCCTGTAATAAAATATGTCTCTAAACTAGAAATTTGTACTTAAGATAGATTATAATCAGAGATAAATGGTGTAAAAGTATATGTTATGTGTATTTAACATACCATTTAATGTTGCCTTTAACATTTCTGTTGAATTCTACTGTAATTTTTACATATTTGCGTAATTTTTCATTGAATGCTGATATTTTTTTTTAATAAATTGCTCGAATAAGTATCAGTGACGTTTGTAGAGCATTTAATTTTTATTTTTTAGTTCCCAAACACAAAACAATTTAAATACATCTTACATAATATGTTACTGTTAATTCTAAAAATCTCCATCTATAGAAGAATGTTCATATAAGCTTATATTTTAGATGCTTTTTTCAAGACACAAGATTTAAAAAATTAATAGGTATATATTTTGGTGGCCCTTCGAATAATATGCTGCACAAGTCTCCAATTTCTGGATTGCCCTTTGTGATTAGAATGCATGATGGAGATATTATTATTTTATTTCAGATTACAAAATGGTTGAGGTAGTCAGACACATAATACTTAATTTTATTTACAGTAGTAATTAATTTAATTACTATTATATAATTTATAAATAACTTAATATTATATCATATTTAACCATATATTCTTGTAAAGAACTACATCTTAATAGCAAGTTCAATTTCAAGAATCTTAAAAAAAATAGGAGCAAAAATGAGCATGTTTACTGCCTTAAAAACAATTAAATATCAATTTTGACACAATATTATTCCAACAATTCTTTAAACCCTAATACTTAGTAGCAAGCTTTTGAGAATAGAAGAACAAAAAAAAAAAATACCAATTTCAAATTGAGAACACAGCATGGAGAGATGGAATTTGAAGAAGTTCAAGAATATGTGTATTTGGGGGAACTGATAACAGCTAACTGTGATGAGGAGCAAGAAATAAATAGGATAATAATAAAAACAAACAGAAGTTTCGGCAGCAGTCAACAACTTAATGAAATCAAAAAATTTGTCCAGAGAAGTAAAATTTAGAATGTATAAAACAATTTTGAGACCGACAGCGCTGTATGGTAGTGAAACCTGGGTTCTCAATAAGAAGTCAAGATAACACCTTTTAAGATGGGAAAGGAAGATCTTAAGGAGAATTCTAGGGGGCAAGAAGACGGAGGTATGAGGAAATATATGGAATGTACCAGGAGTAAATCTAACTACAAGAAAAAAAAGGAAAACCGATGAAGCGATGGAGAGAGGCAGTGGCAATAGATCTAAGGGAGAAAAATGTAATGGATTGAAAAGGAAAGGCAAAAAACAGAATGGAGTGGAGGAGAATAACACAGCTCTGGGCCTAAAAGTCATACTGAAAACAGAAAAAGAATTTTAAACAAATAACCCCTTGCACCAAAAATCAGTTCATAATGGGTTAATTTTGAAAATTAGTTTTGCTCAATTGAAATCAACCCCTTCACTGACCAATTTAAGCAAGAAATTATTTACTTAAAATTTCATTTGCTTTTTTAGTATGGCAGAAATATCGAATTAAATAAAAAATGTCACAACGCACTTTAACACCTTATACCTCAAACCTCTGTATATAAAATAATTGACCATTTTATAATTATACCCTGCAATTCTAAGCTCCCCTAAAAATGTACAAATTTGTGTCACAAAACAAATTAATTGAGGACAATTCTTCTACCTTAGATAATTCTTCTATATTTTAAGGAACCATATTTTTTTCTTGCAACTGCTTTAAACTGTAGGTATCGACTTTTTAAAATTAATGAAATTTATTTATATATTCAGTAGATAACACAACAATTTTTTAAATAAAATTTTTATCTACTTACAGAACTATCACTGCTTTTTTCTTTGATTTTAATATCTGTAGACTGAGGAAGAGCATTTGATAAAATTTCAGCTAGGTTTGTCCCACTATCACCTGTATCTCTTGAAACACCAAGTTCTTCTAAAAAAAATCAGTGTCAAATATTACATCCTTTTATAGCATTGAAAACGTCCCATGGATATAACAGGACTGATATCAATTTGATTTGCCAATGCAAATAAAAATAAAATATCTAAGTATTGTGTGGCTGTAATCCCGACTTGATTTTTGTATTCAAATTCAGATCAGCCCCAATGTAGCACATATTACTATTCTCTATTAGTATATATTTATTTAGGGAGTAAAATAGCTAGTATTAGATAGAACAATACTATTTTATCCTCACTATATCTAATGTTTGAGTAATGAAACACTTCATCGACACTTCATCATTATATTTAAGTTGTATTTCACTAACCAAGTTTACAACAGAAAACAAATGGAATATAAAACTCTTTATTTCAACTGTTGTTAAATATTGTGTAAAAAATAATGTCTAAAGAAAAAATATAATTAAGTATATTTATTCTTCTACCAATCAAATTTATGTTATGTCTATGAAACTTACAGAAATTAATGTTTGAGGGTTGGTACTAATATATTAAATGTCTTCTTAGAACACGTGTTCATTTTAATATTTAATTAATGACAAATAAAATGACCGAGAAATTTTAAATGATGTGAAAAGCATAATATTTTATCGATTCAAATGCATTTGAATCATGGTGTTTTATATTTAAAGTAATCTGGTGATTTTAAATAGAAAAAAAAGTTGCTCCTTTTAAGAATATAAATTTTAATGTTAACCGTTTTTCAACAAAATTGCAGCTGTGACTGAGAATTTTTTAATCTTCCTTAACAGTGAAAGATAAATATTCTGAATGAAAAAAAAAATAATAATAATTTCTAATATGAATAATAATAATAATATCTCTACCCCTCATTATAATCACGAGGATTAGCCCAGAAGTCGTAGACTTCTGCGGGAGAGGGGGCGGCATATTATTATATTAAGCAGGCCGCATTTGCGCCCAGGAACGACTTACGTTGGTAGGCCCTCACCACCATTCAGTGCAGGAATGAGGGAAACCTGGAAAACCTCAATAATTAGGGGGGGTAGTCAAATGCCAACCGGTATCAATCTCTCACCTTGACCCAAGCCAACATTCTTCCACCCTACCATAACCGCAGAGAGAGTGCCAATCTCTCCACGAATATAGTTTATATACGGTCTACCGGCTGCGAGGGTCGAACCCACAGCGATCTAGTCACCCCGATTCAAGTACTGACGCCTTAAACCGCGCGACCACTGGCCGATCCAATGAATGACTACACTTCTTGAATATATTTGTTCAAGATATTAAAATTTACTTTCTTCAAAATGGGGCAAGTTGGAACTTCTTTTTCAAATTAAGCTCACCGCATACCTATTTCATCGATTGAAGCAAGACACATGGAAGACGAACAGTGACATTAAGATTTCTAAGTCCTTAAGTTTTTATATCAGTTTTTGTTACGCTGTTGCTCTTTTATTCCTATCATGGCAGTATTTACTCTTTACCCGCTAAGGATAGAGCTTCGATGTGTAGATTTCTATAAATTCTGTGGGCATGTCTATCCTGTCACAAGCACCGAGACTTGGGGTAGGATTCCGTTTAATCAATTCATTCAAATCAAATGATTTTGACAGTCTAGTAACCCTTACTTACATTTAAAATAAAGATTACAAAATTGTGTAATTCGATATGACATGTATAGAAACAAGAAACTGAATCTGGGGTCTGGGCAGGTCTATGCCACTTGCTTGTAGGTACCGTCAAGCTGCACGGGTATTTTTGTATTAGTTCACGTCACCTGTACAGGTACAGTCATATACATATAGTCAAATTATATCGATAAGACCATTAGGTATACTCTAGCATGTAGTGCCCACATAAAAATGTCAAAAACTGTTCTCAAGATACAGCATATTCAAGTTGCACCACAAAATATTTTTACAAATAAGTAACTAAAAATAATTTAATAACTTTCAATACAGAGTTGCACCCCTGAAGAGATATGTCCATAAAGTGGCTAAAATTTGAAAAACAATGAATATTTTTAAAATGGTATAATGTACCAGCATTTGGATATTAAGATATTTTTTTTTCACTCTATATTACATTTACATTGTAAATAAATATTATTATTATTACTATTATTTTTAACTCAGATAAATTTATTTAGAAATAAACTGTAACTCTGGAAGGGTGAGGCTTACCCCCAAATTTATCTAAATTTATTTTGAGAACTTGCTGATTCTTAAACTAATAACTTTATGTAATACTAGATTTTGTGGTTTTTAGGCTTTCACGGCCATCATTTGCTACATAGTGATTTTCCCAGTTGTTATGCCGTGACCTCGGTAACTGGTAGCTGTCAGAAACTCTCTTGGGCTAACCTCGGTATCGGTGTCTCTGGGCCCGCCCATATATGGATTTTGGTTCCTATTGTAGGTGTTCCGTAGCCACCGCTGTAACTGGTTGCATTCCATGCTTCCAAAGGTTTTGCCGCTCTTCACTGTCGGCATCTTCAATGGTGACTTCGCAAAAGTGAAGCCGTGTCCCCACAGAGTCTAGCCCAAGAACAACCAGGGCAGGTAAAAGAATCCCGGCTAATGCTAGGGATGTGCATTTGAACTCTGTTTCTGGTAGTGACCAGGTACCGAGGTCACAGCATAACAACCCGGAAAATCGTTATGTATCAAATATGTACTAGATTTCATTCAGAAACTATCTCTACTCTCACATTTTTACTGAACTTTTTCGTTAAAAAAAATATATACAATCTACTGATCCTAGGTATCATTGGTTCATTTCAGGCTCATTTTCTGTGAAAAATAATCATGCGAGAATTCAACCCAATCACTGTGGAACTTATTTTAGAAGCAGTGAAGATGAATCACAAACCTACATTTGTCTAGGCAGTTTGAAATATTCATTTTCAGTATTGCAAAAATAAAGCATTTGTAAACATATGTTTATTTGAACTTTTTTCTTAATCTGTGACCCACTATTAAATTTTGGGGTAGACATCCCATTTTATTCCTTCCGGAGTTGGAAACTTTTCTCTAATTATTATCCATTAAATATAGTATTATGATATACTGTTTTAAAAAATATTAGTTTTTAGAAATATTAAACCAATTTTTGGATGTGCAACTTTGTATAGAGGTTGTGTTTGTTTTTACCAATATTTGCATCCTTGTTGTATGTCCAGGAAGAATTACCCTGTACATACTAAAATATTTGTCATATGTTTTGGAATTCCCTACTATCTAATTTACATTTTGAATACAACAGACATTTTAATTTTTGGTATGGATTTAGAAATGGCAAAAACTTTAGCATTAAAAAATAGTTCATTGAAGGGTTTTATTTTATACCTCATACCTCTTTTAAAAAATATTAGTTTTTACAAATATTAAACCAATTTTTGGATGTGCAACTTTGTATAGAGGTTATGTTTGTTTTTACCAATATTTGCATCCTTATTGTATGTCCAGGAAGAATTACCCTGTACATACTAAAATATTTGTCATATGTTTTGGAATTCCCTACTATCCAATTTACATTTTGAATACAACAGACATTTTAATTTTTGGTATGGATTTAGAAATGGCAAAAACTTTAGCATTAAAAAATAGTTCATTGAAGGGTTTTATTTTATATCTCTAAAAAGGCCGTAGTACTTTTGGAAACCATTTTAGGAAGTATGTTATTTAATTTATCTTATTTTTATGCATTCTCCAATTAGAATATATTTTGAAGCTGTTGCCACGTCACGATTATTAATACTGTATTTGTGATACCTACATTATAAAAATTTGAAACTGAAAAAAAAAATGTTTCTCGAAATTTAAACAAGCCAATTTGGAAATCTTGGGCGAGGCCCACGCTTTTTTAAACTTTTTTTCACAAACTGCAAAATCGTTCTCCTTCTACTGAAGTTCTCTATATAGCCACAGTATATATGTATGGTTATTAAGATATGACATACCTGAAATTTCATCAGCCGCCACTGAGTTTAATCTAATATACAGATTGATTGTTTAAAGATGATTTCCATGGATATCACTCAAATGATAGAAAATGGGTTAAATTATACAGGGTTAACTATGACAGTACGAATATTTTAAGAGGGGATAGGGAAAAATAAGAATTAACGGAATCACCCTTAAAAAAATTTTGAAACTTAAGGTAAGTTCATGCACTAGCGATTTGCTAGTTGCGATTAACGATTTTACGATTTTGCGATGAGAATTTTACATTCGTTCATGCACACACGCGAAAACTAGTTACTTTACATTTCTTGTTACCTAGCTATGTGACAGTAATTATAATTTAGGTTGACCACTAAAATGATTTCAAATAGCTGCCACCGATTTGCCTAAAAATCTTACTTGAGTTTGTTCTACATCATTTTCCATTTTTTAATATTTATTTAATATTGTAAATACTTATAATTGTGAAATAAGTAAACGTTTTACAAGTGAGACGAGATTGTGATTGATTTGGATACTTAATTGGCATTTGGCATTTGTGTTTCGAACTGTCAACAGAAAACATATGTACATGCGCAGTTTGTCAAAATTATTGCGATAATCGCTAAAAATTGAAACTATTTCTATTTTCCCGCCCCCTAAATTTAAATTTTGCGATTCTCGCAATAAATTGAAATGAATGAATTGATGTCAAAAATATTTTATGTTAACCAATCAAATTGAAGTCCGCAAATCGCAACTCGCAAATCGCTAGTGCATGAACTTACCTTTACAGTACGAATATTTTAAGAGGGGATAGGGAAAAATAAGAATTAACGGAATCACCCTTAAAAAAATTTTGAAACTTATTAAGCAAAAAAAATGTTTTTTCAAAACTATATTAAATCCTTATTTATCGCCGTCACTGACCTTCTCTCAGCCGCAAGGTCAGGTATATTCTGCCAAAGTCAAAGGTATCAAACGTAGTGACAGGTCACCACATTGACACACAAGGAGGCAGCACCTACCTTACTAATATTTATTTCCAGGATTGATATTTGGAGAGATTTTAAGAATGTTATATCATTTTCTTAGTTGTTTAAATTAAAACCTGCAAAGATTTTTATACTTGCTGTGGACCTCACTTTCCCTCAACTGTTCTTATTGTGTAAAACAAGGTACCTACTTGGTTTGACGGTCATGACCAGGTCGATTACTTACGTCGGGAAAAAACACAAAGGATAACAGCAAAATACATGCAAATGTACACAAATACATAAATCAGCACGTTATCCGTCATCTAGGCATGTGAATATGTCATGTTTGTAAATACACAAAAAATACGCGAAAAATTAAATTTGCGAAAAGCAAGTACTGAAAACCTATTTCAAACTAATCAGAGTACCGTAACCGTATACAATATTATTTAACATCTACAGACGACATCTGTAGGCCACTAATGCAAGGTGCACTTTACGGCGATACATTTTTAAGCTTCTTGTGTTGTTGTGGAATTAAATTCTGTTAATATAATATAATAATAAAATTGACCATCGTCAACCAAAAGATTAATCTAATCAATTTATTTCGATATAGAAAAATTAAAAACAATGTACTAATTCATAATACATATTTCATTTTAATGACCTATGAGAAGGAAACTAAAGGTATCATTCAAGCATTAAGCATTGCAAAACTTTTTTTACTTTAACTAACTTTTTAACACTTTAACTGAATTACCTTATGATTGTATAATTATTGTAAGTATTCTTAAGAAAATATTTTCATCTTTTATTTCAACTAGGCTAATTCTTATGATTACAAACGAGAAATAAAATATATTAATGACAAAACATAATAATTAAAAATTATTATGTATTACTGATTCAGACCCAAGTTAGTATATCAAACAAACCATAATAAGTGCTTGCTAACAAAGAATAACTCAACATTCATTTATAAGTAAATCATATTTATTGCTTACTTTCTAACTATGATTAGTTAGGGCTCATTGTTTTTTACAATATAAATTTTTGCTGAAATTTATCTGCTAGATTTGCGTCTACACTAGAATTTGGAATATGTCACTGTGCCTGTGCTATACAGGGTGAGTCAGTCATAATGTCATTAATTTTAACCAGGTATTCGGAAGGTCTAATAAAGGCAGAAAATCGAAAAAAAAAATTTTTTACTCGACATTTAAAAAAATAAACAAATCACCCTATAAAAATCGGTAACACGACGCTCCTGGTACGCTCAAACTTTCTGATGTCGCAGCCATATGATAATCTAATTCCGATGGAAGGCATTGTTGCCACATGTTTACATACATATAACGTCGTCTAACACTTCAGCGTGCGTATTATTCAATTTTGCCACCATTTAGTCGCACTTTCCGCATTTCTTTCCCCCCAAATTTAGAGATCACACTACACATTTAGAGGGGGGATGGAGAGAATACGAGCAGTAGTTTGTTTATTTCGGTCGTGTATTGGTCGTAAATTCACATCACAATGCCTAATTTTACTAATTTAGAATATGCGGAAATGCTAGTTTTATACGGGGAATGTTTACGAAATGCGAATGCCGCTGCTGTCGAATACCGGAGACGTTTCCCTAATAGGCTTCACCCAAGTGCGCGAACCTTTGTCCAAGTGTTTCAATGTGTTCGCGATACGGGATGTGTTAAACCGCGCCGAGAACTTGCTGGGCATCCTCAAAATGACTTAAATGTAATAGAAGCTGTTTCAAATTTAGTTGAGGAGGAACCTACAATTTCTACAAGAACCATTTCAAGACGATTGGAGATATCCCAAAGCAAGGCAGAATATTACGCGAAAACTCACTGCACCCGTATCATTTTCAGAAAGTTCAATCTTTAGAACCTGCTGATTTCCCAAGTCGTCTTGAATTTTGCAATTGGTTACAAAATCGAATTGTTGCTGACCCAAATTTTATTAATAAAGTGCTATGGACGGATGAGTGCAGCTTTACTCGAAGTGGAATTTTAAATAGGTTAGTACCATATACTACTTAAAAAGCAATAAATTTCTAGGCTAGACGTATGTAATTACTAATTACAAACTGAATAATTATATTATACTTACGACTAATACTGAATACTAAACTTGAATATGAATTTGTATATTCAATTGTAAAACGTAGTGAAAATGTAATATCAAAATTATTAAAAATAAATAACCTAACATTCGAAAACATTTATTTATTATCTACATTTGTCTTTATTAAAAAATAAATCAATATTTAAGAAAAATTCATTCATGTATCTTTTAAGTTAAGTACAAAAACTAGGTAACTAGGTTATTGACCTAGTCTTGGACAGTGTTTTGTCGACAACACAAGGTTTTTTTTATTACTTTGTATTTAAACACGTTTTAAACGTTTTTTATGTAATGTACAATCGTTTGCAATAATAATGACACTCTCTTAAAACGTTTTTGAACTTCTGGAAGTTCTGAATAGAAATATCATTAAATCTCTCTTGGTAAGTGAAACAACTAATAACTAATGTTAAAAATTTAAAGCAAATTTCAATATGAATACGTCAGAAGTTCAAAATAAATTGCAAAATTCATTTTAGTGAGTGTCATTAATATTGCAAACGATAGTACCTAAATGGTTTATTACTCAGTTTATTATTAGATACGTTGGAGTTTTGTAATTTCAATATTAAATACTTTTTAAACAAACCAAGCTAATTTCTTTGCAGTCATAACAGTCACATTTGGTCGGACGAAAATCCACACGCTACTCGTCGGTTTAGCTTTCAGAGGCGATTTGTTCTCAACGTATGGGCAGGAGTTTACGGGAATCATTTGATTGGGCCGTATTTTCTACCGGAGAACCTGAATGGACCACGTTACTTGCAATTTTTAATAGAATTGATTGGAAAGCGTTCATTGAACATTAACATTTTAAATTATTATTGGCTGAACTGAGCAAGAAATAATATGAGATTCTAAAATAGTCAGTACAATCGCTTATTTATGATGTCTAATGCCTAGGTAGGTAGGTACTAGATAAATATTTCAACTTGGCAACATTGCATCAGGTCGACATCGAGTTGAACTGTCAGCTGTAACCTACCAAGGCCGTGAACGGTCAGTGACAGTCTGAAAAGGGGGTTTAAATAATGATTTCAAAATAATTTTTTTCGGCGTAAATATGCATTTAGATTTTTTTTAATCGCGTATTCGCATTATACTCATTATTCCCTATCTCCTCTTAAAATTAATGACATTATGACTGACTCACCCTGTATAAAGACTACTACAGACATAATTTAAGAACGAGTTTGTTGGATTTACGATGGAATTTCTGTTATTTTGAATTTGAATTCATAACCTGAAAATTTAAATAATAAACCGAGTAATAAACTATTTACGTACATTACATAAACAACCTATACCCAATGGGTAAATTATTAAGAGAAGCTGAAAAGTGTTTCGTGTTTAAATACTAAATAATAAAAAAACTATCGTGTTGTCGACAGAAAACTGTCCAAGACCGAAATGGCACGTCGTTAATCTAAGTTATCGAGAATGAATCTTGACCTACCGTATTATTAGGTCATTAACCTAGTTACCTAGTTTTTGTACTGTTATTTAACGACATGGAGTAAAACTATTTTTTTTTAAATCTAGACACATGAATACATTTTCCTTAAATATTGGATTTATTTGTTAATAAAATGTAGATAATATATAAACGTTTTCGAATGTTAGGTTATTACAGTTTAATAATTTTGATATTACGTTTTCACTACGTTTTACAAATAAATATGAATTTTTAGTATTACTCGTAAGTACAATTAATTATTCAGTTTGTAGTTACGTACATCTAGCCTAGAAATTTATTGTTTTTTAAGTAGTTAGTACCATACCTGTTAACTGCACTCATCCGTCCATAGCACTTTATTAATAAAATTAGGGTCAGTTGCATTTCGTAAACATTCTCTCTCCATATAACACTGCCATTTCCGCATATTTGAAATTTGTAAAATTATGCATTTACGACGAATACGCGAGACCGAAATAAACAAACTACTGCTTACTGCTTGTATTCTCACTATTCTTTCCATCCCCCCTCCAAATGTGTGGCGTGATCTACAAATTTGGGGGGAAGAAATGCGGGAAATGCGGGTAAATTTGAATAACACGCTGATGTTAGACGATATTATGTATGTAAACATGATGTGGCAACGATGTTTAATCCGGCATTCGATTGTCGTATGGGTACGTCATCAGTAAGTTCGTAGCGCACCAGGAGAGTCGTGTTACTGATTTTTATAGGGTGATTTGTTTATTTTTTTTAAAGGTCGAGTAAAAAATTGTTTTTTTCGATTTTCTGCCTTTATTAGGCCTCCCAAATACGTGGTTAAAATTAATGACATTATGACTGACTCACCCTGTATATTAATGTAATAGTACCTATATCTACTCCGAAAAATAAAATTCAAATTGCTACTGCATTGGTCTGAAAAACTGTTAAATTATTAACTGAAATTAATAAATGAACAACACACAACACATGATTGTGTCTAATAACTCTTGTTCCATTATTTTGCAGAAAGTACAAGATATGGTTGGTAATTGATTGCATCATGATGCGGCATCAGGTTGAGTTAACTTAAATACATCAGTTATTTAAGAACGTGTTTTGGTGTCATCAAATATCAGCCAGAAATAAAAAAATGAAAACTTGATTCTACCAAGGTGGATTTCCATTGTAAGAAAGAATGCACAATTAATTATGATGCTGTCAAACTTAGATTGATTGTCAACTATTTTGGACAACCCTTAAGACAATAAAAGAATTGGTGCTTTCATCTTTTGTTAAACGCTGCCTCCCCGTATATTTTAAATTTAACAGTTTTGACATTAGCACTATACAGGGAAACATTTAAAAATCTTTTTTTTAAATTTAAGTTTTAAAAATTGTAGAAAATGTAGATAGAATCTACAAATTTCGTTCTAAGATCTTTGACTAATCTTTTTTCTAGATTTATGAAAGTTTATAGTTCACAATAGTTCCATTTACTTATTTTTTTTTTATAAATTACGGAATAAAGGCTATTGATGAAACAAAATAACAATAACAGTAATAAATTTATATTTACATATAGAAGCATTAAATCTATAAAAAAGCAAAAAAAAGAAACAGCATTTTTTCTACTCACATTAATCCAGAAGAGTTGTATTTTGATGATACACTTTGCACTGACACTAATTACATCCAACAATCACTTTAAATACACTTCAATATATTTTTTATGTCATTATTTGTATATCACTCACTTTAAATACACTTCACTAGAGAGTAAAATAACACTGTTTATTACAAATATAAATTAGCGCCTTATTTATGTACTGACATACAGGCTGACTCACAGCAATGGACTGTCAGAAATTTTCAGGATTGTAGATTATTTTTTTCTGAAAATTTGATTGCTGTATAATGAAACATAAGCTTTTCAATGAAGATATTAATAGAATGGAAAGTATCATTGAAATAACATGGGAGATCCAAAAATTTAAATTTAAAAATCATAACATTCCATTTAAAATAACGAACGATATAACCGAAAGTGAAATTTGAAATATTTTCATTGAAAAGCTCATAGCTCATCTTCAATTATACGCAGTCAAATAATCACTGCAACCATGAACACTTCTAATGGTCCATCGCCGTGAATAATAATAATAAAGATGTGTGAACACAGCAGCCAAAGGTAACAGATAAATTTCCAAACTTAATTCAAATGTACAGTGTACATAATATGTGATATGTGTGTACCATAGTACACTTCTTTGATGATATTTTTCTTACTTTTAAAGATACTCCCATCAAATCTTACCATTCTTAAGATAAACATTGAGGGTACCACATTTAAAAATCAAATATTAAGCCTAGTTAAGTATTAGCACACTTAAAAACTTTCTTTCAACTTTTGTTGTTCATCCCAGACCACTCTGTACATTACTGTAGTTTTTAAGATAAACATAATTGAATCAATGTACGCAGAAACATCACATGTTCACTAAACCACATTATGAAGAAATGAAAAAACCATTTTACTATTATTTAGAATACATTTTAACCATCGGGCGCTAAATCGCAGCAATAGTACTTTATCTAGTCTACTTCATTGCCTGGTTGCAGTGACTCAGCGTGTGTGGCAGCACCCTACAGTACAAATGATGTAGTTGTCAATTGTTTGTATCAGTAATTTTATGACAATCGTGAAATACTTGTATGTTAAGGTTTACGTTTCTATTTACATTATCAATTTTAAGTAATTAATTGATCTTAAAATATTATTGTATTGTGTTTTCCATAGTAAAAGTTAAAGAATAACCCATTATTAATACGTATGTACTCATTTCTTAAAAATGTAAAATATTTAGACAGAAGCACTTTGTGTCGAACAATCAGTTGTTTAATTTTAGTCTTACAATAGTTGATAAAATATATATACAACTTTCCTTTTAAAACAAATTAGGTAAATACTCTTTACTAAGAGGTAAGCTATTGTAATTATACATCTATTGCAGTGTCAATGTCAAATGTCAAATTCTAACATTTCTGACCCTGACACTTGTAATTCCAAATAGGAACACTGAAGGCACCACACTACAGTACATTATTGAAATTCAGCTGCTTTAACAAACAAGTATTACAAAGGCGACGTAATTTAGCAGACGATGTTTTAACCATTAAAAATAATAGTATGAGGCATTTCTAATATAACAAAACATTGATTTAATTTTTAAAATAAAAATTATATTTTTTACAATGCTGTTAAACAATGAACATGTGACTTTTCTGCACAGTTCAAAGTGAAAGTGTACTGATTATTTTTATTTAACCAAGTTTTTGTTTCAGATGTTACAAAAAAGATTGTTGACATATAATCAGTAGAAGTTGCAAAAGAAATATTGAATTGTAATATTTTTGATAAGCTTCTACAAATTTTGCACATTTTTGTTGATTTGATGGGAACTTTTCTCAATGGATAGGCGACTTTAAATGGTAACAGTATTATTTTATGTGTAATTCTCTTTCTTTGAGAAATATTAGTTTATATTTTGCATCTATCACACAAACTACCGCATAACAATTTTACGAGTTTGTCAGAATGTCAAATATTCCACCAATTTAATAGTCCATTCTGTTGACGTGAATATACACCTTAGGGCCTGTTTTGGTGTGCTCAATTCCTTCTAACCAATTAGAAATCACAGTTATTTAAACAAACTAATAAGGGTGCATTGGTGGATTCCACTACACTGCTGAATTTAAAAACATGCTCATGTTTAAATTTCATATTTCGCAAAAAACCATAAGTCCATAAATATGTGTCATTTTTACTGATTATCTATTAAACAGTTTTTCGTCTGCAGCTAATGTGATGGCCTATGTAGACTCATTTTCTGCAATAACCCGATGTGTTGTCGCTGCTTATGCCAGTTCAATTATTTTTAAAACTAATAACAAATAAATTAAACATAAATTATTTCAAATATGCTATACATTAAAATATTAATATGTGGCTAAATTGTCAAATATGTTTTATTTTATTCAGAATTAAAATATTATTAATTTAGGTAATCTGAAATGATTTGTACTTACACATATACGTATTGGGTTACTTTCTGAATAATTTAAGATAGTACATAGCTAATATACATATTTTTAAAATACTTGGTTAATGAAATACATCAAAGTGCAGGATTTTAAGAATATCGATTTGGTCAATTCCAGTTTTATATAAAAAATATAAATTCCATATCAATAGTGTATGATAAAATAAAATGTTTATACTACCTAAAATACATTTTGATAAAATTAAAATGAGAAAAAATTTTAAAAGGTATAGTTAACACGAATGGTTTCTATTAAAATACAGGGTGTTAGAGGTTTGACTGCCATAAATTTAACAGGTGATAGTATACATCAAAATAAACAAAAAAACCTGTGTAAAAATTCGGTTAATTAGGGGTATTCACCATAATTTTATGCATTAAATGACCATAAAATGTAATATTTACCTCTTCTTTCAATTTAGTTATATTTAGTTTTAATATACATTATTTCATTAATCAATAATATTCGGCAACAGTGCAAGTATAGTGACTACAGGTCAGTTTGTATCTGAACTGCAAAGCGTCTGTCGCTTGTGGTAAGTACTTTTACGTACCACTATATAATGTTTCTTTCTTTGTTGAAATGTTTAGCATATGTGACTATCGCGATATTAATTTATGGAGAACCTCATCGGAATTCTGCAAGAGCACGACGTATTTATTCATATTGTTTCCCCCAATGGTGGCTGTCTAATAAGAACATTCTTCTTAAGTATCTTAACATCCTCTGGATATTGGTAGTATCCAAAAATTTTAATTATAAAATTCTTGGGTAGTGTCATGCATGTGTGGAAAATAACTGTGGATGTTTTGAACATATATTGTAATTATGTGTTATGTTAGATAGATATTTAAAAATGGCATTGTATTTTGATTTTTGATAAGTACTTATTTTATTATTATTATTATTATTATTATTTTTTATACATAAGATATTATTATTTCTGTGACGTGAGTCTTCTTAGAAGTTTTTATTACTTATTTTTCAAATTTCTATCTGGTTTAAGTTATGTCATGTTATGTTATCATTAATTATACAATTCTCTGTTCAAAAATAATTGCAAAGCAGTTGTCTAAACTAAATTAATTAATTTTCACAATAGTGGTTTGGTTTTTTCACTAAAAAACAAGCTGGCACGTGGTAGGCAATAACACACAAATTGTTCGTCTTGCACAGTGTATATTCGCACTGTTCCCGATACCTACATTGCAATAAAATTCCTTGATATAATAACTTGACTTATTTTAAGAACGGCTTGAGTTATGCCTTTGTACTATTTAATTTTTTTGTTTATTTATACTTTATCTATATTATATTGAAGTTATGACATTCAAACCTCTAACACCCTGTATAAGAAATTTATTCTTCTATTGGTTTGAATAATATCCATGTCTAACAATTGTTAAATATAAATAAGTTCATAAATAAATAGAAATTTGAGAAAACTTAAAAAAAAAACATTTGTTACTATCAATCATATTTAAAAAACATTTATTTAGAATATTTATGCATGTATAATAAATGTTTTTAGTAAGAATATTAATATACATATTAGAATGGGCTTCATGCAATGTAACAATTAATATTTGTTTTAACTTACGTTCTACATGTGCAAAAGCGCAGAAAACTCCTCTAGGACAATATCCTGATTGTTGAACATCATTACATTTTGTACTTTTGTAAATTTCTGGATGAAATTGTTGTTCTGTTCTCGTATGACAATAGGAACATAAATCCCCTGCATCACAATTTCCTGGTTCACCCCACTCTTCGCCATGTTTAACATTTGGACAAGGTGTTGATCTAAAAAAAAATGTATAACAATAGCACATAGTAATCAGCATTAATTAAAACCAATAATTATTATACCTATATTTAAATTTCCGAGGGCTTCTTCTTTTATCTTTACTATTATGATATTGAGGGCAAGCATATCCTTGTCTACATAATCTTGGAGGTCGTTTGCACGGCTCCGTTTTATAATTGGATAATACAAAATTTGTGTCTGAAATATATATTTTATAATAAAATGATACCACAAACTACATGCCTTTATTAATCAAAACTTATTTATATACAGAATGATTTACAGCATAAGTCAAACAATTTAGGAGGAAGTTACATAAATGTTGTAAGTTTGCCTAGCTATGTTCACTCTGTAACTTTTATACCAGTAAAAATAATTTGAATATTATGATGGATTAAAAATAAATAATACTAAGACATTTCAAGCAAAATAGTGATTTAGTGATCTATTATAGAGCAAAATATAATTTTAATTCATATATAGTTTAATGCTGCCTCCACACTCTCGCTGAACGGTTAAAGAGATACCGAACGGGTTCTGCATCCACACTCGTGTTGTTGCGTTTATTTCACCAATACAGCAAAATGGATGCCACTGAAATTGCAGCCACTACTGCTCTTTAATCTACAACTTATTATAATTACTGTGATATACAGATTCGGAAATTGCGGATCTTTACAGAGAAAGTAGAAATTGCCGCTTCATCCCAGAGAAGGTACGAAGTATAAGAGGCGCGGCGACGTGCATTGGTCTAGCATTCCCCACTACTACGGTAATCGTTTCCGTATCGCTAACGCCAATTCGCCATTGCAAATCTAACTGTCCGGTCAACTGATGCCAGTGTTGCCAGGTTTCATGCTTTTGCATGAGATCTCATGCATTTCGAGGAAATCTTATGCTCTCATATTTTGATTACAAAATCTCATGCTTTTATTATTAATTATTAAAATTACTCTTTGAAATCTACCAAAACAAAGACCTAACGAGAAATAAAGGCAAAATCGAGGACAAAATTGAATAGATAGAGGTAGGTATCTACAATATTTGGGTTAGATTATTATTATCAGATTTAAAAGTAACAAATGGTATCAAACACATAAAACATACTCCAAGTGCAGCGTAACAAGGGAACAATGGAGAAACCTAATGGACTCGACATTATTAAAATCCTGAGAACATAAACATAAAACCCAACATCTTTAGCAATTTGGTAACTGTGTAGGAAATATGTGGTATAAAACTTAGTTGAGGTTCGAGTATAGTATAACACCTATATTCTTGAGTTGTAACACAATCAAGTGGACCGTTATCAATGTAATAAACGAACTGGAGAGGTTCTCTGTAACGGTGGAAGAACATAGTGTGGCATTTGCTTACATTAAGCATCATATCATTACGGTGACATCAGACACCATTGAACAAGATTATCTAGATCTGTTTGAAGTTTAATACAATCATCAGCAGAAGTTATTTCAAAGAATAATTTAAGATCGTCAGTGAATAAAAGACTGCTTTTAACAAAACAATACATAATATATTAATAAATAGATTAAACAGCAACGGACCTAAGTGAGAGCCTTGGGGAACACCTGAGGTGACTCAGATTACTTTAGATCTGAAATTGTTAACTCGTACAAGTTGTATCCGATGCAGTAAATAATTTTCAATCCAATTATTAGTGATATTACATGGTGGATTGTTGGTTATTTATTGCCTACATCAACATACTAGAATGTAATGTTACAACTCTAATAGAAAATTACTAATTATGAATATACATAATTTCATAGTAAAACTGTGTTTTTTATACATAAAATGCAGTTTTACAATGTTATTATGCATTTTTAGGAAAAATCATATAATTTTGCATGAATGATGTATATGCACAGTATTCACATGAAGATTCATGTAATACAGTATGGATTTAGTACTTTTTACATTAGTATATAATGTGAACGTGTAAATATTGTAACCTCAACGTTACCTTTGCGTGGAAACACGTCACGTAGACAAACAAACTTTTTTTACTGTATTAGAAAGGTATTTTACGCTAATATAAATCAAATCTCCTACAATTCCTATCAATGAAGTCATATGTATGTTCTCTGATACCAAACATCTAGATATGTGTAGATAAGCTAATGAACAATTCAACAAAGTTCTATTCAATAATTATCTAAAGAGTAGTTAGTTTCACACAATATTATTAATACCTAAAAATATATAAAAACCATTACATAAAGGGTAAACGTCATATTCAATTTAAAAATCATTGACAGGAGATAAACTCACTTTTGTCATTGTCGATATTTAATTTCAAATAATTTTAATTTATATAATAATTTTTATAGTTAGATATTTGACTCAACTTAAAGGAGGCCACCTGAAGAAGCAATCCTAAAACCATCTATTGTGGTTGAATTTTCGAGTTCCCACTGTCAAAAGTGAAATTAGATATAGAGTGTTTCCATTAAACCAGGTTAGTAAATTTAGATAGATTAATTTCTTTAGATAATTATTAAATAGAACTTTGTCTGTGGAATTGTTTATTAGCATACCTAGATGTTTGGTATCAGAGAACATACATATGACTTCATTGATAGGAATTGTAGGAGATTTGATTTATATTAGCTTAAATACCTTTCTAATACAGTAAAAAATGTTACAAAAGCTAATAATAAGCAAAATATATTGTGGGTGTAATCCAACGCTGGTTGGGGCTTTAGCCCACAGAGTAGTTAGTTTCACACGATATTATTAATACCTAAAAATATATACAAACAAACTTTATTGTCACTCTTGATTACACAAGAAATATCCTTCAAACAAATTTCACAACTGTTAACGCTTTACTTTGACGTTTCTGTCTCTCTGTGTTTAAAATTACTTCTATTTCTTGCAAAAAGCGTTTACCGTACAAATGTCTCGTAGCCAGAGAGTTTTGCCTAGAATCACCGTAAATTAACATGTCATGCAGCTGGGTATGGTTACTATAAATTGTTCCGTTTATGCACACTCGCAAACGTCAAAGAAAAACTAGATAAAAATGAATCGCACTAACTGTACGCACCGTTATGACTAATATTACTTTTAGGTTATCAGCACAGTCTGACACTGCAGCGCTTTCAAACATTACAGTACGTTACAGTTTTAACGAGTTTCTCAGAAACTTTAATTGTTTACTTCATTAATACTCATCCAAAAATCAAATTACGAACAAATTACATTACAGGCATATTTACTTAACCTTAATTGTACCTTAGTTTGTAATTTCGTAACATAATTTTGCATATTATTGCAGTTGTATTTTTATTTTTAAGTTGTATTTGTAGGTAAACTATTAATTTTAGACAATTTTTTAATAAGAGTTTTTATTGCTTTTAGTCAGATATACAGTGTGTCCAATTAAGTCGGCACCATATGGGGAACTTTTTTATTATTGATTTTATGAAAAAAAGTTATTCTTTATAAAAACTTCTGCATGGCCTAAAACCCAAAATGAAGAAATCAGATTTCAATTTTTTGCAGTCGTATACGAGGTATGTCAAAAAACGTAAATTTTGCTTAAGAGTAAAGTATGCTTATTTTTTATAATATCGACAATTGTTATTAAGAAAAGTTGATCCTAATTGAAAACTACAGTCAGATATCCAATATTATTCATCACCATTAAAAAACAGATTTTGTTATTTTTACAAACCTCTATTAGCATTGATAATATAATTTACGTTTTGACGTTTGCTATCAAAAATTCATTGGTTTGTCAGTGCATCCTAGATTTAATGTCGATCTCTAGACGTAAATTATCAATGCTAATACAGAGAAGTTTGTAAAAATAACAAAATCTGTTTTTTAATGGTAGATGGATAATATTGGATATCTGACCGTAGTTTTCAATTAGAATCAACTTTTCTTAACAATGATTGTCGATATTATAAAAAATAAGGGTACCTACTCTTGAATAAAATTTACATTTTTCGATATACCTCGTATACGACTGCAAAAAATTGTAATCTTATTACTTCATTTTGGGTTTTAGACCATGCAAAACTTTTTATCAAGAGTAACTTTTTTTCATAAAATCAATAATAACAAAGTGCCCCATATGGTGCCGACTTAATTGAACACACTAAATAGTAACAATAATAATAATAATAAAGTGTCTTTATTAACAGAACATAATAACAAATACATATTTATGAAAGACGGCGAGATTCAACAATGTTGCTCTTCCACCTAACCGTCTGAAAGTTAAATCACCTAAGAAATCAAATTGATGCTAGCAATAAAAATATAATAGAAAATTGAACAAAGCAAAAAAAAAATAAAAATTTCAATTATTTGCACATATACTAGCCTTGACCTGTCTTCTGAAAGTTAAACTATTAGTTGACAATTTAGAAGCATGAGGTATATTATTATAAATAACTACAGCATTATAAGTGAAGGATCTACGATATAGAGAGGAAACATGCCTAGGTACTACATAAAGATCTTTATGACGCGTTGCACAGCTATGGATATCACTGCCCTTAATAAATTTATCGAATAAATAACTGGGTGTTTTAGTATTAATAACTTTATGTACTAAACATGCCATATGCAGTTGAAAACGTTGGTTTAAATTAAGCCACTTGGATTGTTTGAATTTAGAGCTAACATGATCATATTTACGTAAATTATAGGAAAATCTAACACATGCATTTTGCACTCTTTGTAAACTCTCTTTGTCTTTATTTAAAATGGCAGGCCAATATACGGTATCACAATAAGCAATATTACATAAGATTAAAGAATCACATAGCTTTAATTTAACCTCTGAACTTAAATAATCTTTATGTAAATAAAGTGAACGCAGCTTAATGTAAGATTTTGGATAAGCAAATGTACATGTTTAGTGAATCTGAGCTCATCATCAAAATAAACCCCTAAATTTTTACAGCTATCAGTAGGTTGCACAATTTCTCCATCAACAACAATTTCAAATCTAGGATTTGACTTAACCAAGTTTTTATGCCTACCCACTACGAGTAATTCAGTTTTTGCACCATTTAATATCAACCCATGAGCCCTAGATACTAAAACAATATTTTTAAATCATCATTCATTTTTTGAACAGAAGGGTTCAATTCATTCAGTGGGAAGTGAAAATAAAGCTGACAATCATCAGCGTATTGGGTGCGGACATGCTTAACTGCATTAGATAAATCTGAAGTATAGAGCGAAAAAAGCAATGGACCTAATATGCTACCTTGCGGCACTCCCATGGCGGTATTTATCAAAGATGAAGATTTTCCATTAATGACAACTTTTTGACACCTATCGGACAAGTAACTCCTAAAGAAACTAACAGCATCAGTATCCAGCCCAAGATATTTGAGTTTAGTACATAGAGTAGCATGATGAATTGTATCGAAGGCTTTGCTGTAATCAAGTAAAATAAGACATGACGTTTCACCGTTATCACAAGCTCTATACAATTCATCGCTTACATGTAACAAGGCAGTACAAGTACTATAATTTGATCGAAATCCAGACTGAGTTGGAGACATAATAGTGATTTTTTCTGAAAAGATAGTAAGCTGTTCATGAACAATTTTTTCCAAAATTTTTGAAAAGGTGGATAGTAAACTAATAGGACGGAAGTGAGAAATATCAGTCGGGTTAGCGTTTTTAGGAATAGGGACAACTATTGCCTCTTTCCAACATGTTGGAAATGTTGCTTTAGTCAAACATTCGTTGATAATAAATGTGATGTGGTCAAGCACATGAGGTATAATCAAACCCAACATTTTACAGTTAATACCATCTGCACCTGTAGCATTAGATTTTATAGTGTGAAAAACCTCCATTACTTTATCTGAACGAACTGCTTTAAATTTAAATAATTCCTCAACGCCTGGCAAGGTTTTACCACTATATGAATTAGTAATGAAATCATTGTCTACATTTACTGATGGTAACTTGTTAATAAAAAAATCGTTAAAATCATGAGCAGTAGCAATCAAATGTGAACCTTTAGAAGCACTATTTTGTACATTAAGAAACTTTAAAGTCCTCCAAAAGCTTTTCTGATCAGTTAAAAATTTATGTTGCAGGTACCCTCTTTTTTCAGATTTGATAGCAGTATTAACAAAATTTCTCAATTCCTTATACTCCTGCCAGTTGCGATCAGTTTTAAATTTTTTATATTTAAAATAAGCCTTGTCCCTTAAACGCATCATTAGTTTAAGGTTAGGCGTGAGTCAGGGAGCAGGAGGTTTAGAAATTCTAACAGTTTTACAAGGAGCATGAATATCAAATAAAAACTTAATTTTGTCATTAAAGTAGACAACCATTTCATCAACATTATTCAAATAATAAATATAATTAAAATCAATTAAATGTAAGTCCTGGACAAATGCAAAATAATCAAAGTTAGAAAAATCTCTAAATGTTTTACATTGTTGAGGTTGACGTGATGTTTTTAAATTTAAATTACAACTAATAAGACGATGATCGGAAATACCTTGCATATTTATTACGTCAACACTAACTGGCAAATCAGAATTAGAAGATACAATGATATCAATTAGTGTAAATAAGCCCTTAAAATAATGGCATTCATATTTTGGACACCCCGTATAGTTTAAGTTTTCTCTATTTATCAAAATCTAGCAATTTTAAGAGAAAATGAATAGACAGTCGTATAGAATCAATAAGCAATGGGAAACTTTGTTCATTTCCTTAAGCGGTCCATAAGCGGATAAAACTTTTTTCAAAAAGAAATGATCACCCACCTCCCCACATGACACTGTTAATGTGAAAATAATAAACTCGTTCAAGTAAAAATCCTAATTGGAAAGTACTGAAGAATAGAAATTCCCTCAATTACCAGATTTTATTAAATCACGCTCCTCTCAGTAGGTTTAAATTTCGACACTGTAAAGTAATGAAACAATAAATTGCAATAACTTTCTCAATGCAAGAGACTTTACATTAGCAGGTACATTTTCTAGGTAAAAGGATTTAGAATGGAAACAGTTTATAAATTGGCTTTAAGAATAATGTGGTCACTTCTTTCTTTATATGGTTAAATGCACAGGTACAATTTACGAATTACATTCAAACAAAGGCATTCCTAATTTTATCATTTTTAATATACATCATCACAAATGCACTGAATTGGATTGTATATAACAAGCGTGTGAAATACTGGTTTAAAGGCTTTCACAGTTCGTGCTGTCATGCCAAGCACTAAATAAATGGTTGTTGTTACCAGTCACAGAATGAATATGCATTTCCCTGCACTTAGAAAATCTTAGAAATCTTTGACCTGCCCTTGTTCTACAGGAAGCATTGAATGTAATCAGTTGCAGTAGGGTGCTATGCAATGTTTTAGAAGTTTCGACTTATCAGTCAGTATCAACAATGAGCTAAACGCTAAAGGAACTAAAATATGAGCTGGTCCAGGTAATCTGATAGCAGGTCCACTTTCAAAGAACCTAGTCTGAGAACAAGGACATGTCAAAATTTCCTAACTAAGTGTGTATTAATTAGACCATGGCATAAAAATCTAAAAATATCATGGTATATATAGACTAAAATTCCAATGACTTTCAAAAATAAAAGTTATGTTATTTACTAACTATGGAGGAATCAGTTTTTTTTTAAGACAATATGTGTGTTCCCCAGAATACTAATGTGAAATTATTCTTTAACCAAATTGAGTTATATTAAATTTTTTAAACTGCACTTAAACTCTTCCCTGCTCCATTACTAGTCAGTACCTGAGTCT
This sequence comes from Monochamus saltuarius, assembly GCA_025584915.1. Taxonomy (NCBI): domain Eukaryota; kingdom Metazoa; phylum Arthropoda; class Insecta; order Coleoptera; family Cerambycidae; genus Monochamus; species Monochamus saltuarius. The sequence goes on from CM046727.1 coordinate 33,637,433, forward strand.
GTGTTAGCATGTTTATCATCAGTGTTACCTTGTTACCTTTTTAAACCAGCCATATGAAACTATTAAAATTGTAAGATTAATTGATTTACCTTAAGGAAAATTAATCTGAATTTTCCGAGCTTGTCCGAGGTATAATTACATTGTAGTCCCGCTTAACCTACTTTATCAGCACGCATTGTACAAAGACAAAAAAGGTTGGTTTTTGTCCATTGATTATCCGAGAGCCCCCTTGGATAATCATTCTGTTGTAGTGGTTGTCTGTCAAAATCAGTACTATTATGGGAAAAAATAGGGGGGGGGGGTAATTATATCCTCGGACAAGCTCGGAAAATTCAGATTAATTTTCCTTAAGGTAAGTCAATTAATCTTACAATTTTCGTTTGCTTGTCCTCGATATAATTACATTGTAGATGTTCAGAGTAACCAATTTTGTTCTTGTGCACATTAATTTTGGAAAATAAATGATGACAGTAACAACCCCTATATATGGAAATGTGGAATACAATATTCTAATCTAACCTTACTAATTAATTAAATTACTTAAGATTAGGTAATAGTAAATTATACACTACTATATGATACTTAACTTATTTTGATTTATTATAAAAATATTTTTAATATTTATACCAATAACAAAAAAAAATTATTCCTGATAATTTGGATATACATTTAGGTATAATGAGAATAGCTTTAGTACAGGCATCGTTTGTATGTTTAAGTTTTAAGTGGTCTGTATTGTCTATAACAATAGAAGTACGCGCTAGATGCAGCGATCGATTTTGCTGCAGTTTTTGTTCTGTTCTGTGAACTTTGTGGATTATTAGTCGGATATAATGAATTGAAAATAGTAATAGATATTCATCACTCAAAATACTCAGATTAAATGTCTTTTGATTTATACTTGTTATTGTGATAATGCAGCCTGTATGAGCTCATTATGAGTAACTATAAGATTCTTGTTACTAGGTACCATCAAATTTTGTTGTTTCAATATAGTATACGCTCCAATCTAATGCTGGTTTTTATTATTTTTATTTTATTTATATATACAGGCTGTATCACATAAGAGGGCCACTGTCATGTATCTCGCTTAATATGCGAGACACGTCAAAAATCTTAAATTGTTTTTTGTTGCATTTTTGGAGGCCTTTATGCTCGTAAAAACAAATTTGAGATCCATGGCCAACTTTATGAGTAATAACAAAAAAACCTGTAAAGTGCCCAAACTTTAAGGCTGTCTAACTTTTTTATTTTAAGAGATAGAGAAAACTTATTGGTAATAAATTTTTATTGCAAAATTGATACCTTGACACCATTTCTTAGTTAACTGAAGACTAACACATGTTATTCTTACAGTGGTGTAGTACCAAACACAGGATTTAAAGAAGTCACACGACTTCTTTTAATTTGAGGTGTGTATTACATTCTATTTTAACATGTATTAATATGTATGATTAGTGATGGCCATAGGGAATATTCCCATTTCGGTAAAATTCATAAATGGGAATTTTCCCGGGAATATTCGCAACGTGTTAATAATTCCCAGTTTGCGGGAATTTATTAATATGCTTGCGCTCGATGCGGTCGCGAGTGTTGTTACTATCGCTGCGCCGCACAGCCATCGCACTGTCTGTTCTGTTCTCTCTGTCACCAAGGTTTGTTTATTGTTGAATCGCTGGATAAGGTCTCGCCATCGACGCATGGGTGCTCATAATAACTTGCACTTTTATTAAGAAGAATTAGTTTTAGTTATTGTGGTTATATAATAATGGGAAGAAAGAAGGCTGATGTGGGAAAGCATTTCATTATAAATAATAAAACCGCAGAATGCAAGTACTGTAAAACAGTTTATAAAATTTTGAATGCAACAAAAATGTACAAGCATATTCAAAAATGTTTAAAGTGTCCACCAATTATAAGGAAAAATGTTGAGAAGAAGAAAAACCCAGCCAACTTATCTTATAAGGAAGTAGTACGAGTGGGAGTGGGTAAAGCTGGTGAAGGAAGTGCCTCAAATCCTCATTTAACACCTGAATCAAAAACATTCAAACACGTCAGTCACGTCACTGAAACATTACCTTTAGCCATGAGGACTTTTGTGGATACCATGTCCTCGGACGAATAGGTAGTTAATAAAATAAAAAACTAAAACTTTATATTTATACATAGTATTTAACATTATTGTTTTTTTTATGTATTTTCTGAAAATCATTTATTTTCTTTTAGTATTCGATTGACGAAGATTTCGCGCGGGCTATTTATGTCACTGGCGCAGCATTTTCTATGCTAGAGCATCCATTATGGATTCAATTGTTTAAAAGATTACTGCCTTCATATAACCTGCCAAGTAGGAAAAGGTTGGCAAGTACTCAATTAGAAAAAGAGTATAAAGTTGTTCAGGATAATGTAAACATTGAATTAAACAACGCAAAGTCGCTAAACTTGCAGTTAGATGGATGGAGCAATATCCGCAATGAAGGAATTTTAAACTTCATAATTACTACTCCAACTCCTGTTTTTGTAGAATTTATTAATACAAAATAAAATCGCCACGTCGCAGATTATTTTGCGACAGAAATCGATAAAATATTAACAAAATATGGTACTGCCAAATTTTTAGTGTTAATTGGTGACAATGCAGCAAATATGTACAAAGCTTCTTCTATAATTAAAGAACGGTATCCCCATATAATACCATTGGGCTGTATCGCACATACTTTAAATTTATTATGTAGCGATATTTTAAAGGCGGAATCAGCAGCAAAACTTATGAGTCAAGTAACTAGTATAATTAAAACGATTAGAAATTATCAAGTACTAAATGCTATTTTTGAAAAACTTAAAAAAGAGAAACATTGTAGAATTTCACTTAAATTAGCCTGCCAGATAAGGTGGGGCAGTCATCTCAAAAGTATGTTTAAAAAGTATGCTAATACAGGGTTAACTATGACTTAGTACAAATATTTTAAGAGGGGATAGGAAAAAATAAGAATTAACGGAATCACCCTTCAAAAAAATTCCAAACTTATTTATAAAGCCAAACAAATAATTTTTCGATATTATTTTAAATCCTTATTTAACGCCGCCAATGCTTGTTGGTTGCATACTCTACAAGCATGCAACACTGCAACAGTCGCTCATTAGTCAGTAACGCTGTCATGTCATAATTGAATTCCTGTGTTTACGTTGTAATTTTGTGTTCTTCTTCAGTTTTTAGTGCCTTATTTTAATTTTTAAACGTTTTATAGTTATTAAATAAAGATATTTGTGTTGGGTGCAGTTAGTTTCCCACAATATAGTTCGCCGGTTTGGTTTTCTAGGTTATGGAACAAAACTGCCGCGGTTAAACGTCTATTATTCCTTTCGTTCGATTTTGTTATAATAAATAGGAATCTAATCTATCTAATTGTACCTACGGGAAGTGTCTTTAATCGGTAGTGAGTGGCTGTAATGAGCGAATATGTAGTTCTACCAGTTTATAACGAAAGAATGGAAAACGAATGCAAAATACTGGAGCTAAGGGGATTAACTGTTACCTATCTATCAGGTATTATTACTATTAAGAATGTTAATTTTTGTTTCTACATTTAGAAATGCTGCAAAAAACGACGATGGTAGTAGATATTGTTGACAGCTGTAAGTTTTATCTATGGACTAAGCCATCTCAGTCGGTTCTTATCATAGGCGCCGACTTTCCGTAGGAAAAAGGGTTTTGCCCCATTTTTTAAATATCAAGCTAAAATTCTGGAATAATGTTTGTATTGTCTTTTAAGCCTCCCTGAGCACGTGGTTAAATTTTTTGTACTTAGTCATAGTAAGCCACATTTGCAATGTTTGGCTGTAAATGAAGTAGCTGCTGAAATATTGGGTAAAACAAATAAACAAATGCTTCTGGATGATGGCATATTTTGGGCAAGAGTTTGTAGTCTTCATGATCTATTAAAACCCATTTGTGAGTGGATCACCCAACTTGAGACTGATCAACCAGTAATTCATCGGGCTCAGGAGGCATTTGCAGATATTGAGAAGTGCATGAACATAGAGAGCTTCCGAAATCTCTGTTGTCCAAAATTAAAGAGAAAAAAATTTCCATATCGTTCAATAGCAGAAAGGAAACATCTTTAAGGCCAATACATTACGCTGCAGATATTTTAAATCCATCTTCTCAGGATAACAACTTAACACCTGAACAAATTATTGATGGTTGTGAATTTATTGACAGTGTCGCTCAGCACATGCAACTCATTGATGATAAAAAGTAATAGTAGAACTTCCCGAATATCGTGCAAAAAATTCTGGAATGTGGGCTAAAGAATTTTTGTGGAAAAGCATAGATAAAATGACACCTTTAACCTGGTGGAAAGGGATGTGCAGTTCAACTGAATTAAGTGAAGTCGCCCTCAGGATTTTATTCGCTCCAATCTCGTCTGCAGCAACCGAACGATCCTTTAGCTGCTTTAGTTGGATTCATTCTAAGAGGCGAAATCAGTTAAGTGCCAACCAAGCAGGAAAGCTAACGTATATCCCATAATTGGAAATTGCTGCAAAATATAGGGACTAATCAGTATATCGTCGCTTTGGTGGTGAACAGTCGTAACCCACAAAAAGTGTAAAATTGAGTTAAGACTGTTAACAAACACTTAAAAGCATAAAGTTTGATTCCTATAAATATTCTAACCCACAACCTTTTAAATGTCCTTATAACACAAAATTTGCTAAAGGACGTAACCCACATTTTATTGTAGTGAATAGACATAAGCAGCTTAGCACTTTTAGCAACTGAGTTTTTAAGCGGTATGCCCCTAAAATATTACAGACGTGAATAGAACTAATCCACATATTCAACGTTCCTGTGATATAGATGTGGATGCCCTCAAAACAACAAAACCCTAAAACAGCGAAAAATAAAGCCTAGAACACAAAAAATCTGAAAAAACGTAACAAATTCCATTCCGACAACCTGGCGTCAGCTCAATTGGGATTTAATCACATCTAAATTACCTTTTGATTATACCTGAAGCGACCGCGTTAGATTGAGATTTAATTACACTTTGATTAAATTATACCTGAGCGACCCCAATAAAACCGAGGCCAATTTCGGAAAAAATCATCACTTCTTTATCAGCCGTTGCTGCGTAAGATCAGTGATTCCTACGCTCAGAAAGGACAAGAAAAAGCAGCGTACCGTTTACACCTGCGTAGGCTCGCGCTACTTAGTTTTCGTATTTTAGTAATAATATTGCACGCATTTTATTAGTGTCCGGTATTTTTGTTTATAAAAATGTTATCAAGGGGTAAACTACTAGTGCAAAGAGCACTGGAAATGAGATTAAATGATGAGGAAATGTATGAGCAGCGTGACGTGTCCTTAAATGAATCGGATAACGAAGAAAAAGAATATACTTTACTATCGCCGGTTAAATTTGGTAAGTTTGAGATTAGGATTCACTAGTGCATATTTAGACCGGAATTTAAAACTTACTTCCTGCAAAGTCGCATTAAAGTTCTTTAGAATAATTGTGTTATTACCTGCATCAAGCTAGTTATGTGTAATTAAACATTACAGGAGGTTTACTTTTAAATCAGCAGTAGCATTATGCAATACTTTTTCACGCGATTTTTAATCAAAATATATATAAATTTTAGATGAAGTGCCGATTACTGCTGAAGATTGTGAGCAAGAATTACCTAATAGGCAACTGTCCCCACTGGTTGAAGGTAAGTTTTTTTTTTAATTATTGCAAGGAATATGGTATGTAATATTTATAATTTTTAGTGCGAGAACAAGGCAACGAGTTGCTCAAGGAAGATAGCTTTTCAATTAATAACGACAACGCATCATCAAATAGTTCAGAACCGTTAATAAATGTCAGAAGAAGGCTTTTGGAAAGAAACAATGACATTTTGGATGCCGTCGAAACTGCAGAGAAGAAAAAACTAACAAGAAAACGAAAACGGGAGCCATCAAAATGGACAAGAAATGTACAAAGAACATTAAGAATGGAGGGAAAAGCGTACCAGACACAGAAAGGATTACTTAAAGGAGCTAAAACAGTAGCAGAAGTAAAATGTAAATGTCATTACAAGTGTAATGAATTTTTTTCCAATGAAGTCCGACATCAGATTTTTAACGAATTTTATGATATAAATACAGAAGAGTCAAGGTGGAACTTTATTGCTAGACATGTTCGGCGAATCCCAAAGAAGCGTTCATATGTTGCACAAAAAAACGGTAGTCGCAGACAGCATACTTTGGTTTATAAATTTACAGTGGGACATACAGAACATCAAGTTTGTCAGAAGTTCTTCCTCAAAACTCTACAAATTTCAAGTAAAAAGGTACTTACAGCACTGGATAAAAGCTTGGCACATGGAGTCGTTAAACCAGATCAAAGGGGCAGGAAACCACCACCGCAAAAAAAGACTGAAGCACCAAAAGACATAATAAGAGCTCACATCAAATCGTTACCCTTAATTGCTTCACATTACTGTAAGAGCACTACGAAGAGGGAGTACCTACCCACAGGATTATCTGAAAATAGATTATATTTAGATTATAAAGATTATTGTGCAGAACTTGGAGTAGCACCCGAGAAAGCTAGCTTCTATAAACACATTTTCACTTCAGAGTTTAATATTGGATTCCACCGACCTAAAAAGGATCAATGTGATTATTGTGCTGAGTTTAAAAATAAAAATGATGATGAAAAGCTGAAAATACAAGATGATATTAATGCGCATTTAGCAAGAAAAATAGAAGCTAGAGAAGCAAGTCGACAAAAATAGAGCAAAACTTGATAAGTCGTTTGTATGTTTTGCTGTAGATATGGAAAAAATTCTTTTAACTCCTTCATTACAAGTAGGAAAGCTATACTATACCCAAAAACTAAAAACGTTTAACTTCACCGTGTACAATTTGAAGACTGCCCAAGCTGATAACTTTATGTGGCATGAAGGTGTTGGCACCAAAGGTTCCTCAGAAATTGCAACCTGTTTGTGGAAACTTTTAAGTGGCCTTGGGTCTCAAGTAAAAGAAGTTACATTCTATGCTGACACAGCATCGGGACAAAATCGTAACTGCATTAATGCTGCCATGTTTTTACGAGCTGTACATTTGCTGCCAATTGAAATTATAAACCAAAAATATATGGAGTCAGGACACTCTGAAATGGAGTGCGACAGTGTCCATTCGGCTATTGAAAACCGCGGTAATAAAATAGATATTTACACCCCAGATGGTCATATTATTTTTAACATTATTACTGTTAGATCTTTTCACACCTTAAAATAATATCACAGAACATCTAAATTTATTGTAGTAAATGGAGCTAAGCCACATAACATCTAAAATAATGTTTATAATCCCAAAATAAATACATCCAAATAAAAAGCATAATCGTTAAATAAAAATATCAAAAAATTGTTTTGTTTTGTCTTCTGGTTACAGTTTTAGAGAAGAAAACATGAGTTTCTCGATGACAAACTATTTTAAAAGCGCGCTAGCTCAAGTTCTTGTTCATGTGGGTTAGAACAGTTCACCACCAAAGCGACGATATGTCAACACTGCCGTCTAAGAGAGCAAGACTTGAAGAAAATTTATCGGAGATAAACTTTACATCAGAGCGAGAAGAATCAGACACAGCCACAGTCACAGATCAAAATGAATCGGATGCTGACGAATCGTTTGATGACTCTGATAATAGCAGCATCAACACCAATATAAGTGGCAGTTGGCAGTACCGGCAGCGAGGCTAAAGACTGAGAATTTATATTAGATTAGGTTAGATTAAGTAAGGGGTTCTGAGGTAGGGTAGGTCCCTTCTGTTTTATTTGTTTCAACTTGTTTTATTTTATTATTATTTTTTTTTTTTGAGAAATTAGAATTTATTTTTTGTTATTAAACATACATGTTTATTAGAAATATATTTTTTGTTTGAAAATAGCTTTTAATAAAAAATTCCTTAAAAATTCCCAAGCTGGGAATATTCCCTGAAAATAAATTCCCGGAAATTTTCCATCTCTATGTATACCAGTACATTAGTCCTTTAAACTACATTATCCTTTTTTATCACTGAACTGTTATTTTCCACTTGATTTCACTTATTTTCCACTTGTTTTTACTTATTTTCCACTTGCTTTTACTTATTTTCCACTTGTTTTCACTTATTTTTCCACTTGTTTTTACTTATTTTTTCACTTATTTTTACTTGGACACTTCACTGTACAACCGTCACTGACAAACACGCACCTTTTTTGTCTTTGTACAATGCGTGCTGATAAAGTAGATTAAGCGGGACTACAATGTAATTATATCGAGGACAAGCTAAGGAAAATAGCAAAATATAACTGCAGTAAAAGATAATTTTATAAAAACAATTTGTTTTTTTTTTTTGTAACATTACACTTCATTTTAAAGTCTGTCAATGACCTCTGCCATTTACGTCACCTGGACTACATTCAGTTACAGCTAATGCCTAACTTGTTAAAGTGTTACCCCCCTACCATTATTTCCATTTGTTGTGGTACAGAGTTTGAAACAATATGTCTTTTATTCTAACCTACATTTTTGAGTTATCTGTATTTTGTTATTTTGTATAATTCAGTGTTGCCAGACCTATGGATTAATCCGTATATCTATGGATTTCTGTTACAACCTACAGAATGACAGATTTTGTTTCTCAATCTACAGATTTTTAAAGTCTTACAACTAAAAAACATTAAATATCCAGATAGTTAATTTGTACTAATATGTATCTATTTGAAAACTTGCTAGATGCATTGCTGTCTCATTGAAATGCATCATGTGAATAGATGTTTTCACAAATTAATTTAATAAATAAAACAGAAAAACCGTTTATCCACTAAAACCATACTACATAGGTTTACGACAAATTATGTAGATAAATAGAGCTGTTACAATTTTACTTAGTCTTTGTTTTAATTTGCCTTAAATACATTTACATAAAATAATAAAAAGTAAATGTTGTATATTTCAAATAGATATGTACATATTTTATTTTGTTATTTATTAAGTTTTATTTTTTATATCCACTTTACATACAGATTCGGAAATTGCGGATCTTTACAGAGAAAGTAGAAATTGCCGCTTCATTCTAGGGACCTTCCCGAACGAACTTTAAGAGGGGCGGCGACGTGCATTGGTCTAGCATTCCCCACTACTACGGCAATCGGTTCCGTATCGCCAACGCCAATTCGTCATTGAAAATCTAACTGTCAGATCAACTGATGCCAGTGTTGTCAGATCTCATGCATTCCGAGGAAATCTCATGCTTTCATATTTTGATTACAAAATCTCATGCTTTTTAATAGACACAAAAAGAAATAATAAAATTATTAAAATTACTCTTTGAAATCTACCAAAACAAAACCCTAACGAGAAATAAAGACAAAATCGAGGGCAAAATTGAATAGATAGAGGTAGGTATCTACAATATTTGGATACTTGAAATATCCTTTATTGTAGACTGCTCTCTTAATAATTAGCAATGAATACATAAACGGGTATGACAGTCTACGGATATGAGGTGTGTGTGCTGTATTGCAGTGATTCTTAACTCTATTCCGTAAGGGTACCTACATTTTCTGAAAACAACAGATTTTACGACCCGTGAGTCACCCTGCGTCACGTCAACTGCGCCTCAACGTTCGCCCGGCCTAACAATAAAATAAATTAGAAAGGTTACGTGGTTAATAACTTTTAAGTATAAGTACCTGTAACTACCTACTTACAATGTAATATTATGATAAATTAGCAGAACATAATGATTTTTAATGAAATAAAAATTGTATTACAAAAGTAATTAAAAATTACTTGCTTCTTTCAAATTATTCTCATGCACTGAATTTTTCCCACCTGGCAACACTGCTTGATGCAAACACGCTGTGGTCGAAGTATGTGTGTAGCATGACACAAATACACGCAAGCGGCAAAATACAATTCACCATCAAGATCCTCACTTTCCAAATCTGTATACATTTTTACTAGGGTTATATACTCGTATTCTCTTAATTAACCAGGTGTATAAATTCAGATATTTAAACCTAAATAAACCATGTTTTTTTTCTAATCTACGAATTTTCTACGGATATTTTGTTAGATACCTGCGGATTTCATAAATTCTGATCTGGCAACACTAATTGGGTTAGGTTAAATACACAAGACAGATCAAATTGTGAGCATGTATATTCCTGTTTGGCTAATTATGAAACTTTCTCTGTAAAGTAAGAATTTTATTGAAGTGAAAACAAAATTTATACAGGGTGATTCCTCAAAGATTTTCAGTGCGTATATCTCAGTTGCTATAACAACCTAACCTAATTTGGTCTATATGTACGAGATGGCACATAGAATCCGATGATCATATCAAAAGATTTTTTCACAGTGAACCTTGCTAAAATTTGTTTTTAAATTAAAATAATCTTAATTATGAATACATCCTGATAAATATGTAAATCATTTTTTTTATCATTAACCCTTAACCGGAGACGCGTCGTCTATGAGACGATCTGAAAAACAATTTTTTTACCTAATGAAGTCGCCCATTGGCCTACCGTTTCACCTAATCCTTCCTTTAGTTATGCTTATTAGGTAGTCTTATTAGCACACCCTGGTCAGTATCTATTGAGAAGTTATTGCGATCGGTACATCTAACGTAGTCTGTTAGACGAGGCGTCTCCGTTTGATAGCGGTGATAAAAGACATTATCCTCGATGTATTTTAAGAATATTGACTTTATTTACTATTGTATTAACTAATTTTCTAATGGGAAGACCTACGATTTTTATTTTGTTAACGTTATAGGTCTCAGATGTATGCATTTATATTTTTGTTTAAAATATTTTTCATTTTGTATTTCTTGACTTGTATTAGTAATTTTTTTATATTTAAGTTTAACTTCATTTATGTTATCATCAAAGGGTACTGTTTGTATACTTTTAATAAAAAATCAAGGCTTCTGTGAGTATTTTATTAATTTTTGTTCTACTGAAAATCGTCGTCTCACGGACGACACCCCTCCGTCTATGTAACAAAAATGACACCTCTCCAGATAAGGGTTAAAAAAATACCTACAAAATCTACCTAAATCTCATTGTTTTGTCTCACGAAATGCATATAGCCTTGAGCCCAACTTAATCAGCTACAATGTCGAAAAAAACAAATGTCCAAATTATGAATATGTTAAGGGAATATCATCCAATGAAGTCTAAATGGTATATTAATAGTTATTTTATTTATATAACAGGTACAAAAAGTAAATGTTGACATGACAACACGTCGAGTGCAATAAGCATTTCTTGTACGAGTTGCATACACTATTTTTTCTACGTTCATACAAAAACCAAAAAATGTTTTATTTAGATGACACTAAGTGTAGGAAAATATGTCGATTTGAACGTTTACGTTTGACATGATGACAAAATGCTGTAGTAGAATGACAGATGAATGCAATAAACATTTTATTGCACTAGTGCAATAAAGAACCACTTTTTCCACTAAATATAGTTCAATAAAGTTTTGTTTTTTGCATTAACGTAGAAAAATGTATTTACATACTCGTTGTATTAATTAAAAACTTTTTGGATAAAACATTGGACTTTTGAGCTTAAGTCACATCAGCATTAGTCACAAGCATCGTTCCAATAATCTGTTCATCATAAGTGAAAGTGAATTGTTTATTGCAGTAATTTAATTTTATATCTTCACAATGTACTAGAATTTATTATCCACATCTGACTGTTGTTTTTCCTTTTGCCCAACTAGCACTAATTTATTTATAGCTATTTAGGATTCACTGATAAACTTGTAATCATCACAAAGTGAGTCCAAGAGTGTCCCACTTTTCAAAATGTAATACCTAATTACATTGTAGAATATTTTATGGCAATAGGCAATATATTAATGGTAAAAAAAACTTTTTAAAAACAAGCTTTTATTTAAGTGCCCTAAAAAGACCAAACCAATCAATTTAGTACATATATTACACAATTTATTAAATGATATAAAAGCTTGTCGCGAGATTTGCGTATTTTCTTTCATAAAATTACTTATAATAAATTGTGTAATAATATGTACTAAATTGATTGGTTTGATTTAAAGTTTATTTTCTTCTTTTTAGAGCACTTAAATAAAAGCTTGTTTTTAAAAAGTTTTTTTTACCATTAATTTATTTTTTAGTTATGATTGGGAATGTTTCTAAGTCTGTGCATTTCATTTAATGTGTTGTTGTTACAAGGTGGTTTGCCTGTTAATTTAACTTTTTTTTTTATCTAGCCTTCTCTTCCTTCGTGTTGTTGTTGTTTCTATTTTTTCCATCTTGTTCCCGCGAGTACCGAAGAAATATTCGTCGACCTTCCCAGAGCTTTGTTTAGAAGGGTAAGAGATAATATACAACAGGGTTCGCCCCGGTGCCCTGAGGTATTACGTTCACGACATCATCTTACATCCTGATGCCGCTCAGTTCTCGGCACGGCCTCACCTTGACTTGAGAATTTAGTAGTAGCGCCACTTATTTCAGCTTAAAACTTATTTGTGCCTAACGAAATACAGTTACGGATTTGATTTTGGAGTATCCTTCTCCTAGATAGATTGCAAACCAATGCTGTTGACGCTTATCTCGCCAAACTACACAAGTCAAAGTATGAAGTCGACCAAGGCATAGGTACTTTTGTTAAAATTCAGCGTTTAATGACTTCAGAAAACTTATTCGTGTCCTTCCGTGCCCCTTTCATTTGATACCCATATCGTAGTAACGCATAATATAACTTGTCCGTCATCTTGGATGGTCCCTCATATTTTGGATTTAATATGACATATTAGTTTTCGTGTTCTCCTCAGCAGGCCCTTTCATTTGATACACATAGTAGTGCAGAAAAAATAACTAGTCCGCCATCTTGGATGATCCGCCATATTGGAATTAGAATGACGTCATATAGCTAAACATGCATTGTCATCCAAAATAAGCGTGTATACCAAATTTCAGCTCAATCGGTTAAAGATAACAGATTTAAAATTCAGTTGCCAGATTCCACCCGGACAAACATACATACATTGCAAGTTAAATAAAAGCTTGTGAAAAGGACACTCACTCACTCAAATCGAATTGTGAGTATGTCAACCAAACTTAATCTATAACCTATAAATATAAATAAAAACTTCTCAACCTCTGCTTAGTAGAAGGTAACAAGGCCTAAACGGTAGAACTAATTGTAAATACTATTAGTATTCTGTTCCTAATCAATTATGTAGGAAGTACTTCCAATAACACTATCTTGACATGTTTTCAAGTGACTACATTCAAAAATTAGAGGTAAACAATTCTTCAGTTGCTGTCTGGTGCACAATTTCAATAATAAATCTGCAAGGATAAGAAACAATGGTAATTTAGGTGGCAACTTTAATTTTTAATGACTATTTTACATATACGCAACTCTAAAGTGCCACAAATTGCATTTGAATAAAAAGTTCCAAAATGTGAGAGTGTTAAGTAGTCCACAAGAAGCCGCTTTGAAGAAGCGCTATAAGAAAAACATCGTCATAATTCTGATGTATATATGAATAGAATAGAACAAATGTAAATGAAAAACTATATATAGTTAACTTAAAAACGGTTGCATAAAATCTGTATAAATTAAATATAAATTGAATAAAAACTAAATTATGCAACAAGATTATATTAAAAAGAAATTGAACAAAAAAAATAGATTGTCAATAGTCAAATGTTGGTACTTTTATTTTAGTGTTACGATATAATTGTGATGGTGTATCCTGATCTTCAAGTTTCAAATTTATTTTTTCCACTGCTTTTGATATCCAACTTTCCAGCTGATTGTTATTTCTCATTTTCAATTTATTATTATAGGGGCATTTTTATTATATCTCCCAACAGCAATTATAGCACTTTGTTCATGTTCAAGCATTTAAATATCTTTATTAAAAAGGGTTTCTTCATAGCACATTTGTAAGCATTTTATAAATTTTGCTTTTAAGTTTCAGAGAGTATCTACATTCATATACTCAAAAGCAATGCATATTTGCTGTTTCAATTCTCCGACACTGTGGGAAGCTGTTTTGTATACTGTTTATTTTATAGCTCCACACATGTAGAAATCACATGGCGTTAAATCTGATGATCTGGAAAGCCACACTATTGGACATCTTCATCCCTTCCACATTGAACCATAATGTTGATCAAGGTATTCACACACTATAGCTGCAAAATGGATAGGTACACCATCTTGCATAAATTATGTTACAGGGAATATTCTCAAGCAACATGTTAAGGTTGTTTTGAAGAAAATATAAAAACATTTCTGCATTTTATTTACCTTAAAAAAATGGGACCCTTTGAGGATAGAACATTTATTGGTTGTGTTTGTTGAAGAATACGTACGGTGTCTACAATATCTCGGTAACTAGATATATTATTAATGGACTCTCCATATTATTTGGTAAACTAATATTTTGGAATTTAAATTGGTTACAATTTTTCAGGCAAACTCAAGAGATACATAGTCAAACAAATTTAAAATATATTTAAAGTATTTACTTTACAAAAAAAAAAAAAAAAAACTGGAATCATTTATTGTTTCAAATACAATAGCTTTGCACATAATACCAGGATCACTTTCCAATCGTCAGGTGTACGCACATTATAAAACCTTATGCGGGCAGTATAAATACAATGTGATATGAATACAATGCGTCTAATGATTGGAAACAGTCTCCGACTGTTCAGTGAACAGGGCTATTAAATATTTCAGTCAATACTTGCTTATTGTGACACTTAGAACTTTTTCTTTGAAGGTATTCAAATATGTAAACAATTTAATAAGTAAAACTAATAATTTTAAACTTCATTATAACTACCAGTAGAATAAAAACATGGATATTTATTTACACTTTATTTAAATGATTGAGACATAAGTAGAATCTGTCATGTAATGTATGATTATATCCAAAACTCTTCTGGTTAATGTTATGCACCTATTACACCATTATAAATATGATGCTAATTTCAATATTTTACGGACAAATAGACCATTAGACAAATAATAATATATAAAATTGCATATATCAACACGTTTTTGCCACATTTGGTTATTGTAATTTCCATACAAATATTGTTTATGCAAGAGATATGCCTATGAAATCAAATATTCTCGTAGTTCCTCACACTTTACGTACGTAAAAAAAATATTTTTCATTTTATTTTCTAACAAATTTTGGAAATGAAGAACCACCCTAGTAGCTCTTCATCTCAAATTATTTTTCTTGAAACCAGACCAGGAGAGAATTACTTATCTATTATGATCCCTGTAGACCTGAAATAATTTAAAAATAATCCTAATTTCTGGTTAACTGGATAATACCTGATACAAGTAATCATTCAGATGATCGAAATGAAATAGTTTCATTTTTCAACAATAGCAAACAGAACAAACAAGCAGAAGAATATGTCACATTTTCAATATCCTACAATTGAAAGCAAAAAGGAATATGCAGGTTAGAATTATTTCATTTACATTTATATATAATTAGGTATTACTGTTTTTTCTATATTAGTTACCGAAAGCTGCTTCTGTGTGAATTACATTACTCTCATATTTTCCAACTTTTTACTCGAATATAATTTGAGGCACTTTAGAGCTGCGTACCTACAAATGTAGAATAGTTATTAGAAAATAAAATTGCCATCCAATTTACCAAATTACTACTGTTTCTTCTTTCTTAAATCTAGATTTATTCTTGAAATTGTGCACCAGACAGTAACTGATGTTCTTGTAACTCCTTTACTTCTAATTTACAAATGTGTAGTCACTCTTGAAAACATGTCAAGAAAGTGTTATTGAAAGTACTTGCCACATAATTGATTAAGAACAAAATGCTAATATGTATTTACAATTAATTCTACAGTTTAAGACCTTGGTTCCTTTAACTAAGCTTAGGTTGAAAAGTTATTATTTATAGGTTAAGTTTGGTGTTATGTTTTGTAAGCAGTTGTAAATGTACCTAATAACGAGTTTGTGGATCATCTTCCTTCATTACTCCTTTGTGTATACTGCCATAAAATATTCTTCAATGTAATTAGGTATTACATTTTGAAAACTGGGACACTTTTGGATTACAAAATTGTGCGAATTGGACAAAAGAAGAATAACAATCTAATAAGTAACAATCATTTTACTTTTACTAAACTATGATGACTATGATGAACAGATTAATAGAACAATGCATGTGACGCGATGAGGACAAACCTCAAGAATCCAATGTTTTATCCAAAAAGTCTCTAAATCATTTAATATATCATTTAGCCTTCATATTGATAATATGTAATGTAATTGCTTTGACATTCATCGACAGTTTTGACATTTGTCTTTAAGGCATTGTGGCTGATTAAGTTGGGTTCAAGATTATATGCATTTCATGAGTCAAAACAATGAAATTTAGATAGTTTTTGTAGGTGTGTTTTATGAAAAGAATACATTTTTTGATGTACACATATTTACTAGAATGTGTTCATAATGAAGCCTATTTTAATTTAAAAATAAGTTTTAGCAAAGTTCACTATGGAAAATCAATATTAAATCGAATTATATGAAAAATAGAACACTGTATACATTTTGGTATGATAATCGTATATGCCTGCATACCAAATTTAGTTGCTCTAGTTATAAAAGCAGTTTAATTTTATAGCAAATTTAGTATTTAGTGAAGTGTACTGTGTAGTAACGAGTGTAACTGTATAACTTATAAGTTATGTACTTTAGTTTTTACTGTTTAGTGATAGTAAGATGTGTTTATGTGTAGCACTATCTTACAGGGAAGTTTGTAAGATTTCTGCATTTCTCTTAAATTATGAGATTTAACAAAAATGTTCTGCTATAGCTCTCAATAATGTATTTACTGATGACCGACACATAATTGTTTGACATTACATCTCTAGCCGAGCTTAGCACTAGCCTATCCTGCAGCAGAGTATAACAATTCCAAGAATTTGAGAAAACAAACTTATGCATTTCTAAAAATCACAGATAAATACGACCCCCACTCAAAGTTACACTCTGTACAACATAGTTTCACTTATGGAAATACGTTCTATATTTTTTAAATATTACTAAAAGAGAAAAATTAGTTTTATCAAAAAGGTTTCAAACAATTTTTTTCAAATCAGTTTAAGTTCCCCAAAAAAGTAGACATTCCTATAAATAAATTTATAATTGAAATAATAAACTAACATTCTAGGGAAAAACTAACCCATGTGAAATTTTAAATAGATGTTACGCTTACCCTGCCATTTAGGATCCTCATTCATTAAATTTCGTTCTTTATCTAAAGCATTGGGTCCATTAGAAGAACTACTACCTTCAGCCTCAGCTGCCTCTAAGGCCTGAATTTCTTTAATATCATAGACAGGCGGCCTATGATCATGACTACCATGAGCAAAAGCACAATGTAATCCATTTTTTACACAATATCCTCTAGAATCTGTATCATGTACACACATACATGTTTTGTAATATCTTAAATGGTAACGTCTTTCAGTGTCACCGGCTGTTCTGTGAAGATATGGGCAACTAAAATAAAAATATATTTAATACCAATAATTAATGAATAATGATTAAATCTTTTAGAAATTAAAATAGAATCGTTGCCTTCACTTCGCATAGTGAAAAAAAATGTAGCATTAAAAAAACCGTTTGCACCAACACATTTAGGTGCTACTTAACTCTAGAAACACCTAATTTTTAAGTTAGGTACTGATTTCAGCCACACAGTTATTATCTACTTAACCTATGACTAACTTGGGGGGCAAATTTCACTCCCCAATTTTAGTAGTTCTTTGGCACAGTATAATTGTCTCTCTACTGTCTACTTTCAAGCCAAACCAAACAAATTTAATAATAGCCACGTTCGGCAAAGTCCTCGGATCGCTCAGATTAGTCCAGATCGTTCTTGTATTGCACATGGAGCTAGGGGAGGTAAATCTCAATCGTTCGGCAAATAAAATCAGAGTGATCTGACGTTCATCAAAATGGTTCAGGTGCTTACATTTTACCCTCCACACCCACTGTGTAGGTACGTTTTTAAATTATCGGAAGTAGAGGAGCTCAAAATTGTGACAGTCTCAGCGCTCTGTCTTTTGAGTTTATATAACTATATTAGTGTTTTAAATTGAAAAGCAATACAAAAAACCGTCACTGTCGTCACATGCTCTTCTATTGGAGTATTTTCTAGATTGTCACTAATTTGCTTCCATGCATCATGGATATTATGCTTTAATTTATAATTTTTTATCTGAAATATCCCAATGAGCCGCTTACTCGTTTTAAAAACTTGAGAAGAACTTCTTCATTACTCCACTTCTGTAGCATATAGTCACGGCAAGAATTCAGACAACTTACATCACAGCTGACACACAATTGTTTTTATTGTCAACATAATTTTCCATATTTATCGTGTCAAAAGCAATCATATTTTGCAATTTAGTGCAATATACCGAGTGTTTCCTCTAAGACTTTCAATGCGAATATCTCAGAAACCATCATAGCCAGTGCGACGAAATTTGGTATACAGACACTAGATGACGCGTATAATCTGATAATAACATCAATTCTTATACAGGGTGTTCCATTTTTTAGGAAATCGATTTAATTTTGATATTTTGGTTGTCAGCCCTGCTAAAACTTATGTTTAAATTGAAATATACTTAAATATGAAAACATTCTGATAAATAAACATTCATAAATTTTAAAATTTAACATAAAAAAATGCCTCCAAAAAGTACCCAAATTTCATTGTTTTGTCATGTAAAACGTGTATAACCTTGAACCAGACTTACACAGAAGAAATAACATCACTAAACGTCAAAACCATAAATTGTCAAATATTAATGGCATAAAGTATTTTATTGAACATAAATAACGCTAAATAATGTATTGAATGCAATTTACGTATGTGGGTAGGTTCAGATCTGACTTTCAACGACAAACACGTTCACATTATAATTTCAAAAATTTTAGGAATCGTTTTGTTAGAATTTATTTGTTGCTAAATAAGTAATCAATAATTATTACAGCAGTTGGAAAACAGGGATATTCTTAGGTACTTACACACTTTTGTAAATTATTTTGTGAAAAAAAATACGGGTACCTAATTATTATGTACACTGTAGTAACATAAAAAAACAATTTACTGAAGTTTTATAACATTATAATGGAACAACTTAAAAATATGCACAGATATTTTACACAATATTCAGGCTAAACGGCTGTAACCATAGCTGTAACGGAAGACTGCGCCGGCGCAGCGACCCCAATACTACAAAAGCCTCGACTCAAGTCACACCATTGTGCATACGTAAATTGCATTACATACATTATTTAGCATTCCTTACATCGAATAAAATACTTTATGCCATTAATATTTGACAATTCATAGTTTTGACGTTTAACAATGTTAGTTTCTTCTATGTCTGGCTCAAGGCTATGCACGTTTTACATGAAAAAACAATGAAATTTGGGTACTTTTTGGAATCGTTCTTTTATATTAAATTTTAAAATTTTTGAATGTTTATTTATCAGAATGTGTTGAATGTGAATTTAAACATTGGTTTTAGCAGGGCTGACAACCAAAAAATCAAAATTAAATCAATTTCCTGAAAAATGGAACACCCTGTATAAGAATTGATGTTATCATCAGATTCTACGCGCCATCTAGTGTCTGTACACCAAATTTCGTCGCACTGGCTATGATGGTTTCTGAGATATTCGCACTGAAAGTCTTACAGGAAACACTCGGTAGTGTAAACATTTAGTGTAGTATATAGTTTTATTATCCTCGGTTGCAGTTTCTTAAGACTAGAAATTGAAATCCTGTGGCTTCTAACAAAGTACTACAGTATTCGAGTAGATGTCGCTACAGAAAATACGTTTATAGTAAAATAGTACTATTATTTCATTCATGCCAAATTTTACCAGAATCCGGGCAAAAAAGAAAGACACTGCAAGCGAGATGCATGATCTTTTATCTCGCTCGCCGGGTCGTAAAACCTTCCTATTAGCAACCGCCGGCTTATTGCTTTGAAAATGTTTTTGTCCGGTATGACGTATTTACACAAAAAAGAAGGCACGTGGTTAACCATCCTAGAGCTTTTTATTCTATATTTTTTTATTATTTGTCATTTATCCGGACTCAGACTAGAGTAGGTGAGAACGTGCGGATCTCTAAGTAGGCATTTTTATTGTTATTGTTGTGCTGTGAAAAAATTGAGAAAAATGAAGAATTATGGAGAAACATAATGGTACCAAAATTACAAAAATTTTACGAAAATTGTATACTGCCAGAAATTATACAGTGTGGAAGAAAAGTATGGAATAAATTCATTATTTCTAAAACAACGAAGTTTCATGAAATATCCTCGACACGTCGATTTTGCTTTTTAAAAAGACTCTTTTCTATACCAACGCATTTCCAACGTTCATTTGTTTACGTGTGATGACGTCATCGGATTTTTTTTTCCCTATATATTTTCATCGGATTCTTGTAGAGCTTAACTTGCTGAATTCAAAAATGTATAATTTCAACACTTTATTTCTTCAACTTTCAGAGATAATAATAATAATTTAATAATAATTTGTTTCAAAGTAAAGAGTTCTATTTTGTTTCTGCAGAAACAGTTTCTGAGGTGCCTTGATTTAATTTGTTGTTTTTGCTATCAAAAGGTGTAATATTCTAACATGCAATCTAATAAAACAAAATAATAAATTAGGGGGTCAAATACAATTAAGACAACCAGAATTTAATTATTAATTAATTAATTAGTTGCTTATTGTTAAATTTTTTAAAAATAAAGAGTCCTTATTTTGTGATACTGCCGATGAATTCACTATATCCATTTTACTCTCAACCAGCCCATCACAGACACAAATGGGAATAATCACATTTTTTTCAAGCCAATTTTATTCGATCGATTTTTTTTTTTTCTCGGAAAGTTGAAGGAATAAATAATAAAATTATACATTTTTGAATTCAACAAGTTAAACTCCACAAGAATCCAATGAAAAAATATAGGAGTTCTATTTAAAAAAATATCCGATGACGTCATCACGCGAAAACAAATGAACGTCGTAGAAATACGATGAATTTATTCCATGCTTTTCTTCCACACTGTATACAGAAATATTCCTAAAGGAAAAAGATGTATAGATCCGCAATATATAAAGGCTGCACAAATTAATAAAAAAAAGTAGTTATATTTTGTGATTTTTATCTTCATCCCTTACATTTTTTAAAATCTATTCCAAATAGATTACTGTAAACTCTGCTACGAAAATACAAAAATTCAAAATTTTAGTTAGATTTTTATTTATTTAATTATTACATTTATTTATTTATTAAACACTATTCCATAAGAATTTTTAGCTATGGAATAAATAGTAACCAAGACAAAGAATGTAAGTACTAAAAATACTATAAAATCGATATACCTATGCTTCCAATAAATAACATCCAGATACATAAACATGAAAAAATAAAACACAATTACAACTATATTTTCCACTCCACAAGGGACACGACAGTTTGTGGCTATATGTAAGATGTTTATTTTGAGTCAGTGAAAAATACTAAAATCAACTGAAAAGAAAGCCTATATGCAACTGAATACTTTTGGCAAAAATTACAGTTTTTAAAAATATTAGATTTTTAGTAATTAGAATAAGCCCATTAACGCATTTCTTAAGCATGTGGAGCAATTAGTAAACTAAAATATGGAATTAAAATATTAATATTACTATTAAATTGTAGCGTATAAGTGAGTTTCACTAGCCTATTTCTATTTTTTTTTATTCATATTGAAATTGGTAAATCTATAAATATGGTTCAGCCCTAGATTCAGACGCTCTATATAATTAGAGCATTTGAAACATCCTTAAATTATTTACAAATTATTGATAAAACTGTTTCTTTGGAAATTGAAATTTATTTTTTTTCTCTGCTATTGTCTCTAACCTTGCATAACTTTTAAAAATCGAAAAAATGGAACCGGCGAAGTATCCTCGTTCCCCCACTGTCTTTATTTTTTAGGTGTTGTTTACAAAAATAATGATTAGGTCAACCACAAAAAATATCTCTTTTAAATTTCAAGCTGATACGTCATAAAATGGCGTTATTACGGAAAAACGATTTTAAAAGTTCAACTTTACACCCTGCATCTTTTAAATGATGCATTTTTGTATATAGGTAAGTAAAGTTAAATCGTTAAAAATACGCAGTTTACGAGATGACTTGCTTTTTTGTTTCACCCTGCATATGATATATGTGTATACTAATACATAGGTATTCGAAAAACTAAAAAAAGCTATTTTCATATACATTTATTCGAGTAACACCCTGTATATAAATTATCGAGAAAAAATGAATTTATAAATTGTTACAAATAATATGAGTTTGCATTATTAGTTATAATTTTGTACGTTTTAATTGAAATAAAATGTAATTTTGCGGTATAAAATGAACATGATTTTGTTTTAGTCATCAATAAATGACTATCAGTTAATAATTACGTTATACTAAAGTAACCGCAATAACTGGTACACTTAGTTCGTGAAAAATACCCTAGCGCATTTGTGAGTTCATTCATAAAATTAGATGTAACGAGTGCGACATCTATTTCAAACTAAGTCAACTAAGGGTCAAACAAATTGTAAAAATGACTGAATATTTTGTGATAACTTTATTCCAATATAACTTTTTTAATAAGAAAATGCTGGCAAAACTATGAATTAAACTGTGACCAGCTTTCTATTTATAAGACAACGAAGTAAAATATATCATAATTCCTTAATAACCTGAAGAAATAATCGTTTGTTTTTAAAACGCTAAAAAACGTACATGTTTAGAATTTAATATCTCACAAAATAATTACATATCTCAAATTATTTTTACTTTGTTATCTTTGCCTATACTTTGTCAAATGTGGTGTAAAATTTTATTACTTGTTTTCAGTGTTTTAAAAAGATATATTGGAATAAAAAAAGGTCTGTTTTCTATTAGTTTTCTATATAAACTAGGCAACCAGTAATTATCGGTTTGTGTCCTTAAATACTTTGATGAAAATATACTGAATTATTCATTTGTTCGTACGACGTAAATCATCTGAATTCTTGTCGCAACTATAGTTAATTAATCCATTAATAACCAAAAATAAACACTACAATACACACACAATTTTTATCTATGTCCTTGATGGTAAGCAAGTGTGGGGGCAGCACGTGAGCACATTGGGCAGTAACACTGGCAGTGTCAGAGTGAGTGACATGTTTACATATTCACGCTGCCGACATCTCTGCCCACTTGCCTGCTGCCTGCCGCAAAAGTGATCTGAATGTAAATCGGATATTTGAATAAGATGGATAACTTAAAATTTCTCAAAAGATTTAGGCTTACTACAGTATTGAATGTACTGAAGTAAATAGAGGACAGGATATACATCGAACAGTTATGAAATTTTTAACGTTTATTAACATGTACTGGAAACTTATCAATATTTCAGTACTTCTTCGTCTGAACTTGAGTTTTCCAATAGTTGTTTAATATTGTAATTACCTATACTCAGGCTCCAAATATCTAGAAAGCGACTCATAGATAATATAAAAGCACTATTACTATAAAGCATATTAAAATGATGTTTATAAGACATAAGAACATTATTTATCTTATTAATACTGTGCCATTCTCCATGCACAGCAATACGACTGTGGATACGATAAAGGTCTAATTAACCTGAAACTCAATATATTCTCTATCTTTGTCTATCGCATTAGGATATTTTTTTAATTTGTGTGTGTAAACTGTGTGCGTTACTACTTGACTTACCCGACGTTACACGTTACAAACACAAATAGTATAGATTTAGGCTTGGGTGCTACTCGTAATTTCCATAGCTTTAATAAATTAATACAACCATAAATAACAATTATATCTTGCTAAGTGAAAACACAAAGAAGAGAAAAATAGAAGTCGATGAAGTAAAATATGCCATTCGTAGGAAAATTCATGGATTCTTCTGCCGGCGGTAAAGAAAATTCAAGTTGTGATAGCTGAATTTTTGGTATTTAAACCAAATCATAAAAGTATGCTGGCTGAAAAAGACAAAACTGTAGTATGATCACAGTTTAAGATCATATATGAGGGTTATTTATTATAATATTGCTGTGCTATTAAAATTTTTATTAATACACATTTTAACACCAACATAATATATGCATTACACACAGACATACCACATACCCTATAGTTTTGCAAATATTGTTATTGTTAGGTATACAATATTGCATAAATTTAAAAATTTATTATAGAAATTGCTCAAACCTTAATCTGAAAATTGTGTTAACATACTGTGACCGACGCCATGGCAAATATAAAAGTGATTAAAAATATATAGAAAAATATTTTCTAGAAAACTGGGTATCAAACAGACCCAAGAAATAGCCGATGATCGGCCGTCGATGTTCTGCTGGTGGAGCAGGGGGAATAAGTTGACAAAGGGGAGAACGAGTGGTGCAGGATGGAGAGAGGTCCAACTGTTAGTATATTTAAACTATAGTATGGCAAAGAGAATACTTAGTAAAACTAAAAGGATTTCATGCAGCTGGCAAAACAATATATTAAATGAATGAAACATGAGTAAACAAAGGTCATGCTATATCAAATGTTTGACAGAATGGCTAATGTTCGGAGTCAAAAAGAAGTACTTTTAGATGGATTTTCTAGAAGATTAAAGACACCTTCTGGAAAAAGACAAAGATTAATAATAATGTAAATATGCATTCAAAATATTTTCAAGCCATGTATCTTAAAATTAATGAAATTATGAATGAATCACCCTGTATACAAGAGAGAGACCACCTGCAAAGTGCAAATGTAGGGGTTTATATAATGCAATTCCTAGTGCGACGGCTGACAAACGATGAATGACTACTGTAAGTTTGAAACTGACGCAAGTGCATCGGTCTAATGATCGAACAACTGATATAAAACATTGGCTCAATTTGGTAATTAATCACCGATCAATCAATCCTTGTAAAATGAATAAATTACACATCTTGACTAAATACTAACCATCAAAATGTAACACAGACAAAACATTTTTACAGAAAACTGTAAAAATTCGCAACGTTGCCGCTACATTGCTTTACATAGTTAAAAATTTCCTAAAATCAAGTGGTGCAATGGATTTGAAGTGTGTCATAAAATTTAGGGAATCCGTAGCTATTAACTTCTTGATACAAACGACTATAATTGAACTAGACATACAACATAAATCTAAAAAGGACTAATGGCAAATTTTTACGAAGTATTCTGCATTTTGCAGTATTTTCCCTTTTCCCTACATGACTCAAAAATATATAAACTATTCCCTAAAAATCCTGTACCACTTCCAATATGGTTTATTATTAATCTTCGTTCATTTCTAGAAGTACATTGCCATCCTGCCAAACTTTTGGCCTTGGTTTACTTATGTTCATCCATCTAATATATCTTTTTGCCAGATGTACAAAACTCTGTTTTTCTTTTCGCAATACAATTTCGTCTTTTTCAACCAATTTGCTTCTACAATTTCGTTTCAAATACCGAAAAATTCATCCCATGTACTGTTCTTCTAAGAACTACATCAGATCATTCAGACATGCCCTCATCTTCTGCTATTCCATATTGAATTTTCTTTACTTTCAATTCTGAAAAAAAATCCATTAATTTTTCTACAAATGGTGTATTTTATTTTTCCCGTGTTCCAACTTTTTTTGTTTGGATTTATTTCTACACTTTTTTTATATCACGATATACACTAGAAACTGACATATATATATATATGTATGTCAAATGACTACTTCAGGACACTTATGTACATTATGCAAAAAATGCTTTACATTTACAATGTAAAGTCAAAAATGATAATCATATTTTATATATAGCATATATTAACGAATGACATATGTACTGTCTACTTCCGGTACAATTCTGCCATAGGTGCGTGGTGTGTAGGTAGGTATAGTAAAATCTCTATATTGAGCGACCTTTTAAAAACGGTCACCTCAATAAGGGACACTTTGTAAATTTCGAAAAAACTAATAGATGTTCAAAGTTTCCTATTTTGATTTATAAAAGTGAATCGACTGAAAAAAATTGTCCAAATTTAAACATAATGTGAATCTCAGATTTTACAAACAAAAATTAATAACTCATTATAAACCGCAACTGAAAAATATTCTAAATAAGGTAATTATTTGTTATAGCAAGTAATGTTTAAAATACGTATATCAGCTTTTATTGGTTGACCTCATATTTTTATGTATCTACATAAGCATACCTAATTTGTAGATATACATATATATATACAGAGTGTTCTGGTTTGTTTGGAACAAATTGAAACAGTAGATAGAATAATCGATTTTAAGAGGAAAACTTTATATGAACATGGTCTCTTTCTCGATCAGTAGCGGAGTTACGGGGGGCTAAAATTTCAATAAAAATATATATTTTTTTTATTACCAAGTCCGTATTACACACAGCGCCTTCAAATTTGATACATGTACTGTTAAACTAGTCTCGGATATTATACCAGTTAATTTTTTGAAATCGTTTTACAGGGTGTTATTTTTTCAAGGATCTGCTATCATCAAATCCTTCAGAAACTTTTTCTTGTACGTCCCTGGTAAAGTTTGAAACATTTATTTACTCGCTTGATTCATTGTCTCAATTTCGTCTCTAAATTAACGTTTTACAAGATTTACAAGAATACATTCAAAAGTCAAGAGAGACGAAATTTAGACAATGAATCAAGCGAGTAAAAAAACGTTTCAAACTTTACCAGGGACATACAAGAAAAAATTTTTGAAGGGTTTTATGATAGCAGAACCGAGAAAAAATAACACCCTGTATAACGATTTCAAAAAATGAACTTGTATAATATCCGAGACTAGTTGAACAGTACATGTATCAAATTTGAAGGCGCTGTGTGTAATACGGACTTGGTAATAAAAAGAGTAAATTATTTTATTGAAATTTTAGTAACTCCGCTACTGATCGAGAAAGAGACCATGTTCATATAAAGTTTTTCTCTTAAAATAGCTTATTCTGTCTACCGTTTCGATTTGTTCCAAACAAACCGGAACACCCTGTATATGTAGCTAGTTTCTTCAATGAAAATAAAGAAAGCACAAAAATAACCAACATTACTTATTTATTTTTGACTTCCACATAACGGCCATTTTTATATTAAATTTTGGTGGCGGCTATTAGAGAAATATAATCAGATGATAAAACGTAATAGTATCATTATTAATTGCAGATTCAACATATTTCTGTAAATATTAAAAAAATGTCGGATCTCATTAGTACTTGCAATTATAAATGTCTTGGATATCGACAATAGCTACTCATTCATACGTATATGTAACAGAAAAAAGTAATTTAAAAAATTCACAGCAGTTAGGTAAGGTATTTTTGATATTTTATAAGAAAACTAGTATTTAACAGTAATTGTTCATATAAGGATAATTTATATATAAGACTTATACAAATGTTCTAGAACTTGCTAAGACACAATTGAGGCGTGAATAAGTTTATAATTACAAATGTGTTGGAAATCAACGGTGATGTATGCATTCATGCAGAAAATATAATCAGATAACGATAAAATGTAAACACTGGACAAAATGTATAGCTTCTGAACGCACTCCTTGAGTTAACTCGAGAAATGAGAGATGGCACCAGTGCGGAAGGGCCACTGGAGTAGGGCGTCAACGCAAGAACTTAGTCATAGATTTTTATGTTAACTTGTGTTATCTTTCAATACAGTCCACCTACTAACCTTAACTAGCAAAGAAAAGGAGTATTTTTCTCCAAACACGTTTAAGGACAAATGTAATAGCTGCATTAATCGCAGATTCAACAAATTTCAGTAAATATTTTAAAATGTCCCGGAACTCACTAGTACTTGCAATTATAAATGCTTTGAAATTCGACGATAGCTACTCATGCATACGTATATACAATAGAAAAAATCATTCACAAAATTCCACAAATGTTAGGTAGGTATTTTTGATGTTTTATATAACAATCACTATTTAACAGCAATTCTTCGTATAAGGATGGTTTATAAAAATGTTCTGGAACTCGCTGATACATGTACTTAATTATGAATGTTTTGGAAATCAACAGTGATGTATACATGCAGAAAATATAGTCAGATGACTATAAAACATAAGGACGTTTAAGGAAAGATATAAAAGTAGCAGTATTAACTGCAGATTCAATAAATTTCAGCAAATATTTTAAAAATGTCCCGGAACTCACTAGTACTTGCAATGATAGATGTCTTGGAAATCGATGATAGCTACTCACTCATACGTATATGTAATAGAAAAAAATCAAGTGTCTAGTACTAGAACAAATTCACTGTCAGTATTAGAAAAGATTTTAATAACTTCGTTTTTATGCAACAGGTTTGTATATATTTTTATTTAATTAATGTGATGTGATATCATTAGGTAGGCGATAGTGGTGCCATCTACAATTATTATTGAAAGTGTCTTACTTCCATAAATGGCATCTGCAAACACTTGTGCATTTGCTAGCTCCCTCTATGATTATTGCAGATATTAAGGTATCCAGTCTACTGTTATCAATTCAACAAATTTTAGAAGGCATGCGTTCAGAAACCAATATAAAGTTATCAGTCTGATAAATTTATGTACTCGATAGTTATCGAATGGATTGCGCCAAATGTTGATAAACCGGCCATTTTTTTTAGTCGTAGTGATTTATGTTAACATGTGAACGTCACGATCGATTGTCGATCGATAATTATTCATTATTACATTTGTAACATATTAATTAAATTATTATATTTTATTTCAAGTGTTCATTGTGTTATCCTTCAATACAGTCCACGTGTACCTACTAATCTTAACAAGCAAAACAAAAAGTATTTTTCTCTAAACACGTTTAAGGAAAAATGTAATAGCTGTGTTAATTGCAGATTCAACAAATTTCAGTAAATATTTTAAAAATGTCCCGAAACTCACTAGTAATTGCAATTATAAATGCCTTGGAATTCGACGATAGCTACTCATTCATATGTATATACAATAGAAAAAAATCATTTACAAATATCACAAATGTTAGGTAGTAATTTTTGAAGTTTTATATGACAATCGGTATTTAACAAAAATTCTTCGTATACCGATGGTTTATATATAAGGTTTACAAAATGTTCTGGAACTCGCTGATACATGTACTTAATTATACATGTTTTGCAAATCATTGACAAATGTTAGGTAGTTATTTTTTATATATTTTAAGATAACTAGTATTTAACACTAACAGTAATTGTTCATATAAGAATGGTTTCTTATAATTCTTATTACAAATATTCCAGAACTCGCTAAGGCATGTACTGAATTCCAAATGTTTTGGCCATCAACTGTGATATGTGAATACGAATACATGCAGAAAATATAATCAGATGACTATAAAACCTATGTAGGAGAAAATCTTATGAATTTAAATATTTAGTTATGTTAAGTTGGTAGTTTGGTTACTGGTGATATTTTGTGCTATTATGTTGACTTACTGTTAGGGGTTGGGGAAAAGATGGCGAGGAGAGATGTTAGTTTTTGATGGTGTGAATAAAATAGTGTTAAAAGTCTAAGAAAATTATTGTTTTATTAGCCGCCAGGACTACTTGACATCCCCTACACTTATAAACGTTTAAGGAAAGATATAATAGTAGCAGTATTAATAGCAGAACCAACAAATTTCAGTAAATATTTTTAAAATGTTCCGGAACTCACTAGTACTTGCAATGATAAATGTCTTGGAAATCGACGATAGCTACTCACTCATACGTATATGCAATAGAAAAAAATCAAAACCTATACACGTTTAAGGAAAAATGTAATAGTAGCAGAATTAATTGCAAATTCAACAAATTTCAGTAAATATTTTTAAATGTCCCGAACTCACTAGTACTTGCAATGATAGATGTCTTGAAATCGACGATAGCTACTCACTCATACGAATACGTAAGAGAAAAAAATCATTCACAAATGTTAGGTAGTTATTATCTTTGATATTTTATAAGATAACTTAGTTTTTAACAGTAACTGTTCATATAAGGATAGTTTCTTATAAGACTTATACAAATATTCTAGACCTCGCTAAGGCATGTACTTATTGCAAATGTTTCGGTCATCAACTGTGATGTATGCATACATGCAGAAAATCAGATGACTATAAAACCTATACACTTTTAAGGAAAGATGTAATAGTATCAGTATTAATTGCAGATTCAACAAATTTCAGTAAATATTGTTAAAATGTCCCGGAACTCACTAGTACTTGCAATGATAAATGTCTTGAAATCGATGATAGCTACTCACTCATACGAATATCTAATAGAAAAAAATCAAGTGTCTAGTACTAGAACAAATTCACTGTCAGTATTAGAAAAGATTTTAATAACTTCGTTTTTATGCAACAGGTGTGTATATATTTTTAATTAATTAATGTGATGTGATATCATTAGGTAGACGATAGTGGTGCCATCTACAATTATTTTTTGAAAGTGTCTTACTTCCATAAATGGCATCTGCAAACACTTGTGCATTTGCTAGCTCCCTCTATGATTATTGCAGATATTAAGGTATCCAGTCTACTGTTATCTATTCAACACATTTTAGAAGGCATGCGTTCAGAAACCAATATAAAGTTAGTCTGATAAATTTATGTACTCGATACTTATCGAATGGATTGCGCCAAATGTTGAGAAACCGGCCATTTTTTTAGTCGTAGAGTTTTATGTTAACATGTGAACGGCACGATCGATTGTCGATCGATAATTATTCATTATTACATTTATAACATATTCATTAAATTATTACAGTTTATTTCAAGTGTTCATTGTGTTATCCTTCAATGCAGTCCACGAGTACCTACTAATCTTAACTAGCAAAACAAAGTATTTTTCTACAAACACGTTTATGTAAAAATGTAATTTGTTTATTATTTGCAGATGCAATTATAAATGCCTTGTATTTCGACTATAGCTAGCTATATTCATACTTATATATAATAGAAAAAAATCATTCCCAAATGTTTGGTAGCAATTTTGAAGTTTTATATGACAATCGGTATTTAACAATAATTCTTCATATACCGATGATGAGACTTACAAAATGTTCTGGAACTCGCTGATACATATACCTACTTAATTATAAATGTTTTGCAAATCAACGGTGATGTATACATTCAGAAAATATAATCAGATGGCTATAAAACATAAAGGCGTTTAACGAAAGATGTAAAAGTAGCAGTATTAATTGCAGATCCAACAAATATCAGTAAATATTTTTAAAATGTCCCGGAACTCACTAGTACTTGCAATTATAAATGTCTTGGAAATCGACGTTATAGCTACACACTCATACGTATATGTAATAGAAAATAATCATTCACAAATGTTAGATAGTTATTTTTGATATTTTATAAGATAACTAGTATTTAACAGTAACTGTTCATATAAGGATAGTTTCTTAAAAGACTTATACAAATATTCTAGAACTCGCTAAGCCATGTACTTATTGCAAATGTTTTGGCCATCAACTGTGATGTATATACATACAGAAAATCAGATGACTAAAACCGTTTAAGGAAAGATGTAATACTAGCAGTATTAATTGCAGATTCAACAAATTGTAAATATTTTTAAAATGTCCCGGAACTCACTAGTACTTGCAATTATAAATGTCTTGGAAGTCGACGATAGCTACTCACTCATACGTATATGTAATAGAAAAAAATCATTCACAAATGTTAGGTAGTTATTTTTGATATTTTATAACTAGTATTTAACAGTAATTGTTCATATAAGGATAGTTTCTTATAAGACTTATACAAATATTCTAGGCCTCGCTAAGGCGTGAACAAAGTTATGTATTTCAAACTTGATTTTTAATAAAAAAATAAATAATTTTTAATAAATTAAAACATTAAAAAGTAAATAAAAAACGGTATCATCATAAACATGTAAATAATGAACAGGTACGAAAAATATTTGTTACAAAAATGACAAAAATAAAATTAGAAGTTAGAAAATATAATCAGTTGGATATGAAACATAAAGACGTTTAACAGACAGGATATTTAGAAGTGTGACGACCAGGCGACATATGATTTCTAGGTGTTCCTATATATCATTGATATTATAACTTTTCCGCTTTTCAGTGCTACTATGACTATGAATTGCAATGAATATAACTTCATTTTACTATTTTATTATTTAGGACATAAACTAAATAATTCTTGCTTGAATATTTTATAAAAATTAATATAAACTGGTTCAACTATGAGGTTTTCGTTATTTTTCCCTGAATACATAACATTATTTTTTATCTACCATAAAAGAATATTACTAATATAATTTCTTTTCTTTAAAAGACTACATATAGTTATAGCCGTGTATCGAAATAATTTGTTTCTATCCTCAATATCAAGGTTTGGAAGTCACCAAACCACATACATTATTTCCGGGACAACCTGGAAGACGACAATCGTCATAGAAGAATTCCGGACCTGACCCGGCATTCAACATATGTCTCGGAAAACAACATTAGAATGCACAAAATGTTCGGAAATCGTCAATTGACATACATATATATATATATATATATATATATATATATAAACTTTCCGTATGAACAATAACATTTTTGCCTATATTAGAGTGTTTTGCTTAAATTTTTGCATAATACATTATGAGTTATCCTTCAGTAAAACTACGTCATTTACCAACAGATCCTTTACTAAAACCGGCATTGTGATATATATTTTTAATTGTTATTATGTATCAAAACTTTACAGTTTATTAATTTATTCTTTAATATATCTATAGCACTCCGCATGGATGACTATTCTATTGGGGTTTGTAACGCTGGCTAAAACAGGTACTAATACGCATGGTTTACACAAACTAAAAAAGCATTATCTCAATGCAATAGATACAAATAGAGAATACATTGAATTTTTCATTGAGCCTTTATCGATCCACAGTCGTATTGCTGTGCTTACAGAGCAGCACAGTATTAATGCTAGATAAATAGTTATTTATGCAACAAGTGCAATAAGCACTTTTTGTGTGAGTTGCATACAATATTTTTTCTACGTTCATGCAAAAACCAAAAAATGTTATTTAGATGACACTAAGTATAGAAAAATGTGACGTCGATTTGAAGATTTATGTTTGTCATGATGACAAAACGCTGCAGTAGAATGACAGATGAGTGCAATAAAATGTTTATTGCTCTAGAGCAATAAAGAACCACTTTTTCCACTAAATATAGTTCAATAAAGTATTGTTTTTTGCATGAACGTAGAAAAACAATATTTAAAATCTCTTTAAAATCATTTTGTATTTTATTGGCTTTATAAAGTCATGGTGCTTTTATATTGTCTATGAGTCAGTCTCTAGATGTTTAAAAATTAGGTATACTGTATTTCTTATTTATTATTTCTTCAATAATATTCATTTTTTATCAATGCGCAAATAAAACTTAAGTTATAATTTAGCCAATAATATGAACTGTTTTGATAAATTTACAATACCAATTCACACTTTTTTTAATATCTAGGTACATATACATGATGTCTTAGAACGATGGGTACTGCAAAACTTTTAAATATTTATTTTTTGCAAAATTTTGAATTTGCTGGAGATTTTTGGTAAAAAGAGAGATAAATTGAAACGGCAGCAGGCTGATATTTACACAGTTGTAATATCACTAAAAATTTTTATCACTATTGCAGTGTTCACGACCGAATTTTTAACATCCTGTATTTCAGTACATTTAATCAAAGATTCCTCTCTTTATCACAAAACATAGCAGATATTACAATGTAATAAAAATTTTTTAATAAATTTTACATTCAAATCATACAAAAATTATAAGATGATCAAAAAATGTTCTTACATATTTAAGAAATAGTATTACTCAAATGAAAGAGAATGTGTGCCACACAAAAATTGTCTAGCTAAAACAGTAATTTTAGTTACATTAAAAATAATATGTTTCATGATACTGCATTCAGATAGCAACATCTCACTAAACTAAATTGTCTTATTGTAATCAATCCGAAGAGTATGGATGGACAGTGACAATCTTTCTGGAGCACTGTATATTAAAAAAAAAGAAAATCAAACAATATATTTAACTATACCTACTAATGATTCCTAAAATGATAAATTAATAGAAGTAAATAACAATAAAAGAGAATAAATGAAGTCATTATTTATGTTCAAAATTTGAAACACAGGACAAACCTGACAAATATTTCGGAAACTTGAACTAATGACAACTAATAAAATATTGAGATAGGTGTAGGTTGTTGTTTTGATGTCTATTTAAAAAGTTGGGTTATGATTTGTTGTAAATACCAAATAGCTACTTCAATTTAGATTATTTTTGTTTTAAAATTACCTTTTCATAAATATATCCATCACAAAAAGAGTAAACTACAAACATTTAACACATTGATGAAATGGTTGCTTATTATTTATAATTGCGCCACAAAACTGTCACACCCACAATGCGTAAAAATGACAGGAAAGTTAACCCAAAAAAATGATATACTTACTCGTCCCCATCGGGGCAAATACCCGTTGTTTCATCGTATTTTGTACAATAATTATCTGCACTATAATTAAAAGTACCATCTCTACGACGTACGGGCCGTCTTCGCCTTTGGTTCATAAAATGCCAATGAAAACAGGTGAATGGTCGATGCTGTGTACATTTGTGTTGTAAGAAGAGCGGGCATTGCTCAACGCGAAATTCTTTCAAATAGCTAGAAAACAACACAATATTTCAACAAAAACTCACATCCAACTACACAAAATCATTTATAAATTATGTCCTAAATATCAACGCACACTAAAAATACACTTACGAGTAATGATTTGGTTTTTCTGTTTGGGCTGTCAACAAAGGTTTAGACTCTGACGGCATTTTGTAATCACTAACCGCGCACGCAATTCGCGCAGGGCACGCTCATAAGTTACCAATTAAATTTGATTTTTCCATCACGTGAAATTTTAGCTAAACGATGTGTTCTGTATTCGATGCATCGCAAACAACAGATAATTAAGTAAATAATATTTTTCGTTTCTCGATTTTTGAGAGAACAGAAGATAAAATTATGTACCTACCAACCTACATTAAAATCAGTTCTGGTATGTGTGTAGGTATACCTATTTATTTGGTACATTGATTTTAATAACGCAATCGTGGTTCAAGGGCGTTTGTGTTTTGGTCAAATTTTATAACTTATTTTTGTAAGATAAACACCGATAACCATACCGATAAGTCGATAACCATACCGATAACGTAACATCATAGACCTTATAAATCATGGACGCGCCCAAAACCGTTTTCTGCCTATACAAATCGTTGATGCTCAGATATGTGCGACAGAGATAGAGCTACTCCGGGCAAAAACCCAAAGATCATTGGCCGAAAAAAGAAAAACCGTAAATGACAGACGTATGACATTTACGGTGACAGACCGACTCCCCCGTGGTTTATGAGTTTTTAAAAACTATTGCTAATAAACACACTAAACACAACTAAATCACAAAAGGCACACAAATCATTAACAATATTAACAGGAAAGGTTTTGTCAGGTTATGTTTATATATTTTTCTGTCATAGAACATCTGTTTTTTCCCGGACTAGCTTCATCCCTCTTGTGCACATCAGGACACCGGACCTCTCTTTCTAGGGCCGGTCCATGATTTATAAGGTCTATGCGTAACATGGATATGTACAATCTATTACAATAATAATGGCATTTTGCTCAAATCAGTTTTTCAATTACTGGGAGTTCTGAGTAGAAATTTCCTTAGATGTCTATTGGTGAATGGAACAACTAAGAATTAATGTTAAAAGTTGAAAAATTAATTTCATTACGAATACGTCAGCAGTTCGAAATAAATCGCCAAATTTGTTTTAAAGAGGGTCATTATTATTGCAATAGATTGTGCAGTGGCCGTCAATGACAGCTCGCTAGGTGACGCGTAGGTAGGTACAGTGGCGTAACAATAGGGCCCGCCGCATCCCATCTGCTCCCAAAAGTTATTTAAGGAGCACTATGTCAGAATCGCGTCTCTCCTCATTGGCATTCATTAACATTGAAAATGAGTATGCCAATACAATAAATTTAAATGATATTGTCAATACGTTTGCAGATGCAAATGCACGTAGAAAACAACATTTTTAAATTTTTATTTAAATATATCAATAGGAAGAAGTCTTAAGTTTGTATCTACTTATATTTTATTTGATTGTTTCTTGTTGACATGTATAGAAATAAATGTTTTATTTTGAATATTTTATTGATAAATACAAAATTAAGTGGGTTTTCGTTCTTTTTTCTCTTTCTTTACAGTGTATCGGTAAGAAGGGCCTCTTATCAATTATTGCGGTGGGCCCCGGGAAATATTGTTACGCCACTGGGTAGGTATAACGCATCGCTTCACCTAAAATTAGGGTGATGACTGATGATGACAGATGAAAATTGTGCTCTGATGACAAACACTGCGGTTTATGCCACCTCGGCAGCCGAGTCGGCACAAGTACAAAGTAGAGGGAAGAGGGATGACACACACGGTGGTTTCATATTCGGCAGTCGACAGACTGAGAAATTACTACAATCTATTCAAATGTTATAAAAAGTTGAATGACGTAGTAAATCCGTAAGTACTGGGAAATTTGTACATTTTAAATAAATTTGCAGAATATTTTTCGCAAATTATGATTAGTTGGTTAATATTTATAGTTACGCATTTCTTTAAATAAATTATTTTATATCTAATTACATTTACCCTTGCATTTATACCCAATTTTTAATTAGTATTCTTCAATAGTCGCCACCAAAATTATTAATAATTTCATTCCGACATTTTTTCCTTATTACCCGCGATCGCTATATTCCGAAAGTTCCATATTCCATAATGCCTGACGAATTTCTATTCCACATAATATAATTACTTTTTTTATATCAATTTTGTCACTGTCAATTTATTTATTTTCTTTTATTTAAAAAACCGCAACCCGTCCTAAAAACAGCTGTGCGGTTACCGGTATTTGTATTTAACATAATGAGATATGGTGCCACCTGCTTCTTGTCCGTTTTGAACTTGGAAATTATTGGTAGCAGCTATGATACAATATACGATTGCGTAAATTATCAATAGTGTCTACTTCGGTGAAATGATTTAAAGTCAGATCATGGCGGCTTGGTAATAATGCTTGGACACGCTGTACATGGTACGGATGAGCCTCGTGTATGTTACGCCACACTGCTGCAATACGCCGTAGACGCCCTGGACCTCCATCTCTTTCACGATTCGGTTGCAAATTTTCCGTCACGCCAGCGTTTGTAGTTTGCACTCACTCACTGCACACTGTTGTAAACGTAGCTGCATTTTTTGGAACTTGCTTACCGGGAAATCGTTCTGCTCAAGCATTTTTACTTCACCAAAAATTAAAACGATACCCATCAACTGCGAATTGCTATATGTAAGCTGTTTTTGATATTGGAAAAACTAATCTAAATACTTACATCACAAAAAATACGATAAGTAATGGCATGGACGTAACCAAGAATCTTCCTAGAGGAGGGGGAGGGAGGGGCGAGAGCCAGTTTATTGAAATCATGGTTTTCTGAAACTTTGCAACAAGAATTAGGGGGGCGTTCCTGTGTTTACGTTGTAATTGTGTTTTTCAGTTTTTAGCGCCTTTTTTAATTTTTAAACGTTTTAGGTATAGTTATTAATTAAAGACATTTGTGTTGGGTGTAGACACTTTCCCACAATATAATTCGCCGGTTTGGTTTTCTAGGTTATGGAACAAGACTGCCGCGGTTACATTAAAACTTGTCTATTATTCTTCCTTTCGTTCGATTTTGTTATAATAAATAGGCATTTTATCTAATTGTACCTACGGGAAGTGTATTTTATCGGTAGTGAGTGGCTGTAATGAGCGAATATGTAGTTTTACCAGTTTATAACGAAATAATGAAAAACGAATGCAAAATACTGGAGCTAACTGGATTAACTATCAGGTATTATTACTAATAAGAATGTTAATTTTTGTCGTTTCTACATTTAGAAACGCTACAAAAAGACGACCGCATGGTAGTTGACATTGTTGACAGATGTAAGCTTTATCTATGAATCTATGCTATCTCTGTCGAATCTTATCATAGGCGCCGACTTTCCGTAGGAAAAAGGGGTTTTGCCCCATTTCTTAAATATCGAGCTTATCATTATTATTATTTTTTTTTTTTCAGTAAACACCTTCCGAGGCTCCGACACATTCGGAGATGTTCTGGAGAGTCAAGCAATGACCACTCTCCACTCCATGGAGTCAGTAATCATTGCGCCCGTAAATCGTGTGTTCTGAGCAGACGTAGCGAACCAAGGACGATTGCCTTCTGCATTCTGCCGAATTTCGACAAGCCGGTATGATCTTTAAGTCAGAAAGCAACGTATGTCTCATTCCACCCAGGACGAATGTAATTAGCACCACAATCTTAACAGAGTGGTCTGGATACAGCCTGCGGAGCTCGGAGAGAAGATCGAGATACTTCCTCTGTTTTTTCCTCCTCTTTTTGGACGATGTTGTTCTCTGCGGGAGCCGAGAACTCAATCACAAACATCGTCCTAAGCTGGTGGTCGAGGAGGACTACATCAGGCTTATTGGCTTGAATTTGTCTGAGGGTGGGGAATGAATAGTTCCAATAAATTCGGCACTTCTCATTCCCCACAACGGATTCTATATCCCCCGGAGCATAAGGCAGCACTGGCGTCTCGTCTATCTCATACGAGTGTCGTAAATGATAATACAACACCCGTAAGGCTGAATCGTGTCTTTGGATATACGCTGTGGCCGCATATACCGGACAGGCAGACAGGAGATGCATAAGCGTCTCCGGCGCCTGGCGACAGGCCCTGCAGCTGGTATCAGGAACCTCGATACCCAAGACACGACTACGATAGACGAGGTGTTAATTACACCATCTTGGCAAGCCATTATGAATCCCTCGGTCTCAGAGTTCAGCCCCGCTGACCTCAAAAAAGCAAAGGTCAGCCTTTCAGATAAGCCAAGCCCCTCTAGATGACGGTAGAAGAGACCATGCATTGGCTTATCCTTATGTAGCTGCAGAAGATGACGCGCTTCTACAGCTTTAATTTGGGCTTTTAACTGAGCAGGATCCGACTCGGTGACAGAGTCTGGATTTTCCCGCTCAGTATCGAACACGAGACCAAGTTCATCGGCTGCTCTTCTCGCTGCCTTATATACAAACGCTCCTATCCCTGCTGCTTCATGGTCTTGGACCATGCAGAGAAGGGGATCTGAGCTCCTGATGACTTTACAGGCCTCCTTCAAAACCACTCTGCCCTGGAGACACTCCAAACTCAAGAGTCCACGGCCTTCCCGATTTCTTGGGAAGTATAACCGCGGAACGGACGATCTTGGATGCAAACTCCGATGGAGATGAATCATTTTGCGGGTCCCTACATCGAGTTGCCTCAGCTCTTCTTGTGTCCATTTCACTACTCCAAAGGAGTAGAGAAGGATCGGAACGGCAAGCATATTTGTGGCACTCACCTTGTTCTTACCCGACAGCTCCGAAGACCAGATCTGTCGGAGGCGGTGCCGATACCTGCCGCGGAGAGCGTTTTTTACCGTAGCCACCTCATGAGTGCCCCGCTGTGGGACACCCAAATAGGTGTACGACTCTCCGGCATCTAGATGGTGGAAGATGCTTCCGTCTATGAGCTGGGCGTCCTCTCCGTATGCACCGAGATGAACCAGTGCACATTTGTCCAGCCCGAACTCCATTCCAACTGCCTGCGTGTACTCCTGTACCACTCTGAGGGACTGATTTAAATCCTTCTCTCCGGAGGCATAGAGTTTAAGGTCATCCATATAGAACAAATGGGTGACCTTATGCCTTCGGTCTCCTGGGGTACCGCAGTTGTAACCCCGGGTACGACGAAGTACAACGGATAATGGCAGCAGTGAGATGCAAAACAAGAGGGGACTCAGGGAATCTCCCTGGAATACATTTATTATTATTATTATTACTATTATTATTATTATTATTGTTATTATTGACTCAACTTAATAAAATTGACATCAATCTATACAATAAATTTATAAATTATCATAGCCATATTAATGTGAAAGTAATGACTTACAACTCTTTTTATAGGTTGGCTAAACATTTTTTTATTAATCACTGTTTTTATAGTATAGATGAGTATTTTCAAGTCACATAAGTATTATTTATATGTTTGTTGTTTGTCATTAATTCTGTTATTTGTGTTCTATTATACAAATTTATTTATTATTTTATTTCTTGACTGCCAGTTTTAACTGGTGACTATATATATCTTTGTTTTTTAATGAATTATTGTATTGACATAAATATTATTATTTATATGTTTGTCGCGTCATGAATTCTGTTGTTTGTTTTATTTTACAAATTTATTTATTATTTTACTTTTTGGATTCCATATTTAAATTGGTGACTATATTTTTCTTTTCTAATGAATTATAGTATTTATGACATAAATGTACTGAAGTATGTATTGTCAATAAAGACTATATATGTATATATATATTATTATTATTATTATTATTATTGTCTTTTAGGCCTCCCTGAGCACGTGGTTAAATTTTTTGTACTTAGTCATAGCACAGAAAATATAGCTATATATTCTGTGGTCATAGTTAACACTGTATAACAAGAACGAATGAGAGAATAATAATACAGTTGTTATAAAATCATTATAGAGTAACTAAGCAATACAAGCTTTTTTGTTTCATAAATACGTTATAAAACTACATACCATTTATACAGGGCGTCTCGTAATTAGCTGCCAACCCTGAACAGGCCGATTCTATGATCAAAACTAAGTAAAAAAGTTCATATGAGCATGGGTCCGAAATACTTCCTAAGGGCACAGGGACCCATTGAAGAGGGAGGAATGGAAATCATTTTTTTGCAATATCTCTCAATCGCGTTGTGATAAATGAGTGAAATTTGGTATACACAGCTAAATTTTGATGAGCAATTTGATGGACTTATCCATTTATTTCCACAAGGTCCATTGGGGTGTGTACGGGGAGACCCTTGGTATCTTGCGTGTGTAACTTTTTCATCTTTGACTTTTTAACAAATTGGACAGCAAATTCCGTTTTCCCGAACTGTTTTACGTTAAAAAGGTACTCTTGTTTCAAATCGTTATCTTTAACAGTTTCTGAGAAAATCGCTCTTGAATTAATCCCACTTTGGTCAATTTCATAGTATGTAATTTAAACAAAATTATCAAGGTATTCTTATGTCAAAGTATTGTCAACCCGATTGCCAATTTAATAGTTCTAAGCGAAAAAAATGAAAGAGTTTACGGGACAATAGTTAGTTGATATGATATTTATTTATGGCTTTTGCGATGGTAATGCTGCAGCGGCAGAACGCGAGTACGGGAGGAGGTTTCCAAAACCGAAGGCTGCCATCAAGGAGGATATTCCCTACGGTATTCCGCAACTTAGCTGCAACCGCCACTTTTGGAAAGGCACCGGGTCAAGAACGTCCCAGGATTAATAGGGAACTGGAGGTCCTTGACGCTATTGAACAAAATCCTACGACTAGCATACAGAACATTTCAAGGCAAATAAATGTTCCTCGGCTAACGGTACTACATATCTTAAAGATTTCCTTAACAGAATTGATTAGATGTGCTACTAACATTTCAGGTTGGAAAAATATTAAAGCGACAAGGTCTACATGCCTATCACTACTATCGACGTGTACATGGCTTAATACCAGAAGATTTTGCGCCACGTATGCATGTTTGTCGCTGGACAACGAGCAAGCTTTTGTGGTGTGACTACTTTTACCCGAAATGGAAAATTAAATTTTCATAATTCTCATTATTGGGAAGAAGAGAACCCACATGTTCGGAGAACAAACTTCCACCAACGGTTTTCCATAAATTTATGGGCGGGAATAATTCACGACACTCTAATTGGACCTATTGAAATTCCACAACGTCTCAA
This sequence comes from Monochamus saltuarius, assembly GCA_025584915.1. Lineage (NCBI taxonomy): Eukaryota > Metazoa > Arthropoda > Insecta > Coleoptera > Cerambycidae > Monochamus > Monochamus saltuarius. Next base: position 33,679,640 of record CM046727.1, read on the forward strand.
TTCAAATCTTTATTTAAACTTAGAAGAAAATTCTCCCCAAATTCTCGATGATCTGCCTCTAAATTTACGAAGTAACATGTTTTTTCAACACGATGGAGCCCCGGCACTAGTGGTCGCAATGTTCTAAATTTCCTAAATGAAAATTTCGCTGGACGGTGGATAGGGAGGCACAGACCGGTAGCTTGACCGCCGCGTTCTCCCGACCTAACTCTGGGGATATCTAAATCAAAAAGTTTACGCCACCGAAGTCGTGAGGAATTGCTGCAGCCAATGAAATTCGTCAAAACCGTTTTAGCATCTTAATAGAGTCGAGAAGTGTTACCGTAGGGCAAGACTTTGTATCAGAGAAGGTTTTTTGAACAGTTTTTAAAATAGCTTGTTGTCTGTTATCAAAATTAAATTTCCATTTTATGATTCCTTCGAAAAGTGACGGTTGCAGCTAAATTGCGGAACACACTGAGGAATGTCCTCCTTGATGTCAGCCTTCTGTTTAGAAACCTTCTGCCGTACTCGCGTTCTACCGCGCAGCATTACCATCGCAAAAGTCATAAACAAATCATCATATCATAATTGTTCTACATCAATAATATGTATTACTGATTACGTATTAAATTATTATTATGTTTTGTTTAAATTACTATGAAATTGACCAAAGTGGGATTAAGTATCGGGTCTTTTGTGTTTGTCTGTCACGTCAAGTACATAGTCAACGGCTTGTTGGAGGAGGGGGTTGTCATGGGTCGCAGCCGCGTTAAATCGTTTTTGTGCTCTGTCTCGTATTGTCTGTGTCATGTTTGTGTATTTTAGGTCTCGTAAGTGTCTGTGTTTCGTACGTACCAGAGCGCAGCGGTGGCCGTGCATAAAGCTGTTTTCCACAGCCTGTAATGACTTAATGTGGCTCTTGGCCGCGTGACCCTACGCCGTGGAGGCATAGGTTAGCTGCGCTTGAAGTACCACCTTGATAAGCGTTCGCTTATTCCTTAGACTAAGGGTGTTTCCACCCTTGAGACGCTGGTCCATCGTTACGCCCAGGTATCGTGTCTGTCGTTCCAAGGAGATGGACTCCTTGGATAGTATGAGTTCGTCAAGGTCTAGGTCTCGCGGTAGCCTGCGTCTAGTAAAGAGCAGGGCTGCGCTTTTGTCTGGGTTAATTTTTACTTTCCACTTGTTGCACCAGGTTTCAAGTTGGTCTAAACAGGTTTGTAAAAGTCCTGTCGTGTGTCGTAGGCTAGTACTTTGTGCAGTTATTGTCATGTCGTCGGCGTATATATAGGTGTTTGTATTAGAGGTGCGAGGTATGTGATTATTGTAAAGGATGTAAAGGTGAGGTGAGAGGACAGTACCTTGCGGTACGCCTGCCTCCATGGGATGAGTGATGGAGTAGGAATTTTGAACTTGGATGCGGAATTTGCGGTGATGGAGGTAGGATTTTATTAATTTGGTAAAGGATATGGGATAGTGGTTTGTGAGCATTTTCATCAGTAGGCCTTCATGCCAAACCGTATCGAAGGCCTTTGCGACATCCAGGAAGACAGCTCCAGTAAACTGTTTCCTGTTGAAGGCCGCCGTGATGTGCTCTGTTAGTCGAAGGAACTGGAATTCGGTGGAGTGACCAGGAGGGAAAGCGAACTGCTCGTCGGGAATGTCTCGCAGTTACTCGGAGTGGGATTTGAGGGGGGAAAGGATAATTTTTTCTACCACTTTGCTCATAGCCGGGAGTAGGCTAATGGGCCGGTAGCTGGAGGGGAAAGTATGGTCTTTGTTGGGTTTGAGAATAAGGATAACGTTCGCTGTTTTCCAGCGAGCGGGGAAATGTCTAAGGGACGTTTGCACCGACAAAATAAAAGCCTGGTTTTGCAATAAACCGCGCTTAAATTGAAAATTAAATTGTACCGCTTGTTAAACCACGCTTAAACTTATCTAAATGAAGCTTTTCTTAAGCCGCCAAAATTGGAGGCTTAACATTTTAAAGCCTGGCTTTGTCATCAGTTAACCTAGTTTTATGCGTGGTCTTGTATTTACTTTCACATATACATATAGGTATATATTTTTAAATTATTTCATGAAATTATTATAAAATAGATTTTGATGGCGTTGGAGAGGATGATCTAGACATTCCAGAAATTTTTGAGTGGTTTTCTCAACATTGGCAACGGTGTTAAATGTGTAATCCACTTGAAAAATGAAGTGAAATGACATTTTTCATAAGATAGAGGTTTTAAAAATGCAGCCCAATGTTTTTAACACGCTTATATTAACTTCACCTGTATGTATGTAACGGAATCTTTCATTGCAATTTTCACCAATTTCAAGAAGTCTAATCAGCTTGAAAATTTGCACAGGGGTCAAGGACTGATGACAATACAATTATTTAATAACTTTGTTCTAATGTCCTGACTAGGATCATCACAATAAAAAAAAACTATTTAGATTAGTTTGCAGGTTAAGTGTATACAATCCATAGAACGATGGTAAATGACATTCTTCTTTACCGATTTAAGTAGAAAGAATTCTTACCACTAGAGAATATTTTAATGAAAATTAATGGTACGATTATGATACGATAGATGCCGTTACGGAACTTTTTTACATATATTTTGCAAATTATTGAATTATTAAGTCAAACTTATTATAATGGACCACTTCTAAGTTTTATTGAAATAATTTGAGGAATAGGAATAGTTAAAAAATAAGTTTCTGAATTAATTTTAAATCAATAACCCTCAAGAAAAATTTGGAACGGAAACGAAACTGAACTTTAACACAAATTTTGAATTTAAACATTTTGAAAAACAAGAATGAAAAATTGTCAAGAAAAATTTTTATTTCAACTCAAAAAAATTTTTGGAATTCAAAAATTTTTGAAACGACCAATTTTGATTTAAAAAATTTAGAGAAAATACAGAATTCAAAATTAAAAAAAAAAATTCAAAATATAAAATTTTGGAGTTCACAAATTTTAAAATTTATAATTTTGAAGTTTTGAAATACAAATTTTTGAAAAAAATACATGTTAAAATTAAAAAAAATTTCGAAATACAAAATTTCGTAATTAATTTTGGATTTTGAAATTAATAAAATCAAAATTTAAAAATTTTAGAAATAAATAAAAAGTTGATAATTTAAAAAATATTCAAATATTTTCGGAAAAAATTTTGAAAACCATGTAAATTTTCAAATTCAAAGAAATTTTAATTTGAAAATTTTGGCAAAAATTTTGAAGACAGTTTTGAATCTAAAATTTTGTAAAATTATAAAGTAAAAAATTCGAAATAATTTATAATTCGGAAAAAGATTTTGATACGAGAACGTTGAAAACAATTTTAATTCGCATATTTTATAGAAACAGATTTTTTAACGTTATCAATATTATACTGTCAATCATTTTTATTTTGGTCTACCTATTTCGCAACGTAGGAAAGTGCTTGCACGATTGTGCTGTAGTTAGTTGAAGTTTTATGCGCATATACCTATGCGCATGAAGTACACTTGTGCAATGGTCTGCGCAGAAATCTGCGCCCTGAAATGAGACTAAAAATTAAGAAAATAAATTATAGTTTAAAAACTGAAAAACACGCTTTAATAGCAAACTGAACTAAAAAATAGAAAATAATTTTGAAGTATCAAGAGTTTGTATTGCAGCAAAAAACATTCCGACAATAAATTACTACTAATTAATTGGGAATAAGATTAAATTAGAAATTAAATTATTAATAAAATAATTCAATTATAGTAAAAAAAAGCGTGGGGTGCAATTTACTATATTTTCATAATGACTAATTTTATAAATAGCTAACATAATAATAGTAACATATAAAATACACTATGGTATATGGTATAAACTATATAAAAAAATCTAAGTTTGTATACTTAAAACAATTGTTTTTGTGATTTAGTTACTTTTTTTATTGCAAACCATAAAGAATAAATCAGAATAATTAAAGAGACCAATCGGAATAGATTATAAAATAATGTTCTGTCTTTCTGTTAAGGAATTAAGGTTATAAAACGAAATTAGATGCGAACCACACGGACTAATCTCCGCATAGTAGTTCAGTTTGCCCCGCTTAAAGGACAACGTGAAGAGTAAAGCCATACTTAAATATTTAAGCGATCTTAACAAAGCCAGCCTTATATATTTTTCGGTGCAAACGGCCCTAAGTCTGAGGATAGCATTAGTTATGTTGAGTAAGGTTGCGACGTCTTTACGTGGTAGTCGGTTTAAAGTGGTGTTATGTATAAGGTCAGGTCCAGGGGCTTTTCTGTTACGTAGATGTATGTTTATGTCTCTAAGTTTGTCAGGGGTGGCAGGTTGTATTATCTCATTGTCAGGTTCTCTCTCGATGCGTCTGGCGGCACGTTGAACCGCCCGCTCAAACTACTCGTCCTCGTCAGGTAGCTGAAGTAGTCTACACTGAGTTCGAGGCTGTCGGCAAAAGCCTCGACCTTGTCTTGGTCTGTGTAAACCACCCCCCTACTACCGTGGATTGGGGGTTGTCTTGTGGATCGAGCGACTCCAAGTGTCTAGCCCATCTTTCCCGGGCCAGCTCGCTCAGAGCCGCCTTCACCCGTCTGTTAAGTACGTTTAAGTCATGTTTGTGTCGAGGGAAGCGTGTGCGTATCGTAAGCCGTTTTGTCTTTGCATTTCTGCTCGGAAGCGGCCCCAGTCAGTAAACCTCCTCGTGAAGGAGCCCAGATTTAATTGTCTCCGCCCCAAATCCAGCGTGACTGGATTATCAGCGATAGAACCTTCCTGTTCGGCGGAAATCTGAGTGGTCAGCGGGATGGATTTTAGTAAGGTAATGTCAAGTACGTCAGGGAGGCCTGCGGCTTCGTAAAAGGTTGGTTCAGTGGGTCCTAGTATCGTAATGTCGTAGTGTATATCTAGGTAGTTCAGCACGACACGACCTCTTGTGGTCGTTGTCCTGCTGTGCCATGCGGGTGACTTCGCGTTGAAATCAGCGAAATCTGTCTGGGGCCAGGAAAGTATCAAGTCTAGGTTGTCGTCAAGTAAAGGTAGTCTGGGAGGGTTGTAACAGGACACCAGCGCAATGTCCCCATGCCATAGCGATCTCACCATTATCGCCACGGCCTCGATATTTCCAGTATGGAGACGTTGCAGCGGATAGTGGTCGATCCACTTCTTGATCGCGAGTGCAATGCCACCCCCGTTGTTGTGTCTGTCTTGTCTGTATATGTCATAGTCAGGGATGGAGATTCGGGAAGCTTCGCTAAGTTTGGTTTCCTGGATGGCCATCACGTCTATTTCTATACGGTTTAGAATGTCCTCCAGTTTCAACTTTCTGCCCCGCAATCCGTCAAGGTTCCAGGACGAAATTCTCAGCGAGGAGGGTTTGGAAGGCTGAGGAGCCATTAGAAGTCAAATAATTTTTGCATATTTAACATCATGGTCGTCAGCTGGAAGCAGAAGTCCTCGGCTCGGTGTCGGCAATCGGTCGAAAATCGGTATAGTGAAGACGGTCGCATTTATTTCTACAGTACAATTCAAGGACCGAGTACGTCCCTATTACGGTCGACACTCGACTCGGGCACGGTGCGGCTATATGTGTCCCGACCTTTATCAGGCTTTACAGTGGGCCAGTTTCCAGTGCCGTGCAAAAATGTATTTTTAAATTACCTTCAAACTGCCCTTTTTGATTTTTCTTTTACAAAATTATATTGTAAGCCCCCTGTACACAATTTTTTTTTTTAGATAAGTTCTGAATCACTATAGTTAATCTGTGGACACACATTAACACATCGTTGGCTATGATAGGGTGCATTACCATTACACCAACACCAACTACAGCACCAGCAGGTTCCATATGGGGCAAAACAGATCAGTGGCGGTTGTGAACTTAATAGTACGTGAAACAGAAGGATAAATACAATACTTTATGGTTATTTTATATTAAAAAAGTATAATAATAAACTCATTTTTAAATATAAGGTTTATTCTTCGATCTGTGAAAGTGCGAACTTATCAATAACGGCATCGTAATATGAATTTACACTTAACGCCGTTTTACAGTCTAAGTTTTCGTTCAAGTCGCAATAAGTTTACCTATTGTGTTAAACATGCGTAGTGAACACAAAATCACAATAAGTTCAAAAAATAATTAAGCAAAGAAACACCATGCTAGAAACCAATTTTGTACTTTGCAGAGTATTTAATAAAAAAATATCTGGCTGGCCAAACATACTTGCGATGTATGTGACAAGTTCTAAAACACCGTTCATATCGACCCCGCTCAAGCAGCGGTGAGCGTTGCAAGATGCTGCTTTTGAGTTGTCATCGCACGCAGTTTTCATGTTCAAATTGGCTAAAGTAACAACCGTTTTGATACCGGTTTATCACGTCTTTCTGGTTCGAAAGCTAAGAAAATAGCAAACAACGCTGACATGAAAAATGTGCATGGTGACAACTGAAAAGCGCAACGCCGTCGCTCGAGCGATGTCAATATGAACGTACACAATGACCCTAGATAATATACTTCACAATGACGATTTCGATTTATATGCACTTTTGCACTGAGTGCGCACTCTGCTGGTTGAAAGTGTTCGATTTAGAAGTCAGTTGGCCCCGAATTCGGTGAGAATGCAAATATTCTTGCACTGAGAAAATAGTCAGTTCAATCGTGGAGTGCGAATTAAAAATGGCGGAAGTAGAAGATTTTTTGAATGTAATTCTTCTAGATAACTTACTTTTTTCGTTAGATAGTTCATCTGAAGCGGAATATATGTTATTAATAATAATTATAAAGAATAAGTAAAAGTAAAATACATTTATGGAATTAGTATAATGCATCGGAAGATGTAGTAAATCTGTAATTAGACTTATTTAATTACTGCTTGTACCAGTTTTGTTTTTAGTTAAAACAAATAAATTTATGAAGCAGAGAAACTGGTGTACATTTTAATTGACTTTGAAAAAAAAACAAATTTGGAAAAAAACTATAACTGAAAAGCAAATTCTTGCGTTTTTATGGTAGTTTATGATCAATTAATACATTATTGGCCAATAAAATCCATACACTTTTTAATTTTGGTTAAGACTTATCAAATGATGAGGTTATGAAGTGTGCACTAAAATCTGATACTTATTCGATTTAGCTGCACGCTCGGAGTTTTCCAGGCAAAATTTGATAGCACTCGCATCGAACTTTGCGTTCTATCAGTGCGCACTACACGTTCTCAGTTCATATAAATCGAAATCGTCATAGAGTTATTATACAGGGTGTCCGGAAAAGACGTGTACAACGGAAGACCACAGACTCCTGGGTTCAAAATAAGCCGATTTAGCCCAATTTACTTATTTCCAAAATTGCTTCGTTTCGCCGCTAGGGAGCGCCAAAGTTCGCGAAATGTTGTTGTTTATTCCGAATATATAGAAAACGACTTTATCGATGTTAAACAATTTTGGGCTACGCAGTTATAAATCTAAACGACACATTTTGACAATATTTAAAATATTTTGAATTCATTAGAAATATAAGAAAAATCATGTATCATGCAAATATAAGCACATATGTTTTTAACCCCCTGTACAATTACTCTCTGTTTTTTTTTATTAGTAGTTGACTTTATTTAGAAACTTTTTTTACACTTTCATAATTTTGAACAGATGAGTAGTTTAGGCAGACATCATAATTTTCGTCTGTCAACAAAATCAGCATTCGTTCTGCAACAAATAACGGAGTTCCAGAAGTAGGCTCTGATATTTTAAGTATCAACTTCAATACATATTCCGAACAAGTAGATATGCTGACATGACATCGAAAGGCGACTTTGCGAATTTGGTTCTTCCACTAAATGAATACGGTTCAAGGGCGTCAACGTACGACGAAAACTATAAAGGTGGAGGAACAAATCCTAGATAAGATAGAAGAGAACCCAAAAATAAGTGCAAGACGCATTGGACAAGAAATAGGGATACCATATTCAATCAGTTCATGACCGGTTCATCAACCCATTGACCCTGAAAAACGTTTAGCATTTTGTAATTTTATACAAGATCAAAGAGCCCATGATATCAATTTCAGCAAAAACATTTTATTTACAGATGAAGCATATTTTGCTAGGTCAGGAATTATTAATAACCATAAAAACACGTTTATACTGATAAAAATCCACACTGTACTGAAAATAAGACATTTTCAATATGAATTCAGAGTAAACGTGTGGACGGGAATTATAAGGCTTGTTTTTGCAGCAGTTGAAAACGGTTTGGAAACTATCAGAAATATTCGACCAGTTAAGTTGAGAACGCGTTACCATTGAATTTGACGCAATACATAGTTGAACGAACATTTCTGATAGTTTCCAAATAGTTTTCAACTGCTGCTAAAACAAACCTATAGACAACTTTATTATTGGCCCGGTTGTGTTTCTACATCGATTAAATGGGGTCAACTATTTAAATTTTTACAGCAAGTATTACCTAATTTATTGGACGATTTACCGTTACTACTTCGTCGTAACATGTGGTTTATACACGATGGTGCACCCTTCATTTTACAATACCCGTTAGTCAGTATTTACATAATCTGTATCCTAACAGGCGGATTAGAAGAGAAAACGATGCTCCTATAAAATGGCCACCTCGAGGACCAGACTTACCTCCTTGCGATTATTTTTTGTAAAGTATACGCCTACGCAGTTATTAATAATAAAGAGGAATTTTTGGCGAATCCAAGACGCAGTTAACATTTTACGAGGTAATCCATGGAGAGCACTACAACTTCGTAAAACCGTAAAACGGATTACTTATTGCGTACGAAAAAGGTGGTCACTGAGCATTTATTGTAAAGAGATCATAACTTTTACTTATTTGCTATATTAATATTATTATCTCGTATTTATTAAATAAAATATAAATGAGTTTTGGAATTTTCGTTATTTGTTGCAGAACGAATGCTGATATTGTTGACATAAGAAAATATTTTTTCTGCCTAAACTACTCATCTATTCAAAATTCTGAAAGTATAAAAAAGTTTCTAAATAAAGTTAGCTACTAATAGAAAAAACTGAGAATAATTATACCGGGGTTAAAAGTATGTGCTTATATTTGCATGATACATGATTTTTCTTATATTTCTAATGACTGCAAAAGATTTTAAATAATGTCAAAAAGTGTCGGTTAGACTTATAACTGCGTAGCCCAAAAATGGTTAACATCGATCAAGTCGTTTTCGAGATATTCGAAATAAACAAAAATTATTCGCGTACTTTGGCGCTCTCTAGCGGCGAAACGAAGCAATTTTGGAAATAAGTAAATTGGGCTAAATCGGCTTATTTTGAACCCAGGAGTCTGTGGTCTTCCGTTGTACACGTCTTTTCCGGACACCCTGTATGTACCATAGAGGTGCCCTTACATATCTATCGCACATAGTTTGTTTGTCCGATACATAAACCAGTGTTGATTTGGGGGGAATGCCGGGGGAAGCTATTGTAAACATTTCGTACCAAGTACAGAGGCGTAGGTTTATTTTTTATTTAAGGAGTCAAAATTGATAAACATTTTAGATTTTTACAATGTTAATTAATTTTAGATAGTTGTTCTTTTAACATAAATTACAATTACTAAAAGGTTTTTAAATTTATAACCCGTTTATGATTTTTGTAACTTCAGCTACATCTCGCTTATTTGAAGAGATACAGAAAAATGTAAATACCAAATTTGTCAATTTTGGAAGAATAATTCAATGGCGATGTTCTTTTTTTATATGCTGAATGATTACCAAATTAAGAATCAAACATGATTTTTTTAAATGGAAACCATTATTTGCTTTGACACCATGGAAACCTTTTCAAAAACATATACAGGGTGTTTGAAGTTTGACTGCCTTAATTTTAACAGACGATGGAATACATTAAAATAAACAAAAAAAATCCTTATATGACATACGGGCTCTAATAAACCATTTCCGAGAAAAAAAAATCTCAAACTTTGTGATGTAAAAAGCATGCATAGAATACCAAAAATACAATGTTTATCACTGTTTTGAATTTGTTTATGCTTAATTCTAATTAGCGTTGTAATAAATTTAAAATTCGATAAAATCATTGCACAATATAAATATTAAATTTATTAGAACGATAATAATAATAATAATAATTTTAATAAAATACATATATGTTGTACATTTACTGGGGTAATTTTTAAAAATGATTTTCACACCATATTTACGATAAAAAAACTACCTAACACTATGTAAAACTAGAGATTCAGATAATCAATATGATTATATATGCCTCTTTTAACCAAGCTGCAGATTTGGCTAATAATTTTTTATCTATTATAGCCAATATCATTTATCCATGTATTTCGGCATTCTAGATCTTTTGGAAATCTGAAATAAAAGATTTTTATGAAACCCTATAACTACGTCAATGGATTAGTGTTAAGATTTATTAGTACACCATTGAATTTAAAATGTTAAGTTGGCAGTACTGTCTGACCAAGAGCGGTTGTGGGTTCTCCCTCCTTAGCAAAGGGAACAGTGGGGACATTCACGCGGGAGAAAAAGACAGTAGAGCTCGAGGAGAGCCATAGATTACTTGACTCAGACTTTACTGTTGCTAGCAAGAAATGTGCAATGTTATTTTTTATGTAAAAACCATTACAGTCCACAATAAAAACAAAAACAAAACTACCAGCTTATAACTTATAAACATTGGTCCAGACGAGCACGGATTGTAGTGAATCCATAACAAGAAGCATTTTGATACGACATTATACACACCAGAGAACGACGAGAACGGAATACGACACCAACAGTCGGCAAGGTCGACAACGATATAACGACACGAAAATCACATACCAAGTAGGACGTGATAAACTACAAAGTAAAACGACAAACGTAAGTCACCCTCCTTTATTGTATCAATTTCCTAATATCTATTCTGTTTGACAAAGTTTATGGTAATTAAAAAATGGCATCACCAACAGGAGATCAACCAGAATTAAATTCTTTAATATATAAACGTGGGCAGTTAAAGGCTCAATTAACTAGATTTCGCAACTTTCTAAACAACTTTTCGGAAACAGAATCTAATTACTATGAAATTGAAACGCGAATCAATGCAATTGAAAACACAGTTTTGTCAAAATTTAACGATATTCAAGAACAGCTAGAGCAATTGCAGGGTAATCAAAGTCAGGACAGTGAAAGGGATTCATTTGAAAGTTCATATTATGGGTTGATAGGCGCGGCTAGAAAGAAAATTAAAGCATTAAAAAATGAAGAGGTTAGTTTAACAACAAATACGAGTAGCGCTGTTCTGGACCCGGCACAGCTGCTGAGCCAGGGCAGTGACGGCGGGCGCATTTCTCCCATACAAGACAGGGTCAAATTACCGAGAATTAATTTACCAGATTTTCACGGTTATTATGATCAATGGACAACATTTCATGATGTTTTCAACTCATTAATTAATGAAAATGTACACTTAAGTCAAATTGAGAAGTTTTATTACTTAAAGGCTTGTTTAAAAGGTGATGCCGCGCAGTTAATCCAGGCTCTCAAAGTTTCTGAAACAAACTATAACGTAGCTTGGCAAATGCTAATAGAACGATACGAAAATAAAAAACTTATCATTCATACACACGTTAAGGCAATTTTCGAGGCACAGACATTAAAAACCGAGTCACATGTTCATTTACGTAAGTTGTTAGATGCGTTCAATAGAAACTTGCGTGCATTAACAGCATTAGGCGAACCCACAGAATCATGGGACACACTGTTGACATATATATTGTCCTCCAAATTGGATATGACAACAAAAAGACACTTTGAGGAATTTATTGCTAAATCACAAGGTACTACTACTATTAAAGAGTTAACCGAATTTATATCGCAAAGATGTGCATTACTTGAGACGATTGACAATAAAAATAAAAATGTAAAATCGTTAAATCGTGAAAGTTTTTCTCATTTAAGTATACAAAATATAACATGTTCATTCTGTAAACAACCACATTTAAACTTCAATTGTAAGGAGTTTGCGAAAATGTCTATTAATGAGCGATACGCCGCTGTAAAAGAACATAAATTATGTGGCAATTGTTTGCGTCCAGGGCATTTCCAGCGCGAGTGTAAGACCGACGGTTGTAAACATTGTAACTATAAACATCATTTTTTGTTACACAAAACAAAGCAAAAAAATGAAGGTACACGAAACGAGAATGAACACAGTACTACTTGCGCAAGACAGGGAGGTAAGGACGACGGGCGACGAAGTTCAAGTAGCAACGACGGCGAGGCTGCGGGAACAGCGGTTTCGTCGGGTAGCGGAGTCGGCGAGGCTATTATTGCAACACATTCTACACGTTGTCGGGATTCGCAAGTAATATTAGCTACAGCGAATGTACTCATACGCGGCGCTGACGGATTGGTAAAATGTAGAGCGTTACTTGACGGGGGCTCTATGTCGAATTTCATGACACAGGAATTAATAAATAAGCTAAAGTTAAAAACGGTAAACATCAATACGCCGGTAGCAGGATTAAATGGCGCGCTAAGTAATGTATTAAAACAAACGAACACAATTTATTCTGTGGATAAAAATATAATTCTCAAGGAATTTTTAATTGTGAACAAAATTACGGGTAGTATGCCGCAGGTAACATTTGATACGACAAAATTAAATATTCCTGAAGATATTCACATGGCGGATGATGACTTCTTTGTGTCAGGTCCCGTCGATGTGTTACTAGGAGCAAGTATATTTTTTGAGAGCTTATGTGACGGTCAGATAAGATTAGGTAAACATCAACCTATTTTGCAAAGAACTAAGTTAGGTTGGATACTAAGTGGGCCAATAAAGGAAAATCTAAATACTAGGGTAGTAAATTGTAATTTATTAACTAGAGATGATACTTTACATAATCAGGTCGAAAGTTTTTGGAAAATAGAGAATTGTTTAGATGATAAAATAGGACTTACAAAGGAAGAAAGGGATTGTGAAGATCATTTTGTGAAAACGGTAGAACGGTTACCTGATGGTCGGTTTAAGGTTAGTTTACCATTCAAGGAGAACAAAAATGAATTAGGTGATACGGAACAGATGGCAATAAAACGTTTTTTAAATTTAGAGCGTAGATTAAATAGTAACACGGAATTAAAGGGTAGATACGTTGCGTTTCTTAGTGAATATGAGAGACTGGGACATATGACTAAGATCGAGGCCGAGGATGATGGGGCGTCCCAGAAATGTTACTTGTCTCACCACTGTGTATTGAAAGAAAGTAGTAGTACTACTAAATTGCGCGTAGTATTTGACGCATCTGCTCAGTCGACAACTGGAATATCACTCAATAATATTTTAAAGGTAGGACCTGTACTTCAGCGAGATTTAATTTCTATAGTACTAAGTTTTAGAAAGCATAATATTGTAATGACGGCCGACGTAGAAAAAATGTATCGTCAGATTTTAGTCGCGGAAAAAGATAGGGATTATCAGAGGATAGTTTGGCGTGAAGAAACCCATCTACCGTTAAAACATTTTAGGCTTAATACTGTAAGTTACGGCACATCGCCGGCGTCATTTTTAGCGGTTCGTACGATATTTCAAGCGGCAATTGAAAGCGAAGGATTTATCCGGAGGCAGCGAATATATTAAAACGGGATATGTATATGGATGATCTTATAACTGGATCTGATACGATTGAAAATGCGTGCAAACTAAAGAGAGGTTACCGAGATACTAAAGGGTGCAGGTATGCCGCTGCGCAAATGGATGTCGAATGATGCGCGATTATTACAGTTGGGTGCTGATGATGACGAACAAAGATACGAAATTTCAGACAACGGTAATGCGAAGATTTTAGGTTTATATTGGGAATCTAAACTTGATAAGTTAACGTACTCAGTTGAGACACCAGCCGATGAATTAATGACGAAACGAACTATTTTGGCAACTATTGCGAAAATTTTTGATCCTTTAGGATTAATCAATCCTGTTACAGTACGAGCTAAATTAATTTTGCAAGGCTTGTGGCAGGCGGGTATAGAGTGGGATGAAGTGATACCACATGAGCTGCGCAACAGTTGGACAACTTTTGTAAATCAACTTAACGATATTCGTAGTATTGAGATACCGAGATGCGTTCTTGTACCCAAATGTGTTGCCGTAGAATTACATGCATTTTGTGATGCATCTGAGCGCGCGTACGGCGCATGCGCCTATGTAGTGACGATAAACTCGGAAGGCAAACGCCATTCTAATTTGCTTTGTGCAAAATCCCGCGTAGCTCCGCTAAAAACAATCAGTTTACCTAGACTGGAGTTATGCGGTGCCGTACTTTAGTTCAATTAATTAAAAAGATTGAAGACGCACTTAACTTAAAATTTTCCAGTCGAAACTTTTGGTGTGACAGCACTGTTGTACTAGCGTGGATTGCCGCGGAACCATCAAATTGGACTGTATTTGTGGCTAATAGAGTGTCACAGATTCAGCAGGGTTCTGATACCAATGAGTGGAAATATGTAAATACTGCAATGAACCCGGCGGATATTTTGTCGAGAGGCTCTAGTCCCAAACACTTGGCCGAGTCAGCATTGTGGTGGCACGGGCCTAATTTTCTACTAAACACACAACATTCGTACGATACGCCAAGTATAGCTATAACTGAGATACCAGATCGTAGAAAAAATACCGCGCTAACTTTTGTGTCAAGCATTGATGATTCTATAATGAATAGATTTTCTGATTTTATTAAACTTCAGAGAGTGTTGGCCTTTATTCAGCGATTTTTATATAATGCTCAACCCAAAAATGCTAACAAGGTTAGAGGCGATTTGACTATTAACGAATTACAGAATTCATTGAAGCTACTTGTCAAACTAACACAGCGTGCTTCATTCCAGGCGGAAATTTCATGTTTGCAAAAGGGCAAATATTTACCTAACAATTCGAAATTATTGTCATTAAATGTTTTTTTGGACGCCGAGGGTCTACTGCGAGTCGGCGGTAGAATCTCTGCAGCGAAACAACCTTACGATAAGAGGCATCCCTGGTTGTTACCGGCGAAGCATGTCTTTACGAATCTAATAGTAGACTATGAACACAAACGGTTACTGCATGCCGGTCCACAAGCGGTATTAGCGTCATTGCGTCGTAAATTTTGGCCAATAAGCGGAAGAAATGTAGTAAAAGGTGTAATACGTAAATGCGTGATTTGTTTTCGTGCCAAACCTAATAATCCTATGCCGTTAATGGGAGATTTGCCGGAGTCTAGATTAAACTGTGCGAAACCTTTTTCGATAGTAGGTACTGATTTTGCCGGACCCATTCTCATCAAGGATGGGACCTTAAGAACCAGGAAACAGATAAAAGTGTACATTTGCATATTTGTGTGCTTTATAACTAAAGCCGTGCACATTGAGATTGCAGGTGATTTGACCACTGTTACTTTTTTAAATTGCTTAAAGAGGTTTGTGGCAAGACGTGGTTTATGTAAGATAATTCACAGCGACAATGCCACCAATTATGTCGGTGCAAAAAACGAATTACAAAATTATATTTTATGGATTAAACAAAATATTTCTGACCCTGAAATACGCGATTATTTACTTAAAAATGAAATCACATGGAAATTTATCCCACCGCGGAGTCCTCATTTCGGCGGATTGTGGGAATCCGCTGTAAAGTCTACAAAATTTCACTTGCAGAGAGTAGTTGGGAATGCCAGTTTAACTTATGAGTTGTTACTTACAACACTTTGTCAGATTGAAGGTATACTCAACTCTAGACCATTAACACCCATGTCCAACGATCCCAACGACCTTTCCGTTCTGACACCTGGTCATTTCCTTGTGGGTGCACCATTATATGCTGTTCCCGAGGATTGCCCTCCAGATGTACCAATTAATCGCATGAAGACCTACAAACGACTTCAATCCATGGTGAGTCATTTCTGGAAGAGGTGGTCTTCTGAATATCTCACCTCCCTTCAACAACGTGGGAAATGGAAGAAGCCATCCAGCCATACCATTGAGGTGAATGATATGGTTGTATTGAAGGATGAAAGGCTGCCTGTGTCGATGTGGCGACTAGGACGTGTGATTGCGCTGCACCCGGGTAGTGACAACGTAGCACGTGTAGTAAGTGTAAAAACAAGTTCGGGAGTTGTCAAACGTAGTGTCGCTAAAGTGTGCGCTCTACCATTAAAAAACTAGTTAAGTCTTATAACTTGATGTATGATTCATAGCCTTGCAGGCGAAATTTGTATAATTTGATTGTAACTATTTTTTATTTTGTGCTATATGCTATTTGTTTATGTTAAAAGGCTACGCTTTTAAGGCGGGCGCTATGTTAAGATTTATTAGTACACCATTGAATTTAAAATGTTAAGTTGGCAGTACTGTCTGACCAAGAGCGGTTGTGGGTTCTCCCTCCTTAGCAAAGGGAACAGTGGGGACATTCACGCGGGAGAAAAGACAGTAGAGCTCGAGGAGAGCCATAGATCACTTGACTCAGACTTTACTGTTGCTAGCAAGAAATGTGCAATGTTATTTTTATGTAAAACCATTACAGTCCACAATAAAAACAAAAACAAAACTACCAGCTTATAACTTATAAACAATTAGTAATGCCTACCTGTGATATCTGATTTCCCTTTCTTTGTAGCTTTTTACACACTATGCACCTTTTCCCCATTGTTTTTGTATCGCTATTATACAGTCTACTTAAGTCAAAATCCAAAATATATGCATATAAATAATTATTTAACAAAACACAACCTCAAACACCTATTATAAATATTGATTTTTCCAGCCGACCAATAAGAAAACGGAACCAGTGTTTACAAACAAAATCATGATGTTGGCGACAAACAAATGGAGCCGAAGGCGCTTCTATGGTACCCTTGTTTATGTACTTACTAGTTGGTCAACCTAATTTAGCACGTGATAAAATAAGGTCCAAGGAAGTGCTGCTCTCTGACGGTGAGAAGCTTAATGCAATAAATAAAGCAAATGAGAATCAGTAATCTGTACCATTTATTCCTACACTGCGTTGCCAAATTTAATACAATTTTATTCGCAATATACGGTTGCTAAGTCAGTTATTTCATAATGATATTATAGCGCCATTTTTACCGGCATTTAACAATGCTTTTCATGCAGCAATAAGTTTTATGTAAATTCAACATAGGTATAAATTCAATGTTGGATATTCTAATAATTATTTTAAAACTAAATAAGGAGAACAAGATTGATACTTGAACCGTTATTTATGTTCAAGGACGAATTTGAATTTTACAAAGAATAAATATTTTCTTTATTTCGACAAATAACCAATAACTCAATGTACACTGGAATATTTTCAGTGATGTTATTTTGTCTTACTATAGAAAATATAAAATAATGCGGCAAATTGCTAAATAAGTACCTAGTATTTATGATATATACTAGTTCGCAAAACATTCTTTGGCAGATAACTGACAAGTCTACATTTCACAAAACAGTATACCTATAATATTCTCTTTATTTTGATAAATAATCAGTGATTAAATTATTTTCGAGTATTTTTCAATAATATTTTATTTTGTGCGATTGAAAATAAAAATATAATGCGGTAACATATTCATAACGATGTTGACGGTACGGGGGCCCAAAAAAGGAGCAATTTAAAATTTTATCGTTCCATGACAATTATTTTCAATGTTTTGAGAAATAAAAATTGTTCTTAAAATGTTATACCTACATTTTCGGATTAGATCACAAAATAATCACAGAACCGTATTATTTTATACTCATTCCGCTGAAAATAATAATTGCAAACGTAAAAACGTAAAATTACATATTTTTAAAATATTTCTCAAAAGTAGCAAAAAGGAATTAAATACAAAAATCAGTTTATACGTTGCATAATTTCCTACAATAATTATTATTGTATTTCGAAATACATATGTTAATAAAAAAAACTTCTTATATAAGGTTGAAAATTATGTCAGAGCCGTAATTAGTCTTACTGGCGCCTGTGGCAAATCACGACTTTGCGTCCTTCCTCCACGAAAAATTTTATTGGGTATACAAATATTATAGATAATTAGTTTAATAAAAAATATACATAAGATAAATAATAATATTAATAATAAAAATAATAATAATAAATAACTAAAAATATATTTTCTCAACATCAAACAGGATCTAAATCATATAATATAACAAAATTTGTAATATACGTATATACAGGGTGTCCCCTGACAAGTCGATTGTTATTGGAAGAGGGACATCTTTTTCCATAAACTTTCTGGTGTAGATCGTACTCTTAATTTTAAATGGTGATAATGCCTATTTCATTAAATTTCAAGCTTCTTGTTCAATTAACCTAATCTGCAAACTGGCTCAATCCGGTATTAAATTTTTCTGTTTAAGAAAAAATTGAAGACAGAAAAATGAGTTAACTTTTCATAAGCTATCTTCTGTTAAAATTAGGCATACGGTGATGAAAACATTCTATGTAATTACGTAAAGATGGTAGTAGAGTTGTCTTCGTATATACAAATATATAAAAACAAATATTTGAGACTTTGAAATAAATTAGCCCAAAGGAATAAAATACAGATAATAACAAAATATATCGTAGGTATACAGGGTTAACTATGACTTAGTACAAATATTTTAAGAGGTGATAGGGAAAAATAAGAATTAACGGAATCACCCTTCAAAAAAATTCCAAACTTATTTATAAAGCCAAAAAAATTTTTTTTCGAAACTATATTAAATCCCTATTTATCGCCGTCACTGACCTGTCAGCCGCGAGGTTAAGTATAATCTGCCAGAGGTTAGGTTAGGTATAATATGCCAAAGTCAAAGGTGTCAAATATAGTGACAGGTCACCGCATTGACACGCTTCCAATTAAAAAAACTAAAAAATGTAGATTATTATTTAATGAGAAATACGGTATGGTAGCACAGAGACACTTATCTTACTAATATTTATTTCAGGATTGATACTTAGAGATTTGAAGAATGTTTAATCATCTGTTTTCTTGCTTGTTTAAATTAAAACTTGCAAAGATTTTTGTACTTGCTGTGGACCTCTCCTTCCCTCGATCGTTCTTTTTGTGTAAATCGAGGTAACTACTTGGTTTGGCGGTCTTGACCAAGTCCTATTACTTACATCGGGAAAAAGCACAGATGATAACATAATACACGCAAATGTACACAAATACATAAAAACACTGCCACACGTTTACTGTCACGGCATAAAACAGCTGTTCGATGTGGTTCAAAAAGTATTCAGCATAATATTTTGTATACTCGGGAGACGTCTTTGACGCTGTTGCACGATAATATGCATTTGTCACACTCCCATAAATCAGCACCTTATCCGCCATCTAGGCATTTGAATACCACATGTTTGTAAATACACAAAAAATACGCAAATTAAATTTTCGAAAAACAAGTACTGAAAAATTATTTCAAACTATCAGACTGTAACCGTATACTATACATCTACTAATGCCAGGTGCACTCTTCTTCTTTTTATGGCCTACTCACGGCACATAAACAAGGAGAAGAAGAAGAAGAATTTTTAATTTTCATGTGTTGTTAATACTAATAGTAGCAACAATATTAACAGTAATCGACGATGTTTGCATAAAATAATTAGTAATACTTTAAACTATAACATCCCAAGATGTTCACAGTGTTCTGTAAAAATGACCCTTAGATTATAGCTAACTTCGCGTTTCTGCATTGTTTGGAGCATGGAAAGTAGGCAACTAGCAATGCAATATTCATAACCTAGAACTTACTGTTACTTTAAATCAGCTAAGTGACTAATTTTAAACGTGTTATAGTAATTAAATAAAGTATTTTATGTCGGATATGTTAGTGGATAATTATGATGAATCTGCAAGGAATGAATATGTAGTTTTGGCAGTGTGCAACTAAATAAACAATATCAAATACAATATACTGCAGCTAACCGGATTAGCTGGTATCTATCAGGTACTTAGACATTATTATTTTAATAAATATGTTTATTTTCGTCGTTTCTACACTTGACAATGTTGATAAAAACGACCGCATGGTTGTTGACATATTTAGCCATGTCGGATGATGATTAATTGTCATAGGCGCCGACTTTCCGTAGGAAAAGAGGGTTTTGCCCCATTTTTAAACATCGAGCTAGAATTCCAAAATAAATTTTTATTGTCTTTAGACCTCCTGATCACGTGGTTAAAATTTTTGTACTTAGTCATAGTTAACCCTGTATACTTTGCAAAACTGGCAATTTTACATTTTCTTTTCCTTACAGTTTTTGATAATCATTAAATTTAACATAAAATATCTGTGTTATGTACATTTTCGTTGCAAATAAACTATTCGGGTAATTTCTTTTGTAATTCCACTGATATTATGCTACAGCAGGATTAAAGATCGCATAATGTGGTTTCTTTGTCACTTAGGTGTGACCTACATTTCGCCAATTTTATTAGATCTGTTCGCGCAAGGAAGTTTCAAACTGTCAGAAATATTCGACCAGTAAAATTATGAATTTGTTTTCAGTAAACATCGTGCAGGAAGTAGTTGGACGAGCGTTTTTGACAGTATGGAACCAGTCCGGATTCTTTACTTGAACAGACCTCTTACTTGAAGTAATATGCAGTAAAACTTCATTGTCTCCTATATAAGTTGCACCGTCGGTTTGACTAAAATATTTTATTGTGAACACTTTTTTTTAAATGAACGACAAAATTGTATTTTTCATTCTCTTTTGGTTTGTATGGTATATTTTCACGTCTACTATGCCCTGTTGCTGTAAGGCCCATTAGTTATGGGACACCCTGTATAAAGTTATTTAAAAATATTTAAGTTAAATAAAATATTTGTCCCAAAATTAGCATACCAAACGTCAACAGAATCTACGTTCTAAAATAGGAAGACAAGTTTTAATAAACATAGATCGTAAAATGTATTCTAAGGGATTTATATTCCTTATTCCTGAAATAATGGTTTTTACAAATAAAAGTAGTTTTAGACATTTAAGAACTGAATAATATATAGTTTAGCAAATAACAGCAATGTTATCACATGTCACCTGCGAATATTCAAAGGTATCGAAGTAAAACGAATATAGGTATAATGGCTGAAAGCGGTCTAACCAACAAATTTTTAGGTCAAATCTTCCAAAAGACGTATTTTTTAAATTCAACTAGATGTAAACCTGGTTACATGATTCTGTATATAAGATAGTTCACTTTTGTTTATAAATATGTGAAAATAATTGTTAAAATGTGGGGTTAGAGTAGCAAAATAATGTGTGTCATACAAATGCATTTTAAAAGTTATTATATTATTTGACAATTTAAATAATTTTATTTTCGATATTGCTTTTGCTTAATGTGTTCAATTTTTCGAGATTTTTGTCCCTAAAAAACACCACAAATTTGGTCATTTTACTGCGAGAAATACAGCAACCTTAAAGGAAAGGTTTTTTCAAATATCTTTGGGACGGTTTAAAATAATTTTATAAAATTTGAAAATTTTACGGCGAGAAATACGGACTTCCATAGGCAGTACATTTTATGATCCATTTAATAAAACTTTTCTTCCTATTTCTGAACATAGATTCTGCTGTTGACGTTTGGCAGGCTAATTTTGGGACACTTGTATATCAAATAAAACGAAAAATATAAAAATAACATTGCAAGAAATAAAACATTAAATTAATATACAAATATACTTATACAACACAATATAAGGTTTTAAATTAAAAAAAGCAATTCGAGTAGACGACTACGCTAAACAGACAAATAAACAGTTATTTTTTTAACCCCTGATATCCAAGGATATAATCTGTAACACTGTGTTTTGCTTATACGGTCGCAAATCGTGTACTTTGCTAGTGTAAGTCATACCGTCTCTGGTCATACCTACCGACCGCGGGCCATAGGAATGATAATTTCATAAATGTTTACCCAGCTATTATTTAGGGTCGCGGAAGTCTTTTGTATTATGTTCTGCCGGTTAGGTAATTAAGTCAATCCGATGCTTTTTTTTTTTTGGCTACTAATACGATTAATCAATTAATAAAATACAATACAATATATTGGGTATACAATATGTGTCACCTTGCCACTGAAATTCGATTTGGGTTGTGCGTACCATGCACTCATTTATTTTTAATCTAATATAAATTTTGTAATTTGTGTTTTAGACTAAAATACATGATTTATATTTATTGCAAAATTTATCAAAATCAGTAATAATAAACTTAAAACGTAGGGCGCTGAACGCGTTCTCACAGTAAAAGCACAGCTTAAATAACAATCAGCTCACAGACTCTACGGCGGCACCTTTGAAGTATTAAAACGTGAAAATTTGTCCTTGAAGCTTTGTCTCTCTCTGTCTTTTGGGATACAAGTCAGGACCGGATTAAAAATAGTTGCCCAATTTAGAAAGTGTTTTAACTGCACTGCATGTGTACCTACTTGAATTTCAAAATATTTTTTGTTTTTGTTTTACTAAAATATAGATATAGGAAATGTTACCTAAATTTGGGAGCTTGATTAATATAAATACCACACCTACGTGGATCCATTATTAACATAAAATGTACAATTACTTTTCAAAGTACGTATATACTCGCGACAAGAATTCAGACGACTTACGTCATACGAACAAATGACTAATTCATTATATTTTCATCAAAATATTTAAGAAACTGCAACTGATAATAATAAAACAATATACTACACTAAAAGTTTGCATTGTATATTGCACTAAATTGCAAAAAATTATTGTTTTTAACGCGACCAAATATCGAAAATTACGTTGACAATAAAAACAAATGGGTAACGTCAGCCGTGACGTAAGACGTCTGAATTCTTGACGCGAGTATAGGTAATTTATTAACATTACGTTGCTAATGACTAAAAAAGAAAACAAAACAAAAGTGAAACTTATTAAATTAAAATTTGAAACAAAAATGTTTTCATTGTGTTCAACTTTCTGCCGTACTCTATATAATACCTGGATTATTTTCCAAGACATTAGTTTGGCATAAAACCATATCCTGAAGAATGTTTATGTTAAGGGTGACTAGCATATGGGCAGGGAATAGGTATGATCTGAAAAATATTTAGAACTTCCCTCAAGTGAAGGAAATAATGTAGGAACTGCATTTTTATTCAACCGATTGGGAAAATGATTCGTAAACATCCTGGGTTCAAAATGATCCTCACACACCCGACTACTGTTATCCACACACGGCACAAACATGTCCTCCCCTTCTTTCACTCATCATGATAAATAACAATAAACACAAAGTAACACAAATAGAACACAAGACGGCCCTGGTCCTATGTGAAAGGTTGTATCCCAATATGGCGGCATGCGCGAAGATCTGCGCGAGACGTTCCCGGTCATAGGAGTCTGTGAGCTGATTGTTATTTAAGCTGTGGTAACAGTGCTTATTTCGTTGAGCGCGACTACGATTTCTTATAATAATGCAGAAGTAGCGTCTGGTAACGTCTGAGAAAGTGAGAAACCGGCACCAGTAAAAATCCGCTGCACAGGGTGTAATCTGTGATCCGCTGCAAGCTATAAATTATCATCAGCCCCATCAGCGGCTGTCAAGACAACGGCAAAACGCAAAGTTGACAGTAGTGTTTTTATATGTACCTATGTATTCGATTATAAATATTGAAATTTGTCGAAATATATTTAATTCATGGTACCTATCGTTTGTGTCGGAAGTACTATTTTCTAGATGAAAAATGAGGATACTTTTAAATTCAATGAGACCTGTCTGTGCCTTCACTTGAAATTGACAAAAAAGGACAATGAAAAACAAAATGTGCGGAAGTTTTGAAAGGAACGGTATTTACAATATAACTTAACCTTAGTTTTAATGCGCAAATTCTGACAAATTGTGCCGTCATTATTGTCGCGAACATGTCCACTTTTTCTTACAATGGCAACTCCGCATGTTTTGATAGCGCCATTTGAAATGTTTCTTTATACAAAATTATAAGTTTGCTGATGGGTTAGGTATACAGTGGGTATACATAACAAGAATTTTGACACTAAAATTGTTTTCTATTATTCACCTTAGCAATATAAATTTAACAAAACCGTCAAAAGTTATAAACAAATTAAATATTCAAAGTCAAATTCAAGTTTGTCTATTGCCCTGCTCATGCAATGCGATATTCAAATTCTTTTATGGCACTATATTATCGTGTAATCGTGACGTTTCTCCCTATTAGTGACTGAAAAAAGTTTTCTTGCTTCGATAGAAAACAATTTTTCGTGCTTAAAAAGAATGAAAACTTATTTGCGTAACTTAATGATGAAAACGAGAGGAAAAAAATTTAGTAAAAGGATTATTAATTGAACTTATAAGTACAGAGCCATTATAAGTTTGCTGCTTTAAAAATAGTAGAATAGATCTTATATTATTTAAAATGTAAATGGGTGAATTAAATTGCTACATGTTTTACTATAATATAATAAATTTACCACAAACTATTTGTTATCATTCTGCTTCACTATTACTATATCCACGAGCCGCCACTGATTTTTATTACTTTTAATATCAGAAGCTTAAAATATATGTCGCTCATTTTCACACGTATTCTTTTGTATTTGAATTGCTTTTTACATACATGTGAAGTACTCACACAAAACTTTTTAGATAGTACCTATCTTTAATTAAAAAAATATCTCCATGAAGAGAAAAATTAGGTTTGCCTGCAGAATGTGTTAAAAAATAAATTATATATTAACTCATCTGCAGAGTGATTCATTTTACTGTAGGGCAGTGTAGGGAAGAAAACGATTTGACAACGCAGCCACATAGAAACAACGTCACGAAAAGCGCCACTCAGTATGCAAAAGCCAAACTTTGTGTGCGGGATCTGCAATTTAATAAAAATTTAATGTGGATTTTACAGGGGCGTTGCCATCTAGCGGAGGAATCCAAAAATTCGATAGGTTGTCTAACTAGTAAGTACATAAACAAGGATGGTACATATAATAACTCTATGGAAATCGTCATAAAGCTCATCAAGAATAGGCGTCGGTTGCTAAACGAAGTTCATATGATTAACTTTTTGCTCAATTGAATTAGCTTGGAACTAGTCAGTCAATGGGGTTTGGCTATTATCCAGTTTATCATTCTAAATAGTAGCCCAAAATTTCGCCAATGAGTTGGTTAACTTATTGCAATATATCGTCACCCCAGAATTATAATGTTCAATACGCCAAACTGCACTTTTGGGAAATCGTGTCTAAATATTGTAAGGCGATCATACATTGACATAATACTGTATATTATAAAAAGATGTGGAATCTATCAGTGTCTCAGAATATGAAATAATATTACAATTTAGTTATTTTAGTCTACAAGAGAGCTATAATAAATCAAAAAACCTGGTTTTTATAAATGGATATAGAACAAGATATTTTGATATAAAACAAAAATACGTGTTATTAGTACATGGGGATAAAGTACAAAAAACAAGTTTTAATATGCTTTCACTTTTTATGCAACCCTAATAAAACTCTGTATAACTCAGTGGCGGCTCGTCGTATGAAGCAACTGAGGCCGGACCTCACTGTAAAATTTAGCTTTCACTGTACATTTTAATACCCCATAATTTCAAATCCGATTGTCTACTACATTTATCAAAAATCAATGTAACGAAATAAAATAATTGCTTCAATCTTAGCCGTCGTATGTTATAACGTACCTCTGGGTTTACATTTCAATATCCCGCTGTTTCTGTTTCTACCCGCGTGGGGAGTCCGGGTCATCCACCATTCCCACCACAGTGAGGCCGAATTTTGCGAGCCTCAAATTGCGTCGCATATGTCTATACGTTATGGCTTCCCCGGCATTTGAGGAAGCATCTCAACCAAATGCTTCATTTTCTGTTCGGGTATCGTCATCCGGAAGTGATACCTCCGTCTTAAGATATTTAGTAATGTGTCATTTTCATATATTATTAAATGTTTCACTAATGTGTAAGAAATTAAATTATACGAATATCGGGCTGAAAATGATTGATAGTCAAAATAATCTATAGAAGTAATCTGGATTATTATAAATTTAAGTTTCCACGATTTTGGCATTGACAGGAGGAGACGAATTAAAGTTAAAGGGGACCAAACTTCTAAATTGCGTATATACCATTCTATGTTGTATGCATTTCTTTTATCTATGTTGTATGCAACTGTGAGCATTTATTTCTTGGAAGTTGCCTGGTTCCCTGAATTTTTGCTCTATCACTTTTATGTTCTTTGCTTGCGGGGATTGAATAAATTTCTGTAAAGCAAACGATATTATCGAATTTTTATTTCGTGGCACACAACTATCTGACCATACAATAAGTGTAAATATTAATTTCTTTACTTTCTATAACACACACTTATTGTCTTCAACATCCATTATTTCTAGAATTTTTTTGAACTGAAATAAATGTAACGGATATGGTCATACAAATTATAATATAAATTACCTGTCTTATTTTTCTAATGAAGAATTAACAGGTTGCTCTTCATGCGCTACACAATCAATTATTTGCTGAAGTATACTAAAATTAAAAATGGAAACTAATTTACTTACTTTATTAATAGTAGTACAAAATATCTTCTCTAACCTCTCATATATTTTTATCAAGATTAAAAACTAAGTAGTCACGTATAGGAAGTACTTGAAATATACACATATTATTTGTGACTGTTTTAAAAAAATTAGTCAGAGGATAGCTTTACATTGACCAGTTATGAATTAAATACTTACTTCCAGTTCTCTTCCAAACATTCCGTTCCATTATGTACCTAATTTGAAATAAAACTTGGTTCAATCATCGTCGGCTAAATCACAGCAGCCATGCTTATACGAGGCGACGTGATTTAGCAGACATGGTTCAACAACCTGCTAAATCACAGTACCCATACTTAGCAACGCCATTTAGGATACGATAGTCCAACAAATCAGAATCATTGGTTTAGCATTATTTTGTTGTATGTATTTTATTTTAGTTTTATGGTATATGCAAATTATAAAGTTAAATAACTATGCCACAAGCACTGATCTCACGCAACAGTAATATTTGCTGGATGTTGGCCAGTGCGAGTACCACTAAAACTGCAACATGCCATACAACCATTAATATTCAGTCGGGTACTTTTCAAAATAGAATATCAAAGAAACAAACTTAATGACACATTTTTATTTTAAATAATTCAGGTTACAAGATCTACATTAAGAAACTTAAAACTAATTTACTAATAGAAACCTTACACATAAACTTATATTAGAGTACTATCCTGCAAAAAACTTAAAATAAAAAGACCGTTAACATTTATTTGAACACATTTTTTTATTATTACAACTGATACAGTCTTCCTTCTTAAATTTTAAAGAATGTGCAAAACAAATACAAATACTGGAAGGTATCAGATATTTTAGTCGTAAGATGTAAAAAACATAAAGTTATATTATTTAACCAGCAGGATAACTTTAAATGACAAATTATAAACTACAATGAATTTTAATAATACACAAATACGATATGATTATGCTCTTTCTCCACGAATCCTACGGGCCAACTGAATGTCTTTAGGCATAATAGTGACTCTTTTCGCATGAATAGCGCATAAGTTTGTATCTTCAAATAATCCTACAAGGTACGCCTCACTAGCTTCCTGTAAAACAAAAATATAATATAGCGCTGTAAAACAAATTACTTAAAGTACTTAAATTTATTAATTTTTACATTGGAAATTTGTTAAAAGCATCAATAATCATATATAAGGTGTCCTGGGTTACAGAGACAACAGTAAAAATAACCTTTTTTGCTATAGAATGTAACATTTATAGGGAAGGCATGAACGGGCATCTGGCACATTCTGCCAGATGTGCCGAACGTTTGGTTCTGGCTAGAAATATCACGGGCAATCGGTTCCGGCCAGAGGCAGGTGGTGAGGTATGCCATACCTCAATAGCCAGACATGGGACCTAAACCAAACTTTAGGGTATATGTACTGTGGCCATATAGAACTTTGTTAGAAGGACGATTTTACAGTTTGCGAACAAAAATGTGAAAAAAACGTAGGCCTCATCTCAATTTTTCAAAATGGCTTCTTTATTTCTCTCTAGTAGACTTTTATGGCCTCCAAGATCGCCTTACACTCTTTTTTTAACACCCTGTATAACATGTTTTTAAAATTCCTTGAAGTATTAATAGGCTATATTAAAATTCAAAAATTTACAAATAATTACATTACTGATGTGCATCTTAGAAGTATTTTTCTACATTCATGCAAAAAACAATACTTGATTGAACTATATTTAGTGGAAAAAGTGGCTCTTTATTGCACTCATCTGTCATTCTAATGCAGCGTTTTGCATCATGACAAACATAAACCTTCAAATCGACGTCACATTTTTTTAGACTTAGTGTCATCTAAATAACATTTTTTGGTTTTTGCATGAACGTAGAAAAAATATTGTATGCAACTCGTATAAAAAGTGCTTATTGGGATATTTTACCTAATTATAGTTTCCATCTTAAACTTTTGTGGTATGCCACAAAATTTTTAAATTAAGATTACTCGAAAACAGAACAGTTTATTGGATTGGAATAGGAGTGCCTTTTTCATGTAAAATAAACAAAAATTTTAAATTTTTTGATCTGACGACAAAAATCTTGATACAAGAAATTTTTTTTATTTTAGCAATATTTACCCACTGACACCGACACTGAGTTTGGCACACCTATGACCAATTATAAGGAATTATTTTCAGAACATTAGATTCGCAATCTAATTGTGATATCCAATTTCAAATTTGATTACTTAATCTCGATCCGTTTTGAAAATATTTGGAGAAAATCAAATTTTGGAGGTCCCCCTTTAGAGAGCAATAGCTCCGTTAGGGAGCGTTTACGGACCTATAATTATATAACTTTTTCTTCTTATTTCTGATCGTAAAATCCAGTTATTTTTGGCAGGCTAATTTTGGGACATATTAATTTTCAAACTGCTGTAACTTTAACAAAAATTAGACGTGTTTAATAAAATTTGAAACCTCTCGGTAGAATTGCCTAGTTTATGAAAAAAAAAATCTTTCTCGAAATTTAAACAAGCCAATTTGATCTTTTTTTGAACTTTTAGCACAGTACATATACCCTAAAGTTTGGTGTGGGTCTCATGTCTACTTAAGATATGACATACCTGAAATTTCACCAGCCTCCACTGGTTCCGGCAAAGGTTTAAATGTAATAATATTAGGGCATACTATACAGGGTGATTCATTAAGAATGGGCAATCTCTGAACTGGAGATACTACACACCAAAATATGGTGATTGAGCCAAATATGCCTTATCTGAATGTTGCTGGTTTAAAAAATACAGGGTGTTCAATGCTAGAATTTTATTTTGAAGTATCTCAATAACTTTGAAACCTGTCGGAGTATTAAAAAAAAAATTGGCACAACTATACTCGAATCAAGAATTGAAACGTCTTACGTCACGGCTGACGTTACACATTTGTTTATATTGTCAACGTAATTTTCGATATTTGTTTGCGTTAAAAACAATGTTTTATTGCAATTTAGTGCAATATATGATGCAAACTTTTAGTGTAGTATATAGTTTTATTACTATCAGTTGCAGTTTCTTAAATATTTTGATAAAAATGTAATGAATTGTTCATTTGTTCGTATGACGTCTGAATTCTTGTCGCGAGTATATGTTTTTTCGCACGGCAAATAAGAATTTTTAACTAATACAGGGCGCCACTTATGGCACAGCATGTTTCTTTTAAATGGCAGAACTTTTTTGCTGTTTAGTGTATCCGTCTGTCTATTGAAACAATCAATTCTCCTACCTGTTGTATCTAAAAAAGGTATACCTTGTTGAAGTTGTTAGGAATAACAGTTTTCGAAATAATCCTATTTGAAATATTCAGTGTACCGATTGAAAACTGTTATCGTTTCAGTTAAAGTGCCTTTTCTACTGAAAATACAGCAAAATTTCAAGAATATCGGTCTGCTTTGATAAAATCTTTGTGCTTTGTTGAAAAATGGTTTCAAAATCAAACCTCGCCGATCTTCTTGAAATTTTGCACGTCCCTATAATTTACCGTTCTGAACAACTTTTTCAAATAAAATTTTGCTGTATTTTCAGTAAAAAACGAACTTTACCTGAAACGATATCAGTTTTCAATCGTTGCACTGAATATTTCAAATATGATTATTTCGGAAACTGTTACTCCTAACAACTTCAACAGGGTATACCTTTTTCAGATACAACGGGTAGGAGAATCGATTGTTTCAATAGACAGATGGATACACTAAACAGCAAAAAAGTTCTGCCATTTAAAAGAAACATGCTGTGCCATAAGTGGCGCCCTCTACTAGTGACGTCAAAATTAGTTCAAAATTCTTATTTGCGTGCCAAAAAACATAATTGTGCCAATTTTTTTTTTAATACTCCGACAGGTTTCAAAGTTTTTGAGATTTCAAAATAAAATTCTAGCATTGAACACCCTGTATTTTTTAAACCAGCAACATTCGGATAAGACATATTTGGCTCAATCACCATATTTTGGTGTGTAGTATCTCCAGTTCAGAGATTGCCCATTCTTAATGAATCACCAAAAAACTTTAAAATGCGCTTTTCTATGAAATGTGGATAATGTAGGATTACTTAAAATTGCAAATATATTTTAATTTTTTATTTCTACAGCGTATCTGCTTATTACAATTTCTTTTCAGATTTTTCAGTTTTACACCTCATAATAAACACTCAATAGACATTTTTTGATCAAATTTGGTACATGAGTATTTTGATAGGTGTTGTAACCAAGCAATATTGTCTTCAATAAAAAAATTCCTAATACCACTTTCTAAAAACAATTTTAAAAAATCATAGTAGGCCTGGCTTTTGTCACATCAATAAAATGGTTAGTTGAATATAACCTCCCTTCAGGATACTAATTGTAAAAGAATTGGCTTGCAGAAATTCCACAGCCTTCTCACATTTCCAAAGATGTTAACCTGAAAAGTGATCATACCCCACAAGATTCTGTAATTTTTCTATTGAGAACGTATAATATATTATCATTACAACATAAACTGACATGAAGTTGAAACAAACATATTAGGATAGGTATGATGAAGAAATCCGACTGCCACATGTTCGGCACCTGGTGCAATTAAGTTACCGAAAGTACTGAATACTGTCGATGTCAAATGTAACATTCGTGGTGTTCTAGTTATTTACGCTAAATCGGAGTAAGTAGCATTTACCAGTTGAAAACCTTTTTGCCCTTGAGAGGAGTGAGGACTGGCAACGGAGTGCGCGACTAGTGAAAGGAACTTAACTCCTGGGTTGACTACAATATTTTAGTTTTTGACTTTGCTTTAAAACTTTATTTAAACAAATGTACTGTAAGAAATATGCTGACTGGGTATGAGCGGACATGCTAGAGTGAAACCGTGACCTAGGCTACCGTCCGTTCTGCGAGGCCGAGGAGCCAAAAGGAATAAGGCGGCATTGAGATATTTTTGTTGAATGAAGTGTCACCCAATTTTGGGAATTCAAATTGTTCTGTAGCAGAGCTTAATAAAATATATTTATAATAGTTAACTTTGGGTAATTTCTAACAGTACTAATGTATTATGACATTACTACTTAATGTCATATTGCTGGCTGTTCTGTTTGTCAAACCGGAACAGTCAGGGTTAAGCCCTGCCCTCATGGACACAAATTTTGATTTAAATTAATAATGGCGGGAAAGTGTCAACTTCTCGCGGATTTCTCAAAATAGGAATATTATCGCTATTCTCATCATTAAGACTTGTCCTCATGGACGTGAGATTCGCGAAAATGTCCGCAAATTATTTAATAGCGGAAAAAGTCTCAACTTTTAGCGAATTTTGCCAACTGCAACATTTTCTATAATTTTAATCATAAAACTGCCATTGACTGTCATGGTAGATTGACAAAAGCCTTAGTTAAACTTACTAACCCCATAAAATGATAAAATTAGTGATATTATTCCTGTGTCGCGAAATTCACGGAAAGTTGACACTTTCCCGCCATTAATAATTTAAATCAAAATCTGCGAAATTTGCTGGAATTTTCGCGAATTTCGTGTTCATGAGAACAAGGGATTAAGTAAGTTTAACTTGAGCTTTTGACAATCTACTATGACAGTCAACGACAGTATTTATGATGAAAATGATAGAAAATATTGCAGTTGGCAAAATTGGCTAAAAGTTAAGACCATTAAATTATTTGCGCGAATTTCGCGTCCATGAAGAGAAGACTTTAGTCGTCAGTTACCTCACCTATGGGTTACTGACTTATTGTTTTTCAATGATACCTACAGCATTGCAGAATGCTTTATATTTTGTCACCACTCAGGTCCAGCATGGTACTTTAAAAACTAGACTCGACCGAAAAAAATTTTAGATTTGTATCCATCACTTTCGAAAATAGGGGGGTGGGGTAGGAATTTTAAAATTAAAATTGGAGAGGTTTCCGCTGTTGTAAATATTTACCAAAAAGTTAACTACAGGGTACATGCATATACAGGATGCAATAAAAATAAGGTTACAAACTTTGTCAGCAAATAATACTTAACATTAATAGAGGTCCCTCATATAAAATTTTTGCCTAAAAGCTTTCTTGATGAAATTGAGGGTGTTAAGTTTTTTTTTTTTTCCAAATACATATTTTAAAAACGGTAGGAGGGAATAATCCCAAATTGGTATGAATACAAAATTACATACCACTAATAAATTATATAATCTGAATAAAACAAACTTTCTTAGAATTGTTCAGACGCAAAACTGGTCTTTATTGTACATCAAATAATTGGAGAACAAAGACCGAAAAAAATAAAGTTACACTTTTTGCTCTAAAGGGAACAGGCAATTTAGAAATTTTCTTAGTGGCGTAAAAATATTTAAGAAAAAAGGGAACCGGCTTCCCCATATCCTGCATCTGGATTGTGAGGGTTATGTAGTGTTGTATTCGCACCAAATTTGGGATTATTTCCTCCTACCGTTTTCAAAATATTTGAAAATATAATTTTTTTTTCGACTTTAGGACCCTCTATCTCACCACCCTCTACTAATTTTAAGTATTCTATCTGCTGACAAAGTTTGTAACCTTATTTTTGTTACACACTATATAAACTACTTTATTTTAATAAACATACTCGTATATACCACTTAAGTACAGAAAATTTATTTTTAAATACATTTCATCAATTTTTTTTTTATTGATTCGCTTCGAAAGCTTATGCTTACAGTTTTTAACAGTATAACTTTGACAAAATTTATCAATAAAGTATTTAATACTGCTTCAATCAATTTCAAACAATTCCATATGAAGATAAGGTAATTATTTACATTAACGTAAACCTCTCCAATCTTAACAAAAAAATTCCTACCCCCCTATTTTCGAGGGTGTTGATCACGAATCTGAAGTCAGATTTTGGTGCTCGCATGTAGTTTTCGAAAAAAAAATTTTTCAAAATTATAACCTCTATTTATACATTACATTAGGTTGAAATTGCAATGTACAACTCTGCCCCCTCTGCCTTCTTCATTTCACGATGACGTCACACTGTTGTCAAAATATATAGGAGTTATATTGCAATTTGAACCTAATGTAATGTATAGATAGAGGTTATAATTTTGAAAAAATTTTTCGAAAACTACATGCGAGCACCGAAATCTGACTTCAGATTCGTGATCAGCACCCTCGAAAATAGGGGGTAGGAATTTTTGTTAAGATTGAGAGGTTTACGCTAATGTAAATAATTACCGAAGATAATGCAAAATTAGACTTAGTGAGTGTGAACGTTAGTTTTCTACTATAGGGCATGCTAATGGTAATACGAGTACACTTTCAAAATTAGCAACTAACAATGGTTCAACCGAGATTTCAATGGAATTACTGTTCTCTACACTTTTTATTAGGTATTAACAATATTGTGTGACACTGATCACTTTGCAGACTAAAACCTCGACCCGCAATGCATTGCTTTCACATAAACCCTAAAATATTTCAACGAGAGTAGCAATTAGGAAACGGCGACACTGTGGTTCTCAACAGTAAAACACCCTGCATAGATGACAAAAAAAACGGAATATCCTGAATTTCTCTTAATATACATTTTTTTAGTATGGAAGCTTTAAATCGGAATATTTTTAAATTACATTAAATTTAATAGATAAAAATTTAATAAACAAACCTGTAACGCGCCAATAGCAGCAGACTGAAAACGAAGATCAGTTTTAAAATCTTGGGCAATTTCTCTTACTAATCGCTGAAAAGGTAATTTTCTAATCAGCAATTCAGTAGATTTCTGGTATCTTCTGATTTCTCTTAGAGCTACAGTGCCAGGGCGATAACGATGAGGTTTCTTTACACCTCCCGTCGATGGTGCAGATTTTCTAGCTGCTTTTGTTGCCAATTGCTTACGGGGAGCTTTTCCTCCCGTTGATTTACGAGCGGTTTGTTTTGTACGAGCCATTTTGCGTTAGCTATCATTAAAGAGAAAAATATATTATACATACATGTTATTTCGTAAATAATTAAACATATGAGTCATAGACAACATGGCGGACATTGAAAGCAAATCTAAATAATAGTTTGTTTAATACATTATTTTCAATATTAAAACTGTTCACGGTATTTATTTTTTTCACACGTAATTCTGATTATACATATTTAATTTTTAAAATAAACATATACTTACTTTTCACAATTTGCAGGAAAACAACACTCAAATATAACACGACACACGACGCTAAACGTAAACGTAAAATGAAAATGAAGTGATGAAAATAATGCCAACAACGACAGTGTGGTGGCGTGGCGGCGCAAGACGCTTGTATAGAAATTACTATTGGTGGATGAAAATTCAGTCTGAATTCTATTGGTAGAAATAAGGTAGCACGTAATTGGTCAAAATGACATGACGAACTTAACGATTTGGCCCTTGTAAAGGCCTAAACATTTTCAAATATTGTACCCCAAATATTTTATAAAATATATATTTTATATATTTTTTTAATATTATCTTAACATAGATATTGATCGAATTTTGTTTATGAAATTACATAAAACGATATGTATACTTCTCTAAAAGAAATAGCATTATATTTTCCACTAATCTTATTTTCAAATGCAAGCCAGGTATATAGGTATGGTTATACAGAACTCATATACATGTTAATAGAAAGTATCTGCTTTAAAACTAATTTTATTTTATGGAGATTTGTTCATCTGAGACAACAGAAATAATAGATATTGAAATTATTTAATATAAACCAATTATTGCTGACAGCAAAATAAAAATGAGATATAGTCTGCAGACCAAGTAGGTTCAACCTGTTCATGAAAGTTACCTAAATAAAAAAAGTAGGTAATTTGATGTATATAGTTATTGGAGCTGACGGTAAGTTTTTGTAGGTATTATTAAATTAGTAGCAATCATATTATACACACATGACTACAAACATTTTCTTGTTGTATAATATACCTATGTTAAATGATTCATAAAATAAAATTGGTCGCGGTCAACATGGAGAAGTATATACATTACTCCAAGAGCAGCGGTTATTGAGCGAAGAGGAAGTCATTGGAGAAAGTTATCAATTTTGCACTTGCTGCTTGATAGGCCAATGATCTGTGATTTGATCAGTGCTACGCCACGGATTTCTTGGCTACGCCGAACCGCCGAACTCTGTGGCCGAACGACAATTTGAACCATCATGATGTTTGAAGCCACTTTGAAATGTTTGATCTACACATAATCTGCTACCAGGGCTCTGTATTTGAACTTGACGTCTCCTAATTTTTTGTATTTTTATTTTGTCATTTTATTATTGTTATTCATGATAATCAAACCTAGTAAACGTTTAAAATCTGTAAACATATGTAACACAAACCTAGAAAAAATATAGATTGCGTCGGTTTATATGATATAGGTCACGTGACAGGTGCCCCGTTTTCCAGGGACCTAAGGTCCAGAGAATGGATATTTTATTTGCTTTATGTTGGCGGTTGTACAAATATGATGACTATACATTGCAATCTGAAATTAACTAACTTGCTGTTATTAAAGAAATGTGACATGAATGTGACACAGTAAACAAATGAGCTTCACGCTACAATACAACCAACGTAAATTGGCATAAAAACCAACTTTTAGCGATATTATAAAGCGGGCTTTACACTAACAATTTATTGACGAAGAAATTGATGAATTAATTCATCAATTTCTTCAAGGTCTACTTTGGTTTTACATTCAGGCGTTGTTTGTATGTTCAGGGCTTGGCAAGTTTCTTAACAATTTTGCTGTCAGATGTCACCCGTACCAACCTAAAAGTAATTTTAACTTTTGACATTATATCATTCCCATTTGTATACGAAACAAAAACTGTTAAAAATGAAAACTAATTTTAATAATTATATTTTAAGGCAAAAGGAGCTTCCATTGCATTTATTATTGCTGCTGCTCGGTTACTGGTTAAATATTTATATTTAATTTAGGTTGGTTATTCCTGAATTGAAGTAAAAATTGACGAAAAATTAGAACAAGTTTTACGTCGTCAATAACTAGGGATGGCAAAATAAATGAAACCATCGGTACATCGACATCGACAAACATCGTGGCTTTAACATCGATGTAGGCGATGCATCGAAAGCAAAACATCGATGTTTTGCAAATATTGTTGTTTTTATGATTTCAATTTTTAGGTTAATTAATTGCATCACAATTTCCACTAAAATGTGGAATAATATAGAATAAGTACATAAATAATTAACGGTATTTAAATTATGTTTATTATAATAAACAACAATACAAAAGGAAACACAAAAAATAAAATAAATAGGTAAGTAAAAACAAAAAGATTAACAGTTATCACAAAATAATACTTAATCTCTAAAATAAATAAAACATATATAAAATTTTTTACCTAAAACAATCTTTCAAAGGGGTGCAGTATGAAAAGTTTGTTTAAACATCCCAATATATTCGTTTGGCAAAGAGTCTAATAATAAAAGTTTTGGTAATGCAGATGTCTCTAATAGCAATAACAAGAGCAGGAGTAGAAATATCGGTCAACAATCAACATCGGGTACTATTCGATGTTCATACATCGATGTATCGCTGTTGAAATATCGATGGTAAATCATCGATGTATCGATGTTTAGCTAACATCGATGTATTGTTGCCATCCCTATCAATAACTTGACGAAGTTCTTCATCAATTTATTTGACGTCCAAATTTTAGTAATACATTAACATTTGTCAATTGACTTGACAAAGTCACTTGATCCATTAACTGACAAAGAAATTGTTAATGTAAAGCGGACATAACTTTTTCCTCAGAATAACCATAAGGCCGTATGACACGGTGTAATATTTCACATAGCTTTTATCTGATATTATGATTAAAGTGGTTCGTCCCGTGTCATACAAGCAAAATGTACAGTTTTCTATATATAAAACTGGAAATTAAAACATGTTCTATTTATACAATATTCTGAATACATTTTTACGTGAACAATAATATAACCTCCAGTGCATCTTTCTCATGTTTGCTTAATTTATTGGTCATAATAACAATAATTATTATTAGTACTAAATATATTATATATAAATGCTTATATAATTCTGTGCAAAATTTTAAATATAATTTTATACTGTGTCATACGGCCTTAAGGAACTTA
Organism: Monochamus saltuarius; assembly: GCA_025584915.1. Classification (NCBI taxonomy): domain Eukaryota; kingdom Metazoa; phylum Arthropoda; class Insecta; order Coleoptera; family Cerambycidae; genus Monochamus; species Monochamus saltuarius. Next base: position 33,717,373 of record CM046727.1, read on the forward strand.
TCCCTTAAGTTTCTCCAGAGTACGTCATGCAACATCCTGTATAATGAATTATAATTAACAAACCTAATAGGTTTATTTCTGCAGGAGTCTCCAATGATTTCCAATTGTTCAAAACATATGCATGAGTAAATTACTGTTTCTGCGAGATTTTCAAACTATCGTCAAACAATTTGCTGATAGTTGGAATATGGGTTCTGGAAATATTTGCAAAAAACACTATTTTAAGCCCAATTTCAAAGACCTCAGGGCCTCCAAAACTTAAAATTCAGGAAAACAAAAAAATACCGAACAGATAATTTCTGACGTAGATTACAATCCAATTTTTTCCTAGTATTTTGTGAATTACCCTATATTAAAAAATTGGCTTTTTTATTGAGGTAGTTATTTCATTGTCACTTTTTCAAAGGCGACGCGATTTAGCTTTCGTTTTCGAGATACAGTGTGGTAGTTATAAAAAAAAAAGTTTTTCTGAGCTATATCAGTGACCCAGTTGAAAATTTTAATTGTTTAATCTGTGATTTTAATAAAACTTGGTGTGGTTCATTCATACCTGCTAGGAGGTCTTTTATTTAGTGTAATTACCATAGAAAAAAAATCATAACTGTGTCTGTATTCTGTGATAATTACTGGTGCCAAACTGCTAACCAGTGGCGTGCAACAAGGGGGACGGCGGACCATTTTTAAAACAAAACGGACGCCACTAAAATTTTTTAAATTTTGTTAATAATTTACGTTCTACTAAATAAAAGAACATAAAAGGTATTTTAAGTTTTTCTCGTAAAATTCACCGTTTTCGAGTTATTTGGCTTTACATTTTAGTCGTTATTTTTATTTAATATGTAGTAATTTATAGTCTACATGTTTTATCATAGTCTTGATTTATGCCATTCGTTTTTGAGATGAGGGGTGTTGAAAAATATGTCAAAAAGAATTCATAATGCGTTCGTCAAATTATCTCGCCTTAAAGTAAAATAATTATGTAAATTATTTTTAATTGATAATTTTAAAATTGTTAAATTAAATACATACATGCATACAACTATACAGGGTGAGTTAGAAAGAAAATTTTACTCTGAAATTTCTCAATAAATGAGAAATTTTGATAGCATGATTCTGAAAATTGGTAGTGTTGGGTTTTTCGGTATGAGAATTACGAATTTGAAGCTTATTTTGACGTTGTTCCTAGAGGGCGCTAGTTTCACAGTATTATTTTGGTAAATCAAACATTTTTTATCTGTTGAGCTATGCTTAAAAAATGTTAAAAATCTAACAGACAGAAAAGAACTTTCAATTCTACATTAGTAGTTAATTATATTTAAAAGGTTCAATGTATTTTGTGGTGATTTTCTTTTATGCGCTGATATTGCTATTTATTTTCTTAGTACTTTTGTCAAATTTTCATATCATATAATCTATTTTCATAAATATTAGCGTATTCTGCGTGCGTGTGATTTATTGTCGTTCAAATATTGAGAAAATTTCAGAATAAAATTTAAACCTTGAACACCCTGTATTTCTTAAACCAGCTACATTCTATTATCTCTAGTTTAGTGTTGACCTATTCTTTCCGACTCACACGCTGTATATGAACTCAACCTAATGCTCCAAGCGGTTATGCCAAAAATTAATTATTAAATGCGGATAATTTAAAATCTATGTAGAACCTATAGGTCGAGTTTATATGGTAGCAAAGCTTATATAACCAATGCCTAGATATTTTATTGAAACCTAATAATGTCGTTTTCTCTTAGTGTACAAAGAGTAACCTCCATCTTCTTTTACTCTTTAAAATATGAAAATATGCAATAAAAGTAATTATTATAATGTTTTATTCAGACAACTGTAAGTAAACTTATAAAATAATAGTTATAAAAGAAACAACAACAAGCTGCTAATTAAAAAATATATTATGCAGGTATAAAATAATAAAGTTAATTAAAAAAATTATGTAAGTATAAGATTTTGTATTGGTCAATTCATTTAAACAATTGAAAAATAAATTTATTTCTCTCAGTAACATTAAACCATTTACTTAAAGGGGCTCCATCTCCAACAATTTTAAAGTTTTAAAATGTATTTAATACACATTTACCTGGTAAATACATTGGAACTGTTGTTACTTTTAAGTCCTCTTTTAGTGCACGATCAACTAAGTCATTTGAAACATGTCTACGACACACATGTACATACTTAATATCAATTATATATTTTCTGGCAATTTCTTGAAGTGTTCATAGCTTCCAACCACTAAATATAGAGCTGCTGATCTCTCATTGGAAAATGATGACATGCACCATACCGATGTATCCTGAAATCCGCTAAGTACGCAACATCTTCAGCAAAATCTGTGAAGTTTGCGAGAATTTTGCGTCCATGAGCACAAGGCTTAATGGTTATCACTGGAGTCAATTGTCGGAATTAACGACTTAGTCTATGGTTTAAGATATAGTGAACTATCAAAGACAAAAATTGTTTTTCTTAAATTTCATATTTAATAATAAATATTTTAATTATTGTACCTACAGAGAGAAAACCTACACTCACATGCAAACGTCACAAGTTAATATTTGGTAAAATTTGAGACCTTATAATATTTTTGTTTATAGTTAAATTTTTATAATTTTTTTCAGCAAATTGTAGATAAAACATCTTTTTACAAAATAAGTTAATGATTGTTTGAAAAAGTATTTGTACAAGGGCAGTCAGGGAATGCATCTTCATCTATTTATAGCAGTCTTCTGGTCGTCGAAGAAACTGTAATTGTAGAACCAGACAATAGTCTTTATAGAAAGGGCATATTAACTGGAAAGATATTGATAGAAAGACGCAACTTGGTATTGATTACAATGTTAAATCTAAAAGACTATCCACAATGGATCAAGAAAGGCAAACCTTTAGAAGTTTGTCAAATAGTCTAATGGTGTTTAGCAATATAGAACATCAATTGCATCTCGAAATCTTGAAAAACTTCCCTGAAGTTAAAAAGTTGGAAGCACATCCTAGAAAAGCTACCGGGATGTGCTCTCATTGACAAAGCAAGAAGAGGTATCAACAATGCTTAACGACATGCAGCAGCAGTCATTAAACCAATCCAGGTTCATATGTGATTTATATGTGAACCTACATATGAAGGAACAGCCAGTTCAATTGTCGGTCATCTCACCTATGGCATACTGATGAGGGCTAACATGCCCGAAACCGGTCTATGTCTGGTGGAGTGGCCGACAAGGGTTCTTGGTTGTTCACACAGATACTGCAGGTGTAATTCAATGCCGGTTGGGGCATTAGCCCGCGGAGTAGTTGTTTCCTGCAGTATCATTTATAGATGCCTATTGGCAAGTTCAACTTCATCTAGACGATAAAAAGAAGACAGCATTTTCCACTGGGGCAGTTTTGTGGCACTTCAACATAATGCCCTTTGGTCTCTGTAACGCTTCAACTACGTCTGAAAGACTTGTGGAAACGAATCTACGAGGAAAACCTAGAAAACTAGTCTCATTTATCTTGATGACTTAATACTAGGCAAAGACTTTGAGGACCATTTGAAGAATATCCAAGAAGTTTAAAAGGAGAGAGACTCAAGTTAAGTCCTAAGAAGTGCATGCATGCTATATCAAAAGGAAGTCAAGTCAAATGGATCCGAGAGATATCTGCTGCCGTTGCTGAAATATTGTGAAAAAACTGAAAATTGCGATTTTATGTCATTAGCGTCATTATTTCTCAACTGAAAGAGCTAACATTTGATACAGAGATAAGAATATACAAAAAATCAATTTTCGTCAAACAAAATATTCTACGTCCTCTAATTTCGGTTAAAATTGTTCAATTGTTTTTTTTTACTTATGGGCCAATGGACACCATATTGGATCTTGACACTAACAGATGTAAATTAAAATTACGAATACGTCAATATGCAAGACTGTTATTTTATTTTAAGAGTATCCCATAAAATTTAAAAAATACATACATTTCATTTCTTTATTTATTTCACGGGCAAGGCCCATTTTAGAAACAATGAATTACAGGATATTCAATTTAGATATTATAGTACAAATAATAACATTGGAATAATAATAACAAATATGTACCAACCTAAATAATATACAACAGTAGAATAGTATAAACATAAATACAAATAGCCACATACAACTTGATTTGAAAAGGTTGAACAGGGAAGACTGATGAGCAACAGTATCCAAGCATTCCACTTCGTTTGGAGAGAGATTTGGCAATGGGGTAACTGTAGATGCGTAGGGACCAGCTTCCCACTTTCCATGAAGATTAAAGTCACCCAGTAGGCATAGATTGGCTGTAGGAAAGGTATCACATAATTTGTCTACACTTTCGTAACAATTCTGATATGATATAACTGGAGACCTGGGGGGAAAATAAGAGGTACCAATTATGTACTGATTGAGCCCACTTCCCACCATAACAAACAGTTCAATGTCATCCGCAGCTTGTAGTAGTTTACTAGTTATGTTTCTTACAGCTATGAGTACTCCTCCACCACAAGAATGAACGCTAGTCAATGAAGAGCGATCCTTTCTATACACATTGTAATCATACATGTGAAGTTCGAATCATAAAATTTGAATTAAGATTAGTTTCATTATAGACAATAATATCAAACAAAGAGTAAGATGCATTTTCAAGAAGTTTATGAAATTTAATGCGTAAACCTCGCGTATTTTGATAGTAAACTGAGTAATAAGATGTTGGTTGATTTAGTTTTGATACTGGTGGATTTCTTGGCACAATTTTCGGGGTTCCATGAAAGTATCTAATTATTAAATCCTTTTCTCCATTCTTGAATCTATCCTCCACTTCAGCTTTCACAGATTTGTAAGACTCTTGTTGTTTGTGTGTTAAATCAAAGTTGATGTAGATTTTGTTTCGTTTGGCTACATCCTTACGGTTTTGAATAATAGTATGGACGTCATTCGAGTTAGATAGGGTGACTTTTAGTGGACGGTTACCATTCTTATTGCGCCTGCCAACACGAGTTAATTTAATAATATTTATGGTACTATTACCACCAACTATATCATTTAAAACCTGCTTGACATGATCACCGTCCGGTTTTTCATTGGAATCAGTGAGGTTGTAGATCATTATGTTATTAGATCTCTTCTGGCGTTCATGGAGTTCATATAATAAGTCTTCAGATGTTAGATCAGCATTAGAGCCACTTTGTTTAAGGATATCCACATCATTTCTAAGCAAAACAATGTTTTCCTTCAAATTGTCAACGTCACTAGAAATATTTTACAATTCCGTGTTCAAGGCGGTGATCTTATTTATCTCTCCTTCCAAAGAATCAATTCTTTCTTCAAATTTCCTTATAAGTTTTGGTTTTCGCTACTAAGAGCATCTAAATGATTTTGGAGTTTAGTATCTAAATATTTCTGAAGTTTATACAGAAGAGTGTCTACAGAGGTATCGTTGATGGAAGGGCCACTCGGATGTGAAAAATGCTGGGAAGCAAGGGCCTGCGGACTGGGTGAACGACATGAAGCGCAGATAAATTTCTTTCCATTAGGGTCCTTAAGATCCCTAGAAAAGCGATTAATCTCATCTATAGTCAGGTTCGCACAATCTCTGTGGAGCCAACCGGCACATTTGCAACATTTAATGCTGTATGAATTAGATTTAATAACCGCACTACAACTTGAACAATTCACAGGAGGCATGCTGATGAGTAAAAAAAAATTTTTATCGGTACACCACTGGTGATTTATTATATTTATCTTCCCTTCTTTTTTACTCACGGAGAAATAAAAAGTAGTGTTTTGTCTATAGTTTTTTTCACAAGGAATAATAAATTCCAATCAATTAAAATCAAAACTTATTGCATTTTCTGGCACAACTATGTTAAATAAAAACAGTTTCTGTTAGCTTGCACTGTAATTTATAAAGTTTAGAGAATGATTTCAATTAATTCCAAATGTAATCATTCACAAACAAGGCAAAACTCAGAGCACAACTTCACACATACACATATCAAGATAATCATCAGTGTTCCTAACTATTTAAATAAAAAATCTAATTGTTCTTGACGTAAAATAAAAATAAACAAATATTTTGACTGATTCAACATTTGCTAACTTTATTCTTATTTTTTACTGTTTAAGAAAGGTATTTTAAGCTAATATGTATCAAATCTCCTACAATTCCTATCAATGAAGTCATATGTATGTTCTCTGATACCAAACATCTAGGTATGCTAATGAACATCCACAGACAAAACTCTATTCAATAATTATCTAAAAAATGTAATATATTTACTAACCTCTGAAGTGGGAACTCGAAATTCAACCACAATAATTGAGATCTCACTTATTTCTGCGTTTTTATTAGGATCGCTTCATCAGGTGGCCTCCTTTAACTTGAGTCAAATATCTAACTATAAAGATGATTATACCAATAAATTAAAATTATTTGAAATTGAATGTCAAAATGAAATATCGACAACGTCAAACTGATTAACTGTCAATGAATATCATAACAACCTACTAAAATAAATAAAAATTAATACAAAATTTTACCTTTTATGTATAGTTTTTTTTTCCATATATTTTCAGGTATTAACAATATTGTGTGAAACTAACTACTCAGTGGACAAAAGCCCCAACCTGCGTTGAATTACACCCACAATATCTACCCATATATTCCTTATTATTAGCTTTTGTAACATTTTTTACTGTTTAAGAAATTCTTATTGTTGGAAGCCTTACTTTTCAGAAGGAGTTAAATGTTTTAAGAATGGAAAGGAAATGGAGAATACACTGATAATTGGTATTTTCGTGGAGATTTTGTTAACTCGTAAGAATTGCATCATCCTATAACATTTACCTTTTTATAGAAACTAATCACTCCCCACTACTGTTGTATTGGTTTTTTATATTAACCAACACATAGTTTAAAATGTTTCTTAAATCTGGAAATAAAAGAATGAAACAATACATTTCTATTTCAACAGAAAAATTCAATTATACAATTAACTAATAATAGATGGACTGGTGCAGTACTCCACAATTTTTTCACATCCTTCCTTATTTCTTAATAATGGTTTATGCCTTTCTATTTTGTTCAATAAATCTGTTGGGTTAATATTACCAATTCTCTTTAAATTTTCTGAAAAAAAAAATAGAAAACAATGCTATGTTATTAATTAAATGATTGACACATTATTTTAAACTAGATAGTAATTACAGAAAAATGGCACTGCTTTAGATCTCCATAACAACCTGATGAATTCTCCATTATAACCTCCTTAATTCAAATATGACGTTATTTTTGGCTGTTTTACAGAAAATTCTAATGTTAAGATTCACAAAATAAAAAACATATGAAGATACTACTGAAATCCAAAGTTTCTAAGCACAATGTTTCTGAATTGTCTATCTTAAACAAACTCTCTTTTTATACAATTTAATTTCTTTCGAGATTTGTATCATAAATCCATTCCCAATACCGTAGTCTGTAAGACTAACATTCCTCTAAAATACAGTGTGAACGCCGGCTGTGGAACGTTTTAAATTTACAATTTCCTGTTTACCTAGTGCAAAACTACGGTAGCACCCTAGTGTCAAACATACTTTTTATTTTTAGAAAACTCAATATATTGACTTTTACTGTAACATTTTTATGTATTTATTTACATTCCACTAGCGATTTAGGTAGTAAAAGTATGTTAACTTAGTCATAGGTGTCGCACGTAGTATTGAAAAAAGGACCAATTTTTCGAGAAATAACATTTGCGATTTTTTTAGATAATTATTTTTTATGGATTCTTATTCAGCTTCGTTAGAAACTTCTCTGTACCAAATTTTGGCAATCTACAGTTAACGATTCTTTACTTTTCAATAAATACTTTAAGCATTTATGTCTTCACTTTCAGACCCCTAATGATATCGAATCTATCATAGGCGTCCGATATGAGATTCAAAAGGAAACCTCTTTGTGCTAAATTTGAATCAAATATCTTTAAAAGTATTCAAGACATGAGCACACAAAAATTAAATTTTTTACGTTTGCATATCTGTTAATTTTAAAACTATTAGTTAGATAAACAGTTTAGTGTTACTACCTGTTTTTCATTAAGTTTAGTTTGACATTCTCGAGAAATTTTTCTTTCACTAAAAATTTTTTAAAATAGGATCCCATGCATTTATAAGTGTATTAGATATTTTTTTCTATAACGATATTGTTACATAACTATTTGTTCTGATCATAAAACTTCTAAATAACATGTTTTACACGAGGCAGGGGACTGAAACCGGCGACATAAGTAAGGAAGCGTTGAAGGTAGGTTGTCAAAATTTGGTATAGAGGGTTTTTAATAAAGCTGAATAAGAATCCGTTAAAAATAATTTCCTAAAAAAATTGCTATAATCCTACGTGCGACCCCTGTGAGTAAATTAACATAGTGTCAAAATAATTACTTTATAAGTATACATATAAGCTACTAAAAACTCAGAACAATTGGATAACAAGCAAATTGCCCTTGTAAGCAAGTTAGAAGGATGAATCTATGGAAAGTTAAACTTTTGACAGTAGGTTGCCAAAATTTAGACAGAGGGGTTTCAAATTAAGCTGAATAAGAATACGACAAAAATAATTTCCTAAAGAAATCGTAAATGTTATTTCTCGAAAAACTGGTCCCCTTTTTCGATTGTACGTGTAACGCCTATGACTAAACATGCTTTTACAACCTAAATACATAAAAATATCATAGTACTAAGACAAAAGTCAAGATATTGAGATTTTTCTAATTATATTGAGAAAAAAGTCACGATATTGAGATTATTCCCATTATATTGAGAAAAATGTCAAGATATTGAGAATAATCTCAATATATTGAATTTTCGAAAAATAAATAGTATGTTTGACATCAGGGTGCTTTCGTACAAAATGCTCAGACAGGTTAATTTTGTTTTTTAAAAATTCATCATTTCCGGTAATGCAAATTTTTTAAATGATAATCAATTTTTTTTTATGAATTCTGATTCTCCTTGAAATTCTGCTTACATCAAATAGCTGGTTACATGGCCTTAATACTTTACGAGATATGGGCGTTTAAAAACCCACATTTTAATATCAAAGCTGCTATGCTTATTCAATTAAATGAAATGACAAGTGGATACACATAAATGTCAAAAGTAATCTACAAAAACAATAATTGTTAATATTAAATCTATACTCGCGTCAAGAATTCAGACGTCTTACGTCACGGCTGACGTTACACATTTGTTTTTATTGTCAACGCTCTACAAGAAACTTTTTAGTAAATTAATGTACTATATCCACATTTTTTCCCAAACATATTATTATCTTGTCCCTCGAAATCTATAAGAATTATATTGTTCCATAATCTCTAAGAAAATTATACTGTGCTATATCCCCCCCTCAATGTCACTCCCATCACCCAGAACTATTTTGTTCTATATCCGATTAGACATAATATAGGAAAGCTCGATCGACGATCATTGTAAGTACGTTTTAGTTTGTACATTAGGTGATTGATAGCAACAATAATATTTAATATGAGTGAGTGTAGCTAGTTCATCTCCACCCCATAACACTTCGGAATGTTTGGAAGAGGACTGGAAGTAAGTATTTCATTCATAACTAACTGGTCAATGTAAATCTATCCTCTGACTATTTTTTTAAAAACCTAGTCACAAATAATATGTGTAGGTATGTTTCAAGTACCTACTATACATGGTGACTTAGTTTTAATCTTGATAAAAATATGTGAGAGGGTGGAGAAGGTACTTTGTACTACTATTAATAAAGTAAGTAAATTAATTTCCATTTTTAATTTTAGTATACTTCAGCAAATAATTGATTGTGTAGCGCATGAAGAGCAACCTGTTAATTCTTCATTAGAAAAAAAAAGACACAAAGGTAATTTATATTATAATTTGTTTAATGTTAAAATGACCATCCGTTACATTTATTTCAGTTCAATAAAATTCTGGAAATAATGGATGTTGAAGACAATAAGTGCGTTATAGAAAGTAAAGAAATTAATATTTACACTTATTTTATGGTCATAGTTGTGTGCCACGAAATAAAAATTCGATAATGTCGTTTGCTTTACAGAAATTTATTCAATCCCCGCAAGCAAAGAACATAAAAGTGATTGAACAAAAATTCGGGGAGCCAGGCCATGGCAACGTCTAAGAAATAGATAATGTTCACAGTTGCATAAAATACTATATACGCAATTTAGAAGTTTGGTCCCCTTTAACTTTAATTCGTCTCCTCCTGTCAATGCCAAAATCGTGGAAACTTAAATTTATTTAATTTATTTATTTTCACTATCAATCATTTTCAGCCCGATATTCGTATAATTTAATTTCTTACACATAAGTGAAACATTTAATATATGAGAAGGACACATTACTAAATATAAAATATTTTGAGGCTTTCCACGGAGAAATAAAGACTGTTAAGCTAAAATATACAAGAGGAATAAATCTTACGACGGAGGTCCGGATTACATCCCTCAAATACCTAAGAATAATGTTAATATACCCAAACAGAAAAAGAAGCATTTGGTTGAGATGCTTCCTCATATGCCAGAAGTGGAAAGACAGTTCTACATGGCTTTATTAGGGTTGCATAAAAAGCATATTAAAACTTGTTTTTTGTACTTTATCCCCATGTACTAATAAAAAACTTATTTTTGGTCTACACCAAAATATCTTGTTCTACAGGGTGCCGAAAATTAGTAGGTCAATCCGTTAACCATAGGTAGCTGATATGAAAATAATGAGACTTTCATTATGCCACTTTTCATTTAGGAGCCCCATTTTAGAAATACAGTGTCAAAATGTAAATGTCAAAAAGGAAATTTGTCGATAACTCCGGTAGAATTAGAGATATTTGTTTGAAATGTCGCTAATATTTTTTTCTTGTAGACACACTTTCAGTATAATTTTGGTAAAAAAAAATCACGAGCGGAGGTGAGGGGGTTAAAGTGTATTATGACCCCTTCAACTTTTTCATATGCACGCCTATGGTAAAAAAATATATTTTCTTAGATAAAGCGGCTTTTATTCTAACTTTTCTTATTCTTGCAAGATTTTGATTTGGAGCCTGGGTTACCAGATATTGTAACTTATTTGGATGGATAGTATGGATTTGGTAGCTAGTGTTTCAAGTAATAAGTTCTATGTAGGCTTTGAAAACAAAGTCAAATAGGTAGGTTGGTAGGTACATTTGGTTGTCAAAATAATTTATAAGTTAAATAGAAAAAACGTTGTTTTGACATTTTTTAATTGAAGTGTTCAATAAGAAATGGCGAACAGAAAAGGTTTGCTATCATTTTCAGAAATGACCGATATGATTTTAATAATGGGTAAGTAAGTACTTATTAAAAGGAATAGTATTTTTTCTTAATAAGTGTTAATTGTAATCTCAAACCTAAACAATTTAATTTCTCTTGCTTTTAGGAAAATGTAATTCTAATGCTAGTTTAGCTGCTAGGCGTTATGCGGACAAATTTCCAACCAGGCACCATCCAAAAAGAAGATTTTTCTTAAGCTTAGTCAACCGTCTGAGAGAATCTGGCAACTTTAAGCATAGGAGGGTGGGCCAATGTGGACGGCAACTCAAATTACGTCCAAACGAAGAGGAGCAAATCTTGCAAATTGTTGAAGAAACTCCGAGTATAAGTACGAGGATACTAGCTTTTCAAATTAATAATGGTGGCAACAATAATATTAAGTCAGATGATGTGCGACGTGTCTTCAAACGGCAATTACTGTAACCATATTAGTAACAAAAAGTGCAGGCACTTCTACCTTTAGATTCAGAAGCAAAAGTCACTTTCTGTAATTGGATATGCCAAGAAAAGAATGATATTAATTTTAGTAAATTTATTTTATTTTCCGATGAGGCCACGTTTACTCGTAACGAATATTCATAATACTCATACATGGGCTGCTGAAAATCCGAAATTCATTGTACAGGCACATCATCAAGTAAGTTTTAAAGTAAACGTATGGGCAGGAATAATTGATAATTTTCTTTTAGGACCGTTTTTTTTTACCCCTCCGTTTGAATGCCGTCGAATTTTTGCATTTTCTGCAAACCTCTTTTGCAGACTTACTTGATGATTTGCCTTTAGCGGTTCAGCAAAATATGTGGTTTCAACTAGATGGGGCTCCGCCACATTATGGCCGAATTGTTCAGAACTATTTAAACCAAACCTTTCCTAACCGCTGGATCGGCCAGGGACGTCTTGCGCCAGTGAAATGGCCACTTCGATCCCCAGACCTTAATCCCTTAGACTTCTGTTTCTGGGGGTTTATGAAAGATTTTGTTTACATGGTTCCAATTGTGGATGAACAACATTTAAGATTAAGAATTTTAGAAGGAGCCGAGCAATTTAGGGTGAAACCACATATTTTTCATAATATTCGTTTCTCCTTTATAAAGAGATGCAGGATGTGCGTCCGCAAAGGTGGTTCTCATGTTGAACATTTAATATAATTTTTCGAATTTAATTTCTATTTGTAATATAAAATATATGCAGTTTGTTTCATGTTAAATGTTAAATAAAATTTATAGTACCAAACGGATTTTAAACTTTATTAAAATAAGTTACAATATCTGGTAACCCAAGCTCCAAATCAAAATCTTGCAAGAATAAGAAAAGTTATAATAAAAGCCGCTTTATCTAAGAAAATATATTTTTTTACCATAGGCGTGCGTATGAAAAAGTTGAGGAGGTACCAAAAGTATACTGAAAGTGTGTCTCTACAAGAAAAAAATATTAGCGAAATTTCAAACAAATATCTCTAATTCTACCGGAGTTATCGACAAATTTCCTTTTTGACATTTACATTTTGACACCCTGTATTTCAAAAATGGGGCTCCTAAATGAAAAGTGGCATAATGAAAGTCCCATTATTTTCATATCAGCTATCTATGGTTAACGGATTGACCTACTAATTTTCGGCACCCTATATAATCCCCATAGTTCTTTACCAAATAATAATAATCATTTATTTTCCCATTGATAAAAAATACATTTATATAGGAATAGTCACAACATGTACTTACAACTATAGTTTAAGAGCCAGTGGCCGGCAACCTATAAGTAAATGATTATACCTGAAATTTTGCACAGTGAGTCTCTTATACCTATCACTCATGAGGTGCTGACTCGCTAAGCCCGGCGAGGCCGACCCAACTGTTACTCAGGTGCGAGAGGTATGAAAATTTAACCAACTTTGTTATTAAATTAACAAAGCTGCCGTTTGAAAATTTTAAAATTTTAGATCTGACAAATGAGGCATTTATTTTTATTATTTAGTATATTTAGCACCTTTTTATATTAAAATAATATAAGTAACAAATAATCTCTATTTCTGGCACAGGTTCTGAGATTTGGTGATGTCGATTACAAGGCTTGACATTTTTGACAGTTTTTTAACGTCAAAAATCAGATTTAAGCAAATACTTTTGAAATTTATAATTTTTGCCAATTTCACAAGTGTCTGTCATGACCTTAGAAGCACGGCAATCGTCTGTCTTTATTATTTTTATATAATAATAATTGTATATTTTAAAATTTTCAAACGGCAGCTTTGTTAATTTAATAACGAAGTTGGTTACATTTTCATACTTCTTGCACCTGAGTAACTCTTGAGTCGACCTCGCCGGGCTTAGCGAGTCCCCACATCATGAGTGATAGGTATAAGAGACTCACTGTGCAAAATTTCAGGTATAATCATTTACTTATAGGTTGCCGGCCACTGGCTCTTAGACTACTAGTACACAACACATCCATAAAATCTGAAAATAAGGCTTTTTGTTCTATATCCATTTATAAAAACCCATTTTTATGATTTATTATAGCTCTCTTGTAGACTAAAATAACTAAATTGTAACATTATTTCATATTTTGAGACGCTAATCTTAATTCCACATCTTTTTATAAAATATGTCAATGTATAATCGCCATACAATGTTTAGACACAATTTTCCAAAAGTAGCAGTTTGGCGTATAGAACATTATAATTCTGGGGTGACGAACAGTTTAATGACTTAATTTGTTTCTAAAGTGTATCTCTCATTATTTAATTCCTGTTAGAAAGTAGGTATATGTATAAAGTTTTTCCAGGACGCTGAATTAGCAGATGGGAAACAATTGAATGGCACTTTCACCTAACTTTACCCCATTACATTTCTATTTTTATATTAATTGTTACAATATTTTTTCTGTATTTATTTTGTCATATTTATTTCATTATTATTGTTGTGCTTATATTGCCCCATTAATTCCATTTTGTTAAATAATTGTTTACACATTTATTTCTCCACAAATTGCATACTACCTTTACTTTGATAGTGGTACGGTATAACAACAAAATTAATTTATTTAAAATAGACAAGTATTCCATGGAAGCTTTGAAATTCAGTTGTTCATTTTCAAACTTTAGATAGGATCCCTCATAAACAGGAAAAAGTGATGTCTGCTTCTTACTGTGATATTTCAAGTGATCGAGAACAAATTTGTTTAATTTTATTATTATTTTCGATTCGAAAACTTTATGATATTAACAATTTTTTATATATATAAAAAAAACAAGTAATACTTTAGGGGTGTCTTAAATAGCAACTGAATATTGAATACAACAAAAATTTGTAACGTGTTTATTGTTTTTCTAAAACTAAGTCTACAACTGCGTATTTGTCAACTAGATTTTTATAAATTTTTAATTGTGTTTTACTAACAGACTTCAAAAGAAGAACGACATTTTTAGTGTATTTGAGTATTATTGAAATCGAAAATTTAATAATTATTATTTTTCCCACAATAACATAATGTAATAAGTACATACATTTTTATTAGGATAACAAAAAAAAAGATAATTTTTGTTTTATTTTGTTATAAGTATACTATTATTTCGATGATTATATAAAAAAATAACATAATGAGAATTATTTGTTAACACTTATGACTAACGGATATTCAAACTTAAAAAAAAGGAAAATCAATAACCTAATTTATACGTTATTTGTCATCTAAAATAATTTTTGCCAAATTCTGTTCAAATTATATTTCACCAAAAACTAATAATATTGTATTAAAGTATACGAACGTATGGTTTAACTCATGGACCTTAAAATAAGTATCCTTTAGGCTAACTAAAGGGGTCTTTAAAGTTAAATATTTTTACTTACCACAAACCATTTCCCTAATGTCTTCTTCCTCATCATCAAAATGAGTCAAAAGGGTGTCAATGATTAGTTCATGATGAGCTTTATAACAGTTCTTTTTAAATTCTTCTGGAGGCTTGTCAAATAACAAAGAAATATTTTTCAACGCACACAATCTCACTTTTTCAGTAGGGTCATCAAACCTTTTCAAAATTTCTAAAACAAGGTTTATTTGTAATAAAGCCTGTATGAAACAAAGATATTTAGCTCGATATTTAAAAAATGGGGCAAAACCCTCTTTCCCTACGGAAAGTCGGCGCCTATGATAAGTATTGACTGAGATGGCTTAGATCTATAATAGATAAAGCTTACATCTGTCAACAATATATACTACCATGCGGTCGTTTTTTTGCAGCATTTCTAAATGCAGAAATGAAAAAAATTAACATTCTTATTAGTAATAATACCTGCTAGATAGGTAGGTAGTAGTTAATCCAGTTAGCTTCACTATTTTACAATCGTTTTTCATTATTTTGTTAGAAACTGATAAAACTACAACATTTTCATTCATTATAACCACTCACTACCGATTAAACACACTTCCCGTAGGTACAGCTAGATAAGATGCCTATTTATTATAACAAAATCGAATGAAAAGAATAGATAACAGAAAACTTTTAATGTACCCGCGGCAGTTTTGTCCCATAACCTAGAAAACCAAACCGGCGAACTATATTGTGGAAAAGTATCTGCACCCAACACAAATTTCTTTATTTAATAACTATGAAACGTTTAAAAATTAAAAAAGACACTAAAAACTGAAGAACACAAAACTACAACGTAAACACATGGTAAACACAGGAATTAAATTATGACATGACATGACTGGAAATTTTACAATCGTGTTGCTAGTTGCCTACGTTACCTACTCTGGTTCTGTAAACGTGTGGCGGACAAATCTCATAGGTGGTGTTAAATAAAGATTTAATATAATTTCGAAAAAAAAATTTTTGCTTTTTAAATGTTTGGAATCTTTTTGAAGGGTGCTTCCATTAATTTTTAATTTTCTCTATCCCCTCTTAAAATATTTGTACTAGTCATAGTTAACCCTATATTTAAACATTATAAATTTACAAAGATATTTTAAAAGAAATTTTCACAGAAATATGATTGTGACATACAAGTGCTTAAGACATATCAAACAATTAAAAAACTTATACCTACATTAAAGTAAACAGTTTTCAAAATAGTTAATTTTTTTGTACCATTTAAGATTTTTCAACTCATTCTGAAAACTAAAAAGCATTACGAAAAATATGTTGCTTGATTAGTAATATCAAAGTTTATTATCTATGCTTGAAATATCCTGAACACAAGTACTTTTCATTTATTTTTATTACTTATAATACTTAAGAAAAATTATTACCTGGATACACTTTAATTAAATCCTCAATGGTCCAGATATTCTTGTCACAACAAATCTGTTTTAATAGTACCAAACATTCTAGCGCCAACTGTCTACTTCTATAAGATGCATCTTCTAATAGTGAAATGAGCAAAGGCAACAGTTCATTCATTAGTTCTTTTAGAAACTCTTTGTTGTCAAAAATATCTATTTTTTCATTTGAAATTAATACATTCCTAAGACATAAAGCAGACATAGTACGAACTGCTTCAGCTGTCGCTCCAGCATGCCACACCAGTGACGGTATAAAAACATCTGAAATATTAAATAAAACATGCAAATAATTAGTTATTATTTATGTGTCAATAATTGTTTTTGTCTATAGTCTATTTTTAAACTAAGAGGAATGATTCAAATTTCTCAAGCCTAAAAACTAATTTGTTATTGGTTAATGTGTCGCCAAGTTTACATAGCCCCATATAAATTCATGTTTTTTGTAAATGTCAATACTGTCAACTACTAATCCTTAAAATGTCAGTTATAGTCTAAGATTAACGTTGCCACTTCGTAGATTTATTTTCTGTTTATTCTTCCTCCATGTTAATCCAAAAGCAAATAAAATAGTTATTTTTACAGCTCGGCAACAAATTGTATTGCTTTTGGTGCATTGTTTTAGTTTTTTTAAATTTACCGCCAAAATGATCTAGCTATATTTTCTAGTTACTTTTCCCTGTGTATATTCTTCATTTATTTCCCCTAGTTTAAATATATAGTATAGACACACTGATTGAGGCTGGAAAGCTTTAAGTTATGAGTGTACACTCATCGCAATATAAAGGTTTCCACTCCGAATTAATATCGTATTTTCTTTAGACAGAAACAATTATTGACACGATTGACATAACCTAATTATTGATGTCATAATTAAAATGTAAAGTTGAAAAGATTCAAACTTTTCTATTGAGTTACCAGAATGTATACAAGGCGTTTAGAAAACCAATGGTAAAACAAATGTTTTCATTTATTGTATTCAGCGCTTTATTCCAATTCTAATTTGTATTTGCTCCTACCATTTATGAGATGTATGTTATTTATTTGAGGCATCTATAAAATTTTGCTATCTGACTTCACTACATTATATTACCTGTTTTACTCTGAAAACATAATAAACAAAAGTGACAAATAAGGATTTTTTTAAAATGTTTAAGGAGAAATGAAATCAGTACTAAACAGCTACAATTAATTAAAAAAAAAATAAATGTTAAATATCATTATTCATTACTTTTATTTATTATTTTTAAAATTAAAACAATAGTTTAATGTAAAATCAGATGGCACAATTTTATAAATACCTCAAGTAAAATCCTCTATCTGGATGTAACCAACATCAATCGTCGTCATTTTCACAAACAGATCTACAGTTTTCATAAATGATTACAAGCCACGTGACCAGGACTGTGATTCTTGAAGAGCAACTCGTATGCGAACAGATTTCTTGTCTCTCTCAATTGCCGTAGTGAGGAAAATGATATTCGCATATGAATTGCTTTGCGATTGATTTGAGAATCTCGGCCCTGATCACTTGGATTGTAATCATTTATGAAGGCATTGTACAATGTGTCCCACTTTTCATGGAGCCACCCTGGTATCTCGCTCACCTGATATCCGAATACTTTGAAACTTTGGTGATGAATATATACCTATAAAGTGAGTCTTGTGAGACATAACCATATTGATTATAGTTGGAAGCGTCCGATTCTAAGCTTCTAAGCTAAGCTAAGCTGTTGCATTAGAGAAAGTACAAAGGCTGTTCTTGAAGTCGGCATCGTACATTTGGATCATATATATCCTCGAGTGGGCTTCTCACATGGCTTATTGCTGCCAAGATTTGATGTACACGAACTTGCAATTAGAAGATCTGCGCATCAGGTTATATTTTTATATAAAGTTCTAAATAACTTATTAAATTGTCAGGAATTACTTAGTAATATCAACTTGCGGGTTCCGCGCCTGTCCGCCCGCAGCAGTAACGTTTTATGTCTACACACACCACGCACTAATGTTCTGATGTCATCGCCGTTGTATCAAATGATTTCACAGTACAACATAGATACCACGGTTGATATATTTTTTTGTATCATTCAGCAGTTAAAAAATGCTATTTATAAATAATACATCCTTTTTGTTTATGTTTTGTTTTCTGTTTTGCTATTTATGTTTTCTCTGTGTTTTTTTTTATTTCTTTTTAGCAATAATGTATGTCTAACTTTATTTACATGTAAGATACATTTAAGGTTTTGTATGCTTGTTAGGTGCATTATGTTATATTATTGTATGGTATTGTTATTCTACATTTATGCTTTTTACCATATCCAGCAATTGGGCATGTGCCTGTTTAGATACGTATTAAATAAATAAATATATTAGGATTTACCTATTCAATAAACTCATTCATTCAAAATACTGCGGCTGTCAATCTATTAATACAATGTATCCATGTTTGTGGACAATCTTTAGAACATATTTCTCTGGAGCTTTCTCATGTACCAAATATATGACAAAATATTGCAGGTGTGCTAGCTTACAACAAATTGTCAGGGTCAATTATCATCAAAATAAGAAAGAAACAGAAGTAACATTTTTTAATCACTTAAATATACTCATTTAAATCTGAACAAAAATCAAAGTTAGACGTTTTGGGTGTTTTAACTCTTTACATAAATGAGTAATCATAGAACTGTTTTAATATTGACATTTGCATAGGCTTAAAAAACAATTCCATATCATCATACAATTATTACCTGTTTGATTCAAGACTGACTACTAGTTAAAACGTTTTGTGTTATACTTGACTTCCAAAATTGTAGACAGTGACTCATGTTATAAACCTACTCACAATTTATAGCAGTCAACACAAAGAAATATACATGTAGCCCATATATTTTCCTACAAAATTGTGTGCAGCATATCTCTGAGAGCATACCCGATCACACAGCTTCTGCTGCAGTAAGTACGCATGCGCTGCAGCTTTTGATTGGCTGCGACGAATTGTCGGATCCAACTGTTTCATTTCCAGTGCTATCATGGGCGGGTATATCGTTCGGGCGGGCAAAATTTCAGGTATATCTTTTCGCTAATTTAATTATGAATGTAATTAATTTTATTAGTGATTTTGTGTTCTTAAGAATGGAGAATAATTCAAGCTCTACAACGTATTCTCAAAATCGTCCTAATTTAACAAGTGAGGAATATCGGATGATGACATGTATGAAGAGTTTAGAGCGCGAGGTTAAAATATGAGTGTAAGTGATGTTGAAATATGTATTTCATTAACAAAATTGTATGTGAATAGCATATGTGTGCAAATAAAAAAGTGGTAAGGAAGTACAAATGTGAAACGGAAAGTGATGGAAGAAGGAAGATTGTATTTTTAAAATGAGTTTTCGACAAAAAAAAATCTATTGCTATATTTTACAAGATAAAACTTAGTGCGTATAAATCAAATCGAAAAGAGTATACTGATAGAAAGGACGAAATAGTGATATGGCGAAGAAACTATTTAAAATAAATATTAAAAAATAAGAATTTGGATCAAAGAATATATTAAATTTTGACAAAACATGGACGTATGGAGGTCATACGGAAAGCGGAACGATATGATATAATAAGTGTTAATGGTGACCGTTATAGTGACAGTGCTACTAACCAATAGTAAATAGTGTATATGTATTCTAAAGCCTTTTGTCCTTTTAAATGCTGAATTGGCAAATATTTGCGCGATTTATATAACGGTGAAAAAATCTCTATTTATAAAAATTTTGTCAACTACCTATAACATTTTCTATCATTTTCATCATGAAACTGCCATGGTAGATTATCAGAAGCTCAAAACAAATTTATTAACACCACATAATAATGAAAGGGGCAATAATATTTGTAGTGTTTGACAGTTTCTCAAATTGCAATTGTCAAAAGAGATTTTCCCGCGATAAATAATTAAAATACAAGTTGCAAAATCCGTGAATTTCGCGTCTATGAGGACAAGGCTTAAGTGTGATATCTGCGGAGCGCGCATCAAGTAGGTGTAAAGTGGGTGGTAGTGGGCAATCGTCGTCCATAAGGACGGCATTCTAATTTGTAGAGGATGACACAGGGGGCATATTTAAAGTAAATCGTTAATGTACTAGGTTCAGCCGACGTCAACTTATTTTTGATAATTTTGTATGCTTTAACTTCTCAAGTGGCATGCCATATCTTCCGTACTCATCTCTGTGTTGTGAATTAGTCACTCTCTATTATTTTCGACCTTGGGCAATTGATAATACAAGATAAAAACTTTAAATTTTGAAATAATTCTTATTATTTTTATTATCTAACACCTCAAAATTGGTATAAAATGTTATATCACTGTTTCTACTCTAAAAATAATGGATGCTATGTAATGCAATTTTTTTGCCATTTTTGTATATTTTTTATATCTGATCGTCTTCAAACTTATTATGCCTATGAAATATTGGTTCTCGCATGCTTTGCCCGTCGCACTTGTCTACAAGCTAGCGATTAGTCACTCCCTACAATTTTGGAAGTCATCAACTATAGTTTCATTTCAATAAATAACTGACTAGAAATTCAAGAATGCAATTTGGTATACATTATATATTCAGAGTATTTGTAAAATATGATACCAAACTAAAATACCGTTTTAGTCAACAAGTTCCCCAGACCTGAAAATGTTTAGTGAAAAAAATATAGAATAAATATGCACCTAAAAAACTTTGGTGACCCATATTTTTAAAATCCAATTCAAATAAAATCTTTTTGTGTTATTGTAGATACTAATGCAGAAAAATATTTATTTATTTGAAAATGCTATAGTCAATTTCTATGTGGTAAAAAGTCCTAATGATATTGTTCTTTGCATAACAACAGCATGAGAAAATAAGATATCACACTTGATTGTCTAAATTTCATTTGAATCTAGTTAAATAATTATGGAGTAAACTTAAAAAGGTGTTTTTCACAGTACACCTTTATTATCTGCATTTTTGTCTTTCTTGTTTTAGTTCGGTACCATAAATATATAGCATATAGTCATTTGGGGTTCATATACATACCCTTAAAGATCTTTCCCAGAAATGGGGTCACATTTACAGCATCTCTTAAAAACACATCTTTTTCTTCAAAAACATTTGCTAAGGTATAAAGTGTTTTTAATTTCAACTCTGCATCTGCTTCAGTATCAAACAACTCATTTAAAATTGATTGGATATGTTCCAAATTTTCACCAAAAGCTTCTTTTGAATTGCAAAGAACAGTTAAAAATATACAGGCATTATCGGTAACAGTGGTCCATATTTTCGGATTAGTATTAATGTGCTTCAATAAAGGTTGTGTAAAAAGTTTCCACAATATATTAGTACTCTGCAAATCCAATGCTACTTTGATATCCTCAAACACCTCTAAAAATATTCCTTCAACAGCATCTGGATGTCGTAACGACAACAGGGTTACAGATATTTTAAATAAATTGTAACCAGTACATTTGCTTCTATTTTCATATTTTTCCACCAACACTTTTAAACAGTGTAAAAGCTCCAGTTGGTATTGTTTCTAAAAATCATCAATAATGACATATAATATAAATACCTAAACACTATATCTGAGTGGAATGTATAAAAAAACAATAAAATATAAAAATTTGTTTGATAACAATAAAACACTTGTATGTATGTAATGCATTAAACGAAATATGAATGCATGCATGTATCTTCATACTATTGTAATAATAATGCATTTAGCTTGTTTTGAACTGCTGACGTATTTGTAATAAAGTCTATTGATCAAGCAAAGAATCCGGACTGGCTCTAAACTGTCAACAACGTTCGTGCAACTACTTTTTTCATGATGTTTACTGAAAACAAATTCATAACTTTACTGAATATTTCTGACAGTTTGAAACCAGTTCAGATTCCTTGCTTGAACAGACCTAATATTAGAAATTGAAACTAGATTTCATTGCTAATACGCCAGCAGTTTAAAACAAGTCATTAAACTAATTTTTTCTACGTTCATGAAAAAAAAACAAAATTTTATTGAACTATATTTAGTGGAAAAAGTAATTCTTTAATGCACTAGTGCAATAAAATTTTTATTGCATTCATCTGTCATTTTACTGCAGCGTTTTGTGATCATGACAAATATAAACTTTCAAATCGACGTTATATTTAGTCTATTTTCTCTGAGATTATATTACGTTTTATGCAACTGCGTATTTTATATTATTTTCAATTATATTATACAGGGTTAACTATGACTAAGTACAAAAAATTTAACCACGTGCTCAGGGAGGCCTAAAAGACAATAAAAAAATTATTCCAGAATTTTAACTCGATATTTAAAAAATGGGGCAAAACCCTTTTTTCCTACGGAAAGTCGGCGCCTATGATACGAATCGACTGAGATGGCTTAGACCCATAGATAAAACTTACAGCTGTCAACAATATCTACTACCATCATCGTTTTTTTGCAGCATTTCTAAATGTAGAAACGAAAATTAACATTCTTAATAGTAATAATACCTGATAGATAGGTAACAGTTAATCCACTTAGCTCCAGTATTTTGCATTCGTTTTCCATTATTTCGTGATAAACTGGTAGAACTACATATTCGCTCATTACAGCCACTCACTACCGATAAAAGACACTTCCCGTAGGTACAATTAGATAGATTAGATTCCTATTTATTATAACAAAATCCAACGAAAGGAATAATAGACGTTTTAATGTAACCGCGGGAGTCTTGTCCCATAACCTAGAAAACCAAACCGCGAACTATATTGTAGGAAATTATCTGCACCCAGCACAAATATCTTTATTTAATAACTATAAAACGTTTAAAAATTAAAATAAGGCACTAAAAACTGCAGAAGAACACAAAATTACAACGTAAACACAGGAATTCAATTATGACATGACAGTGACACTACTGACACTGACTAATGAGCGACTGTTGCATGCTTGATGCTTGTAGAGTATGCAACCAACAAGCATTGGCGGCGTTAAATAAGGATTTAAAATAATATCAAAAAAAAATTTGTTTGGCTTTATAAATAAGTTTGGAATTTTTTTGAAGGGTGATTCCGTTAATTCTTATTTTTCCCTATCCCCTCTTAAAATATTTGTACTAAGTCATAGTTAACCCTGTATATCCCCCTGTAAATATATTGGATGTTAAAAATATAAAAGTTATATACTACTCAATGGTTGAATCAATAATAAGGTATTGTCATATGGGGTGGTTTGTATGTTGATGTTATGAAAAGTTTACAGGTTTGACAAAACACTGTTTTAAAAATATTATTCCATAAAAATCGTAGATATCCCTCAAAATTACTTTGTGAACAAATAAATGTTTTTGATATTAGAGGTTTATATTATTATAGTTCATTAATTTATACCGTAAAAATAAATAAATATCCAATGCTTTTGCACAGCTATCAAACAAGAGCGATAACAAATAATGCTATTCAGACGCCTTTTCTTAAAAGACCACATCTTCAAAGAAATATTTTTTTATGCTCCTAAATTTTATAATTTCTATCTTCTAATTCCTGCTTCAATAAAAAATGTATAAATAAGAAACATAAATATAAGAGATTCATTAAAACATTTTTAATTCCAAATTATATAAAATTTGATCAAATAACAATATGTAAATTTAGTGTCGAGATATGTGCTGCCCTATAAGACTTACACTATTCTCTATAAGTAAACTTTTATATGTATGTGTGTAAGTATATATACTCGAGTCAAGAATTCAGACGTCTTACGTCATGGCTCACGTTATACATTTGTTTTTATTGTCAACGTAATTTTCGATATTTGGTCGCGTTAAAAACAATCAATTTTTGCAATTTAGTGCAATACATAAACTGCAAAGTGCAAACTTTTAGTGTACTATATAGTTTTATTACTATCAGTTGCAGTTTCTTAAATATTTTGATAAAAATATCATGAATTATTCATTTGTTTGTATGACGTAAGTCGTCTGAATTCTTGTTGCAAGTATATGTATTTATATGTATTGCACACCTAATTATAATTTAGATATAAGTACATATTACATGCTATTGTCTGTACAGAGAACATAAACATTCAAACACAGACTGACTTCTCAGTGTAGTAACTTCTGTTTTTCTAAACATAAATTGTAATGTATTAATTTTTGTTTGTAAAAAAATGTTAAATCAAATTAATAAATCAAATCAAATCAATAAATCAACATTTACTCAAATAACCTAAGTTTTTTTATTGCTACATATTGCAATTATTTACATTAAGATGTATATCTTTTTAAAGAATAGTATGCGATTGCAAATCAATTTATCTTTGTTAAGATAATTTAAATGCTACAATGATATTGATATTGAAGAACGTAAAGATGAAAATCGAAATGTGTTATCTACAACTTGGAAAGCCTGCTTGGACTAACTGGAAAAGTGATTTTTGTTCATTTCAACAGTTTTGATAATGAACTGTGCTAAAACATTAGAACTTATTCCTTTGAATAAATTACATCCAGAAAAGTACTTTAGAAAAAACAAAACAGAGTTAGTGATTTCTTAAGCGGCCATTACACTAACAATATATTGTCGAAGAAATTGATGAATTGATAATATTTACATTTATTTTAGGTTGGTATTCCTGAATTGAAGTAAAAATTGATGAAAAATTAGAACAAGTTTTAAGTCGTCAATAACTTACCGAAGTTCTTCATCAATTTATTTGACGTCCAAGTTTTAGTATTACATTTGTCAATTAACTTGACAAAGCCACTTGATCAATTAATTGACAAAGAAATTGTTAATGTAAAGCGAGCTTTAGGTAATAATTCAAGTCAGTAGAATATTATCCAAAAAAAGTAGTCTTTTTCTGTTGGTAATACATATAAATTTGAAGTTTACTTTATGTTTGCCGGTTATGTATAAGCAAACTACATAGAAATTATGTATATCAAAAATATATAAATGTAAAAAATAGTGAGAAACAGGTGTTTTATTAAAAACTAATCAATATTAAATTATGGCTATAACAATCACTTGTAAGCAGAGATTAAATCATTTAATTACACTATTATATGCAATGTTATTTTTACAACCCATATCATGACACGTTTTTTAATTCAGTAAGGTTGCATTAATAACTCGAAGAAATTGTGCAATGCTTAAAAATTTAAATTTGAAAGAAAACTTAGTTATATATACCTTTCTGTTGCAGCATATTGCATCTTCAGCCAATATTTTACTAATTTCTTCAACATTGTTTTTTATACATTCAACAGGAGAACCCTTAATTAGTCCCGCTAGTGTGATCAAATGGCCATAATGTGGACTCTCTTCAATTACAGGGGAAATCAATTTAAACCAAATATTAAAATTCACAAAATGACCTATAAATTCACAAGCTTGAATGATGTTAACTACTACTCTATGATCATTATCTCTAGCTGCAGAATAAATAGCTGGTAACAAATCCTGCAAGTTTTGTGTTATTCCTTCTTCTGCATGCAAAACTAATACACACAACAACTGGCTGCATCTAACTCTGACATCTTCCTGCCAACTTGTCAATTCTCTTGAAATAGCTCCTGATAATTTACTTATGTTTCTCTTTACCAAAACTCGACACCCTAAGTTAGGACGTTTCACATTTTTTGGGTAATATTTTGGTTCTAGAGATAAGAAATCTAAAAGGTTACAGAAAATTTGTTAATACAATTTGCTGTAAAACAAATAAAATATAATTGTAATGTACCTAACAATACATGTATTGAATTACGCAAATAGTTTAGAGCTGTATTAAATTAATGTATTAACATGTACCAAAAAATTTTAATTTAGAAAAATTATGAAGTCCTATTGATCTTTGAATTGGATTTATATGTGAGTACAAGGTGATTTTTTTAAAATGGGAAATGAGTTTTCCCTGTAAAAGGCTGAAGCAAAGTGAGCATTGCCAATCAAAGTTTGTTCGGGATTGGGCTGACTTGAAATTAAGGCAGATAATGAAACCGCATAACCAAACAAAGCTGAGCATCATAATGCTCGAATTTTTTTTTTTTTTTTTCAAAAGCATATCACTTTTTTTACGGATATTGAAACAATTTTTAATTTCAAGCTTTTTCCAAAAAATGTTTCTTTTTTTTATAACAGTTCAAACCAGACTACTTACTGTTTAACTGGAATATTTCATTTACCACACCAATCCTCAATTTTTTATCAGTTGGGCCTTGTAAAAACAGTAGGTAATGTTTTAATTTTGTTTTATATCTCATTTATATATAAAGTAGCTTTTGAAGAAAACAAGTGGAGTAACTTGCAATACTATATTGACTTAATAACAAATTCCATAAACTAGAAAATAATAGTTGTAACAAAATAATTAATTACATCAATTAAAAAAACTTTAGAAACATTAAAAATCTACTCTTTTTTACAATATAGGTCCAAATTCAGTTCCTCTTAAAATCAATTTCCATTTCTACTTGAACTATGGATGCCTGCAATAGAATAGAATAGCCCTATAATTAAAAAAAGTAACTTCATCCAAAATAAGAAAGCGTTTCAATCTATGTGTAGATATTAATGGTGTATCTATGAGCATTTATAAAATTTTTAATTTTTTGTTAAGTTCCTTTAATTGATGTAGTTAATTTTTTTGTTCCAATTATTATTATTATTACCTCATTTATGGGATATTGGTTATTAAGTCAATAATTACATTTATAGTGTTGGAAGGTACCGCCGTTGTTTGTATTCTACTTTATATACAGGGTGATTCATTAAGAATGGATCTCTGAACTGCAGATACTGCACACCAAAATATGGCGATTGAGCCAAATATGCCTTATCCGAATGTTGCTGGTTTAAAAAATACAGGGTGTTCAATCCTAGAATTTTATTTTGAAATATCTCAATAACTTTGAAACCTGTCGGAGTATTAAAAAAAAATAGCGCAAAATTTCAAGAAGAGGTTTGATTTAGAAACCATTTTTCAACAAAGCACAGAGATTTTATCAAAGCAGATCGATCTTCTTGAAATTTGCAAGTCCCCATAATTTACCGTTCTGAACAACTTTTTCAAGTTAAGTTTTGCTGTATTTTCAGTAGAAAAGGTACTTTACCTGAAACAATAACAGTTTTCAATCGGTGCACTGAATATTTCAAATAGGATTATTTCGAAAACTGTTACTCCTAACGACTTCAACAAGATATACCTTTTTTAGATACAACAGGTAAGAAAATCGATTGTTTCAATAGACAGATGGATACACTAAACAGTAAAAAAAATCTGCCATTTAAAAGAAACATCCTGTACCATAAGTGGCGCCCTCTACTAGTGACGTCAAAATTAGTTAAAAATTCTTATTTGCTGTGCCAAAAAACATAATTGTGCCAATTTTTTTTTTAATACTCCGACAGGTTTCAAAGTTATTTAGATATTTCAAAATAAATTTCTAGCATTGAACACCCTGTATTTTTTAAACCAGCAACATTCGGATAAGGCATATTTAGCTCAATCACCATATTTTGGTGTGTAGTATCTCCAGTTCAGAGATTGCCCATTCTTAATAAATCACCCTGTATAAATGGTATTAAATAAAACAAAATTAAAACACTGCCTACTGTATTTGTAAGACCCATCTGATCTAAATTGACAACAGATGTGATAAACAAAAAATTCCAGTTACACAATAAATATTTTGTATCTTTTGAACTTATGTTATAGTTTCAATAGGCTTGTTTTTGCAGCAAGTCCAGCAAGCCCAAATAAACTTTAATTGACAACGCTCACTTTGCTTCAGTTCTTTAGAAGAAAAAGGCATTTTCGATAATAAAAAAATCACCCTGTACATAATTAATTTTTCATTTATGGTTACTATTAAATTTATAACTAAATATCAATGACCGCTGGCAACTGGTGAAAATTAAAGTGGTCATAATATGTTGATAACAAAGTAGGGACAAATATATTTTTTTTAGGGAATGAATTCCAGGCTCGCATAAGTGGAGCATTTTTATAACAAAAACAACATTCGTGAAATAAAAAAATTACTACAGAGGTTGCCAATTTCGAATAAGATTTCACATATACTAGCAAATCTTGTTTTTTTTTTATAGTTAACTGACAAGATAGAAACAGTTGTATTATTTTCAAGGTATAAGGTTGAAACTTCTCTTTTGGTTTAAGATTTATGATCTGCAGCTTTTTTCGTAAAATAACCTAAGTATTGAATTTATGGGTTAATTAACAGATACACTCAACAATACAATTTATATTTTACACAACTCTTACTTGAATTTTAATAATTTGATAATAGGGTGTTTCAAAAAGACATGGTAATATAGCTAGCGCTGACAAAAGAATGAAAAGTAAGTGGGGTTTGCTTAACAAACATAACACTAGTCATCCATTTTTGAGATTCAGGGTAAGACAATTTTAGAAAATCAAATTTAGAATGTAAATATATTTTATCAAAATTTAACACAGGTACATTTTTTATAGTGCTAAACACAAGAGCGATAGAACGAGACGAAGTAGAAGACACAAATAAGTGCTATTACAGATATTGGGCCTGGTTGACGCTATTAGTTTTTTGCATTTTCCTCAAAAATGGTACAAAATTAATAAATATTTTTTGTGTAAAATGTTGAAATGTTAAAAAATTTCATCTAAAATTTATAATTATCTGCACACCCTGTATTTAAAAAATGGGTGGCTCTAGGATATACGCTTATTAAACAAACACCACTTATTTTTTAATGCTTTATCAGCTCTAGAAATATTACCTTGTCTTTTCGAAACAACCCGTTATTCAAAGTAAATTTTTTTACATTTTCTGTAGTTTTTAATATTCAGTTCTTTAAGAATACCTATATATCTTACTGTTTTCTATTTTTGTAGAAATATACATGCAACTTAAAGACAGCGTAAAAATATAGATTGATATTTTTATGTATTTAATATTACCTACCTACCCAACTGATCTTTTAAATCTTTTTCATTCTCTTCTTGGTACTGAATACCAACTTTTTCCCATAGCACTACAGATACCACTCTGGTCTCCTCTATTTCATCATTTAAACCTGTTAAAAGTAATGGTAATATTTTGTGAAAATATGAATAACGATCTCGATATTCCAAAAGCCATCTTGCAGCATTTCTTGCCACTGCACACCTGACCGCTGGTATTTGATCAAACAATTTTTCTGCTAAAGGTCCAACAACTTCATCAAGGCCTTTGTAGCTACTATGCAATATAATGTCACCTATTGCATTAATTGATTCAAGGCGTACTTTGTACCTCTGATGAACTAAACAGGACAAGACTGGTTTTATTAAGCTCTCGGCTTGCAAATGAAAGTCATCTGGTAATGACTTTGCTAACAATATTATCGTAATACAACTGAATTCTTTAATTACTGGATACTTGTCTTTAACAGTTTCTGAAAGAATTATAATAATATCGTTTAAAAATGGTTTTAACTGGCTTGTATTTGAATATTTTGAAATTATTGCATTAAGAAGTTGCAACAGTTGAAGCCTAACTTCCTCCGATTCTTCTATTAGCTCTACACTTCCAATCCTTTCTACCAATACTGGAAATATATATGTAAGGTAAAAATCATTCAAAGGTAATGTTTCTATAATGAAAAAGTTTAAAAATTTAATTGTTTGTTCTCGAACAACCTCAGTCTTGTCCCGCAATCCATTTAATATATACATATGTGTCTCACAAAATACGGAACGCAATTCTTGATTATCAAAACTTTTAGACGACAAGTATTCTTTCAAATCAATATAAGCTTGTTTTCTAATTCGGCGGTCTTGACTTAGTATTTTTAAACATATTTTTTTTGAGATTGCCACACAGTCATCACATAATTCATTACTTTCCATGTCAGAAGGCATATTTGGTAAAAACAAAATGATATTGCTCACTTCAAATTACATCAACCATTTGTAAACAAATTGCAGCCAACAGCAACCGTCTAATCGACCAATTCTAGCAACATCATAAAGGGCTTTTCGGAAAGGATACACCATAAACCTAGAAAAAATATAGACAGCATCGGTTCATGATATAGATCATGTGACATGTGCCGCGTTTTCTAGGGACCTAAGGTCCAGAAAAAGCATATTTTATTTGCTTTATATTGGCGATTGTGCAAATATGATGGCGGCATTGCAATATGAAATTAACTAACTTGCTGTCATTAAAGAATGTGACCAATCACAGTAAACAAATG
This sequence comes from Monochamus saltuarius, assembly GCA_025584915.1. NCBI lineage: Eukaryota > Metazoa > Arthropoda > Insecta > Coleoptera > Cerambycidae > Monochamus > Monochamus saltuarius. The sequence goes on from CM046727.1 coordinate 33,748,270, forward strand.
AGCTTCACGCTACAATACAACCAACGTAAATTGGCATAAAAAACAAGTTTTAGCAATTATTGTGGACCATAAAGTAACCATGAATTAGCGGTCGCCGGCAGTGGCGTAGCGTGGACTAATCTAGACGTGGGCGAAGTCGCATCAGCGAGGCCCTTTTCTTACGCCATTGGATGCTGAATGAACTGAATATTGTGACACATAATAGCTACATGCAAGGTCACAGTGTGCATCAATTTTGGTTCAAATATTTTCATAGAATCGAGAGAAATTAAAAAAAAATTAAATTTTACAAAAAAAATTTTAAATGCTGTATTTTGAAAACAAAACGCGATCGGACATTAGTGTATATAACTTTATTTATTATTTTTGGGTTCTCTATCGCGTGATACTATGCATTGTAGTTTTTTCAATGTCATCCTGTATATTTTCATGAAAAGAATGGTGAAAAATCAGAAAGTTTGTTTACAAAATTATTCATTTATGACGAAACTAGTTTAAGTAGTGAAGTCTGGATGATCTGAAAATTTCATAATTATGAGGTGTTTAAATGCTAAAAATAATTATTTTTTTGTAACCTCTTCAGTACTAAGAAATATGTCGAAAATAGAGCACACCCGGCAGACTGTGCAAATTAATTATAGTACGTGTGGTAAAGCCTCGGTAAAGCTTATTCTTAGTAAGGTCTTTTAGGGTGCTATTCGTACTATTTAGAGTTCATGGCGTTTGGTTTTAAATCACACCCAAGGGGGCCTCGCGCGACTGGTCGCCGGCAATATGACACTGGCACAGTTTATATTTTTTCTAGGTTTGTGGGATAACCCGGGGCCCGGGATTAGATAGATTACCACATAATACTGCCAAATAGGAATCACTTGTTAGACATTTTCGAACGCTTAGATTAGTTGGCTTATGTTTATATAACAATTTTTTAATTTTTGATGTGCTTATTCACATAATATACCACGACAAAGTGACAACAAATTCAAAAACTGAAATAAAATCAGCAGCAATCTCCTAAACTGTAAAAGTTTGCTAAAAACAAGTATACATAACCTCAAAATATTGCTGATTTTACTTATCTTTCTTACCCTTGTCGATAGTAGAGTTCACAGAATATTATTAGTAGTATTAGTGTACTACTACTACTACTACACAGAATACTATTAGTAGTATACTATGGTGTAGAGTTAATGGGTCAATGAGATCACAACATTCACAACCAGTATTTCCAAAACTTTTTTATTAAAGGTAACAGCCGCAAGCGCAAAAAAGTAACAAATTCTGAAATATAGTAACAAATTTTTTTATGGCTTAACATTAATATGTTTATTATTATTTATTTGTTTGGTATGTACTTATGATGTAAAATACAAATCGAAACAAAACTATCACTTCTATAAGTTTATTGGTTTATCTCTGTTTCCATTTTATCGATAAAATAAGCATTCAGCACATTTTTTGCGCACGAACATTACTAGACGACTTGTTTTTGATGTTTAAAAACTACTAACTAAAAAAACGAGTTTATTTATGTCTTTTGTAAATATGATCTCAACTCAAACTTTATTATCTGATTTATCTGTGCCATTTTTCCAGCGCAGAACATCTGCTTAGAAAAAGTTCAAGCTACCAAGTGGAACTATTTTCACATTAAGCCTTGTCCTCATGGATGCGAAATTTGCGAAAATTCTTGCGATAACGCAGATTTTGATTTAAATTATTAATGGCGGGAAAGTGTCAACTTTTCACGAATTTGGCAAAACATGAATATTATCGTTAATTTTATCATTATATGGGGTTACTACGTTTAACTTGAGCTTCTGACAATTTACCATGACAGTAAATGGCAGTTTTATGATGAAAATGATAGAATATATTGCAGTTGGAAAAATCCGCTAAAAGTTAAAATTTTTCCCACCATTAAATAATTCGCACAAATTTTCGCGAATTTAGCGTCTATAAGAACAAGGCTTACGATGTAGCCAATCAAAAACCAAACCATTATGACCACAGATCGTTACTTGCAACTATAGATACATTTTGATTGCATTCAGAATCGGAATCCAAATGAAATATTTTCGAGAGAAAAATATGATTTTTTGATCATGTATACATAATAATTAACTTTTTATAATTAGCGAAACCATCAAATAGTAACAAATTTAAAGTTTTGGTAACAACGTAACAGTCTTCTAAAAAAGGTAACAAATTTGTTACAATAATTGTAACTAACTGGCAACACTGATCACAACATATGATCCAGAATGCAGATCATCGTCAGCTAAATCGCAGCAGCCGTGCTTTTTCTAGTCTGTTCCTGTACCCGTTTGCAGTTACTCACCGGCACCACACTACAGCACAATTGACGTAGTCGGACATAGTCGTCAATTGTATCATAGAAAACAAACAAATGTCAAATATCTATTGAGGTGTACATTTGTGTGTCATTTTGAAATTTATAAATTAGTAGGGTGTTTGGAGAGTTCTAAATCTACCCTCACCACTTTTTTTCTTTAGCCCCGCCCACAAACTGGTTTTGCGCCAATCAGGGGCCGGAAAGTTCAAAATGGACCAATCGGAAGTTCAAAATATGTCAGCCCACCAATCAGAAGCCGGAGAGTTCAAAATATGTCCTCCCACCAATCAGAAGCCGAGTTGAAAATTTTCCCTCCCACCAATTTTTGCATTTACACTGCAAAATAATCTCATTCAATAAGAGTACAGCTATTTTTTCATAAATAATGTATGTCTTAACAAAGAATTATTAAAAGTTCTAGAAGGAAGCCCTATATTGTGATAAGAAGTTTACGAAAGCGAAGTATCCAATTTGAAAGAAATATCGGATAGATTACATGATATAAAAAAATATGACTGTCATAAAATGTTACTATTGATTTTCTTAAAATTTTAATACGTTACGGCAGGGTTCCAGAAAAAAAAAAAATCATATATAGTTTTTGAAATTTTCTTAGTTATTTGAGCAGAAGGTGATCTTTTTTTGTTATAAAGAGATAGCAATTGATAGTATAAATATAAAATATTTTATCTATGATCTCTCTTCTTGGTTCTACTCTGTTCGAGATCATTCATTTAATTTTAGTCAGTATAGATTTTCTAGTAGTTTTTAAATAAAAGTGTATTTATAATACTTCTATTAAAATATTGGTGCATTAATACTAAAACAATTCAATTATTTATTCAGTATATTTAAAATGAAACACATTTGTGGTATTTTTAAATAATGTTTAATTACATTAATATCTACTAAAACAATTTAATTATTTTTTCAGTATATTTAAGAAAAACACATTAAAGTTTATATAGGTTTTTTATTTGTTTTATTAAATAAAACAATTATATATCATAAAGTATGGCGGTTATGGCAGCGATCCCTGTAATATTCAAATGGCTAAGTATTTTTAAATAGACAAGAATTGAAAAATACCCTCATTTATTAATTCCTGCCAGTCTAACCCTCTCCGCATCTCTCCAGGCCCTCCTTTGCGATTTTGTTACCAGTGGCGGTATTACCCGAATTATGTTTTTTTCAGTATTGGGTTTGTGCTACTGCTACATCATTAACCCACTGAATTATACGATATGGAATGCGTTAAGTCCATAGAAATCATAAAATATATAGAACGCCAAAAGAGGTATCGAAAATAGTCAACCTATGGAGAAAACGCGAGTCTGGTAATATTGCAGTAACTTAGCTTTCATGAGTTGGTTACACTACCGAGGCAGCTTCACACTAATAGGCGGGAATTTTAAAATATGACAATTTTACGTCCAATTTGTGATTTCTATGGTCCTTCCGTTTTGAGTTCAATTGTATGCTAGACTTAAAATGCAGTGCAACCAACTGCTTCCATTAAGTTTTCCCTAGATGGCTGATTTCTAAGCCCCTCCATAGTCTGACTATTTTTGAGTGCCTAATGTAACGGCTTCTGGCGTTCTATATATTTTATGATTTCTATGGTTAAGTCCCATTGCGCATCCAAATAAAGGGACCAACCCTAGGAGCAGACAAAAGGAGGCATATGAAACTCAGCAAATACATACTTCATCGGTTATGTATGTGGGTGAGAGAGACAACCATCTGCACGTACGATATGAATTGTGTTCTTAATTTCCCATTATTTTGTTTGTAAACACGTCATTGGCGTACAGTGTGGCTTCTTCTTTTATCTTGTATCTCAGTGTTATTTCTTTGTGTATTTTTGTGGGTGTTATTGTTTGAACATGTCATGTTTTATAAGGGACTGTAAAATTAACCAGCATATAGCACGAAATAATTCTTCATATCCAGAATTCAATTTCATTTCAATTCACAATCAGCTAAGCTTCTACCACTGAAATATACGATATGGAATGCGTTAAGTCCCATTGCGCATCCAAATAAAGGTACCAACCCTAGGAGCAGACAAAAGGAGGCACATGAAACTCAGCAAAGACATACTTCATTGGTTATGTATGTGGGTGAGAGAGAGACAACCATCTGCACGTACGATATGAATTGTGTTCTTAATTTCCCATTATTTTGTTTGTAAACACGTCATTGGCGTACAGTGTGGCTTCTTCTTTTATCTTGTATCTCAGTGTTATTCTTTGTGTATTTTTGTGGGTGTTATTGTTGAACATGTCATGTTTTATAAGGGACTGTAAAATTAACCAGCATATAGCACGAAATAATTCTTCATATTCAGAATTCAATTCCATTTCAATTCACAATCAGCTAAGCCCCTACTGCTCCGCCATTGCTAGAGGCACAAAACAAAATATGGCGCTGATCATAAATAATCCATTCGCGCAGCTTTTAGCGCATTCCAGTCATCATAATATAAAATTACATTTCAGTGGGCACAAAACAAAATATGGCGCTGATCATAAATAATCCATTCGCGCAGCTTTTAGCGCATTTCAGTCATCATAATATAAAAATACATTTCAGTGCATTAACCCAATCTAAAATAAAAACAAAATTATGAATTCGATGTCATTGTAGCAAGTAAAACGTACTTTTGACTTTGGAGTCCACAATATTGGAATGTGAAACTCAAGTGGGCCTGGTAGGTCACTGTCCCAATCTAAAATAAAAACAAAATTATAAAATCGATTCCATTGTAGCAGGTATAACATACTTTCCGTTTCGCAATCCACAGTATTGGAATGTGAAGGTGCTTCGTCTGAAATGAAAAATATAACTTTTATTTAAAGTAAATAAAATATTTTGTATTTAATAATATATATCAAAACAATTAAATTAATAAAAATACGGGAATTTCGGGAAACAGCTGGCTAATACTCCGATCAGCATTGAATTACACCCAAAAAACCAAGCAAGCAGCCAAGTCTGTCGTTAGATGTGCATATTTCATCTAGGGATGTGCCTTAGTTGCGACAATCGACGACGAAACTGTCTGCCTAATCAAGCAGCTACATTCGTCTATCATACGAACCGTTTTACACACAAGAGATTTTTTTCGAAAATTATAACGAAAATTATGGGCAAATTTTTGCGAAGAATTTTTATTAAAGTTTGTATGTATATTATATTTCAGCCATCTACGTTACTTTACAAATTGCCAAACTGTAGATTGCGTAAATTCTGCAGCACTTTCTCGATTATAGTCATAAAAATATAGAACATGTTCTATATTTTTATGGGCAAATTTTTGCGAAGAATTTTTATTAAAGTTTGTATGTATATTATATTTCAGCTATCTACGTTACTTTACAAATTGCCAAACTGTAGATTTGCGTAAATTCTGCAGCACTTTCTCGATTATAGTCATAAAAATATAGAACATGTTCTATATTTTTACGAATAGAAATTTCCATTAAATTATTGATATAATTCTCGTATGTATAAAACAGCTGAAAAGTTTCACGAAAAATTTTAGCAAAATTATGAAATAAATTTTTGCTATAATTCTTAATTGTATGTGTAAAACGGTTCGTAGACAATAGGCTTGTTTTTGCAGCAGTTGAAAACAGTTTGGAAACTGTCAGAAATATTCGACCAGTTAAGTTTAGAACGCGTTGCCATTGAATTTGACGCAATAAATAGTTGGACGGACATTTCTGATAGTTTCCAAACAGTTTTCAACTGCTGCTAAAACAAACCTAATAGAATAACTATGAGTTTTTTTTCGGCCAATGATCTGTGACTATGAGTGTGTGCGATATAACTATAAGTGTCTACATCTAGTTGAAAGTAATACTACTAAACTGTTATTACTACATCACTACATCTATAAAATATACAGGGTGAGTCCGAAAGAATAGCTCAACGCCAAAGGGTGTTCAATGTTTAAATTTTATTCTGTAATTTCTCAATAATTGCAATATACTAATATTTATAGACATGAAAATTACCTACCAACACAAGAAATAGCAATATTAGGACCTGAAAGAAAAACACCACAAAATACATTGAAACTTTTAAATGCAAATAACTCAGAAACCCATAAAGTTAGACCACCTAAACAAGAGTACATTTTTATGCGCAATTGAACGTTCTTTTAGATTTTTAATTTTTTTCTGTAAGCATAGCTTAACAGATAAAAAAATGTATTTTTATTTACTTAAATAATACGGTGAAACTAGCACCCTCTAGGAGTACCTAATGTAAAAATAAGCTTAAAATTCGTAATTCTCACACCAAAAAATCTTCACCACCCTGTATTTCTTAAACCAGCGACATTCGTAAAAGGTACCTTGTATACTAACACACTAAATTATTATTCAGGTATTCACATGTTTATTAAAATAAATTAATATTAAAACTTACTTTGTGCCCAATTTAGTTCAGTTTTATCAGAAATGAAAACAATATTTCGAATAATAATAAAATAAATATTTAAATATAATTAAAACTTTCTTCGATCCTGAGCTGCCTTCGACATTTGACTAGTTGGTTTCCCATACGGGATCTTTTCACTAAGTGAGTATGCACATATGTAGGTACATTTTATCAAGTCGCTGTTCATCTTGTAGAATGCATATTGATTATCATTTCACGCGAGTTTATAATTTATGTAATGCAGAAACTAATTTCTTGATATCCGCCTCTACTGCAAACATTATACATTTTACAATGTGCTAGTGCATCGACGCTACATTTCAAGGTAACTTGCACCGCATCCTGTTCGAGTACATCGAGGATAACAACCCTGTAGAGGTCAAAGAAACCAGTTCTAGTATCTGGCAATGCAGTTTGTTGATCAAACTTGATTAAACAAGGAAATAGGTACTGGGTTACCACTGCCAGTTTCATGTTAACTGTTGATATAAATAGTACGACTTGACTGTAGAATTTAGTTAATATTTTCTCTACACTACGTTAAAATGTGTGGAAGTAAAGGGTTACAGAGAATCAGCATAAGTAGTGACGACGAATTAGCAAACAACGAATGGGTGACGTCATTCGATGGTAAAGTGGATTGCACTTTTGCTGTCTCCGAGCGAAGGAAGCGATGGAAGAGGAGAGTCTCCTCATCCTAGATGGTAGTTTTTCTACCGTAAGGCCTATAGTCCAAGGGCCTTCCACTTCACCTCCACCACCGATGAAGAAAAGAAAATCGTCGTCACGCCTCCGTTGTCGAGGAGCCTTCATCACCATCTCCAACAAAAAAGCGTGCTGGAAGCCCTGCGATGGAACGCGGCGTCGATAACGAGGAGCCTTCATTTTGCGGGGCCATTACGTCAACTCCAAGGGGAGAAGAAGGATTGGACGGTGTTTTTGTGTCGCTAGGGACGAATGTGACACAACAACACCACCAACTGGAAGAATTAAAAAATGCCTGGTACAACGATTTTAAACAGTGCGTTAGAAGAAAAGAAAAAGAATCTATTAATGAAATAAAATTTAGACGGGCAATAGCTGCTCATAATTTGGTAAAAATTAATACTTATCGGAAAGTACTCTTTGAAACCGCTGAGGAATTGACAACAGACATAATGGATATAGATGCGTCCTTGCTTTGTGTAGACGATTTTGCGAATGTGCTGCCTGAAAAGCTGGTCAACTTAAGTATCAGTGTGATTTATTTATGTTTAATTTGTATAAGTAAAATTAAACTATATAAATTTAAAATTGATATTTTGATATTGATTTGGTAATAATTGCTTTTGTATAGGTATATATATATTTTTTAAATTATTTATTTCTATTCCAGGGGCCCCCCAGACTGACTCTCAAGATGGTGATGATGGTGAACATTCTTAGTGCTAGTTTTAATTTATTTTTTTATGTATATATTGGTTCCACTAAAAATTGTGCTTAATTCATCATAGTTTTATAAATTACTGAATATATTTTAAATAAATATTATAAGCTAACAGTTAAAATTAACCTATTTTAATTTCATTTTTTTATTAATAAATAATATAATTTAAATTATTTTTCATTTAATTTTTTAAAAATCTGTATTATAAGAACACAATTAAAATATTTGATTACAATAATCTAATACATTATAGTATATTTTCATTATTTTTGTGAGTGAATATTAAGATATATAATTTAGAATTTATTGAAAAATTCTATTTATATTGTTTATTAAAATTACACGTTACATGTACCTACAAGAAGAAAATACAAAATCAAAATCAATTTTTAAACTACTGTTCTAAGTTCATTAAGGTGTTCTCGGTTTCGTGCAGTTCTTTGTACTTGTTGTTCATAACTAAGACACCAACACAAATGAAGATGCATATCTTCATTCAAGTATAAATGTTCATTTTCTTCACAGAGTTATATTAGGTGATTGATACAATTCTGACACTTATAATTGTAATAATGTTCTCCAATTGTTTGACAAATTCGACACCTTTGTTGCGTACTAATATTTTTATTGGAGCACATGGTGCAAACATCTCTGCAAATTCCAAAGTTTGAGTGTTTCAATTCAGCACCACATTTCACACAATTTAATTCTCCCACAGGATCTATGTTACGGTTCTTCCCCATCTAAATTTCTACAAGATTTAGATCAACACATATTTTACACAGTCCAGTAAAGCAATTAAACTCATTTGATTATCGTGCTCTAAAACAATTATGACATCGTACTTTATTATCTTTTCTGAGTGGGAATACAGCAATTTTAGTTTTTCTGTCCCAACTCTTTGGAAACGGCATTGTAAATGTCCATTTACTGACACGCTAAGCTAGAATACATTTATAAAAGTTGAAGCTAAAAAAATTTCAAAAATAAAAAATGTTTAACCGGTTAATCTAATAATAAAACTGGTTAAACAAGTTTAAATTTTGAACCGGTTATTCTACTCATAAAACTGGTTAAACAAGTTAAAATTTTAAATCGGTTTTTCTGGTTAAACAAGTTTAAATTTTTAACCGGTTATTCTAATTACTTATAAAACTGGTTAAACAGTAAAAAATACGTATCGCGCCCAATGTTACCTTGTAATTGTATTGTCACGGAATTTGCCCCACTCACACCCAAATCGACGACTGTGGTACCGCGAAATGATAATATTGCCCCGATCGCCCCTAGACGATTCTGTTACACAAACAAAATGCCGTGAATCGAGACGGGACTGGAAAAATGGGGAATCGACGAGAAGTATTCGAGTCGTCCGGGAAAATGGATCCAGAGATACTAGAAAATACCTGGAATATTCGTTTGGTCTATAAAAGAAGAATAAATGGCCGAGTTAGTCTTGTATTACAGTCTTGAATTGGAGTGTTTAGAGCGATTTAGATAGCGATTAAAAGTGAAATAGTGTTTAGTTGAGCTGTAATTAATTAGTATTCAGTAGTTTACAAAGTAGTTAATAAAGCTAAGTGCTTAATTAACGGCTTGTTTTTCTGGCAGTAAGAAAAATTCGGACTGGGAAATCCGTGACAATTTGGTGTTGGAAGTGGATTTAACTGGAAGTTTGAAGAACTTTCGGGAACCCTGTGCGTAAGTGGGACTTATGTGGAACTTTGAAGAACTTCCTGAAACCCTGTGCGTGGGTGGAATAAAGACCCAAGTGTGACATATCATCGCACTCGTCGTGACTTAAAGAAGTGAACGGTGTTATTCGCGAAGGACAATCTGAAACATTCTAGAATTTTTTACGGGAGTGAGACAAAGAACCAAATGTGACATATCACCGCACTCGTCGTGACTTAAGGAAGTGAACGGTGTTATTTGCGAAGGACAATCTCGAACATTCTAGAACTTTATACCGAAGTGATACAGATCCAAGTGTGGCATATCACTGCACTCGTTTCATTATGAGGAAGGCAACGGTGATAGCTGAAAATAAATTCGTGGACATTCTAGAACATTCTAGAACTTGCCAAATAGAGTGAATGCCTGTAACTAGAAGCGAAGTCAATATATGGATGCACAAATGGCAAAACTGTTAGAAATGATGCAGACAATGCAAAAGAAACTAGATGAACAAGGGCACAAAATGGAAGACCAGACAAAGACAATGCAAGACAAATTTGAAGAACAAGGACATAAAATTGAAGATCAGACTCAAATGATGCAAGAGAAATTAGAAGATCAGATGCAGATAATACAACAGAAAACGAGAGCTCAGACGAACGAAATGCAGACGAAGTTAGAAAAATTAGAAAATACAGAACAAGGGCATAAAATCGAAGATCAGTCCCAAACAATGCAAATGAAATTAGAAGAATAAAGACGGACGATGCAGGAGAAATTAGAAGAGAAACTAGAAGAACACAGGTATATAATGAAAGATCAGATACAGACAATACAACACGAAATGAGAGAACGGACGAAAGAACTGCAGGCAAAGTTGGAGAATACACTAGAAGAAAAACTAGAGGAGCAGTCACATAGAGTTGAGACACAAGTAGAAGAGAAACTGTTAGCACAAAAAAGGGAAATAGACGAAGAAATAAACCAGGTTATGGCCATTTCCACCGTTTGTTTTAAGCTCCGCTTACGCGTTAAGGAACCTTAAAAATACAATTTGCCTTCCACCGTTTACTAAACCCGACATAAAATGTCTTAAACCTTCTTAAATATAAGCCCTCGAAATTCTAGGCTTATCTCTTTTAACGATACTTAAAGGTTCTACATAACCTAATTCAATCATTTGGTTTTATTATTTCCACTGAAAAATAAACAAAAAATAATGAACTATGATGAAAATGATATATTTAATAATGATTTAGATATATTAAAAATAATAGAGTATGGTTTTCCTCGAAAAGTGTACGAGAAAAGTGATCACTTCCATACGATGGATAATTTAACTTTTTTTAGCAGACACCGGCTGTATAAAGAAACAGCTGCATACTTTGACCTTAATCGAAGAGGATCTTGAATTTCCAAGTAATATGTAAGCTCTTAAAAAGAATCACTGATAAAATTACAAAAAAAATACATTTATTTTTAATCTTTAGTAATAATTCTGTATCGCCAATAAAACGGACTTCCTTTTTTTTTGTTTTCAAAAAACTTTTAATGATTCTGCTGTTCTGTGAATATTATTTGGCGACAGTGAGTTAAATTCACCTGCTATCATTTTTCTTGTACAGACATTATCGGTTTTTTTATTCTCCACCATACTTTTATAATTTGCTATTATGTTAATTAGTAATACTTTTTCTTCATTGCTAAAATTTGCCAATCGTGGTTTTTTTTTTCGGAATTATTTCCATTATAAATCCTACCAATTCGAAAACAGAACTTAGCAGAACATAAAGTCAGAACAGTGAGAGTGAAGTGTTAAGAAATAGGCATGAAGCTAACAACTTGTGCAAAAAACCGAAAAATTATGAATATTGGCTTTTTAGGTAGACTTTACAAATGAAACTTAATAATTGTGCGGTGGAAACATTACTATTTTAAACTAGGCCTAAAATTTTAACCGCCCTTAGTTAACTACACTTAAAAGGCAATGCGGTGGAAATGGCCATTAGAGAAGAGCTTCGACTTAAATTAGACAAGATAGCGAAGGAGGACTTAATCAAATCAGAAGGACCTGTTTTCCGAACTCAGAAAACGAAGCCTCCTGAATTCGACGGCAAGGTCTCCTGGAATGTCTATCTGCGTCAGTTTGAAGCAGCAGCTGCAGCAAACGAATGGTCTGATTGTGAAAATACTACTGCTCTGATAGTTGCTCTGCGAGGGGAAGCTTTTTACGTCTTACAAGGAGTTCCTGCTGGGCAGCAGAATAACAACGACATTCTAAAACAAGATATGGAAATGAGATATGGGGATAAGCACCTGCAGCAAGTGTACCAAGCACAATTGAAAAATCGTCACCAGCAGAGTGGAGAAAATTTACAACATTTTGAGACCGATGTTGCCCGACTGGTTCGATTAGCTTATCCAACAGTCCCGTCCGAATTCTTAGACCATCTCTCCATTCAAGTTTTTACCGACGGCTTAAGAGATTGTGAGACCCAGCAGGCACTACGACTTGCCAGACCTAAAACACTGAACGACGCTCTTTCGCATGCACTGGAATTCGAGGCAGCAAAGATGGCATCCGGTACACATGTTAAAGTTCGGGCCATCAGTGATAACAGCGATGGTATGGCAAATGGAGATTATTGATAAATTCAGCCCATCTACTAGGCCAAAGAAAGAACAATCTGATAGTCGAAGGGATTGCCTTCTTAAATGCTGGAACTGTGGACAGACAGGAGTACTAAAACGACAATATAGAGCACCGGTCACGGATCAGCAAATGCGCGACTCCCAGGCGGCAGCTGCACAGGAAAACTAGGGTCAGCCGGCTTGACGGGGCAAAAGCCGGCTGCGTCCACCTACCATGCCCCACAAGAAGAAGTTACGTTATCACGTCTCCAGGACTCTGACTCCTTGCTAGTAGAAGGCATTATTTTTGGTCGTATGTTCTCTACTTCTCTATGATAATTGACACTGGAGCGACAAGAACTATTGTACGGCCGGATATTATTGGTGATTGGCGTATTAAAAACCCTGCCAAGCGTTATGTCCTTACAACCGCCAATGGATAACAACTGCCAGTCAAGGGGGAATGCGAGCTTGAAGTAGAATTAGGAGACGTCAGTTCAAATACAGAGCCCTGGTAACAGATACATCGGACAATGTCATACTCGGACTAGACTTACTACAGGCAAAAGGGGTGAACTTAGATTTGAATGCTGGTACGCTACGGATAATGGGTGAGGAAGTAGTGCTAACGAACACCACTGAGAATAACGCTGTACGGAGACTCGTTATTAAAGAAGATGTGGTACTACCTGTTCAGGCCGAAAGCTTGGTTGCCACAACTATGGACTGGGAAATGTCTTGCAGTGTAGGAGTGGTGGAACCAGTAATCCGGATTTGTTCAATAAATCTATAGTCACCGGCCGTACCCTGATTAAACCTCAGAAAACGACAATAGTACGGGTAGTTAACCTGAAAACCTTTCCACAAAAAATTACAAAGGGAACTGTAGTTAGGAGTCTGTGAACCTGTTACCATTGTCAGAACACTCAAAGAAATCAACGAAACGGAGAAGAAACCAAATAAGACCAGTTTACCGGAATGTCTAAGGAACATTGTGGATAGGGCCAAGGAAAAATTAACAGCGATGGAGGTGGAACAACTGGAAGAGCTGCTAAGTGAAAATGAAGATGTGTTTGCACTTAAACCAGGCGACTTTGGGAGAACTAATGTAGTGAAGCATCGAATCGATATTGGTTCATCATCTCCTATATAGCAGCCACCAAGAGAACTTCCACTAGCCAAGCGAGAAGAAGATAACAAGATGTTAATTGAGACGCAAAATCAAGACACCATAGAGCCATCTCAGAGTCCTTGGGCTTCTCCTGTAGTTCTGGTCAAGAAGAAAGATGACTCCACCCGATTTTGTGTGGACTACAGAAAATTAAATGACATCACCAAGAAAGACAGTTTCCCATTTCCGAGGATTGACGATACTCTGGACACCTTGGCTGGTGCGCAATGGTTTCCCACTTTGGATTTAAAGAGTGGATATTGGCAAGTCGAGGTTAGCCCATAAGACAAGGAAGAGACAGCGTTCACTACCGGAAATAGATTGTGGCAGTTCAATGTAATGCCATTTGGTCTATGTAACGCCCCTGCCACTTTTGAACGACTGATGGAAACTGTACTTCATGGCCTGCATTGGGAGACCTGCTTGATTTACTTAGACAACGTGGTGGTGCTGGGACGCTCTTTCCAGGAGCACCTGAAGAACGTGTCCGAAGTGTTCAAGAAGTTGAAAGCAGCAAACCTGAAGTTGAACCCGAAGAAGTGCAGTCTGTTCCAAAAGGAGGTTAGATACCTAGGCCACATTATTACTCCAAACGGTGTGAAAACAGACTCGGAGAAGACAGAGGGCCGATTCCTAAAGACAAACATCAAGTTCGAAGTTTTCTCGGCCTATGCACATACAAAATGGCCAAGAGCGAGTAGTGGGCTACTTCAGCAAAGTTCTGTCAAAAGCCGAAAAGAATTACTGTGTGACTCGGAAAGAATTGCTTGCCATCGTCAAAAGTCTACAACACTTTCATAAATACTTGTATGGTCAAGAATTCCTCCGAACGGATCACGCTTCTCTTAAATGGCTGCTGCAGTTTAAAAACCCTGAAGGACAGATGGCCCGATGGCTGGAACGGCTGCAAGAATATCACTTTGTTGTTGAACATCGAGCCGGCAGAAAACATGGAAATGCAGATGCCCTTTCTAGGAGACCTTGTCCTGTCAACTGCAAACACTGTAGTAGTCTTGAAAGGAAAGAGAACATCTCATCAGTTCCTTGCAAGATGGTAGCAGCCCAACCTGACGACCGATGGAGTTCAGCGGCGATTTGGGAAGACCAGCAAACTGACTGTGACATTAAGCCTTTTCTAGACTGGAAAGAAGCCAACAACCGACCCACTTGGGCTGAAGTCAGTAGTAAAAGCCCAGCATTAAAGAGCTATTGGGCTCAATGGAATTCTCTGGTGTTGAAAGACGGTATCCTAAAAGCATGGGAGAACAATGACGGAACGGAGGTCAAGAAACAAGTACTACTCCCGAGGTCCCGGGTCAAGGAAGTGCTGCAGAAAGTACATGGAGGTACTGGGGGTGGACATTTCGGTATCAATAGGACTCTAGAGAAGATTAGGAAACGTTTCTACTGGTTGAGCTGTAGGACGGATGTAGAAGATTGATGCCGAAAATGTGAGATATGTACAGCCAGCAAGGGACCGAAGATCCGTTCCAGAGGCAAAATGCTGGCGTACTTCGTAGGAGCACCGTTCGAGAGGATTGCCATTGATGTCGCTGGCCCCTTTCCGAAAACCCAAAGTGGAAACTGATATCTGCTAGTAGCCATGGACTACTTCAGCAAATGGCCGGAAGTATACCCCCTTCCAAATCAAGAGACCACAACCGTAGCAGAAGCGCTAGTCAACAACCTGTTCTGCAGATTTGGTGTATCCATGGAACTATATTCAGATCAGGGCAGAAATTACGAATCAGTTATGTTCCGAAAGGTCTGCGAGCTTATGGGAATCCGAAAAACTAGGACCACCCCACTGCATCCCCAGTCAGATGGTATGGTAGAACGCTTCAACGCCACACTCGAAACCAATCTGAGGATGTTTCTGAACGAGAACCAGACAGACTGGGACAAGCTCATTTCACTCTTCCTGTTAGCTTACCGCTCAGCTGTCCATGAAACTACTGGGAAGACTCCCGCAAGGATCATCTTTGGAAGAGAGCTTCGCCTTCCAGCAGATTTGGTATTTGGTCGTCCTGCGGAACAGCCCACAGATCCAGACACTTATATCCATGAGCTAAAACGAAGACTAGCAGCCGTACACAACCAAGTCCGATTTCGAATGCGACTAGAGAGCGATCGCATGAGGACTCGTCGATACGACGTCCGGGCCAATACAGTCGAATTCCAACAAGGTGACCTGGTGTGGCTGTACAATCCCACGCGGAAGAAAGGAAAATCGCCTAAACTACAGAACCGTTGCGAGTGCCCCTACACCGTCATTAAAAGAATCAATGATGTCGTCTACCGGATACAGAGGAGTCAGAGGACACCCAGGAGTAAGATGAAGGTCGTCCATCTGGAGCGTCTGTCCCCGTATAGAGGTGTATCCGATCGGGACAATCGGTCCTAAGGAGGGGGCAGTGTCACGGAATTTGTCCCACTCACACCCAAATCGACGACTGTGGTACCGCGAAATGCTAATATTGCCCCGATCGCCCCTAGACGATTCTGTTAAACAAGCAAAATGCCGTGGATCGAGACGGGACTGGAAAAATGGGGAATCGACGAGAAGCATTCGAGTCGTTCGGGAAAATGGATCTAGAGATACTAGAAAATACCTGGAATATTTGTTTGATCTATAAAAGAAGAATAAACGGCCGAGTTAGTTGGTCTTGCATTACAGTCTTAAATTGGAGTGTTTAGTGCGATTTAGATAGCGATTAAAAGTGAAATAGTGTTTAGTTGAGCTGTAAGTATTCAGTAGTGTACAGAGTAGTTAATAAAGATAAGTGATTTATTTGAAGAACTTTCTGGAACCCTGTGCGTGGGTGGAATAAAGATCCAAGTGTGACATATCACCAAAAAATAGTTTTCACTCTTTTACGGCAAAACTACGGTCAAATTGTGACACAATCAAAATATCATCAAAGTTTAACAATATACGTATATATGTTAACTGACATAATAAAAGTTTTGAAATTTATCACATTTGAACAAACAATAATTTTTGCATGAGTATCCATATCTATGTATAGTATATTATAACAAAAATTCTAATACAGGTCGACAACAGCTCGATACAGGAAAGTTAATTTATGCAATATACCTCAAATTTTTAAATAGTTACTAATATTTAAAGTTAAAAATATAAAAAACAGAGAAATATTGGAAATTAGTGATATGAATATGAAAGTTTAATTAGGCATATACAATGTGTCCCACTTAAGAATGAACGGTCAATAGCTTCCTTATGAGTCACTCTAGAAAAAATATTCTTAAACAAAAGTTGCTTCCATTTTTATTGTGCATCCCTATAAAATATTTTCAACTCTACAGGGTGTTCGGTTTAGCCTGAGCGTTCACCAACTTTAATTTTTTAAATGGAACACCCTGCATATTATTTAATTTTTAGATTCTTTGTTAAATTTTAGACTTTGCATGCCATACTTTAGGTCTAGGACGTTTCGTTTCCGAGTAATTCAACTTTTTTAGAATTTTTTTCCGATTGAATTATTTTCTTTAAAATTAAATATCTTCTAAACTATTGATAACACAGATTCACGGTTTTCACCATTCGATTTATCATAAAATTCTCTACCATTTGAGCTAAGGCAAGAAAATTATTTTTACAAGACGCATATTGTGCGCCACCTTAAACTTCAAAATATTCAAACTCGTATAACTCATTTTTTTCAAATGGAACTACTATTTTTTCTTCTTATCATTAAACGCAGATTTAAATTCTCTTTCGACTGATATAACATTGTTGGTACTTCTCTATCACTTTTTGAAAAATTTATTCATTTATTTGAATTTCCCCCAAAATCGGCAAATACAATGTCTTTAAAAAATAATGTAGTCACTAACAACGAGGTTTTGAGCACTACATATTCTTTTTAGCCAGTTTTCTTTCGCACTTTACCAGACTTGGAACTGGCAGTGGCTTTACAAGCATGCTTAAAAGGCCAAAAGAACAATAAAATTAAACCACATAGGAATATAATAAAGCAGAATGACACATAATGGAAACCATAAACATTACAAGTGAAGTCTGTTTTTAAATGATCTTTGCACATTTTCTAGCTCGGTGGGGTGATTTCTTCAAGGACTCTACATATGCGATGGCTCATGTCCTCTGCTGTAGTTGGTGTTGTCTTATACACTTTACTTTTTATGAAATCTCACCAGAAAAGTCACAAACTGTAAGGTCTGAAGACCTAGGAGGCCATCTAACGGTTCCTTCCCGGCCAATCCATCTCTCGGGAAATGCTTGATCCAAGAATTGTCGAACCCAAAGAGCATTGTGTGCTGGAGCACCGTCGTGCTGGAACCACATTAAGCAGCGGGTCGCTAATGGTATATCGTCCAGTAAATTACTTAAATCCCTTTCAAGGAATTCTGGATAAACTTGCCCCGTCAGGTGTTGGTTGAGGAAAAGTGGTCCTATGACACGTGTACCTAGAATACCAGACCACACATTTAGGGACCATCTATGCTGACTATTAGTAGTTGAAAACTGATGTGGATTTATTGTGTCATAATAATGACAATTATGACGGTACACGTACCCATTTTTAAGGAAGGTGGCCTCATCTGAAAATATAACATTACCGAAGAAGTTTTCCTGCAGGCTTGCAACTCCCCAGTGACAAAAAATAAGCCTCTTCTCAAGTCTTCTTCAAATAATTCCTGATGCAACTGGATAGAATAAGGGTGGTATTTATGTTTTTTTTTTTTAATTCTATGCACCGAAGTCTTACTGATACCAGTAGTCCTACTAATTTCGCGTATACTTGTGGATTTTATTGTACGTTTAATAACACCAGAAACTCATTTTCTTCGTTTATTACACTACCCACTCGGTTACGTTTTGTATATTTCACGGATCCAGTGTTTCCAAATCGCTCGAGTAATGAACTAAAAACAGTTTTTTGGGATGTTTTCTATCAGGGTATCGTTGCTCATAAACTCTGGGCGCTAATAAAGTGTTTTTATTACATTCTCCAAGAACAAATATCATGTCTACCAATTCTTCTTGAGTTAACATTTTGAAAATTACTTGGTTAGCAAACTTATTTCACATAATTTATACGCTACGCAAGACAAACAGCTAGGTAAACTAAATGACGCTCAAAACCCCGCTATAGTGCCTACATTGTTTTTTAATGAACGCTTATTTGCTGATTTTGGGAGAAATTCAAATACATAAATAAAAATTACTCAAAAACTGATAGAGATAAGTACTAACAATGTTATATCAGTCGAAAGGGAATTTAAATCTGCGTTTAATGATAAGAAGAAAAACTAATAGTTCCATTTGAAAAAATGAGTTATACGAGTTTGAGTATTTTGAAGTTTAATGTGCCGTACAATCTGGGTCTTGTAAGAATAATTTTCTCTCCTTGGCTCAAATGATAGAGAAATTTATGATAAATCGAATGGTGAAAACCGTGAATCTGTATTATCAATAGTTTAGAAGATATTTAATTTTAAAGACAATAATGCAATCGGAAAATTTTTCTAAAAAAGTTGAATAACTCGCAAACGAACCGTCCTAGACCTAAGGTATGGTATACAAATTCAGCCTAAAATTTAACTAGGAATCTAAAAATGAAATAATACACAGGGTGTTCCATTTAAAAAACTAAAGTTGGTCAACGCTCAGGCTAAACCAAACACCCTGTAGAGTTGAAAATATTTTACAGGGATGTACAATAGAAATAGAAGCAACTTTTGTCTAAGAATATTTTTTCTAAAGTGACTCATAAAGGAAGCCATTGACCGTTCATTCTTAAGTGGGACACACTGTATATAATTAAAAAGTGCTTAGCGTTTGCGTACCTTTATTTATAATTTTTAATCCTTTTTGTATAAATTGTACTATTTTTATAACGATGATCCTTAAGCAAATTGCCCTGTACATTAGATTAATTTGAATACGAGTATTATAATAAAGTATTTTCAATGAATACCTAACCTATATTTTTAATATTCAGCACCAACTAAATTTTAAAACACTTAAAGCGCCTTATTATTTACAAGCTTGACCGAAACATCTCTAAAATTTTTGTATATGCTGCAATTTGATCTGATTAATTTGTGTATTTTGCCAGACAGCAAAAACTTGTAACCTATTTAATACTTCTATAATATAAATTGTGTAGATTTATTAAATTCATATTCGTTGTTTCTTTTTTGCATGGTGTCTTTGCAGTTCACATATGGTTAGAATTGGAATGTTGTGTAAACTGTAAACTGTGAACACAGTAAACCCAGTAAACAGCGATAGCGTGCCTTGAGTTTATTTGCATGTGTCTCGTAGTAATAAAAAAATTTTGTCGTGTATTTTATAATTTTGTTCAATGACACCTAGAAGAATGTGTGGTATTTTGTTAAAGGAATGCATATTAGTAAAGTAGTAAAGATTCCGACAAAGATTTCATAAAGAAAGCCAATACAAAAACCTCTAGCTGGTCCAGCTTGTATGGGGCTGTTCAAATTATTTTCCACACATTATGGTCCTCGCCATCTAACCGACATGGTCTACAACTAAAGGAGGTTGACTAACTATACTTTTATAAACACTGGTTCCATTGCGCATCCAAAGAAAGGTACCACACCTAGGAGCAGACAAAAGGAGGCACATGAAGCTCAGCAATACTTCATTGGTTATGCACGTACAATGGTCGTCAGCTTAAAGTCACCACTTCCATATTTTGTCCCTTTCTAGCACCTTGTATAATAAATGGCACTAGAAAAGAATGGACCATGGAACTGGTGACTTTAAGCTGACGAGCATTGTACGATATGAATAGTGTTGTTAATTTCCCATTATTATGTTTGTAAACACGTCATTGGCGTTCAGTGTGGTTTCTATTCTTTTATATTGTATCTCGTTAGTGTTATTCTTTGTGTATTTTTGCGGGTGTTATTGTTGGAACATGTCATGTTTTATAAGGGACTGTAAAATTAACCAGCATATATGCTGCTATAGCACGAAATAATTCTCCATATCCAGAATTCAATTTCATTTCAATTCACAATCAGCTAAGCCCCTACTGCTCCGCCATTGCTAGAGGCACAAAACAAAATATGGCGCTGATCATGTATAATCCATTCACGCAGCTTTTAGCGCATTCCAGTCATCATAATATAAAATTACATTTCAGTGGCTTGTGGGACAGTTATAGTGGATATCACAGAATATAGATTCTGTGGTGATATGTGGTATGTGGTGGATGTGTCATTTGCTGCTTTCCATTTGCTACAATTCTCAGTTATTCTTACCTTAGCTTAGATGAGTGCCGTTCCGTTTGCAATAATGAAGTAAGCCAAACTGAGAATTTTTACCTCCCCCCTTCCCGATGCAGCACAACCTCTTGAGCTTGGCTTGTAGCTGAAAAATTTGGCTTAGATGTGCCCCTAGCCCTAGATCATATACTTTTAAGACTTATGCCGCATTCACAAGTTATTTTTATTAAGTTCTGCCAGTTCCGTGACTTTTTAAAATTGAGATTATTGTTATTAAACCAATTTATTTTTATTAAATTTTTTTTCGAAAACTACATGCGAGCGCCGAAATCTGACTTCAGATTCGTGATCAGCACTCTCGAAAATTGGGGGTAGGATTTTTTTTTATAAGATTAGAGATTTTTACGATGTTGTAAATAATTACTAAAATTTTTTTTA
Source organism: Monochamus saltuarius (assembly GCA_025584915.1). Taxonomy (NCBI): domain Eukaryota; kingdom Metazoa; phylum Arthropoda; class Insecta; order Coleoptera; family Cerambycidae; genus Monochamus; species Monochamus saltuarius. Next base: position 33,769,663 of record CM046727.1, read on the forward strand.
GACATTCTGAACTTTTGACAATTTTGAGATTATCAACAAAGGTCGTTCGCTTCGCTAAATTCGCCAATTTATGTTCCTTTTACATGATGAGCTAAACTGAGTGGCTTAAATAATCTTACCTCACTTCATACTCACCTCACAAGTAAAAGGAAAGTACTAGTGTCATTGTGTCATGTGATATGAATATATAATGCATAACCTCAATTACTGATTTGTCTGCTGAAGAAATAAAATGTATTTAATGAATTTGGCCAAAAATATGTATTTAAACTTATTTCTGTATTTTTTACTTTTAAATGCCAGTGTGGCAGATAAATACAACCCCGATTTAACAGACAATGAATTTGCAGAATTTGAAGATTTTGAAGTAGAGGATGACATACCTCTTAACGATATACCAGAGAAATCAAAAGATGAAAGTAAAGAAACTAGTACTATAGTACTAGATGATCAAGATATAATAATTGATGATGACGATTCAGAATTTGAACATTTTCAAGACAACGAAGAATTTGAAGGTTTTGAAATTAAAGATGAGAAGCCTGTAGCAGAACCAAAAATAACTATAGCTAAAATACCTATTAATTTTAGACAAAATTGGGACAGTTATTATTTAGAAATATTAATGATATTGGGTCTTGTAGTATATTTTATTAATTTTGCTACTGGTAAAAGTAAAAATACAAAAATTGCTAATACATGGTTTCAAACACATAGGCAGTTGTTAGAAGAAAATTTTTCATTAGTTGGAGATGACAGTTCATTAGATAATAATGAAAATGTACATTTAATTAAAGAGAGTGAAAATATTTTCACACTTTGGTGTAGTGGAAGGACTTGCTGTGAGGGTATGCTTGTAGAACTGAAACTGATAAAGGTAAAGCAACAACTCTAATTTGTTTTAAGTTTGTTATCCATACCTAAGTACAGTGGTCGCAACATGGGCATGATTTTTCATTCTAATACGTACACTACTTTTAAATGGGTGAGCTTGTGAATTATTAATAAGCATTTTAGAAGGCATCAACAATTACCTTGCGTCAGTACATATTAATAATTGTTTTTGTATAGGCACATGTGTGATGAACAGGTGGTTAAGCCATCATAATTTAACAAAATATGATACTAATTCAGGCTGGAAACCTTTATGTTGCAGCAACTGTATATCTAAATGTGTAACGTAATCTTTGAAAATCCTAATTACAAAATTTCTACTCCTCTATTTTCGAGTGTGCTGATTACGAATTTAAAGTTTTGTGCAATCAAATTTAGTTTTAGAAAAAATTGTAACCTCTATGTATCCTACATTACGTTAGTTTGAAGTTGCAATAAAGTATACCACTTCATTTTGATAAAAGTGTGGCATCCTGTGACATCATGAAATGAAGATGGCAAATGATGAATCTGAAGTTGTAGTTCATAATATTAAATTACAGCATTTTCCCTCAAATTTGAGGAAATTATAATATTTGATTAACTTTAATCAAGCGTAAAGCTATTTAAGCTTATAGCTGTAGAAAATTTCATTTATTTAGCTTAAATACTTTTACAATACATTACAAACATCTGCAATACAGCTAATAATAATGGCTAGATATTGTGGATATAATTCAGTGTTTGAAACATTAAAATATTGACAAGTTGTCTTGTATACAAGTCATTTGATTTTATAAATTAGATACTAAGTAATTAACAAGATTAATTTTTTTCAGTATTGTCTGTTTATATTACTATAAGTGTATACTATTTATATTCATACTGTTTTCAGTATCTATTTACTTCAATTAATTGTTTCTGTGTTGTTTCCCTAGAGACAAGATTTGGTAGCAATAATATCTGGAATGATGCGCCCAAGTTTGGACCAAATTCATATAACAGTGAGGATGAACAAAGAAGATATGGATAGTTTTGTATTCTGCATTGCGTCAAAGAAAACAGCTCAACATTTTTCTAAAGAAATGGCTGATTTAAGTGTATTTTGTCCAGAACGTAAATCTGGAGATAAATTCAACATAAATGCTGGATTTAACGTAATGAGTGAAATTGCTGAAGCTGCATCTGCTATGTTAGATTCCAAAATGATAGCTGTTCTGAACAAATTTCCGGAATATATTGATTACATTCACTTTTCTGATCAATTTTCTGGACCGAAGCAAACAGAAGACAGTGGAACTGTAAAACTTCCAGAGACTGAAAAGGTACAATGATTTAGTATAAATACACTGATGTCTGACCTAGAGAAAATTCATAAAGTTTACGAACAACAAAAGTAACAGTTTGTATACATTTTACTAAACATCAGAATATAATTTTAGATGTTAAATAAATTCATGTTTATTTTTTATATACAGGATAATTTTGAAAATGGGGCAGTAATTTTACTGTACATCTCTACTTATTTGAAAAACAACTGATATGCATAAAATAGCCTAATAAAATGTTAATATAAAAAATCATAAATTACTCACCTATTTTCGCATTTTAAAATTATGTAAGGCGGTCTTATACATTGACAGTAAATGTTGAAAATTATATTTGCGTTTGCCTGTATCCGGGATTTGTTGTGTTAAATAAACAAATCGTCGAACAGAGGGATGAAATTTATAAGCAAATTTTTGGAGAGCAGTGCCAGCCAATTTTGATTACACTCGCGGTACACACTTGGGCCATTGCTACATCACTGTCGACAAATTACATGTAACACAAAATGATACTTCGCACACATTACAAAATAACAAAAATAATAATGATACTATGATTCGTTTATGTACATGTTACGTTATCTAATGGAACTTTCTTTAAGGTTAAGATTATAAAGGAAGCGCAACAACAAAGATTTTGCATGCAACTTATTACATGTCACTTATTGATGACGTATTGTGAAATAGTTTGTTGACTTATTAGCGTAGGTGAGGATTACACAGAGTCGGCTTCAAAATTTGCAATAACTTTAAACTCGGTTGTCTCTGTTATTAAAAAAACATTTATTAGGACCATATTTTGTAAAATGATTTATTTTAATGCCTACTGTTATTAGTTAAAATTAATACCGCACTTTCAAAATCACCCTTTATAGAGATAGATATTTTCCTCGTTAGTTTATATCCTAATGAATGATATGAAATGAAATCTGTGACAAAATGTTTTGAATAAAATAGAATACAAGGGACTAAAACTCTTAATTCCAAATGCTTATGCATTAATGTGTGTGTAACTTGAAAATTTAATAATATATTAAATATACAAATCATTTGAAAAAATTTCCTGAACCAATTTTATACAGGGTTAACTATGACTTAGGACACATATTTTAAGAGGGGATAGGGAAAAATAAGAATTAATGAAATCACCCTTCAAAAAAATTCCAAACTTATTTATAAAGCGAAAAACAAATTTTTTCAAAACTATATTAAATCCTTATTTATCACCGTCACTGACCTGTCAGCCGCGAGGTTAGGTATATTGTGCCAAAGTCAAAAGTGTCGAAACATAGTGACAGGTCACCGCATTGACACTTGCCTCAGTTTAAGCTGCTTTAAAAGAAAAAAAATCTTTACAAAATGTAGATTATTATTTAATGATTTAATGAGAAATACGGTATGGTAGCACAGGGAGGCAGCACCTACCTTACTAATATTTATTTCCAGGATTGATATTTGGAGAGATTTTAAGAATGTTGTATCATTTTCTGTTTTCTTGTTTAAATTAGAACCTGCAAAGTTTTTGGTACTTGCTGTGGACCTCTCCTTTCCTGGACCGTTCTTTTTGTGTAAAGCGAGGTACCTACTTGGTTTGGCGGTCATGACCAGGTTGATTACTTACGTCAGGAAAAAAAGACAAAGGATAACAACAAAATACACACAAATGTAAACAAATACATAAAAACACTGCAACAAGTTTTACCGCCATGGTATTATAACAGTTGTTCAATGTGGTTCAAAAAGTATTCAGCATAATATTTTGTGTACTCGGGAAACGTCTTTGGTATTACGCTACCACACAATAATATGCACTTGTCACACTCCCATAAATCAGCACCTTATTTGTCATCTAGGCATATGAATACGACATATTTGTAAATACACAAAAAATACGCGAAAAATCAAATTTGCGAAAAGTAAGTAGGTACTGAAAAATTATTTCAAACTAATCGGAGTATCGTAACCATATACAATATTATTTAACATCTACAGGCGACATCTGTAGGCTACTAATGCCACAGTAATTGATGGTGTTTGCATAAAATAATTAGTAATAATATAATATAATAAATAATAGACCCTTAGAAATAACTAACTTCGTATGTTCCTTGAGGTTTGGAGAGTATGCAACTAGCAATGCAGTATTCTAGGTTATGTTATTTTTGAAGTGTTTTATGTCGGATATGTTAGTGGATAGTTATGACAAATTCTCAAGGGGTGAAAATGTAATTTTGGCAGTGTGCAATGAAAGAACGAATAGAAAATACTGCAGTTAACCGGATTAACTGTTATCTGTCAGGTACTTAGACATTATTATTATTATTAATAAAAATGTTTATGTTTGTCGTTTCTACACTTGACAATGCTGCAAAAAACGACCGCATCGTAGTTGACATATCTAGCCATCTCGGACGATGATTGATTGTCATAGGCGCCGACTCTCCTTAGGAAAAGAGGGTTTTGCCCCATTTTTTTAACATTGAATTGGAATTCCAAAATAAATTGTTATTGTCTTTTAGACCTCCCTGAGCGTGTGGTTGAAATTTTTGTACTTAGTCATAGTTAACCCTGTATAAGTCCATAAAAATGCAAGGCTAACTACACAACATCGGTTTTATTAATTTAACGTTTTTTGATAATTTTCATTTAAAAGAGAAACCCTGTAGAAAAATTACAAGTACATCATTGAATTATATGTAAAAAAAGTCAATCAAATGAAGAGTTCTATTAATGTTCTGATTGCGATAATTTAAGTTTCTGGAAAAAGTAGCCCAGTATTGTGAAAACCGTATCCTTCTATCACTTGTAGTTTCCGAGGTACCCTACAATTACAATGAAATTGGGACACTCTGAACACCAAATTATTAATTTTAAAATCTGTTTCCAAGCTTGTTTTAATTTAGGTTTAATATTTATTCTTTTTTTTCAGGTACTAATGTTTGGATTCAATATACACTTAAAAGGAATGTCCTTGGAGGAATCCATGATAAAATTGAAACCATTAATGAGTATGGTTTTCTACTGTATAGATAAAGTAAAACGCTTTAGGTTATCAAAAGAAGGTATTTACTGTTTTCTCATTTTTTATGTTAGATTTAAAATAAATATTGTTCTTCACAGAATGTTAAAAGCGAAGTAAAAATCATACATATTTAGAAATCATTATTTATTACATTAAGTTCTAAATTATATGCACGATGGAACAGCTACATCACAAGTTTTCCGGGCCAAGTCAAATAAAAGTATTCATGAATTGTTAGATTGTTATCATGTTTTCAATTTTTTTTATGGTCCTCATGCCTAGGCGTCTCCACAATTGTTGCAACTATTTAGCCGCGGTTATGCTTATACGCATTGCTTAATCACATGGTTTCACTACGCTGTGATCTATTCTCACCATCTACTTACTTTTCCACTTTCCAGTAATGTGCAAATAGGCGGCCAAGTGAGGTGTGTGATGTTCTGTTCAGCAGCATTCATTTAATATTTGTTATACATGTACTGTTCAAATGTATTATTATTGTTACAATTGAGATTATTTATTTGCAAATCATTGTTGCACTTTCAAAATGTGACGTGCATATTTTAAGCAAGACGCATTAAGTGTAGAAGTGGACAGCTGATCGGGCCTATGATTGATCACATCCAGTTATAACAGGCCTGTTAAATGTAACTGGTAGATTAATCAGTAATTCCTATGATCGACACTTCTGTCTAGTTTATTTCTCCCAGTTACTTAATAATGATCACATGACCCAGTTAAAAATCTCCTTGGAATAACCTGCCGTTAAATGTAACAGGGGCTTTTTATTGGTCAAAAATTTTAATTTTATTATTTAATAATTAATTAATGTATAATTTTATTATTATTTGTCTATAGCACAGTTCAGTGTAACTGATATGCTGTATCCCATCCAATTATACCATATTGCAACATTGACTCCACCGAGGCATAGTAAATTGTAATTAGCACAGGTCTCATGCCTAAAGGTGCATTTTTGATTACCTAAGTAAACTGTATACAAATTGAATATTTGTGTCTACTTTTTACTGGTCTTTGATTCCTGATGAAGTTTTCTGCTCTTCATTTTAACACTTTTCCACTGCATGAATCTAATATAATTTAAATGGTCTCAATAAGTTAATATGAAATATTTAACGTTCTCATAACCACTGTTGGGGATTTGTTTCCAGTCCATACACTAAAGAATTTATATGTACTTCAAAATTTTACCAAAGTACCTATATTAACATACGTTGGGTTTTACTTTGCTTTCGAACAATAATTTATTACATTTAATCAAATTTAGCATTTCTTCATATTGTCATGGGGTTGTGTGTCCTAATCTTGCCATTTTTCAGTGGCGGCTGGTGCTAAGGGCACAAGGGCACGTGCCCACCCTTCACTGTACATGTCACGAAGAAATATATGATGCTATTTATAGATTTATATATTTTTTGTAATTCTATTATCGGTTGCGAAAAACTACTCAAAACTTATTTCCGTCAACCATCCACGCTTGAACTATATCAAACTTTATTTCCTGGGAAGCCAAGAATTGTCTCCAAACGTGGCTCATTTTCCGACGTTCGGGACTCCTCGGAGTAAATGAAATTCGCCGATTTAAAGCCGACAAAGGGCACTGAAATACGTGTCTCTCTCGTCTGTCCTTTCTCCACTAGTCTCCACTGTCTCCAATCTCCATCACTCCGTCTCCCTCCGGCATTCAGTTTTCAGTTATCAGTAGTCGCTTGCTTTGTTTAGTACGTACTTATATATAAAAATATATTTCGCTTGCAGAATAGGTGTGTAAACAAATTTGTGTTTTATTTTTGCTGGTTTTAAAGGCGATTTCTCATTATAGATATAATTTTAAAGTGATTCTGTGTATTTGTACATACTTATTAAAATAAATGGATCCGGAACCATAAATAAATTCTGTACATTATATTTTAAAAAACAATCCAGTGACATTTGATCAAAAATATTTAATTAAAAAGAAAGGTAGGCCTACTGATTTATATATTAATTACGAATCTACAAGTAAAGCTAGAACATATAATAGAGTTTTTAATAGAAACATATACGAGAAATATGGTTGTTCTGTGACAAATAAATTGTTATGTTTTGTTTGTTTCATATGTTACAGCGTGGACCAAATACGGACTTGACGATTTAAAGCACATAGCGGATAGGGCCAAAAAACATGAAAATTCTGTGCCTCATTTAAAGGTGTTTTAGGAAAAACTGACATACGTGAACAATTAGATATACTCGTCAAGAATTCAGACGTCTCACGTCACGGCTGACGTTACACATTTGTTTTTATTGTCAACGTAATTTTCGATATTTGGTCGCGTTATAAACAGTCATTTTTTGCAATTTAGTGCAATATATAATGCAAACTTTTAGTCGAGTATGTAGTTTTATAACCATCATTTTTCTTTAGTTTTTTTTTGGGTTTTTGCCACACTTCTGAAAAAAATAATAGAGACTAATTAAATAAGCCCTTGCGGCAAACGGAACAGTCAAGGGTTATTTTTGAAACTATGTTTGCCTAACCAAAAAATCTCACACTGAAAAAACAGATAAGTAAAAAAATAACAAAAATCACATCACTATCGCGCACTTCCGTATTATTGACGTTTCGTGAGATTTTTTGGTTAGGCAAACATAGTTTCAAAAATAACCCTTGACTGTTCCGTTTGGCGCAAGGGCTTATTTAATTAATCTCTATTATTTTTCAGAAGTGTGGCAAAAACCCAAAAACTAAAGAAAAACAAAACTATGCCACAAATAAATAGCTTTAGACAATATTATAACTATCAGTTGCAGTTTCTTAAATATTTTGATGAAAACAATGAATTATTCATTTGTTCGTATGGCGTAAGTTGTCTGAATTCTTGTCGCGAGTATAGTGCGTATTTGCGCTATAAGTTAGGACCTCGGTTAGAACATAATAAACAGGTGGAAAAATCGTCACATTTTGCGTTGTTTAATAATGTGTATAAAGTTTTGTGGAGCCTTCAATTAGCCTTGAGGTCATGATGAGAAGACTTTGTCCAAAAATCCAGGCATTTATATAGGTTTAATTAACTTTTCTGCAGAATTACATTCTGTTCTTGCAATACATTTAAATTAATCTAAATTTATTTTTGTGCCCACCCTTTGAAAAACCCATGGGCCGCCACTGCCATTTTTACCCATTTTTAAGTACCTATGTTTTAAATTTTAATTGCGTTAAAGAACAATTGATTTAACTGTCATGACTGGGTTATCTGGTCATAATAACAGGCACAGATAACTGGTTCTTCGGACATAGCGATCTTTTCATTTTGGTTAAGAGCTGCTATCGGTTACGCTAACCTAAATGTTCAATCATAGGCCTGGATATCAAGTAACATCTATGGTTAAAACCAGCCATGTCATAAATACTTAATATTTGTAATGAAATACATAACAGTACGAGGAGATAAGTTGTGTCAAAAAAACCCAAAAATCCGTATGTGCATTGGACATCAGTAAATAATATAAATGGCAGTTTTGTTTATATTGTACATTTTGTTGCTCAACTATATCTAACAAAAGCTTAAAAGTTAAAAAAAAATGAATATTACATCAATAGAACCAAGAAACAGTTTTTTGCGTCTACTGATAGACTTGTTAAAATGCATGTGTGCATGCAAGTCCATATGGTGATACAATTTGAAACAAAATTCATCATTACATATTTTGTTATGTAACAAATTTAAGTGAGTTGTTTGGACATGCCATTTTGTGTTTTTTAAATACCTTTGACATGCAAAAATTACTGTGAGATCATAGATTTTGGGTTTTGACATCCTCATGCATTTTTATAAATTAAGTACATCAATTTTTTTTTTACTTTGTTTTTGACAGCTTTTTATTTTGCTCAAATGGCGATAAAAAATATTAATACTTTGCATAACATTTATTGAGAAAATAACATCATTATTGCACAAAATTATAATAAATAATTTTTTTTTAAACCAGGAAAAAAGTGTAATTACATTTCTACAACTTTTTTGATGTCTTCAAAGTGGCCTCCATCAATTATCTTAAACTGATTGAAGCAGCTATAATCAATTTGTATGCTGTACTCTAAACTAGCCAGATTTATTTGTTCTATTTGGGCATATATTTTTCAACATATTACGTCTATTTTAAATGGTCCCACAAGCAAAATCTAAAGGAGTTAACCCCGGAGAACGCAGTCGCTAATGAAGTGGTCAGTGACTATTTATCATTGAGGAAATATTTTGTCCAAAATATCGATAGACCTACATACCAAAGTGAGGTGGTGCCCCATCTTGCTGAAACCAAGTATACGAGAAATGTTGGAAATTTAAATATTTGTCCTCATTCTTGTTTTCTTTGTCTATTGAGAATTTCTTGCAACCAGTTACTGATTCCTTTACAAACAAAGTGGGAAAAATGTATTAGTCAAATAATATGGGTATTAATGATAGCGTAATTGAGACGCAATTGTTGGTCTGGGTCATCATCGCTCAACTCCTGCATTAGGCATACTTTGTAAAAGCCGTATGACACTGTAAAAATTCTCTACAGAATTTTTGGAATAGTTCTATTCTACGCTAGTTTTGTAGTTGCATACAGAAAACAAATCAAATAATTTTGGGAAGAATTATGTCCATAAAAATTTAGAACATGCTCTAAATTTTTATGAGAATCTGTGCGAGAAAGTGCGCAGTGTGCAAATTGGATAAATTGCTATAGTTGTGATAGTTATTTTGTGCTGTGTTGTGTAAACATATAATATTTATGTTATAATAACGATATTTTAATATAAGTATCATTGATATTTTGTTATAATTGTCATTTGACAATAATTATTTCAATATTTCAAAAAATATAATCACACAACAGATGGTGCCACATAAACCCAGTTAATACGTACGTGCATGAAGATAACTTTACTGTGAATTTTATAATTTTTATTCATAATAGCATTCATAAACTAACTAAAATTCACATTTTTCTGACGAAAATTACCAACAAAATTTTATACGTAATTTTGCTGAAAATTATTTGTAGTGTCATACGGCTTTAAGGATGCTATTGTCTTTTTTATTAATTTTACAATAAAAACGATAAGATAGTCTATTCTAGCTTCCACTGCTGGTCAACTTTGTCATAGATCAATTAGAAATCCAGTTTCTGTAAGTTTGGAAAGCAATTTACTGACAGTAGATTTTGTATTAAAGATCAGGATGTTTTTTGTTAAATAAATCACATGCTTTTGCGTCTGTACGCTGTCTCCATACCAAATGATCATTAAAACAACTATTTTTTTGTCATTCAGATAGTCAAAAAAGATAAAATCGACTGATAGATCACAATCTCAAATTAAGAATAAACAAAATTTGTTTGAATTTCTACATGAATTATAGTTATTTATTGGTGTTGTCAGGTTTAACTTCATCACACTTTCCATGTTGGTTTGTATTTATCTTGAAAACTTAACAGTAACTTAAGATAATGTGTTAGTATCCAACACAAAGATTTATTTACTTATTTTAGTGTTTAAAAATTTTTTAAATTTTATAATCTCCGAGTTTCAAAATGTGTCATTTTCTCAAAAGGTATCAATTTTTTGTTTTTATTTGTCTCCACTTTAAAGCATACACTGTATATAATTTTTTGAAGTACAATTTGAATTGTAGGGAAATCAAAGGCTGATAAAAATCGACAGAGAGTCGAAGAAGCTTTCTTAAAATCGACACATCAAGCTAGGGCCGAGGCTGCTGCAGCTAGACGTGAAGAAAAGAGACGGCAAGAGAAGGAGAAAGTGATGGCTGATGAAGATCCTGAAAGACAAAGACGGTGGGAAATGAAAGAAGAAAAACGTCAGGCCAAAAAACGTGCTCCAAAAATGAAACAACTTAAAGTGAAGGCATTGTAATTTATCATGTTTTAAATTGTTAGGGTTTAACAAGCTACAATAATTTATATCATTGAGAGTTTGTCGTTATTTGCTCTAATAGTTAGTTCCTGAACAACCTTTCATTAAGAATAATTTTGAAATATTTAATTATAAGAAAATGTATTTAATATATCGGTAATTTTGTCAAGAAATTGGAAGTAAATATAAGAATGTTTTTTGTTTTGTAATCTGCTTTATTCTTGTTCCAGCCTCTTTAAAGTTTTTTTTTTAAAACTGCAACAGGTAGGTATAGTGCAACTGATATCCAAAATTTTGAATAAAATCCAAAATATAAAATGCAATATTTAAAATAATGAATTTTCTACCTATTGAATCTTCAGAATATTATGCATCACCCTTAGATGTTATAGCAAAAAATATTCATTTTTTGCTTAACAACTGATGGTCAAATAAATACAGGGTAGCGTCCTTTGTGCAAGACACCAAAAATAACATATAATTCAATTTTCTAAGGTATTACTGAATTATTTTTATAACTTTAACACCATTTACCTTTAATATTTAACCACCAGTTACTAGCAAAAAATTTCCACTACAGAATCAGCAGATACCCATTTCTTATAAATCATCCTGTATATACCAATTATTTTTATGATTATTAAAAAATAAATATAGCATTGTAATAAAATCTAGTCTTTAAAATTGCCAGCCCAAAAAATTAAAAAGAATAGGCATCATTACAGTTTTTATTTGATGACATATTTACTAGAAAGGAGTGTGGATGAATCATAGAAATCATAAATATGATTTCTATGGGGTGAATAGAAAGTACGAGGGTGCACAGTTAAAGTAATTATAAAATAATAGATAATTTATATCAAACATGCAAGCCTAGGTGTAAATTTATTTACAAAATACATATCACAAAATATACAGGGTGAACCCGAATAATGTGCGTGTGTGATTGTACAACAACTGATTTTAATCGGGGTCTATCATATACATTTTTTTATCTAAGCCACCCCGTAGTGTTGACAAGTGTTATTTAGTTCAAAGTGTTTAAAATACAGCAATACTTGATATCAAAAAACATGAACCATCATCAAATGCAAAATAATGGAAATCTAGATATCGATGTGTATATTAGATATTTGAAAGCAAACTATGTGTGTGTAGTAGTCATAAACTTTATTTTTTTACTCAACATCTATTAGTGACAGGTATTTAAACTGGACATTGTTGGCTAAGGAAGCATCTATATTATATGAGGAAGTGTGAAACACCGTGCTTCATACACAGCAGTCTCGTCAACAAGAGAATATATGTTGGGAGAGCAATGGCCTTCTATGGCCTAAATTAGAGCGATCCCCCTGAGCAATGGTCACCACCTTTTTCTCTTTATTAGGTTAGTTCGCAGCTCAGGTGGATTGAATCGGGCCTAAGTATTGTGGGTTTTTAGGGCTACCCTCTCACAATTTCAGAATTCCAGAACTGTAATAATCAAAAAATTGCAAGAGACAAAACATATTCTAAATTCAACAGGATTTCAAAATGTTTTTTTCAACTGAAAAAGATAACCCATAAAAAATGTAATTAATAATATATAGGGAGTACTTTATTTAAACACCTTATGATAGGACAAGGGGAATAAAAAATGCTCGGCTAGAAGAAATTTTATTTGCCTAAATACTTCGTCAAATGTGAGTTCTTAATTTCAAAGCGTTTGGAAGAAATGAAATAAAACTCAAAATTTACCAGTCTCTGTTAAAGGGGTAACTCCTTAAGGGGGACTCATATCAAAATATTGCATATGAAGTACACCTATTAAAATAACAATTACAATCTACCCTCAATTTTTTGCACATTATCTGAGATCGCCTTATACAGGATGTTAAAAAACGAGTGTAAAATATTTCAGGAGGTAATAGTATGAACCAAAATAAGCAGAAAAGTCTTAATAAACATGGGTCCGCAAAGTAAGATCTTGGAGGCCATAAAACAGGTCCGGCCCTTCCTACCCATCTATGTGGAAAAGTTTGGTGTAAATGCTCTCTAACAGCCATGGAAAAATGAGCTGGAGCACCATCATGCTGGAACCACATTTGTTGCCTCTGATTCAAAGGAATGTCTTCCAAAAACCCATACAGTGTGTTCTGCAGAAAGTTGAGGTAAGCAGCGCCTGTTAATCGGTTTGGTAAAACAACAGAACCTAGAAACCTGTCACTTACAATACCCATCCAAATGTTTAATGAAAAACGTGCCTGATATCTAGATTCTATTAGAGCATGAGGATTTTCATCGCCTGATCTGAACCCTCCAGATTTCTTTGTTTGGAGATATTTGAAGACATTAGTATATGATACTCCTGTAAATAGCCTGGAAGAGCTGCAGCCACGGATTAATCAAAAGTGTCAAGAAATCCAAACCAAGGAGGGTGTTTTCGAAAGAGTTTGAATATCGTTGAGACAAAGATGTTGTGCCTGCTTGGAAATGGACGGAGGGAACTTTGAACATCTGTATCTTTGTTTGGTAAAGCTTCTTTTGTCGGTTCATTTCTACTAAAATAAAATGTTTGAAAAACGAATAGTAGTCCATATCTCCGCAACCGTTACTTTGCGGACCCATGTTTATTAAAACTTTTCTGTTTATTTTGGTTCATACTATTACCGCCTTAAATATTTTACACTCTTTTTTTAACACCCTGTATATGATATTATGTGCTATTATCAGCTATATATTCTGATATTATAAATTGTTATTTTAACTTTGCTAAAATCTGTTTATCAATGTTTGTTTTTATTAAATGCATATTATATTTTTGCAAGACCGAACTATAATGTAATTTGCTTCAATTATAAACGAAAATATTTTGCAAAAGTATGTGCATGTTGACTGGGTAAACGCCTATTTCAGTTGTATGGATTTCGTTTTATTTCATGCATTTTCATCAGCTACCACTGCAGTTTTCTCAAAATTGTGATATGTGAAAGATATGGAAAGAATTACATTGTGTGGACACATAAGATTTTCCTATAAATCAACTTGACACCCAAATTGGAGGTATAAAATTAATGATAAATCAAGATATATTTTTCTATCTATACTTTATTTAAATTTTTATTTAAGTAATTCACTAATAAAGTTGTCTAAATCATCTAAGTCTGATGGGTCTAAATATGCATGGCTTAGATTTATGTCTTCTATCAGCTTATTCGTATTTATTTGATTGTCATAGTAAGCTTCTGTATGCTGCAAATTGTTGGCTGGAAATGATTGTATAACATTAGTTTCTGAAAAATTTTCCAAGTTATTTGCATTTTCATTAGAAATTGTTGATAATTTATTTTGCAATGTCTTCTTTTCTTCATTCTCGCTACATTTTGGATAAGCACTATTAATGTCTTTATAGTTTCTTCTGACTTCTATACATTCTGAACCAACGGGATATGGGCACTTTAAATCCAAACATACAAAAATAGCACTTGAAAAATTGATTTGTTTTAGTTCCAAGTTACTGCCACACAAAGGACATATCATTGCTGCAAAACAATACAAAAATAAATTTAAAATACCTAAATAAAACATTTAAAAACTTATATAAAACTATAGAATAATGCCGACACATAAACACCTATATAGTAATGACATGAATTCAATGTATGCTGTAACGAGACGCGTCACTCTTGTTCATATATAGTAACAAGAATCAAACAGCTGAGGGGGGAGATGTTTTGTGATGACATGCACATGCATACATTTAATTCATACCGTTATTATAGTTGGCTAAATCAAGTCCTCGATAATTCTCTTAATATATTCAAATATTTTGTGAAGTATTATCCATTACGTCTTGCAAATAATTAAATTTTGTTTCTAAATTTTGAGCCCAACTGTCAGAAGCAGTTAAACTTGATGCAAGGCAAGGAGACTCCATGTCTTCTGGTTTTGAAGCTGGGAATCACTGGTTCGATCGGATCGCATTCATGGTAATAAGATTAAAGGGCTTTATATGTATAAACGTATTTACTTCCAACATAGCAAAATTATAAAAATTTTCGAGTACATTTGCGTCTTAACTTTTCGAAACGGTCGCACAATTTAATTTTAATAACATAATATACACAATAATAATAGTCAAGCACAGTATATGAAAATTAAAACACAATATTTTTGCTGCATTTACCTAAATTTATGTATTTCAAAATATACTTTACGTTCCACTTAAATATATATTTGAGGTTATGTTTGGTTATCGTATGGTTATCGTCAAGATGCGCGAACACAAAATATAAAGTGCGCGAACTTAGTAATACAGGAGGCTGCCATTTTGAATTCATCTATACGAGGGGGACTGAAAACATTATTTTATCATGTCGTTTCAAAAGTCCTATTTAGAAACACAAATTTTAAATAAAATATAAACAAATATGTACTTTTGAACCTTCACATTGGACGACCTCACAAATCATTGGCCGAAGCCGAAAAGAAGGCGACCTGTCACAAACCCAGTGTTATATTGCCGGCGACCGCTAATTCATGGCTGCCCTAAAAGGCCCAAAGACCCTTTTTTTACGTAAAAGTAAGTATACTAAAAATTACCATTTTTAATGTATATTAATAAATAATTTTAAGAAGGTAAGGCTATGCTGTTCTTATTTGAGAGGATAAGAACTCACCAATTCATCTATATTCTAATCCTGATAAGAATAAAGATCGATATAATACTATCTCTGTCTCTATATGACTTCAAATTTAAATTGAGACATGGACCCTAAATGAGTATGCAAACTATCGCTTATGCCATAAGCATTTTTCACAATCTGACATTGCTAGTAATAAATTATTGAAACCAACAGCACTTCCTTCAAAGAGTTTACTAAATTACAGGTATGTATTGAAAATATTCTTAAACTGAAGTCCATACAACATGCATTATATGAGGAGATTGAAGACTACTCACAAGCTGCTAGGCAATGTTAAGTCCTTGCAAAAAAAAGACCACGATTTGGGCTTACTAACCAGAGAAAATGGTGAAAAAACCATTAATCTAAATGAAAGTCTGTAACTGCTGATGCAGACCCACTTCCCATGATCCACGCCGATGGAACGGGAAGAATGTTCAGACAAAATTGAGAATCAACTTTCGGTCATGGAATGGCAGATTGCCAACCAGACTGTTACTAAAGATAAAATAAGATAGGCAGTGCAAACCTTTTCACCCTTCAAATCGCCAGGCATTGACGGCATATCCAGCCCTTTTACAATGGGGCCTGGATGCTTTAATGCCGCACCTGGAACGGATGCTCAGGCTGTGCTTCGCACACCTCTACATTCCGAAGATTTGGAGGGAAGTAAGGGTTGTGTTCATTCCCAAAACAGGTAGGTTGGACTACACCACCCCAAAGGCGTATCGACCCATCAGCCTGACCTCGTTTCTGTTGTAAACGATGGAGAAGCTGTGTGAACGATATCACCCTAATCAACATGCATACACCCCAGGGCGATCCACCGACACTGCCCTTCATCAAATGGTGGTCAGGATCGAAAAATCACTGGACAATAAAGAGTTCACCATAGGAGTATTCATAGATATAGAGGGAGCCTTAAAATAAATTCAGCTTTTCTGGAAAGGGGAGTTTCTCCTACCATCTGTGGCTGGATATCAAATATGCTCACTAAAAGAGCCAAAAAAATCAGCGTGGCGGATGCCTCCGTAAGAGGCATTGTTGCAAGGGGCTGCCCGCAGGAAGGTGTTTTATCACGACTGCTATGGAACTTGGTTCTGGACCCCTGCGCCACCTCAACTCGGAAATTGGCATCGATACTTATTAGTCTAAGAGCCAGTGGCCGGCAACCTATAAGTAAATGATTATACCTGAAATTTTGCACAGTGTCTCTTATACCTATCATTCATGAAGTGATGACTCGCTAAGCCCGGCGAGGCCGACCCAACTGTTACTCAGGTGCGAGAGGTATGAAAATTTAACCAACTTCGTTATTAAATTAATAAAGCTGCCGTTTGAAAATTTTAAAATTTCAGATCTGACAAATTAGGCATTTATTTTTATTATTTATTATATTTAGCAGCTTTTTATATTAAAATAATATAAGTAAAAAATAACCTCTATTTCTGGCACAGGTTCTGAGATTTGGTGGTGTCGATTACAATGCTTGACATTTCTGACAGTTCTTTAACGTCAAAAATCAGATTTAATCAAATACTTTTGAAATTTATAATTTTTGCCAATTCCACAAGTGTCTGCCATGACCTTAGAAGCACGGTAATCGTCTGCCTTTGTTATTTTTATATAATAATAATTGTATATTTTAAAATATTGTTAATTTAATAACGAAGTTGATTACGTTTTCATACTTCTCGCACCTGAGTAACTCTTGAGACGACCTCGCCGGGCTTAGCGAGTCCCCACATCATGAGTGATATGTATAAGAGACTCACTGTGCAAAATTTCAGGTATAATCATTTACTTATAGGTTGCCGGCCACTGGCTCTTAGACTATATGCTAATGCTAATGATCTTACCATGCTGATTAGTGGAAGCTTTGAAGGTATTCTTTGCCAAAGAATGCAAACAGCCCTAAGAGCCGTTAAAGAGTGGTGTGAGGACCATGCCCTGTCCGTCAACCCCAGGAAGACAGAAATGGTTCTCTTCACGAGGAAGAGGAAAATGGGGCCCATAAAGGTACCAACTCTCCTAAACACTACGCTAAGCTTCAAATCGGATGTGAAATACCTCGGAGTCACACTTGATTCGAAGCTAACATGGAATCTTCATTTGGAGAGAAAATTAAAAAAAGGCGTACATATCCTATGAGCAGTTGCCGCAGAACCGTTGGTAAAACTTCGGGAATGAAACCAAGGGCGGTCATGTGGATATACGCTGCCATTGTGAGACCAATGTTAGCCTATGGAGCTGTCGTCTGGTGACCGAAAGTCCAACAGACGACAGCTAAACAAAAGCTAAGCCAGGTACAAAGGATAGCCTGCCTAATCATAACTGGAGCTATGAGTACGACACCTACCATAGCAATAATAGAGGTGATGCTATGTCTGCCACCTTTGGATATTTATCTGAAAGAAATGGCTGCGACAATTATGCTTTGCCTCAAAAATACTGGTAATATACCTGATATAGGATGTGGAGAAGCTAGGAGTCGCCTGTGGAGTGGGGTCGTCAGGAAAATGCCCCTTTTGCAGGCAGACACTGACAGTTGACAGTATTTCTCCCAGGTTTGTGTTTGACAGACCCTACGTGGTACTTATCAGGAATGAAGAGAGCGCCAGCGAAGATGTTGTCAACATCTACACAGACGGATCAAAAAAGAAGGAAGGTGCAGGATGTGGGATTTATTCCAGATCACTACTGATCTTACGTAATCATAAGATAACAACTAGATCAGCATGGGAATGACATCAGGCACTAGTAGTGGCCTCAGCTAACAGCGTATCTGTATGCTGGGTAAAGGGATACGACCGGTGCAATGGCAATAAAGTAGCTGACAAGTTGGCTAGGAGTATATCGGGTCTGAACATTTTTGGACCTGGTTCCTCCAGTATGCTTCCGGTGTCAGCATTTGTTGAAATTATTAAAGGAGACACCCACAAAGAGTTTATGAAACGTTGGGATGAAACAAATGGCTGTCAATTTGCTAAGGAGTTCCTAGAGTACTCCTGCAAGGATACAGCCAAAAAGTACCTGGCTATGTCTAGGACAAATCTTCGTCTGGTGACAGGTATTCAAACTGGATATTGCTGGCTAAGGCAGCAGCTCTATTACATGAGGAAGTGCGAAACATCTCTTTGTAGGGGTTGCGAACAGGAAGACGAGACAATATTTCATGCACTCTGTGAGTGCACTGCCATCTCGTCATTAATAGAGTCCGTGTTGGGAGAGCGATGGCCTTCTATGACCTACATTAGAGAGATCCCCCTGAGCAACGTCACCACTTTTGTCTCCTTATTAGGCTGGTTGGCGGTTCAGGTGGACTGATCTCGTAATGGGAGGAGATACAAGGAGCCTAATGGGGCCTAAGTGCTGTAGCCTTTTTGCTGTCCTCCCCTTAATTCCAGAATTCCAGAACATGCATTATATAATATTGTCCAGATTTATACATATTCTATTAATAACGTTCTTTCGTCTAAAATTGATAGATTAGTAGAAATAATTAACTTCTTAAGACTTACAATGCAGATTGTTAATATTGTTCTATGGACACTAAAACATTTTGTTTTGCACTAAATGATTTTATTAAAAACAAATTCAGTAAATGATAATTTTTTAAAAAATTTTTAGTTTCATAACCAATACAATTATTTTGTTACAGATGCTCCGACATTTATAATCGTCTCAAAGCATTTTGGGAAGGGTAGGAGTACGTAGGATCATATAATTACCGTTAAATAAATAGTAGAAGAATTTAATAAACTAAGAAAAAAAACTATATTTTTGGTATTTATGGACACTGAATAAGCTTTTAAACATAGTACCGACAGGAAAAATATGAGGAAGCTTAGAAAAGAGAGATTTACAGCAATAGTAACAACTACCTATGTGATTAGTAAAAATTTTAAATAGGTATGATATACGAATGCATTTTATTGCATCTAAAAATAAAATCAACATAATATTTTAAACAATTTTTACAAAATTGGAACTATTCATTGTGCACATAATAATTAGAAAATATATATATATATATATATATGTTATATTATGGTCCCGCCACCACTGTTTCTCGGCTACGCCAGTGGACTCTCACGAACCGATTATTATTATGTGTTTGTGTAGTCAGCATAAAAGTCGAGGCAGTCTATATTTGCCGTTGTCAGGCAACCTTGTTAAAATTTACAATAAAACGTATTTTGGAGTAAATACTGTGTTTTGTGAATAGTTTAAGTTCCTAAAGATTAAGTAAATCTAACATCAGAAGTGGGATAGCTCCTGGCTTTTTAAAAACAGGAGAAAGGACCTAAAAGTGAATTTTAAAAAAAATGGCGGACCATCGCGACGACAGTCAGCATATGGCGACTTCTCGCGATGAAGGTGAGCTCGCCTAGTCTTGTCGCTGTGGGCGGTAGTGACGGTGAATCGGGAAAAGTGAACGACGAAACAGAATCTACAATAGACAACAAATGGATGATGATGTTTAAACTGCAACAGGAAAGTAACAGTCAGTTTCAAAAGCAAATGATGGAAATATTATCAACAATGGCCAACGCCCAAGCAGTTTCATCTACGGCGGCGCAGTTAGCAACGGTTAGTGCGCAGGCTCAAACCAGTCCGGCGCTGGCTTCCGAAACCTGGAATGCTGCTTCGGTGCAAATCCGTTTAACAAGTTTTGATCCGGATGACTCACCTTTCACCATGTTGGATTGGATGAATGACGTAACGAGAATTCAGCTGGAACTCGGAATTTCTGACACACTCATTGTTTTGAAAGCTGGACACGCGCTCCGAGGTCGAGCGGCACGTTTCTATCAACACTGGAAGCCCATGGTGAGAAACTGGGATTCATTTCGGCGTGATTTCGAGATAGCATTTCCTGAACAAGGTACACCGGCTACTCGTATCCGAGCATGTTTGGAAATTGTTAGTTCCAACTTTGAATCGTTAGTAGAATATGGAAATACTAAATTAGCGGCTATCAAAAGATTTTACCCTAATTTTCTTTGGAACATAATCCTTAGTCTTGTAGAGTACGATATTAAAAATGTAGACGTGAAAAACAAAATCTGCTTACAAGCTCCAACTGATGAAGCGGAAATGTTAAAATTGTTAGCTGGTTGCGATGCTCGCAGGATTAATGAAGGAGAACGAGTGCATAACGTGTCGCGAAAGCGAAGTAATAACTCACGTGGCGATGAACATGTTGCTTTTCACGGCAAGTGTCGAAAGTGTAATTGTTACAGACATAAACAGATAGACTGTAAAGAAGAAAAAAATACTATAACAAATCCATTACCTGGTCCTTCTGGGATAAAACCAAACACTTTACCGGCTGATTATAAGCTTACACGGAATGCCAAAGTTTGCACCTTTTGTCGAAAGGCAGGTCATACAGAAGAAGTCTGTTACCGGAAACACGGAGTGGCGAAACGCGTTCTATTAACGCAAAATACCCGCTTTATACGTTCATTTCCCAGAGTTTCTCAAGTGACAAAACCGCAGTTTTGTCAATATCTTACTTGGTAGATACTGGTGCAGATGTTTCTGTTCTGCATGAAAAGGTAGCAAGAAAGTTAAATCTAAAAGTGCAACCAGAAATTCAATATGTAACTGGAATGGGAAATTGTGTCACGAAACCCATTGGCAGTTGTACTGCTATAATGGTTACATCAACCATAACTATCGAAATTGACTTTTTAGTGGTTCCAAATGGGTCGATTGCTGGAGATAATATTGACGCACTCATTGGTATGGACGTACTTAATCGACCTGGCATTAAAATTGAAGTTCATAACAGTTCTGTAGATATTGTGCATGATCCACTTAGCATGCCCCGTATTTTTGCTTTTCGCACCTTTAATGAAAACGAAGTGGATTTGTCAGATTGACGAGCGAATAAGGAATGCAGTAATATCAATTCTTAAAAGTGCTCACGAACAAACACCACCGGCTGTTACAACCGGTAAGTTGAAAATAGTGCTCCACGATCCAACGCCGGTTGCGTATAAGCCACGTCCCCTGTCTTATGGTGAAAGATTACAAGTCAAACAAATTATAAAAGAACAACTAGAACAAGGGATAATACGAGAAAGCGAATCTGCTTATTCAAGCCCAATTGTCCTTGTCAAGAAAAGAAATGGTGATACAAGACTTTGCGTCGACTTTCGCGCTGTTAATAAGAAAGTTTTACGTAATAACTATCCGCTACCGCGCATTCAGGATCAAATTGATGCTCTTGCAAAAGCAGTTTATTTTTGTACGCTTGACATGAAATCAGGATTTCATCAGATTGAAATTGAAGAGTCCTCAAAATATATCACAGCGTTTGTAACGCCAGATGGACTGTACGAATATAATCGTGCGCCCTTTGGTTTTTGTCAACTCACCAGCTTGTTATCAGTACGCCATTGATATGGCACTTGGACCATTAAAAGCAAACATAGCTTTTGTTTATGTAGATGACGTGCTTTGCCCTGCGATTAATGTTGAGGAAGGTCTACAGAATTTACAGCTGGTAGTCGACACACTTTCCAAGGCCGGATTTATGCTGAATTTGTCCAAATGCAGCTTTTTCAAAACATCAGTTGAATATCTGGGTGTTGTGATTGAAAACGGTTGTGTAAGGCCAAGTCCTCGCAAAGTCAATGCTCTCGTGCAAACAGTGGCTCCAACAAATATAAAGGGTGTGCGGCAGCTTCTAGGACTAGCTGGATATTTTCGACGTTTTATAAAGAATTTTGCTTGTTTAACTGCCCCGATTTCTGCCTTATTGCGTAAAGGACAATCTTTTGAATGGACAAATGAGTGCGAAAATATCCGATTGAACTTAGTGAAAAGATTAACTGAACATCCTGTGTTACAAATTTTCAACCCTGATCTATGTACAGAACTACATACTGATGCAAGCTCTGTAGGTATAGGTGCAGTGTTAATGCAAAAAGATCGCGATAATATTGTGCATCCAGTGGCGTACTATAGTAGACGCACTACCGATGCTGAATCACGTTATCATTCCTATGATTTAGAGACCTTAGCTATTGTTGACGCAACGCATTATTTTCGTGTTTACCTGTATTCAATCAAATTTACAATATTCACAGACTGTAACTCGGTACGAGCTACTGCATTAAAAAAGGAATTACACCCTCGTGTCGCAAGATGGTGGATAAAGTTACAGGATTTCAATTTTGACATTGAATACAGGCCAGGCCATAGAATGGCGCATGTTGATTATCTCAGTCGAAACGTAGGAGAAAAAGTTTGTATCAGACGAATATCTGTCAAACCAATGACAATTAGAGAATATCAAGCAGATGATTCATTTTGCCAATCAATAATAAACAGAACACGTGATGAACCAGGATATACAGTCAAAGACACCTTAGTGTTCATGAAATCCGGAACTAATGGGAAAGATCGTTGTTTTGTACCAATTGCTGCACGACTTGTTATAATGAGACTGTACCACGATGAGTCATCACATATAGGAGCAGAGAAAATGTTATCCAAATTACAAGAGGATTTAATTTGGCCATGAATGACCCAGACAGTGCGTAAATATGTGTCAAATTGTCAAGCTTGTATATTGGGGAAATCTTTTACCGGCAAAAGAAATGGTTTGAGTCAACAAAAGCCAAAACCGTCAACAAAGTTAGATACTTGGCATATTGATCATGCCGGGCCACTCGTAAAATCTAATCACTACACACAAATTTTGGTTGTAATCGACGCTTACACGAAATTTGTACGTTTTTGTCCTATAAGGCAGAAGACGACAGCCTGCACTATAAAAGCTCTTAGTGATGTATTTACGGAGTTAGGAACGCCCAAACGCATCATAGCGGATAGAGCTGCCGCTTTTCAGTCTAAAAACTTTAAGGACTTTTTAGACGAACATTCTGTAGAGTTGCATTTAATAGCAACAGTTCCTCGTGGAAACGGGCAAGTAGAACGTATGATGCGTACTTTATTTAATTCTATGCGTGCTGTGTTAAATGAGAGAGATGAAAAACAGTGGACAAATATACTTCCAGATATTGAAAATGACTTAAACGTGACTGTTAACAAAACAACTGGCTACGCACCGTGGGTGCTGATGTTTGGCGAATCTCGGCGTTTAAAGGCTACTAATCAGCTGTTAGAGAGTATACCAAACAAAGTCATTGACATTGAAACCGCTAAACAAGAAGCCACAAGACGTATACAGAAATCTACTGAGCAGGCTAAACTTAATTTCGATAAATCAAGAATAAAGACAGTGCTGTACATTGTTGGCGATAAAGTGGTTATCGAAAACAGTCAGTTGGCATATGGAGGGAAACTGAAACCCAAATTCCAAGGTCCTTTTGAAATTACCCATTGTTTACCAAATGAAAGGTATGCATTAAGACGAGTGGGCAGTCGAGGTAAAACTACAGTGGCAGCGCATGAGCAGTTACGCGCCTGGCCTGAAAGGTAAAAGGTATGTACACTTGTTACATGTTCCCCAAAATTATATTTGAAGATGGGCTATGTACAATAATTTGTTTACCTAGATCCCCAATAAGTCTTGGGCTATACAGTAGGTCCCCAATATATCTTGGGCTATACAAAACTTTTCAGATCCCCAATAATTTGGGCTGTGTAAACTTTTGTTACTTATCCGTAGGTCCCCAATAACTTGGGCATGGTCCCATGATTTGGGCAATTTAAAATACTCTGAATATTTTGGGTTGTCAGTATGTTGGGCTCCACAACCGCCTTGTTAATGTTTTCAAAAGGTCCCCAATGTATTTTGGGCGAGTCAGATTTTCTTAGGTCCCCAAAATGTTTTGGGCTGTGTAAGAAGTATTTGTGTTTAGTTCCCCAATTTCATTTGGGCTAACTTTAAGTCGCCTGCGTGTCCGCAGATGTAATATTATGATTTGGTTTAGTACCACATTTAGTATGTTAACAATTAATCTGTTGCAGCTTAAATGCTAGTTGAATATAGGTGCGAGGACGCTCCAAGGTCAGGGAAGGCCGTGTTATATTATGGTCCTGCCACCACTGTTTCTCGGCTACGCCAGTGGACTCTCACGAACCGATTATTATTATGTGTTTGTGTAGTCAGCATAAAAGTCGAGGCAGTCTATATTTGCCGTTGTCAGGCAACCTTGTTAAAATTTACAATAAAACGTATTTTGGAGTAAATACTGTGTTTTGTGAATAGTTTAAGTTCCTAAAGATTAAGTAAATCTAACATATATATATATATATATATATATATATATATATATATATATATATATATATATATATATATGTAAAGTGTAGTACCTATTAGAATGTTTAAATAAATTTAATTTATAAGCTATTGGTTAGAAACTTGTATGTAGTACGTGTAAAAGTTTTTTTTGCATCAAAGTAATTCAGTTCATTGTAATTTAATATTGTACTAAAATGACAAAAAAAACTTTATCTAAGGATTTTGAATTTATAGAAAAAAGAACTGAATATGCTCATCATTTGTTGTTATTCATTGATGAAGAATTTAAAAAAAATACTCTTGTTGGGTCCACACATTTAACTTAAAAATATAATTAGTATTAATGTAATTTTAATTTATTCAGGTATTTTCCAATTTTGTGCTGGTGTTTGTAATTTTGGAGTAAAATGTTTTTTTTGCCAGAAAGATTGTATATGACAGTTAAAAAACTGACTCAAATATATATTGATATATATGATATTGAGTAAATATGTTTTACACAAACCCAAGAAAGAAGACTGAATGCAATGAAAGCCAATTACAACATCTAATATACCCACACAGCTGCAGCGATAAGTTGCATTGTAACGGGTCTTGTTCGTAAATTCTTTTTTTTAAATTTTCAATAACTTGCAGTCCGCAAACCTGAAAATACCTATTATCTAATTTTTTAATTTTTTTTAAAGCATTGATTGACAATCTTTCAAATGAAGATTCTCATTTTTATTGGCGTACCGCGTAAAATTTTATATCGTGACCTATTTCTTTATATTAGTTGATGAAATATAAAATAGATACCTTGAATAATGAAAAAAGTAAAAACAACGTCTTGAGGGCAATTATTCACAGTACAATAAATATATCACAGACATTTTTAGAAGAAAAATAAAATAAACACTATCCGATATTTAAGGTTTTTTGTCTGACACTACATATATCGATCGGACTCAACACGTTACAGTTCTAGCGTTGTAGGATCCTGGGTACCAAACAGTCCCCGAGACGGGTGAGGAGAACGGAATTGGTAGGGCGGGGCGTGTTCGAGAGTGAAACAACATATATTTATTCTGTAAACTTTGATATTATATATTGTTACGGAATTTGCCCCACTCACTCCCAAACCGACAACGGTGGTATCGCGAAATGCTAAGATTGCCCCGATCGCCCCTACACGTTAAACAAACAGAATGCCGCGGATCAAGATGGGACTGGAAAAATCGGGAATTGACGAGAAGCATTCGAGTCGTACGAGAAAATGGATCTAGAGATACTGGAATATACCTGGAATATTCGTTGGGTCTATAAAAGAAGAATAAACGGCCGAGTTAGTTAGTCTTGTATTACAGTGTTGAAATGAAGTGTTTAGTTAGAGAGATCAAAGCGATTTAGATAGCGATTAATTAAATAAGTGTTTAGTTGACCTGTAATTAGTAGTCAGTAGTGTACTGAGCAGTTAATAAAGAAGTGATTAATTAACGGATTGTTTTTCTGGCAGTAAGAGAAAGTCGGATTGGGAAATCCGTGACAATATGTTAATTTTTAAACTGATGATATTTTGATTGTGTCCCATAAAAATACAGGTAATTATCACGAAGACATAAACGCAGATGTTTTCGAAGAGTATTTTACACAGATGTTGGATTTTATTCCTCCGGGGTCTGTAATTGTCATGGATAATGCCAGTTACCATTCACGACAGCCTGAGCGGACGCCTACGACTGCTTGGAGGAAAGCCGATATAATTCAATGGTTATCCGGGTTAAAACATTTCTTTTGAAACAAATATGGTGAAAAAAGAACTTTTAATACTTGTCAATCTTAATAAAGATCAGAAAAAATATGTTATCGATGAAATGGCAATAAATCGCCAAATAACGGTACTACGGTTACCACCTTATCACTGTGAACTTAACCCAATCGAATTAGTCTGGGCGCAGGGAAAAGGAGATGTAGCGTGAAATAATACGTTTAAATTAAGTGACGTGAAAATTTTGTTAAAAAATTTCTTGGAACGAGTAACTGCAGATAACTGGCAACATGTACAAAAAGAAAAGGAGAAAGTGTGGGAACTCGATAATTTAATTGACGTTACTGTGGAACCTATCGTTATCAATCTAGGAGACGAAGATAATTCATCAGAATATTCAGAGGATGAATTTTAATATACCTACTTTTTATTTTCTTTATTGTACATTTATACAACACTACATTTACTCACCATAATTTGAATTTTCAAAATACATATATTTTTGTGTGGAATAAAAGTCTACTCATTAAATTTAAATAAATATTTTGATAATAATATTTAATAATTTTATTTGAATTACTAAAAACCCTCTTAACCCGGTTATGATGCTTAAAGTAGCTTCATGTTTTGAAATGCTGTTTTTATATTGTTTACTTATAAGAGAAATAGACCGAGAAATTCAAGCGGCATAGACAAAGACGGATTGTCGAGGATTAAATTTTAGCTACCTGCTACATTTTAGTCTCTACGGTTCGATCACACAAAGTTTTTTTTAAAAGTACTACATTTATTTACGATTTGCATACATAATAAGCTTTTATTACTCGCTTTCATTTCTAAACAGACTATAGATGTGCATTTTAATTCTGTTTCTAGCAGTTACCAGTTACCGAGGTCACGGCATAACAACCCGGAAAACCACTATGTATCAAGTATGAATTTTCATATAATATTCTATTGTTTGTGAACTTAAAAATTAGACATTCAAAAGTTTTCATTAATGATTTTTTTTAATATGAACCGTGTTTGGTCTCCTGAACTGAATTATTTGTTTGCTATACATACAATAGGTAATTATAAACTATTAAATATTATTAGTATTCTCTAACTGTTTTGAGATTCGGTTTCATAAAAACGCTCGCCGTTTTCAAACAGTTACCATTTGGTAGCTCTTTGCTTATCGTTTTTACGGCGCCGGCGTGTTGACATCTCGACTTCTCTACTGTCCAGATAATTATTCCGTAATCTGTGGTTACCACAAACAAAGTTCCACAAATGACAAGTTTAATGTTGAGGTTATTTGATATAAAATAATTACCTTATAAACTTATAACTTAAACGAATAAGGGAATAAGGGAATCCCATCCGTCAAATTATTAACCACTAACTATATTTTTCTGGACAAAATAAGGGCAAGCAGTATTTAAATAAAGTCGTGCCTAATACTGTTCGGCAGTATTAAAGTGATTTTCAATAACTAAATTATTGACTGCGTCGGTTCATGCAGGCTTTAGACACAGCATAGAAAATTGTTTTCTATGCTGTGCTTTAGACGTGATAAAATTATATAAACATGTCATGGCTGTCTAGATTTTAACATTGCAAAAACTAAAAGGACATAAATGTTACTCATTTCGAAAAATAAATATCTTCCTTTAAATTAGCCGGTGTGTGTATAAAGTCATTTGTTATTTAGTTATATATATTTATTTATGAAACGGGATCATGCCCTTTAGTACAGGAACTTTTATATATCTACATAAGCAACTACAATTATTATCACAGAAAAAGTTATGCTAAGGTACTTTCAAAAAATACATATACATAATAATAATATGCTTATTTATTTCCATGGTAATTACAATAACACAAAATATGCATATACATAATTATAATAAAAAGAATAAAGTGCATAAGCTAAAGTTTGAATTCTTGGTGGTATTCATTTCATATCATGAATAAAGTATCTATGTACTATCGTTTGCAATATTAATGACACTCACTAAAATGAATTTTACGATTTATTTTGAACTTCTGACGTATTCATATTGAAATCTGCTTTAAATTTTTAACATTAGTTATTTGTTGTTTCACTTACCAAGAGAGATTTAATGAAATTTCTATTCAGAACTTCCAGAAGTTCAAAAACTGTTTAAAAGAATGTCATTATTATTGCAAACGATTGTACGTGATGTATATAATTCCCATAGACCTTAATTCCAAACGCTACTGTCGATGTCACATATATATTTCGTAAAACTAAATGTATATAGAAAATTGCATCGAGCAAGGCGATTGAGAATCGAATAACGAATAGTCGTTCTGTGCAGCTATTGACAAGATAACGAGAATGAGATGTTGGTGTAAAAAGGGGAGTTAAAGTCTCGGTTCTCAGTTCTCGGACAAGTATTCGATTCTTAAAAGTGTTCGAGTACCAAGTTCTCGATTCTGGCCATCACTATTTAAATATGCAGCAATGTAATTTGATCCATTCAGTGATAATTTTATACGCCTATATTTTGGTTGGTTTTGAGATTTTAAAAAATGACGGATGTAGTTTTTTGAGGTCTGTCGTATTAAAAGGAAAACTTATAATTTTCATTTTAACTTATTCTAACATAAAATATCTGCATTTTACGAAAGAAAGGAATGGGAGCATAAAAAAGTATTGGCATAATTAAAAATAATTTATTATATATTTTTTTCGATATTTATAACAAAATCAGAAGGCTTTATAACGTCGCTTAAAAATTGTTCGTTTAAGTTAATAACAGCCCTAACAAATTCACAATCGGACAAATCAATGAAGTCTGAAATTATGATATTCAGGCCACCTTGTCCAGATTTTTGATTATTTATCCATTGCAATTTCCGTACTTCTAAGTCCTCTGCACACGTTTTCTTTAACGTACCTTAAACGTTTATAAATATTAATCAATTTGTTAAAATATTATCTTCAAAGAAGTAATTACAATCTAATATTTAATTTCCTTTACTTTCAATTATAAAAATATATATGTAAACTATTACACGCAAAATTTCATATTTCCTTCTTTAAAAATCTTTAAATTAAATTGTTTCTAAACAAATGTTTTATTAACATCATTTTCATTATAACTTTTAGTTACTCTCTACTTACTGCATAAGTTTTTAATTATAAACGAAACTGATGGTGTTAAAACACATTGCGATACAAATCCTATAGCTGAAGATCTAGTTTTAATTCCTTCATCAAGCGCCGTAAATAAATCGTCCATGGAAACAGTATCAGGCCAAGGTGTCGGAAAGTTCGCAGATGGCCATAACAACGGTTGTCCTATTCTAGCCGCATCTGATCTATAAACAGCAATTACCTAAAATAGAATGTAATGAAAATATTATTATTATTAATTTAAAACAACAGTTTTTAATTATAGTCGACTTCCAAAATTGTAAAGTGACTAATGTTATAAACCTGCTCACAATTTATAGCAGTCAACACAAAGAAATATACATGCAGCCCCTATATTTTTCCTATAAAATCGTGTGCCGCATATTTCTGAGAACGCATCCGATTACACAGCTTCTGCTACGTATGCGCTGCACCTAGTACACGTTAGTACGCATGCGCTGCTGCTTTGATTGGCTGCGACGAATTGTCGGATCCAACTGTCATTTTCAGCGCTATCATGAGCGGGTATATCGTTCGGGCGGCAAAATTTCGGGTATATCTTTTCGCTAATTTAATTATGAATGTAATTCATTTTATTAGTGATTTGATCGAAATGAGGAATATCGGGTGATGACATGTGTGAAGAGTTTAGAACGCGTGGTCAAAATATGAGTGAAGTGTTAATGTGTGATCGTTATAGTGACAGTGCGAGTAGTAGTAATAGTAAATAGTGTCTATGTACTCTAAAACCTTGTGACCTTTGAATGCGGAATTCGCAAATATTTGCCCGATTTATTTAATGGTGGAAAAATCTCTATTTGTAACAAATTTTGTCTACTATCTATAACATTATTTATGATTTTCATCATGAAACTGTCATGGTAGATTATCAGAAGCTCAAAACAAATTTATTAACACTACATAATAATGAAAAGAGTAATAATATCGTGTAAAAATCCGTGAATTTTGCGTCTATGAGGACAAGGCTTAAGTGTGATATCTGCGGAGTGCGCATCAAGTAGGTGTAAGTAGGTGGTAGTGGGCAATCGGCGTCCAAAAGGACGGCATTTTAATTTGTAGAGGATGACACAGGTGGCACATTTAAAGTAAATTGTCAATGTGCTAGATTCAGCCGAAGTCAACTTACTTTTGATAATTTTATGTGCTTTAACTCTTCTCAAGTGGCACGCTTAGGAAATCATACCACCCGTATCTTCCGTACTCTCTGTGATGTGAATTAGTCACTCTCTATTATTTTCGACCTTGGGTAATTGATAATACAAGATAAAAACTTTAAATTTTGAAATAATTCTTATTATTTTTATTATCTAACATCTCGAAATTGGTAAAAACTGTTTATATCAGTGTTTCTACTCTAAAAATAATGGTTGTTATGTAATGCAATTATTTTTGTGATTTTTGTATATTTTTATATCTGATCGCATTAAAATTTAGTACGCCTATGAAATGTTGCTCCCCGCACGCTTCGCCCGTCGCGTTAGTCTACAAGCTAGCGTTTAGTCACTCTACAATTTCGACCGCTGACTATATACAATGATAATAAGAAAATGGAACATTAACAGTCTCGTATGTTTATTAATTGCTGGTCCAGGCATCATATTGGTTTTTGAAAACGATAAAGGAAGGTACGATTAATCACTGAAGCGGGTAATTGTAATCGTAATCTGTGATAGCCACACGTCACACGTTTTCCAAAGTGAAATGAGTGGTCCGACGTTGCATGGACTCAAGTAAATTTATGTCTCTTATGAGGTTGGTACCTACTCCTTTCCTTAATGGACATCTGTTATTTTTGTTCTATAGTGAGATAAAAATAATACCCACTAGGTAAATTATTAAGAGAGGCAGACAAATTTTTCGTATTTAAATACAATGATACAAGGATACAAAAAAAATCTTCATGCTGTGAACCGACAACAGTCCGAGACATATTCAGTGAAAAACAATCCGGCAATCTGGATCTTAATAATCATAATAATAATAGAAAATAGATAGTAACTAACATCGTATGACAGATTTTCAGTCTTATTTCATCATAACAAATGTTCGTAATTACCTCCATTCACTTCTATACATTTTCTGGTAGGTTTTAGAAATGACTGTCTGACACGATTAAAAATACCGATATTGTTTCTAATCACTTGACTACCATCGATAATCCTTTGTTGCAGATCGTTGACATCATTTATAGGCGTTTCATAAACTATCGATTTTAAGTACCCCCTAAGAAACAAATCCATTGGATTGAGACACTGAAATGTAATTTTATATTATGATGACTGGAATGCGCTAAAAGCTGCGCGAATGGATTATTTATGATCAGCGCCATATTTTGTTTTGTGCCTCTAGCAATGGCGGAGCAGTAGGGGCTTAGCTGATTCTGAATTGAAATGAAATTGAATTCTGGATATGAAGAATTATTTCGTGCTATATGCTGGTTAATTTTTCAGTTCCTTATAAAACATGACATGTTCCAACAATAACACCCACAAAAATACACACTGAATAATACTAACGAGATACAGGATAAAAGAAGAAACCACACTGTACGCCAATGACGTGTTTACAAACAAAGTAATGGGAAATTAAGAACACAATTCATATCGTACGTGCAGATGGTGGTCTTTCTCGCACCCACATACATAACCAATGAAGGCTGAATTTCATGTGCCTCCTTTTGTCTGCTCCTAGGTTTGGTACCTTTATTTGGATGCGCAATGGATTTTACGTATTCCATATCGTATATTTCAGTGGATTGAGATCGGGTGATCGAGGTGCACAAGTTACTGGTCCACCTCTCCCTATCCAATGATTATGAAATACTTCATCTAAAATACCACGAACAGACGAATGTGGCAGGGCGCCATCTTGTAGAAGCCACATATTTGCTCTTGTTCTTACAGGAACATCGTCAAGCAAATCTGGAAGATCGGTCCGAAGAAATTCCAAGTAACCATCTCCATCTAATGTTCCATTAAAGAAGTAACGACCCAGTAGGTGATCTCCTATGATTCCGGCGCATACGTTAAGAGAACATCTCCGTTGATGTTTTGTTTCTTGATATGCATATGGATTCTCATCGGACCATCGATGAGTATTATGATAATTTGTAATACCATCTCTTGTAAAACCAGCCTTGTCAGTAAATAAAAAATATTAATAACTGCATTATCCTCATCATATTTTTCCACAATGCTATTACAGATACAATGGATCTTCTTGATAAAGTACTTGTACCTTTTGCACATGAAAAGATTGAAGAAGCTGCTCGTAGAGAACTTTCCAAACTAAGGAATGAGCAACACTCCTCCTGAGCAGCAATTCTTCTTGTACTTATAGCCGAACTTTCACTCTTTCTTCCCTTTCTGCAATTCTCGTGGTTCTTGGTCTTCCTGTGTCATAATAATTTTTTTCTACGTTCATGCAAAAAACAAAACTTTATTGAACTATATTTAGTGGTTCTTTATTGCACTAGTGCACAATAAGTAATAAATAAATAAAATAATTAAACATCGCGCTATACCTATGCGCATGGTCGATACCACAACCAATAAGATCGGTTGGATATGTAAACGTTGCCAACACAAACTCAACATCTCACCGTCTCACCTAAGGGATGGTTGAGTGCTGTTTATGAAACAAGTGGGAGTGTGAGTGTTAAGGGACCAAGTCGCCCTCAGCACTCAGCTTGAGGGTGAATACGGGCATTAGGGGACCAAGTGACCAAGAATCTCACAAGAAAGGTAAAATGGGCGGTAAAGAGCTTTTCTGTAATTCTTAGAGCTTTCTATCTTAGGAAACTTAAAAAAAGATCTCACGTACAAATTTAAGGGTTGGCAATGCTGCAAAGCGACGGAAGAGACGTGGCCACAGCACGTGCGTTTGACCAAAGTTTACATATTTATTCAGTAAACTTTGGTTTGACGCTGATCGATGTGGATATATTTTCAGGATCAAAACGACGCTTCCTTTCGCTTCGCGTTGCTTCTCCACAGTGGACGAGTAGATCAAAAGTGTTGACAAACATTAAATATTACATATTTGTTTTCATTTCTATGACAAATTTAAAAACAGATAAAAATAGTAGTTATTATGAACAATGAACGACAGGTATTAAAAATTTAAACAAATTTTGCGTTATATATAGGGCTAGCACAATACCAAGCCCATCCCTCAAGTTTTTCTGCGACTGATAGTGATGATCTAATGATGAATAATAAAAATAATTACCTGATATTGTTGTTGTGCAGTCATGTAATCTAAAGTTATAAAATCCATATGATCTGAATAAGGTAACAATTTAGCCCCAAATGTTTTACTCAACATCTGCATTAATCTGTCATGATCCGAATCGGTAAGAGCATAAAAATGCTGGAAATCTATTACAACCACCTAGAAATAAAATATGGTGTTCAACTTATTGTATGTAAGTAATAAGATAATATATGTATAAGGCGTTTCTAAAATTGAATAAAATAAAGTCTATTTGGCGGGCAAGATTTTCATTAGAATGTAAGTAATCAACAATATTCACCTTTGGAAATAAGTACTGCATTTTTAAAAATAATTATAAGAAACATGTTTATTATTTTCTTCGTTTAAAGTTACGTACAATAATATTTTTAGAAACGTATTAGCCGTAAATTGGTTAAATAATCCGTGTATAAAATTTAACGTATTTTATGAATTTAGGTTCAGAATTAAATAAAATACCAATTATTTACTTGTACTTGAAAAAATAAGAAATAGTTGTTTTGGTATCATTGCTAATTGCATGTTGGTCTCTATCCAAAGTGATGTTGAGCTGTTAGAAAGTGTAATGGGTGATATTTTCTACAAAAATTGACATGTGTGTCTTTTCATTAGTATTATTTGGGTATATCATTTTTAATTTTTGGTTTAGTTAATTATTAAATATTAACTACACATTCCACAAAAAAGTAGTCTATCTGGCGGACTAACCTTATATACAGTGTGATTTAACTTTTTTTACAATCTTTGGCCACATCATAAATAAGTGAAAATGCTTTAGCAACAGTACAACTTCCCCGTAAACATGTGCCAAATGCAGCTACTTTTACCGCGGTGTACAGTCAGTGCAAGTGTTCTGCAACACGAGAGTGACACAGGAAATTTGCAACTGAATTCTGTGTAAGATAAGTTCTGAATCACCCTGTATGTTGGCTGATCAGTGCTGGATGGTCGCAAGATATACACCTACACCAGAAAGAGGACAAAAACATAAAATACAGCCATTGCACAGATCTTTTGAATGTAATATACAAATAGATATAAAGAAAGAGAATGAATTGCATATGTTATTCACTTGAAGGATTTAAATCCATCAAACTTAAGATGAATGGGTTAAGTGAACCCCGGATTTGGATCTAGCGACCCCCAAAAAATAAATGTACGGTGGTCTGGTTTACCTGCATCCTTACCCTATCTTTCGGTTTAATCTTGGAGTGACTTTGAAGCGAAGTTTAATTGATGAAGTTAAATGAATCCCAGATACGGATTTAGTAAGTAAAAATACATACAGTATATAGGGTGACAACGCTATAACTTTTTTTATGCCTGCTGATTAAAATTTGAAATAGGGCGGATTTATACTAGATGGTGCCATGAATTCTTTGAGGTTATTTCGGATTTCATGACATTTCCGGTTTGATCGGA
This sequence comes from Monochamus saltuarius, assembly GCA_025584915.1. Classification (NCBI taxonomy): domain Eukaryota; kingdom Metazoa; phylum Arthropoda; class Insecta; order Coleoptera; family Cerambycidae; genus Monochamus; species Monochamus saltuarius. Next base: position 33,805,297 of record CM046727.1, read on the forward strand.
TGTGACGGTAAATTTATATTTTTAACCCTGTATTTTTTGACACTTTTGGAATCAGCGGATTATTTTACGTATGGTAGGACCAATTTTCTGACACATTTTCTGAATGTATTTTTTTTTTAATTTTTAAAAATAAAACCAGAAGGCGCGACTGGCAGAAATTGTTTTCTTTTTTGTTTGTAATTATGGGAAGAATTCTAGATTTTAATAGTTTTGTATATTTTTTTAGTTATTACCACTAACAATTTCGATTTATTGTATTTCCTTAAAAACTTATTTTTTTTCAAATGTAAAGAGGGTGGGCCCCTATTGATTTTTTAATAAAGGATTCTTTTTTGAATTTTGTGGTTCAACAATTTTTAAAATCCGTCAACACTAAAATTACTAGATATCTTTGCAATATCTTTAGACCTCATAAAGATATAGTCTCTTTGCCTCCCTTGGGAGAAAGGGTTGCCTACATCGTCTAAAATGAACACATTTTCCTGGAGCGATAATGACAGGTTTGCTCTAAAACTATTGGTTAAGTTTTTTTATGGCAATATTTGAAAGATGGCAGATATGTCTCTGATCCATAAAATGAAATCAATCCCTAGATTAGATCAAACGTCATTGTGTATAGAATTAATTAAAAGCTTTTTTATTAAAATTATGTAACCCTAGACTCAAGAAAGGATATTACAGAAAAAAGTGCCTAATGCGTCGTCATCAAACTTACCTCTTGAGGATGAGATTCTAAAAATTTTACCATATCATTCAAAACTGTTTGAACATTGTCGGAATATAAGCCGTGTACAAAATAAAAGTCTTCAGTGCCTTCTTTGGTAGCAACTCTAAGATCGAAATATCTTATGCCAGCCATCAACTGCTCAGTTGCATTATATGCTTGAGTTCGGGACCAGTTGGCCATAAAATATGTAATGATTGGGCCAAGAGATTTTAAATTTTGTAGTATTTCATTTGCATCGGGTGAAATTTCGGAGCTCGCAGAAAGACTTGCTGTAAAACTGTCATGGGAACCTGTAATAATTAGTAATATTTTTTTATCGGTATTAATTAGAGTTCGGCTTACTTGGAAAGATAACAGATTCGGATTTTATGCGCTGAATAGAAATGGAAAGTGGTCTATTTAAAACGGAATAAAAACTAGAAAATCAAGATTTTTTAATGAACCAATTGAAAACTGTTTTCCGTAGCTGCAATTTTATGCGAATAATTTTGTTTTTTTCCTTCATTGCATTCTTATGTTTGGTTCAAATTTTGCTACCAATATTTTTTCTGTTGTAACTGCAATATTTATTTACAGTTTTCACTATCGATCAAATATTTATATCGAATTCTAAAAATCTCAATGTTAAAAATAATAAAGTTCATTTAGAGATTTTAATTCTAAGTATTCGAGATAGCGATTTTAACGAATGTTTTAATGCTTTTTATATACTACGTTCTTATTTAATTTTAATAAGTCTTTTAATATGACAAAATTTAGATAAAGATTAGGTGAAGGACACTCTTGGGTGAATGATGCACTTCTATGTACATGAGTAGGGTTGCCATAATTCCTCCAACTCATACGGGAATTTTATAACTTAAAAATTGTTGAAAATAAAAACAATTTTTTTTTAATAAAAAAAAAATCTAATTGAAATCATAATGAAACATATAGATATGTGACTGAAGAGTAAACTTGTAAACCTAGCTGGCAAATATCTTTTTTAGATTTTGAAATATGAAAAAAAATTTTTTTATTACAACTTCGTCATTTATCTTTTAATTTAGAATTTGTGCAAACATTTTTAGGGCCACTTATTGTTGTTTACTCAATGTCTAAAAAACGCTCATCAACTTCATTTTTTCTTGTCAAAAAAGAGATTTTTTTATGATATAGCATAGTCATGTTAATTTTACATCTTGATATAAGAAACTGAAATTTTGACTTAATTTGTACGGACCATGTATAAACTGTAATATATGGTCTGGGTTGTCAAACAGTTGGGTTTGTATTACATAGAATGTCATTATTAATAATTGTTTTACCAAGAAAAAAACACACCTTTTTCCTAATTTAAACAACTCTGTATCTCGCAAAATAACAGATTTCTCATGTTGAGAAAGATAAGTGTGGACAGGGTGTATACAGGGTGTCATTAATAATGGCACATAGCTTAAAGGCAGATTGTTAACATCAAAAATAAAGCAATTGAACCCAACATGCCTTATTCAGTTGTTGCTCCTATTCATTCTACAGGGTGTTAAAGTTGAAAAAATGTTTTCGATTTTTTTTGCTACATTTTAAGAACGTATTGTTTTGAAAATTTGTAGCCTTATGTTTTTTAAGGTGGCAATTACGAAATATGCAAACAGTGTTGAGGTCAGGACTAGAGGGCGCTAGGTATACCGTAAAACCGTCGATGTCAAAATATGTCTTACTTTTTGTATTTTACACTTTTGAATTTTTTAATATAATAAGAAACTATTGAACTACCTTCAGTTCTAAATAGAAACGGTATACCTGTTACAGATCGATAAACTTAACTGTTTTCGAGAAACAGACGATTTAAGTTTTTGAGATTCGGTGGGAATTAAAAAATTATTTTTTCCAAGTAGTAGGCGGGGAAATAATAAGCTGTCAGTACAATACCATATTAGTTCTTTTCCAACACGGTACCTGACTAGTTTGAAACCTGTCCGAAGCCGTCAGCCAGTTTAATATTAGATACAACTCCGCTACAGTAAGTCGGTGAACGATTTGACTATCCACTTCGGACAGGTTTCCTACCAGTTAGGTGCCGTGTTGGAAACGAGTTATTGTTTCTGTCAATGCCACTCAATTCATAGATTAGGCAGTAATGTTTTTTTATTGTTATTTTTTATATTTAAAATGCCCCGTCATAATAATTTTTCGAACATTGAAATGAGAAACATGATATGTGTATATGCCCAAGAAAATTTTTGTGGTCGCCGCCCAGCAGCGATATACTTGGAATTATATCGAGATAACAGACAACCGGATCATAGACTATTTAAGAGATTGTACGACAGATTAGGTGAAACAGGATTATTTCGCCGGAAAAGAGACGTTGGCAACAGCGGACCAAGAAGATGATGTTTTAGTGCGAATTGCCGAAAACCCACGTACAAGCACACGTCAAATTTCGGCGGCTACTGGCATCAGTCAGTCTTTCGTTAGCAGAATACTCCACAAAGAAAAATTGTATCCTTATCATTTTACTCTAGTTCAACATATAACGCCACAAAGACCCTCTAGCTAGGTTACGGTTTGCACAGTTTCTTCGCCAACAACAAAGTGATGACCCAACATTTTATAATAAACTATTATTTCCCCTAATTAATGAGGCTTTCCAGGTTTCCCTCATTCCTGCACTGAATAGTGGTTATGGCCTACCAACGTAAGTCGTTCCTGGGCGCAAATGCTTAATAATAATATGCCGCCCCCTCTCCCGCACAAGTCTCCGACTTCTGGGCTAATCCCTGTGATTAGAATGAGGGGTAGAGATATTATTATTATTATTTTTTTTTTCAGTAAACACCTTCCGACGCTCCGACACATTCGGAGATGTTCTGAAGAGTCAAGCAATGACCACTCTCCACTCCGTGGAGTCAGTAATCATTGCGCCCGTAAATCGTGTGTTCTGAGCAGACGTAGCGAACCAAGGACGATTGCCTTCTGCATTCTGCCGGCTAAGATCTCTGCCGAATTTCGACAAGCCGGTATGATCTTTAAGTCAGAAAGCAACGCATGTCTCATTCCACCCAAGACGCCTATAATTAGCACCACAATCTTAACAGAGTGGTCTGGATACAGCCTGCGGAGCTCGGAGAGAAGATCTCGATACTTCCTCCGTTTTTCCTCCTCTTTTTGGACGATGTTGTTCTCTGCGGGAGCCGAGAACTCAATCACAAACATCGTTCTAAGCTGGTGGTCGAGGAGGACTACATCAGGCTTATTGGCTTGAATTTGCCTGAGGGTGGGGAATGAATAGTTCTAATAAATTCGGCACTTCTCATTCCCCACAACGGATTCTATATCCCACGGGGCATAAGGCAGCACTGGCGTCTCGTCTCTCATACGAGTGTCGTAAATGATAATACAACACCCGTAAGGCTGAATCGTGTCTTTGGATATACGCTGTGGCCACATATACCGGACAGGCAGACAGGAGATGCATAAGCGTCTCCGGCGTCTGGCGGCAGGCCCTGCAGCTGGTATCAGGAACCTCGACGCCCAAGACACGACTACGATAGACGAGTGTGTTAATTACACCATCTTGGCAAGCAATTATGAATCCCTCGGTCTCAGAGTTCAGCCCCGCTGACCTCAAAAAAGCAAAGGTCAGCCTTTCAGATAAGCCAAGCCTAGAGGACGGTAGAAGAGACCATGCATTGGCTTATCCTTATGTAGCTGCAGAAGATGACGCGCTTCTGCAGCTTTAATTTGGGCTTTTAACTGAGCAGGATCCGACTCGGTGACAGAGTCTGGATTTTCCCGCTCAGTATCGAACACGAGACCAAGTTCATCGGCTGCTCTTCTCCCTGCGTTATATACAAACGCTCCTATCCCTGCTGCTTCATGGTCTTGGACCATGCAGAGAAGGTGATCCGAGCTCCTGATGACTTTACAGGCCTCCTCCAAAACCACTCTGCCCTGGAGATACTCCAAACTCAAGAGTCCACGGCCTCCCCGATTTCTTGGGAAGTATAACCGCGGAACGGACGATCTTGGATGCAAACTCCGATGGAGATGCATCATTTTGCGGGACCCTACATCGAGTAGCCTCAGCTCTTCTTGTGTCCATTTCACTACTCCAAAGGAGTAGAGAAGGATCGGAACGGCAAGCATATTTGTGGCACTCACCTTGTTCTCCCTGAGCTGGGCGTCCTCTCCGTATGCACCGCATCGTCCTCTCTTGAGATGAACCAGTGCACATTTGTCCAGCCCGAACTCCATTCCAACAGCCTGCGTGTACTCCTGTACCACTCTGAGGGACTGATTTAAATCCCTCTCTCCGGAGGGATATTATTTATTATTATTATTATTATCATTGTCATTGTCATGGTCATGGTCATGGTCATGGTCATGGTCATGGTCAGTGTCAGTGTCATTTGTCATTGTCATTGTCTTTGTCGTTATCGTTATCCTTATCGTTATCGTTATCTTTATCTTTATCGTTATCATTACCCTTATCATTATCATTATCATTATCATTATCATTATCATTATCATTATCATTATCATTATCATTATCATTATCATTATTATTATCATTATCATTATCATTATCATTATCTTTATCTTTATCGTTATCATTACCCTTATCATTATCATTATCATTATCATTATCATTATCATTATCATTATCATTATCATTATCATTATCATTATCATTATTATTATTATTTACGGACGAGGCCACATCTACCCGACGAGGTATTTTTAATTGGAGAAATAGTCATTCTTGGGAACTAGAAAATCCTCATCTGCCAAGAGAAGTCATTTTCAGCAAGACTTCTCTATCAATATTTGGTGTAGAATTCTCTCTGATAATATTGTGGGGCCGTTCGTACTACCACGTCCACTTAACCGAGAAAATTATTAAAATTTTCTAATTAATGACTTGCCACTGCTTCTTGAAGTTATTCCCATAAATTTCCGGCAGAACTTCTATTACCCCCGATGCGTAATATAATGTTTGAAAACAAATTTTGCGCACCGTTAGATTGGACGCGGCAACGAAGTTCCTTGGCCTGCACGTAGCCCTGATTTAAATCCGCTGGATTTTTACTTTAGGAGCTATATGAAATCTTTAGTTTGCAAATACATTATTAATAGTCAAAAATAACTGTGGGAAAAGATTCAAGAATCGGTTAATATTATTAAGCAACATATAACTTTATTCAACGTCAGACAAAATTTAAATAAGAGGCTAAGAGGGTGGTCACTTTGAGAATCTTTTATGGTTAATAATTTGTTAAGATATACATAATAAAATTTTCAATTGTTGTCGTGTTCGTCATATTGTTAATTCAGTTTTGATATCTTAAGCTTCCGTAATTTTCTAATTTAAATTCCGCCGAATCTCAAAACTTAGATTGTCTGTTTCCGAAAACGGTTGAGTTTATCGATTTGTAATAGATATACCTTTTCTATTTAGACTTGAAGATAGTTCAATAGTTTCTTATTAAAAAATTCGAAAGTGTAAAATACAAAAAGTTAGATATATTTTTACATCGACAGTACAGTATAACTAGTGCCCCCTAGTCGTGACGTCAACACTGTTTACGTATTCGTAATTGCCACCTAAAAAAAAATTAATAACTACAAATTTTCAATAATATAGCAAAAACATATTTTCAACGTTAATACCCTGTAGAATTAGAAGAAACAACAACTGAATAAGGCATATTGGGCACAATCGCTTTATTTTGACGTTAGAAAGGTGCCCTATATACCATTATTAATGACTCACCCTGTATAAATTAATTAATTATTGCATAATTTGACTACCTACATAAAGGCTTGTAACAACAATTTAATTACTAGTAAAATAATGTTCAAGCAAAAAATTACTTTCTTTATAAGCAGGTTGGTCACTATATCAATAAAATAGTGTAAGGATATACTAAACCAAAGAAAAGGTAAATAAAAAATTCATGGTTTTTGAGTTATAGGCCTTAAAAGTTGTCAAAAGTAACACTAATTTAATTAACAACTTCGTAGCTGTTTACCGATCGCACTAAAATTTTGAATATTTATTTGGACTATCATGGCGCATTGTTTCATAAAGCATAAAAATGCATGCCAACTATGCACTGCAGAGAAGTTACAAGTACGTCACTGAACTCTACGTAATAAGTCTATCAGAGAATTTTCACAATTCCAATATTTCAGTCAATCACTGAGATACGAAGAATCCCTTAAAATCAGTTTTATTTTAATTTGCTCTGTATCTCAAAAACGAAGAAATTTAGGAAAATTCTGATTACGGCATCTTCAGTTTCTCGAAAAAGTAGCCTAGTGTTGTGAAAACCGCATCCCTCTATTGCCTGTAGCTTCCGATATACCATGCAATTACAGCGAAACTGGGATACCTTGTAAAGGCTTGTACATAATCTGCTTTATCTCAAAGTATAATATACCTTTAGGAATATTTAGAATGCAAATATTGTACTTATGGCGCTTCTTTCGAGTTTAAAGCTGCATTTGAGATTGCAGATCACAATATTTTGTTTGTAAAATTGGAAAAGGCTGGAATTAGAGGCATTGCCTTGAATCGTATGACATATTTACAGGGTAAACTTCAATATGTTTATCTTAGTACCTAATGGCACTCAGTCTATTTTTTTATTGAATAACTGTGGGGTATCACAGAGTAGTTTATTGGGTTCAATATTATTTATTATTATGAATAATGATCTGCCTAATAACGGTGATGATTTCATATTTGAAATTAATAACAATTATTTTATTACTCTCATTATGCAATCTTTTGCATAATATGACAGAATAGACCGTAAAAATAAATTAAATTTAAATTGTAGTAAATCGCATGTTGCGAAATATCTTACAAAAAATACTGTTTCAGAGTCTAGCACACTGATTAATTCAGGGAAATCAATGCCTGTTTGTAGATGATAGTAAATTTCTTTGGCTGGAATGGTGGCCAGATGAAAACGAAACGGAGCTATTTTCAGGAACTGCGTCAAGATCATAGAAATCATAAAATATATAGAACGCCAAAAGAGGTATCGAAAATAGTCAACCTATGGAGAAAACGCGAGTCTGATAATATTGCAGTAAATTAGCTTCCATTCGTTGGCCACACTAGCGGGGTAGCTTCACACTAATAGGCGGAAATTTCAAAATATGAAAATTTTACATCCAATTAGTGATTTCTATGGTCCAATTACAAACAATCGTTTTGGATTTAATTGTATGCTGGGATTAATGTACAGTGTAACCAACTGCTCACATTAAGTTTTCCCTAGATGGCTGCTTTCTAAGCCCCTCCATAGTCTGACTATTTTGAGTGCCTAATGTAAAGACTTCTGGCGTTCTATATATTTTATGATTTCTATGGTCAAGATTGTAGAAAAACGCTCAGACCCATCGATTTTATTTTTGCTGATATTTTTGACTCCACCACTTTCACCCCCAAGCAAGGGTAAACATCACCCCAAAATATTGAAATGGCATTGGGGGTTGAGTAATATTTGTTTTGAAAGCTTTTACAATTCTCTTTACAACAGACTTTAAATTTTATAATTCCGGACAATACTTAATAAGAATTTCTATTTTAAAGTTGAAACTTATGTACAAACAATTAGTAACGGTAAAAATGTCACTCATTTGAGTTAAGTACGCCAATGGTATAAATTTAGTATTTTTTGCGTTATATTGGTTTTTTGCGATTTGTTAAGACTTTCGTAAAAAAACACAATTGTAAAAAACAGAAATGAATACTATACACACACAACGAAGCGTTGGTTGGTAGCTTATTTAATTGTATTTTTGAAAATTAAACACTATGGTTTATTCCATTGCGGAAAGGGTAGATATCATTTCGCTTTACTTTATGAACAATAAATGTGAGAATAGAACAGCTCAGCTATTTAATGAACAACATCAAGATCGACATGTCAGGAGGAAGTATGTTCTAGAGTTACTAAAAAAATTTTCAAGAGACAGGGAACGTACATTACCTACATTAAGTACGATCAATCGAACTAGCATACAAACCATTTTGAAAAAGAATAAATTCCATCCATACAAAATACATTTAGTTCAGGAACTTAATGAGGTTGATTATGATCGTCGTTTGCAATTTTGCGAAATAATGAGCGAGCAGGGAACGATTCACAGTTCCTTTTTAACATCTGTTTTTCTAATGAATGCAGTTTTTTCTTGAACAGGACGGTAAATCGTCACAATTGCCGCTATTGGTCAGATTCAAACCCAAGAGTTTTTCACGAGGTGCATACACAGCAACCGGAAAAATTAAATGTATGGGCTGGAATTTTCGGTGACCGGCTGGTGGGTCCTTTTTTTCTACCTGGTAATTTGACTGGCCAAATATATTTGCAATTAGTGGAATACACTATTGACCCTGACTTGACTGATATTATTGAAAATGTTCCAGAGTATGATAAGATCATTTGATTTTTCAACAGGATGGTGCTCCTCTGCATTATGCGTTAATTGTCTGTCAGTATTTGGACCAACGTTTTCCACGGAATTGGATTGGGAGAAGAGGCAGCATTGAGTGGCCTCCACGATCACCGTATTTATCGGCCCTTGATTTTTTTGTAGGGGTACCTAAAAAGCAAAATCTATAAAACACAGCCAGCGTTGCTGCAAGATTTGTGTCAGAGTCATCGACGAACGCCGTCGAAACACTACGGAAATGCTTCAGAATGTGCGCGAAAGTTTCGAACAAAATCTTTATTCTTGTATGGAAGCGGGCGGTCATCAGTTTGAACATTTAATCAACTAAGTATTAAGTAAGCACTAAACATAATTTAAATTTTAAACGTATTGGGCGAAATTATAAAATTTAAAGTCTGTTGTAAAGAGAATTGTAAGAGCCTTCAAAATAAATATTACTCAACCCCCGATGCCATTTAAATATTTTGGGGTGATGCTTACCCTTGCTTGGGGGTGAAAGTGGCGGAGTCAAAAATACTAGTAAAGAATGTCCCCCTTTAATCTAAAATCGACGGGTCTAAGCGTTTTTCTACAATCTTGACGCAGTTCCTGAAAATGGCTCTGTTTCGTTTTCATTGGGCCGCCCTGTATATGAGTAGCCCGAAAATTCATTTAATTAATCAAAATTGAATAAAAAAATTGTATATTTACGAACATGGGTGGCAAAACAATCATGTTTTTAGATGGAATAACGCAGTCATTTTGGGAAACGAAAATAGATAGATAATTCAGTAATGAGAGAACTAAACAATCCGCGTTTACTCTGCGAGTTAGTAATAGTTGTGTTTCAAATCATTAATTTTGATAATTATTAGTTGGATATTTGCAGCAACAACGTAATTCTACTTAACTACGCAGAGTATAACTCGCGTCAAGAATTCAGACGTCTTACGTCACGGCTGACGTTACACATTTGTTTATTTATTGTCAACGTAATTTTCGATATTCGGTCGCGTTAAAAACAATCATTTTCTGCAATTTAGTGCAATATGTAATGCAGACTTTTAGTGTAGTATATAGTTTTATTACTATCACTTGCAGTTTCTTAAATATTTTGATCAAAATATAATTAATTATTCATTTGTTCGTATGACGTAAGTCGTCTGAATGCTTGTCGCGAGATAAACATTGTATGATATTTTAATCTTAGGTAACTACATAAGCAATTTAAAAAGCTATCACCATTACTGCTCTCTTATCAGATTTAAATTCCATTCCATATTGATTTACAAGTTTAGTCTTATATCTGAAATTTAAAACATTTAATTTTTTTCTATTTAGCACACATTGAAATTAAGTGCTCGTTAAAAAGATAACAATTAAATCTTATAATATCGTAGCCGGTTTATCATTATTAAGTGAACAATGCAAATTTTATCACTTATTAATTCTGAAGGCAAAATTCGATAAATTAATACTTTATCAGTTTAGAATATTTTAATCTTACCGATTTGAAATCTAGTTTATTGTTTACTAATTTACTAATTATACTTATCAATAAAGCATATTTCATTATTAAACAATGTACATTTTCTAAATGTGTTTATTTGGAGTAGTATGTAGTTACATGCTGACGTACCACATAAAAGATAATGATTTTCAAATAGACAGATGTATCTAAAATAGTACCCAGAAGTCGAAGGCAAATTATCCAATTTACCTTAGTACCAAAGTTGATAGTGTCCCAAGTACATGATGTCAGTCACAATTTTCTATCATTCTTTTTTTCATATACACACAACGTCAAAAGTCTTGAACTCTCCTTCAATTTTGTTCAAGAAATCTTTTTGCCAGAAAAAACAAATAGAATATGTTCGATAAACTGAGTACTTAGAAAATTAAAAACCAGCAAATGTGTGACATTTTTGACAAAAATTATTAAATCAAAAAGAAGTAACAAAGCAAGTTCTCTACTTGACTAATAGTCGGTATGACCTCCACCACGTTCCAATAGCATATTGACACGTCCGTGCATTGAGATAAGTCGTTAACGATCTCTTGCGGAATATTGTTCCATTCCTCTTCTGCCGCCACAACTAACTCATCTGCAGTCTGAGATGGAGGAATATGATTATGAATGGCTCTAGCAACGAAATCCCATATGTTTTTAATAGGATTCATGTCATGAGAGTTGGCTGGTCAATCTAATCTATTGATATGTCCTGCTTCGTCTGTCTCCCTTCTTGTGCAATGTCGTCCATAAACACACAATTTTCACCTAATTCATTACGTAGGGGGTAGATAATGGACGTAATAAGTTGTTCGATGTAAATTTGACTGGTCATATTCAGTGGTATGCAAATTAATGGGGTGCGGCGGTTGAACATTATTCCACCCCAAAACATTACGGTACCCCGTTCATACGGAGCAATTTCATGGGGGAAATCAAATCGCTGTTATCAACCTGGTTCTCTCCAGTCTTTGTCGATTGTCATAAGTAACCAGCCCAATTCTGGTTTCGTCTGTAAATAAGACTCACCGTCACTGGCGTAAAAGCCAACCCCTATGCTCTCGCGCCCACTGGAGATGGGCAGCACGATGCCTTGGAAGTAGAGTAGAGACGCGTAATTGTCTTCTAGCACGTAAACTTGAGTTATCGACTCGTCTTCGAATAGTAGGTGTCGATATAACACGGCGAAACGTACCTTGAAAGTGGTGTCTACGGGCATATTGCACCAAATACCGATCCTCCCTTTCATTAAATACTCGAGGACGTCCACTACGTGGTCTGTTTTTCACTATATCAAATTCTTCATATCAGTGTACCATTCGTACAACAGATGATCTAGAAATGCCCAACATGTTCGATATCTGATGATTAGAATATCCCGCATCATGTAAAGCAGTCATTCTTGCTCGGGTAAACGCAGAAATTTCACGTCCTGGCATTATAATGTACAAAATTCAAAGGAACACTTGGCTGAATACGCTGCCAAACAGATCAGATTTGTAAAAACATTGGTAATTAAGTAAAGGTTCATGGTCTGCAATTTTTTATTGTCATTTTTGTTCCCTAAGTATATGTACTTTTTTACCACATTTATGCCCGTTTGCACCGACATTTTACTAAAAATAACTTAATAAAGTTGTTCTTAAAGTTAAGTTATGCTTATTTTTTTAGAGTATTGCACCGACGTATTATAAACCATACTTAGCAAAGTACGTCTTTGTATTGGCAACAATGCACAAATCTAGTAACTTTCATTAATTTATGTTACGTATTTTAGTTCTTTTTGTTTTTGTTCAGTTTGTTACATAGAAATAAGGTTAGATTTCGGTATAATGTCATATCTGTGGTGTTTATTTTTGTTGTTGTCATTTGTAATATGGGTATGGTTGAGGTTGATGTTGTCAAGACTAGTTAATATCAGAGAAAAACTAAAAATAATAATAATTTATTTTATTTTCTCTGTGGTTAGTATTAGTGGCTAAAATCATCTTCATTCAATTCATCCATTGTATAGAAATGATGAGGTCTCGTATAATTTAATTTGAGAAATGCAAAATCTATAATTACCAAAATTTCCAAATCAGCAAATATATCATTCAATCTAATATCCATTATACTTATTTTACTACTTTAATACTACACTCATTAACATTGACCACTATCCGCATTTTATAAATTTTTATGCTTGTTTTGCGCACATTCCAACTCTGCTTGAATTAAACAATTTCATAAGTCGCTGTCACAAAGTATAAACTAGATAGAGGGGTATCTTGATTACTATAACATATGAAAATTGTTTAGGGACAAGTCCATCCACTGCAAGCGCTGCTGTAGTACTTTAAGTAAATGTAGTGAATATTTATTGGTTACTTACTGAGGTTCAACTTACTTGTAGCTTAGCAACGTTTTAATTATGAAATTATGAATTTGCTGTGACTGTTTTTGGTTTTGACAAGTCTATTTATTTAAGATATTAACTTATTACATATCATTCTATGGGATTTATTACTGAAATGAATTCTGAAGAACATTAGAGGAACCAAGAAAATGAAGATTATTGTAAATATTTGTATTAAAAATAAGGTGATACTATACTATAAGTACCAATATTGTGTACCATATTATGTAAGTTCTTGTTTAAAAATAAATAATTTATTAAATATTTTATAATTATTGTTAGGTAGGTACCTACGTATAGTATGTACAAAACAAACATCTTACTGATAATGTATATTATTCCATTAAATGAGATATCCTTAAATGAAGAGCTAAAATATAAAAAAATAGTTTACGGTCCATCCACCAGGAGCGCTGAAACTTTTATACAAACTCGATCCTAGAGATTCAACTCTATCTAGTTTATACTTTGTGGTCACTGTCAAACATAGGCTTAAATTTAAGCATCTGTTTTCATACATAAGAAGATCTTAACGTATGGTGCAATAGGAAAAGCTTACTTAAGCGTATCTTATTTTTAAGTAATGCTTATTAACTTCGGTGCAAACGGGCATAAGAAAAACCACTAGGTTTAATCGAATCATTTTATATACAGGGGGTCCAATACTTTTGACGTTCTGTGTACTATATACAGTTATTGAAGCAAATAACTTTGACATTCATACAGGGCGTCCCGAAACTAATGGGACCCAGCTTAAACATAGCTTCCTATGATTAAATAGAATCGATTTAGACAAACTTAGCTTAGTCCAAAAGTGTCTCGATTAGAAGTTACAGGGCTTCAAAAAAAAATTGTTTTCTTGTTATGGGCATAATTAAGAAACGAAACGTCTAATCATGTTGAAATTTGATACAGTTGTGTTTTGGATAAGTACAAGCATTGTGAAGGAGTAAGTAGTGACGCATATCGTAGAGGGCGCTCTTGGCAGTTTTCTTATAACTAAATTTTATCGTATCTTTTTTGTTAGTCCTATTCTCATACGCTTGACTGAAAATTATGATAGAGAAATTAATTTTGCGTAGAAAAGCTATACCTGTTCCATGTTGATACAATGCACCGTTTTCGGTAAAAACGCGTTTGAAAATTTTCTCACATTTACCAAAAAATGCTTGAAATAAATTTTACTAAAAAACAAGGCTACTTAGTACTTACAAATTAATTTTAACGTTGTCAAAGTGTCCTCCATCGACATGAATGCATTTTTGAATGCGTTTTTTCAGATTTTGGTGTACTCGAAAGAACTCTGCATTATTTCGTATTTCATTTGCCGCTGCTCTAATTTTAGTTAATAATTATAAGTTAATAATAGGATCGGTCAGTGGTTGCGCGGTTTAAGGCGTCAGTACTTGAATCGAGGTGACTAGATCGGAGTTGGTTCGCGCCCAGCTGCCGGTAGACCGTATACTCGTATAAGCTATATTCGTGGAGAGGATTGGCACCCTCTCTGCGGGTATGGTAGGGTGGAATAATGTTAGCTTGGGTCAATGTGAGAGATTGATACCGGTTGATATTTGACTACCCCCCTAATTAATGAGGTTTTTCAGGTTTCCCTCATTCCTGCACTGAATAGTGGTTAGAGCCTACCAACGTAAGTCGTTCCTGGGCGCAAATGCGGCCTGCTTAATAATAATATGCCGCCCCCTCTCCCGCACAAGTCTCCGACTTCTGGGCTAATCCCTGTGATTAGAATGAGGGGTAGAGATATTATTATTATAATTCTTCTCGAGGACGGCACTGACACGCCGGTACACAATGTCCTTCATGTAACCCCAAAGGAAAAAATCTAAAGGGTCTAGGTCGGCGCTTCGCGGTGGCCATAGATGATCACTTCCACATCCAATCCATCGTTCCGGGAAGCAATTATTTAAATGGTTTCGCACATTCCGCTCATAATGTGCGGGAGCGCCATCGTGCATAAACCATAAAAGTATCCGCAAGTTTAAAGGAATGTCTTCCAATAAGGCAGAAGATTTTCTAAAAAATTTAAATAGGACATAGCATTTAAACGAGTGGAAGGTTCATACAGCCCCAACAAATGATCGCCAATAATACCACACCAGATGTTAACAGAAAATTCGTATTGAAAATGTACAGTCTTGGCTATATGAGGGTTTTCGTCGCACCATAAGTGCGCGTTCCTTGTGTCATGCATACCTCGTCGCCTGAACGTTGCTTCCTCCGTGAAGAGCACTTGTCTTTAAAATATGTTGTCGTTATTGTGTTTATTCCATAACCACTGACAGAAATTTAATCTTACAAGAAAATCATGCCGTAGCAAATCCTGCACTCTTGTAAGATGGTATGGACAAAGTTGTTGAGTCCGTAGAATTTTATGTACCCGGGTATGTAGTTGCCGATAACTACCGCACACTTATTTCCGGATTTTCCTCTACCCTTTCTAAAACATCTTCCTCCTCTTCGATGGCTCCTGCAGGTGGTCGCCCTCCAGTGTGCTTTACACGAAAATTTCCATTTTCTCTTAATCGTTGGAACAATATTTGAAACAGTTTTCTATTAGGCTGACGACGATTATGGTACAATTCACTGTACCTTCTTGCTGCAGCTCCTCCATTAAACTGATTTTGACAATAAACAGCGATCATATCTGCCATTTCTGAGTTGGAAAACTGATTATGTCGAGGCATATTTTCAAAATTTGACAAAATACAAATAATATTAATAATATGAAATTAATTACACATTACATTTAGACACTTTAGGCAACTACACAACGATAATTAACTCAGTACAACAATTAATGCTAACCTGACAGGCTTTTGATCATATTTTATTTAATTTAAGCGTATTAACGTCAATTTGACAAGTGATAACTTGATCGAATTAGAAAATTTATTTCTAAGTATTTCAATGTGCAGAAATTAACACTTTTTTACCGAAAACGGTGCATTGTATCAACACGGAACAGGTATAACCTTTCTGCGCAAAATTAATTTCTCTATCATAATTTTCAGTCAAACGTATCAGAATAGGACCAACAAAAAAAAAATACATTAAAAATGAGTTACAAAAAAACTACCAAGGGCGCCCTCTACGATATGCGGCACTACTTACTCCTTCGCAATATTTGTACTTATCTAAAACATAACAATACCAAATTTCAAGATGATTGGACGTTTCGTTTCTTAATTATGCCCTTAGCAAAAAATCAATTTTTTTCTTTTGAAGACTTCTAAACGAGGCACTTTTGGACTAAGCTAAGTTTGTCTAAATCGGTATATCTCGAACACAACATCATTCTTTATTAAAGGCCATGGTATGCTGTAGTATGACCGTCCACAGATACTGCAGTGTGGTAGTATTTTTTGCAGTTTTTACCAGCAACTTGTTACAATTCCAATAGGTTTTTTTTTATTGACAAATCAGATTTAAACAGAAATTCATAAACTTTCTTTGGATCTAGAATCAGATGAAGATAATTCTGACAATGAATATGAGAATGATATAGCAACCTGTTTATTGTTTATGAAAACAAACATGGATTGGGTCATTTGACGGAGAGGAAAATATCTGGAGAGATCCATACATGGATTTCAACATTGAGTGAGGAACATTTTAAATAGTACACATAATAGTACTTTGTCAAAATTCTATTTAATTATTTAATTCAAATTCTGATTTCAATTTTAAATTTTTTATCTTTCAGCTAAGGGTCGCCAATAATGAAACCAGATTATTGATCAATTAGAAATATATCCTCCACTCATGACATACATGTTCTAGAAAACTGCATTCCTTCAAAAATAGGCATTTTAGTTTTCAAGAGAAATTTGGCAGGTGAACTTTTTTCTCGAGAATTAATTCTCCTGTTTTCAAAAATCAAGCCTCTCTGGCCGTACGGATAGGCTGCTAGTAAGCGGAGGCTCATAGTGGTTAGTGTTTGGTATCAATATATTTGAAGCCTTATCCTCAAGATCAGAAGAGATAAAAATTAGGCACCCTGGTTTTGACATAAGTCAGCACGGTGTAGCCACAGGTATCCATTATTACCCCAATAGTATTTTCGATTTAATTTTTATGAATTAATTTATTTATCACATAAGAATTTTTCACAGTAGAAAAACATATGGCTTACTGAAATATGGCTGACTAGTAATAAGTTTAAAGTTAATGCCAATAAGACTCACCAGAAATTGTGTATACCCACAAATCAAGCAAATAGAAAGAATGACTGCATAAAGCTGATGAAGGTATATGGTTTTAGATGAAGATCTGAACTGCAGGTCAGTTAAGTATTGCAGGAATTTTCTTTGAAGCACTATTTTTCAACTAGAAAGTTAAAGTTTATAGTTAGTTACCTACTATTCTTAAATTTCCTTAATTTTACCTCTTTTCATGTAGGTCATTCTACTAAAAATTTTATTCACAAAAATGCACAAATTTCCCAAATATGTAAATTCATCAAAATTCATTAATTTAAATTTTTCTATGCAGTTTATTATCCATATATTTCACCTTCTGTACATTCTTCGCTTTTCTTTGTATCCTGTTCAGCCCATTCCTTAAATTTGGCTGGGATAAAAGCAGTAAAGCTAGCACCAGAAATTGTTGATTATTTTGGAATTCTGCAAAAACTTTATTTTTATTTTTCTGCATCATTCCACAGATGAAATATATTAACAAGCATTGGAAAGCTTGACTTTGCTTTAAATACTCTAAGCACAACAAGATCGTGCGCACATTATGACGCTGTTAAGGCTTTAACAAATGGATATTGCGATATTTTAAAGACTTTGAGACATATTTATCTGGATGAAACGGAGAAACAAAACTACAGGATAGGCGCTAGAAATCTATTCAATAAATTGACTAAAATAGAATATACGATGTTACTATTGGAAGAAATTTTAGAACGCTTTAATAAGGTGCCTTCCAAATTTCAAGCTTCTGATATGAATTTACAAGATGGCTGTAACTTATTACTTTCATGAAGTTTATTCATCCAAGAAATAAGGAAAATTCAGAGAAAAAAGTCAATGAATTAGAAGCAAAAGCTCGACAACTCGGCGAAGATATTGTAACGAATTATACTGATAAAAAAAGAAGACTACTACGACTACTACTACTACTACTACTTCCCGATAGAGAAACTGAGGCAAATCTATTTTCTGGAAAAGAAAAATTGAAAGTAGAAATCGTAAATAGACCCTTAGATTTATTCATTAATGAACTTGATCGACGCATTAAGATATATCATAACATAGCTAAGTTTAAATTTTTATATGACATAGATTACATATCTAAGGAAAATGCAGACAGAGAAAGCCTGGACTTGGCACTAAAGTACTATAAAAACGATCTTGAATAGGAACTAATCAGTGAAGACATTCAATTTAAAGAGTATTTGAAAACTGATAAAAATGTTAGTTGCCCAAAAATGATGAACATAATATATAAAAGAAAAATTAGTAATGTGTTTCCCAATTTATATGTTTCTTTGAAGTTATTTTTAACACTACCCATCACAAGTTGTGAAGCTTAAAGACCCTCTTCAAAACTGGCTTTAATAAAGAATAAGTATCGTATTCTTATGACAGAAGAATGATTAAGCTGTGATAGGGCTATTCGACAACTTTGCGAAAAAAAAAATCGCAAGAAGAGTATTATCTAATATTTAAGTCTTCTTTGATATCTAAGTCTTGCTACAGACTATGAGTGTATTAGCGATTCGTGATATGCGAGGACTTCGCAAATAGTGTAGCGTGTAGTGTTGTTCGTTAAAAATCCATTCATAAAAGCCCTACATACAATGCACGAATAATTACTTATTAACAATGTATTACTTACGTATATGTTTTGTAAAATATTTTTAAAAGAAAAAGATGACAACACATTTTTCTTTTATAGTTAGAATGTGATTTTATTTTTTGTGATATGTATTTGTAGAATTTTGTTGTTGTTTTATGTTTATTACACCGACTTAATAAATAAATACTTATTCTTATACGAATTCTCTTTAATTTAACAGTTTTAGTTTACTACTCTAAAGATATTGTCTAAATTATCTCTAAATATATTTTCGCGGAAATGTTTACAATTTATAAATTTGAAATAAAGTGATACTAAAGTAACTATCTAACAATAATAATAATTTAAAAAATGGTAAAGGCCTCTCAGACGATTAAAGTGTATATGGGTGATTCAAAAGTAAGCTGCATCCTTTCAGGAGCATAATCCTTGCATAAAAATAAGACAAAAAGTTCCTATTAACATGGGTCCGAAAATGCTTCCTAAGGGAGCTACGACCCTTTGAATATGACACCTTATAGACGATTTTTTCTCTATAACTTTAAAATCCTTTACAATTAAATTTTGAAAATTGGTGTACTGTATAAACTTTTGATGCTAAATAAGCTACTAAATTCGAAATTTTAAAATTTTATTCAGTGGCGTCACATACCAGGGTGGTAAGGGTTAAAAGATCCCTATTTCTTTTACTCTTTAGGTTATTGCGATTTTATTCATAAATTATACAATTTTAGAGTTTTTTACGTAAAAAAGGTGCTCTTAGTTCAATTCGATAGAGCGTACCGTTTACGAGAAAATGGACGTTGAAATTTTTCTGATTTGCTTATGTTTATTGATGAAAATTAATCTGCATTACCATAGAAAAAAGAACACATTTTTTTACTAACATTTTATTTAACAATTTAGAGAAAGTGTTCAAAATTATTACCATTAGCTTCACGACAAGCTGCTAATCTCATTATTAGATTACGATGCACACGTGGTAGGATTCTTGGTTTGTTTTTTATTGTCTGAAATCCTTTCTCTATCCTTTGTCTGAGAACATCAATATTAGGTATTGGGCGGAAATAAACTAGCTGCTTTATGTGTCTCCATAAATAAAAATCAAGGGGGTTTAGGTCAGGAGACCGTGGTGGCCATGACACTGGATCCCCACGACCTATCCAACGATTTCGGTAGGCCTTATTTAAATGGTCCTTAGCGATAATGCTAAAATGTGGGGGAGCACCGTCGTGCATAAACCACATTTGTGCTCGCAATAGAAGTGGCAGATTATCTAACATTTGTGGTAATTCATTTTGTAAAAATTTGTGTAAATTTGTCCATTTAGTCGTTGCGGTAAAAATACGGGTCCTATTAAATGCCCATCGATAATTCCCGCCCACACATTTAAACTAAACTGCTGCTGATGTGCTCTCTGTACCGTAGCATGGGGATTCTCATCCGCCCATACGTGGTTGTTGTGGAAATTGAAAATTCCATTTCTTGTAAAGCCGGCCTCGTCGGTAAATACAATTTTCTTCTCGAAATTTTCAACAGCAACGCGTTGTTCTTCGAGCCAATTACAAAATTGTACACGTAGAGGAAAATCTCGCACTTCCAATGCCTGATTCCGTTGAACATGATAAGGGTAAAGTAACATTTCGTGCAAAATTCTCCATACAGTTGACTGAGAGGACCTTTCTTGATTTGCGATAATGCGGGTACTTAAAGATGGATCGTCTTCAATACGATCTAGCACTGGTTCTTCTAATGCTAGGTTCTTGCCACCCTTGGTCGCCCAACAACTTCCTGTCTTTGAAAAGTTCCTAAATTAGAATGTAAGTAGGTATTATACAACTTTTTACTAAATTTTTAGAATTTACCTGTTTCCCTTAAAGTACGATCTACTCTTGCGAAAACCGTACGGCATGGAACTCGTCGATTAGGAAATGCCTCTTCATACAACCGTCTTGCTTCCATACAATTACCAAAAGCCCTTCCAAACATAATGAGAATATCAGCTTGTTCTTGATAATTAAAAACCATTTTTGCTTTATAAACTTAGACAGACAAAGTACTTTAATTTGACTTTGACAAGGTAAATCTTATTTTACAATGACTATCAGTCATTTGAAAAAAAAAATTAATCGCCAAAAAAATTGTCTACAGTATTTAATTCTTTCTTTGGCACATAATAATAAAAAAGCAGTTTCTTTGGGAGGGATATACGATTTTAAATTAGGCGCTGAACTTCGTTTTGAATGCGTAGTAATTTTAATATGAATAAACGAATACCAGAAAATTTTCAACGTCCATTTTTTCGTAAACGGTACGCTCTATCGAATTGAACTAAGAGCACCTTTTACGTAAAAACTCTAAAATTTTATAATTTATGAATAAAATCGCAATAACCTAAAGAGTAAAAGAAATAGGATCTTTTAACCCTTACCACCCTCGTATGTGACGCCACTGAATAAAATTTTAAAATTTCGAATTTAGTATCTTATTTAGCATCAAAAGTTTGTACAGTACACCAATTTTCAAAATTTAATTGTAAAGGATTTTAAAGTTATAGAGAAAAAATCGTCTATAAGGTGTCATATTCAAAGGGTCGTAGCTCCTTAGGAAGCATTTTCGGACCCATGTTAATAGGAACTTTTGTCTTATTTTTATGCAACGATTATGCTCCTGAAAGGATGCAGCTTACTTTTGAATCACCCTGTATATATAAAGCTGTTTACAGGCCTTTTAGGCCCAGAGCTGTGTTATTCTCCTCCACTCCATTCTGTTCTTTGCCTTTCTTTTCCAATCCGTCACATGTTTCTCCCTTATATCTATTGCCACTGCCTCTCTCCATTGCTTCCTCGGTCTCCCTCTTTTTTTCATGTAGTTAGGTTTACTCTCTACTATTTTCTTAACTGCCTTTTCATCTTCCATACGTTCTAGATGCCCTAGCCACTACACTCTTCTGGCTTTTACAACTTCGTCTATTGTTGGTGCCTGCTACATTGCATATATTTTCTCATTATTTCTCCTTACATAGCCTTCCTCTGTCCTCTTACCCCCTAGAATTCTTCTTAAGATCTTCCTTTCCCACCTTAAAAGGTTTTCTCTTGACTTATTATTGAGAACCAGGTTTCGCTACCATACAGCGCTGTCGGTTTCAAAATTGTTTTATACATTCTAAATTTTATTCGTGTGGACAAATTTTTTGATATTATTAAGTGGTTAACTGCTGCCGAACTTCTGTTTGTTTTTATTATTCTCCTATTAATTTCTTGCTCCTCATCACAGTTAGGTGTTATTAGTGCCCCCAAATACACATATTCTTGAACTTCGTTAAAGTCCATTTCTCCATGCTGTATTCTCAATTTGAAATTGGTATCTTTTTTTGTTCTACTATTCTCAAAAGCTTACTGTTCTCTTGATTTATCTGCAATCCCACTTTACGTGCTTCCTCCACAAGTTTTCTCGTTACTTCTTCTAATTCCCTATTATCTCTAGCAATAATGGCCACGTCATCTGCATAACTTGCAATTTGGTGACTTTTAAACAATATGTGTCTTTCTCTGTTCAACTGACTATCTCTTATGACCTTTTCTAGTACTAAATTAAAAGGAAGCGTTGAGAGTGGGTCTACTTGTCTCAGTTCTGTGTCAATAGTAAAACCTTCCGAACATTCACCTTTTATTCGTATTAAAGTGTAAGGGCCCCAAAATTATAGATCCGCCCCTGATTACATACACGGAAAGAATGAAACTAAAGGATGATTAGGTATAGGTACTATTTATTATATGAATTATTTAACAATTCTACGTAGGAGAAGTATAAATTTTTAAATAATTTTGCAGTGTAATTTAAACAGTTCAAATCCATTTTGTTATTAAACAAGGTAACAATAAACTGTAATAAGCAAGATGTACACAAACTGTTTAATTTTTTTTAAAGATATGCAATATAGCAGAAACAGAATAGCAGACTTTTATCTTTGTTTATTTACTATTATAAGAAAGTACATATCAGATATGACATTTGATTAAATATATTAAATTAAGTATCACTTCTATGAAGGTGCGAAACAATATTCCATATTCATTATAATTAATAGACATAACCAACACATTTTAAGGTTCAACAGTATAAGCATATTTTACGACACATTCACAAGGAATTAAAGTGCGTTTTTTACAACCTATGTTTGCACTCTACAGATCAAAATCACTAATTTATTTCCTCAGAGATAAGTGTTACTTATAATCCTCTCAGGATTAAATTTACGTTTACATAAATAAACAAACATTTTATGTTGTAATTCAAGCAATCGTTCTAATTCGTCAGTTACTATTATAATGCATTGTAACATTGACTTTATAACGCTAGTTACAGTTATAAAGCCAGTGGTTATAATAACGACTAGAAAGATAATACTTGTTCATAGTTATACCATATTTGTTTACTCAATGCTTATATCTTTAAGTTATCACTTTGGTTTTAAAACGAAACAGGAAGTTTCACCTTCCAACCACCATTGGGCATTATCGCAAAATAAATCAAAAAGTGTGTAATGCAAGGACATACTTACACATTTTACATACCCGTATACAAAAAGTTGATTCTTATGGACAAAAAGTATGGCGTCATTAAGAAAAAACAAAATTGGTTGCTATAGCAACAAAATTACTGGCTCCGAAGCAAACTCTAGGTTTACAAAGGGTACAAAACTATTAATTAAAAAACTTTTTTCTGAACATTTTTGTATTCATTATTTAGAAGTTATAAACATTATTCCATACATATTGATTATCCTGTATCATATTATTTTTAAATTCATTCTTTAACCTATTAATATAAGGTAAATTTTTTCCAACGACAATAGTGTCAAGTAAAATAAAAAGAGAGAAATTTTATTCATTTTAAAGAGACACATGAACGATTATTGACAATACGTAACACCATCTGACTTTGATGAATTTTGTTTGAGAGTTTATGATAATCCGTGTTAATCAATGTAGGATTGGTCAATATGATGGATTGTAACCAGTCGGAAAAGCACAAAGCATTTAAATTTGTGTCAATGTTAAGAATGTAATTCAATATCATGTCATATAGATAATAACGTAAACAATACAAACAGCTGTATGATTTTAATTGCATTTGTAAACATTCCTTCATTTTTCAATAGAGGCAAATCTAATTAAAACGAAGCATCGCCTTAAGGCTTACGGTGAGCGCTCTATAAAACGATATAAAGTTTTCGCTCACTAACTCCTCAAGGGATAAAGATAAAAATATGCGGTTTTTTTTAATAGACTACAAATATTATTTTACATCGGCGCTGTGTTTTGAAATTTTGAAAAAGTGTAAAATTGATTTTTTAATGAATTTTGCTCTTTTCCGAAATTTCAAAACAGAGCGCCGATGTAAAATAATATTTGTAGTCTATTAAAAAACGCATATTTTTATCTTTATCCCTTGAGGAGTTAGTGAGCGAAAACTAAAAAAATATTTCTTAGCAATAAATGCTGCCACCTTGCGGTAGCCTTGATAAAAGAGACGATCACATTAGATTCTGAATGTCCAACACTGAGAGAAGTGATTCAGGCTAACGGTAAATGCTCTATCAAACGGGATATAGTTTTCGCTCAATAACTGCTCAACGGAAAATGATAAAACTATGCGATTCTCTCTAATAGACTAGAAATATTATTTTACATCAACGCTGTTTTTTAAAATTTTGAAATAATGTAAAATTATTTTTTTATTTAAAATTTTTCACTCGATGTAAAATAATATTTACGTATTCATTAAAATATAATTAATATTTTTAATAAATATTAAAAAAATGTGGAATGCAAACGGGTAGTTGAAATTTATGGAATATATAAAAATGTTATTAAAATATGGTTTTGTTTATCTAATTTTATTTTTGTCGCATAGTATTTTTTTACATGGCATCGATGGTTTGCTTCTCAGCAATTCAATAAATAATAATAATTATATCTACTATTTGTTGCATATCCAAACTTAGTAGAAATACACATAGAAAGAAAAAATGTGCCAAACGCATTTTATTCTACAAATGAAATTATCTCTTTATTTCATATTTTGTGATATAAGTTGAGCCCTATGTCACGTGAAAGTATTTATATTTTTATTATAAAAGGAACAAACAAAAAATTAAGCATCGCAATTAGTGGAACTATTTTGGATCCTACCGTTAAAAGTGATATTTTTTTGTTAGAAAGTGTTATGTGTCGTTCCAGATGGAGTAACACATTCTGGTCAACTATTTTATTGTCAATTATTTAATAAAACATCATTCTTGATTAAAAAAATGTTGCTTGTCTTGAGATATTACAAACTGTAGTCCTACTTATGATAAAATATGGTGTTCGAAAGTAAAAATGCTCAAATTTTTCATCTTTATTTTTTGTGAAAAATGTCAATCCACAGTTATCGCAAAACCGAAGAAAAATTAAAAACACTGTTTACAAGCATATACAAGGCATTTTCTTCATTTTTCTATTTTATGAATTTTTATAAATAATTAACTATCAGGAATTATGTTTTCCAACAATAAAAATATGTCTGAAATGGCTTATGTACCAAAATATCATTACCTACTTCTATTTTTCGAAAACTACAAAAGAGTTTAATAAAATAAATACCACAAAAAATATATTTTTTCAGTAAAAACATTTAACATTTTATTAATTAATTTCTATAGTATAGTTGATAAAATTGTAAATATAAATTAACTACTTGAGTATTTATGGGAAAAGTAGCATAACAATTAAAAATGGATTTTGTTTGTTCCTTTGAAACTACATGTTTAAGTAGTTGTACTTCGATAAAAATTAAGAACCGCTTACTTACATCGCCGTATTTCCCGCAGTGAAAATTGTGTTTTTAACTATTGAAATCTCGCAAATATAACATATACAACAAAGGTAACTTATTAATGTTGTGTTTATTCACAGTTACTGTTTAAATTTTACTCAAATAAAATAATAATTTTGAAAAGCGTCTGTAAGACACGCATTTGTAGCTATCCTAACTCCACATTTAACAATTATTTTCATACACTTAATTATAAATATTTAACAACTTTTATTATCAAGTAAATTTTTGTTATAAGAATATTTATATCTACAGATATATTTAAAATAAGTCGGTAAGTATTTTGGTAGATCTATGTATCTAAAATCTTAGACAGCTGTTTGTCTGTTTTACTTCGGTGTCTTTGAAAATACCCAGGTGTCATTCCTATTTTTTGCTAACACCTACATTATCCAGTTATTAAATATTTAAAATTATATGTCTTTAGAAGACATTCTTTCAAGAAAACGTCAATCTTAAGCCAGTGTTATATATTTATAATTAAGAGCAATGTACGCCACATATGTATTTTGGAAAGTTCAAATGTTAACAAAACAAAGGTATATGTTTTCAATATTTGATCTAATCTAATTGGTCTGTTTACACTTTAATTTCTCATATTTCTCAATAATCCATACATAGTCTTTATATTTTACATTTTGGACATGTTAATATCTTTTATGAATTTTCTATGACCTACGATAAGTTTTCTGTATTAAAAATACGAGCATAAAAACTAAAATTTAATCTTATTCAACATAAAAATTATGGAAAATATAGAGATGTTTCTGACTTTCCGAATGAATGCATTGTCCTATTCTGAAAACGTATATTGCACCGCAAGTATAAACTTAGCTTGCATACGAAACACGAGCATATGTAAAATTCAATTTCTTGAAAACCGTAACACGTAGCGAAGTAAACTTTTTTTTTAAAACTTTTTCATACTTTCGACTACATTTGTCTCGATATAACTATAGTTCTATTTTCAATAATTAATGTAGCTCTCCGCATAGTAAAGTTTTTAATGCACAAATTTGCTGGTATCGACTTTGGAACAATTTTGTTCGAAAAGGCTTTAAGTAATCAAAAATTCGTGTGTACCATTAGAAGCGCTGTAGTTTTTATATATGTTGTGAAAAATTATGATAATAACTTGAATCGTTGATTTACAAACGCAATATATATTTCGTAAAACATAATTGTCAAATAACGTCCGACGCACCGACAATTTGATTTTATAAAGTTAGACCCTACTGAAAAAAGTTGTAGAAGTCCATTTCAGATGCCCAAATTGTCCTTCTACAAGATGGTAAATGTTTAATTTAGTTATATCTTTATTTTAAAAAAACAGCATAATTGAGAACCGATTTTACTCCACTAATAGAGTTGTGATACCTTTATTTCAGTGTATCTTTCGTTTTGTCTCCATCCCAAATGAATTAGCCTCTAGGCAGCACATATTTCAGCGTTTTGTCACAACACGTCAACATAGTCTTGCTCTGCGCAGCGATATATCTGGTTTTAACAAAACTTGATCACGTGTTTTACCGTTAGCCTTAAGCCTTGTCCTCATGGACGTGAAATTCACGATAATTCGTGCGAATTTATTAATGGCGGGAAAAGCCTCAATTTTTAATGAATTTTAATGATGGAAATAGTGATAATATTCCTGTTTTGCGATATTTGCAAAAAGTTGATCCTTTCCCACCATTAATAATTTAAATCAACATCTGCGAAATTCGCGAGAATTTTTGCGAATTTCGTATCCATGAAGAAACGGCTTAATTCTCTGAATACAATTAAAAAGCTAAAACATTTCTTTTAATATGAAGTGTCAAGTTTCTTAAGTGTGTTGTATTTTCACCGTACAATGATCAAAATTGTGTTTTTTTTAGGTAGAGAAATATTGAAAAATAAAACATGTAGCACAAAAGTAATATCAAAAATAAAATTCTCGATGTTTTGTTTATTTATTGTTATCAAAACAAAATAGTAATAAAAGCGTTTGTAAGACACATTATTTTGCTATTCTAGCCCCATGTTTTAACAATTATTTTCACATACAATTTTCATCTACCGATAAATTTTTAAAAAATACGCATTTTTAAAAATTTCGTACCTAAAAGTTGGTCCGTTAGGCCGCTTTTTTTCTCGTTATTTATTCATTTTACTTTGGTATCTTTCAAAATTCGCATGAGATAACTATCCTGTTATTTAAAATAAAATAGCACGTGTCAGTATAGGAAGTAAAAAAGTATGTGTACTTACCTGGAATGGCCAAGTATATAATAGGAAGTGTTTTGATCTGGTCAGGTAAATTGGTCATCCAGTTTTCAAGATCGTCACTTAGCCTCGCTTTTTCTTTCTCACCATCAAGTTTTAAATTGTTAACGAATGAGGATTTCCAGTCCGATTGTTTTGCCATGTTTATAGAAGTTGTTCGACTGAAGTTTCTATTTCAACTAAAATACAGTAACGTGTGATAGATTTATAAAAAGGGATCAGATAAGGCGAAGTGGCTCATATTAAAATCGATTTTTTTAACTCTGAAGTGTCTGAAACGAAACCAGTCACGAGACGGGAATCAGATGGAGATCAAGTGTTTAATTCCGCATTTTATACAAAGAGAAGTGAAATATGTGTGTTTTTAGCGACAAAATAATTTAAAATGTGTCATATATTGATACTACTTTATTATTTCTTATCGTTATTGATAAAAAACAATAATAATAATTGTACGCATGTAAAAATACATATCTACAAAGCCTTTGTTCCTTATTTTTAAATAAAAACATATTTTATTATTACTATATTTTTCAAATTATTTACAAGGTTAAGTAGATATTGTTAAAGCTAGGCTTAAGTTGGTGTTGTTTTCTAGGATGTATAATTTTTCATATCAATTTGCTGTCTATGTTGTAATGTTTCGCCATTAATATTTGAAATAAAAAACTGGGAATTTTGCGTCCATGAGGAAAAGGCTATAGCCACATTGACACTCAATTTCGGGCTACGCCACGAGTTCACCTGCCGCTTTGTTGCAGCCGATTTTACGTGACCAATCATAGGTGTCGACTTTCTCATGCATTACGGATTGCTGATCTCAAGCACTTACATACAGGGTTTTTCAGTTTGATATGTCACAAACACGTGAGCATATTTTGGGAATAAAAATAAGAATAAAAGTCTGGTAAACTTTGGTTCTAACTTCCTTTGTTATGAAGATACAGGGGGTTGAATTTTTTCTATAAATTAAAATTTTCTTTCAAAACTTCTAAACGGATTAAGATATTGTTATCAAATTTGGGGTACTGTGTAAGCCGAGGATATTGCATTTGCTGCCAAAATATGGCTCTTTAAAATTAAGCAGTGACGTAGATACAGGGTGAGTCCGTCACTCTGGGCAAAATAAATATGTGACGCCACTGGTTAAATTAAAAAAGTGGTCATTTCATAATTTTACAATTCATTTCCAATAAAAATGCCCTCTTTCACAAAATGGATATTCATAGAAGTCTGTTTTTCGACGACTGTGTTAACATGTGACTGTCGCTGGTACGCATCAACAGCAGTTCTCGCTAAATATCTGGTGTGGTATTATTGGCGATATTTTAAACGGGCCACATGTTTTGTCAAACCATTTAACCGGCCAAGTCTATAGGCATTTTTTAGAGGAAATCCTACCAGGATTGTTGGAAGAGGTTCCACTTGCAACAAGAGTATTGCTCTGGTTTATGCAGGACGGGGCACCTGCCCACTTCAGTTTAGCTGCCAGGAATTATTTGCAGAACACCTATCCAAATAGGTGGATAGCTCGAGGGGGTCATGTAGCTTGGCCAGCAAGGTCGCCTGACCTGAACCCCCTTGACTTCTTTTTGTGGGGTCACTTAAAAAGTTTGGTATACGAAACAGAGGTTCAAAGTATTGAATATCTACAGCTTCGCATACAAAATAATTGTAGAGCAGTTTTAAATACCCCAGGAATTTTCGAACGAGTTCGGAGATCGTTATTATGTCGAGCTGAAGCGTGCATCCTAGTTCAAGGACGGCACTTCGAACAATCTCTAATATTTAATAATAATAAATTATATTGAAACAAGTTTTGATTTTATCTGACATGAAGTTTTCCTATAATAATTTTGATCTTATCTTAATTAAATAAAAAGGACAAATAATGTGTTAAAAACTACTACATACTTCTTAAGATTATGGCAATAGGATGCATACATTATTACTGCGCCAGAAATGTTCAAAATTAAGCAAAATATATTACTTATTGTAGTTAATATGTTCAATAGCAGTTAACAATCTAATAGCACAATGTTGCTCCACATAAACATTTCAATTTGTGGCCAAACTATGAGAGACACAAAAAAATAAAAGAGACCATTTTTATTAGAAATCAATTGTACGATTATGAAATGATCACTTTTTTCTATTTAACCAGTGGCGTCACATATTTATTTTGCCCAAAGTGACAGACTCACCCTGTATCTACGCCACTGCTTAATTTTAAAGAGCCATATTTTGGCAGCAAATGCAATATCCTCGGCTTACACAGTACCCCAAATTTGATAACAATATCTTAATCCGTTTAAAAGTTATGAAAGAAAATTTTAATTTATAGAAAAAATTCAACCCCCTGTATCTTCCTAACGAAGGAAGTTAGAACAAAAGTTTACCAGACTTTTATTCTTATTTTTATTTCCAAAATATGCTCACGTGTTTGTGACATATCAAACTGAAACACCCTGTATAATTGACGCACTTACGAATCTCTGTACCAGCGAACGCCTCGGACCGTGTAAACACGCAGCACACATAAACGTGATACGGCGACACGAAATGCAATCGTATTCTCGTCTCGGAAAGTTCCTAGAATTGTCAAGATCCAGTGGATTGTTAAGACAGGTCAAGCACTCTACCGTCTACTATATCAAGACGACGCCCTGTTTTTCTATGTCAGCCAAAGCCAGACGCTTTAGCAGACGAAGTTCAAAATAAAGGAGTGTTTCCTAAATAGGCATAAAAGGGACATTTAATTTCCTACGAGTTTGAAACATTACATGCTTGTTACAAGATCAATGAAGATGCAGTGCACACTTACTGCCTAGTCGACGATGCATCGCAACGAGTTGCTCTGCAACGACAAATAAAAAAAAAAATAAAAAAAGTAAATATAATTACAAGTTTGTAAAGATTTTCAATATACGCTTTCCATTATCTAATAAAGTACCTTGCTTATTACAAGTTATACATAAACAATGCAGAAATCATAACATTTTGGATCTTCGAGCCAAATATCCAGATCCAGTACTTAAGAAGAAAACTACATATTGCAGTTCAGCACTACACAAAATCAAGCCGAGCAGCTTTCAAGTTCTATCGCCTGTCCATAGCTAGAAATTCCCGTAGGTAGCAGACGACCCTTGAGAGACAAACAGGTAGTGCCCAATCCTATTCCCAATCATTTCCCCAATCCTATCTACAAATAAATCATTTTGTTGCATGCTAAAATTTGCACGTAAACAGTCAGTCAAACGCAATGAATAAGTCAGAACAATTAGCAAAATTAATAAATTCTAGGAAAACAATAAAATCAACACTCGCGAGATTCAAAATTGCATTTCAAAAATTAAAAAGTCAACAACCTCCAGATGTCAATCAGATTGAACTTCGTTTGCTCAAAATTGAATCGATATTACACGATTTCAATACAATTCAAACAGAAATTGAGGAAACAGATTCATTGTCAGTTTTAGATTGTTAGAAATTTGAAATAAAACAGATTTTAAAAGAAAATTACAAGCAGTATATTGCCTAAAGTTGGACAATAATTAAGCTAACAATAATCAAATGTGGTACTGCGTTCGGATCTATATGTCGAATGGCGCGACCGGGTCCCGTGCCCTGATCGCTGATACCGCTATTCCTGCTGATCTAGGCGCTATTGGATTTCCCCCTTCGTCTCTAGTCTCGGCTCTCAAGGTGCCTCCAAGTAAGAGTTCCAGCATCCGTCATCATTTCTAACACGGCCTTTCCTGACTTTAGAGTGTCCCCACTCTAACATTATGCAGAAAGCATCCCATTGAGGCCAACCTAGAGCAGAAAATTCTAAAAGCATTCACATTTTTCTTTCATCTGTGTTTATTGTTTAATATTATGTAATA
Source organism: Monochamus saltuarius (assembly GCA_025584915.1). Taxonomy (NCBI): domain Eukaryota; kingdom Metazoa; phylum Arthropoda; class Insecta; order Coleoptera; family Cerambycidae; genus Monochamus; species Monochamus saltuarius. The sequence goes on from CM046727.1 coordinate 33,837,225, forward strand.
ATACAACATAAAAGAGACAGTTCTGCATCACCGCACCAGGGGGAAATAATCCTAACCTAAATAAACACAAATATAAATATAAACCGTGTATGCATACACAAAATAAAACAAATTTGGCCAAATAAACATAATACTTAAAACCAAGGAGCTCCTGCGCATCCAGGTGACCACTTCCGATCCACCTGACCTTAAAACTAACCAGGCGCTCGATTTCCGGCCCTTCCTGAACTTAAAACTAACCAGGCGCTCAATTTTCGGCCCTTCCTGGATTTAAAACCAACCAGGCGCTCAATTTTCGGCCCTTCCTGGACTTAAAACTAACCAGGCGCTCAATTTTCGGCCCTTCCTGGACTTAAAAGCAACCAGGCGCTCAATTTTCGGCCCTTCCTGGACTTAAAACTAACCAGGCGACCAATTTCCGGTCCACCTGAACCCCTACCACCAGTTTCGATCCTCTTCGGAATACTGTATCTAACCAGAACCCAGGGTCGAACACCCTTCGTCCTGAACTCCTACCGCCAGTTCAGTCCTTCTCAACATACCGTATCCAGGGTCTCATATTCTCTAGTCTAGTCCTGCTGAATGGAGATCTCCAGGTATGTCTGCTACCACATACCTGTCGTGGTCCAGCACCTTAGTGATTCGAAATGGGCCTTGCCAGCGCCGCAGTAGTTTTCGACTTGTGCCTGTATTTGGGGTCGAGGTAATCCGCAACAGAGCGGCGCCAAGGGTAGCTGCCGCCTGGGTGCGAAACCTTTGCTGCCACCCGATGGTCATTTGCCGCCCTCTGGATCATGGCGCCCGGGTGCCACGCATCCGTTGCACCTCCGTCATGACTTTTGATCCAGGTATGAGTTTCTGTTCCTGCTGGTAGTCCTCTGCTACTGTAATCATTCCATTACGACTTGCTGCCACACCTACAAGTTGCATTTCCTCCTGTATTTAGTCGTCCGCTAAGAGCAACTCTCCTCCGACAGCCAGAGAATCAACCAAACCCCATTATCATTTTCCCCTCGCAAGAGCTACTGCACCAGGGTGGTCCACGACCTACCCACTGATAAAAATATTTGAGTTTTGTTTATCGACCAACCTTTCAAATTCGACCTTCACCATCCTCGTTTAGGCAGAAGAAGTTCCTTCTCCTCTTATCCCTGTCATTCTAGCATGTCTGCTACTGCTACAAGGATGTAAACTCCTCCGGCTCGGACTGTATCTCCGCTCATGGTTCCGACTACGCCGTCTGGAGCGACCACCTCGACGCTCTGAGCTACCATTCCGACGCTGCTGACTGCATTCTCTACCAGCCTATTCACCGTCGTCGCTGGAATCTTCCGACCTCGCTATGCCTCGCCGTGCCAAAGCTCTATCTTCTTCCGGCGAAATACTTCGCTCGTGCATCCTATAATACCCCTTCACGTCACGTCACTGGTGATACTCCTCTCTTTCAAAAGTTATTTTATTTTTTTCACAAAAAGCACTTTAAGCACAAAAAGCGCATAGATCCCATGCCACTTCTGATGTTAGAAATTTGAAATAAAACAGATTTTAAAAGAAAATTACAAGCAGTATATTGCCTAAAGTTGGACAATAATTAAGCTAACAATAATCAAATGTGGTACTGCGTTCGGATCTATATGTCGAATGGCGCGACCGGGTCCCGTGCCCTGATCGCTGATACCGCTATTCCTGCTGATCTAGGCGCTATTGGATTTCCCCCTTCGTCTCTAGTCTCGGCTCTCAAGGTGCCTCCAAGTAAGAGTTCCAGCATCCGTCATCATTTCTAACAAGATGAACATGAAAACGAACGAAATGAGTTTGAAAATTCTTATTTTGAAATAGTTTCACAAGTAAATCAGTTCATTTCAGAAAATAAGACTCAAAATTCAAATAATTCAATCAAATCAGATGATTCAATGCCTATTGAATACAATAAAAACATTAAACTTATTCCTTCTATATCATTACCGAGTTTCGACGGAAACTATAATCAATGGCTTTTTACAAAGATAGTTTTATATCTCTCATTCATGATAATCAGTCCATACCTGCGGTACATAAGTTTCATTATTTACGATTGTCACTGAAAGGCGACGCCGCGGATTTGTTAAAATCGTTAGAATGTTCAGCAGCAAATTATTCCGTAGCTTGGTCGCTACTTATTGAGCGATATGAAAACAAACAAATTTTAATTAAAAATCACATAAAGGCTATTTTTGATCTTGAGGGGCAGCAAAAGAAACTCATTATTGTTTACGCAAACTAGTAGACAATCTAGGCTAGTAGATGGGTTGTTAAAACACCTGCGCGCACTAGAAGCGCTTGGTCAGCCAGTTGATTCGTGGGATGTCTTAATCATACACATAATGTCATTAAAATTAGATCGTATTACCCGCCGCGAATGGGAGACGGAATACAACAAGTGTACTTCGGAAAAAAAAGAGGTAACCCGCGAAAAGTTTACAAATTTTTTGTTAGAGAAATGTAGGCTACTTGAAACACTTGAAATTTCAGATGAAACGTCTTTCAATAAAAATAATTTTTACAGCAAAACAAAGTTTATTAAATCACATTCAGCGATTAACGATACACGTGTTTATATTTGCGCATTCTGTAATAAACAGCACGCAACATACAATTGTAAAGATTTTCTAGCTTTAAGCGTTCCAGACAGATTGTCAGAAGTCAGCAGACTTAAATTATGTGTAAACTGCTTAAAGAAAAATCATCAAGTAAGCGAATGCAAATTTTCTTCATGTCGTAAGTGTCAGAGGCGTCACAATACGTTACTGCATTTTGAAACTTTACCACAAACAAGAAACAATACAAATACAAATTATTCTACAAATGTATCAAATGAAGTACAAGTAGAAAATAATGCAATTGAAATACCAAATGAGCTTTCTATTTCACATATGTCTCACGCTTTCAGTGCCAGTGGCGTACTTCTATCTACAGTATTAGCGTATATATTTGATGTATACGGTAATGCACATCACTGTCGCATATTACTTGACAGTGGTAGTCAATCAGATTTTATTTCGCAGAGCCTATGCAAAAATTAGGCATACCTCTATCAAATGTAGAGTACACAATATCTGGCATCGGTCAGACAAAAACTAAGGTTTGCAAAAGGCTTCCATAAGGCTACAATCCAGGGACAATGCTTTTGATCTTAACTTAGATTGTCTAGTTTTACCACATGTAACTTCAAATGTACCATCCGTTTCTATTGATATAAGTCATTTAAAAATACCTTCAAATATAGTTCTGGCAGATCCTACGTTCAACGAAGTGGGTTCAATTGATATTTTAATTGGTGCAAACAAATTTTGGGAACTAATCATCAGGTCAAATAAAACTGGGTAACAACTTACCCACATTACAAAAACTCGCTTTGGATGGATCGTTACAGGAGCTATTTTTCCGTCAAAGTACCTAAATTCGCACACGTCTAATCAAATATTGTCTAATTTTAGCCAGTCTTCATCACTTGATATGCAGCTAACCAAATTTTGGGAAATTGAGGAGATAAATTTGGAAAAACCTCTGTCTCCGGAGGAGCAGATGTGTGAGGAATCATTTAAAGGCAACACTATTCGCGATTCTACTGGACGATTTATAGTTACGCTTCCACTTAGACATTCTCCTACTGTTTTAGGAAATTCATTACAAATGGCCACAAAACGATTTCTTTTGCTTGAAAAAAGACTTCATCAACATTTTAAGCTTTCTCAATAATATTCAAATTTGTTAAGCGAATACGAGTCTCTAAATCACATGTCTAAGATAGACATCAATACTGTTGATACAAGTCAATCATTTTTCTTGCCTCATCATTGTGTGTTGAAGGAAACAAGCACTACAACAAAGTTAAGAGTAGTATTCGATGGTTCGGCTAAAACCACATCAAATTATTCACTAAATGACATTTTAATGATAGGTCCTACTGTTCAGGAAGATCTATTCTCGATCATTTTAAGGGCACGAAAGCGTAATATTCTTTTAACTGGCGACATTGAGAAAATGTACCGGCAAGTTTTGGTTAGCAAAGATCAGCGACATATACAAATCATTTTATGGCGTCCTGATCCGTCTATGGACATACAATATTTCACTCTGAATACTCTCACCTATGGAACGTCACCGGCAGCTTTTCTGTCCACGAGATGTATAAAAGAGCTTGCAAATATAAATCAAAATATCAATCCTAAAATCAGTTCGATATTGGCTAGGGATTTCTATGTAGATGATTTGGTCACAGGTGGCCAGACCATTGAAGAAGTAAAATTCATTAAGAGTCAAATTTCGAACATATTGAAATCAGGTGGATTTTCATTGAGAAAATTTCTTTCCAATAGCATTGATGTTTTAACAGAAGGCAACTCTTCATCAGACAGTACTCATCAATTCGCAGATCCGCAGGGAAAAACGTTGGGCCTTCTATGGGATTCGAATGGAGATCAGCTATGTTATTCGTTAAAGTTACAAACTGAAAACTCAAGATTTACGAAACGATCTATTCTATCTATTATTTCACAAATTTTTGACCCGTTGGGTTTGCTTGCTCACGATCATAATAGCAAAAATTATGATACAGAAACTTTGGCTATGTAAACTAAATTGGGATGAGGTAATTCCTTCCGAAATATACACCGAATGGATACAATTTTATAACGAGCTTCAATTATTCAATCAATTAAAAATCCCCAGACATGTAGGTACTATGCAATTATCCTTCATAAATAGAAATTCATTGGAAAATATTTGTATCCAATCGCGTCACGCAAATACAATCTCTAACTCATATCAATTCATGGTATTACGTAAACACTAAGGAAAACCCCGCCGATTTATTATCGAGCGGCCTTGCCTTCTAATTTTCAAAACAATCAATTATGGTGGAGAGGACCATCGTGGCTCTCTAGTTCACAATTAGTTTACTCTGAGTCATCTTTAAAAGAAGATATTTGTAATCTTCCAGAATTTAGATCAAAATCATCATTTCTTTGACTAATACAGACAATGTCAAACAATTCGAACTCATTGACAAATATTCAAATTTAAATAAATTAATCAGAGTTACAGCTTATTGTCAGAGATTTTATAAAAATGTCAAGTTTTCAATGTTCAAAACCCTCTCATATGCGGTGATCTAACTTGCAACGAAACAAACTTTGCTTTGTATTCATTAATCAAATTTGTTCAAAATCAAGAATTTGCACGAGACATTAATGACTTAATCAAGCTTGGCAAAGAAAAACCAAAAGTAAACTTTTACGATTAAGTCCTTTTATAGATGATTTTGGCATACTTCGAGTAGGAGGTAGAATTAAACATTCAAATTTTTCCTATGACAAAAATTTCCAGCTATCTTACCAGCTAAACATACATTGTCGCTTCTCATTGTTCGAAGGAACATGTGAGATTATTGCACGCTGGCCCTCAAGCAGTACTCGCCTCTATCCGTGACCGATTTTGGATACTTTCTGCTCGAAATTTAGTAAAAAGGTTACAAGAAACTGTATACGATGTTTTCGATTTGACGCGCCGCCGATAAACTATAAAATAAGTGATTTACCTGAATATAGACTTAAATCTACACGCCCATTTATAAATACCGGTATAGATTATTGTGGTTCATTCAACATAAAAGACAGATCTACAAGACATTATAAATCAATCAAGGTATATATTTGTCTTTTATATGTCCTAGTACAAAGGACATATATCTAGAGTTAGTGAGCGCTCTCACTACACAAGTTTTTCTCGCTACCTTGCGTATATTTTTTGCTAGGCGTGGTCTTAGTGATAACCTTTACAGTAACAATGCTACAACTTTTATTGGAGCTGACAATGAAATGAAAAATTCATTCATAAAAATCAAAATCAAATTCAATCTGAACTGACATCTGAGAGCATAACATGGCATTTCATTCCTCCAAGGGCACCAAATTTCGGTGGACTTTGGGAAGCTGGTGTGAAATCCACCAAACACCATTTAAAACGAGTTTTACTCAATACAATTTTAAATTACGAAGAGTTTCTGACAGTTTTAGTTCAAATTGAAGCATGTCTCAATTCCTGTCCTTTATACCCCCATGAGTACTGATCCTAACGATCCTAATCCCCTTACTCCTGGGCACTTCCTGATAGGGACAAGTTTAACTACAATTCCTGAAGAAAATTATATAAATGTTCTAGAAAATCGTCTCTCTAGATTCAAATTGACACAGAAACTCATGCAACACTTTTGGACCCGCTGGTCAAAGGAATGTATTTCTGAAATGCAACAACGTGTCAAATGGAAACATTCTTATAAGCAACTTCTTAAGCCTGGTGTTATAGTCTTGGTGAAAGAAGACAATTTACCACCATTGAAGTGGCAATTAGGCGTGGTTCAGTCAATCCACCCAGGACCTGATGGAATAATCAGAGCTGCAACCATCAAAACCTCAACTTCAGTCTACAAGAGACCAGCCACCAAATTGTGCACACTTCCCAATTGCGATGAAGAAGAAGAGTCATTGGCACCCTCATAGGCTGCCAAGGGGGGCGGTATGTTACAAGATCAATGAAGATGCACACTTACTGCCTAGTCGACGTTGCATCGCAACGAGTTGCTCTGCAACGACATATAAAAAAAAACAATGTCAATATAATTACAATTTTGTACAGATTTCAATATACGCTTTCCATTATCTAATACAGTCCATTGCTTCCTACAAGTTATACATTAACAATCCAGAATTCATAACAATGCTAAACCTGAGAGAGTTTTCGTTTGTTACTGATGTCCGAGTAAAGGATTACGCGCGCAAAACGCCACACGCTGAGACAGGTTCAAATTTCGCATGATAAACTTTAGTGCACCACAATGTATTACTATTAATTCATAAGTAACTTTTGAAGTCGATGAAGGAATGGTTTAAGGCGTGCAACAATCGATGGCATAGATTTCTTCCTAAAAAATAGTTACTATTAAGTATTAACAAAACCCTGATCCTGTTCCAACATCCTCAGAAGTTTTGGTCAAAAGATCGGTACTATTCCGATTCTATTCATTCTTCCCAGGAAGAAGAGTTTTGAAAGGTTACTTATTCATGAAGACATAAATGTTGTGGTTTTTCAAAGTTTACAACCTAGAACTGTTCGTTCTGTATTCCATGGTGTTAGAATTCCACATTTACAGTTGCTTGTCTCTGTGTACTGTTTGCTTAGCTTCTTTTTAAAATAATACACAGCACAAAATAATATTGTGTATATTCAACTCACTTATGAGACAAATTGTTTTTGTGTTGCATTTTGAGTGATTTAAAATTTTAACAAAGAAATGAGCTTAAGGCTGGCATTTTAGGACAAAGAAACGGACTGAGTTGAGTAAGATAATTATACACTTTTAGTAAAATATTCACCCGGGAGGTAGCGATTCTTAATAGCGTAAAGCCAAACTATAGTGCTGAAATCGAATAATTTTCTTTAACTTTAGGAGGAAAAATGTGTTAGAGAACATGACTCCCAATAATAATTATCAAGCGAACATTGCTCAACGAACTGTATTATCATTACCAATTGTGTTAATGCCGAGGGTCAACCGTTATGCTTTGTATGTGAAAAGTATGGACACGTATCTAAATATTGCAGATCTAGGCAGCAGCCAGAAGTTCCGAAATAAACCCTTACCACTAACATTTACAATGGGTTTCAGTCTGATGATGCTAAAATTAACGATACAAGCATTCAAGCTTACATTGATCAAGGAAGCAAATGTGTTCTTTTAAGGAGATCTGATGCAGATAGGTTAGGACTGAATCATGAACAGATTAAATCAAATGTTGTTATCAAGGGGATGGCTGTGGTGAAGTTAAGCCTTGTGGTACAGTTACTACAAAAATTCATGTCAATGAAGCTGAGGCTACCAGAAATCTTAATTGTGCCAGATGATGCTCAAAATATTCCTTTGCTCATTGGGCAGTCATTTACCGAGCAAGAGCATGTTACTATTGTAAGAAGACGAAACACACTGCGACTGGTCAACGAACCTATCGAACCTGAAGAAGAGGACAAAGGTGATCTATGAAATATGAAGATTCCAGAATTGTCTGATGTTAAGATCAATCTGTGGGCCAAAAATAAAATTCTTATACCTCCAAATTATGTAGGTTATGTTGACAATGATAACCAAGCCTATAACTACCAGTGATTTGTATGTTGAAACTCATATGAAGGATAATCGAATTATACCAAGATGTATAATAAAACCTAATGACAAATATGAAGTTATTTTGCCAATAAACAGACAGACCAAGATATAGTAATAGAACCAGGAGAGCGAGTACTGCGAACAAAGCCATGTGAAAGGGAGTCTGAAGACGTTAAAGAAGTGAACAAAATAGAAGTTTTTGAGAGTGTAGACAAAACAAGAGCTAAACAAATAGTGGACATTTGCCAAGTCGGTGAAGATATTACTCCAGAACAAAGAGCTGGAACATACTAGTGAAGAGTTCTCAGGTACTTTTGCTTTAAGTACTGCAGAAATTGGTTACTATAAAGGTATGGAAATGAAACTGTCGTTGACTAGTGATGAAAAGTTTACATATCGACCATACAGAAGAGAACATGCTGAAAGGTTACGCGTTCAGTAGCTAATCGAAGACTCGAAAAAGGCTAGTATTGTAGAAGACTCTGATTCAGAATACGCTAGTCCCATACTTATTATTCGAAAGAAAAATGGAGAAGAACGAATCTGTATCGATTATCGAGGACTGAACAAAATTACAACGAAAGAAAAATACACCCTGCCCGTCATCGACGATCAGCTTGATAGACTCAAGGGTAAAAAGTATTTCACATCTCTTGATATGAAATCAGGGTATTATCAAGTGCTCTTATCAGAAGAATCTAAGCCAATTACCTCTTTCGTAACTCCAGACGGGCATTTCCTGCTCACTCGAATGCCATTTGGCCCCGTCAATGAGCCTGCTGTGTTTCAGCAAATGATTAATCGAGTTTTAGGTCCGTTGAGATATACCATTGTGATGACCTATATGGATGACCTTTTGATATCAAGTACTACCATTGAAGAAGGACTACAGTTACTGAGAGAAATGTTACAGGTTCTCGAGAATGCCAACTTAACTTTAAATCCAAAAAAATGTTTATTCGTTTGTAATAAGATTGATTACCTAGGATTCCAAGTTTCAATGGGATTAATTTGCCCAGGTGAAAAGAAAGTGAAGTGTATTAAGAAGTTCCCTAGACCAGAGAATGTGCACCAGCTGAGGCAATTTGTGGGACTCACTTTATACTTCCGCAAATTTATCAAAGACTATGGTATAGTGGCTAGACTATTGGCAAATTTACTCAAACAAGATACACCATGGAAATGGTCCAATTCACAAGAACAAGCATATCAAAACTTGAAAAGCAGGAAAAGCAGGCTATGTGACCAACCAGTGTTCGAAATTTATTCTCCAAAATCCTTTACAGAATTACATAAAGCCGCCTCACACAAAAGGAATATCGGGTATATTGTTGCAGTGGAACTCCGAGGGTTAATTACATCCTGTCATGTATGCAAGTAGACAAACTACCAAAGAAGAAAGTCAATATCATTCCACAGAACTCGAAACGCTAGCTGTCGTTTGGAGCTGCGAAAGATTTAAGCCATATCTAAAGGACAAACAATTTAAATTAGTAACAGATTGCTGTGCAGGTAGGAGTGCTTTCTCAATGAAAGATTTGATTCTTTGTATTGGACGTTGGTGGCTAAAGATGCAAGAATTAGATTTCACAATAGAACACAGATCTGGAACGAGTATGAAACACGTAGACGCTCTTTCAAGAAACCCAATAGCAGAGACAGATGAAACGAACGAGGTTGAAGGACTTAATGTTTTGGTGAATACTCTGTTATGTCAAAGGCTATATAGGCTGTTGTATAGAGTGTGCCTTTATCACAAAACTCCTGGAGGGAAACACCCAGGTATGCTACACCCTATTGGAGAACCCTTCCATACGCTCCATCTGGATCATTTAGGGCCTTTTGTCCCATAAAAGCGAGGAAATACTTACCTTCTAGTAGTGATAGATGGATTTACGATTTTGTTTTCTACGAGCAGTCAGAAATACCTCATCCGTTACCACGAGTAGAGTTTTTGAATAAATCATCAATTTGACAACCTGTTAGAATAATCACAGATAGAGGAACAGCTTTTACGGGAGTAACTTTCAAAAGATTATGTGCTACGAAGAAAATTATTCATATATTAAATGCCACAAGTACGCCAAGGGCTAATGGACAGTGCGAGAGGCTTACCGTTTTATTACCCCAGCCCTGGCAAGCATGTGTCAAGAAGAAAATGGAAGAGACAGGGATATACATATTGGCAGATTACAGTATTCTATTAATGGTACCGTTCACAGTACTACTAAAGAAACTTTCATTGTTGTTAAACTTTAAACTTCGACATATAGATGAAGATGCATTGAAGATGCTTTAGAGAATAAGAAAATTGAAGAGTGTCCTACGCAAGATAAGAGAAGCAAAACGCTACTAAGAATAAAAGAAGACCAAGAAAAGCAGCGACAAATGTATAACAGACATAGATATGAAGCTGATGAATTTCTCTCAGGAAATTTAGTAATGATTAAGCATGAGCCTCCACATACTGGTGAGTTACGAAAACTACTTACTAGATATAAAGGACCCCATGTTGTAGTGGAAAAATTACCTAATAATAGATACCGTGTGAAAGATTTACCCGAAGTTCAACGAAACCAAAGGTTATACCGAGGAGTAGTTGCTATTGACTCGATGAAGAAATATTGCCCGATTTTTTAATGTGAAACAGATGACAGCTCAAGTGACAACATTGAAATTCTAATTTCACACCCGAAGAGTTACCCAACGAAGACGAAGAAGTGGCAAGTGAAAATAAAAGAAAGAAGTATATGGAAAAACAGGAAATCGTTTCGATTCCAACCAAACCGGTGAGGGAAAGAAGACTGCCGATTAGACTAAAGGACTACTTTTGAGGGCAAAACTGATGAGGATGAACGAATGTAAACGTCAAGATCCGAAAAGAACACGCCTATTATCTGTAAGTTCGGTGCTCCATGGGCAGTGAGCTACATCTGGGTTTTCATGACGATTATGGTGTGATAAATATAACAAGTTTTGTATTTATATTAGTTATCAATAAAATTAGAGCAAAATACCGAGTTTAACTATCCAAATTACAACAATTCTATACAGGGTCGGAAAACGCTGATGGTCTATCTGCCTTTACATGAGAGCGACAAAGTAAAGTATAGAAATCCGTGCGATAGACAAGGATGACTATATTGACGACGTTTTAAAATCTAAATAGTCACCGCCCGTTTCGTCATTCAACAAATAAAATCCACTCCCACTTATATCTCAGCGACCAATCGCCATCTTTGCCTTTATTGTTTGCTTTTCGCTTTCGCAAGAGATGTCGTTACTTGTGCAATTCCAACTCCGGTATTCTGATATTTTAATACAATCCGTTAACAGAGGTCAGCACAATTTCTCAGAGAGATGAGAAGGAACACGTAAGAACCAAATTCTATGACAGATTAGGGTATTGCGAGGCACAAAGGGGGGTCATTTTTTAACAACTTATTAGTTAAACATCAACATTAATTTTTTTCTTTCGTATATACTGCAATAAGTTTTAAGTTTATTTATGTTTTAGAGTTTTAGTATTGCTTTCTGCCAGAGCGGCTATTAAATAAATACAAAAGTGGAAAATAATTGCAATTATTTTCATACACCGTTAGGTAGGTGTATGAAATAATTCTAAATAAGTAGTTAAAAGTACGTAAGAATTTGCTTTGTTTTAAGCAAATGCGTCCTACTCCACGCATATAAACATCGGCACTGAGGCTGAAGCTGCCAATCGAATGCGCTCTGTTAGAAGTGGAAATGACCTATCGTCTTTTGTTTTCGAGTAATAAACATAATTTAAAATTTTCCACTTTTCGATACATGTATGTAACTTATAAAAAAATAATTAATACACGTCCTTCAGATACTTTTTTGTGTAGAATCCAGTGGCGAGCCTAATTATTTTGAGACTTTATTCATTTTTGAGATAACCTATAGTTGTTTTTCTTTAAATACAAACCATAGGTGGCTATCGGCCACGCTATATTTTTCTATAAAAACATTGAAATGTGTTCACCCTGTACATTCGATTTGTTGTTCACCTTTTCAAAAGTTCCGAAATTTATCAACAGATGTCGGTCACTTCGTGTTTTTCGCCAATAAAAACTTATTCTAATTGTATAAACAGGCGAAACAGTTCTCGACCTCATCAAAACTCGCTAATTCTATTCAGCTATACGCGTTCAGATTCCCATTATCATAGCATCATAGCCGTAAATAAAACTGATGAACTGTAGTGGATTTCGTATCTATTGAGTTTGATCAATTATGCAAAACACAAACTCTGTATTTTTATCTAAAAACAAACATGAGATCTTTTTAATATGGAAATAAAAATTTGCGTAGGTGCGTTACCTATGAACCGCCACTGGACTAGAGTATCATTTTTATGTAAAATAAATAAACATAATATATGAATACAATAGGTACAAAAACTTTAACCTCACGTAGTAGTGACCAATGACCTGAAAAAGATCGCAACTAGTGACCTAGCAGATGATACAAAATTAACAATAACGGTAGTACCATAAATTCAATCGAAAACTACCATATATCAAATTTAAATGCAATATATTGTTTTTTTTTTGTATATTACTAAAATCTGATTTAAAAAATATTTTTTACACATGTACAATGTACCTACATGCTTCTGCAGTAATAATGACACTCCCTCAAAACAATTTTTCAACTTCTGGAAGTTCCGAGTAGAAATTTCATTGTATGTCTATTGGTGAGTGAAACAACTAAGAACTAATGTTAAAAGTTGAAAGTAGATTTTATTACAAATACGTCAGCAGTTCAAAAGAAATCGCAAAATGTGTAACGATTGTACCTGCTCATTAGGTATATTTAGAACACGCTTATTGTTATTATTAGAGATACAAAATAAAGTTTCGAATAAAAGTTTTAGGGCTGTAACTGAACCCCTTCAATAAGTTAATGGAGACTCAGTGACGTGCAGAAGTTGAGGGATGCAAAAAGCAATAATATATTTTTTAATGAAACGCCCTGTGTATTGTTGAATTTTTGATTTATTCTTTTTTTTTCTGATGCAAAAATATTGAATAGTATGACAATCCTTAACCGTTTTCGAGTTATTGTACATTGAAAATTAATAAATCATTAAGAAAACTACAAAACATTTCTTTCAATTCTTTATTTCATTTTCAATTGATTTGATTTAATAAATGTCATATAATAATAAAATACTGATTATTTTCAGACTATTTTAATAATGATAGTTTCTGTTCGTGTAATAAATAGCTTAAATACGATTTTCAATGTTTAATAACTCGAAAACGGTTAAAGAAAGGAATGTCATGTCATATTCCATTAAAAAATATATTATTTTTTCAAGTACCCCTCAATTTCTGCATGCCACTGTGTTTCCATTAACTTATTAAAGGGGTTCAGTTACAGCCCTACAACTATTATTCGAAACTTTATTTTGTATCTCTAATAATAACAGTAATAAAACGTGGCTTAAATATAATGAATAACGTACACCCTGTACATTAAAAAGATGGGCATGCGCTTACCTCACAAAAAATCTTATAAGTATTTTATTAGCAACTATTGAATTTATCGTATCTTATTCCAAAACACCCTGTATAAGAAATCAGTATATCTTTATATTTTCTTTCTATGAAACATGTTTACAATTCTTCAAGTTTTCTGTCTAAATTAAATTATTCTAAATATTATAAATACATATTTACCTTAATTATTTCCATTTTAAATAAAGCAAGTTCCTCTTAATTTTGTGTTTTTTTTAATTGTCACAGAATTCATGAGTTTTGGAAATATTTAGTTCAGTTCAGTTCACTAGAATTTTCAAGAGAACATACAATTTTAACTAATCAGAGTTTAGATATCAAGTTCAGATCAACATTTTCACTAATTTATCGTTGTCGTCTTTCAAATATCGGTGCAGTTTACATTTCATTTAAAAACTACATGTAACAACAACAAATTCTGTTGCAATCACATGATTTCAAAAACTAAAGCACTAGTGGCATCCTACAAAGAAGAGCTATGCTAGTAGTACAAATTACTAGACTATTAGCTTAGTAATAGATATACCAACAGTGTTGCCGCGTTCAGTTTCTGAAATGTACTGAGCAGAAGCAATAAAATGTACTAGATTGTACTAAAATTTACGATAAAGTGAAATATTGCCGTTTCTCATAGAGAAATATTGCGCTGATGATATTAAACTATTATGTTTTGCAAAGTATTTTTATTTTTTTATCATAAAATACATGAAACAAAAATATAAATATATATAAATAAACATAAACTATTATTTTTTAAAATATAATAAGTTTATAATATAAATGATATATGTTATATTTCATAATACATATGTAATATACAATTTACATATTTCATAATTATATGCCAACAAATCAAACAGAAAACTATTATTTTTCTAATATTCTTATTATATAGCATAAAATATATACGAAAAAAACAAATACTATGCTTGTTTTTGCAGCAGTTGAAAACGGTTTGGAAACTGTCAGAAATATTCGACCAGTTAAGTTGAGAACACGTTACCATCGAATTTGACGCAATAAATAGCTGGACGGACCTTCTGAGTTTTAAAACCGTTTCCAACTGCTGCTAAAACAAACCTAATATTTATATTCTACTCGGCCACTTCGAGGAATCATCGACCGATTTGTATGACTTTGGTCTTTTTTAAAAATGTACTAGAATTAGGCCTATTTATGATGAAATGTACTTTTGTGCTTTGCTGTCGAAAATGTACTAGAAATAGTACAAATGTACTAAAATGGCAACACTGTATACCAATGCGTGAATCAGCAGTGTGCCATGATGACATATTTTATTTCGTTTGTTACTTCAGCGTTTCCATAGTAACATATAGCTACACTTTAACGGTCACATGTCTACATCATTTGGGGGAAGAAGCATTTAGCATTGCGCGTGATCAACTTCTAACTGACCAAACGGTATTTACCTGGGCCGTTCAACAAGTTCCCCTAAATCAGTTAAATTTACAAATATAATGCTGTATTCATAATCAATTTATGACCTTTATATATAATTTATTGTCAACCAGCCAAAGCAATAGATGGCGATACTCTTTTAAAATCCATGTCATCTTTATTTACACAATAGACAAGGGTGACTTGGATTTTAAAAGAATATCGCCATCTATTATTTTTACTTTTAAGTTTGACTGGCTGACTAACTATATAAAAAAGCCTATACTGATAAGAATTTATTTGGAATGTTGTATCATAGTTTTCCCACAGTATAGATATAGAAAGACCAGTAAGGACAGCTGCACTTTAGTAGTATAACTGCTTGTGTGTCTTTTCGTTTTGTGATATTCTAGTTCTTAACCTATTTGAGTTGCGTTCCAGTCCTGGTTCTAAATTGTACTATTTTGTTATATTTCTAAAAAAATAAGTACCGGACCAAGGTACAAAAAAAGTGCAATATAGTAGGAGTTTATTGTGTAGTAGGAAGTTGCAAAAACAATGCTGGAAATTATACACATGTTTTTTTTTTAGATTCCCAAAAGACAACAGAAGGTAATTTTACAATCATTATATAGAATTATAATTAGGTATAATAAATTAAGAACATAAAATATTCCTTATTATTTTCTGTATATCGTTTTTTGTAGTAGTGCATAAAATTTGTACCGGAGGAATATTATTCTCAACCAGCATTACATACTTATTGCAATTTGCAAACAGTGTTCCTTTTTTATGTTTGTAAAATTGATTGCATTTTATGATTGAAATTCATGTAAAAAGTATTAACATAAAATTATTGTTGTTGTAGAGCGAAGGAGGTTAAATGTAAGAGATCTTTTCGAATGTGCTCAGCACTTTTCACAAGAAATGTTCAAAGATCAGAAAAGAAAACGACTTTCATAAATACTTACCTTACAATATTTTCTGACGATATGGTGGCAGGTAAAAATATTTAACGTTTATTTTGAAATAGCTATCTGTGTTTGAAGATATAGAAATAACATATTTAAAAATTTTTGCTATTGTGTATATAAGAACGTATTTTTTCAGAATCATCACAGAAAAATGTGGAAATTTGAATGCAGTCTTGAGATTGTCTTGAGAATTATTTTGGTAGCATCAAACAACAAGGAGAAAAATCTATCTCACCAACTCCTATATAATTTGTCATGTCATGAGCCAATGCACATTATATCCTTCCTATTAGAGGACTTAATTCAGTTTCGAATAAAGTATTCGTTACTCATTACTTTTATAGTAGGTGTCGAATAGTAAACATTTAAATGTATTTTTTGCTGGTACTGGTTTATTGTTAAATACATATCGTATATACGAGTAGTTCCATAATGATCTAACGACTAAAATGTAATTGAATACAATGAAGCAGAAAACAATATACCTAGATAAATAAAGAAACATTATTTTTATTTAAAGAACAAATCGTACAACGTAGAATTTCAAATAACGAACGTAGAAGTGCATCAACGAAAAGAATGCCATGCAAAATGCGCTGTAGTATCAACTAACAAACATACGAACAAGCGTAATCTACGTTGGTAATGAAAAGTGCGAAATACGACTCGATACTTGATCGTATGCATGTGTACCAAATCGTACATTGAGTATTGAACGGATCGAGCACATTTCAACTTCCGCCGTTGTGTGACATCGCACGTCTCGAGTTTTCGCGTGGTCATACGAAATGCGAGTCACAGATCATTGGACCTGATGCGAGTAACCGGAGTAACGATGCTTTCGCGGAAGTAACGATTTGATATGTTGTATCTTATCAGATACCTGTTAGTCAGTAAAGAATACATACGGTTTGCTACAGCTCTAATCTCCGTATTTGCATCATAAATGGACTATCTTGTCAGGAGATGCAGGAGTTCAATCGTCTGTAGAATACGAAACCTTGGTTCGGATAGCGAACAATTCAAAACGATTCAAATAACTGGACAATGGGGAAATTGAATTTTGTCAAATACGTGCAAAAGAAGGAATGCATTATTTTAATCGAAATGGCGTTTGTTCTAGACGATTTTGTGGAAAAATAAGCTTAAAAACGGTATTTAAAAATTTAGTCACGATTGCCGCCACAACGTAGACCTGTGACGTCAGACACCGTTCGCACGTGTATACGCAGTAGTGTGCTTTAGTTGTATCTGCATACGCTTTCCATGCTTTTTAATAACGCAGTATGACATCGTTACCACCGAAATAGAAGACCTGGGGCCTGCGTGCCTGGTTACTGGTCAATTTTATTCCTTTTTAATACAACATTAGTGATATATTCGGTGAAATACGCGGTTAATAATGTTGGTAAAGCATTTAGTAGTGTTGTGTTTGAGATTTCGTGTGTTAAAGATGATTTGAATGAATTAAGAAGCCTCGACGCGGTAATGTGTAAAACTTGGGAAAACACAAGTCTCAAGCTCTTGCTACACGCGTGAGAGTTCAAAATTCTCGTTCAGGTCTCTCGCTCGGCGGGTCAAGACGTTCCCAATACCGAGTGAGATAAGAAAAAAGTATATGTGACGAATCATAAGCATAACGAGCCTAAATGACTTATTGAAATTAATAACTTTAAAAATTATTTAAGAGAAAAGTAATCTAATTAATATACTAAATACTAATATTATTTTATTGAGCGCGAACAAAAGTCTCGATTAAAAACTAAAAATGTCGTACGTGTGAGATGTAACTGGTCTGCTACTTCCTGCTCGGCCTAAGCGGCTCGACTTGCAGAAAGCGACCTACAATATCGCAGGTACTTAACCGCAGACCTCTCGCCCCGGGCGATGCGCCATTATCATTTATAGATGTCGTACGTGTGTTGTGTACCTCGATGTCGAGGGAACTACAAAGGTGGCCAAAAAGTGCATAATTTTAAATTTCCTAGTGACGGTGATTGCTAATTATTGTAACGAAAATTTTTATGTAAAATACTAATTTAAAGGTTATTATAATATTTTATTTGACGGAATTTGACATATTGTGCAACGAAATGACAAAATGACAAACAAATTTCACTTTAACTTTGACTCTTAATTTTACAACTTTTGCAAGTTTTACACAAATTAATATTAAATATTGTTCCAATAATTAGTAATAACAATTTTTTTTACTGATTTGGTTTTTCTATAGATGTTCCTTCTTCTACTGCATCAGAATTAAATTACATTATAACACAAACCTACGTTGGATCCACAGCTCGGACCTATTTCATTGAGTAAAGAATTTGATTCACAGAAAAATATCTCGCACATAATTAAGTTGAGTCAAAATCACACCCTGTTCTTTTAATCTATCTTAGAACACCACCACATCAAACAGGTGAACATTTACTTATACTGGTACGTAATTTCAAAGACAAAAAATGAAGACAATGTCTTAATAACCGTATCTCGTTAAAGTTTAAACATTAGTTAACCTTTATTATCCAAATTAATAAATCTTAAACTATAAAAATTGTTCAAAATATCCACCGTCGGCTTGAATGCAAGCCTCACATCAATAAACTAAAGATTCCGTCACTCGATGAATGATATTATTTAGATCATTTCTTGTCTGGATAATTGCAAAATGGCACAAATAATTATTATTGTTATAGCAACTACCATTCTTATTTATTAGGCTACTTTGAAATTATATTTTCTTCAACACGATTTTAGAAAGTACACGTTCCACAACTAAAAATTAGATTGTAATACATGCCATTCCAGCATACTGTGTTAGCATGACATTCTATCACACTGTGTTAGATTAGTAGTTATTCTAACATACTGTGATGGAATATGTACAAATAAACAACTTTTTTGTATGATTTCTAAAATCTTGTTGAAGAAAGTATAGTCTAAAACACGTTTAGAATGGCATATTCCACACTCGCAAACCGTAGTCCTTGCCTTTGGCTCGGACTACAAACTTTTCGCTCGTGTGGAACATATGCCATTCTACAACTTGTTGTAGAATATACTATTTTAAAATGCTTGTAACTTTTAAACAAAAACGCATCGGCCTTTAAAATTAACTTAGCTAAGACATCTGCCAAAGTTTGTAATTAAAACTTCCTTCAGTATACCTTAGTACATTACTGCAGGTTGACTATAGACACACACAGATTGCTTAGAGATTTATTGATAAACGTCAAATAGGTATACCTATAATTTTAACAGCTCAGAAACAGATTGCTAGAGGATATTTATTCTGATGTAAAAGACTAATATATTTCTATGAACTCTAAAATACAACTCGCGTAGTATAAACAGGTTATTTGTAGATTTATACTGGAAATCTATTAGACAATACTTTATGGAATACAAAATTTTCTATTTTTAAATGATATAAGACGTATGAGAAACATGAGGAAAAAGAGGATATCTGCCCATCGTGAGGAACTCTTCTAAATATCTCAAAGCTTTAGCATAATTTCTATGATTTTTTCTTCTAGATGTCTTCAAGATACAGTTGTGCTACTTGGGTATAACACACTAGCACCATATTATGAAAAATGACAAATTAACTCTTCTAAACGTATGTACTGCGTTGTCCGAAAGCATGAAAATTGTATACAGATATGTGAAGTAAAGCACACTGTTGTATTTAGATATACACGTGGGAACGGCGTCTGACGTCACATGTCTAAACTGTGCGGCGACCTTTGAAAGAGCGTGGCCACTGGCCAGACTAAATTTTTAAATATTGTTTTTAGGTTTTTTCTCATATATTTTCAGGTATTAACAATATTGTGCGAAACTAACTACTCAGTGGACAAAAGCCCCAACCTGCGTTGAATTACACCCACAATATCTACCCATATATTCCTTATTATTAGCTTTTGTAACATTTTTTACTGTTTAAGAAAGGTATTTTAAGCTAATATGTATCAAATCTCCTACAATTCCTATCAATGAAGTCATATGTATGTTCTCTGATACCAAACATCTAGGTATACTAATGAACATCCACAGACAAAACTCTATTCAATAATTATCTAAAAAATTTAATATATTTACTAACCTCTGGAGTGGGAACTCGAAATTCAACCACAATAATTGAGATCTCACTTATTTCTGCGTTTTATTTGGATCGCTTCATCAGGTGGCCTCCTTTAACTTGAGTCAAATATCTAACTATAAAGATGATTATACCAATAAATTAAAATTATTTGAAATTGAATGTCAAAATGAAATATCGACAACGTCAAACTGATTAACTGTCAATGAATATCATAACAACCTACTAAAATAAATACAAATTAATACAAAATTTTACCTTTTATGTATAGTTTTTTCATATATTTTCAGGTATTAACAATATTGTGTGAAACTAACTACTCAGTGGACAAAAGCCCCAACCTGCGTTGAATTACACCCACAATATCTACCCATATATTCCTTATTATTAGCTTTTGTAACAAAATAAAACGCAGAAATAAGTGAGATCTCAATTATTGTGGTTGAATTTCGAGTTCCCACTCCAGAGGTTAGTAAATATATTAAATTTTTTAGATAATTATTGAATAGAGTTTTGTCTGTGGATGTTCATTAGTATACCTAGATGTTTGGTATCAGAGAACATACATATGACTTCATTGATAGGAATTGTAGGAGATTTGATACATATTAGCTTAAAATACCTTTCTTAAACAGTAAAAATTGTTTTTAGGCTTATTTTTCCACGAAATTATCTAGGACAAACGCCGTTTCGATTGAATAATTCTTTCTTCTCCACGTATTTACCCACTGTACCACTAAGTATAAGTTTACTAATTAAAGTATTATTTCGCGGTGTAGAACTAACAACTACATCTATCGGCCGTTCGCTACTCCATGCCGGACTGAAAATGTCACAGACACGAAGCGTTCTACATGCAGTAGACACCATTGAAAGCTGTCGACCTTTATCGCGATCGGCGAGAAACGATATTTTGCAAACACGGAATTCCAGGAAACAACTACTCTGCGGGCTAATGCCCCGACCAGCATTGAATTACACCTGGAAAACCTATAGCAACAGCTAGAGTCATTCGTCAGACGCCCACCAGACATATACCGGTTTCGAGCTTATTAGCTCTCATCAGTACGCCATAGGTGAGGTATCCGACGAATAATCCTAGCTGCTTTCGTCTGTCTAACCCGACAGAAGGGACCATGAGTACGCGGTGTAGAACTAACAACTACATCTATCGGCCGTTCGCTACTCCATGCCGGACTGAAAATGTCACAGACACGAAGCGTTCTACATGCAGTAGACACCATTGAAAGCTGTCGACCTTTATCGGCCGATAGATGTAGTTGTTAGTTCTACACCGCGTACTCATGGTCCCTTCTGTCGGGTTAGACAGACGAAAGCAGCTAGGATTATTCGTCGGATACCTCACCTATGGCGTACTGATGAGAGCTAATAAGCTCGAAACCGGTATATGTCTGGTGGGCGTCTGACGAATGACTCTAGCTGTTGCTATAGGTTTTCCAGGTGTAATTCAATGCTGGTCGGGGCATTAGCCCGCAGAGTAGTTGTTTCCTGGAATTCCGTGTTTGCAAAATATCGTTTCTCGCCGATCGCGATAAAGGTCGACAGCTTTCAATGGTGTCTACTGCATGTAGAACGCTTCGTGTCTGTGACATTTTCAGTCCGGCATGGAGTAGCGAACGGCCGATAGATGTAGTTGTTAGTTCTACACCGCGTACTCATGGTCCCTTCTGTCGGGTTAGACAGACGAAAGCAGCTAGGATTATTCGTCGGATACCTCACCTATGGCGTACTGATGAGAGCTAATAAGCTCGAAACCGGTATATGTCTGGTGGGCGTCTGACGAATGACTCTAGCTGTTGCTATAGGTTTTCCAGGTGTAATTCAATGCTGGTCGGGGCATTAGCCCGCAGAGTAGTTGTTTCCTGGAATTCCGTGTTTGCAAAATATCGTTTCTCGCCGATCGCGATAAAGGTCGACAGCTTTCAATGGTGTCTACTGCATGTAGAACGCTTCGTGTCTGTGACATTTTCAGTCCGGCATGGAGTAGCGAACGGCCGATAGATGTAGTTGTTAGTTCTACACCGCGTACTCATGGTCCCTTCTGTCGGGTTAGACAGACGAAAGCAGCTAGGATTATTCGTCGGATACCTCACCTATGGCGTACTGATGAGAGCTAATAAGCTCGAAACCGGTATATGTCTGGTGGGCGTCTGACGAATGACTCTAGCTGTTGCTATAGGTTTTCCAGGTGTAATTCAATGCTGGTCGGGGCATTAGCCCGCAGAGTAGTTGTTTCCTGGAATTCCGTGTTTGTAAAGTATTATTTGTTTTTAAATTTATCAAGTGCACGATAAATGTTAAACTTAAAAGTTTTGCCAGTTTTAAATTGTATGTTATGTTATGCTCATGTTATGAGTATTAAAATATTGCGTCTGTTTTCAGTAAAAGTTTGTTGAAATACTGTTAATAGTCGAGATGAAAGTATAGTAGTCTACTAGCATATAAATTCACTCCAGCGATTTACAGTATTCACCTACGGCTAGTAATATACACTTTACAGCCATCAGCTCGTTAAATAATATAATATTAAGAACATGCTTACTGCAAATTATTTGGTTATCTGGCTAAAAATATATTTTATTGCACCTTCTATTCCGCTGCTTTCTTGACTAAGAATCATTTGGGAAGCTGTGGAAACTAAAAGATTCGCCATTTTGGTTTTAGAAGTAGCAAGTAGAAAACACTAGCACAAACTGATGAGGCAAAGTACCGCTGGTATCGCCCTCTGCAATGTGCACCGAAACTGTAATCACATTTCCCATCCTAAAAACCCCTAAACACCATATTTCATGTGAATCATGCTATTATTAAGATAAATATTTACAAAAAAGTTTAAGAAATAATAACTTTGACACCCTGTATTTCAGAAACTAACAACTTTTGGACTAAAGTAAATTGGGCTAGATCCTAATATTTTAGTGTCAGACATTTGTACTAGCGTTTCGTACATACCTTTTAGAGACTGTAAATTGTGTCCCCAGAAATATAACACGACATACTTCATACTTGTAATTTAAACAATTACAATTAACGGTAACAAATACCAAAACAGCAAACATTACGTCAACATACCAAAATAATAACACGAGATACTTTTCAAAACAAATCAACCGAAATTTAGTAGCAAACAATATCTGATATTTTCGATTATCATACCAATGACGTCACTCATGAGTTTGTATATAAACAACCTCCTCAGTTTAGGGTTTTTGGTTTTGCTCAACTCTGGAAAAAAGAGCCATTTACTACAATATTAAAATATGTGTCATATTTTTCTTGAAAAAATTTATTGACTGATTCTTTCTAAAGAAACTGGTAAATTTTTGCAGTAAACATTTTATTATTGTTAAACAAAACAACAAAAAATACAGCAGAATGTTTTGCAAATGTTTGGACATCTGCCGTAGGACTAGGTACTATAAAAAATCTAATTATTTCACCAAGTCATACTGATATAGCAAAATCAACAACAAGCGTCTTTTTAAATATATTTTTATTAATAACATATACTGGCAGTGCACAATTCATATCTGAAATGTTAAATGAATGAGACAGAATCAAATTAGTTTGAGCTTTGGATACAAAGGAAAAAACATGCGCCTCCTTTATGCTACAATAATTTATTTGGTATTATTAAATAATATTTGTATAAAAAAATATTATAAAATTACTATAGGGTTTTCACAACTATTTACTGAATTTTTAACCATCTATCTATCGAATACTCCAGAGCTGCTAGCCACCTGCAAATTAACAACAATTTAATAATTGTAAAATTAACAAACATATACGTATTTACAGGGTGTCCAGCATAAGGACCGTCACAGGGCAGATGCATATAGGGATGCCCCTAAAGTGGGGTCTTACACTATCATAGAATAACTAAATTTGGTACATGATTTATTTTTGTTTCTGTTCATCTTTGAAGTTATTTGAAGCACTACAAGGTGTTAATTAGGGGTGACTCGTCCCAAAAATGGTACCAAACTTTTTTTCTATTGATTTTAAAAATATTATTATTATCCTCCGTAGAATTTAAGTAATTTTTTTAATGTTAAATTAAAAAAAAACGATGGATTATTTCAAGAAAAAACTGCATTAATTGAAACTAAATTTTAACAGTGTTCATTAGAAAATAATCAAAAAGTCAGTAGTCAGTAATAAGCGAATATATTATATGTAAAAAAAAACTCAAATAAATAATATTAATAGTTGTTATATATCAAGGGCGTTAAGTAAATGTGTAAGACCCGTAGCGTAAAGCTGCGCTTAGGGTATTAAACGCATTATGACGCACGAGATGTATACAAAATTTTATACACGATTGGTATTTAGAACACTTATAAATTTTCTATAAATTATTTTTTGTGGAAATAAGAGTACCGATAATTAATTTTTGTTGGACCTGAATTGAGAGTTGCGACGGATGCTTAGCAATAATATCAACAAATACGATTTACATGTACGCCATATTTAGTACGCAAAAAACCTGTAGCAAAATGAAATTTTTTCATATATAATTGCTAAAATATGGATTTCAATAGTGATAGTAGAAGACATTCTGAGTACACCTCCGAAAATTGTTGAAAACTGTTGATTTTATTAAACGGTGTTTTTTTAAAAACGTGAATGTGCTTCTAGCATATTTTTGGAAAAATGTGATAACTGTAAGCCGTCCTCTTTGTGGTCGTATTATTCCATGTTAAATGCAGCGGCACTTTTACGTCATAACATCTACATTAACAAATCTTCAACATTAATAGCATCCTTAAAAAGAACAAATAATGGTACAAAATAGCAAACTATCTTAAATTACCAAATCCAAAGAAATACACTGGGCATTGTTGTCGGCGTTCTTCTTTACTTTATTAGCCGATGCTGGAGCAGTATAGCTATGGTGGATCAAAATCAACCACTACTGCTTAAGGCTATATAGAAAGTTCAGTGTTCAACAAAGTGGAAATAGCAAAACAAATTATTGGCACTAATATGCCTTGAACTAGGAGTTTCTTTTACGATAAAAGTGTGCATATATATATATTTTTTCGCGTTTAAAGGTCCCACTTAGGGGTTAATAACTCATCTGGGCTGCATCTTTTGTATATCGGTAAGTTTGGTTAAATTACAATATTTTTGACGATCCTACATGTACCTGCTCTGTATCAGTTTTTATACGGGACACCCTGTATAACGCCATATAGAGATTATAATGCCTCTAGTTAGTGTTTATAGTTATTTATATCTTTAGGAATAATGAAGACACTAGTTGCAATGAAAAAGAACGAAATGAATACAAATCCTTCGTCAACAGACAGTTGAAACCTATTCATCCTAAGCTTTATTAAAATTTTGGGTAATTTTTTCTATGTAACTTTATATTTTTAAACTTTGTTATGGGTATACAAACAACAATATATAATTTGTCCCTCTGTTTGTTTATCCTTTGCCAAATAGCAAAAAAGACCTGATTAACAACTCCTTTATAATAGTACCGGCATTCAAAATTCTTAACTAACCTTTTTCGATCTGCTTCAGACTCCGTATGAAAGTAATAATATTTTTTATTGGCATCTGGTGGTATAACTTCAAAAGCATGCTTTTTATTTCCAGACACGGATTGTTGTACTCTATATCCATGTAGGCAGGCCACTCCTAAAATAAAAATTCAGTCATTATTCTTCTACTGAAGCTCATTTTATTCCAAAAGGATGGGAAAGCAAAATTTAATCACTCTCTACATCTTTATCCATGAGTTGGAAAATCGACGGATGAAATTCTTTTCAGAAAAATACGATTAAAAATTGACTTTTTACGTAAAACATCAGTTTGCTATCTCATAGAATGAAACTTTACCTAGAGTTTTATAAAACGAAATCGAAAGAGTATGCTGACAGAAAAAGACGAAATAATAAAACAAATGAATTATATTAGACAAATATTAGAAGGCCGAAATCTGAATCGAATAATATGTTACACGATCGAAATATGTAAATAAAAGCCATACGGTGACAAAAGTGTGGCACGATTGCAATAACCAAAGCAAAAGGATTTTCGACCAAAATAAAGTTACATTTTGGAAAAGGATGGTGCAGAATAAAAACGCATATTGAAAGTACAACAGGATATTTGGAACAAGAACAGGATAATTGGATAACAAAGTATTTCAAAAATGATTTGAATCTGTTTTGGCACATATGGAGCGTGGTGTTGCAGCCGTAATGGATAATGTACCTTATCATATCTGACGATTAGAGAAGTTGCCAATATCAGCGGATAACAGCGGAAGATACATTCTGGTAAAAATCGAACAATACTTAAATCTGAATTACTCTAAATCACAGAAAGATAAAAAGTTCAATACATGGCCACAGCTTACCTCTTTGAACTGATAGGAACAGATAAAAAATGTAGTAGAATGAAAGAATACGATACCTAGAATTAATTTAGTTACTGCAGAAGCATGGAGAAAATGCATGTTCGAAAAGTGAAAGAACGCACGTGGGATCTCGACACGACAGTTGATTTATTGGTTGATCCGTTCGTTATAACTGTTGGAGACGACAGCAGTTCTTGTGATGGCAATGCTAGTGAGAGAGTTAATGACCTGTAATGTATAGTAATGTATAGTAATGTATATTGTGTTAATGTGTGAACGTTATAGCATAGACTAAATATATACATTTAGTCTATGGTTATATTAATCCGTAATGCAAATGCGCATCAGATAGATGTAAGTATATGATGGTGAGCCATTGCTGTCCAAAAGAACGGCTATCTACAATAGTAATAATGACACGGATGAGGTTATGAATTTTTTAAAATAAATTATTAAGGTGCTAGGTCCACTTAACGTCAAGTTAGTTTTAGTTGTTTTGTGTCCTTTGAACCTTTCTTAAGTGGTATGCCTAAAGAATTTTGTCCCCTGCAACCCCCACCTCCCTTATTGTGATAGATTGTGAGAAACTCAAGACACACTAACCCCATATAATGATTAAAACAGTGTTAATATTTCTGTTTTGCGAAATTCGCTAAAAGTTGACATTTTCCCGCCATTAATTATTATACAATATAAAAAAGCTGTAGGTTACTCTCGCTCGTACACTTCACTCGAAAATTGACCATTCCGTCACAAAGGCTTTTTTGCGGTAAAATGGTCAAATGGTTTTTGCTACGCCTTTCGCTGTCTTTTTAGATTGCCTACGGCGTATTTTGATGCCGATTTTTTCGCGTTTTCCTAGCTAAATTTCCATTTTCCCGAGGCTTCTCGGCCAAAAATGGTGGATTTTTTTGATGTGGAACGAGGATAGTTGTGTCGGTTACGCCCCTTTATAGAAATAGCAATTTCTTCGAGTGGAATGAGGATAGACCGAGTAGGTAACGCCCCTTTCTAAACATTCGACAATATATATTTTTTCTAGGTTTGTGTGGCAGATGAAATGCGTTTTGCACTTGGGTTCTTTTGTAGAAATTCGACAAACGTCAAACGAAACGTCAAAATGAATTAAAACAGATTATGTGTTCTGGAACAATTTTCAGGCCCTTCCAGCTACGAGAAGTTGTTATTGTATTGTCTGATATATATCCGAGTCCTTTGGTGATGATTTTATAGCCCAAAATCTGAATTGGTATCTAAAGTTTCAGCAAACTACGAGGCGTACCGCCGACCAAAATCACCGAAACGTCAAACGTATGCTCCGGCGATGACATCTCGGTATGAAACGTAGGAAATTTGGAAAAATTGGCCAACTGGAGGCCGGCAAAGACCAAAAACTGTAAATTTGAAGTCTCTAGAAAGTTTCCCGTACCCGAGCGCTGGGGTTTGAGGTCGTTTTTACATTGAACTTTGCATAAATACAAGGGAAAATGAGGTAAAAATGAGCTAGACAATATGGCGGTATCGCTTCAGTTTATAGTGTGATTAAAAAAAGCTTGATAGACAATAAAAATTGACGAAAAAAATTCCAAATTCGAGGAAATTTTCGGTTTTTTCGCTTCGGAACGGTTGTCGAACGTGCGAAAGACTGTTCCGTATACAAAGGGTTGAAAACAATGTTAACGCAAAAAAAACTCAAAATTAAGGAAATTAAAAATTTTTATGATGAAACTTCCATCAAGGATCTATTATGACACTAACTAACGAAGCAAATACAGAGTGTTTAAAAATAACGAACCATTCTCTAAAAACCCTTTAAATTCATGGAATTAAAAAAAAACATTTTTGATGAAATGTTTAGCATCACATAAAAACGACCCGATCCGATATTTAAAATACAGGATGTTGAAAAAAAATAACCAAACTCGAGAAAACAGTAAAAATTACCAAAATATGCCAACCACTCTTCTAAATTATAGAGCGCCGGATTTTCCCCACCATAGAGAGTTCAGCCAAAGTCACGTTTACATTTTATTATTCAGAGGAGTAGAGCCGCGCGCAGTAATGGAAGTAAAACGCACTACACAGCGGTGGTCACGACGCGCGCAGCGCGGCCCCGGGCTTTAGCCCTAAGCCTATCGCCGACTTGACACCTTTCTAGTAATAATAGAAAATACACGCTTGACAGATGCGGAAGTACCCGGGATACATACAATATAATATACATAATGTATAACTTTTAACAGATTAGAAACATCTACACGTTGTTCCTTAAAATGTTTAAATAGCTGGATCCGCTTGTAATTTAAATTAAAATCTGCGAAATTCGCGAGAATATTCGCGGATTCAGAAACCTCAAAAACATAAACGTCTATTTACACACCTTTCTATTCTACCTTGAATCTAACCCGATGGAGTCAAATGAACTCCGGATTTAAATCTAGCGACCTATAAATGGTTCTGTCCTTCCAGCAGATCTGATGGAGTAAAACGAGCTTTAATTCGGATTTAGCGATCCCAAAAATATGTGTACCTACGATGGTCTGTTCCACTTGCATATCAATCTTTCGATTTGGCCTTGGAAGATCAAAATGATCTTGAATATTGGCTGATAGGGTTATATACAGGGTGATGCAGAACGAATCTAAAAGAATTTGGGAATAGATGCGTCATGAAAAATGGAGTCAATATCGTAAAAAAATGTTTATAAAATCTTTATAGTTTCCGAATAAAAAATTATTGAAGTTGTAGTATTTTCAACCTTTACATCGTTGGGCCACTGTAGTCCCTAGATAGGCGATTCCTAATATAGAAATCCGATTACTTCTTGTAGACACTAAAGTTTTTGTGACGCCACTATTTACATTAGTTTTTCAAGTGATATCAAGTGTTATCAAAAATGGCTTACGTGTATAGTAGCAACTTGGAGTTGATGGATATCGTTTTAATTTATTACACAGTGAAAATGCTTTAGCAAAACGATTTCCCGGTAAACATATGCCAAATGCAGCTACTTTTACAGCGGTGTGAGTGCAATTGTAGTGCAAGGCGAGAATTTGAAACCGAATCGTGAAAGAGATGGCGATCCAGGACTTCCACGACGTATTGCAGCAGTGTGGCGTATCATACACGAGGCTCAATTATATCCGTACCATTTACAGCATTTACACCAAGGGACGAGGATGACCGGTACCATGGTCCTCACGAACTCCTCACTTTAAATCATTTGGACTTTTTGTGGGGATCTTAAAAAAATTAAGTGTATCGCACCGAAGTGTATACATACTATTGATGATTTACAGAAACGTGTTATAGTTGCTGACAAAACTCATGGGCGTATCTATTATTTTATCTTGGAGTGTGTAAATTTGTAAATACTTATAACATAAACAGACTAAAGAAATAAACATAAATAAAGACTTTTGTCAAATAAAAGAAGTTAATATTCAATATCAATAATAAAATATAAATTAAAAATTTATACATTGCAGCAGTATTATAAAAATAAAAGATAATGGAAATTAAATTAATTTTTCTATTTTTTTTACTTGCATATCAATAATTGAAATGTCTAACTTAATATGTCTATGTATATGTAGAAGAGCAAGGATTTTTTATGAACAGAATAGGGAAAGAGAAAGTTTTTGCTGGGGACGAAAGCATATTTAAAAATATTGTATTTTTCTAGATCAGAGGTATTTTCAGCATTCATATATGCAGCAACATCGAGCAAAATTACAGAATTTAGATTTGAAAGTCACATTACTAAACGCTAAATATTACTTATAGAAATATTACTTATTACACAATTTAATATTGTTTGCATGCGATTATCAAGTAATTCAAATTACAAATACTTCACCTCTGTTTTATTCGAAAATTATAAAGTAATGGATTTCATTTCAGTAAGCTTCTTGGGGGGGGGTAATTACCCCCATTACCCCCCCATGGATACGCCCCTGAAATAACTTACGAGTTCAAAACGGACAAGAAGCAGAAACAGTTGTGTTAGTTTGGAGAAACTAGGTAAGGCAGGCCCAAAATATTGTAATATCATGTATATCAAACTATTTTGTTAATTAACGCCACAAGTTAAATCTATTAATAATTAATAACAATAACGGCAAAAATATTTAAATTTGCTGTATAAAATCGGCGTTATAAAATGTTATTTATTTCTTTCCTTGATAATTTTTTTCCTTTTTTTTGTCCGGTCGCAGATTGCCGCCTTATCAGGTTTTAGTTTCCAGTGCCGTGCAGAACTGTATTTTTAAATAATTTTCGAACTGCCCTTTTTGATTTTTTTTATAAAATTGTATTGGTAAGAGATCCCTGTACACTCAGAATTTTAGATTAGATAAGTTCTAAATCACCCTGTACTTTTATGTCTAGTCCGTCGGACAGACCACTTTTTCTGGTGATGTGTTATTAATACTGACTTTGTATTTCATACCTACTATAATATATAAAGTAACAAATAAAAATATGAAGTACTAAAGATATCCATTATTTTAACCTAATGTGTTGAGAATATTTTTTTTAATATTATAGATGTCTGATTGCGAAGCCACTGATTCAGATAACTTCTTAGACGCATTGTCCAGCTCTAACGTTGATGAAATAGATTTGCTTTAGGATACACCAGTGAAAAATACGGACTATTTTGAAATTATTATACGTAAATACAGGGTGTCCGGAAATGATGAGCAAGAAATTCAGGGGATAATTCTAGACCGAAAATAAATGCTACCTCTTCCTATAACATTTTTTCCAAAACTGATTATTAACAGAGTTACAGGGTGTTAAATTTTATTTGCAGTACCTTTTGTCACACTCATAATATTTTGACAAAATCTCGTATATGGGGGTTCTTCGGGATGAGAATTATAATTTTGCCCACCGTTTCTTCGCATTTTGTAGAGGGCGCCACATACGAGCCTTTATTTTGGTTTGAATGGTTCCAACTCTTTTGTGCTACACTTTATGTGAATTTTGACTGAATATTTTTGTTCTCCTAACCTTTCGACATAAAAAGGTATAATTTATTTGTTTCGATAAATCTAACCGTTTTCGAGAAAAACGCTAAAATAACATTGCTTGCATGTGATGAATACGAAATCATTTTAATTTATTTTCTACATTAAACGTAGCATGCTTTGGAAACAAGCGCTTAGTTGCTTTGGAAATAAGTTTGTGGAGAATTAGTTTTGACAGAGTAATTTTTGTGAAAATTTGTTGTTACGCTGATGGTGGTTAAGTCCTCAACAAATAAAGAATGGTTTACTAACAAAATCATAAGGTTAAAATACATGAGTTACTATGTAGAACAATACAAATACAAATTAAACATTCAAATCAAAGGTTCAAAGTGGCGTCCTTCCTTTTCAATGCATAAATTAATTCTTCTTAAAAATCCGACGAACTCTTAATCCGTTCATCGACGCTTTTCACAGGTGTCTGTATACAAGCGTCTTCAGATAGCCCCAAAAAAAATCGATTGGGTTTAAGTCAGGGGATCTAGGGGCCCACTGTATAAAACCACCGCGTCCTATCCACCTTTCAAGAAAAGTTTTATTTAAGAATTCTCTGGCCGCACATTGCATTTCTTAATCCGAGTGGTACATCTTCCAATAGAATAGGTAAGTGGTTTCTTAAAAAATCAAAGTAAACTTTAAGTAGTCCCCTACAATACCGGGCCACACGTTGACGGAAAACTTATTTTGATAACTACGCTCTATTGATAAATTAGGATTCTCATCAGACCAAAAATGCTCATTGTGGAGGTGCATTAAGCCATCATGGGCAAATCCAGCTTCGTCCGTGAAAAGCATATTACGAACAAAATTTTGGTCACCATTATGAAGTATTCTAATTGTATTGCAGAAATTCACACGAGCAGCAGGAGCTACAGCAGATGAGACTTGCATCTTTTGGTGGTGGTACGGATGAAGGTCTTGTTCGTGTATTGTTTCATGTATGGAGCTCTTTGGAATGCCCTCCTGAATAGCAATTTTTCTTATACTTACATTGGTATTATTCTCTATCGAATTCAAAATACGAGCTTCTGCTTCTGCTGTTCTAGTATTCCGTTACCGACCTACATCAATAATTCTAGTTTTGAACGATCCAAATTTTCCCAGTCTTTGATGAGTAGTACTGAACATTTGCGATTGGTGTAGGTTTCTATTTGGAAATGCTTCGCGATACAAACGTCGTGCTGTAAGCAGCTAAACCGTAATAATAATGCATGTCCCGCAACTTCACATTAGAGTAATTGTTGTTCATTTTTATTATTATTTTTATGTTAACAATTACTACAAAAGAATTTATACAAAATTACTATTTATCAAAACTAATTCTCCACAAACTTGTTTCCAAGGCAACTAAGCGTTTGTTTCCAAAGCGTAGAAAATAAATCAAAATGATTTCGTATTCATCACATGCAAGCATCGAAATAAATAAAGTATACCTTTTTTATGTCAAAAGGTTCGGAGAACAAACATACTCAGTCAAATTTCGCATACAGTGTAGCACAAAAAAGTTGGAACCATTCAAACCAAAATAAAGGCCCTTTACAAAATGCGAAGAAACGGTGGGCAAATTTATAATCCTTACACCCATATATGAAATTTCCTCAAAATTTTATGAGTGTGGCAAAAGGTATTGCAAAAAAACTGCAAATAAAATTTAACTTTTAACACACTGTAACTCCGTTAATAATCAAAAAAAATGTTATAGAAAGAGGTAGCATTTATTTTCGGTCTAGAATTATCCCCTGAATTTATTGCTCATCATTTCCGGACACGCTGTATGCAGATCATTAGTTTTTTTTTTAACATTTCATCTCTATAATTTGAATAAGTTAAATATCGCAAACCAAAAATGTAGGTTATGACAAATGGCAGATAAATTATCAACATGGACTTTAAAATTGCGTTCGTAAAGAATTTGAAATTAGTTTGATTAAGCCTTAAGAACAGATAAAATACTTAGTGTTAAACTGGGCTGAAATAACTTGGATGGTAATGAGTTAAATGGAATAAATAGAAACGAAAATTCACTGAATTGGTGTAAAATCTTCGGAGAATAAAGTTAATAATTATTCAAAAGCTATATTGTTGGCCTATTTTTACGCAAAGTCGACGAAAAGAAAATTTCAACAGTCGTTCATGTTAAAGGTGATGTTAACAATCTGAAAAGTTGTTGGCATTTGAAGGATTGCACAATTTAATTTTTTTAGTGGCGGGTGCATAAAATCTTATAAATCTAGAATAGGAGCAAATAAGATTTACATACATTTTTAGAGAAAAAATGGACCATAGATTTCTTTTCAAGGTATTTTTTTATAGAATGTAATACAACTAAAGAATGAGGTGTTATCCCAATGCTGAGTATTGCGGGAACTTTTCAAAGAGACGAACTAGAGAACTGATCCCTGACAATATTCAAATTATTGATTACATTTTATTTTACTTTTGGTATTGTTATGATAGTTTTAACAAAATAGTAAATATGAAAAAAACTCAACATCGATCTCGACTAAAATCTTGTTCTTTTTCAAAGATGGCTTTGCCATCTTCTGCTTGACAGCGTCAATACATATTACAATCTATACGAATTGTAAAAATAAATTCATTTTATAAATTTGATTAAGGTTTCTGTTCAATGTTTCTGTACATGTGTTGTTATTTAATTTGAGCTAAATGTTATGTAGGTATAGTACGTAATAATGGAAACAATATTTTTTTTATGTGCTATCAGCAGCGTATGAAGTAGCATTTTATGCTTTATTGTAGAAAAAACTGTATTTGTTTCGCACTCCTATTTATATTCATTCAGAAAATTTAGAAAAGGTTGTAATAATAGTTACTTACCAAAAGCGCTTTTAGCATTGGCATCTTGATAAAAATAAAGACAAGCATCTTTAAGAACGCAATATCGTCTATTCCAAGACTTCCACTGTGTTCCCAACTTAACTAAATATCCAAAACAATCGGGTTGACAAATAGCACTAGGCGGTATGGCTAAATTATTTCTGGTTTCATTCAAATAATCGTCTACTTTTTGGGAGTCAACTATAGCCCTGCTTATTACTTCTATCCATCTCTCTTGAGCAGTACTATTATCAGCAGCCAAGTGCAAAGGTACGGCATCTGGTCGTTGAATTACAAAGCGATTAGGTTTAGATCCACCTTCATCTTCCAGTTTCTGCAATTGTTGATCAAACAGCATAACAACCCCCACAGGCTGTTTGTCCTAAACAAAGAATAGTAAATGAAACATATTACAAACATTATACATACAATTAATTTATTTAAATAGATATACAGGGTGAACCTTAAATAAGTACAAATATTTTAACTGTAGGTGTAGTTCGTCATGGAGATGCGTCAATTGGGTCATTTTTAAAAATTTCAAATATTTACGAAGATATTAATTAAAAAAAAAACCATATTTTGAGGTGAGATTGCCATATTGTCTGTAAGATAAATCATTTTTTAATGTAAATTCAATTTTTGCGGTTTATTTTAATTTAAAAAATTTATATACTTATTTTTATCAATACGTAAAGTAAAATTGGGTAGGCAGTATCCTATGCAATAATATTAACTGTAAATTCTTAACTGACCTTACCGTAAACGGTTAAAAAATGAATTTCCGCAAGTTCGATACTACCAGTTAAAGTATTCAGAAAGTTACTTTGTTCAATGATTCCAAAAATTATCATAATAACAAAATAACCAGTTTTTTGTATACGTTCAATATCAAGAGAGGCAAATATGTTTAAAAGCAGTATCAATCGCATGCAAAAAAGAAGCTGCTGTCGTACCGGTGCACTGGTCCAGGGCAAAGGAATAAGCTGTGGCAAACGCACGGTACAAGTGGAAACAAAATATGTAATATTTGTGAAAAGGGATTTGATACTTTCAATACACGTAAATTGAAAGTTAATATGAGATACTTTCGCATCTTCTGAAACCGAACTAAGCTAATGGTTTCTTTAAGTAGTGCACTATTTGACGAATCTGTTTTAAGAGTTGCGGCACTAACGTATAAAACGTATTTAAATCGTTTTATTTTCACGGGCAGTGGTTTTCTCATAAGTGTCTTGAGTATTTAATTAATATTTGTTGATAAAATACAGTGTGATCAAGGGAAATATGGCGCATTATTCAAACAAACAGTGAAAAGGTTGACATGCTAAAAACATATTTGTTAAACAGTGATAATCAGTGACAACAATAGTATGTGTCGTGATAAATCAGTTGGAGTGAGTAAAAATGGATAATATCCAAATTCTGGATAACTATGATTGTGAGTAGAAAATCTGGTTTATATTTTCAATTTATTGGTGAAGTATAGGAATGGCAAAGGGGAGGAGTTGGCCATTAATATTTTCATAGATAAACATATTTTAATCATTCTAAAAATTCTAGTTAACTTTGTTGAAGCCTAATCCAAGACATTAGAGTAACACTGGCAACGCTGTGGAATACACATTCACCGTGACTCTTAAACATATTAGTATCAGAGTCGGATCAGCGGTCCTCAACAAGTTTTTAATTGAAAAATCACAAAATTCATTTAAAATATGACTTCTTTGTAAAAAAACTATTATCTATTATCTACGCAGTGAACTATACTGCTAGTTAAAATATTTGTACTTATTTAAGGTTCACCCTGTATAAAATTAATTTAAACAGAGGTATTATTTTTTTTATAAATATTTACGGCGATTCTTGCGCTATGCAACTAATAATACGTTACGGACAACTTTGTCAAAATGAAAAATGTTGAGTAACCATAATTCAGAAAAAATAGTAATTCATTAAAGAGAGAACCGCTTGCTTGCTAAATAATATATGTATTTTACGTCACTATTTAAATTTTTATAATTGTTAGTTGAATATTTAGATATCTATATGAAATAAACATACAAAAGAAAAAATTAGCAAGCAAGGTTACAGTATAACAGCGAACCTACTTCCTTTGTGTGAAAGATTTGTGAAGTAAAAGTAATTTTTTAAAATCAACTCCTAACCATCACCTGCTAAATCGTAAAACGTAGCAGCCTTATTTCAGTCAATTTGAGCTAGATAATTGTACTTTTACTGATCTATTGGGCGTAAAGACTGGTTGACACGGTTCATGTACGCTTGAATCGAATCAATACTAAAATTTGTCTTGATCCAAGTTGGCTTCCATGACATTTTATAACTTTAACATCAGACACATATAGAAAGATGGCTGAGCTGCAGCAAAGTGTGTGAGAGATCGCAGATGATATGCTCATAGAAGACCTTGAAATTGTCAAAAAAGGTTTAAAAAGACAAATTTGGATCCGAAACTGAATTCTTAGGCGTCAGGCTTTTGGAGGTTCCCCAATTTCCTTCATGATGATAAAGATACATTCAAAACCATATGGCACTGACTACTTATAATTTGGCACATTATTGGAAACTGTAAGGCCAAGAATTCAAAAGTTGATGCAAATATGAGGCCTGCATGTTTGAAATTATAAATTACTCTTCGCTACTTGGCAAGTCGTTGTTGTTTTCGTACGCTGGAAAATTTCAGTTCCGAAATCTTCGATATCCAAGTTCCACTGTGGACAAAGTGCTTGATACAATTTACGAAGAATTGGAAAACTATATTTAGTCAAGTTATTTATTACTCTTTTAATTTTAAATATTTTCTGTTCATATATGAATTAAAAACATTAAAGGGAAAATTATTGCGCAGAAATAGATTTTGTTTGAGTTTTTGTTAAATAAACTTGAAATACATTGGAGTTCCTTTATATTTTTCAATCTTCGACGCCGTTTTAAAACGGCATCAAATTCAACTTTGATCCAAGTAAGTTGGCCACCATTCTACTCACCATGGATGAGTGTATTTGGTCCAAGTATACAGGATCGTGTCAACCAGAGTTAATTCTTTAATTTTTCATTTTTATTTTTTTCAGGGTGGTAGGAATGCCCAATTTAAATTACATAATTACAGGCAATATCCTAATAGCGCCCATTGAAGAATTTTTTATTGTAACTACTTACGCTATCAGTCTTATAATAGTAAAGGCAATTATTTTCTTTTAAGCTAAACCATCTTCTTATCCATTTATTAGTCGTTGTTCCACTCGCATATCCTCCCAGTTTCCATAAATATCCACTATATAAAGCTCTTGATGTATTATAATTTTCCTGTTGAAGGTTTAATGCGTAACATGTTCTGGCAACCTAAAATATATTTATAAATAATAAAAATGTACATTCAGGATTAGCACATACAAAGAAATTCAGATCAATTGTTTGTTAAATTACAATATCAAAAATGTGAAAATCCATACGAATCAAATGCATTCACCTATTTCATTCTAACTTTCCCTTCATGCTTTTTAGGTATTAATGATAGGTATTGAATGAACTATAAGAAGGAAACGCACTATGCAGTCGCGGTCTAGGAGCATCGCGGACCATGCTAATATCGTTCTCGTTTAGTGAAGAATCTTCTAATAATTTTCAACGTTCACATTTGCACACATTTTTTAAAGAATTTTGGCCAGTTGGGTTACATAAAATACCTAATAGAACACATCTTCCACAGAACTTATTGAAATCTTTGATATTAAATATATGTCATTTATTCATCCATAAAATACAAGATAAAATCATCGGAGCAATAATTCAATTTATTCTGTTATTAATAATATTTCAATTTGTGTTTTTGAAATAATTTTAACTGATTTTAATTTCTTCTTAGAAACGACTATGGAAATGATATTAATATAAAATATGTTCTTTGGTTACTATAATAATAATAATATCTTTACCCCTCATTCTAATCACAGGGATTAGCCCAGAAGTCGGAGACTTGTGCGGGAGAGGGGGCGGCATATTATTATTAAGCAGGCCGCATTTGCGCCTAGGAACGACTTACGTTGATAGGCTCTAACCACTATTCTATGGTTATTAGGCTTAGCTCACATACTTCTACTATATACCGCTACTGATGCGAGAGACTGACGCCGCCATTTTCAATAGTTTTAAATTTCGTAATAATAAAAATGTATATCAATTAGACAAATACCAGTTGCGTTAAAACTCTTTAGTACAATACAAAATCACAATGAAAAAATGAAGCGTTTCTGAAAAAGAAAACAGTAGGTATTGACTAACTTAAATAGGTTCAAAAAAAGTTTTTTTCTACGTTCATGCAAAAAACAATACTTTATTGAACTATATTTAGTGGAAAAAGTGGTTCTTTATTGCTCTAGAGCAATAAACATTTTTATTGCACTCAAATGAGTGCAATAAAATGTTTATTGATGTTTATTGCACTCATCTGTCATTCTACGACAGCGTTTTGTCATCATGACAAACATAAACCTTCAAATCGACGTCACATTTTTCTAGACTTAGTGTCATCTAAATAACATTTTTTGGTTTTTGCATAAACGTAGAAAAAATATTGTATGCAACTCGTACAAAAAGTGCTTATTGCACTCGACGTGTTGTCCTTCACAACAACGACAACTTCACGTTGCGTGCAATAAACGCTTACTTTTTGCACTTATTGCATAAATAACTATCTTTTGTTGCAAATGAAGAATGTCCTTTTTATTTTAAATTAGGTGGATCACTTAAATATATAAATAATTGCATATTGAAAAAGAGGAAATGTGTCACAGTTTACGGCCACTTTACGTTATGGGTAGCGCATCCCTGATGGTAAACAAGATATATTTTGATTGATATAATTACCTTATCCTAGTATAACAAAATCCACATTTCAGTAAAATTGGTTCTACATTTAGGATGTAACTTTAAAATACGAACACTTTGGAAAGGGAAAGTTGAACGAAAAATAATTATGGAACACTTTAGTCTTATCTTTGTTCCAACCAACCGTTCTTAAAATTAATTGATCTCACATTTTAATTTTAAAAAGTGAACGAGAGAACAGCCATAGTAATCTGCAAGCTCACGCTAAGTTAACAGATAACCCTTTAATGTGTCTAGGATCATGATGAATCAGTTACTACTTCTGCCATCTTCATTTGATGACGTCACACTGTTGTCTAGAGAGAACGAAACTAATTTTAGATTCGTGTTCAGAACCCTCAAAAATAGAGGGGTCGGAAATTTCTACTCTACTCTACATTTTGCTTAGAGTAATAGATGTTAATCTGTAAAATATATAACGATAGTAATGACGGTGGCAACACTAGTTACTAGTTTGAAGCTGAAGGTTGCGCTTTATTATGGAGCATGCGCAAATGCACCACAATTCTGCTTAATCTCTCCTAAATTTCGATTATATCCGGATCATTATCAGATATATACAGACGGTTCAGTAGAATTACAGGAGGAAAAGTAGGAATAGGGGTTTGCATTCCAAAACAGATTTCTCATATTATAAAAGCTTAAGTAAATATACTAATATATGTACCGGGAAAATTATTGCAATAAATAAGGCATGCTCATACTGTGTTGAAAAAATATAAATAAGGCGGTAATATTTTCCGACTCTAGAAGCGCCTTACAAAAATTACAAGATCGGGAATTGATGCCAAATTAGACTATATTTCCTTAAAAACGGAAAGATTGATAATTGAAGCTCAACAAAAGAACATAGACATAAAACTAGCCTGGATACCAAGTCACACAGGAATCTAAGGAAATGAGTAAGCTGATTGGAATGCAAACCTAGGTAAACATTTGGATGTATCGGATGAGATACCATTGGACAAAGCTGATGTCATTACCTACTTGAAGAAAACTTATTTTTAAAAATGGCAAGATTATTGGGTAAGCAAGTTTGTAACGAAGGGCAGGTGGTACTTTTCCATTCAGAACCAATTCCCCAGTAAAGCTTGGAACCTCAATTTCCCTTACATAAATAGAAGGCAGATAACAACGATTGCAAGGATGAGAACGGGACATTGCCTAACAGATGTACATAAATAAAGAATCGGAGTGGCGGAAAGTCCTTTTTGCTAGTCTGGACAGGTGGGCAATCTTAAAGATATTTTATTTGACTGCGAAATCTCGAAAATTCCCAGGTTTGACCTGTACTTTGCTTTGGCCTTGCTTTGTAATTTAGAAATGCCTACCAATATAAATATTATCCTGAATAAATTAACATATGAGGCATCCGAAGTACTTATAAAATTTCTGAAATATAATAAGCAGACTGTAATTTTATCCTGTATAACTGGTTTTGTTTGTTTGATTTTTGTTTTTTTTTTATTTGCAATTTACAAAATATATATAAATATGTGTGTACAATAGATATATGATTACAATAAGTATGATACATGTATTCTTTTGGGTAGATCTCGGGAACCCCCAATCCCTCTTTCATCCCACCCTGGGTTCTAAAACCGAGGCAACTTTTCGGTTGTGTAAGACTCCCGTTGCCCCCGAGCGAGAAAAGTCGAAACCTTTGTTGTTCTGTCTGTTTACTAACTCCCCTATCACAGGCAAGAAAGAAAAAGAAAAATTGAAACAAC
This sequence comes from Monochamus saltuarius, assembly GCA_025584915.1. Classification (NCBI taxonomy): domain Eukaryota; kingdom Metazoa; phylum Arthropoda; class Insecta; order Coleoptera; family Cerambycidae; genus Monochamus; species Monochamus saltuarius. Next base: position 33,878,354 of record CM046727.1, read on the forward strand.
CAACTTGGGGAATATGGAAAGTCCAGACGTACTGTAGGGTACCTCCCCTAAGTAAATGAAAACAAGGAGTATTGTGTCTGGCTAAATACACAATTGTGTAAGGCCACAATCAGAAAAGAAGAAGAACTTTCGGGGCCAAGGTCATACATTAAAAGATACTAGTAGAAATATGTGGCTTAGCTATAACCACAGAATAAGGATAAAAAGCGCAACTCAACTTTCCCGTCGAAACCAAGACACCATGTTTTTGCACGATGCTTACTACAATATATTTGTGGATTGGACTTTAGTTTATGGGGTTTTATAAAAGATTTCGTTTATTGTAGTTTGAGTTAAAATGTTGTCTTTTTTTACTGTTTGTTATGCCGTTTTGTACATGAAATGAACATTTAATACTTAGCGATATTTAATTTGCGCCAAACCTAACATATTCCTCCCTATACTCCTGCCTGTATCTACCCTGTAATTGGTTTTTTGCCTGTTGGGTTTGTATTTAAATAAATAAATAAATAAATATCCAAAAAAGTTATAATATCTCGTAAACTGAGATCTAAATCAAAATCTTACGAGTATCCAAGTGAAAAAGAATAAATAATACTCTCTAAAACAATATTCTGAAACCATACGCGTATTAAAAAAAATGGAGGGGGGAGGCGTTTATGGGTGCTACAACCCCTTCGCACTTCAATATTTTAGTCCAAAATTACACAGAAAGTGTGCCGCTTTAAGACAAAATTGTTTAGGAAATTCAAACAAATATCTTTAAAATCACCGGAGGTATCAATAAAAGTCATTTTTAAAATTTTGATTTTGGCACTGTATTTTGGAAATGGGGCTCCGAAATCAGAAGTGGCATGCATAAGAAAAGTCCATTATTTTAGTCCAAATTGTGGTTAACGGCGTGAAATAGGTACTAATTTATAATACTAATTTGTTTTATGTGAAGTGTTACAGAATTTCATAACAATTTATTTGTTGTAAATCTGAAGTTTAATAAACATAATTTTAACATATTTTATTTTTAACGTAAAATTAAATAATATCATATTTACCTCTCTATATAATTTATTTTCAATTAACCTTTCAATACTTTTTTTGCATAAAATACTTAATCTGAAATTTTACGGTTTCAAATTTTGCGATGCATATCACAGAATATATAGCTTTGCATAGCTATATTTTCTGTGATATAAGACTTCAGTAATAGAAATTGTAAGAAAATTGATTTATATTAGTTTACAATGCAATAATTTTGGCTGTTGTAAAATCTCACAAAACTGTTAACTTGGTAAATTATCAAAGCTTTAATAAGCAGCAAAAAATAAATTACATGATGGATTTATAGACAACTGGCTCGCAGAATTTAATTTTTCCAAAAATAAAAATTGCGCTGTTAGTTTTACAGGAAACACACAGAGACATTTTTTAAATTATAACGTAGTTCGGCAGTATACTCAAATTGTGTCTTGAAAACTGCCTTGAATTTTGAAATCTAACAGTTTGTGGAATTGTGGAAAGACAGCACCCTTGGTGTTTTCTATAATTTTATTTTAATAGAACACAAAATTATATGTATAAATTTATTTCATTTAAACGTTTCAAACTTTCATATTAAAGTATAATCAAGTAGAAAATAAATAATGTCTGGAAAAAATATAATAACTATACAGGGTGTCTCCGTTTTTTCGTTCTTAACTTTGGGAAATGATAGAGAGTGAAGAAATAAAAGGAATCTTTTCTATAACATTTTTTCCTATAGCGCTCCGTTTTCGTGATACAGGGCAAGAGCAGTTTTTTGATAAAATTAAAATAAGTTATTAATATTTGTATTGAAAAAATACTTTTCACCACTGGCGTTGAAGTTTAGGGGGTTCAAAACAGAACAAAATCCCATATCTACGCCACTGGCCATAACCGGAAAAAGTTATTCACGTCAAAATGTTAACCTTTTATTATGATTACTGTATACCAAGTTTCAACAAAATATATTTATTTGTTTAGTGGATATTAAAGAAAATAACATATTTTGTTGAGAGTTGAACGCCCTGTATCACGAAAACGGAGCGCTATAGGCAAAAATGTTATAGGAAAGATTCCTATTATTTCTTCACGCTCTATCATTTCCCAAAGTTAAGAACGAAAAAACGGAGACACCCTGTATAATAAAATATAATGGTTAACTCACCTCCAATTTTAAAGTATCACTACCTGCATGGGCTATCTTCACCACCTCAGAATGACTTTTATCAAGTACGCTAACTCCGTTTACTGACAAAACAATATCACCCACTTCCAGGCCAGAGGTCTCAGCAGGCGTTCCAGGTTCAATAGCTGACACCACTACTGGCTTTGATCCATGAATCCGAAACCCAAATTCTCCCGATTCGCGATGAACTATGACAGTTTTATCGCACTCTAAATAAAAAGAAAATAATACATTTCAGTTAATTCAGAGGTATCTCATATTTAACTTATTGAGTCATTTCTGTTATTGTTAATGTTACCATTAGAAGAATAACATAGTATTAATATAATGCAGGAAATTCGATTAACATACCAATGACAGATTTATACTGATATTTGTACCTAATGATAATCTCATACTTTTTCACAACACACTTCCGAAAGTATATATTTTGAGAAATTAAAAACATTATTAGTAGTAAATATATATCGGGTGTCCCAGCTTCTATTGAACGCGCCATATACACGGTGTTTCAAAACGTATTTAATTCAAACTTTGTCATTACTTTTAGGTTATGGACGGTAAAATGAAATATATTTAAAATTGCACGAGAAATCCAAAAATTGAAAAATATACAGAATATATAGATTTGGTATAAGAAAGTTGATGTGCCCTTACAGTGTAATCGGAAGTTGCCAAGTCTATAAAATATGTTTTTAAATGACACGTATGGTTCTAAAAGTAATTCAATTAAATACTTTTAGAAACACCGTGTATATTATTATGGCGTACTCAATAAAAGTTGGGACACCCAGTATACAGTGTGTCCTTGTTTTCCAGGTTAACAATTTTGGAAATGTGAGAAGGCTGTGGAATTTCCGCAAATCATTTTTTTTACAATTAGTATCCTGAAGGGAGGTTATGGGTTTGTTTTACCAGCAGTTGAAAACTGTTTGGAAACTATCAGATATGTCCGTTCAACTATTTATTGCGTCAAATTCAATAGTAACGCGTTCTCAACTTAACTGGTCGAATATTTCTGACAGTTTCCAAACTGTTCTCAACTGCTGCAAAAACAAGCCTTATATTATATTCTACTAATCATTTTATTGATGTGACAAAAGAATCGTTTTTTCGAAGGTGGAACTTTTTATCAAGATAGTATTAGCAGGTTATTCAACCTCCATGCCATATAGCAAATTTGATAAACAAATGCCTATTGAGTGTTTTTAAGGGGTGCCAAAATTCAATAAATTAGAACTAAAAACTATAATAAGCAGGACAGAGATTGTCATGAAAGTGAATACAAATAGCAATCTGACAAAGAAAAAACATAGACACTACAAAATTAACACTTTTAATTGCGGCCACAGTAAAAATAATTTTGTACGTTAATTATTTTATTTCATACTGTACTGTAATGAGTCCGGAAAATGTTTACTTCCCGGATTGCTTTAAAAAACACAATATTCACATTTTTAAAAGATTTTATCTTTAAAACTACAAAACCAAGCCTATAAAAACTAATTATAATTATAATTAACAGTAACTGTGCAATGTGAATTTCCTTGCAGGCTGAATGCAGGAATACCTTTAGGGACAGAATCGGACACGGTAGTGGTGGTGGATATAGTTTGTTGCTTGGTCTGAAGAACCTGTATAAAGTTTTCTCCATTTTGAATCATCTTTGCTGCTTTTGTTTTGTTTTCTAAGGAATCTTCAATGTATTGTTCCGCAACAGATGAGCTTTTCCATGCACCATGACGCTTCAGTGTTGATAAATCAGCTCCCGCATTCGCCAAAAAAGTGGCAGATGTTCTGCGGAAACAATGCCCCGTATATTTTTCTGGGTGTTCCAACTTCAAATATCCCGCAATTTTTTTGATGCCTCCCCAATGGTATGTATGCCCGCTCTTTGGGAAACACATGTTCCTTTTCTATAACCCAAAAAAAAGAAAATCTTCCTTCATATTTTTAGGGCGGAGCTTAACGTATTCTCTGAATATTTCCAGAATGTTTATTCCTTCATTGTCGTCACTCAATACAGTGAATACCCGTTTTGTATTCGTCTTAAAAATGGGAATGGTTATAATTAGTTTGGTGCCACAATCTTCAATGTCTTTTAGAGTCATATGGTATAACTCTTCTCGCCGACAACCACCAGCAATGCCTATCATTGCGATTACCTGTAACAATAGAGAAAATGGTTTAAAACTGATTGTCAAATTGATGAAATTTTGACTAACGAAATCAAGAAATGTAGTTTTTTTAATTAATTGACATTGAGTACCTATATCATTCAAGATGCACATTGTTTAATTCAAAACTAATGAAAAGGTTAAACTTGTTTACCTTCATCAAAAGATACTCTTCTGATGGGGCTTCCTTCATGAATCTATTAACTTCTTCTCTTGTTAGAACTTTTGATTTGTTTGCCTGATGACCAACTGCTTGCCTTTTTAAGAAAGCCACCAGTTTTGGATATTTTGAAATATCACCTCCTTCTTTTACCATCAGCATAGACTGAGCATCGAATATTTTGCCCACATTGTCGCAGGATTCTTTTTGGAGGTATCCAAGAAGTACGCCAAAAGGATATTCTCATTCAGGCCGTTTTCCACCTTATAGGTTTTTCTTCACACGTTGAAGAGCTGGTATTCCTTCTCATAACGAGCAGAAGACTTCGTAGGGACCAATTTACTGGTTTAGCTCGATTTCTTCCATTTTTTACGAAAATTATCACAAAATACGCAGGGGATGACAAACTGTCAAATTTGTTATTTTTGTTTTTACATCACTAAGCTAAATCAAAAGCTATGCGATAAAACAAGAATCGAAACCACGCTAACACCTATACTCGCGTCAAGAATTCAGACGTCTTACGTCACGGCTGACGTTACACATTTGTTTTATTTGTCAACGTAATTTTCGATATTTGGTTGCTTTAAAAACAATCATTTTGTACAATTTAGTGCAATATATAATGCAAACTTTTAGTGTAGTATATAGTTTTATTACTATCAGTTGCAGTTTCTTAAATATTTTGATAAAAATATAATTAATTATTCATTTGTTCGTATGACGTAAGTCGTCTGAATTCTTGTCGCGAGTATACATACAGGCAGGTTATGTAAAATAAAACATTAAAATTTAATTTTTTTTACGTTCATGCAAAAAACAATACTTTATTGAACTATATTAATGGAAAAAGTGGTTCTTTATTGCTCTAGAGCAATAAACATTTTATTGCACTCATCTGTCATTCTACGACAGCGTTTTGTCATCATGACAAACATAAACCATCAAATCGACGTCACATTTTTCTAGACTTAGTGTCATCTAAATAACATTTTTTGGTTTTTGCATGAACGTAGAAAAAATATTGTATGCAACTCGTACAAAAAGTGCTTATTGCACTCGACGTGTTGTCTTACTCGGCCTACGGACAACTTCACGTCGCGTGCAATAAACGTTTACTTTTTGCACTTGTTGCATAAATAACTATTTAATACAACACAGTATGAAATAAAACGTTGTACGATACACGGCCGTGAAATGTCATTAAAGTACAAGTCTAGATGCTTACAGACGAGGCGACGAAGGAGCCGAGTCAGGAATTTCTAGACGAGTACGAGTAATATACCATTTCCCGGCCTTGTAACGTAAATAACTATTAACTGTGGCTGTAATTAAAAGTGGTAAATTTGTAATGTTTGTGTTTTTTTTTGTTCGATTGGTATTTGTTTTCACTTTTATGGCAGTCTTTGACCTACTTATTATAATTTTTAGTTCTGATTTTTCAAAATTCACTCCATAAAAACACTCAATCGACATTTGTCGTAAAAAATCGTAGTAGGCCAGACTTTTGTTACATTAATAAAATGGTTAGCACAATATAACCTCCCTTTAGGGTATTAATTGTAAAAAAATTGGATTGCGGAAATTCCACAGCTTTCTCACATTTACAGAAGTATTAACCTGAAAAACGGACACACGGTATATGAGTTGTGGGGTTGTTAGATTAGAAATAACAAGTCCACGGTTTGTAACACGTTAAATATATTAATAAATATATAACAACTGGGAAAGAATGTTCCACCAATACAGAAGTCTGGACGGATGTTACGCGGAAGACGAATAACAAGTGACTCCTTTGGTATTTCACCGGACCTCTCGAGGAAAGGTCTCGGGGGCTCGTTAATCTCTGACCATCCCTTTATTTGATTATAATTGGGCTCAGGTCAGAGAGTGCTTTTATGGTTTTATTGGCATTGATTTGTTTATTGCTTTAGTGCAAATGTCATTAAATTGTAATTGTAGGGATTACAGATGTAGGTCGGTGACCGGTGTCGGTGACCGCTACAGAATAAAAAACAATGATTAAAAAAATTATTAATTTATAATAAACGTTAACGGTACTTTTAATTGTAGGATCTAAGTAAACTTAGTAGGTATTTTATAAATTTTAGAGGTCTGAAGATGGCGTCAAATATACCGAAACGTTAGTGTAGAATAACAAAATATATTTTTTAATTAATTCTTATGTACTAAAACTCCTTGGTGTTGAAAATGTAAATTTAAAATTTTGATTTTGAGATAAATATATATAATATATAAGTATTAAGAAATTGTAATTGTATTAAGACGAAACATGCCCCTTATGTACTAAAGTTATTAGTTTTAGATTATTCAATATTTAAAGGGGTACCTACTTGTTTATAAATGATAATGCAGATAACAAGTACTGCGCGGACTAATGCCCCGACCGGCATTGAATTACACACTGAAGTATCTGTGTGAACAGCCAAGAACCCTTAGCGACCACACCACCAGACATAGACCAGCTACAGCCGCACTATTTGCTGCAATGTAGGTCGCTTCCTGTAAGTCCTTCACTTGATTTATATGTGAACATACATATGAAGGAATAGCTAGTTCAGATGCCGGTCGTCTTATCTATGGCATACTGATGAGGGCTAATAAGCTCGAAACCGGTCTGGTGGTGTGACTGATAAGGGTTCTTGGCTGTTCACACAGATACTGCAGGTGTAATTCAGTGCTGGTCGGGGCATTAGTCCGCGGAGTAGTTGCTACCTGCAGTATCATTTATAGATTTCATGGCGCGTCGCACAGAGCGAGAGGTATGCGTTAGTACCTGCTGCAATGTAGGTCGCTTCCTGCAAGTCGAGCCGCTTGGGACGAGCAGGAAGTAAGCAATCCACTCTCACCAAAAGGGTACTTGTTTGAATTGCTCATATATTAGAGCCAAAAACTAATTGTGCTAAGATCCGGTGATATAGGAGCCCAAGCAACTTATATTCTGCAATAAATGTGAAGAGTTTGGCAGCATTGGATGAGGCTTGTAACCCTACAATTGTAACAAGACTACTAGTTACAAGTAATGAGTATGCCTGTAACTCCAAGTAACAGTTCAGTAATATAATGCACATTGTTATAATTGTAGAAATTCAGTAAATTTTTACACATGTACAATCGTTTGAGATATTTATAGTTGCATAACATTTAAACATATTTGCAGCAAAAACAGAATCGGCACGTAGATGATTTAAACAAGGAAATATATCTTTCAAAACGCCGAAATCATTTTCAATTATTGGTCTTGTCGGTTTATGAGCTCTATTAAAATTGTTTTGAGCTGGATTTAAATGATTTTCATATGTTGATGGACTCAACCATTCCTTTTTTGACCGGATACATAGACTCTCTAATTATTGCATTAGAATTGAGGTCTTCAATCATTTTCCATTCTCTGGAATAAAGTGCTATCACGAAGTACTCGTGCCTCATGCACACGACCGAGGCAGGTCTTGATTTCCGAAACCTTCGCAACTTTTTTTTATTGATTTGCGTATTTGATGTCAACTTTTCTTAAGCTACAAAACCCAAAAATATATGCAAGATTGTCTAGAACTTTAGAACAATTCATTCTCCCTTTTGAAAGATTTTAAGTGTCCATTGATGGAGGTGATAAAATGTGGGCCACTGAAAACTATTAGATTTTCAGCAATATCTCTACTACTACTGTGCAACATTTAATAAAATATGTTCAGTGATAAATGGATTTGATGATCTGAACTTTCCACTTTTAATTTCTTGAGAACAAATCATTCAAAACTACAAATACTAGATAGCGTGGAAGAAATAATTGAATCCGCTTTAAAATAATGTATCGCACAATACCACTTTCCACATGAAAAAAAAATCTAATCTGTGTTTAAGAATAATAATATATTTAAACCGCCTAAAGTGTATGTTATGTATTGATTCAGTAATAAAGTATATGTAATATAAATATTTACATATTCTTGACCTCCAAGCACTCTTATTCTTAATTCAACAGTTTTTTTTAAATGACACGATATTTTGTTAAAAAATATTATTAATTATAGAACAGGTTCTTCCTTCTTAAATTGTAGGTTTATAAATTTGCACCAGTTATTATTAATATTTTGTAATAAATTTCATACTGTCAAATATAGGGTGTTCTGAAAGTTTGTCAGGAAACTTCGGGAGGGAGAACAATTGTTTGCAAGTTACAGCATGTCAAAGTTCAATTTTTTAAAATTTTTCTTTTTAAGTAATTTATTTAATTCAAATTCGATTATTCTCTCATTTGGCACACCCACTCAAGCTCTATTGGACCAGTCAAAGAAAAGTTTTATTATGCGCCACTAGAGGGCGCTTTACATAAAACTCAGAATTAGTTCTATTTATAATTTTATTTCTTGCCAGACATCACAGAAATTTAAATATTATTGAAAAGAGAAACAATATTAGAACACATTATGTACTCTTTATTCAAGCTGATAAATGTAATCGTTTAGCAGGAAATCGCTAGTATTGTTTTATTAAACATCAAAACTTTGATAATTCTTTCTGTAATTAATCAAGTTGCCATGCTTCAAATAAACGTCATTAGTAATTTTGGTGTTACAAATTGTAACGAAAGTTGTTTAAATCAGGTATTGGTTTGATTTTTCAGCATTTGTTTGTTTTTTCGGCTTTGTAATATCATATAATACTGTCACGGAATTTGCCCCACTCACACCCAATTCGACGACTGTGGTACCGCGAAATGCTAAGATTGCCCCGATCGCCCCTACACGATTCTGATAAACAAACAAAATGCCGTGGATCGAGACGGGACTGGAAAAATGAGGAATCGACAAGAAGCATTCAAGTCGTTCGGGAAAATTGGTCTAGAGATACTAGAAAATACCTGGAATATTCGTTTGGTCTATAAAAGAAGAATAAACGGCCGAGTTAGTTAGTCTTGTATTACAGTGTTGAATTGGAGTTTTTAGAGCGATTTAGATAGCGATTAAAAGTGAAATAGTAGTTAATAAACATAAGTGTTTAATTAACGGATTGTGTTTTTCTGGCAGTAAGAAAAAGACGGGTTAGGAAATCCGTGACAATACCATATCTTGTAAAACCAGCTTTGTCAGCTCCCTCAGACGTTTATGAATGTTAATGAATGTTTGGGTATGTGGTAATCTTCTAGTAGGATATACGTCTATGTAATTCCGGGCTTGTTCTGCATCACCATTTGCTTGTCCGTAACAAAAATGCATGTCTCGGTATTCAATACCTACTTGAGTATTGCTGAGCCATTTCTGAAATTATTATGCTGAAAAATTAAACTTTAAAGAATTTTTCTTACAATTTGTAACACCAAAATTACTAATGACATTATTTGAAGCATAGTAACTTTATTAATAACAAAAAGAATTATCAAAAATTTTATGTTTAATGAAACTTTAATAGCAATTTCCTGCTAAACTGCTACATTTATTAGCTTGAATAAAAAGTACATAATTTTTTCTGATATTGTTTCTCATTACAATTATGTTTAAATTTCTGTGGTGTCTGGCAAAAAAAGTTATGAATAAAATTAATTAGGAATTCTAGGTAAAGTACTCTCTAGCGGCTTTTCCTTCACTGGTCCAATAGAGCTTGATCTACTTAGTGGGTGTGCCAAATGAGAGAATAGTCGAACTTGAATTAAATAAGTTATTTAAAAAGAAAAATAAAAAAATTGAACTTTAACAAGCTGTAACTTGCAAACAACTGAAAATTCGAAAAACATGTTCATTACATACTACTATTATTTTAATTCGTAAAATCACCTTCTGGAGTTTCATGACGGATTTTCAGAACACCCTGTATACATAATTAAATGCTACGGAGTTAGTAGTACCCACCTTATATATTTATATAAGGTGGGTCGAGTAGTAATTACTCTGGAAAGGAATACAATACCGGGTGTTAAAAAAAGAGTGTAAAATATTTAAGGAGGTAATAGTATGGACCAAAATAAGCAGAAAAGTCTCAATAAACATGGGCCCGCAAAGTAACGGTATGGAATGTTTTATGTTTTTAGCCCCTTTTTTTATTTTGCAACAACGTTGTGTATTATCTTATAATAGTTGGTTGATGTTTAGCGAAATAAACAGCACGTATTTGACAGTTGTTCTCAGTGCACAAGTTTTCTTTCGCTATGGCTGGTTACTCTAACGCAGAATTAACAGCCACGCATTTCATGTATGGTCGTGCTCGTCATGCTAATGGGAACGTCACCGAAGCGCGACGTCTTTATGTTGACGCTTATCCAAATCGCCAGATTCACAACGCATGTTTGGAAGAATTCACCAAAGTTTGCATGATACCGGTTCCTTGAGCAAACAGTGCCATTTATTCTGAAGACCAAGGTTGGTATCCACTCCTAGAGCAGAAGAATACATTCTAGCACTGGTAGAGCAGAATCCAGGTACAAGTGTGCGGAGAATATCAGTCGAGGTAGGAATTAGTGGTCGTCTTGTTTGGAGAATTTTTCACCGATTAACAGGCGCTGCTTACCTCAACTTTCTGCAGAACACACTGTATGAGTTTTTGGAAGACATTCCTTTGAATCAGAGACAACAAATGTGGTTCCAGCATGATGTTACTCCAGCTCATTTTTCCATGGCCGTTAGAGAGCATTTACACCAAACTTTTCCACATAGATGGGTAGAAAGAGCCGGACCTGTTTTATGGCCTCCAAGATCGCCTGATCTGAACCCTCTAGATTTCTTTGTTTGGGGATATTTGAAGACATTAGTGTATGGTGCTCCTATAAATAGTCTGGAAGAACTGCAGCTACGGATTAACCAAAAGTGTCAAGAAATCCAAACTAAGGAGAGTGTTTTAGAAAGAGTTCGAATATCGTTGAGACGAAGGGTCGTGCCTGCTTGGAAATGGACGGAGGGTACTTTGAACATCTTCTGTAACTTTGTTTTTTTGTTTGTTAAAAGCTTCCTTTGTCGGTTTTTTCCTAATAAAATAAAATGTTTGTCCATATCTCCGCAACCGTTACTTTGCGGACCCATGTTTATTAACTGTTCTGCTTATTTTGGTTCATACTATTACCTCCTGAAATATTTTATACTCTCTTTTTAACACCCTGTATAGTAAGAATACTGAAATACTAATTATGTACTTCAGTTTTATACAGTATGCGCCAAAAGTATGGAATAAATTCAATAAAAACGAAACAATTATTTTTTGGGAAAAATCCTCGAACAGGTCGATTTTTAATTTAAAAAATACATATTTTAGCGTAAAATGCGATTTTCAAATGTCATTTGTTTTCGAGTAATGACGTCATCGATTTTTTTTTAAATGGCAATACCATATTTTTTCCCTTGATTCTGAAAGATCGTTTAATTCTCTATCAGACAGAACTAAAATTTTGCCCTCTTACATAGGAAAGTTTTCGAGTAAATGACGATTGAATGTTAGAAAACGTAAATTTTATCCATAAAAAAGTGGTGTTACCATTTAATAATGACGTCATTACTCGAAAACAAATGACATTTGAAAATCGCATTTTACGCTAAAATATGTATTTTTTAAATTAAAAATCGACCTGTCGTTTTTATTGAATTTATTCCATACTTTTGGCGGATACTGTATACTCTTATTATTTACTTTATTCAAATTTGTTAGTATTACCTATTCAAACTTCAAATAAAGAAAACATAACCAATTTTATTTTGAGAATAACAATTATTTATTCAAGTAATTCATTCATTATCTAAATAAAACAATTCTTTAAATAAACATAACTTTATCATGAGATATTCAGTATAGTAGTTTTCTTGATTTGAAGTAATTGTTATTCTTAAATGAAGAATAAATAATCTTTTGAAGGTCACTCCCACACTTAGGGGTAGAAACTTGGGGAATGCGTGTAACTCCACAAAACAAAAGTTAACTGGTCTGAGCGTTATTTTAATTTTTGTACTAAACCAAAGAAAAAGTATCAAGGTAGGTGTATATTAAATATTAAGTAAATTAAGGGTAACTAAAGTGCTTAAAAATGTGATTATTTCAAAATATACTATAGATGGTGTACAGAAAATAGTGGTAAAAAATGATATGTTACAAATTAATAAACTTTTATACTATATTATATTTTATATAATTGTTTCCATCAAATAATTTCTGATCAAAAGTGTTAGCTGCCTTTTTGCAACATCCTGTATATTACTTTAAGTATTTTATTCTTCATTTATATAAGTTTATTGCAGAACTATTTATTACAGATGTTCTGCTTAGATGCTGTTTTTATGCGAATACATTTTCAACGAATTCATATTTGTTTTCAGAGCCAGTCTACAAAAATATAATAAATATAGGGGCAATAAAAAAACCTACTTTTAAGAAAATTCTTTGTATCTCAGAGAATAGCTTGCATTGGTGAAAATTGATTCTGACAGAGTTTTGATTTAGTGTTCAGTGACGCACTTGTAATTTCTCTACAGGATGTCTCTTTTAAAATATGACCCAAACAAACATTTTTTTAAATGGAACAGCTTATATATTTTTATGCCAATTATCTTTTTTTTCATAATGATATACCTACATATAATAGTTCCTACTTTATATTTTGGAAGTTGTCAAAAAATGTTGATATTACGTGAGGCATAATTAGCCATGTACAAAATTGGTTCATCTTCAACCTAGTTTAGATATACGCTAAGAACCAACACATCTTGGTTGAATTTTCTTCTTTGCCCATAAAACGCCTGCCTTGAAAGAGTCTTTTAGCTCAATAAATATATCGCTACCTTTTCACATTGCACCGAATTTTAAGTTTAATAATAATAATAATAATAATAATAATAATAATAATAATAATAATAATAATAATAATAATAATAATAATAATAATAATAATAATAATAATAATAATAATAATAATAATAATAATAATAAAGTACTTTATTTTCTTAGGAAAAATGCCGAAGATCAGATGATCATGTACACATGATCCCTGTTATTAATCTTAAGCATGATTACAATTAAAATTTTACTATATGGCACAGTAAAAGTTAAATTTTACTACATTCACTAGAGTATAACATTAAGTACATAAGTATACATACAGAGAGGAGAGCAAACAAAAATGAGAGAGAGAAGAACAATATGTTATTTAGCGTCATGTAATAATTTGTTTTTTAGAATTTTTTTGAAAGCAGGTACAGTTTTGGATTTTATAGATTTAGGAAGGTTATTATATATGTTTGTTATCTGATAAGTGAAAGAGCGTTTAAATAACTCAGTACGGCGAGAAGGAGGTGTTAATCTTCCTCTGAACCTAATATTAATGTTATGGACATCACTTCTAAAAGAAATTTTATTATATAAATATGTTGGAGCTTTATAATAAATTATTTTATGAAATAAGCAAGCAGCATGGAGCAACCTTCTGTTAGACATATTAAGCCACCCCAATTCTTTAAGTTTATAAGAAATATGTTGCCTCTTTCTAATTCCGAAAATAAATCGAAGACATGCATTTTGAACTACCTGAATCCTACGCGCGTCGTTAAAGTCAATGCAGGGCCCATAAATTGAATCACAGAAGTTAAATTTAGACAAAACTAATGATTCGCACAACAAAGTTTTAACTTTTTGTTAATGAAATGTCTGTTGTTATATAAAATTTTTAAACTTCCATAAGCACTACGTATACAGTTATTTATATGAATCTTGAATTTTAAGGTTGGATCGATAAGTAGTCCTAAGTTTCTAGTGCTATTAACAGGTAGAATTTCTTCGTCCTCAAATTTAATTTTTATATGTTGCGAATAAGTTAATCTTGCTTTTTTTGGACCGAAAACTAAGACAGATGTTTTATTTGGATTAATGGCTAAACTGTGATTTTTTGACCATTTTACTATGTTAGATATATCCTTGTTTATATATTGTAGAGCTAAATCGCAATCTTTAGGTGGAAATGAATAATAAATTTGAGTGTCATCAGCATATAGATGGAAATTACATTTATGGATTACATTTTGTATTGTCGAAGTGTAGAGCATAAAGATTACGGACCTATTATAGAACCCTGCGCTACACCTGAGCGTATTCTAAGCGGAGTAGATACTTCTTGGCCTATTTTAACACTTTGAAATCTATTATCGAAATAACTACTAAAAAATTGAATAGAGTTCTTACTAAAACCAAGATATTTAAGCACAGCAAATAAAGTTTCATAATTTAAGGTATCGAACGCCTTAGAGAAATCAATAAGAGTTAAGACAGTTAACTTATTATCATCCACACCTCTCAAAATATCATCAACAATATTGGATAGTGCAGTTTCACAGCTATAGAGCGGCCTAAAGCCCGACTGGAGTTGAGGTATAATGTTTAGTTTCTCCACATAATCCCGAATCTGCAGATCGACCACTCTTTCCAATACTTTTGATAATATTGGCAAAATGCTAATAGGGCGCAGATCTTTAAATTCCTGGGGGTTACAAACTTTGGGAATTGGTTTTATAAGTGCTAACTTCCATACATCCGGAAAAACATTTTGCGTGAGACATGAGTTAACAATATGAGTTAAATATGGTATGATGAAAGGACAACAGTATAATATCATTTTAATATTTAAACCATCACTGCCTTGAGAAGCCGTTTTAATTTTGTATAAATATTTCAGTACATCGTTTTCAGTAACATTAGAAAAATTAAAAGAATTTATATTTTCTCTAAGGGTATTGTTCATATAAAAATTTATAGTGTTTTGGTCTCCCGGTATATTGGGAACACAAGTACAATAGTAATCGTTTAAACCGTTAACATTATGTAGATGAGCAGGAATGCTGATGTCAGATTTTGAATTTAATTTGAGTTTTTTCCACACTGTATTTACCCCATCTAGTCTCAATTTATACTCTAGAAAAGCTTTTTTTTCGCGCCTGCAAGCTAATGTGGTATAATTACGCAGCATCTTGTAATAGTTATAATGATTTTCATTTTTACTTCGTTTCCATTTCCTTTGAGCTTCATTTCGGAGTGAAATAAGTAGCCGAATATTATCAGTTACCCAAGGATTATGATTTCTTGTGACTTTTATAGTTTTTAGAGGTGCATGTTCATTAAATAGTTGCAGCAGACTGTCATTAAAAAAAGATAATTTCTCATTTATGTCAGGTAAATCAAAAATAATTTCAAAAGGTATAGCTCTTAACTGCAATAAAATTCATCGTGATTAAAGTGTCTAAAATTCCGAATGGTCTTATATTCAGGTTTTCTTTTGAATAGCTGTTAAACAACAAAATGTTAACTCATGATCAGACATGTGAGCGACAGAAAGTACATTGACAGAGTGAATTAATTCGTCATTGGTAGTCATAATAATATCCAATAAGGTAGCCGATGTAGGAGTAATTCTGGTAATGAAATTACGAATTTGGCCGCCACACGAACTTTTGCGAACAGAATGCCATTTTCATATTTTAATAGTTATTTATGTATCAAGGGAATTATAAGGGCCTTAATTACCGATGGCAAAGTTTGCGTTTGCGTTTGCGTTTGCGCCCGAGGGACAGCAATTGCCTGAGGTTATTAAGGCTCATTAATTCCCGTGGTACATAGATAATTTTATTTCTGACCGATTTCAATAAAATATTGTTTATTTTTAAAACGGAAAAATTCGCAGTATATTTGAATCAGTTACCATTGATTATAAGAGTTTTGTTGTTGCTAGGTTGTTGCTATGTTACGTATATGTATATTAGGAATCTATAATGTCCCAAGGGAGTTATGACTCTCTTTATTGATAGCGTAACTATGACGATATAAGCTTATAATATCCCGGTCAGAAATAAATAATATTATGACAACAATGAACACAGTTAGTGCAAGTAGGTACTCGTACTTAATAGTAATAATCGTAGTACTAACAGTTTTTAATGTAAGTAAGAAATAAAGCTTCAGTAGGTATTTTTATATACCTAGGTAACAGATACAAATTAAACAATGCAAAACTATTTTCAATAACCACAGCAACATTAAGCACAAATTAAGTTAAAATGTTAGATTAAGAACGACCTTTTTAGTACAAACAAGGCAAAACAGTTATTCAAACATGTACTGACCAGTTTGTGACGGCGACACAAGATTTAAAGCTTTATTTTCTTGGCACCAGATAACTAACATTAATTTTAAAATTTCTTCTAACTTCTGACGAATATCAACGTAGTCGGTTAAGGTATCGCTGGTTCTTCCATCTAATAAAATATGTAATAGAAATATTTTATAATTACACATATAACGTAAACATTGAGAATATCTACGATTTTGATAGTTTTTTTTTGGACTGATTTCACTCATCCAATCAATGAAACGTATATCTATCTCGAGTATAATATACAATTAAGTTTCACGTCCAATATTTCAAGAATCATAGACTCCTTAGGAATAACGAAACATGTTAGGATCTATGATGAGAAAATCAGTCCTAAGAGCTTTTTGTAACGTCATTGTTATATCTTTTCATATAAAGATTTGGGTGAAATTAATTGTATACACAATTTTCTTAAAATACACAGATGCAGGTACTTTTGAAATAAGTGCATTCCTTCAAAGAGGTAATAGAGAAAGTAAAAATAAATAATTGTACATTTTATATGTTTAAATTATGACTTTTTAGGCCACTTTGCTTAATGAAAATTGTTTATTTTTAGGAGATAATACACATCACAGAAACATGAGTCAAGTTCGAACTGTCTGTGAATATTTTTTGTTATGTCCATAACGATTAAGTCGTAATTCTTTCAGTAGGAAGTTGAAATTAGAAATAAGTAATATACCCGAGTTTCAAAATTTAGAAGGGTTCGAATAACACAAAGGTACTTTAATAGTTTACCTTAAAAAAATTATAAACTCACACGCGCCATCTATCTGATGCGTACTCCGGGGATATCACACACTTTAATACTTATACTGTACTATACATACACATTATACACTACTGGTTATACCGTCACTTTTAAGAAGGTCACTTTTATCCAGGCGAAAATGCCTGCCGTTTGCGTTGAATATTACAATTGTTCCACACCTTTCATCGTATGGTCATATTTTATTCATGTTTCGTTGTGTGTATTGCCACCTTTTTTTTTCTATCGCCATACTAAACTGCTGGCCACTTGAACTTACACATAGAGATTTTTAGGCAAAATTTAAAGTTCAATATTTTCAACAGGAATGCAAATTTTTTAACGCGGCTTGCAAATTTTAAGAGCTAGTTTTTTCGGATTAAGCTGCATGACGTATATTTATCGTAGGACCATAGGTTTATTATATACGGGGTGATCAATGAAGTCATGCAAAATCAAAAGTTTGTGTGAGCGAAATTTCCGCAAAAATTTTGTTTGGTTGTTGCAATATGGTTCGTTACTAAGGTAACATCAATATCTCTAGACGTTTTTGTCAGTTTTGGATTAAGGACCTTAGGCCTTGTACACACTACTCAACTAACAACTAACCAAATTTTATGTTGAGTAGTGTGTACAAGGCCTAAGGTCCTTAATCCAAAAACTGACAAAAACGTCTAGAGATATTGATGTTACCTTAGTAACGAACCATATTGCAACGACTAAAAAATTTTTTTGTGGAAATTTCACTCATACAAACTTTTTGATTTTTTGCATGACTTCATTGATCACCCCGTATATAATAAACCTATGGTCCTACGATAAATATATGTCATGCAGCTTAATCCGAAAAAAACTAGCTCTTAGAATTTGCAAGCCGCGTTCAAAAATGTGTATTCCTGTTGAAAATATTGAACTTTAAATTTTGCCTAAAAATCTCTATGTGTAAGTTCGAGTGACTAGCAGTTTATTTCGTTTTATAACTCTCAAATTCAAGTCACGCATAATTCACAAAATCACCCTTCTAGATATTCTAGATAAAGTTTAATTCTGTGAGAAAGTAATGTACTTGATTTTTTTACTGTCGGAAGCTTATTATATACCATCCATGTATTGTTCTACGAATCGCGTATTGTGTGTCTTCCTCGATTCCCCTATTTTCCATTTCGGATGTTTGTATATTCTTCTTTGCCACTCTTTATTGTACGATATCACGACCACTCTTGTTAATAAATTACAACCGCATCACTTACACTTATATATTGGTCTCGCACCGTAATCCCTTCATACACGTTTTTTTATCATACGCTATTCCTCATGTGTTAGATTAGAGTGTTTGAGGTCTGGCGATCATGGTGCCAATTTTGAAAACAATTATTTCCTCGTCGTATCCGTTTATTTGGAAACTTAAAATTAAAAAAGTCTCTAACAGTAGCACTAAGGCGTTGTCCCATCATGCATAGACCAAAACTCTAGTATAAGTTGCAATGGCAAATCTAGGAATAAATCAGAGTATTTTGCAGAAATTCCAAATAACTTTTGTCATTTACTGGATTTGGCAAAATAAGTGGCCCAATTAAAATAATGATCAATAATAACGGCCCAAACATTTATCTTAAACTCGCGTTGAAAATGTCTAGGAGTTATTGCACAGGGGTGTACATCGGAATATTCATAAAAGTTGTGAACAGTTGTAATTCCTCTACAAGTGAAACAAGCCTCATCAGTGAACGGAATTTTCTTGTGAAAATTAATATCCTGATGTAAGATAAACTCGCAATAGGCGACACATCCAAATCTAGAGGCAATAGATGTAGTAGATTACGTTTACGAATTCGGTGTACAGAACTTGAGAGATAAATGTTTAGTACTTATTTGTGGTTCTTATTCAACTGTTTGCAAAATATGTTCTTAAGCTTTTGCACTAAGTCGTTCTTGGATATTATTGAAAAACTTTCCTATCTTTCGAGCCCGTCTTTCAACATTAGAAAATGTTTCTCTATGGGAAATCACTCCATTTGGAAATCTCCTACGATATTCTTCCACACTTCTACAGTTTTCTTCACAGAAACCTAGCACAGCCTGACACAATATGTCAACTTGTTCGCTGAATGTTAATTTTCCAGCCATTTTCAATAACAAACAGTAACAGAAATAAAATAATTTTTACTGTCAAAAATAAAGCCTACTACTGACATTTTGATTTTTTCTATAAATATTATTATTAAAATTTTGTTTTAATTAATACATGCCTAAGCATGTACTAAATTTGGTTATTTAAAGTTAAGTAATTCAGAGATATTTTTTTTGTCCGAAATATTTGGCCTTACTTTGAAGGCCTGTAACTCCGTCTGTGTGCAACTTTGTATAGTCGCAGCAAGAATTCAGACAACTTACGTCATACAAATAAATGAATCCCTCGTTATATTTTTATCAAAATGTTTAAGAAACTGTAACGGAAACTAATAAAACTATATACTACACTAAATATGTGCACTATATATTGCACTAAACTGCAACAAATTATAATTTTTAACGCGACAAATTATCGAAAATTGTGTTGACAATAAAAACAATAGCCTAACGTCTGAAGTCTTGCCGTAACTTTTTTCATATATAGCTATGCTTGGTTAAGTTGCAATATTTTGGGATCTCCTACATGCACCTGCTCTGTGTCGGTTCTTATGCGGAACACGTTGTATACATATAGAAGTCGTATTTCCAATATTCAATTTTGTTTAAGCATTAATATTTGCAACTCTTAAACGGTCGTATAACTTCTATAAAAAAAACTTTTTCCTAAATTAAAAAAAGATGTGTGTATAATAAATAAATAGGTAAATAACATGTTACCGATGTGATATTGTTTTGGTGCACCTGCAAATAAGTTACTAACATTGTAAATTATTATCTATTCAGTGGCGGCTCGTCGTATGAAGCAACTGTAAAATTTGGCTTTCACTGTATATTTTAATACCCCATAATTCCCAATCCGATTGCCTACTACATTCATCAAAAATCAATGTAACGAAATAAAATAATTGCTTGCCCTCGTATGTTATAACGTACCTCTGGTTTACATTTCAATATCCCGTCGTTTCTGTTTCTACCCGCGTGGGGAGTCCGGGTCACCCACCAATCCCACCACAGTGAGGCCGAATTTTGCGAGCCTCAAATTGCGTCGCACATGTCTATACGTTATGGTTTCCCCCATTACGCGAGACGGTTAAAATCGATGTTTTGCTCCATGTCCGCTTGAGACTGAGGTCAGATTTCTGGTGCCTCAAGTCTTTAGTTCAGCGGCAAATGGACGATGTGATAGTGGCTGGGTAATGCATTAAAATATTCCGAATATGCAAACAAATTTCTGGAAATATCGTTTGATTGTTTACTACAAATGTATCCAAACATATTTGACATAGATAAGTTGAAAAACGAACTTTATGTTTTGTACAGAAACGAACAATTTTATAATTTAGAAGTTCAGAAAACGGTAAGAATATTATACAAACATACATATTGTCACGGATTTCCCAATCCGTCTTTTCTTTCACTTCCAGAAAAACAATCCGTTAATTAATTACTTCTTTATTAACTACTGAACACTACTAATTACAGGTCAACTAAACACTTATTTAATTAATCGCTATCTAAATCACTTTGATATCTCCAACTAAACACTTTAATTCAGACTGTAATACAAGACTTATACAAGACTAACTAACTCGGCCGTTTATTCTTCTTTTATAGACCCAACGAATATTCCAGGTATATTCCAGTATCTCTAGATCCCTTTTCTCGTACGACTGGAACGCTTCTCGTCGATTCCCGATTTTTCCAGGCCGATCTCGATCACTGCATGTTGTTTGTTTACCAGAATGGAGTAGGGGCGATCGGGGCAATCTTAGGCAATTCGCGGTGCCACAGTCGTCGGTTTGGGAGTGAGTGGGGCAAATTCCGTGACACTGCCCCCTCCTTAGGACCGATCGTCCCGATCGGATACACCTCTATACGGGGACAGACGCTCCAGATGGACGACCTTCATCTTACTCCTGGGAGTCCTCTGTATCCGGTAGACGACATCATTGATTCTTTTAATGACGGTGTAGGGGCCCTCCCAACGGTTCTGTAGTTTAGGCGATCTTCCTTTCTTCCGCGTGGGGTTGTACAGCCACACCAGGTCACCTTGTTGAAATCCGACTGTATTGGCCCGGACGTCGTATCGAGTCTTCATGCGATCGCTCTCTAGTCGCATTCGAGATCTGACTTGATCGTGTACGGCTGCTAGTCTTTGTTCTAGCTCATGGGTGTAAGTGTCTGGCTCTGTGGGCTGTTCCGCAGGACGACCAAATACCAAATCTGCTGGAAGGCGAAGCTCTCTTCCAAAGATGATCCTTGCGGAGTCTTCCCAGTAGTTTCATGGACAGCTGAGCGGTAAGCCATTTTCCTTGCCTGCCTGGGAGTCGCGCCATTGCCGATCCGCGACTGGCGCCCTACACTGCCCCTTTAAATGACCCGCCCGCCCACAGTTCCAACATTGAAGTGGGCGTTCTCTTCGTCTATCGGGTTGTCCTCTCTTTGGTCCGGTAGTTAGGCTGAATTTATCAATGGCCTCCTTCAGTGTTTTGATTATCTCTTTATTTGCCATCCTATTGCTATTATCACGGATGGTCCGCACTTTAACATATTCCTTGGAGGCTGCCGCTTGGGAGTCGCGCCTTTGCTGATCTGCGACTGGGGCCCTACACTGTCTCTTCAGATGCCCCATCTGCCCACAGTTCCAACATTGGAGAGGGCGATCTCTTCGGCTTCCAGGTTGTTCTCTCTTCGGATTGGTAGTTGGGCTGAGTTTCTCAATGACCTCCTTTAGCGTTTTTATTAGGTCTCCATTTTCCATACTATCGCTGTTATCTCTGATGGCCCGAACTTTAACATGTCTACCGGATGCCATCTTTGCTGCCTCGAATTCCAGTGCATGCGAAAGAGCGTCGTTCAGTGTTTTAGGTCTGGCGAGTCGTAGTGCCTGCTGGGTTTCACAATCTCTTAGGCCGTCGGTAAAAACTTGAATGGAGAGATGGTCTAAGAATTCGGACGGGGCTGTTGGATAAGCCAATCGAACCAGTCTGGCAACATCGGTCTCAAAATGTTGTAAATTCTCCACTTTGTTGGTGACGATTCTTTAATTGTGCCTGGTACACTTGCTGCAGGTGCTTATCCCCATATCTCATTTCCATATGCTGTTTTAGAATGTCATAGTTATTCTGTTGCCCAGCAGGAACTCCTTGTAAGACGTCAAGAGCTTCCCCTCGTAGAGCAACTATCAGAGCTGTAGCCTTTTCATAATCAGACCATTCGTTTGCTGCAGCTGCTGCTTCGAACTGACGTAGATAGACATTCCAGGAAACCTTGCCGTCGAATTCAGGGGGTCTCGTCTTCTGAGTTCGGATAACCGGTCCTTCTGATTTGATTACGCCCTCCTTTGTTATCTTGTCTAATTTATGACGCAGCTCTTCTCTAACCTGGTTTATTTCTTCGTCTATTTCCTTTTTGTGCTAGCAGTTTCTCTTCTACTTGTATTTCCACTTTATGTGACTGCTCCTCTAATTTGTCTTCTAGTTGTGTCACTTTATGTGACTGCTCCTCTAGTTTTTCTTCTAGTGTATTCTCCAATTTCTCTAACTTTGTCTGCATTTCTTTCGTCTGATCCTCATTTCCTGTTGTATTGCCTGTATCTGATCTTTCATTTTATACCCTTGCTCTTCTAATTTCTCTTGCATTGTCCGTCCTTGTTCGTCTAATTTCTCTTGCATCGTCTTCGTCTGGTCTTCTAATTTCTCCTGCATCATCTGGGACTGATCTTCCATTTTATGCCCTTGTTCTTCAAATTTTTCCTGCATTGTTTTCGTCTGGTCTTCAATTTTATGTCCTTGTTCTTCAAATTTCTTTTGCATTGTTTGTCCCTGTTCTTCTAATTTCTCTTGCATCATCCTTCCTTGTTCCTGCATCGTTTTCGCCTGGTCTTCCATTTTATGCCCTTGTTCTTCCAACTTTTCTTGCATCATACGTCCCTGTTCTTGCATCGTTTGCATCATTTCTAACAGTTTCGCCAGTTGTGCATCCATATTGACTTGGCTTCTAGTTACAGGCATTCACTTTATTTTTTTTTTTTAGAATGTTCTAGAATGTCCACGAATGTATTTCTAGATATCACCGTTGCCTTCCTTACAATGAAACGAGTGCAGTGATATGCCACACTTGGGCCTTTGTCTCACTTTGGTATAAAGTTCTAGAATGTTCGAGATTGTCCTTCGCGAATAACACCGTTCACTTCCTTAAGTCAAGACGAGTGCGGTGATATATCACACTTGGGTCTTTGTCGCACTCCCGTACAAAGTTCTAGAATGTTCGAGAATGTCCTTCGCACATAGCACCGTTCACTTCCTTAAGTCAAGACGAGTGCGGTGATATATCACACTTGGGTCTTTGTCGCACTCCCGTACAAAGTTCTAGAATGTTCGAGAATGTCCTTCGCAAATAGCACCGTTCACTTCCTTAAGTCACGACGAGTGCAGTGATATGTCACACTTGGGTCTTTGTCGCACTCCCGTACAAAGTTCTAGAATGTTCGAGAATGTCTTTCGCAAATACCACCGTTCACTTCCTTGAGTCACGACGAGTGCAGTGATATGTCACACTTGGGTCTTTGTCGCACTCCCGTACAAAGTTCTAGAATGTTCGAGATTGTCCTTCGCGTATAACACCGTTCACTTCCTTAAGTCAAGACGAGTGCGGTGATATATCACACTTGGGTATTTGTCTCACTCCCGTACAAAGTTCTAGAATGTTCGAGATTGTCCTTCGCGAATACCACCGTTCGCTTCCTTGAGTCACGACGAGTGCAGTGATATATCACACTTGGGTATTTGTCTCACTCCTGTACAAAGTTCTAGAATGTTCGAGATTGTCCTTCGCGAATACCACCGTTCACTTCCTTGAGTCACGACGAGTGCGGTGATATGCCACACTTGAGTCTTTATTCCACCCGCGCACAGGGTTCCAGAAAGTTCTTCAAACTTCCACTCAAATCCCACTTTGTGGACAGGGTTCCAGAAAGCTCTTTAAAACTTCCAGTTAAATCCACTTCCGACACCAAATTGTCACGGATTTCCCAATCCGTCTTTTCTTTCACTTCCAGAAAAACAATCCGTTAATTAATTACTTCTTTATTAACTACTGAACACTACTAATTACAGGTCAACTAAACACTTATTTAATTAATCGCTATCTAAATCACTTTGATATCTCCAACTAAACACTTTAATTCAGACTGTAATACAAGACTTATACAAGACTAACTAACTCGGCCGTTTATTCTTCTTTTATAGACCCAACGAATATTCCAGGTATATTCCAGTATCTCTAGATCCCTTTTCTCGTACGACTGGAACGCTTCTCGTCGATTCCCGATTTTTCCAGGCCGATCTCGATCACTGCATGTTGTTTGTTTACCAGAATGGAGTAGGGGCGATCGGGGCAATCTTAGGCAATTCGCGGTGCCACAGTCGTCGGTTTGGGAGTGAGTGGGGCAAATTCCGTGACAATATTATTTTGCTCAGTTTTAACAATTCCTGCAATAAGTGTTTCAGTAGAATGAAACTTACGATGAGACAAGAGCGCTTAAACAACTTTTCGATGATGGCTATAGAAAAAGAACTGTTGCAAAGTCTTAGCGCCGATTCCCAATTTTATGAAGACATTATACTTGTTTTATAAGAAGTGAAAGTATTAAAATATTTTTGGTAAAAGTGGCTTTGTTTTGTATGTAAATAGATAAGCAGTTGAAAATTGGTTTTTATATTTTTTCATATTTTTTAGTGTTTTAAATACATAGAAACATTTTTTTAAATTATTAGATGCTGACACTAATATATTTTTTTCTATTATTCAGGGTTAACAATGACTAAGTACAAAAAATTTAACCACGTGCTCAGGGAGGAACGAAAGGAATAATAGACGTTTTAATGTAACCGCGGGAGTCTTGTCCCATAACCTAGAAAACCAAACCGGCAAACTATATTGTAGGAAATTATCTGCACCCAATACAAATATCTTTATTTAATAACTATAAAACGCTTAAAAATTAAAATAAGGCACTAAAAACTGCAGAAGAACACAAAATTACAACGTAAACACAGGAATTCAATTATGACATGACAGTGACACTGACTAATGAGCGACTGTTGCATGCTTGTAGAGTATGCAACCAACAAGCATTGGCGGCGTTAAATAAGGATTTAAAATAATATCGAAAACAATTTTTTTTGGCTTTATAAATAAGTTTGGAATTTTTTTGAAGGGTGATTCCGTTAATTCTTATTTTTCCCTATCCCCTCTTAAAATATTTGTACTAAGTCATAGTTAACCCTGTTTATATGTATTGTAAATAAAAATCGGAGTTCTGATGTTATTTAGTTTTTTAATTTATGGTATGGTAGGGCTATTGGCGAAGACCTCCATAATAAAAAATGGTCAACGCGTCAAGGAATATTATCTCAGGGGAGACGTGTAAATTTATTCCTATTTAGGTATTATTTGGGCCTCACCTCTTGCAGCTACCACGAGCCGCCACTGTTATCTATACCAAAAATATATTTATCAATGAAATTATTAAACATACAAAATAGAAAACAACACACAGTCATTTGTTACAGTTTAATTTTAACTTCCATTTATTCAAGAGAGTAGTAAAAAAATACTCAACTTCTATGCGAGTCAATACATAACATTATATAAATAAATAGAACGTTACATTTTCATGACATAAGTATGTATTTCTGCAATATATTAAATCATCGATTTATGATTTTTCTTGTTTTGACGTAAGATTTAAACTGAAAATATTAATGCAAATCTACCATTTACGCATAAATTAAAAATTTTCTTAGAACTAGGTAATTATGTATCGTTTAATTCATTAAAACATGCACAGGTGTTAGGTTTGCAAACAAAGTTAAACCTACATTTTTAAATTAAGTGTGTGTTGACAGTAAATGGAAGATAACGTTATAAAAAAAATAAACAGATTACCACTAATCAAATAGATTAAACATACCCAAAGCCATGTTGCTTCATTTGAATTTCACTTATAACCTAACAATATCAATTTATTTTTTGTGAGAGGAATTCGAGAAAGTTATTTCAGCACCACGCGGAGTCTGAGAGCTTCGTCTAAAAATAGTCCATTAGTTCAGAAGTATTTTCATAATAATTCAATTACAAAGCGACAAGAAAATTTGGGGAGTTTAAAAAATCATTGATTGAAAAAGCAATAACAATTATTATCGATTTTCCACATTCCGAAAATATCATGTATGTGACAATTATTTTAGTAGCCTATTACTTCCTATAACTTTAATTAGATGAATTATTGATATCAAATAGCCAAATAATTGTTATTGTTTAAAATACAGTGAAATATATCATAATCGTTAATGTCAATACAACTTTAGTGATTTTATTGTTTTTACTGTTATTTTTTTTGACATTTTATATATAGATCAAGATTTTGTTTGAGAGAACTTAATATTTGAATTTTTTATTCTTATTTTTAATAGCTTATATACAAATTGCGAGTAGTAAAACAGTAAGTTATTATTATATTCCACGTGTAATTATTTTCAATTACAAAGTCTAAAATGTCAAACGAGATATCATCAGTCAAATTCTCTTATACTGACTATCCCACGAGCTTAAATTTATAACAACTGGACGTAATGTAAGTACTAGGAATATTATACGTGAAAAGTTGCCACCAAATGAAAAATAAAAGTTTATATTCAAGTAGGCCGATGTATGCCTATAAATAAAAATTATAAGATAACTTTCAATTCTAAATAACATTTGTTTGTATTATTAAAAGTAAAGGTAGTTTATCTTGAATATTATTAATATTTATCGATCTTCTGATCACCGTGTACATGCCTTTGCAATAATAATGACGCTCTGTCAAAACAGTATTGATGAGTGAAACATCTAATAAGTAATATTAATTATTTCATTTCAAATACACAGAGTGTGTGCATTCGGATATAATAGAATTATTTAAAATATGTTGTGGTTTTAAGAGAAATTTATAGATGCACGCAAGCCAGTCGTATTAGTAATATTTAACATTTATGTATAAAATTGGTACTACTGGCATACTGGTAGCTCTGTTTTAAAATGGGGGGCTGCTTAATCTTAACGTTTTATTTGTTGGTGTTTGATTGTTTTTGTTCAACTTTTTAAAATATCTGAAAGGAGTTGATGTGTATTTGGTTGTGATAACAAAACATTTATGTATAAAATTAGTACTACTGGCATACTGGTAGCTCTGTTTGAAAATGGGCGGGCTACTTAATCTTAACAATTTATTTGTTGGTGTTTGATTGTTTTTGTAGTTATTTAAACTTTTTAAAATATGTCAAAGGAGTTGCTGTATATTTGGTCGTGATAACAAAACTTCACCTCGGTAGGTATAATAAGGCTTTATAACGAATCTGATAGAATACTTTTTTGTCTTCACACAATTAACATTAAGATTTTAATATAACACGTAAATTCATTAATTCATCTTCATAGTTGTAGATGCGTATACGTATATCACATCATTAGTTGATGTGTTTTTATGAAACATACCTATTTATTTGCATTTTTCAGTTTTGCCATTCCAAGAGATAAATTTGTGCAAAAAATTTGGATTAACAGAATTGGTAAAGCATGGTTGTATGGTATTGATGACCACATTAAAAAAAATATACAGTTTGTCTGGAACACTTTAATTGTACCTGTTTTGATGCTAATGGTCGATTAAAGTTATGCTCTCGAGTAATAACTTGCCTGGTAAGTTATTTCTTGTTTTATATATATATATATATATAAATAAATGTACAATTAGCTATGAGCTCCTAAGTTATACAAGTGAAGGTGAAGAACATTATTACTGTCCAGATGCAAAGAAGAAGACAACTTTTACAATCCTAGAGAAAATACGAAGTAGAAAATTATGGCACTGCAATAGAAGACTTATTTTGCATGCAGCATAAAGTAAATTATTATTTTCTCTTTAGTAAATGTAATTTTACACAGCTACTTAAATACTAATAAGATAAAGGATAAAGATGTGAGGCGTGCAAGTTTGGACCCTCGAACATCTTTAACATTTAGAAAATTTAAAAAAGCCACATCTGCTTAAGTAATATTTATTAGTACGAGTACAGCGGAATCCTGGTTATCAGAATTTCACGTATTTAAAACATTAGGTTTTATTTTCTATCTTATCTGTATTTGTATGTTGTCACACATTGTTTTATCTATTGTATGTTGTTACAGGTTTCATTTGAAAAAATATTATTGATTGAATTAATACCATAAATAAAAATTTTAATGTCTATTTTTTTGGTTTTTTTCTTTCATAGAGACCTTATTATAAATGTACTACTTCTATTTGCATTAGTTACACTAGGTAGAAAAAATTGTTTGTTATTGCACCTGCATAATATACAGGTACTTTATTATTTATTGAAACAAAAAATTTCCTTTCATCATCCTATATAAAGAAGTATATTTTATATCATGACGTGCACTGTCTTTTTTTCCAGCAAGTGCAACTGCACGTTCTCACTGTATACTATGCAATGCCATGCTGTATGTGCAATGCGATGTTATAAATTCAAACATAATTCAAGTTCTAGTTTGAGTGTTCTAACTACATGCTTTGGACAGTGATAGCTTGCAATGTGAAGTACTGAAGTAATGTGAACACTCCAACAAGAACTTGTATGTTTGAATTTATAGCATCACATGGCATAGCATAGCACTGCATTGCATACCGTGCAGTGTGAACGTCCACAGGGAAGAAAACACTTGTAATGTATGTACCCTGTATACTATGACAAATTAAATTTCTCACCAGAAACAATGCCATCTATTAATTTTTGTGGCAATAAAAAATCTTTCTAGGGAGTTATCTATAAATTGCAGGGTTGATTATGAAAGAAATTTAAAG
The DNA here is from genome assembly GCA_025584915.1 of Monochamus saltuarius. Taxonomy (NCBI): domain Eukaryota; kingdom Metazoa; phylum Arthropoda; class Insecta; order Coleoptera; family Cerambycidae; genus Monochamus; species Monochamus saltuarius. The sequence continues at coordinate 33,907,818 of CM046727.1, forward strand.
ATGGGGCTACATTGAGCAACAAAGAGGTTATATGCTATCTATTTTAGTTATTGGTCTGTGCAAGCACGTATAGTTGCGGCAAGAATTCAGACGACTTACGAACAGGTGAATAATTCAGTACATTTTCATCAAAATATTTATGAAACTGCAACTGAAAATAGTAAAACTATATACTACACTAAACGTCAGCCAGCCGTGACGTAAGTCGTCTGAATTCTAGCCGCAACTATATACACCACACCAACAACCGCTGCGTGCTGCATGCTGCCATCCATCTTAGTGACAAAGTTTCGATGCATAATTGAATTTACGCGAAGAAAAACGCAAAGATAGGACTTTTATATCGCTAATATCGTCAGGAAGCTCTAGTTTAATTTTTATACGTTATACACATCGCACCCTGAAAATTTAATATTGACACCCATAGATATAGAAAGAATGCCAGTCGTGTATTGACAGTTAATATTGGTACATACCGAAAGATTTGCTATTTTGCCTTTTGTACATCTCAAGACAGGATTTTCGATGAACCATTCGATGTGTGATGGCTTGATACCGCTTCCGGAATTCTTGTTCAGATTCTGTACTAGAAACCGATCCTCTTCTTGTCGTTTCTGTTTCTGAAATGAAATAAATCTAAGGGGAAATACAACAAAATCAGCTACTGTTTACAGATGCGAACTATAGTGCAGTAAACTAATATCTATATGTTAATTATTAATATAGGTTGTCTCAGTATTCCGTGACCATGGAACTGCCACAGATTTTTGGAGTTAAAATAGACAATTTAGATCCTACTAAACTTGATTTAGTTAAATCCTAGTCAAGCAAACTTAAGTTGGAACTTTGGTGTGCAAGTGCTTTCGTATAGATGTCACTTTTTGATACAGTAATCAAAGTGTTTGTGAATTTACAGAAATGGGAAAATACTTCCCCTACCCCTAAGCACTCATCATTTTTTTGCGAATGACTTTATTACATCATGGAGATAAATGGTTATTTTAAAGTTTTTCCGTTCTCTATTTTTCTAATCTAATTCAATTATCATGAAAAACTTACGTTATTTTATTGTAAAACCAAAATAATGATTTGTGAATAATTAAATACTTGAGTTACAATGTTAATAAAACAGAAAATAGAAACTTTAGTAGAATTACTAATAGGGAAGCATCAAACGGATTTTAGAAAGAGGAGATCAACAACGGACTAAATTATCATGGTGAAGGAAAAGGTACTACATGTTATGAATGTGGGATTAAAGCAATGGTCTCATTCGGGACTCTAGGAAAGCATTCGATTCTGTGGAAAAAAGCTAACTAGAATAATAAAACAATTTGGGAAATGAACTAAACTGATTAGGCTATTGAAAATGACGTTAGAAAATACTAAAAGCAAAATACGAATAAAAGGTGAATGTTTAGCAGATTATACTATTGACACAGGACTGAGACGGGAGATCCACTCTCAACGCTTCTTTTTAATATGGTACTAGAAAATATCAGTAGAGTCAGTTGAACAGAGAATTACACTATTGTCTAAAAGACACCAAATATAAGTTAAGTAAATGATGTGGCTATAATTGCAAGAGATAGTAAGGGACTAGAAAAGATAAGGAGAATATTTGTGGAGGAAGTGGTAGTGCAGATAAATCAAGAGAGAAGTACGCTTTTGAGAACAACAGAGCAAAAAAAAGATACAAATTTTAAATTGAGGACACGGAAAGATGTAGAAGTTGAAAAATATGTGTATTTGGGGGCGCTGATAACAGCTAAATGAGACGAGGAGCAATAAATTATAGAACAGAATTTCGGCAACAATTAACCATTTAATGAAATCCAAACATTTATCTAAGAAGAGAAAAATTTAGACTGAACAAATTCGCTATATGCCAGTGAAATCTGGACCTTCAATAAAAAGTTAAGAAAAAAACTATTGAGGTGGAAAAGAAATATTCTAGGGGGAAAGAAGCCGGTGGAGAGCTATAATGACAAAATATATGGAATGTACCAGGCACAAATAGATGAAGTTTTAAAATCCAGAATGGAGAGATGAAAGAACAGTAAACAAATATAATACAGAGTGAAGCTAAGTATAAGAAGAAAAGAGGTAGACCGAGGAAGCGATGAAGAGAGGCTGTTGCAATAGATCTAACAGAGAAAAATGTAACGGGATTGAAAATAAAGGCGGAATATAGAAGGTAGTGGCAGCTCTGTGCCTAAGTGACCTGTAAACATCCCTATATAAATAATTACTCAAAAATCACTATATCAAAATGACATTTATATATAAGTGCTAACACATCAAATTTCATTTAAATCAAAAAAACTTTTGATAGTCATATCTTTTGTTAAATCATCTTATTTTAACTCCAAAAATTTGTAGTACTTTCTTGTATACAAAATATAAGGGTTATATTAAGTATATGATATACGAGTACATTATAATACTAGCCATTTGTGGATTACAATGCAGGGGACAGTGTGCAAGACAAGGAAAGATCGCTGTTACACGAAGAAATAAACATCTACAATGATGCCATATTGTTTAGTTTTCTCTAGTGTAATTTCAAGAGTGGATATCTGCAGTAATAGTAATTTTGGTTCTTCATACTTACCAGCAAATATATATTTTGTATGATTCCCGACTCCAGATTTCTGACGAACAAGCACCAAAATGAAGACGACTGCAGATACCTAGTCTTTATAGGGCTCTAATTTACACTCTTATTCATCGTTAAAAAAATTTGCTTTATCTATTTTTCTTCTAATGAACTTTGCGCTATTGTTAAAGGGAAAAGTTCTAGATCTTTTTCATGTTAACTTTGAGATTATCTGTTGAAAAAGTATATTACATTTTCGAAAGTCAAAGTCCAAATAGGTATCTAGCTAGAATCGATCTGCAAGCATCATTAAGTTACTAATAGAATTTTATAAAACCTTCAGTATTTAATCGTTTTTTATCTCTTACGGTTTCCGAAATTCCAATACGTGCATCTATTGTAGGGTAAAAAAATACAGTCAGTCTGATGAAATCAATACCAAATTATTATTTTTTTCGATTCGATTTTAAATGGAAAAACATTAAGCTCCACAAAAAAGAACACAATTTGATCCTCTTCAAGACCTTATGAGTACATGTTCTCTAACATTTTGTTTCCAAGGTGTTAACGATTATTTTTTAGTTTTCTTATTTAATTTAAAAATTGTGTAAGCTGATTCTAATTCGGTATTTAACAAAACAACAAGCCACATAGCCAACGAACTTCCGCATTACTGTTGACAGATTTTTTCAATCTATACTGATTGTAAACTTCTCGGAAACAAAGTGTTTGCATCCATTTAGAAAACATCTTTTATACTTTTAGTATTCCCACCATTATCATTAAATTGGAGCCAAACAAGCATATACAATGAACTAGTAGAAACAGCATAGTTGACGTACATTTTCAAATATTCCGAAAAAACTACAAATAAAATCCTTCAACAGCAGGCTTTTCCGATTGAACTTGGTTAGAGTACACGTTTTTAAATTACTCTAGAAATAAAAATCAAGGGGATTTAAATCTAGGTTCCATAGAAGATTATTTAAGAATATTTGTTTCGTGAATTTTGCGTCCATGAGGACAAGGCTTTATCCTTCAATTGGTCAAATAGTAAGACACAAGAAAATGAAACAGTTAATTCTTTAGTTGATTTTAGAGAGATGTTTCATGTAAAAAAAAATAATTTTAGTATCTCCTAAGAAGTTACAACCCATTAAAAGTAAGTGCTGAAATTAAGTCCCCATGTTTTTTTAAGTGTTAAAATATCAGTTAATATTATTATAAGAATAATAAAAAGCAATTAAATAAACTAGTAATAACGGCTGACAACTAAAATCACAGGAACCTACTACAGAAAGTGTCATTCGGAGAATTTTTATTTTTATTTTATTTTTTTTATGCGAAAACTAGAAGATATTTAATAATGTGATAAAAAACTTTTGTTTTGAATAGGCCTAATGATTTTTTCTGCAAAACTTTAGTATGAAAAAAAATTCTGATTATAAGGGTTCAAGGGGTTATTCATCCCCTTACTAAGATGTGACAATGAGTGGAATAGATCAGGAAAATAAATCCACCTTCTAAGATCTTTTTAATTGTGACCCAAAAATGTTTCGTGATATCTGCACAATTACGTCGGGTTTTGGCATCAGCGAAACCTTTTATATTTAAATGTACAATCTCATACTTTTAGGATACCTTGTTCCCGAAAAGTTTTAATTTTTGCATAGTACCTGCACACTCTTTTGAATAGGTCTATATTACTATACCCGAGATTCAAAATAGTAGAGAGTGACTAATTTGCAACACAGAATAGTACGGGGGGGGGAGGTCTGTGAGGGTTGTAGGGGACAAAAAAGTAGAGACTGACTACTTTACATCACTTAGATAAATAAAAGCATGATTTCATAAGCGTACCACTTGAGAAGGATTCAAAGGACACAACATTTCCAAGAATAAGTTGACGTTGAGACCTAACACTTTAATAGGACTACCTTAAAAATTTTATAAACTCACCCATGCCATCCGTTACATAAATATAGAATGTATTCCTTTTGAACGGGTATGGCCCACCACCAGGTTACACTTACCTTTTGTGCACTCCATGGATCTCCGTGACACTTTAACACACTGCACTATGCATACTCGTCACTGGCTCTATAAGTAAAACTATCACACATTAACACTTCGTCGACTCTCTCTACAGCTCCAGATGTATATGCGGCATATCCATATGTAGCAAAACAGATTCAAACCATTTTTCAAATACTGCCCTATCCATATCCTCATCTTAGTCGTCAGTCAAAAACAGATAAATGGCCATCATTTATCGAGGTTTCATCCGTGTAATATATTCTTCCATTCAGATTTCGACCAATATTATTTGTCTTAAATAGTAGTAGTAATAGGATCATTATTTCGTTTTTTTCTATCAGCATATACTTTATGAAACGAAAATTCAAGTTACGTATAATTCGCAAAAGCATCCTTCTAAATATACTAGACAAAGTTTGATCCTGTGATATAGCAACCTATTTTTTACATAAATTGTTCTACGAATCGTATATTCTGTGTCTGTATCTTTCATCCGCGAGTTTCCATTATTTTCCGTTTCCCAGTTGTATGTTCTTTGCTTTGATACTCTTTACTGCACTATATACACTACTCACGGACACTCTTGTTAGTGAACCACACATTTCAAATGCATCACTACTACTCATATTTTGATATTGCGCTCTAATCCCTTTGATATTTGATTTTTATTTTATCATTTGAAATAGAATGGGCTGATACGAATTCGTACTTAATTAACGTCACGGCGTCGTTACCAATAGAAGTCGAGCAGTCTGATATGCGCACGCGTATTTGCAACAGCAGAAGGAACAGCCGGTACCAGAAAAACAAAACCAAAGCTGTGTAATCGAGTACCTATGCTGTGCGAGGTATGCGAAATGCACATTTCTATACGGAGAATTTACGGACGGCTCGTATTTCTCTTTATAATCACTGCTATAAATTATGAACGGGTTTATAAAATTAATCACTCTTTACTATTTTAAAACCCGACTACAGTATAGATAAACTCATCAAATTTATGTCAGTATAATTGAACAAAACGTTTTACCAAAAAAAAAATACAGTAAAACAATAGGTCCATTCAGTGACATATAATTAAAAACTTTTTCTTGCATTTTATGATAATGTTTAACTACCTAATCATATCCTTAAAAAATTAGATTAATAACATTAATAATAAGTGAGATATTTAATTTCGAATTTGTCAGACCCTTAACAAAGTCACGCCGGCGGGAGAGCACGTATGACGTCACGGTACCGGCCACTCGGCGATCGCGATCATTGAGTGTTAGACTGTTAGGTACTAGGAGCAGTTGGCGGGTTATTTGGGTATTAAGTTCAACGTACGACTGCTGCAGTATTGTTTTTATTTTTCGTATTTTTTTTAAATCCGTATTTGTGAATAAGTCAGAAATATGTGTTCATTGGAAGAAGGCTATAATAAAGCAGATAGTAACAATTTGCCGGCTGTGGACATTTTTATGATTATGGAACATTTCAATAATAATAAAGAGTACTTAAGCTCTGAAATGAGAGGTGTTAAATTCCAAAGGTAAATAAAATGTGACCGTCTCTATAATAAAAAGAAACTATAAATTTACATTTTTAGATCAGCTAGACAAAATTACGGTGACAATGCTATTGGTTACGTGCAAATAAAAAGGCATGACAATTTGTGTACATTAAGATGTAAAATAACACCCGAACACAAAATTAGATCAAAAATTTATAGTGTGTCCTGTATAATAAATGAGCATGACAAAAAGTAATGGAAGTGCAGTGTTATGATTGTACTGCATCTGAAGGGGGCTGTAAACATGCCATAGCCTTTCTGATGTGACTACATCGACGTAGCGAAGAACCTTCGCCAACCGACATTAAATGCTATTGGAAGAAGTCTGTGCTGTCTAGTTCTACGACAATAAACAAATACGTAACAACCACCGATTTTGGAAAAAAAAGAATTCAATTTGGCAAGTGATGATTCCCTTTTAGAAGAATATATTCAAAAGGCTAAAAAAAGGAAAATTGAAAATACGCTAATGAGATATTATATTCCTCAAAAATATTCTTCTCTCTCTATTTACAAAATTGCAAGTAGTTTTAGAGACTCTAGTTTTCCTAAAACACCTAAAAAAATTTATTTTTGAGGTAGAAAGGGACACTAGATGCCAAAGTTTTAGTACAATTTGGCAAGAATTGAGATATGGTAGAGTAACAGCATCAAAAGTTTCGAAGCTATAAAATGCATAAAGTTTGATGGAGTGTTGATAGAAAACATATTAGGGGCCAACATTTTTCAAACTCCGGATATGACAAGGGGGTTAAGATTAGAAAGTGCCGTTTTGAAAGTTTTAGAAACAGAAACGTCTTTAACATTTTTTAGGACAGGTATATTTCTATCCAGAGACTATCCTATAGTAGGAGCTTTCCCGGATGCTATAAATGACAATTTTGTTGTAAAAAAAAGCTATTTTTGCTGTTGCCAAACCGGATTTTGAAACTAGCAAATAAATTGTATTAAAATATATAGAATACGATAATGACACTGTGGAACAAATGTTAAATGAAATAACAGAGTTTTGGATAAAAGCTATTTATAATAAAATAATGTGACAATATTATTCTTATTTTATTAAATAATTTTGGATGTTAACTATACCACATGCAATTTGGACAATAAAATCTTAAGTATTTAATCAAACTGACTGATGTATGGGGTTGAAGTATAGCAAATTCGCGTATTCTTGAAATGACTCGTTCCATATGAATTCTTAAAGCAGCAATTCTTTTAGCTTCTTTTACTTCCTGTTTCGAATTTTTTAAACCTGATTTTACAGAAGGTGGACGATAAAGTCTATTATCGTTAGATATCATAGCATAGCTTTCTGCCACAAAATCCTACTATTTTCATTTTTCGGCAATGATATAAATATTTTATTCGGAGTCGATACTGAGGTATTTTTACAGCCTGGAACTATACAATATTTGTACAATCCTCTGTTTCGACCCATTTCAACACAAAAACAACGAATAACAAAATTACTAACCGAATCATACTGCGTGCCGTATTAAAACTGAATAGGGTGAGTATGGGCAGAGCGCGAGCGGTCAGCGATCAGCCAGCCGTACCGGTATTATGACGTCAGGCAATGGCTTCTTAACGTTTTGCCGCTCTCTGTTTTCATTAATTGATTTGACACATTTCTTGTTGAAATATACACACTAACTAATTAAGAAGTAAACTTTCAGAATATGCAATAAAAAAAAAAACAAATGGGCCCATTGATTTAACACCATACATTTTCCTGTTTGTTCTGAAAAGTGACAATATGGCAACAATGTAAATGCTTTCATCAGATCTTCTATGACTGGCTTATTGATCTCTAATTCCGTAGATATTTTTTACTCCAATCAGAGAAAAAAGTTGAAGAGAATATGACATTTAAAACACTCTGTATAACATTAATTTTATGTGATTTAGTAACACGGCTGAATGCTCGATATTTTTAATTAAAATATCATGATACTGTAATGAAGAGATCATACCTGTGCCCCAAATTTTTAATTTCTAATGTTTGAAAACAATTTTATACAGGGTGTTAAATAAAAGAGTGTAAAGAATTTAAGGAGGTAATATGAACCAAAATACGCAGAATAGTCTCAATAAACATGGGTCCGCAAAGTAATGGTTGCAGAGATATGGAATGTTTTATGTTTTTTAGCCCCTTTTTTTTATTTTGCAAAAACGTTGTGTATTTGCTTATAACAGTGATCTAGTAATAATAATAATCATATCTCATTCTAATCACGAGGATTAGCCCAGAAGTCGAAGACTTGTGCGGGAGAGGGGGCGGCATATTATTATTAAGCAGGCCGCATTTACGCCCAGAAACGACTTACGTTAGGGTAGGCCCTAATCACAATTCAGTGCAGGAATGAGGGAAACCTGGAAAACCTCATTAATTAGGGTGGTAATCAAATGTCAACCGGTAACACGCCCGACCTCTGACCGAATATTTATTAATATTGAAAAAATGAAAATCCAAAATGCATACTTCTTTTATCCCTATTTTATAATCACCAGAGTGAAAATTCAAACAAATTCTACATATTTTTTCAATATTAAACCATTTAACAGTTTTTTAAATGACATTGTAATTAAATTTTCTTCTTCTCTCGTACGGGTTTTTGAAATAAACTAATAGCAGGGATCGAAAGGGCATGTCTTTTTACATATTTTGTGAAAAATTCAAGGTTGCACACTATAGTTTTTGAGAAAAAAAATATTATGGCGAGAAAATTCGTTTCTGAAGTTAAGCTAATAGCAAAGACCTATAAGGAACGGGAAGGAAGGGAAGGTCTATTCCTAAAATTGAGCGCTTGCCGCTCCACCTAAATCACACCGTGGCCGCGATTACCAGAAACGTTTCTGAACAAAAACGTTTCTAACTTCACGCACATTGCAATTACAATGAAAATGGAACACACTGTCGGTTTATAATTTCACATTTTAAATATTTTTAATTTTCATAATAAAAATTTTAATCATTGTTTCATTTTCATTAAGATATGAGTGTATGAAACAGCAAGGATATTACAGATTATTTTTACTACATTAAATAACTGTGTTCCTTTAACGTTTACATATGACGATAAATTATTTATAAGGACTATACAGCGCATCCTAACTACGGAAAACCTTATTTACACTATTTTATAATTATATTGCAAAAACAATGTAAACATTATGTAATTGAGATAATAATAATTAAGAAGATAATCTATCTATGAGCTGTTTTATTTTTAAAATCACAACTTTTGGTTGGTTTTGCAACAAAAATTATAAATAACACATTATAGCTGTGACAACAGTGGGAGCAGATATGTAACCACCCTGTAGGTACATTATTTGTTTTAATGATTCACTGCATATAACTAAATTTACTATAGTTAAGTATATAGAAGTTTTATCCACATGTTAAAACAAAAATTGCTAGTTTACGCATACACAAATACAAAGATACAAACAATTACAATATAGTAAATAAACAATAATTTTAAACAATAATACAAAAATACGAAAACAAAAAAACAAATGCTTTGGAAGAAATAAAACTTTTCTAGAATACCAAACACATCGATCTATTAACAGGGCTACAGGGAGGATATTCATTACAATATTTTAACGTCAAGCCATCCTTTTTTTGCATTAATTTTGATATATTTCTCCGCGTTATTCCTTTCGAGTATTCCTGAAACAGAAGACACGGAAGTATTTTCTACGCCCTGATGTCAAAAATTGAATAGTTCTTTTTTCAGTAATGTCATTTATTAATTTTTAGTTTTATCCTAAACACTATTTCTTTAATCAAGGGAATTCATTAATACATTATTAATATACAGGGTGTCCGCAAATTTCACCGACAATGTTTGACTGTACATATATTCACGATTATAAATAAATACAATCTATGAAAAACAAGTTAAATAAAATATTATTATTTTTTTTTTAGTTACGGACCTTCACAGTTGTCAAATATAAAACTAATGTAATTATTAACTTCATAACCTCTTCGTGTTGAAATTTTATACAAATTAGACTATTATTCATATGTTTTGGTATTATAGCGAGTGTCACGGATTTAAAAGGTTGAGTTCAGTAGGCGATGAAAACAAAATGTTGCTATTGTTATCAGGTTAATGTCATTCTCTACTTTTATTTGAACTGATTTTGCAAATTTTTTTAATCTAGTTTATTATTTTATTTAGGAAGTAGTTTTTTTTACTAACATTTTTTTATATTAAACATAGAGCAAATAACAGTAATGACATTAACTTGCTAGCAAACAACATTTTGTTTTCATCGCCTACCGAATTTAACTTTAAAGTTTTAAATCCGTGACCCAAACATACAAACCTACAAATAATGCCATTTTTCTCAAGAATCAAGAATATTTAGGCGATTTTCCCAACAAACAATTTATATTTTTTTTTAGAAAAACACGACTTTTTCAATGTTACTGTCTATTTAAAAACAATACGACCACTGTAAAAGTTTTCACCGCTAAAAGGAGGTGGTAACGGGAGAAAACTATCATATAGATGTTACTAAAATTTTAAGAGATAATACACCATAATAGTCTGAATAAAGGCTTCAAATTTCTATTGAATTAGGAAAGGGATTATGAAGTTATTAATTAAATTCATTTTATTTTTGACAACTTTGAAAGCCCGTACCTCAAAAACAAAAAATATTTTATTTAACTTTTTTCGTAGATCGTATTTATTTATCGTCGTGAATATACAGCCAAATGTTGTCGGTGAAATTTGTTGACACTCTGTATGCAAGTTGTCCAAAAACTCTTCCGACATACTTCAAGGCTTCCTTCCGTCTACTTCAGGAAAAAGGTCACGATAAACGGATATGAATCAAGTTGCTTTACTACATTTCTATTTGAATTGAAACAGTTATTGGTCTTCAAAAAATTTTGTTTTATTTTTTTAAGAAAACTCCTTTACTTTTCAATATATTATTTAACTTAGTATGGGGGAATTTTAATGCAACCAAATATGAATATTTTTTATCTAGGAGTCGCTAAGCAATAATACTGTGAAAATGCAGATAAATATTCAACCCCTTCATTTATCTTATATACGATTGTGCGTTAAAATATAGTATACTGACGGACGTAAATCGCAATTTAAGAGACCTCTTTACATATCTTGAAACTAGTTTTAAAATAACGCCCACAATATTGATTCGATTTCGATGCGCCTTGCATCAGTTTTCTTAGAAAGAAATTTAGTTTCTAGGATGTCCCAAATAATATTTTTTATACCAATAAACTAGGATTTGAAACGTAATGATAATAAAATATATGGACATCCTAGAAACTGCGAATTATTATAACACTGTTTATGAAAATAATTGATAATAACTGTAAATTTGTAGTTGTACTAATTGTTTGAAAACGCAAAGTAACCCCTTACATTCAAATAGAATCAGGCAACGAAGATATGAGGCAGGCAACAATTGAAAAGGTTATGGAAGTCATACGATTACAGTGCGATTAAACTCGCTCAAGGCCGTAGCCAGAAAACAATTTCGGGGGGGGGGGAGGGGGGTTTGGTTTGGTGGAACAGTAGAAAATCATAAAATTGTTTTAATAATAGAAATAAAATGGTGTTACTTATCATATATATAATATTTATTAGAAAACTATTACAGAAACATTAACATCTTATTACAAAATTAAATTTAGTCTTCTAGCTTTTTTTGCAGCAAACAAATCAATTACCTCCTCGGTATCGATGTCAATTCTGCGGTGGATTGACATTAACGCCAAACCGTTTAGTCTTTCCTGGCCTGTAGAATTTCTCAAATAAGTTTTGAGACGTTTCAGAGAAGAGAAAGTCCTCTCAGGGGTACATGTGGAAACAGGCAGTGTCGCCAAGATCTTTAAAAGTTTGTGAATGTTTGGAAATAAAGCCTGGTTGCATTCTCCTAGAGCTTCAATAGCACATGTTGGTCGATCTAGTTCAGATTCTTCCAGCCATTTTATCCGCCACATGTCTAATTCAGCTTTTACAAAGTCCCATTCCAAATATTTTTTATAGAGTTCAAAGTAGTTTTCTTGATAATTACGATTAATTTGTTCTTTGCAACACACAGACGGAATTAAAATGTTGAGAGATAATAATGTAGCTTTATGATTTTGGAATCTCGACTGAAGCTGATCAATGAAATCATCCAAAAGTGGAATCATTATAGTAATTCTAAAATAAGTTTCAGGATCTTTTGTATTGTAGTTTGCCCTATGCTCTTGGCGTGACGCTATTCGCGGAATTTTCATTTCTCGTTTACAGTACTGAGCAAATTCTGTGCATTCTTGAAAAGTTCAGCAAATTTTGAATCAATATTTTGGCGAACATCTTCAATAGTCTTTATAATTAAATCGATATGTTGTAAAGCTGCTGCCAAATCGCATAGGGGAGATTGAAGTATTTTGCATAGTGTTAGTGTGTATGGGAACAACATTCCTAAGCAACATAAGCTTATAACAAAATCACTTTAAATGACTGATCTCAGAAAAGAATTAGCCTTTGACGATGTGTCAGAATCCATGTCAGTGCTTAAGGTGCCCGTATCTCTCGCCGTAAAATGATCAAATTTGTGGAGGTACTGAAATCTCGAAAAATAAAACTCGTAGAGCAAAAGTAATATCAAAAATAGAATTATTGATGTTTTGTTTATCCACTTTTACTATTTAAACTTTCCTCAAATAATGTAATAACTTTTAAAATGCATTTATATGACACACATAATTTCGCTATTCTAACCCCACATTTTAACAATTATTTTCACATACTTATAAACAAAAGTGAACAATCTTATATGCAGAACTATGTAAGTTTATGTTATAACAATGTTTACATCTATAGTTGAATTTAAAATAATACGTATTTTGAAAGATTTCAGTACCTAAAAATTCATTGGATAGATCGTTTTCTGATGTTAAATATTGATTTTACTTCGGTACCTTTGAATATTTGCAGGTGGCATGAAATAACATCCTTGTTATTTGCTAAACTCTATATTATTCAGTTCTTAAATGTCTAAAATTATTTATATTTGTAGAAAACACTTTTTCAGGAATACGGCGCCCTTAAGTCGTCTAATGTATCAACAATAGCTTTATAGATATTTTTATGCATCGTCGCAACATACGTTAACACTGTCTTCCGTGCTCGACGGCGCGCTTATATCAGAGTATAGGGAGACCAGTAAAAACACTCGGGCCGAAATAATAAGCTCCCTACTAGATGTCGCTGCGCCGCTATCTACGTATCTCTCATTTCATTAATACTTACTAAAAGAAATATTTTTTACATCATTTCGGAGGGGGATCAATCCCCCTTGATCCCCCCCCTGGCTACGGCCTTGAACTCGCTTTACAGTGCACAATTCTTTCTCCAATGGCTACTGCAGTTCTCAATTCGCAATTGCTATAGAAGTGATACCAACATGTCAACCCGAATGGACACTAAATACTAAATTGTTTATTCATATTTCACAAGTGACAATAACAAACAGCATAACATATAAAATAAAGGTTTCAGTTAATATATTTTTTTATTTTTTTTTATTTTATTTACTACACCATTTAACAGGCGACTGCCCAATTACAGAATGGGAAACACATACAAAAATAAAAGAAATACAAAGAACATATACAGTAAAAATAACAAACAAACAATATGTAATAAATAAGAAAGAGAAATACTAAACAGATACAAAATACAGAAACCAGAACAAACTTAAATTAAGATACAGAAAATTATAATAATAGTAATTAACACTAAAAATAGCATCATATTAAAAAAGCATCATAGTGCTGCCTGTTTCAAGCTTGCAAGAGAACAATGAAATATATCAACCGATGACTTTAAGTTGTTATAAGTATTGCACATAAAATTCAAGGAGAACTCCTGATATTAGTTCTTGGCGTCGGCAAGTAAAAAGTACCAGCGTGTCTTGAAACCTCCCCGGAAACATGAATATTAAGTCTATTTAATAAATCACCACAATCAGTTAGGTTGTTTAATAATTTAAATACAAATACTAAATAAGCAATGCTACGTCTGTCCTCCAAAGATATTTTGCAAGCTCAACAATTAAATAATAATCCAGTAGAAGCGAATGAAGGCAATTTAAATTTAAATACTTACAAGTCACTAAATTATTCCCCAGAATTTCAGAATAGCTGCAATAAAAATCGAGCAGGACCTACATTTTGAAAGTGTTCAAATACGAATGCTTTTGCAATACGCTACTGTTCAGAGCGCATGCCTACGTGCAAGATACTTGCAACTTGCAGAATGAATTGCACACTGTAAAGCGGGTTTTAGCGGAACGTGGACTGTAGAGTGGGAACGGTTGGATCTAGCTTGGCCTCTTAAGGAAAGTACGCACTATCAAGTCGCGATCTAGACGCATCGTGGACTGCTCTGATGATTACGAGCTTCTGTCGTTCTATATGCACTTTCTGTGGAAGATATATTTTTTAACTCTTTTATTTGGCACGACGGTCCGAAATTCTCCAGAAAATTTTCGGCGAGACTGTGAAGCTAGCGAGTCCAGCTTCCGATTACTACTGCAAACATGTATATTTAAAATTATTAGAAGATTCTTCACTAGACGAGAATGAGGTATGTGGTCTACTTGTACCGATAACTATATGTGGGCCAGAAATAATAAATTGTATGTGTTTTTCAGAGTTGCTGAAATGGGTGACACGGAAGCCAGGGAGTTGGATCTAGGCAATGATCAACAACTACCGGTGAATGAGGAGGTGAATCCAGAAGCGGTGGCATTAAGATCACCACAGCAAATGTCTAGACAGACAAACATGTCTGACGACGATTTGACAGGCGTGCCGAAGCAGGACCTGCTGAGGGCATAGCTGGCGAGCGGCCTTACCAGCACAACCTAGGTATAGCGGTGTTTCGGCGTGCAGACATGAAGCTAGCAACACGGAAAGGCATTCCGTAATGCTGGGTCAAGAGGTCACTCAGTCCCCGAACAGCGGAATAGACGGTGATGCAGTACAGTGCCTGGCAGTGACGAGCTGGTGGTGTGATTGTGCTTAGTGTGAGTACACCGTGCAGACATAAGAAGTGGAGGCCCCACAACCCCAAACAAAAAGGGTAAGTACTCTCTTTTTATAGTAGCGTAGACTATTTTACCATCCACATACTAACATTTACTGTGACACTGACAAACAAAAAACACATAAATACAGGCACAAAAAACGACTTGACGCACACCCCCAAACAGACAAAAAATTACACATACTTATACAAAAAACACAACTTACGCAAACATGAACATAGACAAAAACGACGACTACCAACAACCAATGGACGATAACGCTAGTAAGAGATCCTCCTCAAGGGCCACTTCCATTTAATTCACAAACACACATACAAATGCCTAGCTGTATGATGAACAAAATCATGCCCACAAATAATTGACAAAGACAATACAAAAACTGACAGAACACAATGAAAAACTAAACAAACAGGTACTGATAGTGACAAAACAAATCGCAGAAATGCAAAAGGTATTAAAGCAATCTAACAATAACAGATTACAATTACATAAAAACCTTGACAAGCTTCAACTAGACAAAACAATGACAATATCCTCCTGCACGAACCTCTGCCCCTGTCCTTATTCCCCTACAATGCACAGATAAACGAAAAAAGACGAGACTGGCTTGTTTAGTGAAGACGAAGTTTCCACTGCCAAAAAATATGAACAAACCACACGACCAGCGACCCCAACACAAAACACAAAAACCACGACTAAACCCCCCTCTCCCCAAATACAAAAACCGACTAACACAGAAAACACGACAGATAAGACACAAGCACCCCCAGTAATTCTGCGAAAGCAGGAGCACTCTGTATGACTGTACAAAAACTCTTAAATACACTATACATAAACTACACAAAATCCAAACTAACAAAAAACGGTGTTGCCGTCTATTGAAACACCACAAGACCACATATGACTAACAAACACGCTGGCTGACAAAGACGAGGAGTACCACACCTTCACCCTCAACGAGGAAAGAATGTTGAGGGTGGTGGTGGGCGGTATACCCGCGGGTGTCCTATACACATCTACAAACATAGCCTTACGCACGACCACCGAAATACAGACATCTTACAATACGAGACATAGCACAAAAATAACTTGACGGGCCGCTACGCACGACAATTCCCTCCTACGACAAACCGTTGACTATGTAGCTGACGTGACAGACAAATAGAGAAGGCCCAGACATTTACTTCTTAACCCGGGGTGATCACCCCAACACTAACCACTCACCCCTCCCCCGCTAACGACGACCAGAAACTAAGAAGATACACTGACGAAACAAAACACTACCCTTACCCTAACAAATCTTTACCCTTGCACAGGTCCGCGAAAGCCGAGGGCTCGATACTAAGCCAAAAGCTAAAGGGCCGGTTCATTCTTAGCTACAAAGATACACTCCACAAAAACGTCACTCTCAGGGTTTGCCACTCGCGCCCGCTATGATGACTACCCACCGAGAGGTCGTCTGAGGAAATTTAGCGACTACTGGAGGTATTCGGCAAGTTGGGATATCCACGGAGTGTGATTACCGACCAAGGTAAGACATTTAAAAGCAGGATGTTTATGACGCTTTTTGCGGATAGGGAAATTAGGTAGGTGATGAATGCTGTGGCAACTTCTCGGACAAATGGGTAGGTGGAGAGACTCAATAGGACTATCGTAGATATGTTGTCCTCTACAGCAGATGTAGAAGGACTTTAAGACGATGCTTTGCCTGATGTTGACTGAAGCCTTAATAATACAGTTATCACAAGTATATGGTTTACTCTCGCGAGCTTGATGTCCCACAGTCATGGAAAAGTAGCCTTGAATTTGGCGGATCAGCTAGCTAGCGACTTACAATTCGGTACAGGTTTTAAAGATATGGAGAATAGTAAACGGAAGATGACCAAAGGTACACGGCAAAGGTGGAAGTACCTGGTGTCGAAAAATGATCAGGCGGATCGCGTGGCGGCCGAATCTGACACAGTTACGATGGAAGCAAAGTAAACGATACCAAACCAAAGCCTGGGTGACGACCTTGCATATGTTTCACAAACGGCGGGCTTCTCTTGGCGAAGCGGAGCTAACACTATGCCCAGTAAAAGACTACTACTACTACTACTACTAAGGCGTACATTCCTGACAAACTGATTCTAGCGGTGGACCGGCAAACTGAGGTAAACCTGGTGGCTCTGGTGTCACTCGGATGCGGTGGTCCAGTAGATTTCGATGGTGGCCAAATACATAAAAACAGTGTCAATACGGTGACAAATATAAATAGGCGGGGCGTAATGATCTGCGCAGGAAAGTGACGACCTTCTACAAGATAGGTGGCCTTGTATTATGGCGAAAATAGGCGCTTAAAAGAGCTGGCATAGGCCTGAGTCGTAAACTGGAGAATAAATTCAATGGATCATTGAGACATGTTGTTACGGCAGGCGGGTGTGCTAATAAGAATATTGCTGTATTTTCTATCAATAAATGTCGTTTATATTGAAAGTGTGTGTTTAATTGAAAAGTTCATATAAAATATTTCAATCTCTTGCTATAATGTCAGACAGTAATCTGAGTACTTACTACAGAGTGAATTTTTATGGTTTAATTTCAGTGGTTCAATGCCGGTATTGGTGGTGGTCGGCTTTAGTGAAATTTTATTAACTAAAAAGAGATAAACGACACCATGGACGGGTGAAAGGCGAGTGTTCTTCAAAAAATAGTTATGTATAATCAAATCAATGATCCTTATTTAGCAGCGGCTGGTTTAAGATTAACAGAAATTAATAATATTCAATGGAAAATGTAAGTTCTATCAACAGAATGAAAATAATGATTTATTGTCTTTTTTGGATTCTTTTGAACTGCGTCAATGTGTTGGGTGGCAAAAATTGTATAACGTATTAAGCAAACATTCCATCAAATATGAAACTTTGTAGCAATGATTACTGTAGTTTGGATATTCCACCAAGTGCAGCACATAATACAGTAATACCACCTATAACAAACAGTCACGATTATTCTTCAGTTGCGCCACCCGATATATACTGGTTTCGAACTTGTTAGCTCTCATCAGTAAGCCATATGTGGAGCAACCGACGACCAACCCTGGTTGTTTACGTGTCTGTCATAACCGACAGAAGGATATGAGTATCACTGACTACTCAGTGCTGAACTTGAATACGGCAACAACAGAAAGCGGGTTCTATTGCAAGCTCCGACCTTTGTCGCCACTGGTAATTGCGATATTTTCAAAAGCGCAATTTCAGGAAACGGCTACTCTGGGGGCTAATGCCCCGTCCAACATTGAAAACACATCTGAAGACCATACGGGTATTATCCCGCAAAGTAGTTGTTTCTAGAAATTCCATTTTTGCCAATATCGCAATCGCCGATGGCGACACAGGTTCGGGCTTTCAATATTACCCAAAATATAGTGGGCCGTTTTCTGCTGTGGTCGTAAAAACTGAATATTATTTTTCCCCTTAACTTTACAACCATCAGCGCAACAATAAAATGCATAAGGATGTATTATCACTGTTCAGAGGCGAATCGTCTGCTAAGCAGAGGATCGATAGGTAAGGGAAAGTGCGTCGGCAGGAAGGGAATTTCAGGAGCGAAATTGAGAGTCAACTCTATCTTTGAACGATGGTTAGACATTAATTTTGTGCTTTTTAAATTGTATATTCTTTAGTTTTTATTACCTTGAAAAAAATTGTTTGTCATCACTCATGACACAACTAACTCATGACTCATGATTTAGTTATATTAAACTAATTATAATTACAAACACAGAATTCCCTGAAAAATCTATAGCAACAGCTAAAATTATTCATCGGTCGCCCACCAGACATACACATAGGAGAGGTTTTTCATGTGTAATTTAATACTGGTCGGGGCATTAGCTCGCAGAGTAGTTGTTTCCTGGGATTCCGTGTTTGTAACAGAACATTATCGCCATTTTGCGATAAAGGTCGCTAGCTTTCAATGGTTTCTACGGCGATGTAAAATGCTTCTTATCTGTGGCTTTTCCGTTCGGCATGTAGTAGTGAATCGCCGCTAGAGGTAGCTCTGCTACTGCGCGTAGTTCTAATTATTTCCGAGATCATTAAAATAAATCTGTCGTATACCAACGAGAGCTTTTACTAAACAGTTGTTTGAAAATTAAACTATTATATAATTACCTGTAGATAATTTATATGGGACGACCTCTTCTCTTTCATCGATATAAATCCAAAAACCATCGTTATAAGGAATATCATAAATACCATTATCATCATCATCTTCAGGAGCTCCAGGTAGAACACTAGGACTAGAATCAGCAGCTTTTAATTGTTCTTGACTACTATTCGTAGATTTGGCCATAGGTCTAAGTTTACCTTTGTAAGTTTTAGCCCCTCGTTCTTCCGACTGCAAAAATAAAAAACGTACATTTAAGCAAATATCTTATTTGTGTGATGCGCCTCTGTTTACTGATACTAAATAATGCTAACTAGATTCTAAAATACCTAAGGGTTTCTGAAATATCTCTGCAACAGTTCAAAATTTGTCAACGAATCAGGCGTATGCCCGTGCCGATGATATGCAGGCGTGGTTACAAGTATATGAAAACTATCATTTAAATAATGCCAGTCATCAACATTCATAATTAAACACAAATTAAAAAAAAAAATTAAACACATAAATTAACACAATTATCAACACCATATCCAAATGGGTCATATATATTGATAAAATTGTATTACTATAAAAAATCTTAAATGGAGTGTTTCATAATTATTGTTAATTTAAGAATAACTAGCAAGGTAGTTAAGTCGGCATACGCAGACTAAATCTTTCCTTTAACCTGGGCATACGCAGACTAAATCTTTCCTTTAGCTTGCGGTACGTACTGCGCGCGGTATAACCACTGTTGTTAAATAAAGCCTTTTTTAATATATAATACGCTAAACGGTCATAATTCAAATACAGTTTTAACAACATCAGCTGTGCCACAAGGGTCCCATCTAGGGCCTTTATTCTTTTTAGTATATGTGAATGATATAAAACATTACTAATTCAATTATTCTAAACAAAGTATCCGTGATAACAGATCTTGGAATAGTCTTTGATTCTAAATTAACCTTTAATGATCACATTAATTCAATTATTCTAAATGCATCCAGGATGTTAGGGTTTATTTTTCGTAAGTGTAAAGATTTTCATAATATTAAGCCAATTATATTATACTTATGTGTTTAGTAAAATAAATTTTGCGTCATCGGTTTGGAATCCAAAATACAACATTTATATAAATGAGTTAGAAGCCGTTCAGAATAAATTTATTAGATACATATCTTCATTCATTTCTTAATTCAAAATAGTAATTACAATGCAGCTAGGAAGCAATTTAGACTTATATCATTGGAGAAACGTGGCATCTTGAATGACATACTAATTTTATATAAATTATTAAATAATAAACTCAACTGTCCAGATCTTTTTATCTTCAATACATTTTAATGTGCTCACCCATAGTACGCAGCATTATGATCTTTTCTATTTACCATTTAGAAAAACAAATTATACTAGTAATTCCGCTATATGCAGAATAATGTATGTTTTCAACAGATTTTGTTCTGATATTGATTTGTTTGCAGTTTCTGATAAATCACTAAAATATTTGTTAACTGATATTTTTAAGCTTATGATTTGTTGTTTTGTCTTTTTCAGTTTGTAATTGTAATTGTGCTTTTTAATCACTATGGTGTTTATGTTTGTTAATGTTAGTTGTGGATACTGTTCATGGGTTAACCCCGTTTGTGACCCTAAAGTTTAAATAAATATATAAATATCGATTTATTTCAGACCACATGTTGGTATGGTGCTCTGTGTTCTTTAGCATAAAAAATTAAAAGGAGCCGAACTTTATTATACATAGGGATTTTAAAAACTTTGATATCAATTCGGCAATAATGCTTCTCAAATCGATTGGGGGTACATAAGTTCCTTAGACGAAATTGACGGTAAAATTTAACAACTAAACAATCATTATAAGCTATACATTACTTACAATATAAGAAAAATGATAAACTTGAAAAACATAGTTTATCAAAAATATTTAAAAAATAAAACCGTAGTATCCAGAAAATATTATGTTGATCTTAGAAATTATGTTAAAAGTGCCATAAACCGCGAAAAAAGGCTTACATGCAGTTCAATCTGGAAAAAAATAAAAATAATAGTAAACGATTATGGAAAAATTTGTCTAAGTGGGGTGTTTGTACTAAAAGTGATACCAATTGTAATCTACCTGAGGTGCTTATGAATCCTGAATTAATTAATGACGTTTTTCTGAATGTTGCTGGACATTCAGATGTTAGTAATAATTTATTAGTATATTATAATTCAAATAAATTGAATGAAAACCTAATTTTCCAATTTAAAGCAGTAATTAGTAACGGTATATATGCCGGCTTAAGGCACATACAGTCCCAAGCTTATGGTATTGACAACATTAATATTGAAATGATTGGTATAATAATTCCGTACTGCTTAGATGTTAGAAATATTTTCAAATATTCCATTAAGGAAGGAATATTCCCCGATATGTGGAAATATGCTAACATTATTCCTCTAACGAAAGTTGCTGTCCCTGAATCCTACAATGATTTATGCCCTATCAGTATTTTGCCCTACATATTAAAAATTCTAGAATACATATTTTCCACAAAAATTAAGGAGTATTTAGAAATGAATATTATTTTACCTATGTTTCAATCGGGTTTTAGACAAAAGCATGGTACCGCAACAGCGCTATTAAAAGTAATTAACAATATGGATAAATCACAATACACAATTTTAGTATTATTAGATCAAAGTAAAGCTTTCGACCTAGTAAACTTTGTTATTAATTAGTAAGTTGAGAAATATTAGCTTTGGGGATGCTGTCTTATCCTGGTTCAGAAGTTACTTTGTAGAACGTCGGCAGAGTTAAATTAAATAATTGTCAATTTTCTGAATTACGACCAACATTAAATGGGGTACCACAGGGTAGTATTCTCGGGCCAATATTATTCTTCATAAACACATTTGATTTCAAAAGGGCCCACGTGTGGCCTAGGGAACACATAACACCACATTTAAATACAATAAATGAGCCACGATTGAAATTTAGAATGGAATATTATACGTACTGTTATTATATAAAGTATGCAAGTATGAAACTTCCTCATATTTGCATAATTTGATAATTAAGCGATCTGATGTACACAATGTTTTGCCAGAAACGATCTTTATATGATTCCTCAACATGTAAGATCAAAATTTGATGGGTCATATTCGTATATGGCTCTTAACTTATTAAATAAATATCATTCTATATTACATTTACCACTCAACTTGTTTGAAAGGGAATTGAAGGGCCTGTTTTTTGGGTCTAATTAACAAAACGGTTTATTTTACTAATTTATTGTTCTACATTTTGTACGTATTTGAATTAGTTTTACATATATTTTTTTATATGCATATAGATACCTTTATGTGTTTTTTTAATTTTTTCCTCGTATTTTTAGTTGTACACTCTGTATTTTATGTATCATATGTGGAGTGGAAGAGTGGCGTAAGCCAAATCTCCTACCTTTTGTGTAATTATTTTCTCTTTTGTAATCTTTACGCAATAAATCATTTCTATTATATTCTATTTGGTGACTGGCTATTATCATATTGGAGCGGTGTTGTAACGATGGTGTACCGGTATATCAGAGCGGGCTCTCTTTTGGGCTATAAAATAACAACTCAGACACATTATGCTCGTAGCTTTGTAGACAGAACGCATTTGTAACTATTATAACGTTTCTGACTGAACTTCAAGAGCCTACTTCTTCAGTTTTATAAATTGGTCTTAATTAATTTTCTCACAAGGTTTAATTTAACGAAAAAATGTAAGGTTATACTTTTGTTTCTATCATCAGATCAATAATTTAGATTTATCATTAAATTTTCACTCCAGTGTTTGACCTCTACACGTCATTTTTAAAATGATTTGACTTAATTGGCCTATACTGTTCCTACTTGAAATTAGGAGCGCAAAAGAGCAATCTAAGAGAGCTCCAGAGCAATTCCATTTTACAACCAAATGCGATAATCTGTTTTAGAGGAACATTAAGCAACTAGAGATCGTTAAGATGGAGGGACACGCAGAACGTACTCATAGCGAGACATACGCAAGCGATAAGATTACCTAATTCATTTATTATGTGTTAAGTACTAGTATCTTGCTAGATGATTTGATGTTTAGAAACCCCAGGTCGAAGTAGTCCCTACAGCAATTTAAGGCTAATTAAAGAGTGCCCTGAAAGAATATTTATATTTCGAGTTTTCTACTGAAAAAAGTATTAATATTGTACCAGAGAAAATGATTGTCAGCAATTTCAGATCGGAGTAATAACCACCAATTTAAATACAATTGACCGTATAGGACCGCAAAAAAATGTATTTCTCGAGTTGTTGGAACGGTGCCCTGATACATCTTGAAAATCTGTAAATATAGGCCCAAAGGAAACGAATTGAAGGAAAAGTGTCAAAACAAATAATTTATTTCTGGTGTTATGGGAATAGTGTCAGTTGCATATCATGAAAAACTGGAAATATATCTCTAGTCCTAAAATTATACTAAAGGAAATGATTATCAGCAACCCCAGATCGCAGAACAGTTCCTACAATAATTGAACACAAATTGAAGGAAGTGGAAGAAAATTTATTTCTAGAATTATGGATGTAGATGCCACTTACACATCTCGAAAAATTGTAAATCCAGATTTAGTACTAGAATCATAGCAGAGACATTTTTGTCAACAGCCTCAGATTACAGTAACAGCTCCTACAATATTATAAAGCAAATTAAAGGAAGAGTGCCGTTGAACACATTTTTCTTCTTGATTCGTGGGAACAGCACTTACATACACTTACATATCCTATCAATATAGGCTTAGTATTGTATGAGAATAAATAATTATCAGCAACCATGGATCGGAACCTCCTCCTAATTACTTCAAGCGCATTGAAGGAGTGTCGTTAAAGAAAATTAATTTCATTAATTGTAAGAACAGTATCACTCACATACCTTGTAAATATAGACCTACTACTAATTTTGAGTCAGAAGAAATGATTGTCCATGTTACCCATATCAGAGCAGCAACTTCTAAAATAATTTTAATCAAGTTTAAAGACAATTTATTTCTTGAGTGTTCAGTGCTATATAGTATTATGCCGAGCGAAATAACCGTCAGCAACTCTAGATTGCAGAAATAGCAGAGAGAAACAACAACAATAATTTAAAGGGAATTGAATAAACAGTGCAGTTAAAGACACTTTATTTCCTAAATTGAGGAAACACTGCACACCAATAGATACATTGAAACCAGTAATTTTTTGCTTTTTTTTTAATTTCCTCATCCTATATCTCAAAAAAAAAAAACATCTTCATTATCCTGAAATCTGTAGTGATAAACTTAGGAAATGCCTTATGTAACAAAAATAATGGGAAGAAGAATCTAAGAGCGATACTACTTACCTTCGCCCTAATATCTGGTTTATAACGATGTTTTTTTTGTTCAATTTGTGTGCGCTCCTCAGATCGTATCCTTCTATCAAGTTTCTTATAAAGTCTTCCCGCCGATTTCGATCTCGGTGAGTCTTCGAACCCCGCAGGGGGTTGAACTATGTCGTGATGATTTTCATTGCTACTTATGCTTTTATCTGGATCATCGGTAGTAACAATGTCGACTTCCTTACCACAATGGAGACAGTGAACTTGATGGTCAGCTGTGTGACTGCTTGGGTCGCTGTAGAAGACGCTGTCGCTGCCGGGACTCACAGATCTTAGAGATTCGGCACTGAGTGCCTTGAGCTTGGTTGTGTCGGGGCTTTTTTTCAAAGTCTGGATTTTCGACTCTGGTGGTGATCCTATAGGACTGGAAGAATAATACTTTTTGTGATACGTTAGACTGATTGAAGAGTTAAGGTAAAAGTGCATTACAGTTTTTAGAAGCTACTTTCTTTTTATTTTCTGCGATTTCTAAACTTGCACATGTCGACTATTTTGAATCATACTATCTTCAAGTAATTCTTTAAAATTATGTTGCAAGCTACATCATTATCACTGTAGTATTATGTGTTTATACTTTACTATAGGTTATACAGTGTGTCTCAAAAGTCCTGAACATTTCGGAAATTTACAATTTTTCGAAAAATCGCTCAGACAGATCAATTTTGTGTTTTGGGGCATAAACTTTGGAGAAGTTCAATTCTTAAAAATGTAACCAGTGGCGGCGGGAGGTGAATAAGGTGTTTTTTTAAATAGCAACCACCTTTTTGATTACACCACATGAGCTTATCATGTATTTCTGATTAATTTGGTGTGTAAGAGCAAAAAATAGAATACAATTGAAAAAACCATAAACTTCAAATTTCTCTGTTTCAACGGGATAGCTAAGTCTAAGCGCCTGAATACAATAAATATTTGTTTAAATAGCTATTATTTAATTTTAAATGGATGGTTCAAATAGTTTCTTAAGATAGCTGCATACATCTACTCCATCGTCTTGATGAGAAAAGAATTGAAAGAAGATTGAAAAAGAGAAGAGTTTACGGTTTTTCGATTTTTCTTCAAAATTTCTCTACCAACCCAAAACATGCATATCAAATTAACCAGAAAGACTTAAGCTTCCTAACGTTGCAATAGAAAAAATGGTTGCCATAAAAAACATTCTTCTTCCTCCCGCCGCCTGTGTTTACATTTTTGAGAATTAAACTTCATCAAGATTCTTGCCCAAAAAAAAACAAAATTGACCTGTCCGAACGATTTTTCCAAAAAGAAAGAAAGAAGTAGAAAGAACAACAACGCAAATGATAATGAAAATAAACAAAAATAGTCTCAATTTAAAGACGTATACAGGGTGTTCTTTAAATTGGGTTAAGTGAGGGATAATAGTGCGTGTTCTCAAGAGTATAAATCTAAAAATTATAATTTTTAATCGAATCGAATTTAATCGAGTTAAATTTCAATGGAAAATAACATACACAATACAATTTGATATTTATGACTTTCCAACATGTTATTTTAAAGTATGTGACCTCCACCACGTATCTAATTTAGCAAAAAATCAAGCGACTAACGTCACAACTTTGTTTTATTACATTTATTTTAAGTTTCAGTTTATGAGTTTACAAAAAAATGTTGACAGTACGCTAGGCAATTATGCGACTTTATTTGTATAAAAGATCTGGCGAGCCCTATGTTCAGACACACTATGTACATACAAGATACGTTAGAACACTTTAGAGCAAATTGTTCCTTAGTAATCTGAAATTTAAAAATTTGATTAAGTACAACTCATTTTGCTGCGTCTATCTCTAACGTTGCATGCTCAAAAATCGAACTTAGACCACAGAATTTTAGCAAATTTTAAAGATATTGTAATTTATTCAGAAATACTAAGAACAAATTGGATACATAATCTAAGTGAGATATTATTTAGCCCGTATTTTTTTGTTTTATCGTACCTATCCTAATTTTTGGGAGCCTACTTTTTTACCGTCACCCTGTATATAAACATATGCAACTTTTGTCTGTACAATATCGAAAATAATATTTATATTCAAGCACCAAAAAAATGTTAACTTTTCTTTTTTATTTTGAAACCTGCAAATTCTCTAATCATTTCTTTAGCTCATAAAAAAATTTTCATTTTCAGTTTCATACCAGGTAAAATTATGTTCTATTCAATTTTTACTTTGATGAGAGATGCTGTTTACAATTTATTATTAAAATATAGTTGCATTTACCTTCAGGTATTTAGGTTTATTATGTAAGTTATTTTCTTATTGTAATGATACCTATATGATTAATATATTTTACCTGTAATGCTGTTTGTTCTCAGTATTTTCACATAACGTGATTTTATTATTCTGTTTTGAAGATTTTCTTCGAGATAAGCTTCCAGGTAAACTAGAAGGCTTTTCTTCTGTGTCATTTCGTTTACTCGGTCTTTGATTGACAGGTGATCTAGGTAAGGATTTTCTTCGTATATTTTCTTTGTTTTTCTTTGCTTTTCTAGGTGATGTTTGATTACTTATTAGTTTTACGGCCATATCACAGCTGGATTCATCGGATGTACCCTTATTTTCCCTTTCTTCCTGAAACGGCGACCCTTCTCTATATAGTAATTTCTTGGACTGAATAATTTTTTTCTGTGCTTGCATGGGACTTCTCATACGGGCTTTTGATCTTTTGGGTTTTTCTACTATTAATTTGTTCATTTCACTTTGAGGAGATACTTTTGATTCTCTTTTAAATGATTTGTACTTCCCGTTACTCGAAATAGAATAAGCTTCAAAGTGCACTGGCTGATTCGTTGCTAAGTCTAATGAAAATTCTTTACGTCTCTTTTGGAGTTTGGTTTCATGTTTCGAGGATTTCCAAGTTATGCTAAAAATATATATTGCGTTAATATTCAATTGTAAACTTCGAAAACTATTTAAGATACCATACAAGGGGAACTATGATTATTAGTGTTGGCTGAGACAAGAAATCTTGCAAAACAAGGCAAGAGTTTCTTTAAAATCTTGCTCTTGCTGGGTCTTGCAAGATCATGTCATGTATCGTGTTGCAGGTGTCTAAATTTCTTGTCTCTCAACTTTGCAAGAGTCTTGCATGATTCTTGCGAGACATTTACATACAAATGGGAAACATGGAACTTTATCTCAGTCTCTTGGTCGGCTACAGTCCCGCTCAGAGCTCACACGTAACTATCGATATGGTCGATTGTCGATAGTGGTCGATTGGACATGATAGAGTACAGGAACGACCAGTTTTACATAATAAGTAATGGACGAAATAGGCGAAACAGAATCAGAGCTCTTTCAGACAACTAATTGTATTTATTGACTGTTCTCTAACAGGCAGTATGCCTAATTACAAGAGATACGAGCGTATAAACAAGTAGACAAAAAAAATAACATATCAACTTTACAACAAAACTTATGATGTTTTTATTATATGGCGTTCTCTTAAAAACGAGAAACACTACACTGGAATTGTGCTTCTAGCATATTTTTTTGGAAAAATGTGAGAACTGTAAGTCGTCTACTATTTGTGGTCGTATTATTCCATGTTAAAGGCAACGGTACTTTTACATCATAACACCGACATTAGCAAATATTCAAGATTGATTACATTCTTAAAAATAAAAAGTTATGGTTACAAACTAAATAAGTCAAGAATATAGACTATAGAGGAAATTGGCACTTTTCTCAGAGATGCTCCCGATAGAATATCTTTAATGACCAAGGTAAGCTGTTATCTTCAAATGTAAAATAAAATGTACCTTAATGTAAAATTCACGATTTAGATACAACTTTGCTAATAATTATAATAGAATCCAAGATTAAAGCGCATATTTAATATAATTATTATTGATAATGAAAACCAAGTCACCAAGATATTGAATATGTGTAAAAGATATGAGTCTCTTCGTTAACCGGATACTGGGCATCGACGTTTTTTTGTATATTATAACAATAATACATTCTCCAAGCAAGTGGTTGGGAAAAATACGTTGGGTCAGATTTCAAACTACTCGTATCTTGTTGTTGAAGGCCACATTGAAAATTCAGTGTCCCATAAAGTGGAAATATCAACAAAATTATTGGCACTAATATGCTTTCAACTAATATGGATCTTCCGCAGAATTTTCCAAAAATACTCGTATTATTGAAGTTACAAAATGTAATCGCACAGAATAAGTAGAAAATGGACAGAACAAATTCTCTCCGAATATTTTTATAAGTATATAAGTAATATTAAATTGTAATTTATTATTTGTAGTTCTTTATCTTTTTTCATAAATGTGGTACACAAAATGATGATTTTTCTTCAATAAAAATATAGTATACACCATTAGTTAAAGGAGAATGAATATTTAGTACATTACAGAGTAACTATAGTAATGAACGCCCTAGGGCGTTAATAAGGCTTTCGGCCATTAAAGTGACATTTATTGTTGTCTCTTAGGTATAACTCGCGACAAGAATTCAGACGACTTACGTCATACGAACAAATGAATAATTCATTATACAGGGTGAGTCAGTCATAATGTCATTAATTTTAACCACGTATTTGGGAGGCCTAATAAAGGCAGAAAATCGAAAAAAAAAATTTACTCGACCTTTAAAAAAATAAACAAATCACCCTATAAAAATCGGTAACACGACGCTCCTGGTGCGCTACGAACTTTCTGATGACGCACCCATACGACAATTGAATGCCGGATTAAACATCGTTGCCACATCATGTTTACATAATATCGTCTAACACTTTAGCGTGTTATTCAAATTTACCCCCATTTAGCACTTTCTGCATTTCCCGCTTTTCTCTCCCCCCAAATTTGTAGATTATGCCACAGATTTGGAGGGGGGATGGAGAGAATACAAGCAGTAAGCAGTGGTTTGTTTATGTCGGTGTCGCGTATTCGTCGTAAATTCACAATGCATAATTTTACAAATTCCGAATATGCGGAAATGGTAGTGTTATACGAGGAATGTTTACGAAATGCGAATGCCGTGAATTTTGTGTAAGTGCCTTTGCGATACGTGTTCTGTGAAACTGCGTCGGGTGATAGAGACTGTTTTAACTGACCCTAATTTTATTAATAAAGTGCTATGGACGGATGAGTGCAGTTTTTACTCGAACTGGTATTTTAAACAGGTTAGTACCATACTACTTAAAAAACAATAAATTTCTAGGCTAGATGTACGTAACTACAATCTGAATAATTAATTGTACTTACGAGTAATACTAAAAATTCATATTTATTTGTAAAACGTAGTGAAAACGTAATATCAAAATTATTAAACTGTATTAACCTAACATTCAAAAACATTTATTTATATGTTTGTATTAGCAAATAAATCAATATTTAAGGAAAATTCATTCATGTCTCTAGATTAAAAGAAATAGTTTTACTCGTTTGTCGTTAAATAACAGTACAAAAACTAGGTAACTAGGTTATTGACCTAATAATACGGTAGGTCAAGATTCACTCTCGATAACCTACGAGCATAAGATTATCAGGTTTTTTAGTATTTAAACACAAAACACTTTTCAGCTTCTCTTAATGATTTACCCATTGGGTATAGGTTTTTTTATGTAATATACGTAAATGGTTTATTACTCGGTTTATTATTAGATACGTTGGAGTTTTGTGATTTCAATGTAACTAAGCTAATTTCTTTGCAGTCATGACAGCTACATTTGCTCAGAGGAAAATCCACACGCTACTTGTCGGTTTAGCTTTCAGAGGCGATTTGTTGTCAACGTATGGGCAGGAGTGTACGGGTATCGTTTGATTGGACCGTATTTTCTACCGGAAAATCTGAGTGGACCGCGTTACTTGCAATTTTTAACAGAATTATTTGATTTCATTCGATATTAACATTTTAAATTATTATTGGCTGAAGTTCAACTGGGCAAGAAAAAATGATATTATAAAATAGTCAGTTTGGTCAATAGTTAACCGTTTATTTGTAATGTCTAAAACCTAGGTAGGTAAAATATTTCAACTTGGCAACATTGCATCAGGTCGACATCGAGTTGAACTGTGAGCTGTAAACGACCAAGTCTGTCAGCGGTCAGTGACAGTCTGAAAAGGGGGTTTAAATAATGATTTGAGAACATTTTTTTTTCGGCGTAAATATGCATTTAGTTTTTTTTAATCGCCTATTCGCATTATACTCATTATTCCCTATCTCCTCTTAAAATTAATGACATTATGACTGACTCACTCTGTATTTTCATCAAAACATTTAAGAAACGGCAAGTGAAAGTAATAAAACTATATACTACTCTATGATATTTCTAAGCCATCTTGGACGATGATTGTCATAGGAGTCGGTTTTCCGGGAAAAAAGAGGGCCTTTCTGCATTTTTTAAATGTCGAGCTAAAATTCCGAAATAAATTTGTTATTGTCTTTTAGGCCTCTGTGAGCACGTTAAAATTGTTGTACTTAGTCATAGTTAATCCTGTATACACGTAAATTAAGAGGCTACAAAAGCAAATTATAATTTGAATATGAAAAATACTAACTTCTCTTCCATTGTCGACTCGTAATATGCCGATGTGGAATAATAAATTTTTCGGTCTTCTTCCGTTGCAGAGCTACGTTTCTCGGAACATTCTAAAGGCACTGTTGACCTTTCTAGGAGGTCGGGGGTAGATCCCACGCTGTAACTTCCACACGAGGAGCTGGTGTCATCGGACGGAGTCGATCGGCCGGTGCGAATAATAGGCACTGGGGTGTTGCACAGGCTGCGGGAAGTGGGAGATGCTCGAATTTCATCCGAGGCGGAAGCTAGTGGAGAAAAGGTCGGGACTACCATGTCGTCACCAAGTAGATCAACACCTTTGGTACTGTCGAAACTTGAACCCTCGTTGATATGAGATTGCAGGTTTGAGTAAATTTCATTGCCCTGAAATTAACATTTCAATGCACAATAACTTCTCATATGAAATAATAATAAATAAATATAATTAATGAAACCATAAAAAAATCTATTTAGGACCTAATACAGTAACCCAAAAGCCACACGCCTATTCTTCACATACCTACATTCCAACATTTTGGCAATCTCTTTTAGGAATATATGGGAATATTTCTGGATGGTCTAGTCCATGATTATACAAAAACCTGAGTCAGTCTAACATAGTCCTATTTCAAGAAAGGAATAGTGGTACATGGTGAATAAATGCTAATCCAGACTTCCTACACTGATAAAGATGGGTGGAAATTTCCATGTTTTATTATGCTCTTTTTACATAATATTTAATGGAAACTTTTAATTTACATTATACATTAAGGAGAATTCAAGTGTGTGTTTTTACGTAATAAAATTTCATAAATACTGTGATAATATAATGGAACTATTTACTTTTACTCAATTTATTATGAAATTTTACAGAAGTTTTCATGTGATTTCTGTTACATGCACAGAGGCACAATCTAACCTTTAATGCAACGTAATGCGTTTTAGTTGTGTTGTTTAGGTGTGGTAGGCAAACATTTACGGTTCCTTAATGACAACTTTTTGTGGGATATTCGTAAAACAGTAAGTATAAGACTAGATTTAGTTACGTGTGTACTTGCAGCTTATGCCAATTTAAATGTTATACAATTCATAAATGTACTAGAAACAGAAACGGTACGTTGTTATGTCTTTACCAGAGAAAATATTTTCTAATCCGAATGAAATACCTACATTGAAATATGTTTTTAGATGTTGAATGAACAGTTCATCCTTTTCGAGAAAAGGATGGATAATTCATATTTAGAGTATAAATGAACTAATCACTAAGACAATCTTCCTACAAAGTTGAGATGTAACTGGTCTGCTACTTCCTGCTCGGCCTAAGCGGCTCGACTTGCAGAAAGCCGCTTAGGCCGAGCAGGAAGTAGCAGACCAGTTACATCTCACCTGCACTCGATTTATATGTGAAACTACATATGAAGGAACAGCCAGTTCAATTGTCGGTCATCTCACCTATGGCATACTGATGAGGGCTAACAAGCCCGAAACCGGTCTATGTCTGGTGGAGTGGCCGACAAGGGTTCTTGGCTGTTTCACACAGATACTGCAGGTATAATTCAATGCCGGTCGGGGTATTAGCCCGCGGAGTAGTTGTTTCCTGCAGTATCATTTATAGATTTAATGGCGCATCGCCCGGGGCGAGAGGTCTGCGGTTAAGTACCTACGATATTGTAGGTCGCTTTCTGCAAGTCGAGCCGCTTAGGCCGAGCAGGAAGTAGCAGACCAGTTACATCTCACCTGCACTCGATTTATATGTGAAACTACATATGAAGGAACAGCCAGTTCAATTGTCGGTCATCTCACCTATGGCATACTGATGAGGGCTAACAAGCCCGAAATCGGTCTATGTCTGGTGGAGTGGCCGACAAGGGTTCTTGGCTGTTTCACACAGATACTGCAGGTATAATTCAATGCCGGTCGGGGCATTAGCCCGGAGTAGTTGTTTCCTGCAGTATCATTTATAGAGTTCCTACACAGTTATTTCTACTCCTGACCTGAACCTGAAATAAAAATGTCTCGCATAGTGTATTTATTATTGAATTTTAAAATGTACTGTATTTCTAAAAATTTGTTAGTCCATATTATATCAACTAGCTTAAACCTGTATTTTTGGACATTTTAACAAGCAGACTTTTTTTAATTACTTTAAAAGTAAAAAGTTCTTCCTATTTTCAGCGTTATCTGTCAGCACACTCTTTATATGACTACAAAGGAATATTAATACAATTATTTTGAATTGGCCTCTGTTACATTGTGCAGGTTAAATAAAATGAAAATATTTGAACTAATTTATGACTCTTTGATTTAGATATTTTTTTGTGCATATTGTTCTATTTATACACATTGAAATTCAGCCATACGTGTGACATAATGTTACTGAAATAATTTTCTCTATATATTTTTTGTTTGCTTAATTTAATTTAGATGTAGATAATCGTAGTTATTTCATTTAATATTCACCGCGGCAAGTACGCCACTGACCGGCGGAAGAATATAGTTTCCCAAAAACCAACATATAATGTAAGAGAGATAGAAAGAACGAGAGCTCTCAAACACGCGTGTGCCTCCAAGTTTTCCCTGCCTGCATCCCTGGTCAGGGTAAGTCAAACCTTTTATTTTGTTTTTGGTAGTTTATGCATATTTTGATTCTTAGTAGAACTTTGTCACAGCAATTAGTATTATTATAGTAAAATCCACAGTCCATTGTCTCACAAAATTATTATGTAATTTTACATAACTTTACGTTGGTCACAAATTGCCAACGTAAAACGTTATGTGAAATTACAGAGAAATTTGTATCAGTGTAGTGGCTCATAATTTTTAGCAATCAACAAAGAGAGAAATATGAGCCATCTGTAAATTCTTCATATAAAATTGTATGTTCCGCATACTTTGCAGAATATACCTTATTATAAACTCATGCGCATCTGAAAATGAGCGACTTCTATTGGTAACGACACCGGGACGTCAACTAAACGTTTTCGGAAACCTACCTGAGTTAATTCGATCACAGAAAAAGATGTTCGTTTACTAACCCAGTTATATTTATCAGCGTTCGGTTTCTTTAAAGTTACGAACTCGGTTACTTACTCGAGTTAACTCTTTCTAACTCTCAACAGCAGGGTAAATTATGCAAGATGCAAAAATTGCGACTTTATTAGCCGAGAATTTATTGTCATGAGACATATGAATGAGGTTTGCCAACCTGTTTATGGTGTACTGCAATAATATACCTAGCTATTTTATTATTCAATTTTTTTAATAGAATATGTTGATGATGGAGAAAATGATCTTCAAATTTGGATAAACATGATATCATTTTTACCATGATCATGCTCACTCTCATCCTGCACGCAAGTTCTTGAACGACTGTGCCTAGCAACTATTTTATTTTTGGTAGTCATAATGCAGCTCGAAACTGGCAATCCAATTATCTGATGCCCTTAATAAAATTGTATACTTTTAGACACAGAAACGAAAAGCACAGGAACTTGAGGTTATATTACACGCTCATAAAACATATAAACAATAAAATGAAGAAGTCACATATTCGGGCATTCCCATTTCGTTGAAACAAATCTGTAGTACCTTTCGTAAACTTTAACAACCCAAGTAAATTATTCTGAAACTTACGCCTTAAGCTGCGTTAATTTGGATCCGACTATTTCATCTGCACAGCTGCCAGTAACGTACGCGCGGGAAAAGTCCAAGTATATCATTCCACTAATTTAATTGTGATTTGTAATTAATTTATTAGTTATTTGGTGATTTTGTTTTTAAGAATTTAGAATAATACAAGCTTTACAGCATGTTCTCAAAAATCGTAAATGCCCTAATCTAACAAGTGAAGAATATCAGACGATGTATGAAAAGATTAAGAGAGTATTAAGGGATTAGAACGCGAGACCGAAATATGAATGCGAGTGATGGGGTGGAAATATGTAGTTCATTAATAAAAGTCTCCGTGTGTAGTATATATCGCACAATAAAGAATGGCAAAGAAGAATATACAACTGTGAAGCAAAAAATGATGGAAAGTTGCGGAAGGAAGAAGATAGACGTTGATGACGACGCAAAATACGCGATTCGTTGGTTGCTATCTCACATGATAAAACTTTACCTAGAATATCTAGAGGAGTGCATTTTCAGTTTTATGAAACACAATCGAAATAATATGCAGATAGAAAAATATAAAATAGTGATATGGAGAAGAAACTATTTATGACAAAAAATATTAGACAGTCGAAATCTGAATTGAAAAATATATTAGTGACGAAACATGGATAAATGAAGGCCAAACGGTGACAAAAGTGTGACAGGATTGTTATATCGAAAGTAAACGAAGGGCATTTTCTTGAAAAACGTCCGACATGATTAAAGTCACCTTCTGGAAAAGGACAACGCCTAACAAAAATGTCTATTGGAAGTACAGTAGAATTTTTAGAATAGGGTTTACTTGTCTTTGAACCACGACGAACATATGACTATCATGAGGATACAGAGAAGTATTTGAAAAATGGTCTGAATCCGTTTTGCCACATATGGCTATCACAGCCGACGATGAGTGTTAACATGTGACTGTTATAGTAACAGTGCTGGTAACTAGTAGTGTATAATGTATAGTGCAGTATGTATGTATAAGCAATAAAGTGCATGTGTATGTATAAGCGGTAAAGTGTGATATCCGCAGAGTGCGCATCAGGTGTACGTGGGTAGTGGTGAGCTATCGCCGTTCAAAAAGACAGCATTCTTCAATTATGGAGAGGATATTAATATTTGTCATATTCTGTACAAAATATATTTCGCAAAAAAATATTAACTCTGTACAAACTCTGCTCAGTTCTCATGATCTAATATGTATCAAGACTTACCTTAATCGAGCCACTCTTTCTTGAACTGTCAGTTCCCGAATTGGCAGTGATGTAATCGTCAGTTGTAGTACTTTCTGAAACATCGGTATTGGTTTTACAAGAATCTGTTCTAGCCAATAAAAGATCCGGAACAACAGCAGGTAAAGGAGATTCTATTGGAGACTCTTGCATTGTCTTCCTCCACATAGGCTGTAATGTATTTTGAGTAGAAAGATATTGCCTCGAAGATGGAAAAGGAGGTTCCAGTTGCTTTTTTATAGGTTTCTCAACAATTATTCTAGGGTAAGTATCGCTTTCATCTACAATTTCCTCGTCTAAAGCTTCGGTGTCCATGGAAGATCTTTGCTGGTGTTGCAACATTAGAAGATGTTTTCGGCGAGAAGAAGGAGTCAGAAGATTAGCAGATCCAGGTGATGTTACTGAAGTCATCTCTGAGCTACTCAAGGCGGTGCCGTTATCTGTTCCAGAGTCTACTTGTAGCACGGTAACTTGAGATTCATTCCAAATTCCATCTGATTGATCCCTAAAACAATAATAATAAATATAGATGAGGGTACCCATACAAATTAAATATTTGTTACAATTGAACGCGGCGTTTCGTACATTCGAAGAGATTGGACAGCGTTGATAATAGCATAATTCTCAGTAAATTACTAATACTATAGTGATAAGTGTAACCAAGCTGAATTTGATACATATCTTCGTTTCATATGCCTGGCAGGAAACAATAGATACTAGGGTATCCATAGCGTATGTCAAAATGGCGTAGTGGTTTTGAAACTTTTACGATCTTTGCTATCTATGGTTTCCGGGTTGTTATGCCGTGGCATAGGTAACTGTTTGCTGCTAGTCATTGAATTAATGTGCACATCTCTAGTCTTAACTGAGAAAATTTGATCTGCTCTTGTTGTTCTCGGGTTAGTTTATTTGGAGGTTAGAACTGTTGGTACTATAGCCCCTGCGGATGAAACTGCTCCTCAGACAACGGTAGTATGCCGAGACATCCCATAGTATTTTTTATATATTTTTAGGTATTAATAATATTGTGTGAAACTAACTACTTTGTGGACTAAAGCCCCAACCAGCGTTGAATTACATTCACAATATCTACCCATATATTCTTTATTATTAGCTTTTGTAACATTTTTTACTATATTAGAAAGGTATTTTTAGCTAATATAAATCAAATCTCCTACAATTCCTATCAATGAAGTCATATGTATGCTCTCTGATACCAAACATCTAGCAATGCTAATGAACAATTCCACAGACAAAGCTCTATTCAATAATTATCTAAAGAAATTAATCTAGCTAAATTTACTAACCTGGTTTAATGAAAACACTCTATAAGTATCTAAATTCACTTTTGAGACAGTGGGAACTCGAAAATTTAACCACAATAGATGAGATCTGACCTATTTCTGCATTTTTAGGATTGCTTCTTCAGGTGGCCTCCTTTATTGTCGATATTTAATTTCAAATAATTTTAATTTATATAATAATTTTTATAGTTAGATATTTGACTCAACTTAAAGGAGAGGAGAGCATACATATAACTTCATTGATATGAATTGTACGAGATTTGATTTATATTAGCTTAAAATACCTTTCTAATACAGTAAAAACATCCCATAGTAGTCTGTAGAACTGATCGCTTTCAAACAGTTCACTACTCTTCACGTTTAGAAGTGTAATTTGAGTTACTGAGACTAGTATAAGAATCCATGGGCGGGTCTACTGATAGCAGTGTTTTCACAGGTCTAGCCCAAGAACAACAAGGACAGGTCATAGATTGCCAGGAAGATGTGTACATTAATTTTGTCAGTAGAATTATATTTATCGCTGAATAATTATATTGAATTAGATAATGGTCGTAAAGGATTATTAATATTAACTAAAATAAAAGCATAGGTTGTTAGGGGATTAGTATGTATAAAAATGAATCTGAAAATAGTTGAGGCAAGAATTCAGACGACTTACGTCATACGAACAAATGAATAATTCATTATATTTTTATCGAAATATTTAAGAAACTGCAACTGAGAGTAATAAAACTATATACTACACTAAATGTTTGCATTATATTGCACTAAATTGCAAAAAATTGTTGTTTTTAACGAGACCAAATATCAAAAATTATGTTGACAATAAAAACACTTGCATAACATCGGCTGTGACGTAAGTCGTCTGAATTCTTCCCGCGACTATAGAAAACACACTTTTAGAAACTGTAGCTGAAGAAAAAAAATATAAGTTTAACAATAATGCTAGTTAGTGTTACCGTAATCAATTCAATTTTTAGTTTTAGTTTAAAACGAAGCAGAATATTAGTCCAAGAGTCTCAGAGACGCACCGGGACATTTGCAGCCCCTTTATATTCATTCATTGATACAATGTTTATGTGTTGTCTTGTATCCGTTCCATTTCTTAATTATACTAGCGAAATATTTTAATATTCTTACCTAGTGTCATTGGTTAAGGAGTCATTTGAGGCAAATGGAGATAATCTCTCATCCGTCTGTAAACACACAGAAGGTACAACAGGTCCTTCATGCGGCGAAAGATTTTCCAAACCAAGAGGACCGTTTTCTTGAGAGTCACCTCTATTTAAATATATTCTATTATAAATTATGTTTTCGTGGAATTCATCATCAACAGAATCTTGTCCATAGAAACCTCCATCAAATGATGAATATACATTTTCTTCTAGAGGTTTAAATATACCTTCATTTCGAATCGGTAACTTTTGAAAATATGGAGTAAAACTTCTTTGATCCTCTTCTGAAGTGATATTCTCATGGCTAATAGATACTATTGCTTTTTCCGGTACGACACTGTCTTCAATTTTCTGTGTTTTTCTCTGTTCCATCAAAATTTCACCATCTGACATGGTCTTGGTCAGACATCTTTTGCTTACTTTTCTTGACGTTTGCGGTACTTGAGGTTTAAAGTCTATGAAAATTTCCTTTTTTGATTCTGCCGAATCTTCCGACTCGTGGTCGGATTTTGATAATGAAGATGTATCGCTCTGAGGTAGTTGTTGCTGGGGTGGTTCTGGAATTGCGAATGCAGCAGGGGTGTCTAATATAAACGGGGATCTTGGCGGTTCGTCCGATTGAGTTCTTTGTAACGGTTCATGGTCTAAAATAGTTTCAAACTGAGAGAAATCTCCGTTTCTAGTAGGTAGTCCAAATTTATTCCCGGCCTCGGAAAAGGATTTCACCAATTTTCTGCCATTTAAAATAAAACCATTTGTTTGTGCTCCTTGAGACACCATTTTTACCTACAAAAATATAAGAACATTAATTTAGTAAAAGTAAAGTTTATATTATTCACGTACAGTTAGGGTTTCCAACTTTAAAATATCTAATTCCAAGTTTTCAGGGATGAAAATCGGGGATAAAACAATGTAAAGCGAGACAAAAAAGCTGGTTAACTGCAAATTTTTGGCGGCACAATATACCGATTTAAAAATGCCTTCCTTAAAAGATACAGGGTGTTAAATTTAACTTTTAAAATTGTTTTACCGTTACAATTGCTTTAATTTTCTACATATGGCTTTGAATTTTTGTAAATATACTACTTGTTATCAACCAAATCCTCAAAAGAGGTACTGTTGTAAACAATGCCTAAAACACAAACGTAGAAACTGTAGGGATGAGGTAATTTTATCCCCCACTTTTTTCTGATGTACCCCTAACGATTATTTACAATATTATAATGAAAAATTTAGTTTAGAATATTTTATTACTCTTGGTAATTTTCTGTAAAACTTTTAATTTTCGAAATAAATTCGATTTTTGATTAATTTTAAATTAGAAAGGAATAATTTGTAACGTTCTAACTAGCTCTAAAGTATTTAACTTATTTTATACAGAGTGTCTCTGAACATAGGACTAGCCAGATATATCATCTTACACAAATAAATGTTTTTTATCAATATAAACTCGTGTATCAAGAAAGTATAAGAATTTAACAAACATATTAGTTACTAAACAGATTTACACTAATTGCTGCACATATCCTACACATAGTTTATCAACAAGTTTAGATGCCGCGATATTTCCAAGCTTTCTACAAAATTATGTTTTCACTTTATTCGACAATTTGTTCTTCGTCAAAATATGTGGATGCATTTTGATGTGTCCCTTTATTTTGAATTAATAGTAAGACAATATTTAAGTTTAATTTTTCTAAAGCTATGAACTGGATGTGGCCACTATGCTTTCCCAATTTTAGTTCATTGGACTTCAGTGTTTGGAAATTTATGAAGGATTACGTTTATTTCAGTTGAAGATATTGATCAACTGAAAAGGCGTATTACAAATGCGGCTGAAATATTTAGGCAGAAGCAGGTTTTTCATAATATCAGATATTCTTTATTTAAAAGATCGTTTATGCATTTTGGAGGAAGATAGACACGTGCAGTAATTAATACATTAAAATGTTGAATTAGAGAATTAA
Source organism: Monochamus saltuarius (assembly GCA_025584915.1). Taxonomy (NCBI): domain Eukaryota; kingdom Metazoa; phylum Arthropoda; class Insecta; order Coleoptera; family Cerambycidae; genus Monochamus; species Monochamus saltuarius. Next base: position 33,948,539 of record CM046727.1, read on the forward strand.
AATATAAAATTCCGGTTTAAATTAAATTTTAGTATGCATCTTGATTAAGGACGTCGTATTCTTGAAATAGTGTTTTCTACAAATACAAGTAATTTTAGACCATTTAAGAACTGAATAATATAGAGTTTAGCAAATAACACCAATGTTATCTCATGACACATGCGAATATGCAAAGGTACCGAAGTAAAGCGAATATATAACAGCTGAAAGCGGTATAAGCAACAAATGTTTAGGTACAAAAATCTTTTAAAATACGTATTTTTTTAAATTCAACTGTAGATGTAAATTTTATTATAACATAAACTTAGGTACATGGTTCTGCAGATTGTTCACTTTTATTTATAAGTATGTGAAAATAATTGTTAAAATGTGGGGTTAGAATAGCAAAATAATGTGTCATACAAATATATTTTAAAAGTTATTACATTATTTTAGGAGAATTTAAATAGTAAAAGTGGATAAACAAAACATCAATAATTTTATTTTCGATATTACTTTTGCTCTCTGTATTTAACTTTTCGAGATTTCTGTACCTAGAAAGCACCACGAATTTGATCATTTTAGAGCTAGAAATACGGCGACTTTAAATCGAATTTATACTGAACAAACATTTATTTGTGTAAAAATTATACATCTGGCTAGTCCTATGTTCAGAGACACTTTGTATAAAATATGATATAACATTTTAGAGCAAGTTAGAACATTATAAATTGTTTGTGTCAGTGTGATGTGTGAAAAACTGAAGAAATTATAACGAAAAATCAATTTTAGACATCAACAACCTGTATCGTTTAAGGGAGGCATTTTTGTATATAGACGAGTATGGTTAAACCATCATATTTTGTCGCCAAAAATGAGCAGTTTAAGGAATGACCTACTTTTTTGTTACATCTTGTATATTTGCCTATATCGTATAATTTTAATTCCTGAACTTAAATTATGGCGACATAATGATGAATTGATAAGCAAAAAAAATGTGGTGTGGTGGGGAAATGTGGTGTTAAATAGGATGGGGTAAGCTCCATTTTCAATCGAAAGTATTATATTTGGGATTTGACAGAAACGACTAATGACATCTTCGATTATATTTTTTCTAGAAACATACCCAAATTTCTTCCTGTTAAAAAGCCCTCTTTTTTTCTAATAAACTTTTATTAGAGAAATTTTTCTGTAGTTGTTGGAAAATAATTGAATGTTTGTTGTTTAAAGTGAATACACATCATTTACAATAAATAAAAGGATTCAGCTCGATAATTCTTTAATAACTACTAAACAACTACGAAACTTAAAAAATGAGGCAAACGCCCTCATACTACATACATACATATTACAATCTATTCTCTATATGACCTCCTATCATTTTAAGACGCGCCTGACTTTTTTGTGAGCTGCGTTTATTAACATTTTGCTGTTTAACTAATATCTACTCCTGCACCCGTATCATTTTCAGAAAGTTAAATCTTAAGAACCTGCTGATTTCCCCAGTCGTCTTAAATTTTGCAATTGGTTATAATATCGAATTGCTGCTGACCCAAATTTTATTAATAAAGTGCTATGGACGGATGAGCGTAGCTTTACTCGTAGTGGAATTTTAAATAGGTTAGTACCATATTACTTAAAAAGCAATACATTTCTAGGCTAGATGTATTTAACTACAAACTGAATAATTAATTATTATACTTACGGTTAATACTACAAATTCATATTCAATTGTAAAACGTAGTGAAAACGTAATATCAAAATTATTAAAACTAAATAACCTAACATTCGAAAACATTTTTTATTATCTACATTTGTTTTTATTAACAAATAAATCAATATTTAAAGAAAATTCATTCATGTATCTAGATAAAAAAAGGTAGTTTTACTCCTTGTCATTAAATAACAGTACAAAAACTAGGTAACTGGGTTATTGACCTAATAATACGGTAGGTCAGATTTACTCTCGATAATTTTTTATGTGCATCAGATCAGAGGCGTGCTCTTTCGGTCTTGGACAGTGTTTTTTATTACTTTGTATTTAAACACGGGACACTTTTCAGCTTTTCTTAATAATTTACCTACCCATTGGGTATACGTTTTTTATGTAATGTACCTAAATGGTTTATTAGTAGATACGTTGGAGTTTTGTAATATTAAATATTTTTTAAACATTGAACATTAACATTTTAAATTATTATTGGCTGAACTGAGCAATAAATAATATGAAATTCTAAACTAATCAGTACAATCGTTTATTTATGATGTCTAATGCCTAGGTAGGTAGGTACTAGAAAAATATTTCCACTTGGCAACATTGTATCAGGTCGACATTGAGTTGAACTGTGAGCAGTAACCGACCAAGGCTGTGAACGGTCAGTGACAGTCTGAAAAGGGGGTTTAAATAATGATTTGAAAATATTTTTTTTCGGCGTAAATATGCATTTAGATTTTTTTTAATCGCGTATTCGCATTATACTCATTATTTCCTATCTCCTCTTAAAATTAACGACATTATGACTGACTCACCCTGTATAAGTATTTTGTAACATTAATTTATGCACTTTAAACAACGAACATTCAATTATTTTCCAACACAACTAATGTAATTTTTAGGTGGTATTTCTTTTGAGACTCTTTCGGACGATATTTCTTATAACTTTTAAACGAGAAAAATTTTCTAATAAAAGTTTGTTAGAAAAAAAAGAGCTGTTTAACAGGAACAAAGTTTGGGTATATTTCTGGAAAAAACATAATTGATAACGTTATTAGTCGTCTCTGACAAATCCCAAAGATCATACCTTCGATTGAGAATGGAGCTTACCTCATCCCATTATTTGTCACCACGTGACCCAAATTTTATTTAATTTTTTTGTATCGTCACAGCAGGCCTATACTATCGAGTTTGAGACACCATGTACAGCGTAATCACCGAAAAGTCAGGTTTTCTTAGTTTTGATGTTAATAACTAAAATGTTCATAAGCGGAGGCAGTGTCTTTTACAATATTACTTTCTAATTAAGATTTAAGGGTGAAGGCTACGCTTTGTAGAAATTTGGAAAATGAGTACATCCATAAAATATGTTCCCTAAAAACAAGAGTAACGAAGGAAACCTGAATGGCAAGTTTTCAGAAGCCTACCCGTATGTAAATATAAATTGCCTACATGATATAAATTAGACACCAACAATATTTTCTTATCTAACATGAACACTGAATTTTTTAAAGCACTTGTCCAGCATGGACCAGCAACTTTTGTAGTTGAGCATGCACCATGGAAATGTATAATTCGGAGAAGATATTTTCATTTTATCGATGTAGTGTGAGGAGGATGAAGAAGGAAACTAGAAAAAGAGGTTTTGGGTTCACTCCATCAATGAAAATAGGAAGAGGAGTTAACTTAATACCTAAGAATGATCTGTGATACTCAAGAATCACATTTCACTTTTTATGATAAATAAAATTTCTATGGAAATTGTGTTTATTTGATTAATCGTGAAAATTATCATAAGTACAAAGAAACAACAAGGAAGAAACAACGCTCAGCTCGCTGATAATACAAGGTGAGTCACTCATAATGTCATTAATTTTAAGAGGGGGTAGGGAATAATGAGTATAATGTGAATACGCGATTAAAAAAAATCTAAATGCATCTTTACGCCGGAAAAACATATTTTCAAATCATTCTTTAAACCCCCTTATCAGACTGTCACTGACCGTTCACAGCCTTGGTCGGTCACAGCTCACAGTTCAACTCGATGTCGACCTGATGCAATGTTGCCAAGTTGAAATATTTTTCTTGTACCTACCTACCTAGGCATTAGACATCATAAATAAAAGATTGTACTGACTATTTTAGAATTTCATATTATTTCTTGCTCACTTCAGCCAATAATAATTTAAAATGTTAATGTTCAATGTTTAAAAAATATTTAATATTGAAGTTACAAAACTCCAACGTATAGAATAATAAACTGAGTAATAAACTATTTAGGTACATTACATAAAAAAACGTATACCCAATGGGTAAATTATTAAGAGAAGCTGAAAAGTGTTCCGTGTTTAAATACAAAGTAATAAAAACCCTTGTGTTGTCGACAAAACACTGTCCAAGACCGAAAGAGCACGCCTCTGATCTGATGCTCATAAAAAATTATCAAGAGTAAATCTTACCAACCGTATTATTAGGTCAATAACCTAGTTACCTAGTTTTTGTACTGTTATTTAATGACAAGGAGTAAAACTAACTCTTTTTATCTAGATACATAAATTAATTTTCCTTAAATATTGATTTATTTGTTAATAAAAACAAATGTAGATAATAAATAAATGTTTTCGAATGTTAGCTTATTTAGTTTTAAAAATTTTGATATTACACGTTTTCACTACGTTTTACAATTGAATATGAATTTGTAGTATTGGTCGTAAGTATAATAATTACTTATTCAGTTTGTAGTTACATACATCTAGCCTAGAAATGTATTGCTTTTTAAGTAGTATGGCACTAACCTATTTAAATTTCCACTTCGAGTAAAGCTACACTCATCCGTCCATAGCACTTTATTAATAAAATTTGGGTCAGCAGCAATTCGATTTAGTAACCAATTACAAAATTCAAGACGACTGGGGAAATCAGCAGGTTCTAAAGATTGAACTTTCTGAGATATCTCCAATCGCCTTGAAATGATTCTTGTAGAAATTGTAGGTTGCTCCTCAACTAAATTTAAAACAGCTTCTATTACATTTAAGTCATTTTGAGAATGCCCAGCAAGTTTTCGGCGCGGTTTCACACATCCCGTATCGTGAACACGTTGAAACACTTGGACAAAAGTTCGCGCACTTGGATGAAGCCCATTAGGGAAACGTCTCCGGTATTCGGCAGCAGCGGCATTCGCATTTCGTAAACATTCCCCGTATAAAACTAGCATTTCCGCATATTCTAAATTAGTAAAATTAGGCATTGTGATGCGAATTTACGACCAATACACGACCGAAATAAACAAACGACTGCTCGTATTATCTCCATCCCCCCTCTAAATATGTAGTGTGATCTCTAAATTTGGGGGGAAAGAAATGCGGGAAATGCGGAAAGTGCGACTAAATGGTGGCAAATTTGAATAACACGCACGCTGAAGTGTTAGACGACATTATGTATGTAAACATGATGTGGCAACGATGTTTCCATCGACATTAGATTATCATATGGCTGCGACATCAGAAAGTTTGTAGCGTACCAGGAGCGTCGTGTTACCGATTTTTATAGGGTGATTTGTTTATTTCTTTAAAGGTCGAGTAAAAAATTTTTTTTTCGATTTTCTGCCTTTATTAGGCCGTCCGAATACGTGGTTAAAATTAATGACATTATGACTGACTCACCCTGTATAAGAACAGAATGAACATGTTTGCTTTGAGGTTTTTATATTTCTGCAAATTTGTTACTACATTAATTAAAAATGACAAGTACTAACACAAATACTAATTCAGTAAATTTCAATGAAATCGGATAAAGTGTTTTACAGCGACCCAAACATTTTTCAAATCCTTTATCGGCTAAAAGAAGCAAGAGCATTTTATTTTGACCTAAAAATTATATGGCAGTTCCGCGTTTACAGAATATTGAAACCCCTCTATCTATTTTTAAATTCACTCCTTTATAAAGGGTAGTAAAAATATTTATTACAAAATAAGTGACTTAGAAAACATTCACTCTATTTTATTAAATCTGATTTACTTACCCTATGTATAGTCCTTGGACTTAAATTGATATGACTTGGTGGAAGAGGTTTTCGTCCTAGACCTATTTCAGTTTGTGTAGCTTGTGTCTTCATTGGAGCTCTTTTGATTTTATCTAAAATATTTTTAAAATTTCATATATCGTTTTGCATTCCAAAAAATTGCTGTCATTTTCGAAAGTACATATTATACATTGTGTAACTTTAAGTGTGGGTCGGTTTTTTTTAGGTGGTTAATACGTGCTCTCCAGAATACTAATTCGTAGTTATTTTATTTTAATGAAATAAATAGTTGAGTTACAATAATTAATATTTTAAACTGCACTTAAACTGATTCTACGTCGTCACTGGCAGTTCGCAATTTTATTGAGAGTTATTGGAAATCCCTTTTATGCTGCTGAACAGTATTTAGTGCGACTTATTTAAATACTGCTTGCCCTTATTTTGCCCACAAAAATATATCTTTTACTGCATTAGAAAGGTATTTTAAACTAATATATATCAAATCTCTTACAATTCCTATTAATGAAGTCATATGTATGCTCTCTGATACCAAACAGCTAGGTATGCTAATGAACAATTCCACAGACAAAGCTCTATACAATAATAATCTAAAAAAAATTAATCTAGCTAAAAAATATAGTTATTGGTTAATAATAATTTGTCGGAGGGGATTCCCTTATTCTTTTATTTATCTCTCACAATTATTGCCAATTTAATGGTCTATGAGAAAAGGAACATAAGTCAAAATTTTGAGAAAATAAGAATAAGTTTACTTATCCTTATTTCATGTTTCTTGAAACATGCGACGGAACTTTATTTTAGGTTAGGCCGGGTATCACCAATTACGGCCGAACGACCTAATCTATCAAAAGTATCAAATAAGGGATTGCTCGACGTTACCTTAGTCATGCATAAATATGGTCGAGCACTATACTTATTATTGCTGCCTTAATAATACAGCACATATGCGCAAGTCGTCGAGAGCCCTAGGAGGAGGCGAGAGCCGGTTTATTGAACAAAGGGTATGGTATGTGAAATTATGATTTCCTGAAATTTTGCTACATGCAGCTAGAATTAGGTAGGGGGTGGCTTGTGGCACCCTCTCCCCTGGCTACGTCCATGTTTATGTTTATTAGAATATAACAGGCCCTGTCTGGCAATTTAATTTTAAGTTGCCATGTAGTTGTTTGATGACGTAACGCTGGTTTCAAAAACAAATATATGGTTTTGTGAGATAAAATGTTTATATAAAAAAGTTTCATTATTAAATAAAAATAACAGCAATGTGTGGCAATACATCCGGGTAATGTGTAATTTGTTTTCGAATAATAAAATTCCTCACCTTTCTCTTAAATTATGATATTTGGCAACAGTACTTTCAAGTGTTATGCGTTCGCGGCTAGCACTAATCCAGCGTCGTGTATGATAAATTAGTAAAAAAAAAATATGTTACCCCGAACACAAATTTATGTGTTTTTAAAAGTCATATGTAACATAATTCATCTGACTACATCTGACCCACATTCAATTTACACTCTGTATAATACAAGAAGAGCACATGCTATAAGTAACATTCATAATTATACCGAAACCTTCACAGGTCAACATTTAAAAAATTGTCTCAGTTTTACTAGCTCCCGGGTTGTTATGCCGTGACCTAGGTAACTAGTCGCTGCCAGTAACAGATTTAAAGTGCACGCTAGCTGGAATTCTTTGTCCTGCCCTTATTATTCTCGGACTAGACTCTGTGAGTTGACGCATTATCAGTGCATCCGGCCTACTCATATAATAATTTTGATTCCTGTTGTTGATATTACTGCTGTTATGGTTGCCGCCTTTGCAACTGGTTGGATACAAACGTTTTGCCCCTCTTCACTGTCAATATCTTCAGTGGTGACTCCGCAAAAGCTTGGCTGTGACTAAACCTGTTTGGGATATCGTCAGTAGTGATCACCGTAGCGATGTTCGATATTTTTAGCATCGATGGTGAGTATTCTGAACATCAATGTTTGGCAAACATCGACCACATGACCGATGTTGATCGATTTCGACTCGGTGGCCCAGAATGAATAGACGCGCAGTTGCAACTTGCAAGTACAGGGATCATCCAGACTGCTCGCGTATCCACTAGTTTTAAACGGCTATTTTGAAAAATAATATTGATGATTCTCCATTTGATTATTTTGCGGTGTCGGTGTAAACACACGGCGTTCTCACTTTTCATAACTCTGATTTATGACTTATTTTAAAAGTAATAGAAAGCGAATTCTTTTAGGGATCAAATAATAGATATACACATGTAAAGTTAAGCAGCTTATTTGATCTATAAGTTTCAAAAAGGAATAGAGAAGCAGTTCATCTCGTAGTTTATTACAGTAAGGTTGTTTGTTATTTGTGCACCCTTTGAAATTTAGTTTCACTTTTAAAAAAGGTAAGCACTCATTCATTTTTTTACTTTTAACCGCTTTGAATAAGAATGTGTTATTCACAGATCAAATCGAAAAAATGCCTCCTAAAAGTGATATGTAGCAACATTTTGAAAAATCTGCAGATCGAAAATATGCTACATGTAATTGTAGCAAAAATATTTAAACATCAGGCAATACTTCAAATTTAAAATATACCGGGTGTTCCCTCTAAGACTTTCAGTGCGAATATCTCAGCTACTATTGCAGCTAGTGCGACAAAATTTGGTATACTGGCACTAGATGGCGTGTAGAATTCGACAATGCTACAGTGCCTTTATAGTAACCACAGTGGCGACAATAGAGCCTATGCCCCGCCCACCCGCCATTAAGGGGCAAATTTTTTTGGCGCGAACAATTTCCCCGTTGCTGAAACCGAGTTTTAATTTTAAAATATACTGCAATAAAAACATTTCGTGATTAAAGTATTAGAAAATAGCCGTAACAATGAGTTTTTGATATAAAATACCGGTCCCCATAAATGAGAAGTTTTCATTTATGACTAAAATTAAACAATTTCCGGAGCCATTTACGGACCGCTTGTTGTAGGCCCTCAGCAGTCCGGTTCTCATTTCTCTAATTTTTATCGGAATTAGTTCAAATTTGAAAAACTATTAGTTGAAATATGTCCCGAGGGCGTGAGCATTTCAAACATATAAGTTTTAATTTAATTCTTAACGAAATCTTGTCTTCAATATCGTCAAATTTGAATTTGACATTTGACATGTTTGACAACAGAGAGGTTAGAAAAGATACAACAAAATTTAATTTGAACAAAATAATGTGAAAATAATTATGTTAATAAAAGCCATTATTAGACATCTAAAATCTATATAAAAATTGCAATAAATTATGTTTAAATATTTTAAAAGAATATTATTGGAAAATCCTGATGTTGGAGAAAGGTAAGTTTGAAAATGTTGCTGTGTTCATGTTTCTCATAAAATATATTTTTGCAGATATGTAATGAAACTGAAGTTAATAGATGATGTGGACCCCTTTACGTTAAATATATATTCAATTTATATATGCATATAACAATGCTATCTATGGAGTTTCACATAAACAAATATTGTTTCCTTTTAGTTTTAACGTAACACAGTTATTTTATTATTACAACAAAGAGCAGATGAAAAGCTACAAAAGTTTGCAGTCTTACAAATATTTTGAACCTGGGTTTGTTACAAATGCAGGGACAAAAGTAATGAATGATTTCTACATTTTAATTGGAACGGCACGCTTTCCTTGTGACATTAAGCAGGTAGATTTAGATAATATGTATGACTTAACAGGTTAGGTATAGGATTAACATTAGTTTGTAAACATTATTTTCAGGCAAAACATTCTCAGATTGTGCAAAACCGTTAAGATGTTTCCTGTATCGGTATCACTGCCAAAGATGGTGCTATTTTATTTGCTAGTGAATATGCAAATTAAAGGATGCATTCTGTACTGATGTACCAAGTGCTTGAGTGATGTCCTCAACCACCACACAAATTCCGTGGAACGAGTGTGCAACATGAATTGTGGAAAACCTTCTATAGTTTTTATGAAAATAGGGACATTTTGCCCATACTTGGTCTAAAAGATATATTAAACAAAATGATGGAATTGGGTTATGATGCTGCTAATTATGAGAGTTGTAGAACTATTTGCTATTAATAAAGCAAATCAAATTACCAACATTTTAGCATCACTGCTGAAGAATGAGGGTCTGCAGTAAACATTTCATTACAGGTAAGTGTCTCCTTTTGTACAGTTTGTTGGAGGAAATGATCATGCTTGTTTTTGTTTACAGTTTGAAAAATACATGATGTGGGAGACTGATAATCACGGAATGCTACAAACTAAAATGGGTGATAAATTTATCCTGGGATATACGTTTTCATGAAAACGACTGAAGATAACTAAATTTTAGAAACTGTTATATAATTTTAACCGATAAAAATATTAGTAATATCTGTTGTATTAAAGAGTTAGGTAAATATCAGTTTATTAGCCTGTTTATGGAGTGTACCAGACAGCAAACAACAAAATAACTATTCAATGTAGCTATATTAAAAAAAATACGAGTATTCATAGTTAATATTGGCTTAAACTATTAAAAAATTATAAAAATTAAATAAAAGATTAAAAAAAACTGGAATATTTTTATTATTTATTAGATAATGGTAATTTAAACTGTTTACAAAGTTGGTAAGGTGTTAAATTATAAACATAGTTTATACAGGGCGATTCTCAACCTATACGCATAAATTTGGGGATTTATTACTCGTGACAAGTAATTAGTACGTGAAAAATTGTAGTAAAAATTTACTTTCAAATTAAGAATACACAGAAATTACGTGAAATTTTGATGGCTATAAACATTTGACAACTAATAAATCCCCAAGTTTATGCGTATAGTAATGTATGTGGTCTGTAATTTCAAAATAATAGTGTAATAAATCTCAATTTTTATATTTCAAGTAAAATATGAGGTTTTTTATTACGTTTTACGTATTAGTTTTCTATTCTCGTTTAAGCTATTAACAGACGGTCGCTTGTGATTAAAATGCATAGAACATTACGCACTGATGCTATAATAGGTATATATTTATATCTATGCGGTTTACTTGTCTGTAGGAGTATATCTCATTACAAAAATTACTGCCCATTCTCTCCTATACCGAGGATCTTTAGGAAAACGCTTCATAAGATATCCCATTTTGCTGAATTAGTACATCCAACTGCAGCACAACCTGGCATATTTTCTGAGCTAAAATGTAAATAAGTATGTGAATTTGTGATACAAATTTATTAAATGAATGTCAAACAGCAAAGATTTCGATAAACATACCTCATAAGATTGGTTAGGTTATGAGTGTTTTCTGTTATTTTACAATGATACAATAATTACAATATACCTACTTATGTATGCATATCTGTGTTTGTGTGCTAAGCTTACCTGTAATATAGAAATTAGTAGTAATCTGTGATAGAAATCGATAAGAATAGAATATTAACGAAGGTATAATACATATACAAACAAACTTGTACAACACACTTGACAGTTGACACTTGTAAAAGTAAACAAAATACCGCCATTATGGGGCAAAAACGGGCGACCAATAGAAAACTGGACATGCTATTGTCGCCACTGTGTTTACTATAAAGGCACTGTAGACAATGCCATTAATTTTTATACAGGGTGTTCAGTTTTGCAGATAATCGATTTAAGTTCGATTTTTTGGTAGTCGACCTCGGTAAAATTTGTATTTTAATTGGAATATTCTTAATTATGAACACATTCTGATAAAAAAAGTCCCGAAAATTTTTTATTTTATCATAAAAAAACGCCTATGAAAAGTACCCAAATTTCATTGTTTTGTCATGCAAAATGTGTATAGCCGTGAGTCCAATTTACACACACGCAACAACCGCATGGATAGACGTCAAAACGTAAAGTGACAGGAACTGTCAAAGCAAGTTTGACTATTTTTGTAGGAATTTTATTATAAATACGTAACACCACGAGGTACATTGAATCTGCGTACGTATTTGCAATATTGCTAGTTTTGGAATTTAGAGGTTATTAGCTGTTCGCGTACGCTGAGCTTTATTCGGCATGAATACTCTGAAAATATGTGAAACATGTTTGTTTAATTGTATAATACGACTATTCTGGGAAATAATAAAAGCGATAGAGAACAATCCCTACGAGAAGACATTAAATTTATAAACACGTCACGCCCTTGACTCACTGCTTTTGCTTTACCACAGACAGAGGACTGTTGACTGTTGTTTACTGTGAATATGCTGCAGAGCGCAGACGCAGAGTCCGACTCTCTCGAGGTCCGAACGATGTGTAAACTTAACCTAGAGTAGAGTTCCAAATAATGAATAAAGCCTCTTCAACAAGTGGTAAAAATGTTTTAAAGCCTAGAAACAATCAGATAAAAATGCAATGGATTCCTTGAGTGAAAGCTTCAGTTCCAGTATTACAAAAATATATCTGTTATAAAAACTACTCCACATCAAATGTGAGTAAAATTTCGAGCCATATACCTAGGTGTGCTAAAAATTACTTTCATACAGTACAAAGCTTGATAGAACGAGATGTGTAAGTACTAAGTATAACGATTAATGGGAACTGAGACGAAAGACGAAGGAAAAATATCAGTGTACTTAGTAGGTAATTATATCTTGCATATTATTTTTCGTCTTTTTACATTGAATATGAGTTGTAGTTTCTTGTACTTATGTTTCATATTAGCTAATTCATTTCAAAGAACTATGGGGTTAAATTTATAAGAAATAGCCCAGTTACGCAAAATCTAGGATTATCTTTACCTAATTAGTTTCAGATGGATAAGCTATTGGGGGCTTACTTTCAAGAACAGAGATGAGGAAACATATTTCAGTATTTGTAGGAGACCAGAATGAATATAAACATATTCATTTCATCTTGTGGTATGCAGAAATTAAAAATGTCTACGAAAATGTTTCGTCTCACCTCTAGGTAGGAACTTAGAAAACAAAGTGCTGTTATGGAAGCAGGTTTACATACACAATTACGTTAATCATTGATTAAAAGATTCGATAAGATACTGAAGAAGCCAGATGCCAAGATTAGTTTATATTCGTGCGACAGAGAGATGGGAGACGAGGAAAATTTTGCTAGAACACATTAGACTTTACGTTTTGCTATAAATAAAAACATACCTAACTTTCTGTACTTGGTTTAATTATTTAATAAAATTAAAGTTCATGGAATGTGTAAGTTAACGAGTGAATTAAATAAAAAATATAAATAATGCAAGTATGGCGGAAATTAAAGTTTATTAAATTGTTATCGTTTGTATTTATTGTGTTTAATAATTCTATAACAAAATTAACATGTCTAAAACATAAATATCAGTGAGAACTGTTAATATTCAGTTCTTATAAGGTAGGTATAATTATAAAAAAAATAGATAATATAAAAAACTCACTTTGAAAAGTATTCTACATTTTCAAGACTAAATGAAAGATTTTTTTCAAAAAGTAATACGTACCTACAGTGGTTTATTTTTTTTATTAGTGGCTAAATTGATTAACTTGACCCTTCATCTTCAAGTATTCATTATTTCTTAAGCATCTGTGTTTAATAATTCGGGTAGAATAAAAAAAGACAAATACAAAATTTAATTTATTTACAATAAAATAAAACTACAATAAATTAAAAGTACCTAAGTACTTACATACATTTAATCGATTTTATGTTAAACAGTTCTGTATTCTAATTTGCAGAGCACCGTTCAATCTAAGGGATGGTCAAGCATGTACGATTAGAAACAAATCTTGCCATTTCATTGTTCGATACCTACCTTATTACGTTATGTTGTGTATATTGTAACAACAGTTAACTTTCAACATTTTTAAGATATTCTAACGAGATGTTTTCATACTCTACATAGAATTATGAAATTAGTTAAGTTTCTTAAATTTATTCGTTTAGAAATTTTATAGTCTTATAGAATACTCTTCAAAGTGAGTTAGAGACTCATTCCATATTTAGAATTATTTCCAAGAAAATGTCTGTGTAATATTTTTCGCTTATTCTTTCTAGTGTCTTGTTTTAATGTAGGTACTAATTTGTGGCACTAAACACACATAACTGAAACATAAAAACAATAATTACAAATTATTATCTAGCTTTAAATGACTATTTGATAGGTACCTACTGGGTATAGTAGGTTTGCAGGTGATTCTTCCTAGCAAAAACCAGTTGCTTTATTCTAGTTCTGTATCATATGAAATACAGAAATTGTAGTTTATTGTTTACTATTTTACAGATGTAGAGTTCTTCTTAAGCATCTTCTTCACAAAGTGTTGAAATATGTGCACAAGAATCAATCATTTCTAGGTTATGCTTTCGTAATATTTATTTAGTCGGGCTGGGGTACCTAGGTTCAGTAGGGGTTCAGTTCAGATTAGATCTGACTTTCAACGACAAACATGTTCACATTATAATTATAAAGTTTTAGGAATCGTTTTGCTCGAATTATTTGTTGCTAAATAAGTAATCCATAATTACAGCAGTTGGAAAAGAGATATGCTTTAAGTACTTACACACTTTTGTAAATTATTTTGTGATATAACACCATTGTGTATACGTAAATGCATTAAATACATTATTTAGCGTTTTTATGTAAAATAAAATACTTTATGCCATTAATATTTGACAATTCAATGACAATTCATAGTTTTGACGTTTAGCGATGTTAGTTTTTCTGTGTAAGTCTGGCTCAAGGCTATGCATGTTTTACATGACAAAACAATGAAATTTTGGTACTTTTTGGAGGCATTTTTTATGTTAAGATTTGAAATGTTTGAATGTTTATTTATCAGAATGTATTCATAATTAAGTATATTTCAATTTAAACATAAGTTTTAGCAGGGCTGACAACCAAAAATCAAAATCAAATCGATTTCTTGGAAAATGGAACACCCTGTATAAGAATTGATGTTATCATCAGATTCTACTCCGTATCTAGTGTCTGTATACCAAATTTCGTCGCACTGGCTATGATGGTTTCTGAGATATTCGCACTGAAAGTCTTAGAGGGAACACCCGGTATAAAATCGATGCATCCTGAAATATTTTTTAATTTAAAGAAGCCTAGCAACAAAAATAGCAGGCCAGAAACAAAAGGCAAATAGCAATATTGGTATTGCAAGTACAAGTACCGCAATAAACCTAGAAGAAAATTCAGGTACCGATTCAGATGAAAATTCAGCTATATATCAATGTCTAGTAGTTGCAGCACATTAAAAAAAACATAAGAAGCTGGAAGATATATTTATATCTACCAGCTTCTTTTATTAGCAAATGCTAACATTGAGTCATACACCGACGGTGGTAAAAATATGCACAGATCACTAGCTGCACGACTGTATAACCACAAGATAAAAAGGCAAATTTTTAATAGACACACTAAGTACAAAATGGTTTGTTTTACAATAAAAATACAAAAACATAACACTTTACATGTAGACTGAACTGTGAATTGTGAAACTGGCAAATTTAAATTTGTTTTATAATCATAATTTAACTAGTTAAAATAACACTTTCTAATTCCTATTTTGAATCATTTGACAAACTTCATTAACATAACTGCTCTGTTAAGAATAGAAGTCGTATCTACATTTTTTATTATTTTAAATTTATGACACCCACAAGTAAAAATTTGAAAATTGATGGCATAGTAAATTACTCAATCCAGGCAGTATCTCACAACGACTTTTATTTTATTTTATTGCATCCAATAGAAAAACAAGGAATAAATCGTAAACGGTTAAACTTATCGACATAAAATAAGTATACCTTATTTGTGAGAAATAGATAGGAGAACAATATTTTTCTATTAAAACTTTCGTACACACACTGATAAAAAAGTTATAACCTGTTTTTATCAACCAAGAGTACATTTCGTAGCGCCCTCTAGCATCTACAACAAAATTAAGTACGGATTTGTTTTTCTCATCCAGAAAACCCCCTAATCTAAATTTTCAAAAGAATCCTTTGAAAACCCTAAGAATTTCAAGAATTTCGAATTCAAAATTTGAACTTTAACGCCCTGTAACATTTTTATTAGCCACAAATGGACCAAGGTAAGTTTGGCTTAATCGCATTATTTTGATGTAAGGAATCTACTCTTGCTCTGTGTCCCATTAATTTCGGGACACCCTGTATAATATATAAATAAACCAGACTTCTTAATTATAATCACCTGTTTATTTCTGATGGAATATATTTATCAACCATCAATGTTATTAAAACATCGATGTTTTATTAACATCGATATTGCTGTTCGATGGTTATCATTGATATTCTGCATCGATGTCCCATCACTAATCGTCAGTGATTTAATCTATCATATAGTGTCGATTCTGCTGCGAGCGCCTTCACATGAGCGCATTCCGACCTGCGCTATCGGGCAGTCGGAATGCGCAGGACCCTACGTCACGGCATAATAATCCGGTAAACCACTATAGATTATTGTTATTCTCTTCTTATTATCAAACAAATTAAAATGTTCATAGTAATTAATTAAATAAAATGTCTTCATTCATTCAATCATTTTAGCAAATAATATTAATAATAAAAAGTATTAAATAATGGAACAAGAACACAATTACATAAATAGATATAAATATTTTACCCATAATCACAATGTTTTCTGATTCCGGTTGTTTTGTAATAGGTTGGAGTTCAGTCTTTCTTACGTCCAGCAGACGTTCTTGACTTCTTGTTACTCTATTAAGCTGGCTTGTTGAGGAACTTAATGATGATATAGCATCGTCGAAACTAGCAAGAGTATGAGATCTGGCGAAACTAACATGTTTTTTGCTGAAAAACAAACATTAATCAATACATTTCGTTTGATTTTGCCTAAAACAGTAAATTATTAACAAACTTCGGTTAAAATTATATCAAGTAAAAATTCAAACTAAAATTTGAATATTTATACAGAGCGTTTCTTAAATACGTGCAGAAAATCTAGGTACATAGTTTTATGGCTAAAATTAAGGTAGTTGGCTAAACAAACATAGGGTCTGAAGGCCAACGTTGAGTATTAAGTCACAAGGTCTGCAAAATTAAAACAAAAAACAATTTAACTATTTACATTTTGGATTGTTTCATGTCTATTGTTCTTGTCTTACACTAAGAAAAACCATCCAATGGGGCAGATTTCTACACATGTATACCACTGATAAACTAGTACACTTGTGGTCAGTATAAAGTATTTTATTGAGTTTTAAAATTCACTTCCGGTAAGTTATTATTTCACTTGTAATTATATTTTAGTTAAGTATTGTAGGTAAATATGATTGCTGAAACATATAAATTATTGTCATAACTGGAACCTATTATTGACACAGCAGTACCGATCTGTACCACATGGTGTATGGCGATGAGTAAACTTGTTCACTTCTCACCCAATACGTCACGAATAAAAATAAAATGTGCCGAAGGATCGTGAATCAGTTCAATTCGGCGCCATTAAGTTTTTTGTAGATAGCCGGTATAGTTTGTGTGTTTTGGGTAATTTTAATAACTATGGAATACCAAATATTATTATTGCATTAGTGGGATTCAAGTTTAAGCGCTTATGTGAATGTCCATTTATCCATCAATAATTCATTTAATAATGGTTATGACCGTCACCACGTTTGTCTGTTATTACTAATGTTAGTGCATTACTCCATTACAGTCAACTAATCTTTAATGAACGAACAATTCACTTGTCCTTAATATATCAGAAATACATTTTGTTAAAAGTTTTTATAACTATGGCAAGACAGTTCAGTTACTCTAGCAAGAAATTGAAATTTTAGTCATTGCTGGTTAGATGACTTGTTTACTTGTGACTAGTGACTGGTTTTCAGAAAACTTGATTTAGCTGCTACAATTGAATTGTTTATTTGTCCTCTATTTTATACAAGCATATTTTTACCTACCACAAGTGATTCTTTTCCTCAGTGTAGTAATATCATATTATGTATATTTCTTTTTATACATAAGATTTACACTTCAAATTCCAGCTCATTTCAGTTTTAGTCTAGTTCAAAATGTAAGCTAATTATGTTTTGCGCTTTGTGTATACCTGCTGTTAGTTAAATAAAACACAATAAGAAACAACGAATATCTGTTTTTGGGTAATTTAATTAACAAGAGTGGAAGCTGAGTTCAAAACAACCAAGAAAACAGAGGGCTTCTTCGAATCCAAGGACTGCAAAAAGCTGAACGTCTCTAGCTGTAGGCGTATATTTTAATAATTTCTTTTTTGTTTTCTCCTTTGTTAAATACAGTTAAATTAAAGTGTTCCAGTTTACTGCAAAAATTTTAAAAAGTTGAGAGAAAAGTAATACCAGTAAAAAATGATTTTCAATATGAATAACTAAGATATTGTCTGAAGCTATTTATTTGTGGCATAATTTTAGTTTTTCTTTAGTTTTGTTGGGTTTTGCCACACTTATGAAAAATAATAAAGATTAATTAAATAAGCCCTTGCGCCAAACGGAACAGTCAAGGGTTATTTTCGAAACTAAGTTTGCCTAACCAAAAAATCTCACACTGAAAAAAGCAGATAAGTAAAAATAACAAAAATCACATCACTATCGCGCACTTCCGTGTTATTGACGTTTCGAAAAACTCTCTGTTTTCGTTCTCAAAATCGTAGTAAAAATTTTTAAACTGTCAAACTTGACATACTAACTTAGAAACTATTATTCTCTACACTTTGGTGACACTAAACATGAAATAATGTGAATTGACATCAAAAAATAATTAACTTCAAATATCGAGTAGGTATTACTCGTCGAGATGGAATCATTATTAGAATTTTAAGAGATATAAAGCAGTCTATCTTTTTCAGAGATCACTTTCTTCATGTTCTATACAAGGTGTCTCAGGTATTACTGGCATCCTTGAAAGGGGCGATTGTACAGTCAAAATAAATGACATTTACCCAAATATACTTATATCTAAAAGTTCATTGTCTTCGAAATACAGGGTGTCAAAGGCTTTGAAATTATTTTTTTTTTGTTTACCATTAAGTTGTAATCGAATACCTTAGATATAATTATTCAATATATTTAAATGTTTCCAATCGCAGTGGTGTAGCAACTGTGCCATTTTTTTATTTACAATAAAAATGGTACGTCATTGTCTTAATTATAAAAAACGTAAGATATTTTAAATTTCGATTATTTTGAACAAATAATTATTCTTTGCAATTTTCTTTAAAATGCATTGTATTCAAGTAATTGTTCATTTAAAATATCTCTGCATTTCGTAGTTTGTGCATATTTGTACCAAAGGCTGAAACTTGAAAATTCACTCTTAAAATTTTGTACATAACCATAATTAATCATTTTGAGTAACTTTTTCAAGTCACATTTTGCTGTATTTTCAGTTGAAAAGGCGCTTTACTTGAAACTAAATCAATTTTTCCTCGCATCGAATATTTCAAAAACAGTTACTCCTAACATTAACAAGGTATATCTTTTTAACCTAAATAAGGTAGAAGAATCGATTGTTTTAATAGTCATATGTACACACCACGGTGTAAGATACATCTTACACCGTGGTACATACTAGACCCATATGACTAAATAAATAAGACGCTTTTAAAGGATAGGTACCTTAACATCGCGATCCCGAGCGTCATCTTACGGTCATTTGGAAAAACACTACTACCTGAGAAAAATTAGCATACAGAAAACTGTGTCATAATTTAAAAGAAAAGCAAAGTTGCCAGTATAACTGGTAGAGTTCGCTGTAGCGAAAAAAGTAAAGAAACTAATAAATAATTAAAAATCTGAGGTTCAAACATGTACGAGTAACATGACTTTCTATGAACATGAAACAGGGATGCAATGGATGGTTAAAATTTAATATATTTTTGCAACGTGATGAAGGTAAGTTATCGCTGCATTCTGATAAATGTTTTCTGTGTTTGATTAAAATTTAATATAACGCAAACAGTTAACTATAGTTAGTGAAATGATTATCTAAATTGCCTTGCCTGCTTTTGTTTATTTTTTATTTTTAATATAAAATATTGTTGAATATACTGATTTGTACCGAACTGCAAAAATATATATTATTCCTATGGTATCACAGATACTTCTTACAGAAATCAAAGCTTCTTCAGAGTTACTGCAGACAGGGAAATGTTTGGGGTTAGAATCAATTCGCAAATTATGTAAACCTGATTTTAATCTCACGAAAAAAAATTGTTACTTTGAATTAAATGTTTTAAAAAAATTGAGAAGAATAACTTCACCTTATTTTGGTATTTATTTATTTAAGGTTGATTCGTTTTTTTAGTGAATGTAAAAGTAATGGTAAATACATATATCTACGAGTCTACTGATTTTTTTTTGCTAATACTGAGCATATTTAAATTTTCACAGAAAAAAATAATCAGTAGGTAGTACATCGTACTGATGAGAACCATTGTAGTTCGGAACAAATGTATTTAACAATATTTAGCATAAAGTATGCATCTATTTTCATGTTAATTGCTATTAATTACTAGTCATGTAATCAACTTCTTTTCCTATTTGTAATAGAATAAAGCATTGGAAAAACAATTCTCTTATTATTATTAAACCAATCATACCTTCTTTTTTAATAGATATATTATAAAATTCATTGTTTTATTATACTGTTATATAGTGTATAACTTACATGAAATAAAATTCATAAATCATTGACTACATAATTTTGTAAAAAATCTGTTCAACTTTTATATTTGAACTTTTAATTTTTTACGAAATTTTGTTATCGAGGATTATGAATTTTATTTCATATGTACGTTGCACTTTATATATTAAAGTAAATTCAAATTTACCGCCAAGTGCTGCGTAATGAAGCTTATTATGCAGCGACATCTATTGTATAGATTTTGAGAGTTATAGTTTTCTCAAAACAGAAAACGTAGCATAGTGCAAATGCTATTTTTTCTCCAAATGAACGTAATATGTCGCCAGGTATGTCTGGAGCAAGTCGTGCTTCCCATGAAAGACAGAGAAAAGAAGCCTCTTATTTAGTTACTCGTATGACTAAACCACAAAAAAGTTATGCCATTTCAAAGAAGCATGATCTGCCAAATGTGGCGCCCTCTACTAGTAGCGTCAAAATTAGAAACAAATTTTAATTTAACGCCCCCAAAAACCCCAGATATCCAAAATGTATCGAAATATTTAGATTTAAAAAAAATATATTTATCGAAAATAACATTTTTATTTTGACACTCTTTAACTATCAACTTTTGACTAAAGTAACGCTATAAGTATAAGTTTCGCTATATCCCGGTATTTTGTCGTCAGGAAAAATCTATCTACTCATATCTACTCTTGTGCATTAATTTTGACACCCTGTATTACTGAGGGATAATAAGTCTCACCACACACAAATTATGAAATGCAGAGATATGTTTAAAGAACAATTACCGATATACGATATATTGTAAAGAAAATAATAAAAATATATTATTTGTTCAAAATTATCAAAACTTAAGTATCTTATGTTTTTTTATAATTAAGACAGTGGCGTACCATTTTATTTTAAATAAAAGTGTGTCACAGTGTTTTTACGCCACTGATGATGATAATGGGAATATTATTTAGACATACTGAATAATTATCCCAAAAATATCTCATTATAACCTAAAACTATTAGTGTTTTATCACGAAAGGTTTCCAAGTGAGTAAAAATAAATATTTATGCAACAAGTACAAAAAGTAAATAAAGTAAAGTAAGTAATTGTCCAACGAGGCCTTCAGGCCGAGTAGGACAACACGTCGAGTGCAATAAACACTTTTTGTGCAAGTTGCATACAATATTTTTTCTACGTTCATGCAAAAACCAAAAAATGTTTTATTTAGATGACACTAAGTATAGGAAAATATGATTTTTCTACGTTCATGAAAAAAAACAATACTTTATTGAACTATATTTAGTGGAAAAAGTGGTTCTTTATTGCACTCATCTGTCATTCTACTGCAGCGTTTTGTCATCATGACAAACATAAACCTTCAAATCGACGTCACGTTTTTCTAGACTTAGTGTCATCTAAATAACATTTTTTGGTTTTTGCATGAACGTAGAAAAAACATTGTATGCAACTCGTACAAGAAATGCTTTTTGCACTTGTTGCATAAATAACTATTGAACGTTTATGTTTGTCATGATGACAAAACGCTGTAGTAGAATGACAGATGAATGCAATAAAGAACCACTTTCCGCACTAAATATAGTTCAATAAACTTTTTTTTTGCATGAATGTAGAAAAATATAATAAAAATTTTGATACCTTTGACATCTTGTATCTTGGAAACGGTGAACTTTTAGATATAGGTACATTTGGCTAAATCTCATTTATTTTGACTGTGCAATCACCCCTTGCAAGGATGCCAGTACTATCTGGGACACCCTTCATATATTTTTAAAAAACTATGATATAATCAACATATTGCCTTGTTCTACTTACCCTGGTATTATCGACGAAGGTGGTGTTATTTGTTGGGGATGGAAACTATGCTCCATTATTGACCTCGGCTTTTCCAATCCAATTGATTCATCGTCAGAAGGCATCCACGTGTATCTACTTGGATCTATGGTTACTTTCCGACGAAAATAAGAACTGTTTAAATCTTCATCATAGTGGTACATTTCCGGCATTATGGGACCCCATGGATTCCTAAAATTAAATAGGTATGTATTTTCCCATAACATTTTAGAGTTATTATTTTTGTGTACATAGAAAAAAGGTAGCAGACACTATTCATAAAGTAACAAATAATAAAATTCAGACATAAATTAAATTTACGGTCCTTTTTTAATTAAACACATTGTATTTTTTAAGTTTATGTAGAAATAAACAAATTTCATAGAGTTGACGACTCTATATCGAATAAAAACTTTCCCTCATTGAACAGCACCCCACATGAGACATTTGCTAATTGTCGGCACTTTTATATTTTTGTATACACGGTTGGAAAACGGTGATGGTCCATCTGCCGTTACATGAGAGCGACAAAGTAAAGTACCGAAATCCGTGCGATAGACAAGGATTGCTGTAACAAGACGTTTTATAAATTAGAATAACATCTGAGCAGTCACTCCCCCTTTTATTTGTTTGAATGGCGAAACGGGCGGTGACTATTTAGATTTTAAAACGTCGTCAATATAGGTAGTCAATCCTTGTCTATCGCATGGATTTCTGTACCTTACTTTGTCGCTCTCATGTAACGGCAGATGGATCATCACCGTTTCCCAACCGTGTATGATTAGATGTAAATGCGCCCAGTTACCAGCAACGCTTCATCACCAGTTCGCCTTTGTGTCGGCACGGCACCACTAGAAAATTTTACTGGTCAGGTGTTGTTGACGTTATGTCCAATCTTCGATATAAGGCATTATAAATTGGCGCTAAATATTTAAATACATTTTATTGATATTTTGAATTTATGAATAAAAACGCGGCGATTGGAGAAAAAACGCATCCGATAGACAGTGAAATATTTGCTGTGTAGAACGACAGAACGAAGACATAACAACTGAGGTTATATTTAATACTTAATTGATACTGATAATGTTTTACTGATATTTCATGCGTGTCTGCCACTATTAAATAATTAAATATTGTAGGTCTTTGGGTATACCGGGTAACATATTCACAATTATTATATATAAATTCTATTTTTTTGTAACATTAACATGTTCTAGTTTCACTAATCAGTTATATCAAAGAAAAGCTAGTAATTTTATAGCAAATTATTATTTCTATTAAAGTTATATTGTTCAACTGTAAAGTCTGTGAATAATTTTGCTTATTTTGATCTCTCTTCCATGTTGATTTTATCAACTAGCGCCCATAGGTTTATCTATTGACTTCTGTGTTTAAAAAATTGTTGTAGAGCTGTTGCAGTGCTTGTGTCGATACATTGAAATTACTGTCCATCTGTTGTACTGTGTAAAAGATGACCATAATGCCAAAAATACAGTCAAAAGGATATACCAAAAGTAGATATATAGCTGGTACATGGTGTTCAGTACTAATTATTGGCCAAACATCACCAGCAGATCCTTTTATATTCTTGACTTTAGTTTTAAAGAATGAATTAAGAAACTTGGATAATGAATATTCACTGTATTTATTGAATGTCAATAACGATTCGAATAATTAATTAATGACAGTTGATAAGTTGATAAATTGATTCTACAATATAATAAATCTTAACCATACATACATAAAATTCCTCCCTCTTACAAATATATTTTAAGGGGAGAATCTTAAAGGTGCCCATCTAACACATTGGGATCGTCTTGGTAAGTTTAGTGTTTCTGCTATTTGTTGTTCCTGATTGGTTGATTGAAATATTTGTTGTTTCAGAAGACTGTCTTGTACTAGGAGAGTGTGTGGATCACTATTTTTGACAATAATTTTGCGTTCGTCACTTTTTTCACTTATTTCCTTCTTGTCGGTTAGTACATTACTGGTACGAATTTGGTCTATATGTTTCTTAAATTTGTTTCCAAAATAATCTACTTCATAATGTAAATCTCCAATGCGTTTGGTAATAATGTCAGGAACCCATTTGTCTATCCTAGGATTTCCTGAAAGAAAATAAACAGATTCTCCTTGGTTCAGTACTCTGTATGACGGGGTAAATTCTGCTTGCTGTTTTTCCATAATTTGGGTTCTCGTATCCATTGGTCTTAGAAGGTCCAAACTCGTTCTACTATTTCCTCCAATAAATAATTGAGCTGGTGCCTGGGTTGTTGTTGCATGCGGAGTTTTTCGATATTGTTTAAGAAATTTGTTAAAGTTCTTTTTCAAAGTCAGTTTGATATTTCAAATAAAAAAACTATTTCTTGACCGGCCACGATAGTCACAGAGAATGTTAAATATTAGCATATTAAGAGATCCCACCCACACGTTCCATTTTCCAGGCCGTCAGGATTAGGGAAAATTAAACGGGTGTTTGGGATCTCTTGATAATCTAATTTTTAACATTCTCTGTGAATATGGTGGCCGGTCAAGAAATAGTTTTTTTATTAGACTTATTTCGTATTTTATCAAATCCACCCCTTATTACTAACCCTGACGGCTGAAAAATTAAACGAGTGGATGGGATCTCTTAATATGGTAATTTTTAACATTCTATGTGCATATGCTGACTGGTCAAGAAATATTTTTTTTTTTATTTGAACTATTTCGCATTTTATTAAATCCACCTCTTATCACCAACCCTGACGGATTGGAAAATGAAACGTGTGGGTGGAATCTCTTAATATGCAAATTTTTAACATTCTCTGTGAATATGCGGTGTCCGGTCAAGAAATAGTTTTTTTTTTCATTTGGAATATTTCATATTTTATTAAATCCACCCCTTTTCACCAACCCTGACGGACTGAAAAATGAAACGGTTGGGTGGAATCAGCTAATATGCTTATTTTTTACGTTATTTGTGAATATGGTTGGCGTTAAAGAAATAGTTTTTTTATTTGGAATATTTTCAAATAAAAATATTAACAAATCTACCCCTTTTCACCAACTGTGACGGCCTGGAAAATGAAACGGTGAGTATGGTGAGTGAACAAGATATATTTTTATTTATTTGGATATTTTCTGTGTTCATAATTGCAGCCCCCTTGCACAGCCCTCACTGCCTGGGAAAAAAAAGGATGTGTGTAATTTTTTATTTTTCAAAATTTTAATATTCTGTGATCAGCTCCATATGAATTATTTAAAAAACTTGAGTAAAATTCGACTTCATTTTCTGACCACGACTTTATCGATTATAGTCCTACCTAAATCTGTGGCTGTGGATGATTTCACACCATCTGCTCCAGATCGCTGCACATCCAATATTAGTGGTTAATGGATATGATGGTCTGTGATGGATATGCATGCTACCGTAATACAAACGGAACTAGCAGGTATTACTATAGTCGCCAAGGAAATTGACCGTAGGCATATAACGGACAAAACCATCAGAATCTACACAGAGAGTAGACAATCTCTACTCATCTTATGTAATCATAAAATAACAACTGGATCAGCATGAGAGTGGTCTCAACCGATAACAGCATATCTGTAAGCTGGGTAAAGGGACGCGAGCGGTACTATCGCGATAAAACAGCTGATAGGAGTGTATCGGGTCTCAGTATCTTCGGACCTGGTCCCTCCAGTATGCTGGTGGATTGATCTCTTAATGGGAGGAAGCACAAAAGGCTCAATGGGGCCTAAGTACTGTGGCTTTTCAAGGCAACCTTCTCACAATTTCAGAATCCAGATATGGAAAAGACTGATATATGCGACTGTAATAATGGCGAAGGGGAATTTCATGACACAAGTATAATATTCGACAATTCTCCTATGTTATTTGTTTCATAAAATAAAATAGTAATTGTATATCAAACTCACTTCCAATCCAGTCAAGCTATTTAACTGCATCCAAACAAAATGCAATACTATCAATTTTCTTTAATATTGAAAATTTTAATAGAAAACAGTGGCCCTTTTTAATGACCATTAAGATAAACCAAACAGATCCAAGATATAGAACAATATACAAGAAGATGCTGCCGTTGCTGAAAAAAAAAATCAGAAAATAACGGTTTTAGAAAATGCCACATAACTTCATTATTTGTCAACAGAAAGAGCTGAAATTTGGTACAGAGTGATACAAATATACGAGATTTTCGTCGAAATTTCTACGGCCACTAGATTCGATTATACAACATTCAATTGTTGTTTTTTTCTTATGGGCGCCATATCGTATCTTAAAAGTTACAGATGTAGAATAACATTATGGGCACGTCAATATGTAATAATAGGTACTATTTTATTTCAAGAGTAACCTATAAAATTTTAAAAATATTATAATTTAAATAAAGAATCTAGTTGATGTAAAACAGAATTCAATACTTAACCAAATAAAATACAAATCCTGCATAAATCCTTCAAGTGATGCCAATTTTCGCGCACACAAAATTCAGTTCTTAATTTAATGTTGTACACAACGTTTTGAATACTTTCCGAAATAAACCTAAAAGCAGTAGAAATTCTGTCGTATAGGACTTCTACATTTCCATAGAGATTGTAATACATTTTATCTTTCAAAGTTTCCACGAAGTAAACAATTTAAAGGGTTGAGACATGGACACCGTGGAGGCCAAGCAAGCGAGGCCAAGTGGAGGACATGGGTGCCAATCTAATTACATATTTGGAACGAGCAGATTTAAATATTAGAACACAATTGCAGAATCATAAATTCCTGTGCCATTTTGCTGAACTATTTCTTTTTTTAAACTTATAATTTAAGGGAAGATTTCATGGGTTGTCCTTTAAATAACATAGTATTGTTACATATAGACGTGTTCGTAAAATTCATTTCTCGGATATTCTCATCCATCTGCAGCAAATTTCAGCTCTTTCTGTTGAGAAGTAATAGCGGTAGATACCATTTTTCAAACTGAATATTTTTAGTTTTTTTCACAATATTTTAGCAACGGCAGCAGATGTCTTGGATCTGTTTGGTGTATGTTGTACTAAGCTGAAGAAAGTACTTAAGTCCTTCTCTAACTACCTTACAAAATAAAAATATCTCAACTATTTAGTTAATTGGGTAAAACGGTATGTCAAAATTCGTTAATATTTCAAAACGTTATTCTAGAATCTATAAATCAGTTATTTTTTCTCAGCTGAGTACGGCATAGTGCATGCATAGTACTTTAGCATACACCGTGCCGTCAATTATTTTCTATTTTATTTATGACTTAATATTGCCTTGTTTGTAGCAGTTGCCTAGGGTATTAGAATTTTTACCAGCCAAATTTAAATTTAAATTGAATGCACTTCTGCAAGATAATTAACATCCTAGATACAACCCGTCATAAAATCAATACTAGAAGCGCATAACCTAGTCCCCTACTGCCAACAGAGCTGGTTGAAGTCTTTTATAAATACATACTCTTATTTATTTGGGTAATAAATTCAAATAAAATTCAGTTTTCATCATTTCTTTTTAATGTAGGTCACCGTATTTCTCGCCGTAAAATTATCAAATCTGTGGTGATTACAGAAATCTTGAAAAATATAACATGAGAACAAAAGTAATATCAAAACTAAAATTCTTGATGTTCTGTTTATTTATTGTTACTATTTCAATTTTCCTCAAATAAAATAATAACTTTTAAAAAGCGTTTATAAGACTCATATTTTGCTATTCTAACCGCACATTTTTCTCACACGTTTATATAAATATTTGCAACTACAGTTAAATTTAAAAAAATCCATATTTTCAAAAATGTCTGTACCTAAAAATTTGTAGGTTTGACGGTTTTTACTCGTTATTCTATTAATTTTATTTTGGTTTCATTGAAAATTCGCAGGTGGCATTATCATCATTCCTGTTATTTACTAAGCTCTAGATTATTTGTTGTTTCAAAGTATTAGTATTTCTGGAAAACACTGTTTCACGAATACGACGCGTGTGTGCATGTGCACAAACGTTAGCAGAGTGCAGTGTAGTGCATTACAGTACAGTACTGTACTTCCTTAACTCTTTTATCTTTCTATCTAGACAAATGGTATAGACCAAAGTTTTATAGTGTATCTAACGATTCAAAGAAATATTTAAAAAATGAATTGAATGAATTGAATCTATTATTGTGAGATAATTAATTAAAATTTGAGTTGTAGTAAAGGTTTGTCATATTACAAACTAATAGTGTTTATGACAATAAAGTGAGTGCAAAAAACCTTTCCAAGTAGATGATGATGAATTTTTTCTAAAAATTCCCATGATAAATTTATTAAATTTGGTATCTCCTCCGTTTTCAATCCACTATTTCCCTCTTGAAATTGAAAAAGCTTCTGCAATTGCAGTAGCTTCACTTTTACCAGATAAATCGATAACCAAGTACGAACAATTTTATAAACGGTTCACTGATTGATGTGCATCTAAGAATATAAAATATGAAGCAAAATAAAAGACATTATTACTATTTTTTGAAGAATTATGCAAGAAGTAAAAATCATCTAGTCCTTGGGCGTTCTATTTTATACCGCGGTCTACAATCTGTATGCGGCAAAATGTTGACATCAGTAAATTCAACAATTGAATTGCTTTTCTGAAAAAGCAATCAGTGGGATACAAACCAAAAAAGAATATTAAGGAAAGAGGATGTTTCAAAATTTTTACAAGATGCCGATGACACAAAATTCTTGCTAACAAAGGTAAGAACAACAAAATGTTTGCTATTTGAAATTCATAAATGCATAATTTAAGGTTGCTTTAATTAATGGACTTGGAGGTGCATGCAGAGTGGACGAGTTAACTAATTTGCTGTTAGAAAACGTAAAAAATGAAGGAAACATTCTTCATACCGGGTACGCAAACCAAAGTTTCCCAAAAATTCTTATTAATGCTGAGGGAATCGAAAATGTGAATATGGTTCAAGCAATACGAAAATACCTCGCCTTGCGTCCTAGTTATGCCGATCATGGAAGATTTTTTGTTGGTTACAAAGGTGGTAAATGCATGAAACTTCGTGTTGGTATAAATACCTTTAGTGTAATGCCAAAGAAGATTGCTTTTTTCTCAATTTATCGCAGCCTCAACAATATAAAGAGCACTGTTTTCAACGATCATCCACTTCACTTCTAGCCAACACAGGAGCAGACCTTCTAACTATAAAATGGCATGGTGGTTGGAAGTCCAACACCGTGTGTGAAGGCTATATTGACATGTGTCTTGAAAACAATAGTTCTTGGAGCACTTCAAGTGCTTACAAAGAAAATTTAAGCATTGGTTATACAAATACAGACCGGCTACATTCATTTGGTATTAATCTTAGGAATTGCCAAAGTTGTGTTGTTGTAACAAGTAATTGAATTTAAGTTAAATTATCTATAAATTGTCAAATTGTTGGTTCTTAATAAAAAAAACATTAAGCAGTAATTTCTTTTTTAAATATATTGCTATCTTTCTCTATTTCATTATATACCTTGCTATTTCCTTTCATTTGGAATTTGTAGTTGCCGTAGGTCTTCCTCCATCTCTATTTTCCATCTTGACTTTGTACTCTCCTCTTCTTACCCCCAATTGATCGTGTCATTATTATTTTTGGTGTCCTTATATCTAGCATTCTCTCCATATGCCATAGCCAATAAACCTTTGTGCTTTTATCACGCTTACTATGCTCGTCTCTTTATATAAACTTTTATTTCCTCATTCGTTCTTCTGACCCATCTTTCTTCTGTTCTTTTTCCTCCAAAAATTTTCCTCAATATTTTCTTGCACACTTCTATAGACTTGTTTGTTCTGCTTTGTTCAACGTCTACATTTCACTGGCGTACGTCACTAAATGAACTTATTTCTAGGCAAACAAAAGTAAGACTATACAAGCCAATGGATTTTTATTTCTCTGTATCCTCTGCGGTCCTCCTACACACATTTATTTCCTGACATTATTATGGCTTCGATTTCTTCTCCTAGTTTCAGTTGTCTAGCAAATATATTCCTAAATATGTCCTATTCTAGTTCTTCGGATCTGTATATTATTTTTCCTCGTGTCTTTATCACTACATGTACTTAGTTTCTTCCTTATTAATATATAGCATTTTAACTGTCTGTTCATGTATTCTTTTTATTGCCTGTTTTAGTTCTGTTCTAGTTCTTGCTAACATCATGAGATCGTCTGCAACTGCCAGACTGATGCCTTTTATAGTATAAAATACCTGATCTATTGACTCCTGCATCCCTTATGATTTTTTCTGGTACGAAGCTAAATAACACTGATAATGAATCTCCGTTTGTGTTTTTCAGTGTGAGGCGTATCATGTTCTTCATCTTTCTGCTGACTTTCAATTCTTCTAAACGTTATACAGGGTGTCTCACTTTTAATTAGTTTTTAAAAGTGAGACCCTATATAATTATTTCCTTTTTATTTTGTCATAGGCTTGTTTATAGTCTACAAATAAAACTAAGATTGGTTTACCATAATATAAACTTTCAGCCCAAATTTCTCCTGATCTACTGCACTTCTTTCTTGTGTAAAGCCACATTGATATTTCCCTATTTTATCCTAATGTTATACTATGTTTCTACCTTTCATTGAAAGAAAAGCAGACTATTTCCTAAATTACTTTGGGTGGAAGCTGCTAGCTCTGCCGTTCCTGACGAGTCGCCACTGGCTGGTACACTCTGTATGTTGATTACTATAAAACGTTTAGGACACTGTTCCTTTGCTTAATAATCTATTAACTATAAATGGAAAATAGCAAATTCAAAATGCCAACGAATAATTTAGATAAGGCCATGTAAAACTGGCATTATCCGAGCGTGTTATTGTAAATGCCACCGACATGTATGTTTAAATTCTAAATTAGAAATTATTTTACAGAACACATGTTGTGTTGCTGTATTGACGTGAATGTTTCTAAATCAGAAATAATTTTAACTTGGATCGAATAGTGTACGTACAATACAAAATATCTCTATAATTCTGAAAACTAAAGAAAACCTTGCATTACAAATAAGGTGCATAATTCAAATTAATAGGTACGCACTTTAAAATAGTTATTTTGTTGTTTATTTTTCAAAATACACCTATTTATTATAGAGATCGATTTATTGAATAATTATCTAAAATTAAAATTAATCTAACTAAATTTACTACAAAAAACTCATACCTGGAACATTCAATACTTCAAGTTGCCTCTTGAAACTGTGGGAACTGCAAAATTCAGCCACAATTTTACATTTCTAGGATTGCTTCTTCAAGTGGCAGAGGAGCTAGTTTCACACAATATTGTTAATATCCAATAAAAATGTATAACAAAGTAGCATTGCATTAAGATTATAGGCTACAGTTTGCAGGAATTTTTGGAAGCCTTGATTATTTTTTATTATCATTTACATTACCACTCATATAAAAAAACAGGCTACAATAAGAAACGATAACATAAAGGACAGATTTTTGGATAAAGTAGGTGAATATCTTTATATTTTTCTTGACAGATCAACATCACTTTTGACATTGTCGAAATTTAATTTCAAATAATTTTAATTTAATTTTAATTCTTATAGTTAGATAGATATTTAACTCAACTTAAAGGAGGCCACCTGAAGAAGCAATCCTAGAAATGCAGAAATAGGTCAGATCTCATCTATTGTGGCTGAATTTTCAAGTTCCTACAGTTTCAAAAATAAACTTAAGTATTGAATGTTCTAGAACATTTCAAGTATGATTTTTTGTGGTAAATTTTAGATTAACTTGTTTAGTATCAGAAAACATACATATGATTTTATGTAATCACTTATGAAAAGTATGATTTTAAAAAAATCATGTTTCATAACGTATTACAAGATTTTTTCTAATTTTGACGAAAAATATGAAATACAAGTTTTTGGTTTTGATCACTTACAAGTATAATTTAAATAACAATTATCAAGTAGGTCAGTGTCAGTTTAAATTTTCTTGTCATTTGGCTTGACATTTAATAGATCTATTCTGTGACGCTGATCGCACATGCTAATCGTTACTATTATCATTTATTAGGGAAAATGTGTGATTTACATTCAGATTCTGAAGATATACCGAGCGATATCGAAACATCCAAAGCGGTATATGACTTGGCTTATGAAAAATTTGAGAAATGGCGTGAACAGAAGAAAGTAAAACACGTCAATGAGAAAGTACTATTGGCATATTTTGAAGGTAAAAAGGATTTGAAGGCTTCTAAATGCTATGGACACAGTACTTTACGTTGAGAACTGAGCTGTCTTTAAAAAAAGGTATAGACATTAAAATATATAATAGTTTGATAGCATTTTTTAAAAAGCAGTCCGATCGATACCACACTAAAAAATCAAACGTTTGTTCAAAAGTAAGTATTGCGAAGTTTTTGGCGGAGGTGGATGACAATAATTTTTTAATGGCTAAGGTAGGTAACTAATAATTGCTTCATTTAGTTGTCAGTTTACTAATTCGCATTTTTTTGCTTTAGGTGGTGTTGATTGTGGGAATAGCCGGTGCATGTCGAAAGTCAGAATTAACATTTTTACGTGTTGAAGATGTTACAGGTGAGGAGACGTATTTTCGAGTATATAATCCAAATACAAAAACTTCGTGAATTTGTAATCACCTCGGGAGATATAGAAGGACTAAATTTCGTTGACATTATCAGGAAGTATAGAAACCTACGCCCAGAAAATATTAAACACAATAGATTATTTGTTAGATATAGAAATGGTAAATGTGGTGTACAGCCAATAGGAATTAATACTATTGATCAGTTACCAAAGATGATTGCACAAATGATTGGTTTGCCGAATTGTGCATTATTCACGGGGCACTGTTTCTGAAGATCTTCGGCCACTTTACTTACAGATTCTGGGGCTAATATTTTAAAAATAAAACAACACGGCGGCTGGAAGTCAAATGCTGTTGCAGAAGGATACGTTGAAAATTCTATAGAAAATAAAAAAACAATTTCCGGTGATATTCTTGGACCAATATTGGTCAAGTAACATTTTGCTAGATTTTCAGCAGAAAAGGCACTTTACCTATAACCAATACAGTTTTTACTCGCTGCACTGAGCACTTCAAATAGGATTATTTCAAAAATGGTTACTCCTACCGACTTCAGCAAAGTAACCCTTTTTCAAATAAAACAGGTGGGAGAATCGATTGTTTCGATAGTCAGATGGATACACTAAGCTGCAAAAAAGTTACACATGCAAAAAAAAAATGATTTCCATTCCTCCCTCTTCAATGGGTCCCTGTGCCTTTAGGAAGCATTTCCGGACCCATGTTCATATGAACTTTTTTACTTAGTTTTGATCATAGCATCGGCCTGTTCAGGGTTGGCAGCTAATTATGAGACACCCTGTATATCATGGAATATTACTGCAAGTTCAACAAATAAGATTTCTTCTGGAATTAGTTTCACTAACTGTACCAACTGCGTTGTGAATTTTTATAATTAAATAACAAATTAATAAAGTGTTATTTATAAAAAATACTGACTTAAATAAGAGTCACTCTATTACTTTTCTGTTGTATTTTGTTTAATTTTTTTTTGCAATTAGTGACATAACGAACTTTTCGTAACCGGTTGCATAATAGTTTTCATTATGTAACTAGTTACATAAAGTAGAACGTTTCGACACTTGTTTCGACAACAAAAGATGTTTCTTTATATGTAAAAAATAGAAAAATACCATTTTCTATGGCATGTGGATAGTTAGGTATACATACCTGTTTCTTCGCGGATATGGTGCATATTCAGAGGGATGCCTCTTGTAAAGATCGTACAGGTTTTCATCAGATGGCACTTTCTGTCGAACACAGGCGGTAAGAAACGATGGACGATTTGAGCATGGTGAACTGTGATGTGAAGATAGACACCCAAAAAGGCTTTGCTTATCATTTTCTAATGCTCCCAGTCCTCTATTAGATATACAATATTGTTCCCTTATATCCTGTTTACTGTAATGTGCTGTTCCCCTTCTGTCTTTATGTAATCGTCCCATTATTTCATCTTCCGATTCGTAACTTAAAGCCACGTGTTGAATATCCGCCTAAAAGGGAAAAAACTGTGTTTTATAATTTGATAGTATGTATCGACTAGACTTTAATTTTATCATAAAATCTTTGTATTATGTATCATTTGTCTCGTTAAATATTAGAAGGAAGTCATATGTGAACTAATACCATTAGAGATGTAATATGTATAATAGCGAAGCTTATAAAACACGTTAACACACTCGCCATTTTAACTGCCAACATAATTTTGAATTATTGATGTTGTTCTTTAACTATTGATCTACTTTCATGTTTTACGATTATAGAAAGAGCCTAATAGTTAATATGATATAAGTGATAAAAGTTTTTATTTTGTGAGAAGGGCACTGAGCGTCGTATCCCATCTCTTCGAACAAAATAAAATCAGTTTTAGCACTATTATCACACAATTATTTCTACAAACACATATTGAATTTATATAATATAATTTTTAATTCAACTGAAGTTTATTGTTGGTAACGTAATAACAGTTTGATCGTTTGTCGACACTCGTATCTTCAGATCTTGGAACATGGAAAGTGATCAAGAAAATGAATTTCTACCGGCGGGAATCGAAGAAGCTTCTAATGAACCCACTTGCTTGCCGAATTATTGCTTAGTAAGTCAAAACAACAGTACGATCGTTTCTTGAGATGATGTGATCTGAAAAATGTTAGTGGTAACTTCAGTGAAAAAATATGCAAATCGTTAACCCTTTGGTCAAATTGCTCCATGTGGAATGGTGAATATAAAAAAATAGGACATAAACAAATATTACAGGCTTGTTACTTTTTTAAACGAAAGGACGAATGATATCGACGGAAAAGTCGAACGTATTGACCAGAGGACAAATTTCTCGCAGAAGCAATAGATGAAACATGAGACATATCTCATGCAGAAGGTTGCCATAATTTTTGGTGTATAAATTTGGAGCCTATCGTCACGAAGAACTGTACAAACTGGCATTCAATAATATCGAAGATTTGGGAACTTCACTAGTTGTGCATATACCACGCACAATAACTAACAGGCAACACACTTTTGTTATTACATAATTGTTATATATAGTTTTATATAGTTTTGTAAAGACAGTTTTACGGAGTGATGTATGTGTCAAATAAAAAAGTTTTGAAAAAATTCTCTTTACACAATCAGAAAAGTAACCGTCGGGGTTAATTTTACTACGGATTGTTATTTGGATCTGGATCTACGACATAGTTTATGGCAACCGTGACAGGACTCTGTGATCAGTGAGAAAAGTAAATAGGCGGTTTTCGCAAAATCACGACAGAATTAGACAGGAAAAAGAAGATTAGAGCTGTAAGTAGTTCGCAGTGCCTTTACTCGTTTAGGAACTGAACTAGAACAATTGTTAATACATTGTGGTTTTCCGCGTTGTTATGTCGTGACCTCGGTAACTGGTCGCTACCAGTAACAGAATTAAAGTGTACATTCCTAGCATTAGCTGGGATTCTTTGATCTGCCCTGCTTATTCTCAGGATAGGCTCTGTGGGGACAGACCCACTATCGGTATGCCTGAACTCGCCGATATATTGATTTCGGCTTCTGTTTTTGGTATTACAACCGTTTCTTGGATAATGGTGATCCTCCAAGACATCCCGTAGCCGCCTCTGTAACTGGTCGCATCCTATGCTTCCAAACGTTTCGCCTTCACTGTCGGCATCTTCAGCGGTGACAGATTTTTTCTTCGTACTGTAGATATAAATCAAGAAGGGAGGTATGAGGTAAGGCTGCCATAGATAAGGGGTCATCCTCCATCCAAGTAATTATGGTATAGCAAAAGAAAGATTACAATCTACTATCAGACAATTGGAAAATTAGAATTTGGTTCAAGATACGCTCAGGTTTTCCAGGAAAAATACGAATATAAAAATGATGCATAAATCCAGTTCATTATTTACCTCATAGGGCTGTGATTAAAGCTGAATGTACTACTAATATACGCTCTGTGTGACACTTTCACTCAATGAGTGTTTAGAAAACAGGTCAAATTTGATTGAGGAAATCCCTTCGATACTGTTAAATTTTACTCGAATAGGTGTTATTTCGGACATAAAGAAAGCTTTTCTTCAAATCAGTATTCAGCCGAATGACAGACTTTTCTGTGGATAGATCAGAATGGAGGAGAAAAGACATACCGCCATAGGCGTATGGTATTCGGGGTCAACTGTAGTTTATTTTTACTAGGAAAAACAATTGAACACCATCTTGCTCATTTATCAATATCATTTCCCACAAAGACTATCTCACCTAGTTAATGGGTTGGTTGAACTTCTTATCAAATTTAAGTTTTAATTGACCAAAGTATTTTCGGAATCGTTTACGAAGATCAATCTGCAGTTTTTGCTTGTAACTAGAGAAATGATTAAAATACCATTCATCTGTTGTTGAGCACAAGAGTAGGTATCAGTTTTCTTTTATTTTCTTGATTAATTTCAATTTCATTTGAACTATTTAAAAAGTATATAGACGTTCATCCAGCGAACACCAATCGTTCAAGAATTTTTATAATATACTGTCACGGAATTTGCCCCACTCACTCCCAAACCGACGACTGTGGCACCGCGAATTGCCTGAGATTGCCCTGATCGCCCCTACGTCATTCTTGTAAACAAACAACATGCCGCTGATCGAGATCGGCCTAGAAAATCGTGGAAACGACGAGAAGCGTTCCAGTCGTACTAGAAAATAGATCTAGAGATACTGGAATATACCTGGAATATTCGTTGGGTCTATAAAAGAAGAATAAACGGCCGAGTTAGTTAGTCTTGTATAAGTCTTGTGTTACAGTCTGAATTAAAGTGTTTAGTTGGAGATATCAAAGTGATTTAGATAGCGATTAATTAAATAAGTGTTTAGTTGACCTGTAATTAGTAGTGTTCAGTAGTTAATAAAGAAGTAATTAATTAACGGATTGTTTTTCTGGAAGTGAAAGAAAAGACGGGTTGGGAAATCCGTGACAATTTGGTGTCGGAAGTGGATTTAGTTGGAAGTTTTAAAGAGCTTTCTGGAACCCTGTCCACACAGTGGGATTTGAGTGGAAGTTTGAAGAACTTTCTGGAACCCTGTGCGTGAGTGGGTTTAAGTGGAAGTTGGAGGAACTTTCTAGAACTTTGTACGGGAGTGCGACAAAGACCCAAGTGTGGCATATCACCGCACTCGTTGTGACTTAAGGAAGTGAACGGTGGTATTTGCGAAGGACAATCTCGAACATTCTAGAACTTTCTACGGAAGTGAGACAAAGACCCAAGTGTGACATATCACTGCACTCGTCGTGACTCAAGGAAGTGAACGGTGGTATTCGCGAAGGACAATCTCGAACATTCTAGAACTTTGTACAGGAGTGAGACAAATACCCAAGTGTGATATATCACCGCACTCGTCGTGACTCAAGGAAGTGAACGGTGGTATTCGCGAAGGACAATCTCGAACATTCTAGAACTTTGTACGGGAGTGAGACAAATACCCAAGTGTGATATATCACCGCACTCGTCTTGACTTAAGGAAGCGAACGGTGTTATTCGCGAAGGACAATCTCGAACATTCTAGAACTTTGTACGGGAGTGCGACAAAGACCCAAGTGTGACATATCACTGCACTCGTCGTGACTCAAGGAAGTGAACGGTGGTATTCGCGAAGGACAATCTCGAACATTCTAGAACTTTGTACAGGAGTGAGACAAATACCCAAGTGTGATATATCACCGCACTCGTCGTGACTCAAGGAAGTGAACGGTGGTATTCGCGAAGGACAATCTCGAACATTCTAGAACTTTGTACGGGAGTGCGACAAAGACCCAAGTGTGACATATCACTGCACTCGTCGTGACTCAAGGAAGTGAACGGTGGTATTTGCGAAAGACATTCTCGAACATTCTAGAACTTTGTACGGGAGTAAGACAAAGACCCAAGTGTGACATATCGCCGCACTCGTCGTGACTTAAGGAAGTGAACGGTACTATTTGCGAAGGACATTCTCGAACATTCTAGAACTTTATACCGAAGTGAGACAAAGACCCAAGTGCGACATATCACTGCACTCGTCGTGACTTAAGGAAGTGAACGGTGTTATTCGCGAAGGACAATCTCGAACATTCTAGAACTTTATACCAAAGTGAGACAAAGACCCAAGTGTGGCATATCACTGCACTCGTTTCATTGTAAGGAAGGCAACGGTGATATCTAGAAATACATTCGTGGACATTCTAGAACTTTCCAAATAGAGTGCATGCCTGTAACTAGAAGCCAAGTCAATATGGATGCACAACTGGCAAAACTATTAGAAATGATGCAGACAATGCAAAAGAAATTAGAAGAGCAGGGACATAAAATGGAAGACCAGGCGAAGACGATGCAAGAGAAATTAGAAGAGCAGGGACATAAAATGGAAGACCAGGCGAAGACGA
The DNA here is from genome assembly GCA_025584915.1 of Monochamus saltuarius. Taxonomy (NCBI): domain Eukaryota; kingdom Metazoa; phylum Arthropoda; class Insecta; order Coleoptera; family Cerambycidae; genus Monochamus; species Monochamus saltuarius. The sequence continues at coordinate 33,987,263 of CM046727.1, forward strand.
TGCAAGAGAAATTAGAAGAGCAGGGACATAAAATGGAAGACCAGACGAAAACAATGCAGGAAAAATTTGAAGAACAAGGGCATAAAATGGAAGATCAGTCCCAGATGATGCAGGAGAAATTAGAAGACCAGACGAAGACGATGCAAGAGAAATTAGACGAACAAGGGTATAAAATGAAAGATCAGATACAGGCAATACAACAGGAAATGAGGGATCAGACGAAAGAAATGCAGACAAAGTTAGAGAAATTGGAGAATACACTAGAAGAAAAACTAGAGGAGCAGTCATATAAAGTGACACAACTAGAAGAAAAACTAGAGGAGCAGTCACATAAGGTAGAAACACAAGTAGAAGAGAAAATGTTAGCACAAAAACAAGAAATAGACGAAGAAATAAACTTGGTTAGAGAAACCTGCGAAGAGCTTCGACATAAATTAGACAAGATAGCAAAGGAGGGCGTAATCAAATCAGAAGGACCTGTTATCCGAACTCAGAAAACGAAGCCTCCTGAATTTGACGGCAAGGTCTCCTGGAATGTCTATCTACGTCAGTTCGAAGCAGCAGCTGCGGCAAACGAATGGTCTGACTATGAGAAGGCTACAGCTCTGATAGTTGCTTTACGAGGGGAAGCTCTTGACGTCTTACAAGGAGTTCCTGCTGGGCAGCAGAGTAACTATGACCTTCTGAAACAGCATATGGAAATGAGATATGGGGATAAGCACCTGCAGCAAGTGTACCAGGCACAATTGAAAAATCGTCACCAGCAGAGTGGAGAGAATTTACAACATTTTGAGACAGACGTTGCCCGACTGGTTCGATTGGCATATCCAACAGCCCCGTCCGAATTTGTAGATCAGCTCTCCATCCAAGTCTTTATCGACGGCCTAAGAGATTGCGAAACACAGCAGGCACTACGGCTCGCTAGACCTAAAACGTTGAATGACGCTCTTTCGCATGCACTGGAATTTGAGGCAGCAAAGATGGCATCCGGTAGACATGTTAAAGTTCGTGCCATCAGTGATAACAGCGATAATATGGGAACTGGAGACATAATCAAAACATTGAAGGAGGTCATTGAGAAACTCAGCCCAACTACCAATCCGAAGAGAGAACAATCTGATAGTCTAATGTATCGCCTTGTTCAATGCTGGAACTGTGGGCAGATGGGACATCTGAAGAGACAGTGTAGGGCCCCAGTCGCAGATCAGCAAAGGCGCGACTCCCAAGCGGCAGCCTCCAAGGAATATGTTAAAGTGCGGACCATCCGTGATAATAGCAATAGGATGGCAATGAGAGATAATCAAAACACTGAAGGAGGTCATTGATAAATTCAGCCTAACTACCGGACCAAAGAGAGGACAACCCGATAGACGAAGAGAACGCCCACTTCAATGTTGGAACTGTGGGCGGGCGGGTCATTTAAAGGGGCAGTGTAGGGCGCCAGTCGCGGATCGGCAATGGCGCGACTCCCAGGCAGGCAAGGAACATGGAAACTCAGACGCCCTGTCTAGACCTTGTCCTACCAACAACAACAAACACTGTAGTAGTCTCGAAAGAAAAGAGGACATATCATTTGTTCCTTGCAAGATAGTAGTAGCCCAAACTGAAGACAGTTGGAGTTCAGCGGCGATTCGGGAAGACCAGCAAGCTGACTGTGACATCAAACCTTTACTGGACTGGAAAGAAGCCAACAAGCGACCGTCTTGGGCTGAAGTCAGTAGTAAAAGCCCAGCATTAAAGAGTTATTGGGCTCAATGGAATTCTCTGGTGTTGGAAGACGGTGTCCTAAAAAGAGCATGGGAGAACAATGACGGAACGGAGGTCAAGAAACAAGTACTACTCCCGAGGTCCCGGGTCAAGGAAGTGCTGCAGGAAGTACATGGAGGTACTGGTGGTGGACACTTCGGTATCAATAGGACTCTACAGAAGATTAGGGAGCGTTTCTACTGGTTGAGTTGTAGGACGGATGTAGAAGATTGGTGCCGAAAATGTGACATATGTGCAGCCAGCAAGGGACCGAAGACCCGTTCCAGAGGCAAAATGCGCCAGTACATCGTAGGAGCACCGTTCGAGAGAATTGCCATTGATATCGCTGGCCCATTTCCGAAAACTCAAAATGGAAACCGATATCTGTTAGTCGCCATGGACTACTTTAGTAAATGGCCGGAAGTATACCCTCTTCCCAATCAAGAGACCACGACCGTAGCAGAAGCCCTAGTCAACAACCTGTTCTGCAGATTTGGTGTGCCCATGGAACTGCATTCAGATCAGGGCAGAAATTTCGAATCAGGTGTGTTCCGAAAGGTTTGCGAGCTTATGGGTATCCGGAAAACCAGGACCACCCCACTGCATCCCCAGTCAGATGGTATGGTGGAACGCTTCAACGCCACACTAGAAACCAATCTGAGGATGTTTGTGAACGAGAACCAAACAGACTGGGACAAGCTCATTCCACTCTTCCTGTTAGCTTACCGCTCAGCTGTCCATGAAACTACTGGGAAGACTCCGCAAGGATCATCTTTGGAAGAGAGCTTCGCCTTCCAGCAGATTTGGTATTTGGTCGTCCTGCGGAACAGCCCACCGAGCCAGACACTTACACCCATGAGCTAGAACGAAGACTAGCAGCCGTACACGATCAAGTCAGATCTCGAATGCGACTAGAGAGCGATCGCATGAAGACTCGATACGACGTCCGGGCCAATACAGTCGGATTCCAACAAGGTGACCTGGTGTGGCTGTACAACCCCACGCGGAAGAAAGGAAGATCGCCTAAACTACAGAACCGTTGGGAGGGCCCCTACACAGTCATTAAAAGAATCAATGATGTCGTCTACCGGATACAGAGGACTCCCAGGAGTAAGATGAAGGTCGTCCATCTGGAGCGTCTGTCCCAGTATAGAGGTGTATCCGATCGGGACGATCGGTCCTAAGGAGGGGCAGTGTCACGGAATTTGCCCCACTCACTCCCAAACCGACGACTGTGGCACCGCGAATTGCCTGAGATTGCCCCGATCGCCCCTACGTCATTCTGGTAAACAAACAACATGCCGTGATCGAGATCGGCCTAGAAAAATCGTGGAAACGACGAGAAGCGTTCCAGTCGTACTAGAAAATAGATCTAGAGATACTGGAATATACCTGGAATATTCGTTGGGTCTATAAAAGAAGAATAAACGGCCGAGTTAGTTAGTCTTGTATAAGTCTTGTGTTACAGTCTGAATTAAAGTGTTTAGTTGGAGATATCAAAGTGATTTAGATAGCGATTAATTAAATAAGTGTTTAGTTGACCTGTAATTAGTAGTGTTCAGTAGTTAATAAAGAAGTAATTAATTAACGGATTGTTTTTCTGGAAGTGAAAGAAAAGACGGGTTGGGAAATCCGTGACAATACATTAAACATAAATGTGCTCCTTACCTACTAATGAGATTGACCATGTAATTACTCATTCTAATTGCAATTCCTTTAACTATACATTTAATTAAGGAAATAAATATTTCTTTGATTTAAAATTTCTTAATTGTTTTTTATTTTCACACCAGTGTTAAAAGTAAATCGCGTCATTTAATTTTAACACCAGTGCTATAAGTAAATTACATTTAACACCAGTGTCTTAAAATAGTTTACAGCTATATTTTTGATATAGATACACAATGATAATAAAATTTATTTTTATTTAAAATGTTGACAAATTACAAACAATACAACAAGCATGTGGTAAACCAAGAGACCCATAATCCCATAAGATTGAAGTCCCTCCCTTATTATTTTGACACTTTCGTTTATCTTTCAATTATTTTGTTTATTATGTGTTTTTTTTTTTCATTAAGAAATTACTTTGCAAAGCTCGCATAGTTAGTTAGTTATTAAAGGTCCATGAATTAAAGACAATTTAAAAGATACTACACAAATATTCAAAACTTTTCAACTGAATCTTAATACCTAATATTGGCTCTCTAAAAACCTTGTGAAAAGGGCTGCAGAAAAACGATTTTTGTTCTAAATCTATTTTAGTATCAAATATGTTAACAATGAGGTGTGAGAAACGTGGAAAAAATATGAAAAGAACACTAAAAAGTTTAAAACTCGATGCTTAACATATTGAAAGGCATAAATGAAAAAAGTTACGCTCATCGAAAATGAATCAGTTGATAGTGACATTATCTTAAGTAGGCATGCTTAAAGTATCCCGTTAAAAATAAAAAAGATCATGTCGGTAACTTTTTATTTATTACTTTAGGAAAAGTTTCGACAATTCATTAAAAGTAAATAATTGAACATTGCAAATATAAGTTATGTTTTCTTTAAATATTCCACATATTTTTATAGTTTTGCTATTTGTAAGTTTTGCTCATTTCAAAAATATAAATATGTCTTGTCTCATTATTAGTAATTTTTTATAGAAAATGTTATTTATTTTAAATCGATACTATTGATATTTCAATTGAAAATTACTGTTTGTTATTGTAATAGAGAAAAACTGAAAAAACACTTTTATAATTTTCTTTTTAGTTTTAATCCAGTGTATTTTTTCCGAAATATGGAGGTTCAATTACCGTAATAATATTATATGAGTCTTTAATGTAACAGCTTGTACATGTATGTATAGCAATTGTTTTTATAAATAAAATATGTTAATTTTATTAGTTTTTTTTTATTGTCACTTAGTATAAATTTTATAACGAAATATTCAATTGTGCATCCACATTGTCGATAAGAATTAATTAACGACTTTTTTGGAAACAGTTTTAAAGAAAATGACTCTATATCTAGAATTTGTATTTGCAATGTTCGATTGAAGCTCGAGTTAGACAGTTTTATGAAAACATTTTATTCCACTTTTTTTATTTACTTTGATGAGAAAAATAGACCTTGAAAGATCCCACTGCATGAGAGTTTCATTTCAATATAAGTATTTATAATAATTTATAGATATAGATTTATAGATTGCATAATTTGAGGCATTGCAAAAGCGGAATTTCAGGAAACAACTACTCTGACTCTGTAGACGAATGTCTTCGACGAATGTGACCAGTATTGAATTACACCTAAAGTTTAACTTAAATTTAAGGTATCTATTATTTATTACTTTCTACGTAGTGGTATCAACTAACCCATGATTCCATTGTGAAAATTAAATTTTAAAATCTTCAAACATTATTTTCTTGAAATTGTTGTTATGTAACACCATAATTGTTCATGATGTATGTATGTAGCATGGCACGCTCTTTTAAATGGCATGGCCAAAATTGGGAATTGCTATTTAAAAAAAATTGTCGACTACGTCATATCTCGAACAACGATGACGTCACAAATGTAAGTCGTATGTCAAAAAGTGCCTTTTTTAAAAACAAAATCGACGTGCCAGGAATTTTTTCGCAAACTTCCCAATTTCAAAAATAATGAATTTATTAGGTACTTTTCGAAAGCACTGTATAATTTTTAATAAAAACGATGCTTCAAACTACGTAGCAATCACAAAATGAAAATATTCATTGTGGAATTGAACTCTCTCAATGGTTCTGCTTTGTATGATATAACGATAACAGGCAGAAAGACAGTTGACGTCAATATTGCAAATTCTATATATGATTCTATTCTATTGCATTCACTGCGATATTTAGTTACCTGTATATAGGTTGTTCCAAAGTAGCGGATAAATTCACTATCTCTGAAACAACTGAATTAGAATTGATCATATAGGGTGCATCTCTTTTATGATGGGTTATATAAATTCTATCCCTAGTTAAATTTGTCATTTTTTATTTTAGAAACAAAAATCTTGTATAGTGTAATATATAAACTAAATAGTGTAAAAAAATGTTTTTTTCATACAAGCGTCATGTGCAAAACTAAAACTAATTTTCTATTTGCTCTATTATAAACGGCCGTAGTTATTTAATTTTTAAATATATTTTTTCTACAAACATGTTAAAAATGCGATCTTTAATACTCCCTTTTAGCATTGAAAATATTGCTTTAAGGCACCAGTGCCTTAAAATAATCACTTTAAAGCACTAGTGCCTAAAAGTAAATGTCAATTTGTGACAGTAAATTTGCAATACATTTAATTTGTATTTTCTTTATTAAAATGAACACTTATATTACAATTCACACAATTTGAAAAGTTAAATCCTTCCTTTCACAATTCTACCACTATCAACTGAAATGACCGCATTCCTAGTTGACGTTTGAGCAGAATCCACTGATATTGATGGCTCTGAAAGCAGTTTTCGGGCAATCGAATTTATACTTTGTAACTAATCTTCGATATATCCCTCGGTGGCTGTTGAAAATTTCCTTCCTCCATGCCTCTTAATTATCGTTAAATTTGTTCCACTATCCGCTAGTAAGCTTGCCGACATACGCCGAAAACAATGTCCAATATAGAGGTTAGAATGTGGAAGTTGCAGAAATTTAGCAATAGCAGCAGGAAATTTTCCAAACGTATTTATTCCCACAGGGTTTTTCGTACACTTGCCTTTCACATACTTTAGGAAAAGCCTCTAATGTGCCACATTTGCTGGACGAAGAGCCATGTATCACAATTTCCAAGTTGTCGAGAGTCAACTGGCAAAGCTCCTCTCTACGGCAGGCACCAAATATTCCCAAAATAGTAGCTACTTTCATCATAAGATACTCGTCATCCGGTGCGCACTTCAAAAACTGTTCAATTTGGTATCTGGTCAAGATCTTTGATTTTTTGTGTTGATAACCTTCTCCTTGACGCTTCAGAAACGCAATGAGCTTAAAATGCTTGCTGATATCTACGTCGCTATTTATTCGTAATATATAGAATAATTAGACCATAGAGATGAAGATTTCCAAACCTTCGATTTCTCCTCAAAATAGGCCAAGAATACATTTTCAGTATATTTTCCAGGAACGCCTTTTTCTTCACACCACTTCACAAACTTATTGTATGCAATTTCATATTGAATCCGGGATTTTCTTGGTAATAAGTCCAAAGTAGCTCGGTTGGCCGCTTCATCGATTTCTTGTTCTTTTTCATATTTTTATATATTTTTTAAGCAAAAAGACACAGCGTTTAAAAATGACAAATCCAAAGCTTTCAAACTTTTCGTAAATGATGAATACAACAATGGTTGCTATATGTATATATAGGTTGGCAAGTGCCCACTTCGAAAATTTGATATAGAGCTATTTAAAACTTAACTTATTTCTACGCGGGTTAATTCTTTTTAATGCTGTTTGTAGAAAAAATATTGCATGATATTTGTGTTAAAAGTGTTTTTAAAGCACTGATGTAAATTGCAGAATGAGCGCAGCAAACTTTTACAAGCATGCCTTAATGCACTTTTAACATTCGCTTCATAAATAACTATTTCCTTTCATTTCCAGTGGGGCAAATTTCCAGATAAACTAAAAATTAACTAAACTTAAGCTAACGAAAAACACACTAAAATGTATTTGTTATTCCTGAAATGTGACAAATTGGAATTCATGGTACATCATCTAGAATCATTATAAACCGAACCAGTTACGAAATTTGTCTTGAGTAATCCATTTCATTTTTATACTTTCAAAAGTATCATACAACGCAAATATTATTCTTATAATATTCATACAACGTTGAATCTGTAAATCTTAACCAATTTTCAAGAATTCTTGAACATCTAGGACGTGAAATATTTTTTTCATAAATTTTAAGCCATATGTAGCTAAATAAGGACGGTTGATTAGATTAGTCAGAACTATTTTTCGAAAATCATTCCTCGCCTTTTATTCGCCTATGCTGTCACCTATTGCTTTCCAGTCTAGATAAATACATTAGAACAACTACTATGGTTGTATGATTAATTGTACTAATTGTACGACCAACCAAAAGCAAGTAGTTTAGTACATCCCTGCACTCTCCTTCGACTGTTGCAATCATTTGTTACAGTAGGTCAGTTTTATGTCTAAAACCAATGTAATTTCTTTAATTTCCATTTTAAAACTAAACAACAACTATCTGATGTTCTTCCTGACATTCCTTCTAGTCATCTGCAAACATCACAGTGTCGCAAATATTACCGTTAGACAGCTATGAACCTAGCGTTTGCCTATCTAAATGCCGAGACAGTGTTGCCAGATGGTATAATTTTAAGGAAATTTGCAAAACGAACAAAAAAAATAAATAACGGGTTTTTCTTGTAATTATGCACGTTGTCATAATTTACCATTCTTAATAACTTTTTGAAGTAATATTTTGCTGTATTTTCAGCGGAAAAGGCTCTTTACCTGAAACTAAAACAGTTTCTACTCGGTGTATTGAATATTTCAAATAGGATTATTTCAAAAACGGTTAGGTACTCCTAACAACCTCAACAAGTATACCTAAAAAAGGTAGGAGAATCGACTGTTTCAGCAGGTAGATGAATATACTAAGCCGCAAAAAAGTTCTATCATTTAAAAGAAGCATTATGTGCCATAAATGGCGCCCTCTACTAGTGACGTCAAAATTAGAAACAAATTTGAATTTCTTACCTCAAAAACCCTCGATCTCCAAAATGTATGCAAATATTTGAATTTTTTTAAATGTTATTTACAAATATTGAAAGAAAAATTTGAACTTTGACATCTTGACATCTTTTAAACCATCAATTTTTGACTAAGGAAAATTTGGCTACATTGCATTATTTTATCATCAGAGATCTACTCTTGCTTTATGTTGCATTTATTTCGGGACACGCTATATATACAGGGTGTTTCATAATTGAATGTCAATATTGAAGAAGGTTAATCTACGCATGATTTTAAGACAAAAGCTTCATATAAACATAGGTCCGTTCCCGCTTTATTTTTGATTTACAGGGTGATAAAAAATAGTATTTTTATTTATTTATTTTTTTTTAAATAACTTAAACTGCATTAGATATTTTTGTGGAACTTGGTGGGTGTAAACTAGATGCAAAGACACATGTTTTGTTAAAGAAATGAATTTTCAGTTTTAACCAGCGGCGTCGCTATTAATTTCACTTTCACCATTTTCTCAAAATTTTACAATAAAAAAGATCTCTTGAAATTTTTTCGTATTTTGAACGATTTTGCAGTAACACAATAAAGAACAATTTATTTGCAACTGAAAACACATATTTTTTCAGTTTAACATACGCACTGTATACATTTTATTGAAAAATTCTTCACAACTAAATAATTAATACCAATATTTTTGAGAAAAAAAAATAGGTAACGTTCAAGATACGAAAAAATGTCGGGAGATCTTTTTTATTGCAAAATGATGAGCCTTTCAGAACACATATTTTATTTTTGAAAAAGGTAGTGGCGTATCAATTCTTTCATTGAAAATAAAATTAATAGCGATGCCGCTGGTAAAAACTGAAAGTTATTTCCTTTAATAAAACATGTGTCTTTGCGTCTAGTTTACACCCACCAAGTTCCACAAAAATATCTAATGCAGTTTAGGAGTTATTTAAAAAAATATAAATTTTTAAAATATCTTTATCAGCCTGTAAATCAAATATAAAGCGGAAACGGACCGATGTTTATATGAAACTTTTGTCTTAAAATCATGCGTAAATTAATCTCCTTCAATATTGATATTCAATTATGAAACACCCGGTATAATAAAATACATGCAAATCTAAGCAAAAGATAACACGACTGACTATATATGTCTATAAAATAGTATATGTATAATTCACAATGCAAATCCTTAAATACAATAACGTAATATATCGATCTTTTTTACAGAACTTGACTTAACAATTTGGCCATTTCTTCACATAACAATAACCTCAATTGATAAGCAAAAACAATTGCTTATGCTTCTTAAAAAAAAACAGCTTTAATATAAATATGAGTAAGCTCAAAATAATGTCAAATATCATTTAACGATAGCAAATCGAACAAAGAACCTAATGCCTGATTATTTATAAATCAAATAAAAAATGTATAGAAAACAGACTATTCTAAAACTAAGTGAATCAGAAAATTCTTTACATTTTAGTAATATGAAAAATCTTTTCTTCGCAGGGGTCAAATTTCAGGTCAAAATTCTTTAATGTGAAGAAAATATTCACATTTGGCAACATTGATCTCTGATATACCGCGCCCTGTATACTAGGGAGCTTTTGATCGTTGTTAAAACATTTTAATCCTATACACATTATTAGTTTATTGTACATATTAAGAAACAATAGCTAGACTAATATAATCCTCTAATATTACAAAACATTTACCTGAGTCGATACATCAAAATGATTCAGAACAACCCTTGATGTTCCCAGATAACCTGTAACAAAAAAATTAACAAATTTACTAAATTCTAAATTTCCTTTAGTTTGGCACATAATATAGTCAAGTCTTTAGATAATGATGACAATATACAAAATATCACAATTTGTCATATTAAAAATGTTTCGAGGATTTCAACAATTGCGTACTTATAATCCTGTGTGTTTGTGTCCATAAATGAAATACTTTTATATTATTCAGTTTAAGGCTCGGATTTTGTATACATATTTTTACCGTCTAACAGGGCTTCAAGAAAATTGAAATAATTGGTTATTATTATATATTAACGTATTCACAAATGTTCCCGCTAGTGCGTGAGATAATTTTCATTGCTCATAAAATCACAAGATCAATTAAAATAAATGTTAAAATACCTCAATATTAGCCACACAGTTACTACGCCAATATGTCGCAATTACGGCAAAATTATCATAGCCACAGCCACCAAATTACTTCAGTCACTAGCCAGGACATATATGACAACTTGTGTTTCACTTTCAGATTAATATTTATTGCTAATTTTACATTTTGTGTCCTCGAGTAAAATCATAACATATATCACGGCTTCCATTTTATGTACGTCAAAATGCACGATAAACTTCAGGGAACCTTGTGGTTCGGGCCTATACGGTTTGTATACTGTCTCATAGGCCTCATTGATTCGCTGCTTCGCTCACTCAGGCTGTGCAATTTCTTTTCTACAAAATCCCCGCCTTAATGAAGAAAGACTTAATAAATTCTGCCATTTTTTTAAATAATGAATAAGATGAAAAAACATTTGTGCATGAATTTATTACAATCGATAATATAAAGATTTGTACGAAAGTTCATTTAGTTCTGATAATCATTTCTGGAGTTCTGTATTTAAAAAAATAATAATTTTAAGTTTTATACCTACAATAATATTAAGTTTTATATATATATATTGAAGATTGGTACCATCCGTTTATATAACCAAACATCTCAATTCATTTTATTTTATGTTTTTTAATATTTAAAGTCATTTATCTTTTTAAAAATTTCTAATTAGGTTTAATTTTCCATCCCACCAAAAATTGTTATTGCTACAAACCCAACTTTTCGATTGTGAATTTAAATCAGAAATTGCCTTAGAAATTAAATAATAAATTAAAAAAGGTCACGTAGAATCCTTATAGGAATACAAATTTACTTGCACCCTACTGAAGTTAAATTTATGAAATTTATGCTAAAATAATTGATCCCTGATTGTTACATTTTTTCTTCCGGTACTGTTATTAAATATCCTTTAACAGTTTTGCAATATACCGAATAAAATATTGAAATATTTAAAAATCTTGGCAAATGTTGGATCTCAGACATTTCAAAATATTTGCCTCATTTCTAATAAATATGACGTGACAACTGGTTTGTTGGAAAATAAAGATTGAGATGTTTTCAGTTAATTTATTTCATTAATCCAGATAAATTTTATATAAAATTAATGATATATAGAGTGGTATTAATCAATATTTACATATGTATACTTTCTGAGCTGTTTTGCCGTGGTCGATGCTTAACTGCAGACGTTTCGCCATACTTAACAGATGACATCTTCAGTGCTTATCTTCTCGTATCTTGAACGGCAGTTGAATGGTTACCGCGATGTCTGTGAGCTTTTATACTAGTCGGTGCGTCAAGGTTGGTTAGTTCATTGTTTAGGTTGACTGGTTCAGGTACGCTCAGATTCACTTGTTTGTTCTTAAACAAAGGCATCCAAGTATGACTAATCTTCAATCCTTCGCCCCTGTTCATGTTGTTCGGGTATTGAACCAGAGCATACTTAAACCAACCATCCGTAACACGCCTGAACCAGTCAACCTAAACAATAAACTAACTAATCTTACCGCATTAATTAGTATAAAAGTTCCCTTACCTCCTAAATTACCTACTGCATTACATACACCAAACACCTTTTCGATAACCGACAAACTAGAACCTAAAATAGATGTAATAAAATGAAGCGGAGACATATTCGGCCATTCTTCATTCGCAAAATTAACTTTTTGACCGTTTATTATTTTGCATGTCTACCACCCTGTGTGTGGCATATTATAGCCGGTATTCACCTAAGCTAGATTAAGGTAATTTACACCCAGACTTCAACACAACTTATCGTAAATTCATAAAAAAGCAACTTGTTTTAATGAAATTATTTAACATCAGACATAGTTACATTCCCTGCTACTTCGTTAGTTTTCTACAGTTAGTTTATAAAGGTAACAATAGTAAATGCAGGCTCGTTATTATAAAATAATTATTCATATAAAGTCAATCAATCAAGTTCAATCAAAAGCATAAAAGAAATGAATGAAAACTTCAGTCATTTTACCAAATGTACTTGATCTAATTTTGTTGAGTATTATGTATTAAGGTATCAAATAAGCATCTAATTAATAAATATGATTTTTACTAAGAGGGTTCAATAAATAAAGTAGAAACAGTAGTCATTTTATTCCATTCTTTGTGTGTGGTTCAATCTTGTTAAATACTGTGTATGTAGTGTCTCAAAGAGAAATACCCCTGGATAGTAAAATATTTCATAAAACAACTTTAATAAATAACGGAAAAAATAAAATAAAAAATCATTCGGTGGTGCGTATATAAATAACGCACTTTGTGTCGACATTTTTTCTCTTTCTCTTCCACCTAGCCGTCTGCCGGTATTATTTTCTTGAAAAAAGTACCTTGTCATGTAAATTTCTCATAATTTTCTGTGATTTTGATGCCTTCTGAGAAACGATAGCAGAGCGATTTTTGCGCCATATTTTGTTGCTCGTCGAATACTTTCAGAAGGAGTTCAAATGTTTTTTTCAAAAATAATAAATATTGGCCATTCAACTCATACTCGGTTAAAAATTTGCCTTATACGATTGTCTGAAAACGAACACTCAAATACGGCCATCAAAAATAAATCTGGATATTTTGTTGCTAATTTGCACCACCAGCTTGTACCGTTTTCGAGGCAAATGGTGGCTGCTAGTATAATAGTACGCTAGTAAATTATCGAATTGCTCCGCAAGATGGACAAAACAAAAAATTTTATTTCTTGGATTTCTTGTCTAGAACAGTTTCCAAATTAACTTTAACGAATGTCAAATTTTTTGATTTTTGAAACTATACACCTTCTGAAGATATTCGAGCAAAAACGGTTTGCTGTCGTTCTTAGTTGATGAGTAATTCAATGGTCTGCTAACAGCTATCATTTTTCTCGAAAACGGTACAAGCTACAACACTGAAATTGATAATACAAATTTAGTCAAAGTTGGCTTGCCACGGTAATAGACTTGAAGTGGAGTTTTATTCAGTACAACAATAAGCTAACGTAATATATGGTCTTCCTACGTCACCAACATTTGCAAACACTATCATCATACACATCTAATTATTGCAAATGCAAAAGAAATAACTACTGATTATTTCAATAAATAAATGTTTGATTTAGCCTCAATAAAGATCCCAAGAGGTTAAAATTGAAAAATCTAAAACAGTGACTTGTGAACTAGAGTTCCGAAAAATGTAAATTAAGTCACTGGGATGCTTGCCCTCGATTATGACCAAGGTATTATGCTGTTTCGTACGCATTAAGTAAAAATATTCAATAAAATATATAGTTTCAGTTGTCATGGGTAAATAACTTCAGGAGGTATACGATGTATCTCGTGACGAATTCTTGCTTTTAAGTCTTCTAAATTAACCGGTCTAGTAACGTATACTTTGCTTTTCAAGTATCTCCACAAGAAGCAATCTAGGGGTGTCAAATCAGGCGATCTGGCTAGTTACTCCCCCCTTCTCGGGTGATACATTTCGGTGAAAATTAAATTTTAAAATCTTCAAACATAATACACCATAATTTTGCATGATGTGTGTATGTAGAATAACACGCTCTTTCAAATGGCATGAAAAAATTGGGGGTTGCTATTTAAAAAAATTGTCGATGACGTCATATCTCGAACAACGATGACGTCACAAATATGGGTTGTATGTCAAAAAGTGCCTTTTTTAAAAACAAAATCGACGTACCAGGGGATTTTTACGAAAACTTCTCAATTTCAAAAATAATGAATTTATTCGTTACTTTTCGAATCAACCGAATTTCAATGTAGAATTATGTAAAAACTAAAAAAAGATTTTATTTTATACTGTTCAATAATGATTTAATAATTGATAATAATTTTTTGGATCATTTTTAGGGCGAAAATGGAACTTTAAAGTATTAGGACGATAAAGTAAAATAATGTAGAAGTTCTAGGACTTTAAAGAAATTTAAGTGGTAACCCAAGTATATATTTTTTTGACAGAACGTCTTATGGTATGCAGTCCATTTTGATAACTGAATGTGAATGAAATACTGGCATAACGCCAAATACATTTTTTTCATGTCATTTTTTAACACGCTTTTATTAGCTTGACCTGTATGTATGTATGTAACGGAATCTTTCAGCGTAATTTTCACCAATTTCAAGAAGTCTGATCAGCTTGAAAATTTGCACAGGGGTCAAGGACTGATCACAATACAATTATTTAATAACTTTTTTCTAATGTCCTGACTAAGATCATCAGAATAAAAAAAAACTATTTAGATTAGTTTGCAGGTTAAGTGTAGACAATCTATAGAACGATGGTAAATGACATTCTTCTTTACCGATATAAGTAAAAAGAATTCCTACCACTAGAGTATATTATTTAATGAAAATTAATGGTACGATTATGATACGATAGATGTCGTTACGGAGCCTTCTACATACTGTATTCTACATATATTTTACAAATTATTGAATTATTAAGTCATACTTATTATAATGGACCACTTCTAAGTTTTATTGAAATGATTTGAGGTTTTGAGAAAAAAATAACGCTTTTTTACTATAATTGAATCATTTTATTAATAATTTAATTTCTAATTTAATCTTATTCCCAATTAATTAGTCGTAATTGATTGTCGGAATTTTCTATTGCTGTAATATAAACTCTTGATACTTCAAAATTAGCTCCTACTTTTTAGTTCGGTTTGCTATTAAAGCGTGTTTTTTTAAACTATAATTTATTTTATTTCACATCGTTGAGAATAAGTATATTTATTTTGAAGGGTCAACCCATATATTTTAACATTTTAATAAAACCCTGTCATTCTATTTACCCTATTCATAACCAATACATATTTCTATCAATTAACAATACCTAAGTCACACAAATATTTACGATTAATTAAGTTATTTGAATACTTTGACTGCAGTATGAAATAAAATATTGTATGTATTACGGACGAAAAGTAAATTTAGAGTACCTACTTGGTCGTAAATTTTGACTGTTTCGGTTACGCATCTACCGTAAAATTTACTCAAAGCTTCACTTTTCGTCCTAGATACATAAATATCTATTTAATGCTTTGATAGTATTCCCTTTGTCTGTTAAATTAGATAAAAGTTGGTCATTAAAATGGTGAGCAAAAGTTTAAAATAACTTGACATTTAAATGTGAGGGTACAAAGGAAATATCAAACTGTATCGATTGGGATTAGGTACATACTTACACACTTTGCATAAGTATTATTAATAATATAGAGTGGCCCGTTTTTCATGCCGCACCATTCGCGTCTAGAAATCCGTAAACTATACAGGGTGGCTGAAATTAGTAGAAAGTTGCGGCTTTTCATTACCAAACCAATCCAAGATATCTGCTACCGTTATTGAAATATTGTGTAAAAACTGAAAAATATCGATTTTAGAAAACGCCATCCAGCGTTATTATTTACAAGAGAAAGAGCTGACATTTGGTACACAGGGATAAGAATATACGAGAAATCGATTGTCGTTGAAAGAAAATTTATACGGCCACTAGCTGTCCACAGGGTGTCCAGTGGCCAAAAATGATAAGGCATGCAGGGGGAGTAGATAATATAAGCACTTGATATAATTCTGTCTGGCTTCCTTACGGACATACAGGGCTTCCAAGTAAGAAGTTGAATACTGAATTTCAGTAATAATTTCTAACACGTTACCTTGCCTTGTTACGTTATTGTCAACGTAATTTTTTATATTTGGTCGCGTTAAAAAGAATCATTTTTACAATTTCGTGCAATATACAGGGTGTTTCAAAACAAAGGCGAAAAATTTCAGGGGGTGATTCCTTGTTGAAAATAAAAGGTAGTTTGTTATATAAACGTTGGGTCACAAGTCAACCATTAGGGAGATATCGCGTTGCAAAGATGGCGAAAAAAAGAGTGTTTTTATTGTTTTTCTAGGAAATGAAAAGCGTGGGAATGGTAAAATTTTGTGTGACCATCATCGAAAGACACTTGTGACATATTTTTTCACTTTTTGAAAATAATTGGAAAAGGTTGAAATAAACCACCCCTTTCAGTTTTTTAACTATACTTTCAAAAACTTCCTTAACGACGGAGAAAAAAATAAATTAGGTTAAGCCGATTCATTTAGAAACTTTTTTCTCTCTTATATAATTTTTTGATAAAATTAACTGTTTCGACGTTAAAAATAAAATGTAAAGTATTGCACGTTGGGAAGAGGCAGTTTTACTACACCCATTATTAGGAAAACCGAGTTGGCTGCTGTCAATTTCCGGATGTTTCCATTGTTGCTTTGACAGATAGCAAATGGTTTGTACTTCCCGGTGTCGGCCTGTATCAAAACTTCTTTTTTTGAATTTTCCGGATTCACATAGCCTTCGATGAAGCTTAGCAAATATACTGTGATGAGGAATTCTACAATTAGGATACGCTTCTGCATAAAGACGACAAGCATGTAAGGAATTTCCATTTGCCCGGCCTTACATAAAGTGCATGTCTGTCATTTCTGCATTTGTGAAAATAACCATTTTTGTTGTATTAACTTAGTATTGAATCCCAACGTACTCCGCAATCAAACACATCACACAGCGAAAGGCAAATTATCCCGTAAACCACTCTCAAAATGTTAAAATAGCACAAACCATTTGCTATCTGTCAAAGCAACAATGGAAACATCCGGAAATTGGCAGCAGCCAACTAGTTTTTCCTAATAATGGGTGTAGTAAAACTGCCTCTTCCCGACGTGCAATACTTTACATTTTATTTTTTAACGTCGAAACAGTTAATTTTATCAAAAAATATAAGAGAGAAAAAAGTTTCTAAATGAATCGGCTTAACCTAATTTATTTTTTTCTACGTCGTTAAGGAAGTTTTTTGAAAGTATAGTTAAAAAAAACTGAAAGGGGTAGTTTATTTCAACCCTTTCCAATTATTTTCAAAAAGTGAAAAAATATGTCCCAAGTGTCTTTTGATCATGGTAACACTTCCACATAATTTTACCATTTTCACGCTTTTCGTTTCCGAGAAAACAATAAAAACTCTCTTTTTTCCGCCATCTTTGCAACGCGTTATCTCCCATATGGTTGACTTGTGACCCAACGTTTATATAAGAAACTACCTTTTATTTTCAACAAAGAATCACCCCTGAAATTTTTCGCCTTTGTTTTGAAACACCCTGTATAATGCAAACTTTTAGTGTAGTATATACTTTTATTACTCTCAGTTGCAGTTCCTTAAATATTTTGATGAAAATATAATGGATTATTCATTTGTTCGTATGAATTCTTGCCGCGAGTATAGTAGTAACTCGTTGCCAAACTTATCTTAGTCAAAAGTTGATAGTTAAAAAAACTGTGTCTGCGTCGGACCAGACGGTTTAATTTATAATTATTTAAAAAAAAAAAACCCTTTCAAAGCCTGAACTTACAAAAATTAAAAATTTGTTCTTCCTTTTGAGCGTGACGCGGTTTCTCGACCAACATCCCATCCCAATGTGTCTAACGGGCGCAAAGAAGTATAACTTCAAAAATAGAGGAACATTTTATTTTAGATAAATAAATAACTTTTAAAAAAATCCAAATATTTGCATACATTTTGGAGATGCAAAACTTTCTTGCGGCAGCCATCTGACTATTGAAACAATCGATTCTTCTACCTTTTTTATCTCAAAAAGGTATACTTGTTGAAGTCGTTAGGAGTAACCGTTTTCGAAGCAATCCTATTTGAAATATTCAGTACACCAAGTAAAAGGTTTCAGGTGGAGAGAGCCTTTTCCGCTGAAAATACAGCAATATGTTACTGACTGACAAAATTGTTCAGATTGGTAAATTATGATGACGAAAATTACAAGAAAATCGACCTGCTTTGAAATCCTGAAATACCAGCTATCGCTGGTGAGATTTCAGGTGTCATATCTCAATAACCAGACATGGGACCCAAACCAAACTTTAGAATATGTATGTATGTACTGTGGCTATAAAGACAACTTTTGTAGAAGGATATTTTTTTTGTAGTTTGCGAAAAAAGTAAAAAAAATCCTGCCTCACCTAGGAATTTCCAGATTGGCTTTTTCAATTTTAGTGTATTATTTTTTTTTGTTTTTTTCATAAATTAGATGTAATTTTATCGAAATATTTCAGATTATATTAAAAACTAATGATATTTGTGGAATTTATAGCGTTTTGAAATTTATAATCTATTAGAATAGTTTATAAAAAAATTTCAAAAAGCTATAAATTCTACAAATATCATTAGTTTTTAATAAAGTTTGAAATACCTCGATAAAATTAAATCTAATTTATGGAAAAATATAGTTCACTAAAATTGAAGAAGCCAATCTGGAAATGCATAGGTGAGGCAGCGATTTTCTTAAACTTTTTTCGCAAACTGCAAAAAGGTTCTCCTTCTGTTATGAATGAAACAAGGTTCAGAGAGATACTATTTAATTATATGAACGTGCCGATCGGGCTAACCTACAGAAGATACTTTTTGTATATACAAAGTAGTACATGTTTTATGTATTTATAGTACGATAAATTAGGAACACTATATTTAAATCTAATACATGACACCTTCTACAAAAGTTATCTATATAGCCACAGTACATATATCCAAAAGTTTGGTTTGGGTCCCATGTCTAGTTATTGAGATATGACATATCTGAAATCTCACCAGTAGCCGCTGTTCATCACCCACCTTACCGATCGTCTTATAATTTTGCACGTTATCATAATTTACCATTCGGAATAAGTTTTTCAAGTATAACATTTAGCTGTATTTTCGATGTAAAAAGCTCTTTACGTGAAACCAAAACATTTTTTACTCGGTTTTTCTTAACTTCTTATATTTGGAAGCAATTTTTGTTTTACCACTAATTTCTGGACACCCTGTATAATATGTAATACATATATTTTTAACTACCCCATAATCATGTTAAATGTAATCTTATGGCATTTTAATTTATATTTTTAATATACATCTTATGATATTTGGTACGAATTTTAAAAAAGATGAATCCTTAGCTTAAGGCTTACGGTAAGCGCTCTATCAAACGATATATAACATCTGTTCCAAAAACCGTCGAGAACTGGTTCAGAACCGTGATAAATGCTTGACCAACACCGTCTTACGTCGCATTCGCCGAGAGTACATTAACAACTGAACTGACTGACTAATTCTGGACGGTTCGGAATCGATTCTTGCTGTGTTGGAACAAACCCATAGTTTTCGCTCAGTAACTCCTTAACGGATAATGATAAAAATATGCGGTTTCTTTTAATATACTATAAATATTATTTTACGTCGACGCTGTGTTTTGAAATTTTGAAAAAGTGTAAAATTAATTTTTTTTTAAATGAATTTTGCATATTTTCAAAATTTCAAAACACAGCGTCGACGTAAAATAATATTTGTAGTCTATTAAAAAAACCGCATATTTTTATCATTTTTCGTTGAGGAGTTACTGAGCGAAAACTATATCCCTTTGGATCGAGCGCTCACCGTAAAAGCCTTAAACGTACAGAAATACAGAGTGTACTAGAATTTAGTTTGTTTGCAAGAGCAGTTCTATAAATATTGACAAAATGTGATTTCAAAAGGTTTCTTAATGGGACTACAGTTATTCTAAGGATGTATAGAATAATGTTTATAACTTGTTCAGACAAAAGTGTTTTTAGTTATTTTTTTACATCCTTTGATAACCTTGGTTTTGCTTCGGATCCAGTAATTTCTTTGTTATGGTAACCAATGCTGTTTTTTAAATGGCGCCATACAATTTCTTTTTTTGGAATCAGTAAAAAATGTTGACATTTTTTTGTTTGCATGTAATGACAATTTGTCGTGACATAAATCACACCAGAAAAACAATAATAATAATAAATTTATTTTCCTTTTGATAAAATTACGAAGTCCAGAAAGTACCTACCTACTCTAAATACAAATAACAATAAATAATAAATTAAATAAAAAAACACGAGAACAGATAAGAAACAGTGTTCTTCCACAGACAGACTGATGAGTGGTCTCAGTGTGAAAAATAGTTAATTTAAAGATACAGCAAGAATCCAAATTTTAATAGTCAGATACGGAGGTCGCAAAGGGACACTATGAACCATTTTTAAGACAGCACTCGATAGTTATCGCGTATTGCGTTTTATCTGTTGCACAACTACGTAATATGTTGCTGTGCTGTGACGTTTGTAATATACTGGGTGTCCTGACAAACGAAGACCGGAGGTTCCTCAGATAATTTTAAGACAATTTAACCCAATTCACCTAGTCCGAAAATGCTTCCTAAGGGAACTAGAGCTCTTTGAAGATGGCGCCTTGTAAATAGTTTTTTTTAAATACCTTCAGAACGCTTCTACTTAGAAAAACAAAAACTGGTATGCTTGTTTAGCCTTCAGAGATGAATCGATTCCATCAATTGCGTATGTTTTACTTTTGTTGGCAGTTCAGAGCCAACTAGTGCAAAAAATATAAATTGAACTTTAATGACGAAAAATTTTCAAATCCATTTTTCTAGAAAACGGTGTATCCTAAAGACTTAAAGTAAGAGTACCTTTAGTACTAGTATAACCGAAAGTTTAATAATCTAGTGTCACAAATGCTTAAAAGTTAAATACAAAGAAGTTATGCGTTAAAATAACCGTTGACCTACCCAAAACGGACGCCTATGACCGGTACTAGAAATTCGCAATTGATGGAATCGATTCATCTCTGAAGGCTAAACAAGCGTACCAGTTTTTGTTTTTCTAAGTAGAAGCGTTCTGGAGGTATTTAAACAAAACTATTTACAAGGTGCCATCTTCAAAGAGCTCTAGTTCCCTTAGGAAGCATTTTCGGACTAGGTGAATTGGGTTAAATTGTCTTAAAATTATCTGAGGAATCTCCGGTCTTCGTTTGTCAGGAGAGTTTCTGGACACCCTGTATAAAAATTATGGGACACTTTGTTGACAATATTTGAAATAAATGAGTCTTATATCAAAATGTTCGATTTTTACGGATCATTAAGTAAATTAACTACCAAAAATTGGCAAAGAGAGCCAAAATATGAACGCCGATACTGTTAATTCAGCAAACATGTAAGACACGATTGGTATGCAATCTTATTTAGCAATCGAGCTAATATTATTTTTAAAAAAACATATGTAAATATCTCGTGGTTTGGTTTCTTATCGTTAACCTATAACAGTATTCACTAAAGCATCAAATGGTGAACACCAATAAGTTATAATGCATAAGAAGTTTTTGTATCTAGTGTATCAGTGTACTTGAAGTAACAAATAAAAATCACTTGTCGATGAAGTTTAAAAATATCCTTTCCTTTTAATTCAACTCAAATATTGTTTATGTACAAATTATTACAATGAAGGGCTGCGCTCGCAGCAAGTAGGTTGTAGGATGTCATCTTATATTCAACATTTTATCCTGACAAATTCGATGAATATATTATTATTGGTCAGTTTAGTAAATCCTAAAACTTTGATTATCTGCGCAATCCAGCACATGGAAATATTAAATAAGACCTCTTACACATCTTCTTTTTGTATGCTTTTGAATAAAATAACTTTCGATGATGTCCACGATTGTGTGATTTTAGAAATCAGAATTAATATCGCGACCATTATAAAGAAGTATTATTGTTATTTAGCAAATATGATTCAAATTTTAATAATTTTTTGAGTGATGTTTTTCTGGAACGTCTAAGTCAAATTTAAATGACCTAATAGGTTGTCATAAACAAATGAATTATTACCACACATAAATATACAGTAGTATCTCCAGGAAATTTACTAAATTTAAACTTTAGTTAGTAGTCTTTGGGTAGGAGCACTTAGCGGTTCTTATAAGGTTAACCTCGACGAATTCTCACCTCATTCGTTGGCTCGTTCGTTGGTTATGCTATTCTCTACCTCAAAATGCACAAACCGCTATTGATTCAAATGTAGTTAAATATATTTGTTAGATTACAATCTACTTTAGACAAAATCATTGGCCCACATTAATTTTACCATTAACAGTCCAATTCATGTATTTGCAGTTCAGCACGGTTGGACTGGTTTTTAAGCAAACTGATATTAAATAAAATTTAGGCAGTGTATCTCCTACTTTACTGGCTACATCACATATCACCATCTTCCAGCTACACTAGCGTTTATATTATAATAATAAACTGTTTAGATTTTGAAATTAGATTCGATGAAATGATAGTAACAATGCAATTTTATCCATTAAAAAATATTTAGTTAATCAAATTCTGTTTTCCACTATATCTAATTATAAAAAATATATTGTTTACCTGTGTGGGGTTCCATGGAGTTCTCTCTGCGATTCATTTCTTCAAAATATTTAACCTGAAACCAATTAGAATTTGTTTGCAAAATTTCTGTGATAAACATATTATAAAATAATACCAATGTATTTAAAGCAATAGTTTAGCAATAATTTTAAGCTTATATTTATAACTTTCCAAGGGTTTGAATTTTTTAAATGATTGTTCATGTTTAATTTTAATTTCAATTTTTTCATTTGTGTTTTAAATCCTATTTTAATGAAAATCCGTTAAAACTATGGGAACTCTTAATTTAGCTTTCTGGGGGGAAAATGCATTAGCATATTTTTATCAATACTTATATCCATTTATAAAACTATATAAAAAATATTAGGAATAACTTTAAAAAATGTTCTCATTAATGTGAAAAAATAAAAATGTTTCATACATTGTTTAACCTACCTCCTAGCATATTTCAAGAGAAATTAATATACTAATTTAACAGTATTGTTCAAGTTCCACGTGTTGCTTAAGAGACAGCTTTAGAGCGCTTACTATTTCAGCTCCATTTTTTTTATTTTTACCCCTTTTTAAAAGTATTTAACAGATCTTAATGGCTAAACTATGAATAAAAATATTATTCTTATATCATCTTGATAAATTTAATTTGTACCACATCATAGTATCAACAGAGTTAAATTTTATTTTAGTTGTGCACAAGAGTACTCTTAATTGGTTCTAAAAACGTGACAGGAGGAATTTGTGTTAATATTGTGTATTTCTTACAAATTTAAACATTTCGAAATTGTCCACTTTTCCACACATATGGAACCGGAAGAATGGCCAGACAAAAAAAGAGAATCTATTTTTGGTCATGGACTGGCGGATTGCCAACAAGACTATTGCTAAAGATAAAATAAGATGGGCAGTGTAAACCTTCTCACCTTTCAAATCACCAGGCACTGGCGGCATACAGAGTGTTAAAAAAAGAGTGTAAAATATTTCAGGAGACAATAGTATGAACCAAAATAAGCAGAAAAGTCTTAGGCCCGTATTCATAGTTCGCTCTCAAGGGTGAGTATGAGCCTGAGGGTCCCTTGCGTATTTCATAAACGAGAACACGTGAGGTAAGGCGGCAAAACACGCCCTCAAGTTAAGTATAGTTGATACATCCCTTGAGGGCCTGATTTTTAGCACAAAACATGTTTATAGGTTAGATTCAGATTGTGTATGCATCTGTTTGTTTTGACTATTGTTTGAAAAACTGTTTTTATTTTAAATTTTTACAATGGAATAGTTTGATAACTTTTTGAAGATGAAAATGAGGCTCAAGTTAATTGCGTACCTAAAAAATATGTAAGATATGTAAAAAAAAATGTATACCTTGGATACACAGAGATGTGGTTTATAGTTTTGAAATGAGTAGTAAAATATTTACCTACCTCTTTCACCTAAATAATTTAAAACAAAATCTGCATAACAATACTCTAGGAAATGATTCATATTTAATATATAAACAGTGCAGGATGTTGGTATGGAAACACCAACCATAAATAATTTATATAAATTTGTGATGTTTTACGGCATTTTATTCTTCAAAATACTGTTTTCTGCAAATAAAAATTTTGTAAACATAACTGGTCTATAAAATGCTTAACAAATAATTGCAATGTTATCTCATGACACCTGAACAATTTTCAAAGGTTAATTTTAGATGTAAATATTCTTATAATATAAAACTCACTTGTGTTATACTATATAAAATTGTTTATTTTTATTTGTAGATAGGTATGTGAAATAAAGCTTGATTTGACAACCCTTGATTGTTAAAAATTGAAGCAATTTTTCCCATTGTTTTATTTTAAAGTGCAGCCATCAGTTTTTTTATATTCTAAAATATCCTTATCATTAGTAACTAATTGCACTAAAAATAATTTCTCTTGTGCGCTGAACACAACTTTATCCATTCTTTAAAATAAAAATATTGCTCTGATAATGCACTCAACACGACATAAACTGCAATAATGCAGCTTGTAATAAAATTTAAAATTTTATATGTGCACAATAAAGTAATAAAGAAATAAAATAATTAAACATCGCGCTATACCTATGCGCATGGTCGATACCACAACCAATAAGATCGGTTGGATATGTAAACGTTGCCAACACAAACTCAGCATCTCACCGTCTCACCTAAGGGATGGTTGAGTGCTGTTTATGAAACAAGTGGGAGTGTGAGTGTTAAGGGACCCTTAGGCAAGTCGCCCTCAGCACTCAGCTTGAGGGTGCGACTATGAATACGGACATTAATAAACATGGGTCCGCAAAGTAACGGTTGCGGAGATATGGACCACTATTCGTTTTTCAAACATTTTATTTTATTAGGAATAAACCAACAAAGGAAGCCTTTAATAAACAAAAAACCAAAGTTACAGAAGATGTTCAAAGTGCCCTCCGTCCATTTCCAAGCAGGCACGACATCTTCGTCTCAACGATATTCGAACTCTTTCGAAAACACCCTCCTTGGTTTGGATTTCTTGACACTTTTGATTTATCCGTAGCTGCAGCTCTTCCAGGCTATTTACAGGAGTACCATACACGAATGTCTTCAAATATCCCCAAACAAAGAAATCTAGAGGGTTCAGATCAGGCGATCTTGGAGGCCATAAAGCAGGTCCGGCCCTTCCTACCCATCTATGTGGAAAAGTTTGGTGTAAATGCTCTCTAACGGCCATGGAAAAATGAGCTGGAGCACTATCATGATAGAACCACATTTGTTGCCTCTGATTCAAAGGAATGTCTTCCAAAAACTCATACAGTGTGTTCTGCAGAAGGTTGAGGTAAGCAGCGCCTGTTAATCGGTTTGGTAAAACAACAGGACCTAGAAACCTGTCACCTACAATACCCATCCAAATGTTTAATCAAAAACGTGTCTGATGTCCAGATTCTATTAGAGCATGAGGATTTTCGTCGGCCCAAATATGCGTATTGTGAAAATTAAACACTCCATTTCTTGTGAACACGGCCTCATCAGTAAAATGACTGTTTGCAAGAAAACCAGGGTCTTCAGCATCACGACGTAGAAACCAGCGGCAAAAAACCCAAACGTACTTGATGACATGGTTAAAGCAGTTGCTAGTGAAGGATTCTCCAAACAAGAGGACCACTAATTCCTACCTCGGCTGATATTCTCCGCACACTCGTACCTGGATTCTGCTCTACCAGTGCTAGAATTTCTTCTTCTGCTCTAGGAGTGGATACCGACCTTGGTCTTCCGGATAAATGGCACTGTTTGCTCATGGAACCGGTATCACGCAATCTTTGGTGAATTCTTCCAAACATGCGTTGCGAAGGAATCTGGCGATAAGCGTCAACATAAAGACGTCGCGCTTCGGTGGCGTTCCTATTAGCACGACCATACATTAAATGTATGTCTGTTAATTCTGCGTTAGAGTAACCAGCCATAGCGAAAGAAAATTTGTGCACTGAGAACAACTGTCAAATACGTACTGTTTATTTCACTAAACATCAACCAATTATTATAAGAAAATACACAACGTTTTTGCAAAATAAAAAAAGAAGAACATAGAACATTCCATATCTCCGCATATCTCCGAAAGGGGCTTTTCTACCATCTGTAGCTGGATATCAAATGTGCTCGAGCCATACATATCAGCGTGGCGGATGCCCCCGTAAGAGGAATTGTTGCAAGAGGCTACCCGTAGGGAGCTGTTCTATCACTATACTGCTATGGGATTTGATAGTCTTATGTGCCGTCTCAATTCGGAAATTGGCATCTATACCATCCTTTTGCTCATGATCTCATTATGCTCATTAGTGGAAAATTCCAAGAAATTATCTGCCAAAAAGAATGCAAACAGCCCTAAGAACCTTTAAAAAGTGGTGTGAGGACCATGCTCAGTCCATTACCCCCAGGAAGACAGAAAAATGGCTCTCTTCAGATAAAAAGGATTACCTGCCTGAGCATAACTGGAGTTATGCGAACAACACCCACTACAGCAATGGAAATAATGTCTACCACCTTTGGATATTCATTTAAAAGAAGTAACCGCGACAACCACGCTTCACGTCAAGAATACTGTTATTATACCAGATGTAGGTGGTGACGTTAGGAGTCGCCTATGAAATGAAATTGTCAGAAAGATGCCCCTTTTGCAATCAGACACTGAGAG
Source organism: Monochamus saltuarius (assembly GCA_025584915.1). Taxonomy (NCBI): domain Eukaryota; kingdom Metazoa; phylum Arthropoda; class Insecta; order Coleoptera; family Cerambycidae; genus Monochamus; species Monochamus saltuarius. The sequence continues at coordinate 34,014,309 of CM046727.1, forward strand.
TATTTACTTGATAGACACTGTACAATACATTAAGAACAGAACGAGGAGACTACCAGTGAGGATGCAATCAACAACTTCACATATGGATCAAAGAGGAGGGAAGGTGCAGGATGTGGGATCTATTCCAAATCCCTACATATCCTAGATCAGTGGGCAATGGATAGGCATGGTATAGTGGTACAAACGGAATTAGCAGGTATAACCATAGCCGCCAAAGAAATTGCGCATACAATGTGCAAAATAATCAGAATCTACAGAGAAAGTAGACACTCATTACTGATCTTATGTCATAACATAACAACTATATCAGTATGGGAATGCTATAAGGCGCTGGTAGTGGCCTCAACGGACAACAACATATTTTTATGCTAGTCAAAGACACGAGCGATGCAATGGCAGTAAAGGAGCTGACAAGCTGGCCAGGAGTGCATGGGGTTTCAATATTTTTGGGTCTGGTCCCTCCAGTATGCTTCCGTTGTCAGCTTTTATTAGAATTATCAAGGAGGATACCCACAAAGATTTAGAAAACAGTGGGAGGCAACAAATAGCTTTCAATTTGCTAAGTAGTTCCTAAAGTACCCCTGCACGGATACAGCAAAAAAGTACCTGGCCATGTCTAGGATAAATCTTCGCCTGGTGACAGGTATTCAAACGTTTCTGATTTCAATTATTCTCCCTCCCTCTTTTAAGGTACTAATCGTGCAAAAAAATGCAAATATTTTACAGATCCATTATTTTTCACTTGTACTTCCGATTCCTTTATGAAATGAAAAGAAAATGCTGGACAAGCTTATTGTTCCGATACCGTCCTGGAATATTAAAATTCTAATTCCAACAAAAAACATAATATCATTACCACAAATAGTTTCAAAGCTACCAGTCAAAATAAGTTTCAGTAAACATTTAGGGCTTACTCTGTATATTTACATATTGCATTCCGTATTCGCATATTATGTCCTACTTTGTCATTTGCAGTATTATGCAGCTCGTCATAAAACCCCGTATTTTCAAAGATAAGAAAGAAGTTAAACCATACCAAGGATTTTAAACTACAATATTTTTTACACTGCTTTGTATGAAGTAAACTGAAAAGTTAAATTACAATTTCTTAAAAAGAAAAATACTTATATGTTGATATACATACACATATTACCATAATGTTATTTTAAAACTTCTGAAGTTATATGGGAATTCATAATGAAATATTTTTTAGGTCCAGTTTAACTGTTTGTAGCTATATTAGCGTTGCCTTACATTATATTATTTGTAATATCCCTAAGTAAATTGAAATACTTTATGTAACAAAGTATAAAAATATGACATCTCCTATTATAATGACTCTAATTCAGTTATACTTTTCGAAGTACTGAAAATTGGTTGTGATATGAATTTGTAGAATTTAAATTGAATACGCTAAGAAATGGAGCAAAACTAAATTATTTTGGTAAAGTAAAAAGCTGTCATGGATGTCTGTAAATGTCACCAACAACATTTGACTGTATATTCACGATGATAAATAAATACAATCTACGAAACAAAAGTTAATTTTTTTTTATTTTTGACTTACCTAATAAGCTTTTAAAGATGTCAAAAATTAAGAGTCCGTCGCACGCTTGAAAAAAAACGATTTTTAACGCTCGGCCCATAACACTTATTTAGATAACGAATAAACATAGCAGTCCAAATAAAAAAATAATCGAAAGACAAAGTTGTTTCCTAAGACTGCTATGTAATATTTTTTCAAAATTAGTTTTTAATTATTTAAATTTAAAGAGTAAACTGTGCAAGAAATCGTCATATTTACTTAAAAATAAAGACTTAAATCGAAAATTGGTTACACGAGGGAAGTAAGTCTGTCTTTTAGCTTATAAAAATTACTCAAAATTCTATGCTAAATGCCGAACGTCTACAACTTCAGAAACGAATATATTTTAAATGCTGCAACCACGTGTGTTTCACTCAGTGGGATGGGCTTAGAGATTGGTAAATGCAGGCAGGACCGGAGTTCAAAGAAATACATAGTCACTTATAATCTATACGTTCTCAGTTGAGACAGTATTGAGTTAATCGAACTTATGGAGTTCGATGTTTTTATTTTCACTGATAGAAAGTTTTTGCACCCCATGAGACAATATTATAAGAAATTGATATAAGTTAAGTTAATATTGAGAAAAACAATGTTATTTCTTGTAGCGGAAACTTATGAAAATAAATGTTATAGTAAATATTTTTCATGCACTGTTTGTAATTATTAGTTTTCAATATCGGTGAAGACAATGAAATTTAATAATACAATTTTAATTAATTTGACTATGGTACAACATTTTAGCATTTCTATCTGCGCCCATGTTTAATAAAGGATATGCCGACGCTAAACCTAGTTTTCATTTTTATACTGATTTTATTTATTGGTGTGTACCGTGAAGTACTGTAGTTTTTTATATAAGCATATGTAAACATCTACGAACATAAATAAAATCGTTGATTTACAAGCGCGATGTACAAAAATCGTAATAATTGTCAAATAATGTCCCAAGCATAGATAATTTGATTTTATTTTTATAAAATGCGGCCCTACTAAAAAATGTTGTACATGTCCATTTTGGATACTAAAAATGTCCTTCTACAAGATGGTTATATTTTCTTAAAAACAAAACGGCATAATTACTAGCCGATTTTACTCCACTAAATCTAAATATTCTAAATACGTCCACCGTAAAGTCATTGTAGTGGGAGAGCCTCCAGCCGTAACTTCCGTGCACCCGACCGCGGAGTGCTACCCGAGGAGTGTACAGAGAACGGACTCTTAAATTAATTTAGTTAATATACTTCGTAACCGCTTTACCGATCGCGTTGAGATTTGGAACATCTATTTGGACTATTATGGCATAATATTTCTTAAATCTTTAAGTCAATATACTGGGTGGTAGTTTTCTCCGGTTATTATCCTCTTTTAGAGGCCAAAACCTTTACAGTGGTGGTATGTTTATTAAATGATCAGCTACATCTAAAATGCCGCATTATTCTAAAAAATATATTTCTTGTGAAAATCGCTTACAAAACAGAATCTTTCTTGAGAAAAATTACATTATTTGTATGTCTGTATGTTCCGCTTTGCATAGTGAAAATCACGATATGAAACTTTGAGTTCGGTAACCAATAAAAACAAAATGTTATTTGCTGTTGTTACATAAGTTACAATATAGTTGAGGCAAGAATTCAGACGACTTACAGGCTGACATTACGCAATTGTTTTATTGTCAACATAATTTTTGTTTTTTGTTTTATTTTTTTGTAATTTAATGCAATATAGGTACAGTGCAAACATTTAGTGTAGTATGTAGTTTAATTCTTCTCAGGAGCAGTTTCTTAAATTTTAATAGAAATATAATGAATTATTAATTTGTTCGTATGACGTAAGTCGTCTGAATTCTTGCCGCAACTATACATAAGTTCCACAATCCACATTTACCAAACTAAGCATAAACACTTTTACACACAAAAATATTTATAAGAACAATAATTTATATTACTACGCAATTTTCAACGAGAGAATTTTCTTATAGCTGTAAATTAAAATCTATCCATTTGCGTGATTTGTGCTTATGATATTTGATATTTTTTCAGAAAAATGAGAACTACTTTATTTCAAAAGATTCTTACAGAAAGGCTTTTCCAATAGTTTTGTGAGGTGCAGGATTAAAGAAATACAAATTTATACTGCACTGTTTTTTACGTTTAACATTATATTATATATACAAAAATATATTGTATTTTACAAAATATATAGTTTTAAAGATACTTTTATTTTCTTCATCTGTGTGATAGGCTTATTTTGAATTAACAACTGTATTCTATATGCATATTAACACAAAAATGATTAATATTTGATTAAAGTTTAATTTCCACAATATTCAGTGGTGTCAAATTTTTGGAGTTGACGGAATGACGGATCTTCCCAGTATCTCCCACAGTGATTAAGAAATATGTATATCAATTCAATGAATTTTTGCTTTTAATTATTTTATTAGCCTACGTTTTATCAATCTGTGTTAAACAGCTCTGGAGATAAAACAATTTGTAATTTCAACAGCCTGTATCTCTATTTGTGTGGGAATATCTACTCTGCGGACTAATGCCCTGACCAACATTGAATTACACTCATAATATCTACCTATATATTATTATTAGCGTTTGTATATTTATTTAATGTTGTGAAGGTATTTGAGCTAATATTAATTAAATTTACTACAATTCCTATTAATGAAGTCATAAGTATGAAAGTACTCTCTATACGCTCCCAACTTATTCTATACTATTTAGGTGTCATAATATGTTATGTGGAAGATGTATTTTTATTAGTTCTTTTAATTGACGCAGCTGGCCAAAATTCTCAGCGCGACCTATAAAAGTTGTTTGGGTCATCTAAGAGTTAAATCTGTTGACTTTGGATCGTAAAGGTCATTCGTACTCCGACCAATCTCCATTGGTTCCATATCTCTAATGTCCTTGTAGGTCATCTAATTGAGAATCACTGAAATCGGTTTTGAGGTGGTAAGATCAGGATTCACGTAGGCATGCGTTCTGTTTTCTTTATTTTGCTCATAAAAGAAACAATAATCTTCTAATTCTAAAATTTGGTCCTACATACTCTGATTATGGCTTTGCATATAACTTTTAAGGTCAAATACAAGGTAGATAGATTTTGCTCTTGAATGGCCCAAACAGCTTTCACTGATATCTCACTAAACTGACAGATCCCAACATTAAAATAAATGACTCAATCATGTATGCAAACTTGAAATTCCTCTATCTTTCAGAATAGGGCGACATTATAATAAAAAAAGTGTTGACCTTCGAATGACTTTGAACGCACCTCCAAAAATGGCTCAACCACGTTTCCGAACATGAATTTTTTCACTCCTTCTAAATCCGCTTACAGAAACTACGTTACTATCAAACAACAAAAGTTGTCCTTCAAATAATCTTGAAAATGAGCTAACTTCCTCAAACAGACACCACATTCGGATTCAACAACTTCAAAAACGTAGGAGTTTTGGTCTAGTCTTTGCACTTTGTTCTATGGAACTTTACAGGTCAACATCCCATATTACAAAAACGGTATAAACTTATATACTGTTTTAATTTTAGTATGTAACTGTTTCTGTAAACAATTTTATAATATAGGTAGGCAAGTGTTTCTGATAGATAGAATATTTAATTTAAAATTATAAATATACTTACATTTGTCATCCAATAATTAGAGAAAGCTTTTATGAAACAGAATAACAAACAACATACCCACTTTAGAACAGAACGTCCCCTTTGACATTTTATTATAAAAAGACGCGTTTTAATTAAAATTTTTAAACCATAACCGGCATTTTAGATTTAATATACAATTTTGTTTGTTATAAGAAAACTTGAATATAATAATAATAATATATATTTGCTTAGTAGTGAATAAATCTTTTGTAAGGTTTTTAATAAAAAAATATATATTTCGCTCATATTTGTATCAAGACATTATTATCTCAAATTACTTGTTTTTTCCTATATTTTATATGAAATAAACATTGCTCATTTAAAAAATACTTAATTTAAGATTATAAAAAATTTCTATGCAAGGTGTCTCAAAATTGACGCCCGTGATTAAAAGTTTAATCCAGGAATTAAAATAAAATCAATTCTCTTATTATCGTTCCTCATTGAGTTTTCAAAAAATAAAACAAAAAAATCACAAAAATAAGAATGAAAACAAAGTGTTGACCACATAGTGCTAAAAATGTGTTCAAATACAGATAGGACAGAGCCTGCTAGAGACAGGCAATTTCCATCCTAGAAAAAATTGTGCAGGACGTTAGTCCCCACTAAACATCGATCAAGAAGAACAGATTTTTTAATTTCTTGTATCATCCCAACCTCATCTAAAAAATGATACGCATTGAAATTATAAAATTATTCATATTGATCCGCCAGCAGTCGACGTATTTATATCTAAATTTAGCGAACTAATTAATTAGTCCATGTTTAATTACTGAATGTTAATGAATGTTAAAGATTCACAGGTAAGGCTGAGGAAGTGCACATTAATTCTGTGAATGCCGGCGATCTGTTACCTTCACCACGGTATAACAACTCGAAAAAAATAGTAGAATAGGGAAATACTAGTATGCCACAAGCATTTTCATAAAGAAAACTAAACAAATAATTATTTGTATGTAATCAGACATTAAAGGTGAATATAGAAATTATCAAAATTACCGCTAAACATAACATTCTAGTTATTTATGAGTAATGATCTTAAAAAAGTGCTATTTATTTAGAAGCTATAGTTAGGGCGGGGCCATTAATATTGACAATATTTTGATCATTTGCACGTTAAATCGACAATATGTATTTGCCTGAATGGTTTGAGTAACCAACTTTCAACGGGGGGTGTGACACTCTTGAAATCAGGTATACGTTTTGTGTGAAATTAAAAAAAGTCTGTAGAAATCAGTGAAATCTGTAAAATCATGCAAATCAATTATAGTCACATGAAACTTTTTGGCATCATCTGAAATCTGTGAAATCAGCAAAATCACGTAGATGACATGAAATTAGAAAATCTTGCGGAATTTTATAAAATCAAATCAAGTTATTGACAATTAATATTATACAATTGGCATCTCTTTTGAGACCCAGACAACACATAATACATGACACTAGACGTATACTGATAAAAATGATAAATTTACACGTTGTCGCATCATATATTAATGTAAACAATACCAATTCCATACTGTATTACAAGAATCTTCATGTAAATACCGTACATTCTCATATCTCATGTAAAATTACGTGATTTATTCTAAAATACATAATAACGTCGTAAAATTACATTTCAAGTGTACAAAAACAAGGTTTTACTATGAAAAAATTCTTATTCATAAGTACTAACTAATTCTCCATTATAGTTGTAACATTAAATTCTAGTGTGTTACTTGACACTATTGACCTAGGCAATAAATAACCAACAATCTACCGTGTAATATCCCAAATAATTTTTATCAGTGTACTTGAGCCTCACTTGCAGTGTGACGTTACAAAATATGCTCGCGATACTTTGTGTCAAGAAACTCAAGTCAATCAAGTGTTATTTAATACATTTAAATAGTTATTTATACAACAAGTACAAAAAGTAAGTGTTTATTGCACGCAACGTGAAATTGTCCAACGAGGCCATCAGGCCGAGTAGGACAAATAATTTTTATCAGTGTAATTCTATAATTTTGAGCCTCACTTGCAGTGTGACGTTACAAAATATGCTCGTGATACTTTGTGTCAAGAAATTCAAGTCAATCAAGTATTATTTATAGTTATTTATGCAACAAGTACAAAAAGTAAGTGTTTATTGCACGCGACGTGAAATTGTCGACAACACGTCGAGTGCAATAAGCACTTTTTGTACGAGTTGCATACAATATTTTTTATTCGTTCATGCAAAAACCAAAAAAAATGTTATTTAGATGACACTAAGTCTAGGAAAATGTGACGTCTATTTGAACGTTTATGTTTGTCATGATGACACAACGCTGTAGTAGAATGACAGATGAACGCAATAAACATTTTATTGCAATAGTGCAATAAAGAACCAATTTCTCCACTAAATATAGTTCAATAAAGTTTTGTTTTTTGCATGAACATAGAAAAAATCAAATTATTTGTTATTTGTGGATCAATTATCGCATCTATTTAAATGCTTTAAATAAATTTACTTTACCAATCAAAACAGAATTAAGCTTAATAATTGATCAACTAGTTAATTTCATTTAACTTACAAATTTGAATACTATTATATTGATTTGGAGTTTTTTATGTGCTTTATGGTATCAACATAGAGTTGTAATTGTCAATATTATAATATGTGTATTGTGTAAATAAGAAGAACTGTGTTTTAATTAATTAACTGTTTGTTAATTATATTTTCATTAAAACCGAGAATGGACAACACGAGGGACATTTTATTTAGTCATATGTGATAACTAAATAAAAAAAGAAAATATTAAGAGTTACTTCGTTAATTTTGAACTTCACAAGTAAATTTTACCGCCAATTTTCTTATAACGCTGGTTGCTTATAGCAAGTGCAAATCGAAACATCCATCTCTAATTAATACTTTGAAGCATTCAGAAAAAACAATTTTCCAGAAAATATGCTGTTATTTAAGTTTAAGAAATTTATTTTGGACTTTTGTTTAAATACTAGAAAATTTCATTATAAGAAAATTAATTAAACTCAACATCTGAAATTCTGCAATTAGTGCAAAGCTCGTTAGGTACTTTAAATAAAATACTATTAAAATCGTCAAATTCAAATGGAATCTAGGGAAATCAAATGGAATTATCAAAATCAACGAAATCATGCGAAATCAAGTGAAATCTGAATTCATACACAATTTGGTAAAATCACAAGAAATCAAGTACATCATGAATTCATGTGAAATCTGATTTCGCTTATTTCTGTTAAAGTAATAGGAAATTTGAAATCAGATGTTCAAAGTCCTCGATTTTTGACGTAGCCGGTTTCACCAAGAGTTGTTAACGGAGCACAGGAAGATAGTGAAAAAGAAATATAAAAAGTTGTATTAGCACGTATGATGCAACTTGATCCAATAGAAATTGTTGTGTATTGAGTCACCAAATTAATTATTGAAATATATCAAAATTCATTTTTAAATAACTTTTATCGGATCGATATATTTTTACGGACCGGTAAGCTCATCACGATGCGCTCGTGTGTAGGCTGTATTAGTTTTATTTCTAGCAGCGACCAGGTATTTTGGTTACGGCGAAAGACCAAAGAGGTTAGAAGGGATAGAGGTAACAAACACTAAATTTTACTTGTGCAAAGGCTGCCTGTTTTTCGGAGACTGGGTGACTTAGGTGGGGACAACATCAGGGTTGTATTTAAAAATTTTAGTGATTACCCATTTTCATCAATAATTAATTAAAAACAGGTATTTAATAATAAAACTCTTTTCGACCAATAAGAAATGCCTTTTGTTTCTCTTATGTCACCTATAGAAAACTCGATAGTTTGTATTCAATATCGGTTATTAATATGTAAAGTTTTATAAAATTATATATTGGAGAAAATTTAGAAAATTGTAGCATGAGCCTTAAATTTTTAGGAATTAATAAAACAAATAAAAATCTCAACGATTATGATTACTGATTTAGGTATGCTAATTTCTATTAAATTATTTGTTGCATATCATTAATTTATTTTTACTTAAGGCTAAGCGTTTTATCATCATGAGAAATGTGAAGTATAGGTACTTATACATATTTCCTCATATGTAGCATATTTTAAATTTATAAAAATATTACGAAAACAGTAAATACTGATTACATCTTTAAATCGGAGTAAGTAGTTTATTATACACGGTGTCCCAAGGTTGGGACAACGTTTCGCCACATAAAGTACAGCTGAAAATAAGTCGATTTAACTAAACTTGCCTTAGTCCAAAAGTTGATAATCACGGAGCAACAGGGTGTTAAAGGATAAAAAATAACTTTCGACTGTTTTACGTTAATTTCACGAAATTTTGTATCCGAGGGTTTCATGGGATGGGAAATTCAATTTTGTTGTCCATTTTGGTGTATCTTCTAGAGGACGCCACCGGCGACAATTTCAAATCCTTTAAACCGTTACAACTTTTTGGTTCCACCCTGTATATTTTTTTGACTACAAAAATCTCTTCTCCTGCTTGTTTTAATTAAGAACAGTATACCTTATTAAAGTCTCTAGAAGCAACGGTTTCTGACAAAAACGGATCTAAAGCTGATGACTTATTATTTATCTACAAAATTTAAAATGATTCATTTATCCAAGGATAAGTCCTCAAGCAACATTGGTAATTTTTCTTGAAGTAAGTGCAAATATCGCTCTGTAATTAAATTATTTGGTACAAAAATTGGACCTATTAGATTTATTTGATCCTTGAAGAAATATAAGCACATATAAACTTATTTATACAACCCTTTCCTAAATATAGGTTTTATAAGGATCATTATAATAACAGTGGATTATTGAAATGATACTGAGCATCACTGGTTGCATATACTACTGAGACGTCGCATAATTCGAATTATAAAAACCAATAATCTAATTCTAAATGTTATTTCAATAATCCGTTTAAAAGTTAATTTTAATTCGAATTCGTCCACCATAAATTTAGTATTACACAATGGTATTACGGAGAAACTAATGGACTTAATTTAAAATTACTCAGTTTTATGAAACCTAAATATTCTGTGTTCACAGACCATCTGGTATAGTTAAAGCCAAAATATTAAGAATACACTAATTATGCGTGGGGGCTAATATTAACAAAGTTATAGGGTGTTGAAACAAAATATTTTTTTACGAAAACTAATTTTTTAGTTACTAACTTATCACTTTTAAATTTAGTGTCAATGGGTTTCTGGGGATGCCAAAATTTAAAAATCATACCACTCTTATATAGGGGGCACCAGTTAATGTAAAAAATTGCTATAACATTTTTTTTTATCAAATACTAGACCATATAATCTTTAGAAATATAATAATTTGAATTTTTTCAGGAAAAATTGTTATACCTTGTGGAAACCCACACCTACATATGCACGGGTGTGAAAACAGAAACGAAACGCACAACCCACTAAATTATCAACATCTATATATCCAAATGGTCTAATAAACACATTAATATACCCTTTCATATATTTGTAGACAACAATAAAGGGCGGCAGCCGCCCTATCAAAATGATATAATCTAAATTAAAATGATTTGATGATGTCTGTTAAATTTTTCATTGTGATTATACTTACTAGGTTCTACTTATTACAACATTATAGAGGGCTACTTTTGCGAATTATGGGTGGCATATGAATTATGTTATCTGAATTTCTATAAATGAAATCGAAAAAGTATATACTTACTGATAGAGAAAGACGAAATAGTGATATGGCAAAGAAACTAAAATAAATTTTAAAAAGTCGGAATCTGGATCGAAGAAAATTTTAACTTTTGACGAAACATACATACATTATCGGTCAGTGGTCGCGCGGTTTAAGGCGTTAGTACTTGAATCGAGGTGACTAGACGGAGTTGGTTCGAGCCCAGCTGCCGGTAGACCGTATATAAGCTATATTCGTAGAGAGGATTGGCACCCTCTCTGCGGGTATGGTAGGGTGGAATAATGTTAGCTTGGGTCAATGTGAGAGATTGATGCTGGTTGATATTTGACTACCCCCCTAATTAATGAGGTTTTCCAGGTTTCCCTCATTCCTGCACTGAATAGTGGTTAGGGCCTACCAACGTAAGACGTTCCTGGGCGCAAATGCGGCCTGCTTAATAATAATATGCCGCCCCCTCTCCCGCACAAGTCTCCGACTTCTGGGCTAATCCCTGTGATTAGAATGAGGGGTAGAGATATTATTATTATTATTATTATTATTATTATTATTATTATTATTATTATGAACGTCATGTACGATATATGATATGTATCATACATATGTATACCTAAGTATAATGTGTGACAGTGATAGTAACCAATAGTGAATAGTTTGGATATGTATATAGTACAATGCATTCTAAAGCCTTTGGTCGTTTTGGATGCGAAATTGGCGAGTATTTGCGCGATTTATTTAATGGTAGATTGTCAAAAGCTCAAAACAAATTTATTAACACCACATAATAATGAAAGTAGTAATAATATTTAGTGTTTTACAAAATTTGTGAAAAGTTGAAATTTTCTCGCCATAACTAATTAAAACAGAAGTTGCAAAATTCGAGCAAAAATCCGTGAATTTCACATCCATGAAAACAAGGCTTAAGTGATAAGTGTGAGTAAGTGAGTGGTGGTGGGCCATCGTTGTCCAACAGGACGGCATTCTAATTTGTGGAGAGAAGGCACAGGGGGGGGGGCATTTAAATTAAACTGTTAATGTGCTAGATTCACTCGGCGTCAACTTATTTTTGATAATTATTTTGTGTGCTTTGATCCCTTCTCAAGTGACTCGCTTAGGTAACTATGCAACATTTACCTTCCGTACTCGGCTCTGTGCTGTGAATTAGTCACTTTCTATTATTAATGGATGTTATGTAATGCAATTATTTTTGCCATTTTTGTATCTGATCGCCTTCAAATTTAGTACGTCTATGAAATGTTGCTTCTTCTCGCCCGTCGGGCTTGTCTACAAGCTAGCGATTTGTCACACTTTTCAGTCGTTGGGTTGTAGTTCATCCCTGTCGCTACTCAATTGATAAAAATTGCAAAAGTCCAAATTATTGTATTTTATTAAAATTAGTGAAGACATTTAAATTTAACACCCCCAAAAGCCTACCGGCGCCAAATTTGAAATCGATACAACAATAACTATAAAAGTTATTAGAAGTTTTCTCAAATAAATATTTTACTTCAACACCCTATATCTCAGTTAAGATTAGCCCCGACGAATATATGTATAAGTGTATTTTTAATATGTTGGTTTAAACTATTACTAGGTAGTCTGTGACTCATTGACTTTTGAAACACCTTGTACTAAGGTTTCATAAAACTTATAATCAATAAGTCAGAAGCGCATAGAGAACAACATATGCGACTGATTTTGTAAATGACCGTGATCAACTTTCTTAACACGTTGTACAGGGTGTCTCAAACTTGATAGTACATGCCTACTGTGAGGATACAAAAAAAAATAAATAAAATTGGGACACGTGGTGTTAAATGGCTTGAGGTAAGCTCAATTTTCAATCAAAAGTATTATATTTGGGATTTGACAGAAACGACTAATGAATATTCATAAATTATATTTTTTCCAGAAACACCCAATTTTTGTTAAAAGTGATCTTTTTTCTAATAAACTTTTATTAGAGAAATTTGTCTGTAGTACTTTCCGTTTAAAAGTTATAAGCAATATCGCCCTAAAGAGTCTCAAAAGAAATACCACCTAAAAATCACATTGAAAGAATCAAGTAGTCGTTGGAAAATAATTTAATGTTCGTTGTTTACTATAGTGTAAACGTATACATTTAAAATCATTAGAAGACGAAAGAACCAGACTAGCATGGTCCGCCATATGCCTAGACTAGGGTTTAGATTACCAAGTAGGGACATTTTTATATTCTGAAGTAGATATTCGTTTCGTCAATTAGCGGGAAGAGGTACTAAGCTGTATTTTTTGTCATTGTATTTAAACAAATTTTTTACATATTTCATGTCTTTGTGTCATCATTATTACATTTTAATAGGAATTGAACAACTACCACTAAGTAAGGACATTTCTAGTTAAAGAAAGGATGGAAGGACACAGTGTCTAAAGTAAGGATTGTCCTTCCGAAGTAAGGACAGGTGGCACACCTAGACTAGACCACGACCGCCTAGTGAGTTTCCTTCTTTAGTCGCCGTACACATTGACGGAATTCATGCAGAGAGATTAAAAAAATATATAAAAACATTTAATTTTCATTCTATTAATAGAACTTAAATTTCCCATTGCATATGATTAATTTCTTAATAAATAAACCAACTGCAGCTTAATAATGGTCATCGATTAAACTATTTACATGCATAACTAGTTTGCGAAAAATATTACTTGTCTTGTACCCTATCGTGTAGGTAATCTATACTTTTTTAATTTAATTGCAAACGTAATTGCGTTTTTTAGAAGAATGGAAGGAATTGATATTTCAATAAAAACCTTACGAAAACTGGAAGATGTATGAATAACACACGGAAACAAACCTTAGCTTGGAAGTTCAAAAATGTACCAGAGGGCGAATGACAGGTACATTATACATATATATCCCATTAAAAAATCAGTTGATAAAAAGTCATTCTCCACGGAAATTAGGGAACCTGGAAGAACTCATTAGTTTAAGGAAATTGAACAAGATATCTGCAACCTATTTAAAAGTTGTGCTATATTGAATTTTCGTATTCATACACAGAGAAAATAATTTAAAATATATGTATATATAATATAGAGAATTAACAAAAAAAAAACAAGTTTAGTTTATGTTAGATCAGTCTGAGTAAAAATCCTTGGAATATTTCCTTTAAAAAAGTGTTAATAATTATTATTGATAGCTTTTAATTATAAAAAATGTATGAATATGTTTCCCACGCACTTTCAAAAATCTATTTGAAAAAAAGCAATAGTTAAAATCACTCAAAACTAAAATTGCAGTGTCCAGTTTTTAAGGTTGCCGTATTTTTGTTTCATATTTCTGATGTCACCAAAAATGCACATATACAGGGTGTTCCGCATAAGAACCGGCATAGAGCAGGTGCATCTAGGGAGTCCCAAAATATTGCAATTCTAACCAAACATACCTATATACAAAGTTGCATACAGGGTTTCAGTGGGGCCAAATATTTCAAAAAAAAATTATATCTGAATTACTTTAGCTGGGAATAACCAAATTTGGTACATGATTTAGGTTTATTATTGATCTTCTATGAGTTCAAGTAAATTGAAACATTACAAAGTATTCATTCAGAGTGAGTCAACTTTTTGTCCATTAATCGAATTTAAAAAGAATGATAGTATCCCGAGCAGAATTTAATTTAAAACACTTTTTTACTCTTGTTAAATTTGAAAAATCTCTGTCTATAATCACTCGATTTGGAAATATACTACGATATTATTTCACACTTCTTTTACAGCATCAGCATCCTTCACAGAAAGCTAGCACAAATAAGATGTCAATTTGTTCAAATTTTCCAACCATTTTCAACAACAAACAGTAGCATAAATAAAATAGTTTTATTACTGTCAAATTTTAAAGACAAAGCCTACTATTGACTTTTTGATTTCTTCTAATAATTAACACTATTAAAATCTTGTTTTAATTAATGCATTTTTACTTGAAAAGCTTAAAGTTTTTTAAAATTTAATAGTAGTAAAAAAGTGTTTTAAATTAAATTCTGTGCGGGATATTATTTTTTAAATTCGATAAATGGAAAATAAAGTTTGGTATAATTTTAGAGCTGACATAGTTAAAAATAAGACCAATAATAAACCTAAATCATGTACCAAATTTGGTTATTCCAGATTAAAGTAATTCAGAGATATTAATTTTTTCCGAAATATTTTACCCCACTTTGATGACCTGTAACTCAGCCTGTGTGCAACTTTGTATATAGATATGTTTGGTTAAATCACAATATTTTGGGACAATCTGCATGCACCTCTCGATTATTATGCCGAACACCCTGTACATAGAATAAAGATCAGTATAAACATAAGTACAATTCTTAATGTGCTGTTAATTAGTTCTTACTATTTACATATTGCTCAAATAAAATAAGTTTTAACAAGCTTTTATAACATATGCCTTTGTTCAATGGTAAACCTGTATTTATTCTTAATAAATGAAGACTGGATTTTGTTATTATTTTCTATAGGTATCGCTATAATTATTTATTTTTTTCTGTATGTAAGAATATTTGTATTCACAATTTAATTTAAAAAATAAATATTGTCATAAATTTCACTACCTAAAACATTTTTATCCTTGAAAATGGCTTCAGATAATATTCTCGATATTTGTGAAGCCTTAAATAGTTCAGTTATTAAATGTGTAACAGTTTAAAATCATTTATGTTTGTAATCTGTTATTAATCAAATATAGCTATTGTGATCACAGTAGGTTCTAGTTATAGATCTAATCTTTATCTCATGTGATGAAAATACATACAGTTTAATAATTTTGAATTTTTTATACCTTGACTGAAGTTCCCATTATAATGTATTAATAACAAAGGACAGTCAAATAAAGTAATTGTTATCAAATATGTATTATGAGTTCTGATTATTTAATTTTAAAGACTAAAGCTAATTCAAATCGTTTCTAATAAAATATAACGTTCACATCAAATGTATTACTTATTTTAAAGGAATAACTTCATGACAAGCTGTTCATGAATAAGAAATGATCTGAAATAAAAAATAATCTATTCAAATAACACAATGAAAAAATACTTACATACCATGAAATAATACGGTGAACTTTTCTAGCAGCTACATTACTTGTAAAAAAGATCATCAAGCAAATTAATCACAACTGAGAACAACTATTCGTTTTTTTTTGTGGTCGCCTAAAATTAGTAGATATCTGAAACAAGTATTCCCTTTAATAGGTTGTGGCATTATTTAATTATTTTAATATGTTCGGGTATGTTTTTTCACTAGTACCTACTACTATTTAAATAGAATATTTTTTATTTATTTAATATTAAAGAACATTCAATGATAGTTTAAGGAACATTTTTTAAGTTGATTTTGAATTAACTACAATGCTAAAGTAACAGTAACAGAAGCTATTAAAATAGCATATTTAATTAACAAAAAATAATTATGTACAGGATTTGTATTTAAATATTTTAGTATCTATCTATAATCTATCTATATTTAATTGAAACATTTAAATTTTTCTTCCCAAAACCATGCAATAAAAATAGAATAATAAAAGATTTCAATTTTAAATAAATAATAATTATATATGCTTTTGTGCTTTTTAAATTCTAGAAAAATTAGTGGTTGTCTTAAAATTGGGTTAGGCGATTCACGTCAAATCGTAGCACCTCTACAAAAAAAAAAAAACAACAACAAAAATCATACACATTTCAGGTATCTGGAGTCTAAAATATAAGATCTAACATATTCGATTTGTTCTGTAAAATTTTCAATAATTTGTAAAACTTACAACTGTATTTATTTTGAGTGGTAGGTAGAGACAGGATTTTAATTATGTTTAATGTAAGTAGGTATATAGTTATTACATGAGATCTAAAATGTTACTAGCAGAAATATTTTTTCCCATGTTTTTGTTTCCATATGCATCTTAATATTATAGAAATAAAAACAAATTTCATAAATGAATATTTTACTCACCTTAATAAAAATTATAAGAGTCTAGAAAGTATTACACAATTATTTAACATAATTGTTAGCGACATTACTATACCTAATTTAGAATATTTGTTTACAGAACATCTTTCACTTCTTGGTCCCACAATATGTTTATGAAAAATAATTACAAACATGAAAAGGAAAATTTTAGTCTACAGTACCTGTTTCTATGAGAAACTACTAGTGGACTGAAACTTACGTAATATTTTTCTTTCTGGCATAGGAATACAAACGTACAACCTTCTTTATTTTTTAATTATATTTTGATTCGTAACTTTTTATATAAATGTTAGTTAGGTAACAGTATTTTATTATTTAGTACTAAATTTATGTTTAATTTGTTTTAATTTATAAATATGGTCCGTTTTATATAAATCTATATTTATATATAAATGTATATATTATGTTTTTATTACAGATTATATAATTTAAGTATATAAATTATTTATAATATTGTTTTATATTTAGTAGCACCAATTTGTCGATATTATGGTTGTGTTGTACACAAGGACTAGCAAGTCAACTCCGGGGTAATTCGGAAGAAGCCTCCGGATTCTGGATCCTGCAGCCCGGGCATGCGCTCTCACTGCAGTCCTGCAGAAATCATCGGGTGCCGTCCACGCGCGTAGGAGACCAATTTAATCAAGACTCTAGTGCGAATTTGGTTTATTTTTGATCGAATATGCTGCCTTTGAATATAACGCTTCATGGTGGTTTCACGTATCCACAAATAAAAATAGCTGTATACAAGGTGGTACAAGTTAGGTGGGAAATCCATGGAGGAAAGAGAGACATTGTAAATAATATATGAAGATATAAAATATATCATAAAATTATTTGCTACAGAAACAAAAAAGCAGGCATAAAATAATTGAACTTTATCCTTAAATGGAACTAAACCTAAATCAATTCAGTTTGCAACAACTGGCTATAATTGTTTTCCCATGGACATACGCAAATGTTTACATCGTCAATACAAATATACAATTATTGTATATTTCTGAATAACCTTTATTAATTAACATTTTTGCTATCTTCTTCTGTTTAGAAGTTATATTTTTAAAAAAATTAACACGAAAAATCGTATAAGGTGGTGTAAATTAAATAAGTATTCCATGCAGTTAGCAAATCGAATTGTTCTAATTATTTAGTTCTTACGTCAACTATCAAACAATTGACAATGCGTATTATATGAAAAATAATTAAACAACATATATTTTTAAACAATGAAGAGTAAAAATACATATTAAAATAACTATAAAACCGATTTGTTGACAATAGAAGAAGGGCCTATAGAAAAAATATATTATAATATGTAATGTTAGTTGCTGTTTTACCTGTATTACCTACCATATATGTATATACTTATAGCACAGTATAGGGAGACTATGCTGTGCTGATAGAGAGAATTATACATTTTTAAATTTGTCAAATTCAATTCTATATTTAGTTCAAGTGTTCATAAATAATTTTATTCATAAGTAGCTACTCATCAATCATTTTTATTCATGCTAATTTCCTGCACTGTGTAAACTCATTATTACATATTGCTTAAACTTTTAACTGTTTGTCTGTAATACCTATTTATTTTCGTTATATTGACAATTTATTTTGTCATTAATTATTTTCTTATACGTCAAGCAAAAAACAAAACTTTATTATACTATATTTAAAGAAAAAACTGGTTCTTCATTGGACTAGTGCAATAAAATTAAAATCGACGTCATATTAATCCATTTTCTGTGAGATTATATTACGTTTTAAGCAATTGCATTATTTTCAATCATATTTATACATACTGGATTCAGAAATTACTAGAAAATACAATTTATTAAAAATAAAATTAATTTTCTTTCAATATCAACTGAACTACAAAACATTTTTTGGTTTTTGCATGAACGTAGAAAAAATATTGTATGCAACTCGTACAAAAGTGTTTAGTACACTCAAATTGCACGTCGCGAGCAATAAATTTTTACTTTTTGCATAAATAACTCTTAAGAAATGTATTTGATTTTTTATTATTATACATAACACATATTTCCCACTTAAAAAATTATTATTTGGTAGTTTCAATGGAATTATTGAGATTTTTTAACTTATTTTTATGAAGTATTTATCTGACTTACACCTATTGTTTTTTTATATTTATTTTTCGAAAAGTATATGTACAATCGTTTGCAATAATAATGACACGCTTTGAAATTAATTTTGCTATTTCTTTTGAACTACTGATGTATTTGTAATGAAATTTACTTTCAACTTTTATCATTAGTTACATTTAATTATCTAATTCTCAATTTTGATTTCATACTTGTGTAATTTCCTATCTATAATATTGGAATGTAGAGCTCATATAAAGTCTTGAAATTAAAATAATTTTATCTTTACAATTATTAGGTTAAGTGAGATATAAGGGTTCTTCGACGGTTATAATATTGTAACCTCGAAATTAGGTTATCGTTGAAACACGTCACGTAGACAAACAATCTTTATTATCACTCTTGATAATACAAGAAATATTCTTCAACAAATTTCGCTGTCAACGCTTTACTTTGACGTTTGTCACTCGCGTTTGGCTGCTCAATACAAACTGACTCAGCGGCCGAGAACGATCTGCTTATATAGGTTTTTACAGTTCTCGAAGTTTCTGAGATTTCGAGAACGTGTCGAGAAACAAATAGAATATAGCCTGGAATATTCCGGAAAACGTCAAAATAAAGGCATCACAAAAATTGTAAATTCTAACATAAACAGAAACGTAATTTACAAACTAATGAGGTAGGTGAGCTTCAATTATAAATTCTAACTAAAACAGGAACATAATTAACCAACTAAAAAGGTAGGTGAGCTTTCGTAACAATATCTACAGATAGATGTACAATTCATGTGCATTTATTTATGAAACGCATAGTTTAGACGTTATTTCGGAATTAACAGCTACGGAGCATTTATTTTAAAGTTAACAAAATCTTGAGTTTTTGAAATAAATTTAGAACACAACAATTACGGCCATACCACGATGTAAAATACCAGTTCTCGTTCAGAATAAAATTAAATATATCCTGTACACCAAAGTCTCCTGGGAGCGTAGGTATAACGAGAGAATTATTACCCAATGTAGAAGATGTCAAGGATGGGGACACGCTACTTCCAGTTGCTACAAAAAACCTAGATGTGTTAAATGTGCGAAATTCCACTGGACAAAAGACTGTAAAAAATCCCAAGATTCGGAGCCAAAATGTGCTAATTGTTCAGGCAACCATACTGCTTCTAACACCGAGTGCCCCGTATACAACTACCAACAAATACAAATATGCGAACTGACTAGAGGACTACATTACATACCAGATGACATCAGACGTGTACACAAATACTTGACAGAAAACTTGGACTGACGACTGGACTATAACGGACAGACAGAATCAAGCGTTCACACGGTTCACACATACAGTGACTCTATGCAGGGACAGTGGCGACACGTACTTCTGGCCGCCATGTTCTGGCAAATTTACTGTAGGCCCTTATAGCAATTTGATAGTCTCATACTTTATTTTGACTTTTAACACAATTATTGTTGTTGCTTTGCACCTGATACAGAAAGATAATGCGTAAAATAAAATGTATGTATTGATATATATTATATAAAACCAATAAATTGTCCATTTCTTCAGAAACTGTTAATAAAACATTTATTGAAAATTTAATGCTTATATGATATAATTCATATTATTTGACGATTCTTTCTGTGTAAAATACATTTATAGACTAGTATTTATGCACGTTTTTGCTTTGAATAACCAACGACAATAAACAGAAAGTTTTAAAAAGACAAAATAAATTAAACACATCTCATGGTAGATTAAATTATATTTAAAATCACACATACCTTTGTTCACATGTTAAAACTAAGACAAAACATAAAATATTAGGCACAAATATAAAAAAATATCATACGTACAATATCTACTATATGATGAAAATATATATAATGTTTAACAATTTGGTAATTATTTACATTAGCGTAAAATTCTCCAATCTTAACAAAAAAAATCCTACCCCGCTATTTTCGAGGGTGCTTATCACGAATCTGAAGTCAGATTCCGGCGCTGACATGTAGATTTCGAAAAAAAAATTTCAAAATTATCGATCACCTCTATTTTCTACTACATTAGTTGAAATTACAATGTACATCTGTGCCCCCTTTGCCTTCTTCATTTCAAGATGTCACACTGTTGTCAAAATATATAGGAGTTATATTGCAATTTCAACCTAATGTAATGTATACATAGAGGTTTCACAATTTTGAAAAAATTTTTTTTTCGAAAACTACATGCGTGCCCCGAAATCTCACTTCAGATTTGTGAACAGCACCCTCAAAAATAGGAGGATAGAAATTTTTTTGGTAAGATTGGAGAGTTTTACGCTAATGTAAATAATTACCAACAATTTATTCATACACACAAAATAGTAAATTCTAATAAACGAGCAGCTACTGATTTACTATACGGAAAACAAATTTTCCAGGCAATCCTGAGGAAACCTACTAGTCAAAACAAATTTTGTTTTCTCCCACATTTCTGGAGCAAAATGTACCTACAAATAAAAAAATAGAAAATTATGCATTCAGAATAGAGAAAAGTTATATGTGAATATTCTATACACACAGTGTGACTCAGATTATACCTACACGTACACACTGAACACCGATAATAATGTTATGGGTTAAAAATATGTTCACTATACTTCACCTTTCACTCCGAAGAACACAGATAAGTCCAAGAAATTTAATAATAAACACATAAACACAGCAAACGCCTATAATATACAATGCAAACACCGAACAAGAATTGCCAGAACATGGCGGAAATGTGACGTTTTCCCCTTGACCAATCAAAAATCGAACAACACTTGTCGCCACTGTCCTTGTATCAAGCCACTGTAACACAGATAAACACGCCTGCCAAAAAACAGATACAGGATGTGGTTTAACAAACAGCGACTAAGGGTTTGAAATATTTGGAGTAGGTTTTGGTAATTTTCCTACATAAAAAAGATATATTTGTCAGAAACAATCGAGTATTAAAATAATTCAGTCTATAGTGCTTTGGCACTCATTAAAAATAAACAGCAGTATAGCTTTGGGAAACTGTTCATATCTAATTATAATTAAAAAATACAAAGAGGCAAGAGGCAGAACATCGCCGGGGGTGGCGCTACGTCGCATGACTTCAGTACCGATACTCAAATATGTTAAATACACATATGACTTGTCACAATGTATTATAAACAATTTAGGGCCGGTATTATAAAGCTCAGGTTGAACCTCCGGTTGTCCAACCGTAGGTTGAATTTGAACCGGCGGTTGAAAAAAATTCTGTATTATAAAACTATTTCATGTCACGGTTCGTCAACCCGACGTTGAGATGTATTTCTGAATGTTGGCCATGCTGTCAGCTCAATTTTGGCCAATGAAATATCAGAATATCTTCCCGCCAATTTTCGCAGGTAACCTGTGTTTTATTTTGACGTTTTACAAATTATAATTATTGACAGTGACATTAATCTTGGTGGCATTCTTATATTACTATAAAGAGTAATAGAGTTATTTATTCTAATACAGACTGCCTCCGTCTAGTAGATGTAATTATTAACTACAGAAATATTATAAAGTGTAAGAAAATGTTATTTTATGAACTTGCTTTCACAGTGATATTTGGGACAAAACTGCAGACACTTATAATTTTATGTATGTTATAATTAATATATTATACAGTTAGATGGACAAAAAAGAAATACATTTATTTAGTTCAATTTTAGCTTGTATTATATATTTCTTTGATATAATTTAATTGTAACTTCTACAGACCGGCGTGAAAACAGCGGCCACAGTTGGCAGCCAAAATTCCGAAGACGTCCGAACATTCATAGACGTACGTTACTGGGTAAATTAATGGATATATTTAAGAAATAGCATGCAATGCACTAAATAGTATAATATAACTGAACATATCTCTCTTATGAATCGGAAATTAATCACAAAAAATTTAATATTAATACAAATTACAGTTTATCAGAAACTTAAAAGTAAAACCCATCGTATATAATATTTGTATAGTTTTTCGGTACTTTGAAGGGAAGCAGGTCGTGTGCCAGCTTCAAAATTTAAGGGGAGGTGTCTTACGTAGAAGACTGCTTCTCATGAAAAAATTATCACCCTGGCTAGGGGATTACACCTTCAAAAAAAATTAAAATTGAACTTTTTAAAAATATTTCGCTTCTTTCAAGGCGAAGCAGGTCGTGTGCCAGCTTCAAAATTTAAGGGGAGGTGTCTTACGTAGATGACTACTTGCCATAAAGTATCATCCCCTAGCTAGGGATTACACCCAAAAAAATAAAAATTGAACTTTTTAAAAATATTTGGCTTCTTTCAAGGCGAAGCAGGTCGTGTGCCAGCTTCAAAATTTAAGGGGAGGTGTCTTACGTAGAGGACTACTTCCCATTAATAAATCATCCCCCTGGCTAGGGGATTACACCTTCAAAAAAAATAAAAATTGAATTTTTTAAAAATATTTCGCTACTTTCAAGGTGAAGCAGGTCGTGTGCCAGCTTCAAAATTTAAGGGGAGGTGTCATATGTAGAGAACTACTTCCCATTAATAAATCATCCCCCTGGCTAGGGGATTACACCTTCAAAAAAAATAAAAATTGAATTTTTTAAAAATATTTCGCTACTTTCAAGGCGAAGCAGGTCGTGTGCCAGCTTCAAAATTTAAGGGGAGGTGTCTTACGTAGAGGACTACTTCCCATTAATAAATCATCCCCCTGGCTAGGGGATTACACCTTAAAAAAAATAAAAATTGAATTTTTAAAAAATATTTCGCCATTTTCAAGGCGAAGTAGGTCGTGTGCCAGCTTCAAAATTTAAGGAGAGATGTCTTATATGCATGACTACTTGCCATGAAAATATCATCCCCCTATCTAGGGGATTACACCTAAAAAAATAAAATTGAATTTCCTTTAAAAATTTAGCTACTTTCAAGGCGAAGCAGGTCGTGTGCCAGCTTCAAAATTTAAGATGTTTCACATGGATGACTACTTCCCATGAAAAAATCATACTCCTGGCCAGGGGATTACACCTTAAAAAAAATAAAAATTGAAAATTTTAAAGATATTTCGCTACTTTCAAGGCGAAGCAGGTCGTGTGCCAGCTTCAAAATTTAAGGAGATGTCTTACGTAAAGGACTACTTCCCATTAATAAATTATCCCCTGGCTAGGATTACACCTTCAAAAAATAAAGATTGAATTTTTAAAATATTTTGCTACTTTCAAGGCAGAAGCAGGTCGTGTGCCAGCTTCAAAATTTAAGGAGGTGTCTCACGTAGATGACTACTTGCCATGAAAATATCATCCCCTAGCTAGGGGATTACACCTTAAAAAAATAAAATTGAACTTTTAAAAATATTTCGCTTCTTTCAAGGCGAAGCAGGTCGTGTGCCAGCGTCAAAATTTAAGGGGAGGTGTCTTACGTAGAGGACTACTTCCCATTAATAAATCATCCCCCTGGCTAGGGGATTACACCTTAAAAAAAAAATAAAAATTGAATTTTTTAAAAATATTTCGCTACTTTCAAGGCGAAGCAGGTCGTGTGCCAGCTTCAAAATTTAAGAGGAGGTGTCTCACGTAGATGACTACTTTCCATGAAAATATCATCCCCCTAGCTAGGGGATTACACCTTAAAAATAATAAAAATTGAATTTTTAAAAAATATTTCGCCATTTTCAAGGCGAAGTAGGTCGTGTGCCAGCTTCAAAATTTAAGGGGAGGTGTCTTACGTAGAGGACTTCTTCCCATTAATAAATCATCCCCCTGGCTAGGGGATTACACCTTCAAAAAAAATAAAAATTGAATTTTTTAAAAATATTTCGCTACTTTCAAGGCGAAGCAGGTCGTGTGCCAGCTTCAAAATTTAAGGAGAGGTGTCTTACGTAGAGGACTACTTCCCATTAATAAATCATCCCCCTGTATAGGGGATTACACCTTCAAAAAAAATAAAAATTGAATTTTTTAAAAATATTTCGCTACTTTCAAGGCGAAGCAGGTCGTGTGCCAGCTTCAAAATTTAAGGGGAGGTGTCTCACGTAGATGACTACTTGCCATGAAAATATCATCCCCCTAGCTAGGGGATTACACCTTAAAAAAAAATAAAAATTGAACTTTTTAAAAATATTTCGCTTCTTTCAAGGCGAAGCAGGTCGTGTGCCAGCGTCAAAATTTAAGGGGAGGTGTCTTACGTAGAGGACTACTTCCCATTAATAAATCATCCCCTGGCTAGGGGATTACACCTTCAAAAAAAATAAAAATTGAATTTTTTAAAAATATTTCGCTACTTTCAAGGCGAAGCAGGTCGTGCCAGCTTCAAAATTTAAGGGGAGGTGTCTTACGTAGATGACTACTTGCCATGAAACGATCATCCCCTAGCTAGGGGATTACACCTTAAAAAAAAATAAAAATTGAACTTTTTAAAAATATTTCGCTACTTTCAAGGCGAAGCAGGTCTTGTGCCAGCTTCAAGATTTAAGGGGAGATGTCTTACGTAGAGGACTACTTCCCATGAATAAATCATCCCCCTGGCTAGGGGATTACACCTTCAAAAAAAATAAAAAATAAACTTTTAAAAAATATTTCGCTACTTTTAAGGCGAAGCAGGTCGTGCCAGCTTCAAAATTTAAGAGGAGGTGTCTCACGTAGATGACTACTTTCCATGAAAATATCATCCCCCTAGCTAGGGGATTACACCTTAAAAATAATAAAAATTGAATTTTTAAAAAATATTTCGCCATTTTCAAGGCGAAGTAGGTCGTGTGCCAGCTTCAAAATTTAAGGGGAGGTGTCTTACGTAGAGGACTTCTTCCCATTAATAAATCATCCCCCTGGCTAGGGGATTACACCTTCAAAAAAAATAAAAATTGAATTTTTTAAAAATATTTCGCTACTTTCAAGGCGAAGCAGGTCGTGTGCCGGCTTCAAAATTTAAGGGGAGGTGTCTTACGTAGAGGACTACTTCCCATTAATAAATCATCCCCCTGGCTAGGGGATTACACCTTCAAAAAAAATAAAAATTGAATTTTTTAAAAATATTTCGCTACATTCAAGGCGAAGCAGGTCGTGTGCCAGCTTCAAAATTTAAGGGGAGGTGTCTCACGTAGATGACTACTTGCCATGAAAATATCATCCCCCTAGCTAGGGGATTACACCTTAAAAAAAAATAAAAATTGAACTTTTTAAAAATATTTCGCTTCTTTCAAGGCGAAGCAGGTCGTGCCAGCGTCAAAATTTAAGGGGAGGTGTCTTACGTAGAGGACTACTTCCCATTAATAAATTATCCCCCTGGCTAGGGATTACACCTTAAAAAAATAAAAATTGAATTTTTAAAAATATTTCGCATTTTCAAGGCGAAGCAGGTCGTGCCAGCTTCAAAATTTAAGGAGGTGTCTCACGTAGATGACTACTTTCCATGAAAATATCATCCCCCTAGCTAGGGGATTACACCTTAAAAAAAATAAAAATTGAACTTTTTAAAAATATGTCGCTTCTTTCAAGGCGAAGCAGGTCGTGCCAGCTTCAAAATTTAAGGAGGTGTCTTACGTAGAGGACTACTTCCCACTAATAAATCATCCCCCTGGCTAGGGGATTACACCTTCAAAAAAAATAAAAATTGAATTTTTAAAAAATATTTCTCTACTTTCAAGGCGAAGCAGGTCGTGTGCCAGCTTCAAAATTTAAGGGGAGGTGTCTTACGTAGAGGACTACTTCCCATTAATAAATCATCCCCCTGGCTAGGGGATTACACCTTCAAAAAAAATAAAAATTGAAATTTTTAAAAATATTTCGCTAGTTTAAAGGCGAATTTAAGGGGAGGTGTCTCACATGGATGACTAATTCCCATGCAAAAATCATCCTCCTGGCTAGGTTATTAGGAATAAGTACAGTGATAACGCGAAAACATTCAAATTTGCTACCCTTAAATATATCGGAAAACTAAACCTATATATTGTGACAACTTTTTCACAACAATTTAAGTTCATTTTTTTTATTAAAAAAAGAAAAATTGTTTACAATTAGAATTGAATCAACTGAATTTCGCGAACAGTAAAAGATAACTCATGCCATGTTTATATCAATGCAGTCCGGAAAAAATGGAATATTCACAAATGCAACAATATATAGTGTGGTTTATAAGAAAAAGACAAAGTTAATATCAGTATCTCCGCAGTGCAATGCTCGGTTGTTGTTGTTGTTTTTTTTTTGTTTTATTATTATTTTTTTTTTGATAAAAAGAAATGAGTCAGTTTTTCGATATCGTACAGTACAACCAAATCTAAAGTTTTCACGTAAACATCCTGTACATTTGGTTATTTGGATTAAGACAACGGACAAAATTTAATCATTTTTGCTATTAATATTCTCTACATAAGTCGCACATCTTGTTCATCGTTTTCGAATATAAGCTGATGCCGTCGTCAATTTCATTTTTGGTCAACAAACATGCAGTGTGTAACTTCCGTTTGCAGAAATTGCATTTAAAGTACTTCTCATTGTCCGTGATATTCCTTGAACAGAACAGACACTTTTCAGTCATGCTACAACTATTTAGTAATAGCATTCTTTTCAAGTCTCTCCTGTAACTGGTCAAGTCGATGTCGGTATTTAAATGTTGATCTCTAACGAGCTTCGAAAAGAAATATATAATTAGCACCCCACAATTCCAGGAATCTTTTTGTTTTAAATGTTTCGGAACCGTAAATTCCCAACTTCTCGAATCAATGTTTTTAGATCGGATAAATTCTGCAAATTTGGCGGCGTATAAGTTTTTGTAAATATTTTCATTTCCCATCGGATCTATAAATATAATTTTATTTTTGTAAAAAATCTGCTATTAGGAGGACATAATGACCGTTTCTTTCAACAGGCATTACAATCTTTGGTTTTGTAAAGTTCACGTTCGAAATAAAAGCAGGTGTAATGGGTATATTGTCAAATACAATTGAAGATTTAGCTACAGAAATAATTTGAAATTCATCTTTGGAATTGAAAATTTGAAAGCAATGATCCACTATGAAACTACTAACCCACTTATTATCGTCTAAGGTAAGGAAATCATCAATGAGAAGTTCCTGAAGAGAAAAATCGACGTTGGGATTAACGACAACAACGTACCCTCTTCTGTTCTTTAAATTCTTATAATAAAAAATATTTTTGCAAAGGCCATTGTCGAGTAAAGCGATCTCTTTAAATGTCGTCCACTTCTTCTCTTCACTAGACATATTATTATTTGGAAAGACAATTTCAGGTAACATGTAAAATAAATAAAAATACTTCAACTTCGCTAACATTACCTCAAAGAAATTCTTTGATCTATGTACCCTTACCACTTTAATACCCTTAAAGGTAAATATGACTAGATCACACCAGGCTCTATCAGTGATCTCGAGAATTCCCTGAATTTGATAATTATAATCGTGGTTTGACAAAAGACCGC
Organism: Monochamus saltuarius; assembly: GCA_025584915.1. Lineage (NCBI taxonomy): Eukaryota > Metazoa > Arthropoda > Insecta > Coleoptera > Cerambycidae > Monochamus > Monochamus saltuarius. The sequence goes on from CM046727.1 coordinate 34,042,801, forward strand.
TTCCTTTTTCATCCAGAAAATTAAATTTGAATTCATCTGGATTAGCATCTTTGGCAGAATAAGGTGACTTAATCTCCAAAACTCCTTCGTCCCCTATAAGTCCGTCGGGAGACGCAGCTAAATACGGAAACTCAGGATGAATGAATAATCCTACAGGTTGGCAAGGCGATCCGGTTTTTTTAAAATATTTTTGTCGCGCTAAGTTTTCACACCTTATACCATGTTGTATTGCAGGTGTTTTGATCTCCCTCTGATTTGTTATTATTTTAACGACGTTTTCGGAGGCAGATGGGGTTCTTGCTTTGCAAATTCTTCCAAAATAGGAAGAAGTCACTCTGATCTTTCTTTCATTGTACCACTCGAAACATTGCCTTTGAGACTGTGTACGTATTTGTAAGTGCTCCCTTTCAATATGATTCATTCGAAGAGACTCTAAAAATGAATCGCAACGGTCTTTTACGTTGGTATTAGTCTCAAAGCTGTTTTCATTCGTTTCCTGTCGCGTATGCGATGTACATAATTTACAAATAAAGTCTCCGCTGTAATCTTTAACTGTGTTTCCTTCTCTGTCACAATCCTGGTGCACCCACCTGAAGCAGGAGTCACATTTTACCCAATCGGTCACCTCCTTTAGCATCCCATGACCGCAATAGGCGCACTGGGCTAATTCACAGTCGTCCTCTGGGAATATTATGTCATCTTTAAATGGCTGAGAATGCTGTTGTTTTAGAAATCTCGCATCGAAATGTGTTCCTTGCGTTCTAGGTCTTTTTAGCCACTGTTCTTCAGAAAATTTTTCATGTGTTGGATCACATTTTGTTAAACGTGTCTTTTTTATTTTTAATTGGTTTTCTAGCCTCAATGAAATGACGTCTTCCCTTAGTTTTCTGACAAATTGAGAACATTTGAGGTTCTTCTGTCCTTTGAGATGAATGTTTTTTAATTGGCCGAAGTAATTTTCGATCATAGAGTTACTCACCGATTTTCGTTTCCTTAACATTAATCTAGACCAGAGAGGTGCTAACGGAAGATATTTTTCTAAAATAATCTTAAAAAATGTAGAATTATAGAAAGGATTTTCCATCTGGCCATTACCTGCTAGTTCTACGTTTTTTATTATGCCGCAGAATCTTTTATAATATGGACTCAATCTGAAGAACGCTGTTCCTCCTGTTTCTAAAGATTCGTTGGCAATATCGTTTGACGGTTGAAAGGAATCTTCAGCAATATTAGTTCCCACATTTATATCCTGCATCTGGGTATTTACTAATAATATTTTTAAAAACTGAAGAGCGTTATCGGTTTGGGTGTTGATTACCTTTGAGTTTAAAAGTATGTATATGTGTTCTACAAACGCATCGAATTTTTGTAGATTATTCAATAGAAGTGACGTCGCCATCATGTCTTTAAGGCATTTCGATTGTTCCTTATTTATGGTGGATGAATCTACATCTTTGCAGATCATCTTAATAAAATGGGCGCAACATAAATGTATACCTATCAGAGAATTATCTTCTAGAGGAATATTATTTTCGTTGAAATGGTAACATTTTTGAAAAATGATATACAAATTCAAAAATTGCATCTACAGCATACCTTGTGAATGCAATAAACACTATGTTGGAGAAACGTCTCGGCCTTTGAATGTTAGAGTTGAGGAACATAAAAATTACATAAAAAACGGGAATTTGAAAAATCCAAAATTTGCGAACACGCTTGGGAAAACGGTCATTTAATTCAATGGGGTTCGGCAAAAATTTTAGAGAAGGAAGATAACACAACAACAAGAAAATTAAAAGAGACAGCGATTATTTTGTTGAACGGAGATAAGTGTGTGTCAAACTGTTCAGTGAACAGCGATCCTTGTTGGCTACAGTTGTATCAAGAAGAAGTAAGTAACAATAAAATAAAAATCATTTAACATCTCTATGGAAGCAGATAAATAAATTTTAAACTGTCAAACTTGACATACGTTTAACATTTTAATACGATTTTGAGAACAAAAACAGAGAGGTTTTTGAAACGTCAATAATACGGAAGTGCGCGATAGTGATGTGATTTTTGTTATTTTTTACTTATCTGCTTTTTTCAGTGTGAGATTTTTTGGTTAGGCAAACTTAGCTTCAAAAATAACCCTTGACTGTTCCGTTTGGCGCAAGGGCTTATTTAATTAATCTCTATTATTTTTTCAGAAGTGTGGCAAAAACCCAAAAACTAAAGAACATTTTTGAAGGTATTCTGACAAAGTGCACCAGTTAAATGCTTTGGCCATCGCATGTAGGTTTGCGAATGAAAAGTCGGTAACGACTCCCGAAAATGCAGGCCAACAATTATGCTTTTCACAGAAATATCGAAAATCATGGAGTAATTTAAAAATGGAGTTGGAATCGTGCACGGAAGAAATCATTGAGAAAATTGGATATATTCTCTTAGTTTCTTCAATCGATACCACGGCCGTATACAAGAATATTCTCCGTTTGTGGGGTAAAGGATTTCTAACTATACCTCCAGTGGCGTCGAAAAATATAAATGGTAGGTCATCTTCGCATCTCAATGACTTAAGAACTTCAACTTGTTCAAAGCTATATAATTTTACGTTGAATGGAATGCTAACTTCTCTTATAAACTCAGGATGATCCGCTTGCATCATTAAAATATCTAGAAGGTCGTTTTTGTGGCGATCTAATTGCGACATCGATTCTGACTTTATCTTCCTTATAACGTCGTCAGATTTTATGTTTTGTAAACACTTTCCTTTTTGAAGTATAATTTTATTAGCAGCAATCAATGTATGTTTTTTATAATTAAAAGGCTTCACGTAGAAAATTTTCTTCTTTATTATTGACCGTTCAATACCTTTCACATAACTTGTTAACAAATTAGAATGATTATAATTTACAGAAGAACTAAAGACACTTACTTTCTTATTGTAGATGTAAATTTTAAATTTCTTACAATTATATTTGTTATGTTTGCACAGTCCGTAAATATTGACGGAGTTGTTCTTTTTTTGATATTTAACGTACTTGAAAATGATCGTGCATACATTGTTTACATATTTGAAAATCATTTTACGTAGATAATATGGATAGTATCTTACATCAAGTTTGCCATTATTAAAAATTACTAATTACTAATTAAAATTAACTAGCGAAATATTTTTAAAAAGTTCAATTTTTATTTTTTTTGAAGGTGTAATCCCCTAGCCAGGGGGATGATTTATTAATGGGAAGTAGTCCTCTACGTAAGACACCTCCCCTTAAATTTTGAAGCTGGCACACGACCTGCTTCGCCTTGAAAGTAGCGAAATATTTTTTAAAAATTCAATTTTTATTTTTTTTGAAGGTGTAATCCCCTAGCCAGGGGGATGATTTATTAATGGGAAGTAGTCCTCTACGTAAGACACCTCCCCTTAAATTTTGAAGCTGGCACACGACCTGCTTCGCCTTGAAAGAAGCGAAATATTTTTAAAAAGTTCAATTTTTATTTTTTTTAAGGTGTAATCCCCTAGCTAGGGGGATGATATTTTCATGGAAAGTAGTCATCTACGTGAGACACCTCCCCTTAAATTTTGAAGCTGGCACACGACCTGCTTCGCCTTTAAACTAGCGAAATATTTTTAAAAAGTTCAATTTTTATTTTTTTTGAAAGTGTAATCCCCTAGCCAGGGGGATGATTTATTAATGGGAAGTAGTCCTCTACGTAAGACACCTCCCCTTAAATTTTGAAGCTGGCACACGACCTGCTTCGCCTTTAAACTAGCGAAATATTTTTAAAAATTTCAATTTTTATTTTTTTTGAAGGTGTAATCCCCTAGCCAGGGGGATGATTTATTAATGGGAAGTAGTCCTCTACGTAAGACACCTCCCCTTAAATTTTGAAGCTGGCACACGACCTGCTTCGCCTTGAAAGTAGCGAAATATTTTTAAAAAATTCAATCTTTATTTTTTTTGAAGGTGTAATCCCCTAGCCAGGGGGATGATTTATTAATGGGAAGTAGTCCTCTACGTAAGACACCTCCCCTTAAATTTTGAAGCTGGCACACGACCTGCTTCGCCTTGAAAGAAGCGAAATATTTTTAAAAAGTTCAATTTTTATTTTTTTTTAAGGTGTAATCCCCTAGCTAGGGGGATGATATTTTCATGGCAAGTAGTCATCTACGTGAAACACCTCCCCTTAAATTTTGAAGCTGGCACACGACCTGCTTCGCCTTGAAAGTAGCTAAATTTTTAAAGGAAATTCAATTTTTATTTTTTTTAGGGTGTAATCCCCTAGATAGGGGGATGATATTTTCATGGCAAGTAGTCATGCATATAAGAGATCTCTCCTTAAATTTTGAAGCTGGCACACGACCTACTTCGCCTTGAAAATGGCGAAATATTTTTTAAAAATTCAATTTTTTTTTTATGGTGTAATCCCCTAGCCAGGGGGATGATTTATTAATGGGAAGTAGTCCTCTACGTAAGACACCTCCCCTTAAATTTTGAAGCTGGCACACGACCTGCTTCGCCTTGAAAGTAGCGAAATATTTTTAAAAAATTCAATTTTTATTTTTTTTGAAGGTGTAATCCCCTAGCCAGGGGGATGATTTATTAATGGGAAGTAGTCCTCTACGTAAGACACCTCCCCTTAAATTTTGAAGCTGGCACACGACCTGCTTCGCCTTGAAAGTAGCGAAATATTTTTAAAAAATTAAATTTTATTTTTTTTAGGGTGTAATACCCTAGCCATGGGGATGATTTATTAATGGGAATTATTCCTCTACGTAAGACACCTCCCCTTATATTTTGAAGCTGGCACAAGACCTGCTTCGCCTTGAAAGAAGCCTAATATTTTTAAAAAGTTCAATTTTTATTTTTTTAATGTGTAATCCCCTAGCTAGGGGGATGATATTTTCATGGCAAGTAGTCATCTACGTAAAACACCTCCCCTTAAATTTTGAAGCTGGCACACGACCTGCTTCGCCTTGAAAGAAGCGAAATATTTTTAAAAAGTTCAATTTTAATTTTTTTTGAAGGTGTAATCCCCTAGCCAGGGTGATAATTTTTTCATGAGAAGCAGTCTTCTACGTAAGACACCTCCCCTTAAATTTTGAAGCTGGCACACGACCTGCTTCCCCTTCAAAGTACCGAAAAACTATACAAATATTATATACGATGGGTTTTACTTTTAAGTTTCTGATAAACTGTAATTTGTATTAATATTAAATTTTTTGTGATTAATTTCCGATTCATAAGAGAGATATGTTCAGTTATATTATACTATTTAGTGCATTGCATGCTATTTCTTAAATATATCCATTAATTTACCCAGTAACGTACGTCTATGAATGTTCGGACGTCTTCGGAACATACAAATGAAACTCAATTTCTGAAGGTTTAAAAAATATAAGATAAATTTTAAGCAAATATATTAAATATGGTTGCTCTGTTTTTGTTTATACGAATTTACACATACTTATTTATGTAGATATTTGTAGTTTCAAAATAATTTCAACCGACAGTTGAAATTCAACCTGTACTATAACCATCGGTTGAGTGGAACGTTGCTAAACCGACACTTCAACCTTCAGTTGACGTTTATAATACTCAAACTGCAGTTTGACCGGACATTATAATACCGGCCCTTAGTATAACAATAAAATAGTTTAAAAGTAAGTAAGTAGTTCTCGTCCGATCACTGAAGTCAAGCATCGTCGGGCGCGGTTAGTACTTGGATGGGTGACCGCTTGGGAACACCGCGTGTCGTTGTCCACTTTTTGCAACTTTTTCGAAAACACCGTTGGATGTCACATGGGCACTGAGTCCTGAACATTTAATTTTCAATTTTGATTTCATACTTTTGTGCAATTTCCTATCTATAATATTGAAAGGTAGAGCTCATTTAAAGTCTCGAAATTAAAATAAGTTCAACTTTACAATTATTAGGTTAAGTAATTAGTTAATAAAATCTTGAGTTTTATAAATAAATTTAAAACACAATTACGTTTTCCACACCACAAGTACCACAAATCATACAAATTTTTCAGGCAACGGCCATACCACGATGTAAAATATCAGTTCTCTTGGATGTCACATAGGCACTGAGTCTTGAACATTTAATTATTAGGTTAAGTGAGATAAGGGTTTTTCGACGGTTATAATGGGTTTGTTCCAACAACAGCAAGAATTGATTCTGAACCGTCCAGAACTAGTCAGTCAGTTCAGTTGTTAATGTACTCTCGGCAAATGCGACGTAAGACGGTGTTGGTCAAACATTTCTTACAGTTCCAAACTAGTTCTCCACGGCTGTTGGAACAGACCTAATATCTACAGATAGATGTACAATTCATGTGCATTTATTTATGAAACGCATAGTTTAAAAGTTATTTCGGAATTATCAGCTACGGAGCTTTTATTTAAAAATTAATAAAATCTTGAGTTTTTTAAATAAATTTAAAACACGACAATTACGTTTTCCACACCACAAGTACCACAAATCATACAAATTTTTCAGGCAACGGCCATACCACGATGTAAAATACCAGTTCTCGTCCGATCACTGAAGTCAAGCATCGTCGGGCGCGGTTAGTACTTGGATGGGTGACCGCTTGGGAACACCGCGTGTCGTTGTCCACTTTTGCAATTTTTTCGAAAAGACTGTTGAATGTCACATAGGCACTGAGTTCTGAACATCTCAATTTTGATTTCATACTTTTGTGTAATTTCCTATCTATAATATTGCAATGTAGAGCTCATTTAAAGTCTCGAAATTAAAATAATTTCATCTTTACAATTATTAGGTTAAGTGAGATAAGGGTTTTTTGACGGTTATAACATCTACAGATAGATGTGCAATTCATGAGCATTTCATTTGAGTTTTTTAAACAAATTTAATACACAACAATTACGTTTTCCTCACCACAAGTACCACAAATCATACAAATTTTTCCTATCTATAATATTGGAATGTAGAGCTCATTTAAAGTCTCGAAATTAAAATAATTTCATCTTTACAATTATTAGGTTAAGTGAGATAAGGGTTTTTGACGGTTATAACATCTACAGATAGATGTGCAATTCATGAGCATTTCATTTGAGTTTTTTAAACAAATTTAATACACAACAATTACGTTTTCCTCACCACAAGTACCACAAATCATACAAATTTTTCCTATCTATAATATTGGAATGTAGAGCTCATTTAAAGTCTCGAAATTAAAATAATTTCATCTTTACAATTATTAGGTTAAGTGAGATAAGGGGTTTTTGACGGTTATAACATCTACAGATAGATGTGCAATTCATGAGCATTTCATTTGAGTTTTTTAAACAAATTTAATACACAACAATTACGTTTTCCTCACCACAAGTACCACAAATCATACAAATTTTTCCTATCTATAATATTGGAATGTAGAGCTCATTTAAAGTCTCGAAATTAAAATAATTTCATCTTTACAATTATTAGGTTAAGTGAGATAAGGTTTTTTCTACGGATATAACATCTACAGATAGATGTGCAATTCATGAGCATTTCATTTGAGTTTTTTAAACAAATTTAATACACAACAATTACGTTTTCCTCACCACAAGTACCACAAATCATACAAATTTTTCCTATCTATAATATTGGAATGTAGAGCTCATTTAAAGTCTCGAAATTAAAATAATTTCATCTTTACAATTATTAGGTTAAGTGAGAAGGGTTTTTCGACGGTTATAATATCTACAGATAGATGTTCAATTCATGTGCATTTATTTATGAAACGCATAGCTTAGAAGTTATTTCCGAATTATCAGCTACGGAGCTTTTATTTAAAAATTAATAAAATTTTGAGTATTTTAAATATATTTAAAACACAAAAATTACGTTTTCCTCACCACAAGTACCACAAATCATACAAATGCTTCAGGCAACGGCCATACCACGATGTAAAATACCAGTTCTCGTCCGATCTCTGAAGTCAAGCATCGTCGGGCGCGGTTAGTACTTACATGGGTGACCGCTTGGGAACACCGCGTGTCGTTGTCCAAATATAGCAATTTTTTCGAAAACACTGTTGAATGTCACATAGGCACTGAGTCCTGAACATCTCAATTTTGATTTCATACTTTTGTGTAATTTCCTATCTATAATTTTGGAATGTAGAGCTCATTTAAAGTCTCGAAATTAAAATAATTTCATCTTTACAATTATTAGGTTAAGTGAGATAAGGGTTTTTCGACGGTTATAACATCTACAGATAGATGTGCAATTCATGAGCATTTCATTTGAGTTTTTTAAACAAATTTAATACACAACAATTACGTTTTCCTCACCACAAGTACCACAAATCATACAAATTTTTCCTATCTATAATATTGGAATGCAGAGCTCATTTAAAATCTCGAAATTAAAATAATTTCATCTTTACAATTATTAGGTTAAGTGAGATAAGGGTTTTTTGACGGTTATAACATCTACAGATAGATGTGCAATTCATGAGCATTTCATTTGAGTTTTTTAAACAAATTTAATACACAACAATTACGTTTTCCTCACCACAAGTACCACAAATCATACAAATTTTTCCTATCTATAATATTGGAATGTAGAGCTCATTTAAAGTCTCGAATTTAAAATAATTTCATCTTTACAATTATTAGGTTAAGTGAGATAAGGGTTTTTCGACGGTTATAACATCTACAGATAGATGTACAATTCATGAGCATTTATTTATGAAACGCATAGTTTAGAAGTTATTTCGGAATTATCAGCTACGGAACTTTTATTTAAAAATTAATAAAATCTTGAGTTTTTTAAATAAATTTAAAACACAACAATTACGTTTTCCTCACCACAAGTACCACAAATCATACAAATTTTTCCTATCTATAATATTGGAATGTAGAGCTCATTTAAAGTCTCGAAATTAAAATAATTTCATCTTTACAATTATTAGGTTAAGTGAGATAAGGGTTTTTCGACGGTTATAACATCTACAGATAGATGTGCAATTCATGAGCATTTCATTTGAGTTTTTTAAACAAATTTAATACACAACAATTACGTTTTCCTCACCACAAGTACCACAAATCATACAAATTTTTCCTATCTATAATATTGGAATGCAGAGCTCATTTAAAGTCTCGAAATTAAAATAATTTCATCTTTACAATTATTAGGTTAAGTGAGATAAGGGGTTTTTGACGGTTATAACATCTACAGATAGATGTGCAATTCATGAGCATTTCATTTGAGTTTTTTAAACAAATTTAATACACAACAATTACGTTTTCCTCACCACAAGTACCACAAATCATACAAATTTTTCCTATCTATAATATTGGAATGTAGAGCTCATTTAAAGTCTCGAAATTAAAATAATTTCATCTTTACAATTATTAGGTTAAGTGAGATAAGGGTTTTTTGACGGTTATAACATCTACAGATAGATGTTCAATTCATGTGCATTTATTTATGAAACGCATAGCTTAGAAGTTATTTCCGAATTATCAGCTACGGAGCTTTTATTTAAAAATTAATAAAATCTTGAGTTTTTTAAATAAATTTAAAACACAACAATTACGTTTTCCTCACCACAAGTACCACAAATCATACAAATTTTTCAGGCAACGGCCATACCACGATGTAAAATACCAGTTCTCGTCCCAGTTCCGTGCTAGCCTTTGAATGAGCGAACACGAAGAACTACATACAATTAAAAATATATCACCCCAAAAATCATTAACTGATATTATAATCAACACCGATATTACAGACATTGTAAAACCGCGACGGAAGTCGCCTGAAAGTTTACCGTCTAATTATGTAAACATAACCGGTAGTGATGAAAGTGTGTGCAACAAAAACATAGACAGTGATAGGACACCTAGTTCTAGTTTTAGTGCTAAAAACAAAACGAGAAATAAGTTAGTGAGACAATTGAGTAACAGTGCCCCGGGCTTGGACCCAAACTCGATAAACATCCAAAGTGTAGTCATTAAGAAGAGAAAACCTAAATACATAAACGTGAAATCAAAAATCGACATAGGAAAGAAAAACAACGACATTCCGCAAAAACAACCGACGATGACCGAAAAAAGCCACTCAAAAACCTCTGAGCAACAATGGGAATCCCAATTCGTTCTTGAAAGAAATCCGCACATGTCTGAGGAGACAAAACTTTAGAACAACAAAACCGCACTTAAAAATCAGGATTTATCGGAAGCACTAATTGCAAAGTCAATGCAAGAAAACATAATGTCTATAATTAGAGACGACGCAGAAACTATGGAAACCCAAGAACTTACAATTACACCACCGACACAACCCCAATTTATACACCCAAAGAAGACGTCCAAAATGGCAGCGATAATGCAACCCATAACGCCAACAGTAAATAGATACACTCCTCTCACTAATACAGAAGCCGAGCAAGAAGTTCGTTCAAGAACAACTTTAATAAACAAACCAAAACACACGAATAACAATAGAAGCAGCACCAAACCTCCACCAATTGTAATCCAAGGCAGGCCTAATAATCATCTGCACCTAATAAGCGAACTGAAGACACATATAAAAAAGGGTTTTTACATAAAATATGCCCCTAAATCCATATTGATATATATCACCGACAAAAATGAATATCACACTTACAAGGGGAAACTCGTAGAAGCCGCTGACACACCCTTCCATACATATACGAGTAACGAAGAAAAAACACATGCTTTCGTACTACGGGGGCTACAAAGTGGACCAACAGCCGACGAGGTCAAAGACGATATAGAAGCTAATTACGACATCGAGATCAAAAATATATACCAAATGAAAACTAAGTACTCCATTATATCTAGTAATCACTACCAGCGATGTGACACTTAATATGCTACAGAATAAAATTAAATATATCCTGTACACTAAAGTCTCCTGGGAGCGTAGGTATAACGAGAGAATTATTACCCAATGTAGAAGATGTCAAGGATGGGGACACGCTACTTCCAATTGCTACAAAAAACCTAGATGTGTTAAATGTGCGGAATTCCACTGGACAAAAGACTGTCAAATATCCCAAGATTCGGAGCCAAAATGTGCTAATTGTTCAGGCAACCATACTGCTTCCAACACCGAGTGCCCCGTATACAACTACCGACTGCAAAAAATAAACTCCCAGCTACAACCACGAGAAACGCAGACACTTGTACCAGCCCCACAACCTACAACCAACCCCTGGACACATGGACCCCCAAAGTTCAACCAGACACCACAAACAACTGGAGAGGACACCACGGCGAGAAACCCCCATCAAACCAGGAGGGACCCGAGTAGAGAATCTGCAGATCCAACCACAGCCACGAAACAGCCGGAGCATTTGCCAGGTAACGCTTCCCCCGCAGCCTCCCTAGATTTTAATGAATTAATGAACCAATTTGCTACTTTGAACTCTCTTATTAACCTGAAAGAAACTATAAAAGCCGTAAAACAATTAAATACCATGTTAATGGGTGCCAAAAACGCTCTGGACAAAATATTAATTTTACAGGAATTTACCACAAAACACTTATCAAATTATAAAATTGACCCTTCTTGCTAATTAACTGGAACGCTAACGGACTAAGGACAAGAACTAACGAACTGAGACACTTCCTAAATGCAGAGAAAGTAGACATAATGGTCCTGACAGAAACTAGACTTAACGTAAACGACAGACTTAACGTTACTAATTACAAAACGTACAGACACGATTCAAATTACAGAGGCGGAGGAGTAGCTATACTCATCAGGAAAAATATACCACATATGCCCCTCCCATATATCGACATAAACATCGAAAACATAGGTATACAACTACAAGACGGCACAATAATACGTGCAATTTATAACAGACCAAGACATAACATAACAAATGACGAACTGACGCAACTCACCAAAGACTACAGAGTGCTACTGGTAGGAGACTTTAACGCCAGGCATACCTCATGGAACAATAAAAAATGCAACAAAAATGGCAAAGTCCTATACGATTATGCTGAAAACAACAATCTCGCAATATCGGCTCCGGATAGACCAACTCATTATCCCGCTAATGGTACTACTCCCACGATAATAGACTTAATACTGAATAAAAATTATCCACACCCCTTAATCCCAGTTTCCCTTTCCCAACTCTCTAGCGACCATAACCCTGTGACAGTAACTCTGACTAATACAAAATCAAACGAAACATCAGTACAGATTTATGACTATAAAAACACAAACTGGAAATTATTTAGGAAAATTATTAATGACAGACTGACAATAAACAATAACATAGATAGTCGACAAGAACTGGACGAAGAAGTAGACGTACTCACTAAAATAATACAAGACGCACGAGACGCAACGACCAAATTAATTAAACAGAAACCAAAAGTCGAAACCCTGCCGCAAAACATCAAAGATCTAATTACATTTAAAAATAAAATCAAAAAAAGGTGGCAGAGATGTAGAAGACTAACAGATAAACGTAGGCTCATTGACCTCCAAGACACGATTAAGACACGACTAGACGAATACAAAAACGAAGTATGGGGGAGAAAAATCGAAACACTAGCGACAAGTAATAACACACTCTGGAAAATGGCAAAGTTACTAAAAAAACCATTTAATGACATCGCGACACTAACTATAAACAATCAAACATTAACAATGGACCAAGACAAAGCCGACGCTATTGCAAAAAATATTCAAAAAATTTGTACATCACCTGCAGACGAAACAGACGAACAAAGACGTATAACCGAATACCTAACCAACATGACAACCACATTAACAAGATGTCCCTCCTCTAGAACCCTAACTAAAATGCTGCCTCTCCCAATAAAATCCTAGAAATAATTAAATACCTACCTAATAATAAAGCTCCGGTCCCGATTCCATACCTAACTTAGTACTAAAAAACCTCCCCCTTAAAGCCATTGTAGCCTTGACGAATATAGTTAATAAAATAACAATTTTGCAACATTTCCCTAAAAAATGGAAAAATGCTACAATAATTCCTATCCTTAAACCAGCAAAAAATCCTCATAACAGCTACCTATCGCTCTCCTCGATACGATGTCTAAAATCTTAAAAAAGTTATCTTAAAAAACCTACATTATCATATAAATAAAAACAACCTGATAAACAAAGAACAATTAGGCTTCAGGAAAGGGAGTAGTACCATACACGCGGCAGCAAGAATCGTGCAGGACGCCATAATGTCATTTAATAGAAAACAAACTACAGTAGCACTCTTACTGGACATAGAAAAAGCATTTGACACAGTATGGTTAAATGGACTGACGTACAAATTAATACATTTACACAAACTACCTAAACATATGACTAATTTACTATACAGCTACATGACTAATCGAAGCATACAGGTTAAAATTAATAATACATTATCAAGTACAAAACTTCTAAATGCAGGTGTTCCGCAAGGTACTGTACTTTCGCCGATATTATATAACCTGTATGTCTCTGATTTACCGACTTGTCCGATAACGAAAACTACGATGTACGCCGACGATACGACAATCTATGCATCTTCTTTCTCTGCACAGACTGCTACGCAAAAAATAAAATACCATCTAGACAAACTCATGACGTATTACAAAGACTGGAAAATACAAATTAACGCGCAAAAGACCGAGACAATAACTTTGACTAGAAGGTTTACCGAGACGACAACATTCAGCAAAATAAAAATCAATAATGAAATAGTAAAAGAAAATAATACCGTCAAATATTTAGGAATTACGCTGGATAGGCGGCTGAGCTTCATAAAACAAGTAAACAACATATTACAAAAGGTTTACACTGCCACAAGCAAATTATATCCATTAATAAACAGAAGAAGCCGCCTATCCACAAAAAAATAAACTACTTATCTACAAAACAATTATAAGACCGACAATAACCTACGGTGGACCGATTTACCATAACATATCCGACACACAATACAAACGATTACAAACTACACAGAACAAATTACTTCGACTAGTTACAAACGCAAACAGGTACACAAACATGACACGGTTACATGACGAACACAAAATAAAATTTATCAAAACCCAAACTAAAGAAGCAGCCAGGAAATTTTACCAACAACAAATACAAACATGCGAACTGACTAGAGGACTACATTACATACCAGATGACATCAGACGTGTACACAAATACTTGACAGAAAACTTGGACTGACGACTGGACTATAACGGACAGACAGAATCAAGCGTTCACACGGTTCACACAGATAAACACGCCTGCCAAAAAACAGATACAGGATGTGCTTTAACAAACAGCGACTAAGGGTTGAAATATTTGGAGTAGGTTTTGGTAATTTTCCTACAAAAGATATATTTGTCAGAAACAATCGAATATTAAAATCAATCAGTCTATAGTGCTTTGGCACTCATTAAAAATAAACAGCAGTATAGCTTTGGGAAACTGTTCATATCTAATTATAATTAAAAAATACAAAGAGGCAAGAGGCAGAACATCGCCGGGGGTGGCGCTACGTCGCATGACTTCAGTACCGCTACTCAAATATATTAAATACACATACGACTTGTCACAATGTATTATAAACAATTTAGTATAACAATAAAATAGTTTAAAAGTAAGTAGTTCTCGTCCGATCACTGAAGTCAAGCATCGTCGGGCGCGGTTAGTACTTGGATGGGTGACCGCTTGGGAACACCGCGTGTCGTTGTCCACTTTTTGCAATTTTTTTCGAAAACACTGTTGAATGTCACATAGGCACTGAGTCCTGAACATCTCAATTTTGATTTCATACTTTTGTGTTATTTCCTATCTATAATATTGCAATGTAGAGCTCATTTAAAGTCTCGAAATTAAAATAATTTCATCTTTACAATTATTAGGTTAAGTGAGAAAAGGGTTTTTCGACGGTTATAACATCTACAGATAGATGTGCAATTCATGAGCATTTCATTTGAGTTTTTTAAACAAATTTAATACACAACAATTACGTTTTCCTCACCACAAGTACCACAAATCATACAAATTTTTCCTATCTATAATATTGGAATGTAGAGCTCATTTAAAGTCTCGAAATTAAAATAATTTCATCTTTACAATTATTAGGTTAAGTGAGATAAGGGGTTTTTGACGGTTATAACATCTACAGATAGATGTGCAATTCATGAGCATTTCATTTGAGTTTTTTAAACAAATTTAATACACAACAATTACGTTTTCCTCACCACAAGTACCACAAATCATACAAATTTTTCCTATCTATAATATTGGAATGTAGAGCTCATTTAAAGTCTCGAAATTAAAATAATTTCATCTTTACAATTATTAGGTTAAGTGAGATAAGGGTTTTTTGACGGTTATAACATCTACAGATAGATGTGCAATTCATGAGCATTTCATTTGAGTTTTTTAAACAAATTTAATACACAACAATTACGTTTTCCTCACCACAAGTACCACAAATCATACAAATTTTTCCTATCTATAATATTGGAATGTAGAGCTCATTTAAAGTCTCGAAATTAAAATAATTTCATCTTTACAATTATTAGGTTAAGTGAGATAAGGGTTTTTCGACGGTTATAATATCTACAGATAGATGTTCAATTCATGTGCATTTATTTATGAAACGCATAGCTTAGAAGTTATTTCCGAATTATCAGCTACGGAGCTTTTATTTAAAAATTAATAAAATCTTGAGTATTTTAAATATATTTAAAACACAACAATTACGTTTTCCTCACCACAAGTACCACAAATCATACAAATGCTTCAGGCAACGGCCATACCACGATGTAAAATACCAGTTCTCGTCCGATCTCTGAAGTCAAGCATCGTCGGGCGCGGTTAGTACTTACATGGGTGACCGCTTGGGAACACCGCGTGTCGTTGTCCACTTTTTGCAATTTTTTTCGAAAACACTGTTGAATGTCACATAGGCACTGAGTCCTGAACATCTCAATTTTGATTTCATACTTTTGTGTAATTTCCTATCTATAATATTGGAATGTAGAGCTCATTTAAAGTCTCGAAATTAAAATAATTTCATCTTTACAATTATTAGGTTAAGTGAGATAAGGGTTTTCGACGGTTATAACATCTACAGATAGATGTGCAATTCATGAGCATTTCATTTGAGTTTTTTAAACAAATTTAATACACAACAATTACGTTTTCCTCACCACAAGTACCACAAATCATACAAATTTTTCCTATCTATAATATTGGAATGCAGAGCTCATTTAAAATCTCGAAATTAAAATAATTTCATCTTTACAATTATTAGGTTAAGTGAGATAAGGGTTTTTTGACGGTTATAACATCTACAGATAGATGTGCAATTCATGAGCATTTCATTTGAGTTTTTTAAACAAATTTAATACACAACAATTACGTTTTCCTCACCACAAGTACCACAAATCATACAAATTTTTCCTATCTATAATATTGGAATGTAGAGCTCATTTAAAGTCTCGAAATTAAAATAATTTCATCTTTACAATTATTAGGTTAAGTGAGATAAGGGTTTTTCGACGGTTATAACATCTACAGATAGATGTACAATTCATGAGCATTTATTTATGAAACGCATAGTTTAGAAGTTATTTCGGAATTATCAGCTACGGAACTTTTATTTAAAAATTAATAAAATCTTGAGTTTTTTAAATAAATTTAAAACACAACAATTACGTTTTCCTCACCACAAGTACCACAAATCATACAAATTTTTCCTATCTATAATATTGGAATGTAGAGCTCATTTAAAGTCTCGAAATTAAAATAATTTCATCTTTACAATTATTAGGTTAAGTGAGATAAGGGTTTTTTGACGGTTATAACATCTACAGATAGATGTGCAATTCATGAGCATTTCATTTGAGTTTTTTAAACAAATTTAATACACAACAATTACGTTTTCCTCACCACAAGTACCACAAATCATACAAATTTTTCCTATCTATAATATTGGAATGTAGAGCTCATTTAAAGTCTCGAAATTAAAATAATTTCATCTTTACAATTATTAGGTTAAGTGAGATAAGGGTTTTTTGACGGTTATAACATCTACAGATAGATGTTCAATTCATGTGCATTTATTTATGAAACGCATAGCTTAGAAGTTATTTCCGAATTATCAGCTACGGAGCTTTTATTTAAAAATTAATAAAATCTTGAGTTTTTTAAATAAATTTAAAACACAACAATTACGTTTTCCTCACCACAAGTACCACAAATCATACAAATTTTTTAGGCAACGGCCATACCACGATGTAAAATACCAGTTCTCGTCCGATCACTGAAGTCAAGCATCGTCGGGCGCGGTTAGTACTTGGATGGGTGACCGCTTGGGAACACCGCGTGTCGTTGTCCACTTTTTGCAATTTTTCTCGAAAACACTGTTGAATGTCACATAGGCACTGAGTCCTGAACATCTCAATTTTGATTTCATACTTTTGTGTTATTTCCTATCTATAATATTGCAATGTAGAGCTCATTTAAAGTCTCGAAATTAAAATAATTTCATCTTTACAATTATTAGGTTAAGTGAGATAAGGGTTTTTCGACGGTTATAACATCTACAGATAGATGTGCAATTCATGAGCATTTCATTTGAGTTTTTTAAACAAATTTAATACACAACAATTACGTTTTCCTCACCACAAGTACCACAAATCATACAAATTTTTCCTATCTATAATATTGGAATGTAGAGCTCATTTAAAGTCTCGAAATTAAAATAATTTCATCTTTACAATTATTAGGTTAAGTGAGATTAGGGTTTTTCGACGGTTATAATATTTACAGATAGATGTACAATTCATGTGCATTTATTTATGAAACGCATAGTTTAGAAGTTATTTCGGAATTATCAGCTACGGAACTTTTATTTAAAAATTAATAAAATCTTGAGTTTTTTAATTAAATTTAAAACACAACAATTACGTTTTCCTCACCACAAGTACCACAAATCATACAAATTTTTCCTATCTATAATATTGGAATGTAGAGCTCATTTAAAGTCTCGAAATTAAAATAATTTCATCTTTACAATTATTAGGTTAAGTGAGATAAGGGTTTTTCGACGGTTATAACATCTACAGATAGATGTGCAATTCATGAGCATTTCATTTGAGTTTTTTAAACAAATTTAATACACAACAATTACGTTTTCCTCACCACAAGTACCACAAATCATACAAATTTTTCCTATCTATAATATTGGAATGTAGAGCTCATTTAAAGTCTCGAAATTAAAATAATTTCATCTTTACAATTATTAGGTTAAGTGAGATGAGCACATGAGCATTTCATTTGAGTTTTTTAAACAAATTTAATACACAACAATTACGTTTTCCTCACCACAAGTACCACAAATCATACAAATTTTTCCTATCTATAATATTGGAATGTAGAGCTCATTTAAAGTCTCGAAATTAAAATAATTTCATCTTTACAATTATTAGGTTAAGTGAGATAAGGGTTTTTCGACGGTTATAACATCTACAGATAGATGTACAATTCATGAGCATTTATTTATGAAACGCATAGCTTAGAAGTTATTTCCGAATTATCAGCTACGGAGCTTTTATTTAAAAATTAATAAAATCTTGAGTTTTTTAAATAAATTTAAAACACAACAATTACGTTTTCCTCACCACAAGTACCACAAATCATACAAATTTTTCCTATCTATAATATTGGAATGTAGAGCTCATTTAAAGTCTCGAAATTAAAATAATTTCATCTTTACAATTATTAGGTTAAGTGAGATAAGGGTTTTTCGACGGTTATAACATCTACAGATAGATGTTCAATTCATGTGCATTTATTTATGAAACGCATAGCTTAGAAGTTATTTCCGAATTATCAGCTACGGAGCTTTTATTTAAAAATTAATAAAATCTTGAGTTTTTTAAATAAATTTAAAACACAACAATTACGTTTTCCTCACCACAAGTACCACAAATCATACAAATTTTTCCTATCTATAATATTGGAATGTAGAGCTCATTTAAAGTCTCGAAATTAAAATAATTTCATCTTTACAATTATTAGGTTAAGTGAGATAAGGGTTTTTCGACGGTTATAACATCTACAGATAGATGTACAATTCATGTGCATTTATTTATGAAACGCATAGCTTAGAAGTTATTTCCGAATTATCAGCTACGGAGCTTTTATTTAAAAATTAATAAAATCTTGAGTTTTTTAAATAAATTTAAAACACAACAATTACGTTTTCCTCACCACAAGTACCACAAATCATACAAATTTTTTAGGCAACGGCCATACCACGATGTAAAATACCAGTTCTCGTCCGATCACTGAAGTCAAGCATCGTCGGGCGCGGTTAGTACTTGGATGGGTGACCGCTTGGGAACACCGCGTGTCGTTGTCCACTTTTGCAATTTTTTTCGAAAAGACTGTTGAATGTCACATAGGCACTGAGTTCTGAACATCTCAATTTTGATTTCATACTTTTGTGTAATTTCCTATCTATAATATTGCAATGTAGAGCTCATTTAAAGTCTCGAAATTAAAATAATTTCATCTTTACAATTATTAGGTTAAGTGAGATAAGGATTTTTAGACGGTTATAACATCTACAGATAGATGTGCAATTCATGAGCATTTCATTTGAGTTTTTTAAACAAATTTAATACGCAACAATTACGTTTTCCTCACCACAAGTACCACAAATCATACAAATTTTTCCTATCTATAATTTTGGAATGTAGAGCTCATTTAAAGCCTCGAAATTAAAATAATTTCATCTTTACAATTATTAGGTTAAGTGAGATATGGGTTTTTTGACGGTTATAACATCTACAGATAGATGTGCAATTCATGAGCATTTCATTTGAGTTTTTTAAACAAATTTAATACACAACAATTACGTTTTCCTCACCACAAGTACCACAAATCATACAAATTTTTCCTATCTATAATATTGGAATGTAGAGCTCATTTAAAGTCTCGAAATTAAAATAATTTCATCTTTACAATTATTAGGTTAAGTGAGATAAGGGTTTTTCGACGGTTATAACATCTACAGATAGATGTGCAATTCATGAGCATTTCATTTGAGTTTTTTAAACAAATTTAATACACAACAATTACGTTTTCCTCACCACAAGTACCACAAATCATACAAATTTTTCAGGCAACGGCCATACCACGATGTAAAATACCAGTTCTCGTCCGATCACTGAAGTCAAGCATCGTCGGGCGCTGTTAGTACTTGGATGTGTGACCGCTTGGGAACACCGCGTGTCGTTGTCCACTTTTTGCAATTTTTCTCGAAAACACTGTTGAATGTCACATAGGCACTGAGTCCTGAACATCTCAATTTTGATTTCATACTTTTGTGTTATTTCCTATCTATAATATTGCAATGTAGAGCTCATTTAAAGTCTCGAAATTAAAATAATTTCATCTTTACAATTATTAGGTTAAGTGAGATAAGGGTTTTTCGACGGTTATAACATCTACAGATAGATGTACAATTCATGAGCATTTCATTTGATTTTTTTAAATAAATTTAATACACAACAATTACGTTTTCCTCACCACAAGTACCACAAATCATACAAATTTTTTAGGCAACGGCCATACCACGATGTAAAATACCAGTTCTCGTCCAACAACGACATTCCGCAAAAACAACCGACGATGACCGAAAAAGCCACTCAAAAACCTCTGAGCAACAATGGGAATCCCAATTCGTTCTTGAAAGAAATCCGCACATGTCTGAGGAGACAAAAACTTTAGAACAACAAAAAAACCGCACTTAAAAATCAGGATTTATCGGAAGCACTAATTGCAAAGTCAATGCAAGAAAACATAATGTCTATAATTAGAGACGACGCAGAAACTATGGAAACCCAAGAAATTACAATTACACCACCGACACAACCCCAATTTATACACCCAAAGAAGACGTCCAAAATGGCAGCGATAATGCAACCCATAACGCCAACAGTAAATAGATACACTCCTCTCACTAATACAGAAGCCGAGCAAGAAGTTCGTTCAAGAACAACTTTAATAAACAAACCAAAACACACGAATAACAATAGAAGCAGCACCAAACCTCCACCAATTGTAATCCAAGGCAGGCCTAATAATCATCTGCACCTAATAAGCGAACTGAAGACACATATAAAAAAGGGTTTTTACATAAAATATGCCCCTAAATCCATATTGATATATATCACCGACAAAAATGAATATCACACTTACAAGGGGAAACTCGTAGAAGCCGCTGACACACCCTTCCATACATATACGAGTAACGAAGAAAAAACACATGCTTTCGTACTACGGGGGCTACAAAGTGGACCAACAGGCGACGAGGTCAAAGACGATATAGAAGCTAATTACGACATCGAGATCAAAAATATATACCAAATGAAAACTAAGTACTCTCCATTATATCTAGTAATCACTACCAGCGATGTGACACTTAATATGCTACAGAATAAAATTAAATATATCCTGTACACCAAAGTCTCCTGGGAGCGTAGGTATAACGAGAGAATTATTACCCAATGTAGAAGATGTCAAGGATGGGGACACGCTACTTCCAATTGCTACAAAAAACCTAGATGTGTTAAATGTGCGGAATTCCACTGGACAAAAGACTGTCAAATATCCCAAGATTCGGAGCCAAAATGTGCTAATTGTTCAGGCAACCATACTGCTTCCAACACCGAGTGCCCCGTATACAACTACCGACTGCAAAAAATAAACTCCCAGCTACAACCACGAGAAACGCAGACACTTGTACCAGCCCCACAACCTACAACCAACCCCTGGACACATGGACCCCCAAAGTTCAACCAGACACCACAAACAACTGGAGAGGACACCACGGCGAGAAACCCCCATCAAACCAGGAGGGACCCGAGTAGAGAATCTGCAGATCCAACCACAGCCACGAAACAGCCGGAGCATTTGCCAGGTAACGCTTCCCCCGCAGCCTCCCTAGATTTTAATGAATTAATGAACCAATTTGCTACTTTGAACTCTCTTATTAACCTGAAAGAAACTATAAAAGCCGTAAAACAATTAAATACCATGTTAATGGGTGCCAAAAACGCTCTGGACAAAATATTAATTTTACAGGAATTTACCACAAAACACTTATCAAATTATAAAATTGACCCTTCTTGCTAATTAACTGGAACGCTAACGGACTAAGGACAAGAACTAACGAACTGAGACACTTCCTAAATGCAGAGAAAGTAGACATAATGGTCCTGACAGAAACTAGACTTAACGTAAACGACAGACTTAACGTTACTAATTACAAAACGTACAGACACGATTCAAATTACAGAGGCGGAGGAGTAGCTATACTCATCAGGAAAAATATACCACATATGCCCCTCCCATATATCGACATAAACATCGAAAACATAGGTATACAACTACAAGACGGCACAAT
Organism: Monochamus saltuarius; assembly: GCA_025584915.1. Classification (NCBI taxonomy): domain Eukaryota; kingdom Metazoa; phylum Arthropoda; class Insecta; order Coleoptera; family Cerambycidae; genus Monochamus; species Monochamus saltuarius. The sequence continues at coordinate 34,065,239 of CM046727.1, forward strand.
AATACGTGCAATTTATAACAGACCAAGACATAACATAACAAATGACGAACTGACGCAACTCACCAAAGACTACAGAGTGCTACTGGTAGGAGACTTTAACGCCAGGCATACCTCATGGAACAATAAAAATGCAACAAAATGGCAAAGTCCTATACGATTATGCTGAAAATATTCAGTTTGTTATATCTTTCAGAATGAAACTTTACCTTGAATATCTAAAAGGGTGCTTTTTCAAATTATGCATGAGATGAAGTTTCGTTTTGTATAATGAAATATAAAGAGTATACTGGATAGAAAAAGACCAAATAGCGATATGGCAAAGAAACTATTTAAGACAAATATTAGAAAAACGAAGTCTGAATCAAAGCATATGTTTGATATACTTATATAAACACTGCCGGAACATGAGTAAATGAAGGCCATTCGATGACAAAAGTATGGCACTGTTTTGCCACATATGGAACCAGGTGCTGTCGTGGTTGTATGATAATGCACCTTATAATAGCTTTGTTCGTTCGTTCTTGCTATGTTATAGGAATAAAGGATTCTTTTAATTTTTTCATTCATAAACTTTTTATGTTTGTAATGGTTTTAGATTTTGTTTCGTTAATTTTAGATTTTCTGCAAACAAAAGTATACATTTAGAATTCTACAATGTGTTCTACTTAAGAACTAACCACCGCTGTAATTTCTTTTATTGATTGATGTTTATAAACTTTTTGTGTTAGATATTCAAAGCCGAAAAATACACCAAGTAAAAAATAATGAAGTAAAGAAAATGCAGATTGCGCAAAATCGAATATTACAAGTTTAGACTTGTAGTTCTTGATAAATTTTGAAAAATAGCATATCATGGTAAACTTTTGAATGTTTAATGTAGGACTTTTTAGTGTGTTCCTTATTATGTTCCACATTCTTGCACATCTTTCCAATTTTACATTAAAAGAAGCTCACACATCTTTTTCACTCTTCATTTGATTAATTTGTATACCCAACCTTTCAGAGCAAGAGCATGCTGGAACTTTTTCCTTCCCTAATAATACTTCTCTAATTTTGCCCTTTAAGGTCGCCGTATTTCTCACTGAACTCTTTGTGGTGTTTTTAGGTACTGAAATATCGAAAAATAAAACACGTAGAGCAAAAGTAATATCAAAAATAAAATTATTGATGTTTTGTTTATACACTTTTACTATTTAAACTCTCCTCAAATAATATAATAACTTTTAAAATGCATTTGTATGACATACATTATTTCGCTATTCTAACCCCACATTTTAACAATTATTTTCACATACATATAAACAAAAGTGAACAATCTTATATAAGTCTATGTAATAACAATGTTTATATCTATAGTTGAATTTAAAAAATACGTATTTTGAAAGATTTCAGTACTTAAAAGTTTGCTGGATATATCGCTTTCTGATGTTATATATTGATTTTACTTCGGTACCTTTGAATATTCTCAGGTGGCACGAGATAACATTCTTTGTATTTGCTAAACTCTATATTATTCAATTCTTAAATGTCTAAAGATACCGTAAAGTGGGGCGATTTCGAACGCATTTTTATAGTTTTTTGGTTGCCACGTTGTTATTAATTATAAAAGAAGTCTAAAAATTCAAATATATTATTATCAGACCTTCATTAATGTATACAAGAGTTGTTGAAATCTTAAAAAAATAATTACTATTTTTTTTATTGCTGAAGTTTGTTCGAATTCGCCCCGATGTGTGGGGTAAATTCGAACACAGGAAAATACCTAGAAATGTAATTTAAGACACTGGTATGGGTGAATTCGAACAAATTAAAACTTAAAAAATTGTTTTATAATGTGTAGTTACAAACGAGGCAATTAAAAAACACATAAATGTGTGTAAATAAAAATAGTTTTTTTAAATGTGAAACAGTTCATTAAAATAAATGTACATTATAAAATAAAGCAATAACCAACTTTTTGGTAGATATTATAGGAACAAAAAATACCTATTTGTATAATAGGAACAATAAAAATTTAACAATAATTCTAAACAGGAGAAAAAATGTAACTATAAGGTTTACTCTATTGAATATTTTTCAGGTAAGCTTCTAAATGACCAACGATTTCGTCGAAGATCTTTTGGTGAAGAGAGTTTCATAAGAATATCGCGTTTGTTCACTAAAGCCTCATCTTTTATATTTGGATAATAAAAGCAATTATCAAGCTTATCGTTTTTTTTTTGTCTTAAAAAATTTACTTTAGGAGTATTTCAGGTTCATTCACGAAAACCTCAGTAATTTTACCAATAAAAAATCTCTCTGTTTTTGAGGACATTTGAAGCTTACTAAAACATATTCATTGACACTAAAATGTTTGTTCTTAACATTTTCCAATCTATGTTCTGATTCAACGTGATCATTATCAGACTTGACTGTATTATCAGACTTGCTTGACTCGTTATCAGAGGTGCTTAATGCGATATCAGAGGGACTTGATTCGACATCAGAGTTGCTTGGTTCCAAAGAAGTAGAAGGTTGGCCTAAATCGCTTACTTGAATTCCTTTTGCTGGTGCTACATTAAGTTTTTTGCCTCGTTTTATGGTCTGCTTGGTTTCCAAAGTCCTTGATTCCTTCAGGAAATTTACGAAGGTTGTAGACCAGTGTCGATCAATTTCAGCTTGTTTTTCTTGTTCTACTAGTTCATGATTTGTTAGTTTTGGAAGCTTATCCAAAACAACATTTTCATCATAAGGAATTATCCGCAAGCTCTGAAACCTGAAAGGATATTCTTGGAAGCATTAAGTCCAACTTCAGCAAATAATTTTTTAACAGTCTTGGGAATTCAGACTTCGGGAGAACGCCCTTATTGTTTTTGCTTCCATTCGGTCAAAATTTTTCGCCATATTCTTTTGAATGGAGCAAAAAAAGCTACATCCAATGGTTGTAATAAATCCGTTGCGTTTGGTGGTAGAAGAACAAATTCGATGTTATGTCGTTCGCATAACTGGATAACTTCAATTGAAATGTGGCTGGATAAGTTGTCCCCAATTAATATTTTTGCCTTTGCAGTTTCGAAAATATGGGAGAGCTATTTTTTTAACCAGTCTTCAAATACGACTCCCTCGAACTAGCCGCTTTTAGTACGATTGTACACCGTGCCATCTGGACCATTTTCTGTCCAAGTGGGATAGAGATGTTGTGCTTTATAGACCACATATGGCGGCAACAGTTTTCCCGAGCCAGTTATTGCAGCCATTATGGATGTGCTGGATTTACTAGAATCTAATATCCTGTTTACATATTTGGTACCCCTTCTGCAGATCACTTTAGATTTACCTGAATCATCACACAAGTTTGTTTCGTCATAGTTGATTATATTGCATGATGGTACATCCTGTAGAGTTTGCAATAAATTGTTGAAATAATCATCAATTATCTCTGGGCTCAAATCAGCACGATAGCGCTTTATGTTCTGACATATTCGTTATGTTAGAGTTGGATTTCTTTTTAAAAAATTATAAAACCACTCTATACCCGGCATGTTGTTCTTAAACCGTTTAATTGTTTTACTCTCAGCATCAAGAAACTGCCTAACCATCAGTCGAATATCCATTCTAGTGAGAGGAAAAACCCAAGGATATACCGTACAATATTGTAACATTTTCCACATGGTTACATACCAGCCAAATAGTGCGCTTCCACCACTAAAACACTCGACGGACTGCACACATTGATCAGAAAATTTTTAAAATTCGACCAATATTGTTGGAACCTGTTTGGTTCGAGGAAACGTGAAATAGGAGGGGATGTTCAGAAGTTAACCGATGCGTTCAAAATCACCCCACATTACAAGGCAAAAACTTAAACAGATAAAGTCTTCTGAAACAAAAATCTGGGTGAATAAAAACTTTACTAGTACAGGGTGGACGCTTCTGTGAAATCGAGCATTATTTTTATATCTCAAAATGCCTTGTATAAAATGTAACTTTGATGGTGATGTCAATCAGATGATAAGTTGTGATGGTTGCAGCCGTAACATCCACAAGAAATGTTCAGGTCTTTCTGCATCTGAAATAAAAGTTATTGAGCTGAAAGGCAAGCGTCTTTTAAAATTTTTTTGTGACGACTGTATGACTGGCCTCCTACAAGTTCCCCGTCTGGTGCAAGCTCTTGATGAATTAAAAGCTGAAGTGCAGGCCATGAAGGCAGGGACTTCTATTCCTTCAGTTGAATATGTTATGTTTAATGAAGTAAACGACCGAATGAAGCGATCTACTAACATCTTATTATTTAATCTTCCAGATAATAAAAACGATTTGGCAGATGTAACGACCCTTATCACAGATACAATTGGTGAAAGCTCTAACATTGTTGAAGTTTTCGAGTAGGAAAGACTAATAAAAATGGTGTAAAGCCAGTCAAAGTTGTTTTCCCTTCATCTCATATTGTGAATAAAGTATTAAAAAGTAAATACAGACTTAAAGGAAGCAAAGTTTATATCGCACCCCACTAAACATAATTAAATTTCTTCAATGTTATAGAAACATTTATGTACTAGCTGTAATGTTGCTCTCAGACTTATAATTAACTGTATGCAATGTCCCAGGGACCTTTATTCTGCAGGCTAGAAACATTGCAGTGTAAGGTTCCTAAGGGAACACATTACTAGCAAATTGCATTTTAATTTCTATTAATATTGCAGTATTGCACACAAGTCGCAGTGCAATGTTCTTTTATAACATTCCAGACACTGCATTTGGAATGTTGGTAAGAATGGAGTACCTATTGATTTTTTTTAAAAATTTAAATATACAGTATACACTACAGGGTGTATATTTTCTCCAGGATTTTATGACCAAGCATAAATTAATCGTGCCAATTGCCAAAGCTCAAATCTTGTAGATATCCTACCAAAATTCGATTACACAGTATCAGGGAGATATAAGTGGCGCCATCTGTCGGCTATTAATATACATATAATTAACTGAATCGTTTCGTTTAAAGAATATTTATAAACTGGCCCGCTCGTTTAGCTGAAGCATAATATTTCTGAGAGTAACTATAGATTCAAAAACTAAATAATACCATATGAAAAGATATGCAAATCCGTTGCAGAAATGTTGTAGAATTAATTTACCCTCAACATTTTTAAATAATATTATATTATGAAACATTGTTCAAAGCATTCCACAACTTTCATTAGTTATGTATCGTAATTCAACTCAAATTCAGCTGTATGCAACGTTGCACAGATATGCTGTAATGTTTCATGCTTAGTGGGACCTGATCTTACTCCTAGACAGAGACAATATGAGAAATCCATAAGGGATGAACTAAATAGGCGGGTGAATGCTGGTGAAATCGATTTGAAACTGAAGTACATTAATGGAATTCCAAAAATAGTGTCAAAAACTAACAACTCCTTCTGGCAGTGGTTCTATGTGTAAGTTTTCAGTGTATTACCAGAATGTTCGTGGTTTAAGAACTAAATTAAATTTTTAATGCAAGAGTTCAATTCTCTTCATTTGATATTATCATTTTCACCGAAACATGGCTACATGATGGATTTTTTGATGAGGAGTTACACATGGATGATTATAATGTGTATAGAAGGGATAGGTCACCAGACACTAGTACTTGCTCAAGGGGCGGTGGTGTCTTGATAGTAGTTCACAAGAGAATTCCCAGTAGAATATTACATAGCATGTTGGAGATTGAGCAATTATTCGTCTTGGTTGGAGGTGGGAACACATACATATATTGGTTATAATCTGTATTCAGTCCTGGATAAATTACCTAACATCCCACTTCATCTTTTTGGTGATTTCAATCTGCCCAATGCAGTATGGAAAACTGATCATCTGGGATCGACCGCAATCCCTGGACGCTATGCTCTGCCTGCTGAGGTTGAATTGATAGAGATCATCTCAAATGTTTGCTCCTTTCACAATATTTTTCAAGTTAATAGTGTAAGAAATAATAGAAATGTTATGTTGGACCTAATATTTTCGCACAATCAGTCAACGTTAGTTCGATTAAGTGAAGAAGCCTTGGTACCTCCTGATGTTTATCATCCTCCTTTAGTTATCGCTATTGATCATTTGAAACATTTTGATGACCATCCTACAGCTGATGGTTTCTATAGGGATTTTAGATTGGCTGATTACAGTGCTATAAATGAATATTTGGGTTGTGTTGGGTGGGATGAGTTACTTTGTAATAAATCACTAAACGAAATGATTAATGTTTTCTACAACATTCTTTATACAACTGTAGAATTATTTGTACCACAAAAATGTATTTCTGCAAGGAAATTTCCACGCTGGTATAGTGGAGAACTCAAAGGATGCATTATTGCAAAGAAAAGAGCGCATAAACGTTATAAAGTTACACAATCTCACGTTGATTATGAAGTATTTGCTAATCTAAGATCTACATGTAAAAGACTCACTATAGTTTGTTATAATCACTATGTTCAGGTAACTAAACAATCTATTCCTACTGATATAAAAGCTTTTGGAATTTTGTAAATAGTAAGCGTGCTACTTGTAACTTTCCTCTGAATTAAGTTATAAAGACGCAACTAGTAGCTCAGGTTTAACTATAGCTAATATGTTTGCAGATTATTTCTCATCTGTTTATATCAATAATTCTACAAATTCGTTAAATTTTTGTACTAATCAAATTTCCACAAACAGTCTAAATTTATCTAGTTGTTCTGTATCTATTTCTGACATTTATACCAAATTAGAAAATTTGAATATTTTTAAAGGTCCAGGACCAGATGGTATACCACCACTTTTTCTAAAAAGATGTAGTTTTATTTTGTCTAGGCCTTTGTATTACATCTTTAATGCATCTTTGAAGTTCGGTGATTTTCCTGAATTTTGGAAAACTAGCTTCATTACACCCATTTTTAAATCAGGAAATAAAAATGACGTAACAAATTACCGACCAATCTGCATTATTAGTACCATTCCTAAGATACTTGAAAATTTGGTAACTGAATTTATCACCCCACAAATTACTGGCTATATAACAAATAGACAATTTGGTTTCCAAAAGGGTAAATCCACCGAATTGAATCTACTTACATTTACTGATTTTGTAACATCATCACTAGAAAGTCGATCTCAAGTACATACTATCTATACTGACTTTGCTAAAGCCTTCGATAGGGTGGATCATCAAATTTTAATCAGTAAACTGGAGTTGATCGGAATTGCTGGTTCATTGCTAAAATGGACAGAAAGTTATTTGGTACAAAGAAGGCAGATTGTTCGTTATAATAATTTCAAGTTGAGCGAAATTCTTGTAACGTCAGGGGTTCCCCAAGGGTCACACCTTGGAGCATTGTTTTTCAATGTTTTTATTAATGATATACAAGAATGTTTCCTAAATAGTAACTTTCTATTGTTTGCGGACGACTTGAAGTTTTTCTCAGAAATAACTACTTCTGACGACTGTATTCGATTACAAAGTGACCTGGACAGACTGTACCAATGGTGTCTAAGAAATGGTATGGAATTAAACGTTAAAAAATGTCATTCAATGATCTACTGTCGCAGTAGAGAGCCTCTGAGATACATTTATTATATAGACAAAACACCTCTGGATTCTGTGTCCACTATTACTGACTTGGGTGTTCTTTTCGATTCATCACTAAGTTTTAAGCCTCATATTGATATGATAATAAATAAATCATTAAAAATGTTAGGTTTTATTAAGAGGCTTGGAGTTGACTTTACTAGCTCATCGACCATGAAAATATTATATACTTCTGTTGTAAGGCCACACTTAGAATATGCCTCCTGTGTCTGGAATCCTTACTATATGTTTCAGCACAGGTTTCTACGCTATGTGGCCTTTAAATTGAATTACATTTTAGATTATAATTTGGATTATGCAAATTTAGAAAGTCAGCTTAATATTAAAACACTAAGAACTCATCGTTTGCACAAAGATCTCAAGTTGCTGTTTAATTTAATTAATTCAAATATTTCATGCCCTCACTTACTGCAAAGGTTTTGCCTATATGTGCCACCTCGAGCTACGCGTTCAATTCAAACCTTCCATGAGCCAACTCATAGAACAAACTATGGATATAATTCATTTATCTCTAGAGTATCCAGGCTGGCTAACAATAATGTAAACCATCTTGAATTGTTTAGTGGTATAAAGCAATTTCAATGTCAACTGAATAGGTGTTCATTTGGTTCCTAAGTTTAATATTTTTCTGTATTTGATTTAATTTACTTTTATTTTTGGTTTTGTTATTGCATGCCTACTAATAATATACATATTTATTTCCTCTCCTTTTGTGTTATTGTCATATTGTGTATATTGCATAAATTTATAAATATTATTTACTTTAGTTTTAAGTACATGTACATGTATTACATTGTCTCTTGTAAATGGGCTTTAGCCCGTAGAATAAATATAAATAAATAAATTACGGTACTTGTATTTGTAGAAAACACTATTTCAAGAATACGCGCCCTTAAAAATGGTCCTATATAGTTGGCTGTGATTTTCAATTATGAAATGCAGTGGCAACTCGAGGTGAGGCCCAACCCATTTTCAAATAATAAATTTTCATGTTACCCTTGAGGAAATATTCCTTGACGCGTTGATCATTCTTTATTATGGAGGTCTTTGCCAAAAGCACTATTATAACCATAAATAAAAAATTAAATGACATCACAACTCATATAGAATTTAAAAATAATAAATTAATCTAATGATTAAAAAAATGTCCCTACTTCATTTAGGAACACTAAAAATATGAAAATATCTAATAACTAATTTTCAAGGTAGCCTGCCTATTTATCTGTTCCTACCAGTGGCGACTGGTAAAATTTCAGGTATGTCATATCTTAATAACCAGACATGAGACCTAAACCAAACTTTACTATATATACTGTCCTTATATAGAGAACTTCAGTAGAAGGAGATCGATTTTGCAGCTAAGTAAATAAAGGTTTTTTTTTTCTTCATAAACTAGACATAATTCTACCGATAGGTTTCAGATATTATTAAAAATTTAATTTATGTTAAAATTACAGCAGTTTGAAAATTAATATTGTATTTGTGATACATTATAAAAATTTCAAAATGCTATAGTTATTCTAGTTATTTTTAATAAAACTTGAAACCGATCCTTAAAATTACATCTAGTTTATGGAAAAAATGTTTCTCGAAATTTAAAGAAGCGATTTTGAAAATTTATGGTGAGGCACACGTTTTTTCAACTTTTTTTTGCAAACTGTAAAATCGTTCTTCTTCTACCAAAGTTCTCTATATGGCCTCAGTACATATACCCTAAAGTTTGGTTTGGGCCCCATGTCTAGCTATTGAGATATGGCATACCTGAAATCTCACCAGCCACCACTCATTCCTACATATACAAATACAAAGTTTCTTTTTCGTTTGCCTCCACTTGTAACAAAATATTTTTTAAACACTACAAACAGGCCTACTCGTCTATCTTTTAAATTTGCAAATTTGTCTTCATAAAATTAAAACACTTGTTGCAGGAATTATTAAAACTAAGCAAAACAATTTGTATGTTTCTGAAAATACCATTTGAAATTCCTTGTATATTTCTACCGTTTTTTTGAACTTCTAAATTACGAAATCGTTCATCTCTGTACAAAATATAAAGTTCAATTTTTAACCTATATATGCCAAAAACATTTGGATACATTTGTAGTAAACATTCAAATAATTTTGCATATTCAGAATTGTTAGAGGAACCTACTAAAGCAAAGAAATTTTAATTTGTAAATTTCCAAAATGAGTACTTAGTTGAAGGTAAATGCAATCTATAATTTCGTATTATAGCATTTCATAGCTCAAAATTATTTCTAATTTGTCCCAACTTTTACCCCGTTGGTGCCTAATTCAGTAATATTTTCAGGCCTCAAATTAGGCCTCCCGTGGTGGGAGAAGCCATAATGTATGACGCAATTTGAAGCTTAGCTTATTAGACTTCACTGTGGTGGCACTAGCGGGTGACTCGTGACTCCCCGCGCTGGTAGAAACAGCGGGATATTGAAGCGTAACCAAGTTTCACTATTTATAACTTACGAAGGCTACAATTGAAGTAATAATTATTTTATTTCGTTATATTGATAAATGTAATACGTAATTGGAAATTATGGAGTATTAAAATATGAGAGCCAAATTTTACAGTGAGGCCCAGTCTCAGTTACTTCATATGACGGGCCGCCACTGATGAAATGATTGTAACATGTTGCTGATGTACTTCCACGGAATGTAACAAAACAGTATGTATAAATCAATTTATAAATAACAAAAAAATACTATAAAACCCTGTATAAATCAAATTAAGTATAGATCAAGTTTTTAAAAGACTTTATTGAACAGGACAACATTTAACTTTTTTTATCAAAGTAGGAATATAAAGAAATCATTTAAAACAAAAATAAAGCTTTGGTAATAAAAATTGTTTAGATATATTATATTATAATTTTGACTGAACTAAATTATTAGTGGCAAATATATTCTTCGGATCCAGTTCCTGTTTTGTGGCAAGATATAGGTTTACACCAACATTGGATACAGTGCTGGGGTACCATTTTCTTCTTAACTTGCCAACACCGTGATGATGTGATATACTTCCACCACAAGCTATAATTTCGTCCCTCGCTTTCGTTTCAATATTATGATGTATGGCTACAGGGTCACCCAATTTGGAATGATTAAATCCAAGATAGAAGTATATAACACATCCTGCATCGTAAGTTTGAGTCACTCTAGAATTTATGATAAAATGAGATATTCCTATCCTTTTACATTCCTCAGCTACTGTCTGTTTAACATTTTTCACAAGGGTTACTGCTCTGTCCCAAGGCACAGAGGTTTCAAATGATTCCGCAACAACATCATATTGTAGTGCAAGATCCTAAAATTATGTTCAATAGATTAGTATTCAATATGTCTCACGATTGCAATTTAACCTAATAAAATTTGGACCTATGGTTTTAAGTTCTGTTCCTTTCAAATATAATAATTAAAGGTATTATAGTGATTATATTAAACTGAATAGGTTTTGACATTTGCAGGACTTGAAAATACATAATATTTTGAACACCTCGAGTGTGTTACCATTTTCAGGTAGCTCAGGGGTTGGTGTTTCGGAAAATGTTTGTAAGATGATTAACAGATATAGAGTTTATATAACATATAGTTCAATCTAAAATTATACTGAATATCTTAACTCGATAATCAAGTTATACAGTTTTATTTCTAATATACCAAATTTCTCTATTTGTCATTTATTCGTGTAATTTTACTTGATTTAATAATAGTGTATTTGTTTTTTTTTACTGTATTTTAACTTTGGGTGATTGTATATTTAATTGCATTTTACTTGTTTTAACTACTGCTTTATTATTTTTATTATGACTGATTACACTACTCTCCATTTTTATACTGTTACTTAAGTGTCCGTGAATGTATAAATGAATAATAATGTCAAGAGAGTAACAGCTGATATAAACTATTTTAAAAGCAAACACGGAATTCCAGGAAACAACTACTCTGCGGGCTAATGCCCCGACCAGCATTGAATTACACCTGGAAAACCTATAGCAACAGCTACAGTCATTCGTCAGACGCCCACCAGACATATACCGGTTTCGAGCTTATTAGCTCTCATCAGTATGCCATAGGTGAGGTATCCGACGAATAATCCTAGCTGCTTTCGTCTGTCTAACCCGACAGAAGGGACCATGAGTACGCGGTGTAGAACTAACTACATCTATCGGCCGTTCGCTACTCCATGCCGGACTGAAAATGTCACAGGCACGAAGCGTTCTACATGCAGTAGACACCATTGAAAGCTGTCGACCTTTATCGCGATCGGCGAGAAACGATATTTTGCAAACACGGAATTCCAGGAAACACTAAGTAGCTAATGCCCCGACCAGCATTTAATTACACCTGGAAAACCTATAACCACAGCTAGAGTCATTCGTCAGACGCCCACCAGACATATACCGGTTTCGAGCTTATTAGCTCTCATCAGTATGCCATAGGTGAGGTATCCGACGAAGCATGTAGAACGCTTCGTGCTTGTGACATTTTCAGTCCGGCATGGAGTAGCGAACGGCCGATAGATGTAGTTAGTTCTACACCGCGTATTTTAAAAGCATTCTTATTATTTTTGTTTTTGCCTATTTCGAAAAACTTATAACATAATTTACAAACTTTCAAAGCAAATATCTTGGATATGGTTACTTGTGTCAACATACAGAAGGTAAATCATTTCTACTTAAGAAATATGAAATGGGAGTACCAATTTAAATAAATATACATGGAGACACAAAAAAGTTATGATACATATTAGAGACATATAAAGCGTCGCAGGTGGCACAACAGGTAGTTACTTGTAATCTGTTAGCAAATTTAAATTTTCCGACCCAAGAATCCCCCTTGTACCAAATTTCATGTGTATATTAAAATGTGTTCAATAGTTATGCGAAAGAATCAGAAAAAAAATTTTAACTTTTAACACATACACGTTGGTATTACATTGTTTTTATAAAAGAAATTAACTCTTGCTCTGTGTACCATTACTTATTTATGGTCCAGCCTGTAAATATATAAATGACTATAATATCTGCATGTTTAAAAAAATACAATGAAGTCAGTTGTAATTAAAATCATTTTACAAATCTTGTAAAAAAATATATTTAAATAGATTTTACTAATGCAATTAAAATACTTAGTGTTGCCATAAACAATATCACTAAATTCCTGAATATAGATCTGTACAATAAATATACATAGTTCTGAATTATCTTTTGTACAGTGAACTGTAACGTTGAATTGGGGCATTACATAATTGTGGAAAAATGCAGCCAAAATTTCTAAGCTTCTAAAATAATTCACATTCAACCACACAAATACACAAATTAATATCAACCGTATCTTGAAAAATATGTGCAAACTACTTTATCTATACTCAGGGGTGTAATTGAAGAAACAAATATGTTTAAAGTAGACATTTTTTTAAATATGCTAAAAGTTACAATTTCTTAAATAAGCTAATGACTTTGACAAAAATTATAGTTGTACTTGTTGAAAGTCAGTAAGATGCACATTGTGGAAACACAGATTTAAAAACAAACATAATATGTTAGTATGGATTTAATATAATTTGACGACATAAATATTAATACACCCGTTTAATAGTGACATCACATACGCCAAATAAATGGGATATCTTATGCACAGAATGTCCCAATTTGGTTCTAATTTAAAAAAAATGTTATGCTCCAAAAATCATTTTTGTAAACTTTATTTGCACATAAATCACATAATTTAATATTCCCGACAGAATACTAATGTTACTAGCAATGCATAGGTAAATAATTAGAATAAATTGATAGCCACTTAAATAAAAAACAAAAAATTAAATTAAAAAATAACTGAAATGACATTTATTTTGGCATTATTAAATTCAGAACACGAACTTGGTTATTTTTTTTAACAATTCATGGGAGAAAAATTTTTAAATGTAAATTATAAAGCAAATGCATTCAGAGTAGTTTAATAAACTATAGATAAAATTACACGTCTTTTGGACTTACCCTAATATATGCAATCACAAAGGTAAGAGTATATCCTCTTTCTCCATTTTTCTCTCCTGCTGGTACTCCTTTAAATTGTGATGCAATACTGTAAATCTGGTTTTCATTTATTTTTACATCTTTCTCCCTGCCCTCAAAGAGTAATGTCATGACACACATATGATCGGGATTGAAACCTTTAATTTTTGTGATGTAAAACTTTTTAATACCATCTAAAATGAGTCCAGAATAACCCTCTTCTGGTTTGAGAATCAATCCGAATTTGAACTGATCATTGTCCATAAGTCTTACAGAAGCAGGTTGACACCTGTTCCTAGCAATTTCTCGCATGCAATTTACTCCAAATTCAAAATTCGGAAAAACAATAGAACCATATTTTCTGCACTCTGGCAAGGGTCGAATCTTTATTACAACTTCAGTAATAACACCCAGAGATCCTTCTGAACCCATTACAATATGATTGAAATCTGGACCACAACTGAGACGTGGCACAAGACAATTTTTTTCCAACACACCATTAGCTGTTACCATCTTAACATGAACAACTAAATCCTCTATATTGCCATAAAGATTTTTCTTCATTCCTAGTTATAAAAATTATATATAAAAGGTGATTCTAAAAGTGGTACCATAAATTTAACTGCGTTTTCTAGACCCCAAAATAAGATGAACAGTCTATATAAACATGTACCGTAAAACGCTTCATTTTCGACATACACTGTGTAAAAAGTTAGCTCCTGATGATGGTTTTTTATTACTATTTCCCAAATGTGTAGAAAATATTAATGAAATGGGACTCAATCTCATCAATTTTTAATCCGTTAATGAAAATCTAAAAAGAAATCAACACAGTTTGTCCAGGGGCGGGGGGTAGTGTATTAAAAATGACTAAACTTTTTTGTGCATATTTTTTTGGTAATTTCATAACAAAAATAAAAACAAAAGTTTTTTACATCGAAAAGGTACTCTTGTTCGTTTTGATGTCAACAGCAGTATCGAGAAAAATGTATTTTAACGTCTAGGCTCATGCTAGGTCGCTTTAAAAATCTATCAAGCTTGAAACATAGTTGGCTTTTAAATTTTAAATAATAATAATATCTCTACCCCTCATTCTAATCACAGGAATTAGCCCAGAAGTCGGAGACTTGTGCGGGAGATGGGGAGGCATATTATTATTAAGCAGGCCGCATTTGCGCCCAGGAATGACTTACGTTGGTAGGCCCTAACCACTATTCAGTGCAGGAATGAGGGAAACCTGGAAAACCTCATGAATTAGGGGATTAGTCAAATATCAACCGATATAAATCTCTCACATTGACCCAAGCTAACATTCTTCCACCCTACCATACCCGCAGAGAGGGTGCCAATCCTCTCTACAAATATAGCTTATATACGGTCTACCGGCAGCCGGGCGCAAACCCACACCAATCTAGTCACCTCGATTCAAGTACTGACGCCTTAAACCGCGCGACCACTGACAAATGAAAGAAAAGAAACAATTTGACATTTCCATATACAGTGCCTTCATAAATGATTGCAAGCCACGTGATCAGGGTCGAGATTCTCAAATCAATCGCAGAGCAATTCATATGCGAATATCCTTTTCCTCACTACGGCAATTGAAAGAGACAAGAAATCTATTTGCATATGAGTTGTTCTTTGAGAATCACAGTCCTAGTTGTAATCATTTATTAAGGCACTGTATATATAACCATTGATTTGTAGATCATGTGGATTTCTGTTACAATAGAAGTGTGTAGTTACAAGTAATAAGCAATTGTTGTGGAAACTGAATCAATTTTCAAATGCTGAATATACACGTGATTAGTGAAAGCCCCGTTTTTTGTGTGTATTTTTTTATAATTTCATAGCATAGCAAAAATAAGAACTAAAGATTTTTAATAAAAAAAATGCATTCACCTAATGTTAACATATCCGTCACTGGGCAAACTATGATCATTTCTTTTTAAATTTGGGAAATACTAATTAAAAACCGTCAATCATTTCACACCCTGCACATTGAAAACAATGCGTTTTACGATACATGTGTCTTATTTTGGGGTCTAAAAACGCTGTTAAATTTATGGCATATAATGACAAATAAGTAAAACAGTATCTATTTTTTGTTATTATCGATACCACATTAGATTTTTATATTTACAGATACAACTATTTTTTGTTATTAGACTAATGGTTCACTCAAGTTTTGCTAAAAATGTTTATATGAAAAAATAAAGCTATTATAAGACAACATGGAAACTCATTCAGAAAAACATAATGTTTATTTTTACATATTCAAAGTCTTAGTGAAATTTGTAGTAAATTTAATAGTAATTTCATTATGCGTAAAATTATTTGTATTTTTTCAAACATTCTGATACAAAAATTTGTGTACATTGAGGGTTCTCTGGCTAAAGAAACAATTTTTGGAAATATTATAAATTAAATACAGTTCTTTTAGAAATCAGTCACTGCTCATGAAAATCTTATACATTGTGTCCAAAAACAAACACCTCATGTAACATGTCCTATACCTAAATCTTAAAAATTATGAAATTAAACCATATTAAACATAACCAGGTGGCCTAACAAAAAACATAAAATACACCAGCATATGCCCGGGCGGAGTTTAAGAACAAAATTTTCTTTGACGTCTCCACTGACATGAGTCGATCTTTGTCTAAACGGAGGCTATATATCAGCATTTCTCTCACGGAAAAATGTCGATTTTTAGCGAGGACTTTTTTAAAATGGAAAATTATCCAAGAAAAATATCGGCTTCAAAATATGCAGGTAGGAAAGACATCTCGCTGCTAATCTTTGCAGCAACATGCTCAATTTTGGTGATTGATGTAGGAGCAAGAGTTACATACACTACCTACAGCGTTTAAAATACAGGGTGTTACAAATTAGTAGGTGGACTTGGTAGTTTGGTCTCAAAATGAAACACGTAGTGCGACCACGGGTGGTCACGTTGTCCAGGCAACGGGATTCAATAATGACCACCGGTGGTCACTTGGTCCTCTGTTGAAAAATTAAAATATTCACTGGTGGGCATGTGGCGCTCAACGTGTTAAAAACCCGAACCAATCTCTAAAACCCTCAAATTTTATGGGATTTAACCAAAATTTTTGATGAAATTTTTGAGAAGGGTCTGTTAGAACACTAATTAACGAAAAAATATAGTGTTTAGAAAAAACCGAACCAATCTCTAAAATCCCTAAAAAATTTCGAAATTTAACCAAAATTTTTGGTGAAACTTTTAACAAGGGTCTGTTAGAACACTAATTAACGAAAAAATACAGGGTGTTTTAAAAAACAATGCCAATATCTAAAATTCTTCAAAGTTTATGGAATTTAAAAACAAATTTCTAAAACTCCTTAAATGTGACGAATTAAAAAAAATCTTTGACAAATTTCAGCATCAAATAAAGATGACCTGATTCAACATTTGCAATACAAAAAAAAACAAAATTTAACTAAATGAAACTAAATGTTCAGTATGAGTACCACTTTCGCCTTCACCTGGGGCTCTTTTAATTAGAGATTAATGAATATTCTGGAAAATATGTGGTTTCAGCCTAAAGTGCCCTCCATCTTGTACAATTTGTTCCCTGAACTGTTTACCTAGTATTGGAACCATATAAAAAAATCTTTCAATTCTAACGAAATTTTTTATTTTTTTTTACAAAACTCTCATTGACTTGATGGTTTGTCTCTGCCGGTTTGTCAAAATATATGATTTGAACTTGTCAAAATGTCATTTAAATGGAATATTTCCTATGGATTGGTAGATAACATCGTGCAATTGTTAAACGACCATCCCTATACCCCTGATCTGAACTCGTTGGAATTTAGTTTCTGGGGTTTTATAAAAGATTTGGTTTATATGGTTCTCATACTAACTGAACAACAGCTAAACGAATAAATTATACAATGTTGAGAGCACTTTAGGCTGAACCCATATTGATCATTTAGTTAAATTTTTGGTTTTTTTTACTGTTAATAGTGCCATTTGTTTATTTCAATTTATTGAATAAAATAGAAATGGCCAATTAATGCAATATTTACTTTGTGCCACAACCAGCATATATAAAAAAGTTGCAATATCTCGTAAACCAAATGCTCTATCCAAAAAAAAACAAAAATATTCTAAAACCATAGGCGTACTCAAAAAAAATTGAAGGTGTTTGTGAGTACTACAACCCGTTTTCTCCATTCATGCTTTGATATTTTAGACCAAAATTACACAGAAAGAGTGACACAGTATGTGTCAAATTTCTATCAATAAAAATCATTTTTAAAATTTTAATTTTGATATTCTGTAATGCCCGTTTGCACCGACATTTTACTAAGAACAACTTAATAAAGTTGCCTAAACCAAAATGGGGCACATTTTCAGCAGTTTCTATAAATGATAATGATTTATATATAATCTTTCTTTTAGTTTTAACTAACTTAACTTTTGGTATTCTAATATTTGTAGATAATAAATAAACTACACAAAGCATGACCGGCAAAAACATTTGCTAAACAAATAAAAACAAATTATAGAACAAGTTTGTGATCAAAAATGCATGGTGCCTCACTAAAAAACATTACTTTATCAATTTTTTTCTCTTATATTACAGGAGAGTAGGGAGAACTTGTCTATTGTGGCATAACATTACTTAATTTATTATCCTTGATCATCACAGTCAGTCCTTTCACAACCAAATGTTTAAAAATATGCATATTTAATATATATAAATTTCCTGAGAAATTTGAATATGTAAACATATACTCGGTGTTCCATTTAAATAATGTCAACCGCTTTTTTCTAAATTGCTTGATATTGACATATTTTTAAATTGTGCAATTTTTTTATTCATTTGACAACACTGCACTACCAGTTAGGTGCACACTCAACTGAGTATAATATAAATCTAAAATAGAAATTCTCACATATTTAAAATTTTCAATTGCTTTTTAATATAGGGTATATACTTGTATTATGTCGTTAAAATACATAATTTCAGAGAATGATTTTTACATAAGAGTATATCTCTGTATTTAAAATATGAATTTTATGTATTCAGTATCACATAAGGTTATTTTATCCTGACAAAGAAATGAATCTGAAAAATCAGGTCAAAAGGTATTTTGACGTAATCATACCTTGATCAGTATAAAGATCTAGCAAAAGTCTCTCCTCATACGCCAGTCATTTATTGTTATTAATGTCACGGATTTCCCAATCCGTCTTTCCTCTTACTTCCAGAAAAACAATCCGTTAATTAATTACTTCTTTATTAACTACTGAACACTACTAATTACAGGTCAACTAAACACTTATTTAATTAATCGCTATCTAAATCGCTTTGATCTCTAACTAAACACTTCACTTCATCACTGTAATACAAGACTTATACAAGACTAACTAACTCGGCCGTTTATTCTTCTTTATAGACCCAACGAATATTCCAGGTATATTCCAGTATCTCTAGATCCCTTTTCTCGTACGACTGGAACGCTTCTCGTCGATTCTCGATTTTTCCAGGCCAATCTCGATCACGGCATGTTGTTTGTTTACCAGAATGGCGTAGGGGCGATCGGGGCAATCTTAGACAATTCGCGGTGCCACAGTCGTCGGTTTTGGGAGTGAGTGGGGCAAATTCCGTGACACTGCCCCCTCCTTAGGACCGATCGTCCGATCGGATACACCTCTATACGGGGACAGACGCTCCAGATGGACGACCTTCATCTTACTCCTGGGAGTCCTTTGTATCCGGTATACGACATCATTTATTCTTTTAATGACGGTGTAGGGGCCCTCCCAACGGTTCTGTAGTTTAGGCGATTTTCCTTTCTTCCGCGTGGGGTTGTACAGCCACACCAGGTCACCTTGTTGGAATCCGACTGTATTGGCCCGGACGTCGTATCGAGTCTTCATGCGATCGCTCTCTAGTCGCATTCGAGATCTGACTTGATCGTGTACGGCTGCTAGTCTTCGTTCTAGCTCATGGGTGTAAGTGTCTGGCTCTGTGGGCTGTTCCGCAGGACGACCAAATACCAAATCTGCTGGAAGGCGAAGCTCTCTTCCAAAGATGATCCTTGCGGGAGTCTTCCCAGTAGTTTCATGGACAGCTGAGCGGTAAGCTAACAGGAAGAGTGGAATGAGCTTGTCCCAGTCTGTCTGGTTCTCGTTCACAAACATCCTCAGATTGGTTTCTAGTGTGGAGTTGAAGCGTTCCACCATACCATCTGACTGGGGATGCAGTGGGTGGTCCTGGTTTTCGGATTCCCATAAGCTCGCAGACCTTTCGGAACACACCTGATTCGAAATTTCTGCCCTGATCTGAATGCAGTTCCATGGGCACACCAAATCTGCAGAACAGGTTGTTGACTAGGGCTTCTGCTACGGTCGTGGTCTCTTGATTGGGAAGAGGGTATACTTCCGGCCATTTACTAAAGTAGTCCATGGCGACTAACAGATATCGGTTTCCATTTTGAGTTTTCGGAAATGGGCCAGCGATATCAATGGCAATTCTCTCGAACGGTGCACCTACGATGTACTGGCGCATTTTGCCTCTGGAACGGGTCTTCGGTCCCTTGCTGGCTGCACATATGTCACATTTTCGGCACCAATCTTCTACATCCGTCCTACAGCTCAACCAGTAGAAACGCTCCTAATCTTCTGTAGAGTCCTATTGATACCGAAATGTCCACCACCAGTACCTCCATGTACTTCCTGCAGCACTTCCTTGACCCGGGACCTCGGGAGTAGTACTTGCTTCTTCACCTCCGTTCCGTCATTGTTCTCCCATGCTCTTTTTAGGACACCGTCTTCCAACACCAAGGAATTCCATTGAGCCCAATAGCTCTTTAATGTTGGGCTTTTACTACTGACTTCAGCCCATGAGGGTCGGTTGTTGGCTTCTTTCCAGTCTAGTAAGGGCTTGATGTCACAGTCAGCTTGCTGGTCTTCCCGAATCGCCGCTGAACTCCATCTGTCTTCAGGTTGGGCTGCTACCACCTTGCAAGGAACTGATGAGATATCCTCCTTCCTTTCAAGACTACTACAGTGCTTGCAGTTGACAGGACAGGGTCTCCTAGAAAGGGCATCTGCATTTCCATGTTTCCTGCCGGCTCGATGTTCAACAACAAAGTGATATTCTTGCAGCCGTTCCAGCCACCTGGCCATCTGTCCTTCAGGGTTCTTAAACTGCAACAGCCATTTAAGGGAAGCGTGATCCGTTCTTAGAAGGAATTCTTGGCCATACAGGTATTTATGAAAGTGTTCTAGGCTCTTGACGATGGCAAGTAATTCTTTCCGAGTCACACAATAGTTCTTTCGGCTTTTGACAGGACTTTGCTGAAGTAGCCCACTACTCGCTCTTGGCCATCTTGTATTTGGGAAAGAACTCCGCCAATTCCAATGTTGCTTGCGTCCGTGTCCACTATAAATGGTTGTCCAGGTATTGGGTATGTCAAAATCGGGGTAGTGCAGAGGGCCTCTTTCAGCGTCTCAAAGGCTTGCTGGCATTTCGTCGTCCATTCGAACGGGATGTTGTCTTCTGTGAGTTTATGAAGAGGCTTGGCAATGTCCGAGAATCCTTGGACGAATCGTCGATAGTATGTGCATAGGCCGAGAAACTTCGAACTTGATGTTTGTCTTTAGGAACCGGCCAGTTCTTTATGCACTCTGTCTTCTCCGGGTCTGTTTTCACACCATTTGGAGTAATAATGTGGCCTAGGTATCTAACCTCCTTTTGGAACAGACTGCACTTCTTCGGGTTCAACTTCAGGTTCGCTGCTTTCAACTTCTTGAACACTTCGGACACGTTCTTCAGGTGCTCCTGGAAAGAGCGTCCCAGCACCACCACGTCGTCCAAGTAAATCAAGCAGGTCTCCCAATGCAGGCCATGAAGTACAGTTTCCATCAGTCGTTCAAAAGTGGCAGGGGCATTACATAGACCAAATGGCATTACATTGAACTGCCACAATCCATTTCCGGTAGTGAATGCTGTCTTTTCCTTGTCTTCTGGGCTGACTTCGACTTGCCAATATCCACTCTTTAAATCCAAAGTGGAAAACCATTGCGCACCAGCCAAGGTGTCCAGAGTATCATCAATCCTCGGTAATGGGTAACTGTCTTTCTTGGTGACGTCATTTAATTTTCTGTAGTCCACACAAAATCGGGTGGAGCCGTCTTTCTTCTTGACCAGAACTACAGGAGAAGCCCAAGGACTCTGAGATGGCTCTATGGTGCCTTGATTTGCATCTCGATTAACATCTTGTTAACTTCTTCTCGCTTGGCTAGTGGAAGTCCTCGTGGTGGCTGCTTTATAGGAGATGATGAACCAGTATCGATTCGATGCTTCACTACATTTGTTCTCCCAAAGTCGCCTGGTTTAAGTGCAAACACATCTTCATTTTCACTTAGCAGCTCTTCCAGTTGTTCCACCTCCATCTCTGTTAATCTTTCTTTGGCCCTATCCACGATGTCCCTTAGACATTCCGGTAGACTGGTCTTGTTTGGTTTCTTCTTCATTTCGTTGTTTTCTTTGAGTGTTCTGACCATGGTAACAGGTTCACAGACTCCTACTTCAGTTCCCTTTGTAATTTTCTGTGGAAAGGTTTTCAGGTTAACTACCCGTACTATTGTCGTTTTCTCTGGTTTAATCAGGGTGCGGCCGGTGACTATAGATTTATTGAACAGATCCGGATTACTGGGTTCCACCACTCCAACACTGCAAGACATTTCCCCATCCATTACAGTGGCAACCAATGTTTCGGTCTGACCAGGTAGTACCACATCTTCTTTAACAACGAGTCTCCGTACAGCGTTATTCTCAGTGGTGGTCGTTAGCACTACTTCCTCACCCATTATTCGTAGCGTACCAGCATTCAAATCTAAGTTCACCCCTTTGCTCGTAGTAAGTCCAGTCCGAGTATGACATTGTCCGATATATCTGCTACCAGGGCTCTGTGTTTGAATTTGACGTCTCCTAATTCTATGTCAAGCTCGCATTCCCCTTGACTGGCAGTTGTTGTCCATTGGCTGTTGTAAGGACATAACGCTTGGCAGGGCTCTTAATACGCCAGTCACCAATAATATCCGGTCGTACAATAGTTCTTGCCGCTCCAGTGTCGATTACCATAGGGAACATACGACCAAAAATAATGCCTTCTATTAGCAAGGAGTCAGAGTCCTGGAGACGTGACAACGTAATTTCTTCTCGTGGGGCATGGAGGACGCAGCCGGCTTTTGCCCCGTCAAGCCGGCTGACCCTAGTTTTCCTGTGTAGCTGCCGCCTGGGAGTCGCGCTTTTGCTGATCCGTGACCGGGGCCCTACACTGTCTTTTAGATGTCCTGTCTGTCCACAGTTCCAGCATTTAAGAAGGCGATCCTTCGACTATCAAATTGTTCTTTCTTTGGCCCAGTAGATGGGCTGAATTTATCGATAATCTCCTTTAGCGTCTTTATTAGGTCTCCATTTGCCATACTATCGCTGTTATCACTGATGGCCCGAACTTTAACATGTCTACCGGATGCCATTTTTGCTGCCTCGAATTCCAGTGCATGTGAAAGAGCGTCATTCAACGTTTTAGGTCTAGCGAGCCGTAGTGCCTGCTGAGTTTCGCAATCTCTTAGGCCGTCGATAAAAACTTGGATGGAGAGCTGATCTACAAATTCGACGGGGCTGTTGGATAAGCCAATCGAACCAGTCTGGCAACATCGGTCTCAAAATGTTGTAAATTCTCTCCACTTTGTTGGTGACGATTTTTCAATTGTGCCTGGTACACTTGCTGCAGGTGTTTATCCCCATATCTCATTTCCATATGCTGTTTTAGAATATCGTAGCTATTCTGTTGCCCAGCAGGAACTCCTTGTAAGACGTCAAGAGCTTCCTCGTAGAGCAACTATCAGAGCTGTAGCCTTTTCATAGTCAGACCATTCGTTTGCTGCAGCTGCTGCTTCGAACTGACGCAGATATACATTCCAGGAAACCTTGCCGTCGAATTCAGGGGGTCTCGTCTTCTGAGTTCGGATAACAGGTCCTTCTGATTTGATTACGCTATCTTGTCTAATTTATGTCGAAGCTCTTCGCAGGTTTCTCTAACCAAGTTTATTTCTTCGTCTATTTCTTGTTTTTGTGCTAACATTTTCTCTTCTACTTGTGTTTCTACCTTATGTGACTGCTCCTCTAGTTTTTCTTCTAGTGTATTCTCCAATTTTTCTAACTTTGTCTGCATATCCTTCGTCTGGTTTTCCATTTCCTGTTGTATTGTCTGTATCTGTTCTTTCATTATATACCCTTGCTCTTCTAGTTTATTTTCTAATTTCTCCTGCATTTCTTTCGTCTGGTTTCTCATTTCCTGTTGTATTGTCTGTATCTGATCTTTCATTGTATGCCCTTGTTCTTCAAATTTTTCTTGCATTGTCTGGGACTGGTCTTCAATTTTATGTCCTTGTTCTTCAAATTTCTTTGCATTGTTTGTCCCTGTTCTTCTAATTTCTCTTGCATCATCCTTCCTTGTTCCTGCATCGTTTTGCCTGGTCTTCCATTTTATGTCCCTGCTCTTCTAATTTCTCTTGCATCGTCTTCGCCTGGTCTTCCATTTTATGTTCCTGCTCTTCTAATTTCTCTTGCATCGTCTTCGCCTGGTCTTCCATTTTCTTTTGCATTGTTTGCATCATTTCTAACAGTTTCGCCAGTTGTGCATCCATGTTGACTTGGCTTCTAGTTACAGGCATCCACTCTATTTGAAAAGTTCTAGAATGTCCACGAATGTATTTCTAGATATCACCGTTGCCTTCCTTACAATGAAACGAGTGCAGTGATATGCCACACTTGGGTCTTTGTCTCACTTTGGTATAAAGTTCTAGAATGTTCGAGATTGTCCTTCGCGAATAACACCGTTCACTTCCTTAAGTCACGACGAGTGCAGTGATATGTCGCACTTGGGTCTTTGTCTCACTTCGGTATAAAGTTCTAGAATGTTCGAGATTGTCCTTCGCGAATAACACCGTTCACTTCCTTAAGTCACGACGAGTGCAGTGATATGTCGCACTTGGGTCTTTGTCTCACTTCGGTATAAAGTTCTAGAATGTTCGAGAATGTCCTTCGCAAATACAACCGTTCACTTCCTTAAGTCACGACGAGTGCGGTGATATGCCACACTTGGGTCTTTGTCTCACTCACGAACAAAGTTCGAGAATGTTCGAGAATGTCCTTCGCAAATACCACCGATCACTTTGAGTCACGACGAGTGCGGTGATATGCCACACTTGGGTCTTTGTCTCACTCCCGTACAAAGTTCTAGAATGTTCGAGATTGTCCTTCGCGAATACCACCGTTCACTTCCTTAAGTGACGACGAGTGTGATGTGTCACACTTATGTCTTTGTTTAACTCTCGTATAAAGTTCTAGAATGTTCAGATTGTCCTCCGCGAATACCACCGTTCACTTCCTTTCGACAAGACGAGTGCGGTGATATATCACACTTGGGTCTTTATTCCACCCACGCACAGGGTTCCAGAAAGTTCTTCCAACTTCCACTTAAACCCACTCACGCACAGGGTTCCAGAAAGCTCCTCAAACTTCCAGTTAAATCCCACTTTGTGAACAGGGTTCCAGAAAGCTCTTGAAACTTCCAGTTAAATCCACTTCCGACACCAAATTGTCACGGATTTCCCAATCCGTCTTTTTCTTACTTCCAGAAAAACAATCCGTTAATTAATTACTTCTTTATTAACTACTGAACACTACTAATTACAGGTCAACTAAACACTTATTTAATTAATCGCTATCTAAATCACTTTGATCTCTCTAACTAAACACTTCACTTCAGACTATCATACAAGACTTATACAAGACTAACTAACTCGGCCGTTTATTCTTCTTTTATAGACCCAACGAATATTCCAGGTATATTCCAGTATCTCTAGATCCCTTTTCTCGTACGACTGGAACGCTTCTCGTCGATTCTCGATTTTTCCAGGCCGATCTCGATCACGGCATGTTGTTTGTTTACCAGAATGGCGTAGGGGCGATCGGGGCAATCTTAGACAATTCGCGGTGCCACAGTCGTCGGGTTGGGAGTGAGTGGGGCAAATTCCGTGACATTAATAATGTTTTTAAAAAAGTATAAATTGTTACAATGAAACTCTCTTTAACTGGATGAAGTTTTATTAGATTAGACTGCTTCCACACTCAGGTAACGTAACTGACAACTGCAATAGACAACTGAAATTAAAACTATGCATTTTAACGATGTATAACAAGAATGCCTTTTATAATAAATAGTCATTAAAACTTTTAAATATGACATTATTCCTACTTTTTAATTTTTTTTGTACTTGCATATAATGTCAAATGAGAAAAAAAATATTAACAAGGTTCCAAGATATGCCTGAAAATTGTTTTTTTTTTTTATAAAATAACACAAATTTTAGTACGCGGTGTAGAACTAACTACATCTATCGGCCATTCGCTACTCCCTGCCGGACTGAAAATGTCACAGACACTTGCGTTCTACATGCAGTAGACACCATTGAAAGCTGTCGACCTTTATCGCGATCGGCGAGAAACAATATTTTGCAAACACGAATTCTAAGAAACAACTACTCTGCAGGCTAATGCCCGACCAGTATTGAATTACACCTGAAACTGACAATTACACAGACAACTGAAATTAAAACTATGCATTTTAACGATGTATAACAAGAATGCCTTTTATAATAAATAGTCATTAAAACTTTTAAATATGACATTATTCCTACTTTTTAATTTTTTTTGTACTTGCATATAATGAACGTCCTCATCCTGAATGATTAACAAGATATGCCTGAAAATTGTTTTTTTTTTTATAAAATAACACAAATTTTAGTACGCGGTGTAGAACTAACTACATCTATCGGCCATTTGCTACTCCATGCCGGACTGAAAATGTCACAGACACAAAGCGTTCTACATGCAGTAGACACCATTGAAAGCTGTCGACTTTATCGCGATCGGCGAGAAACAATATTTGCAAACACGAATTCTAAGAAACAACTACTCTGCAGGCTAATGCCCGACCAGTATTGAATTACACCTGAAACTGACAATTACACAGACAACTGAAATTAAAACTATGCATTTTAACGATGTATAACAATAATATTATATATATTTTATAATAAATAGTCATTAAAACTTTTAAATATGACATTATTCCTACTTTTTATTTTTTTTTTGTACTTGCATATAATGAACGTCCTCATTAGTACCTGCAAGTCAAATGAGAAAAAAAATATTAACAAGGTTCCAAGATATGCCTGAAAATTGTTTTTTTTTTTTATAAAATAACACAAATTTTAGTACGCGGTGTAGAACTAACTACATCTATCGGCCATTCGCTACTCCATGCCGGACTGAAAATGTCACAGACACGAAGCGTTCTACATGCAGTAGACACCATTGAAAGCTGTCGACCTTTATCGCGATCGGAATTCCAGGAAACAACTACTCTGCAGGCTAATGCCCCGACCAGTATTGAATTACACCTGGAAAACCTATAGCAACAGCTAGAGTCATTCGTCAGAAGCCCACCAGACATATACCGGTTTCGAGCTTATTAGCTCTCATCAGTATGCCATAGGTAAGGTATCCGACAAATAATCCTAGCTGTTTAGTCTGTCTAACCCGACAGAAGGGACCATGAGCACGCATGGAGTAGCGAATGGCCGATAGATGTAGTTAGTTCTACACCGTGTACTTTCCAGGTGTAATTCAATGCTGGTCGGGGCATTAGCCCGCAGAGTGGTTGTTTCCTAGAATTCCATGTTTGCTAACACAAATTTTATTTGAACTTAATTTTCATCATAGACTTGGTGACATTAATATTTTTCAATTTTTACTGCTAACAATAATAACCGAGACGCCAAAGGTTCAAAAAAGGAGTTTCTAATACACAAAACTATTTTCTTAATTATTCATGTTATAATAAAATTGTAAAATAATGTATTAATTCTGAACAATAATTTAATGATTTCATCTCTAAGAAGTTGGCCATCATGTTTTCTAGAATCATTAAAACAAGTCAATATCACATTAAAATATGTTAATTATATGTCAATGATTATTAATAAAGATGTTTTTAATTAAATTCTTATTGTTTCATTTATACAGTTATATGTACAACACAAATGAGTTAGCATGTTCTATATTAAGATTAGTATTAATCTGTTTAAGTCAGAACTGTACTTAGGTTTCATGAAATGTAAATATAAAAGAGAATACAAAGTCAAAGTTAAAATAAAACTTGAGAACTCCAAACCCATTATTTATGTAAAAGATTTTAGTTACTATTGTCTTCTTACAGCTCATTTAATAAAATCATGGTATAGGTCATAAATTTTGTTAAATATATTTTACAGACATATCAAAGTTCATTTATATTTAAAATCAATGATAAAAAATACATCACTTTTTCATAAACTATAGTGAGTTGAAAATAATAGAGTGACTCATTTTATAAATGCGTTCATAATTTATAGTAGTCAATAAATGAGAAATATGTCGTCCATAAATTTTTCCTATAAAATTGCATGTTCCGCACATACCTTTCTGCTACAGCAATGCTTGAAATAGGTATGTATTTCATTAACAAAAGTGTCTGTCGGTAGTGTAGGTATATCCTGCAATAAAGAGAGGGAAAGAAGAATATAGAACTGCAAAATCGAATAGTGGAAATTTGCCGGAAGAATAGGATACCGGTCGGTAATGGCACAAAATATGCAATTTGTAGAATAATTCATGGATGGTTATTTAAAATGAGCTTGCAACAACAAAAACAGATGTCTGACAGGATAAAACTTTGCCTATTTATTTATTTTATTTTTATTTTTCAAGAAAGAAAATATTGTCAACACAACAGTATCACACATTTAAAAAGACAAAATCACATATTACTTAATAAAATATTAATAATAAATATTAAAAGGTCGAAATTTGAATTAAAGATATATTGATTGCACTGAAGACACATGGATAAATAAAGACCACACAGAAGGTGATATAAGTGTAGTGTATAATAATGTGTGACCATTATAGTGACTAGTAGTGTATTTGTATAAATGTATAGTGCAGTGTATTATAAGTGTTGAAGTGTGATATCTTTGGAATGCGCATCAGATAGGTATAAGTGGGTGGTGGTGGGCCATTGCCGCCCAAGAGAACAATTGTGGAGAGGATGGCACGAGTCGGTTTATAAACTTTTTAAAGTAAACTATTAAAGTGCTGGGTTGACTCCTCACTCACATATAAGTGCTGTAAATTAGTCACTAACTACTATTTTCAAACTATGGTATAAATTAGATAAATACTATTAAAAATTAAGCTACTGCAATGTCAAATTCTGACAATCTGATATTTATGTTTCCATATATTAACACCGGAGATAAAATTCAGCTGATTCGACAGACAAGTACTGTCCAAGTGATGCAATTTATCAGAGGACAACGTAGAAACAATATATTATCTTAAATAGATTTAAGAATATTAATATATTTATTTCAAGTTTCTAAGAATTAAAAGAAACTTTATGTCTACTTTTTAATAGTGTTGTAGATATAGCTGTAAGAATTGCAACTATTGTTTGGCTTATTGCTTTAATTATACTACCATATGTACCTGATGCTCTAGTAGCTACCCAACCACCAAGGCTAGAAAATTCATAGCTATCTGGTTCATGTCCAGACGTAAAACCCAATTTTCCAAGTTCTCTTTCTAAATCCTGGCCTATGATACCACTTTCGCAGCATGCTACTAAATTTGCTTTATCCAACCACAATATTTTATTCATTTGTGATGTATCCAATGATATAATAGACCGCTGCTCATTGTTAGGACATTCGACTGCACCAGACACGGCTGTTCCACCACCAAAAGGAATAATAACTATATTATGCTCATTCGCTAAATTCACTATTTTGACAACATCATCATGACATTTTGGCCATAATACTATATCGGGTATTCTTTCAAAAACTGAATTTCTTAAAGTAAACATATCATGTAGAGTTTGCCCATGTGCTCTTAATACTCTATCTATAACTTTTGAGGAGTGAGAAATTTTTAAATCAATAATGTTTTTTAAATTTTCTGGTGTAATGTTTGGTTTTGGATATTTGCTCTCTTCCACAATATCCTGTGTCTCAGCTGATTTTGTGATATCTATATTTAATGTCTCAGTCACCCATCCTACAAAATGTGGCAAACGAAGTTCGCCTATGGGATATCTAAAAAAAGAGAGTAGGTATTTGCATTTCATAAAAATGTTTAAAGTAACAAAGTTTTTTCAAATGAAAATATGTATCTCATTTAAAAATAAAATAGGTACTACTAACATATTTACATTATAACAAACGCAATTATTTTCTGTAAATTTAATTAGTAATTTAACATTCGTTAGCTATAACATCAATATACGGGATGATTCAGTCATTAATTTTAATTACGTATTCAGAGGCATAATACACAAAAAATTAAAAAATATATATATATTTTTTCTAATGACAAACTTCTAGTAAGCAATCCAATTTCTATATTTTTAAAGTGCCTTTAAAAATTGTTGCATTTTTAAAGTATTCATTAAGCGTTCTGCTCAAAGCTCCGCAAAATTGTACCTGTACCCTGTATCTTCGAAACAAAGGAGTTTTTCAGAAATCATCATAGGACAAAATATTCTTAGAATAGGCCAAGGAATAACCCCTTGAATTTTTGCCGCATGTTTACCTAACACCCTATATGTGTGTGTGTGTGTATGTAGTTGTATGTTTATACGTGTTTGAAGTTTATATGTGTATGAACACACGTGTACATGCATACGTGCTTGAACAAACAAGTATATACTATTGTAAGTGTGAAACTAGTAATACTGCAAAATGCACCCAAAGTCGAACTTCAGAGAGCTATATCTCAAAACCATGAGACGTTTGGACTCAGTGGCCATGAGAACTTTTGTTCTACTCGTCGAGAACTAACAGAGTCCAGAGTTTCATCAAATTTGACCGAAACCCAATTTCCATAAGGACCCTGCGGGGTCCTTTGGAAATTTTTGAAAACACTTTATCGATTGGAGGTTTACAACAGTAGGTTCATCAATAGATGTTACAGTAACAAATAATAAACAAAAATTAAATGCTCAATCAGAAGTCGACTATTTATATGTGGAGAACTGCTGACTCTGCAGAGTCTGCTACTATTAGAACTATTAGATGAGGTATCGTATTCTAAATTAAAATAAAGTTGACTTTCGGCCTTGAAGTTTTGAAATTTGTAGGTTGTCACAATTCAGAGAGCATTGCAATTGAAACTTTTCATCATTATTGATAAATGCTTAATGTATTACATTTATTAACATATATACAGGATGTCCGGAAATGATGCGTCAATATTGCTGGGAGTGATTCCATACGAAAAATTAATTCCACAAAACCCTATAACATTTTTCTGAAAACTCAAAATTAGCGGGGTTACAGGACGGCAATTTTTTTTTATGGATTTCTTCTAATTACTTTTTTCTGAGTTTGCCGATTTTTTTCTAATTTTATACACGTATCACTAGTATTCCTTATATCTACATTCTTAATTTGATGCATATCCCCCCACGCCAAAGGGCTTAAAATTGTCCTTGGCTTTCAAATAATGACTTAGAACTTTTTTGCTTGAACATTTTTATAAATTTAGATAAGAGCACATAAAGATTGTCAAACAATCTTTAAAACAGGTGCTCTTGTTATATCATGTTAAAATTAGCCGTTTTCGAGAAAAATGCCTTTAAAAAGTCATGTGCGTTAAATGAACAGCCGCTTATTTGAACTCATTTCCAAAATTAATAAAACACACTTTGAAAACAAAAACGTGGATGCAAAGGTACACTAGTGATACGTGTACAAAATTAGAAAAAAATCAAGTCTCAAAAAAATTAGAAAAAATAAATTTTTTTTTACACTGTAACCCTCCTAATTTTAAGTTTTCTAAAAAAATGTTAAAGGGCTTTGTGGCATTAATTTTTCGTATAGAATCAGCTCCCAGAATATTAAATCCCGATCTATCAAATAAGGTATTGCTGCCTTAATGATACAGCACATATGCACAAGCTTAGATGTCAACTAGGACTGTCAATCCTAACATCCCAAAAATTTGGGATCTTAAGATTCTGCTAATTTTCAGCCCCAAAAAATTCCGGCATGCTACCAGCTTCGGGTTTGACCTTGTTAATTGTATAGACATGTTGCGATCTTATGTGAAATATGAGACCACAGAATAATTAATTAATACACAGATATTATATTTAATTTAGTGACCAGGTCTAAAAAATTGAACATTGATCACATTTTTACAAAGTAATAAGTAACTGCTTTACAGTCTAATATATATTTTTACGATAATACGACTTTGTTCGCTAAATAAAAACAAGGTCTATGTACCTAGTCATTTTAGCCAGGTTCAAATACAAACAAGAAATATTCGTTGTTTTATACTTTAACCAAAGAAACAGAATTATATAAAAATTGTGTATCCTACAATTTGTTATTATCAATTTTACCTACAAGTGTAAAATCGGAAAGTCTCGATGGTTGAAATGTAGTCCAGTCTACTAAAATTTGTTCAAGTTTGAATCTGAACATGCTGGATTAATTAGTTTTTCTTATACTTAGATTTTTTCCAAAATGTGAATAAAAAATAAATTTCACATATGATTATTCATATTAATTATAAGTTTTTTTTACATTTACCAGTCTGTTCTTTTTAATTAAATAAAACTTAAATTCAGTCCCGGGATTATAAATTTCTAATCCTGAAATCCTGGGATCAAAATTTTTTTCCGAAAATGACAACCCTAATGTCAACATAAGGGAAACCTAAATACTACTTAATCTTACGAGACTTTCAGTAACTCTATTATCATGAGACAATAGAACATGTTTTTTATCAAAATTTTCATATACGCACTGACAAAGGAGGTTATGAGATCCACGATAGTGCTCTTTAAGAAAAGAACAAGTTTGAATTAGCGGTTCTTGACCCAAATATAATCCGTGTGGTATTTTTTTACCGTACTGTAAAAATTGTGACTAATATTGAATTAAATTTTTACGTTTTAATTTAACATGCTAAATGTCTCTGTTAACGTAAATTAGCTAAGTTTGGTTAAATGACATTTTGTTTGCCATTTTGAAACAACTCGTAGATTTATAAAATTTTAAATAAATACAATTTTTTAAATTGATTTAACTTTTCTTTTTTCTAAATTAAAATATTTTAGCCATTTTAATATTATTTTAAATACTTTAATGTTGTTGTAAATTAGTAGTAGCTACTAAAGATCCATTATAATGGTTCAACAATGTCATTTAAAGCAATTTTATAGCCCAAAAGTTTTTCTATAGTCAATTTTGTTATTCAAGTTTCTTGACTCAATTTTCTTATCAAGTCGCTTTACAGTCCACAATTTTCTTGAATTTAATATAATACAGCCGACATCTGAAGCGAAAGTACTCTAGGGATTTTAGATGGGATTTTATTTCACAAATTATAGTTACAAAAATTTTATGATAATCCACCCATATTCACCTTTAAAGCTTTCCACTCGGTTTTCCATTAAAAACGCAATAAAATGCGTAAAATATCAACAATTCTACCTAGAAATTTTTGTTTTGGTTGATATTACAGAAATTTACCAAACTTGTTCATTTTATTTTTTTATAGTGTACAATCTTTTTAACAGATATTATTCAATTTAGGTATACCATATTTAAAATACGATTACATATTTGGCACCAACTTTAGTTAAAATCATTTAGTCATGTCATAAAACATAATATACAATTCTAATCAAATACATAAATGCCAATAAATATAAAAAAAGTTGGAAAAAACAGGAAGTCAGATTACAATGGTCGTATTCTTAAACATAATTCATTTACAATTCATTTTAATTCATTGATGAGTATGTGTTTCTTAAGGTTCATTATCATTAAATACTGATGGTCACTCAAGGTTCATTATCATTAAATCCTGATGATCACTCCAATTGGGTGTATTATAAATTTTCAAATATTTTCAAATATTTTGAGGAGTGCAACCATTAGATATATTGGGCGTATTCAGACGAGGTCAGCCGCTGAACCGCTAAGTAAGAAAATCAGACTGAATAAAACGCTGACTAAATGCTGTTAGCCGCTGAATATTTTTGTAAGCCAAGAAAATTTGCGCTTTCTTCGTAAGCAAAGCGCTGACGTATTTCTGAGGTTATGTTATTTATTTACATGGTTGTTATTCCAAAGGCGTTTTCAGAAACCTATCCAAGTTAACTCAATCACAGAAAAAGGTGTTTGTTTACTAACCTAGTTATATTTATCCCCGTTCGGTTTCTTTAGTTACTAACTCGGTTACTTACTTGAGTTAACTCTTTCTAACTCTCCTCAACAGCAGGGTAAATTAAACCCAGAACAATATTTTCAGGTTAGATAAATATTTATTTATTTGCAAATTAATATGAGAAAAAAATCTTACAAGATGCAAAAATTGCACTTGACTTTATTAGCCTAGAATCTATTGCCAGAAGACATATGAATTAGGTTTACCAACCTGTTTATGGTAAATATAGCATACTGCAATAATATACCTAGCTATTTTATTATTCAATTTTTTTAATGGAATATGTTGATTATTGAGAAAATGATCTCAAATTTGGATGAACATGATATCATTTTTACCATGATCATGCCCACTCTCATCCTGCACACAAGTTCTTGAACGACTGTGCCTATAACTATTTTATTTTTGGTGATCATAATGCAGCTCGAAATTGGCAATCCAATTATCTGATGCCCATAATAAAATTTTATACTTTTAGACACAGAAACAAAAAGGACAGATATTTGAGGTTATATTATACGCACATAAAACAACAACAAATTTGTAGTACCGTTTGTAAACTTTAACAATCCGAGTAAATGATCCTGAAACTTAGGTCACATGACATCTATTACCTGGGCTCACCCGGGTTAGTAACCCAGAGTAAGTTTCGAAAAACGCCTTAAGTATTTACAATTTTCCAAGGGTTATGCTTTGGAATTTCAATTAATGTTTTGCTCTGGGTTTGCCTCTTATAGAATATAAATAATGGGCCAATTCTGCGCAATCTATAAGAAAACCTGTAAATTTCTATAAGCTCACAGTTAATTTTCTGTTTTACTTGTGAAGTATATTTTTAGGTATGAATATGAATAATTCATAAGAAATCTAGAAATTTTTAAACACAGGGCTAGAAGTTGTGTATGAGCCACAGTAAACTTACGATTTACTTACATATTGTTACAGGTTGCACAGAATTGAGCCATAAATTTATTACCTATTACATATATTTTTTTATAATTCGCCCTCATCCCTAGACAACCGATAAAAAATATGCTATTAGGGGCTTCTGAATCAGACCCTAAAAAGTCATGTCATAATTTCCCACTGAGATTGAGCTATTATAAGTAGATTCTTGTGATCAAATAAAAATGTTAAGATAAAATTACCAACGTAGATAGAAAATTTTAATTTTTGTTGTACCATAAAGTTAACAATATTTTCTCATATTTTAGTTTTAAAAATGAACAAGAATATGTGATAGTTACATGTACATGGAATACCAGAACACTCTATACATAAAGTGTGACCTACTTGAATACTTCAAATCAAGCGTATAATATGGTCCAATTTCAATTATTTGGTTGTTATCTATAACAAATAGTTATTTTTACTTATTTTGGCATTTTATTCTATTGAACATTTGATGAATACTTAACAAATTTATTATTCTGTGTAAAGCGGGCTTTACACTAACAATTTATTGACGAAGAAATTGATGAATTAATTCATCAATTTCTTCAAGGTCGCACTTTGGTTTTACATTATGTTCAGGACTTGGCAAGTTTCTTAACAATTTTGCTGTCAGATGTCACCCGTACCAACCTAAAAGTAATTTTAACTTTTGACCTCGCTTTTGACATTATATATCATTCCCATTTGTATATGAAATAAAAACTGTTAAAAATGAAAAGTAATTTTAATAATTATATTTTAGGGCAAAAAAAGCTTCCATTGAATTTATTATTGCTGCTGCTCGGTTACTGGTTAAATATTTACATTTATTTTAGGTTGGTATTCCTGAATTGAAGTAAAAATTGACGAAAATTTAGAACAAGTTTTAAGTCGTCAATAACTTGACGAAGTTCTTCATCAATTTATTTGACGTCCAAGTTTTAGCATTACATTTGTCAGTTGACTTGACAAAGCCACTTGATCAATTAATTGACAAAGAAATTGTTAATGTAAAGCGGGCTTAATAGATATTACGACTTTTTAGTATGATAATGTCAAGTTATGTTACATATATATTTTTCGCAACTCCGCGGAGAAGAATCAGCACACTATTCGGTGTTGTTTAAGCGGCTGATTAACAGCCCTGTTAGCATTGTAGCAGCTGACCTCTTTCTGAATACGCTCATTGAAACAAAAGGATCCACTTAATTGTTCATTTTGCCCATAAGTTTTGACATTTGTGGGTCAGGAATGTCAAAATCCACGGAGCATTGCAACGACACTGTCAGATGTTTAATGATCTATGCCAGAAAAAGAAACAATTTGTTACATATGCTGTTTTACTAGGGTAGTAAAAGCAAAATGTAATAAATAATAATGATAAATGCTTAATCTGTTAGATCTGAAGGCGTCAATTGAAATGCCTTCTAAATCTGGACGGCCTACAAACCTTAAAATTTGTTGTCAAAAGTGCAAGGCTTACTTTAATAGTAGAACATTTTGTATAAGACCTTTTTAATACAAATATTGTCAGGAAACTGTAGCTTAATTTTTATATACGCTGTAACCTATTTCATTTAAATTGGATAGTGTTTTAGAGATATTTAAAATTGTTTCCAACTTTGATGCCCTCTAGGTATTAAACTAAGCAACTTTAGTTTGGGATAAATAATTTTATTAAATTATCTTGATTTAACAAATGTATGTATGTAGGTATATAGAATTTTAGGATACCATATATTTTAATATTTGTTTTTTTTTTAAATACTTTTTTATATTTAATTAAAAATTGGTTGTCAAAACAGTGTCAATTACGATTTAATTTTAAAATTATAAATCAGCCCAACTACATATATTTCAAAAAAAGAAAAAACTTGGTTTCCCTTTTCTGTAAAATGGCTTACCTTTTACCTGAAAAATAAAATTCACCATCCTTAAGGACAAACTTTGAGTCATTATATCCCCATCCATTCCATTTCAATAAATCTTGCCTAAAACAAAATGATTTTAATTAAAAAAATATATGACCAAATTACCTACCAGACAAGCCACTGGCATGTTGCTTAAAGTTAGTACATCGCACTGAACAAATTTTATTTGGGAACATCGCATTAGAATAATTACTATAGGATATCTCATATTATCTGCATCAAATGGACCTCATGTGTGGAATTGTGATATTGCCAAATAACATTGCCGTTCCATGCTTAATACAGCATGATTATAGCACAGTATTATCGGCATACTATATCAAAAAGTTTTCCAACAAAATACAACAAATAATGTTCTATTTACACATTTAATTATTTTTTTATACTTATAGGTACTGCTTTGATCTGACTAGAAAATTTTCTTAAACTTTAGTCCTAAAATATTTTTTATATCTATAAATTTTAAATTAAAAATGTATTTAAGTACTTGTTTAAATGTTGCTAAACTTATAGTGGCATTTATTAATTCCAATACAATTCGATGCAATAAGTTTTAATTTAAACAAAACTACCTAAATTAAGATTTTTCAACTTCATAAAACAACTAAATCTGCAATATTGTACTCAGGCTACTTTGAAATATGAAATTATATTTTTTAAAATGCTTGTAACTTCTAAACAAAAACGAATGGTATGTATGTTCATATAAGAAAAAATATTTGACATTAACCAAGTTATTATCTGCTAAACTTTGTCATAGATCTTGTAGAACACCCTGTATGTAGGAAAGAGTACAAAAATAATTCACAGAAAAATAATATAGAAGTTAGAAAAGCGTGTATTTTATGCATAATGCAATTTTGATAAATGAAAAATTTTATTTAAAAGAATTAGGAAGTATAACTCATAATATTCCAAGAAATAAAAAATGTCAATAAATGAAATGACAAAAGATTAAATTATTAAATATTTATCTATGGTTAATTAAGTATAGTGAAAATCAATAGATCAAATATCTTTATAAAATGCAACAATTAGATTATACATTTAACTACTGTTTAATTAAAAAGTAATTAAAACATCTCACCGGTCTTTTGGTATTACACTTTCAACAACTATGGGTCCATATCTTTCATGGTTAGGTACTGACATCTTACAATCACTTATCTTTTTTAGTGACAGATACCGGTTTGAAATAAATTTAATAACAGTTTTAGTGATGGCATGCTCTGTTGTAAATATTTGACTTGACAAAATTAAATATTTCGTTGATCAACAACACATAGTCTAAGAGCCAGTGGCCGGCAACCTATAAGTAAATGATTATACCTGAAATTTTGCACAGTGAGTCTCTTATACCTATCATTCATGATGTGGGGACTCGCTAAGCCCGGAGAGGCCGACTCAAGAGTTACTCAGGTGCGAGAAGTATGAAAATGTAACCAACTTCGTTATTAAATTAACAAAGCTGCCGTTTGAAAATTTTAAAATATACATTATTATTATATAAAAATAACAAAGGCAGACGATTACCGTGCTTCTAAAGTCATGGCAGACACTTGTGAAATTGGCAAAAATTATAAATTTGAAAAGTATTTGATTAAATCTGATTTTTGACGTTAAAAAACTGTCGAAATGTCAAGCATTGTAATGGACATCACCAAATGTCAGAACCTGTGCCAGAAATAGACGTTATTTGTTACTTATATTATTTTAATATAAAAAGGTGCTAAATATAATAAATAATAAAAATAAATGCCTAATTTGTTAGATCTGAAATTTAAAAATTTTCAAACGGCAGCTTTGTTAATTTAATAACGAAGTTGGTTACATTTTCATACCTCTCGCACCTGAGTAACAGTTGGGTCGGCCTCGCCGGGCTTAGCGAGTCATCACCTCATGATTGATAGGTATAAGAGACTCACTGTGCAAAATTTCAGGTATAATCATTTACTTATAGGTTGCCGGCCACTGGCTCAAAATTAGACTAACAAACTAAACCATACACTACACCACCAGTCTCCAACCACCTCCCAACAGGAATCAGGAATTGTGGATTTATTATTTATTTACAATAATTAGCTCACAGCACAGCACAGCCTCACAGAAGTGGGAGAAAATCTATTTCTTGTTTCTTGACAAATCACCATGCCCCACAAAATATATCCGTGCCCCTTGAGTGCGCGAATGGGCGCGGCTAAAGGTCCGTTTATATCTATCTACAGATATCGAGCGTGTCAGACACGTGCGGTGCCCACTGAAATGTAATTTTATATGATGACTGGAATGCGCTAAAAGCTGCGCGAATGGATTATTCATGGTGAGCGCCATATTTTGTTTTGTGCCTCTAGCAATGACGGAGCAGTAGGGGCTTAGCTGATTGTGAATTGAAATGAAATTGAATTCTGGATATGAAGAATTATTTCGTGCTATATGCTGGTTAATTTTACAGTCCTTCATAAAACATGACATGTTCCAACAATAACACCCACAAAAATACACAAAGAATAACACTAACGAGATACAAGATAAAAGAAGAAACCACATGCACTGTACGCCAATGACGTGTTTACAAACAAAATATTGGGAAATTCAGAACACAATTCATATCGTACGTGCAGATGGTTGTCTCTCTCGCTCCACATACATAACCAATCAAGTATGTCTTTGTTGAGTTTCATGTGCCTCCTTTTGTCTGCTCCTAGGTTTGGTACCTTTATTTGGATGCGCAATATGCGACTAAACGCATTCCATATCGTACATTTCAGTGGCGGTGTCAGACAAAATAATATTCTATACAATATGTATTATCATATTTATATCTATCGTAACACGGTCGCGCAGACGCCGACAGACACGTGCCGTGGCCGGCCAGTATTCTGAGAAAGAATATTTTGTCTGCGCGGTTCATGTCTGTGGCTACTTACCGGAGTTACCGGACAGTGTAAATAGAGTATCGGGACCGTACAGACGTGGTTTGTATTTAGTAACTGCCAGTGAGAGCGGCCGCGTCCGACACCGACGACAGTGTCTGTCGATGTCTGACACGGTACACTTCACGTTAGATGTAAATAAATGGTGTCTGCCACGGTACTTGTCTGAAACGCACCGTGTCTGTAAATATAAACGAACCTTAAATGCGCAGTCGTCTTTTGGCCGTCTAAAAAACAAAATCTTGGACCTCAACATCAAAGGAGCCGATGTGAAGACGCCGGTATAATAGACTGTGGCACAGGACTGTGGACTCTACGAAGTACGGCGGCACCTTTGAAGGATTAAAACCAGAAAATTTGTCCTTGAAGCTTATTGACTCTCTCTCGCTCAGGATAAAGGTCAGGACTGGATTAAAATAGTTGTCCCAATTTAGAAAGTGTTTTCACTGCAGTGTGTACCTACTTGAATTTCAAAATAGTTTTTTTTTTGTTTTACTAAATCATAGATATAGGAAATGTTACCTAATTTTGGGAGCTTGATTAATATAAATACCACACCTACGTGGATCCATTATTAACATAAAATGTACAATTACTTTTCAAAGTACGTATAGGTAATTTATTAACATTACGTTGCTAATGACTAAAAAAGAAAACAAAACAAAAGTGAAATTTATTAAGCCACTTTTGTTTTCGAAATATTACATATTACATATATTACACATATTACACAAAAAAGTACAGAAAACATAATATGTATTACAGCGGTATACTTACCTGAATAACAGGACTAAATTGTACATTACTGAAATGTCCAAGATAGAGTTGACCAGTACTAATCTTGAGAACTATGGCAGATATAAAAAAGTTTTTTATATATCAAAGTTGTAGGTACAGATATAAACTACAAAATGCTGAATAAATTTTATGTACATGGTGTTACAAGACTGATAAAAGTTCCAGAGTGTGGCTAAATCGCGGCTAAATGCGCAATAAACACCAATGAAATTCATATGTACTATCGTTTGCAAAATTAATGACACTAAAATAAATTTTGCGATTTTTTTTGAACTTGTGACTTATTCATATTGAAATTTGCTTTAAATTTTTAACATTAGTTATTAGTTGTTTCACTTACCAAGAGAGATTTAATTGAATTTCTATTCAGAACTTCCAGAAGTTCAAAAACTGTTTTAAGAGACTGTCATCATTATTGCAAACGATTGCACGACGAAGTGGGAGAAATTCTACTTCTTAACAAATCACCGTGCCCCTTGAGCGCGCGAATGTGCGCGGCTAAATGCGCAGTCGTCTTTTGGTCATCTAAAAAAACGAAATCTGGGGCCTCGACATCAAAGGAGCCGACGTGAAGACGCCGGACTGCATAATAGTGGTTGTATCCTCAAATGGCGGCATGCGCAAGGATCTGCGTTTGACGTTCCCGCCATACGAGTCTGTGAGCTGATTGTTATTTAAGCTGTGAATATACCACAGCTTAAATAAAATATACGATAATCAATCCGGATAGATGCATCGTCTGCTAAATCCGCGGGCACAACGTGCTTTATCTGGTCTGTTCCATTACACGTTCGCAGTCAGTTTGTCAGTTACCGCGCGTGGTAGCGCTCTACAATACATATGTCCGTTGATTGAAATATTCTATAAGATAGCCAGCCCACATTGTAATCTGTGAGCCAGCCGTATGTATAATATTGTTATATCTACCCCGCGACACGTCTCCGACCCCTGGTCCCACAAACCTAGAAAAAATATAGACCGTGGCAGTGTCATATTGCCGGCGACCGCAAATTCATGGCTGCCCTAAAAGGTCCAAATCGCTAAAACTTGGTTTTTATGCCAATTTACGTTGGTTGTATTGTAGCGTGAAGCTCATTTGTTTACTGTGATT
The DNA here is from genome assembly GCA_025584915.1 of Monochamus saltuarius. Classification (NCBI taxonomy): domain Eukaryota; kingdom Metazoa; phylum Arthropoda; class Insecta; order Coleoptera; family Cerambycidae; genus Monochamus; species Monochamus saltuarius. The sequence goes on from CM046727.1 coordinate 34,106,961, forward strand.
GGTCACATTCATGTCACATTCTTTAATGACATTTAAAATGACAGCAAGTTAGTTAATTTCAGATTGCAATGCAGCCATCATATTTGCACAACTGCCAACATAAAGCAACTAAAATATCCATTTTCTGGACCGTAGGTCCCTAGAAAACGCGGCACCTATCACGTGACCTATATCATGAACCGACGCAGTCTATATTTTTTCTAGGTTTGTGCCTCGTCCATAAACGTGGTCTCTGTAATATGGCGCCATCGTTGGCACTAAACGAAACTTATGCATTTCTGCTGGAAAGGTTTATTGCTGAGCTAAATAAAATATCGTTACCACCATGGGCGTACCTCAAAATTTTCATACGTTTGAAAATATGCATATTATACACAAAAATGTGCATAAAAATTGTTGTATACACAAATTAATTTTAACGTTTAGTTAAAAATTTGTTTTCAAAGGTTTGAAATTTGTTTACTTTAGAAAATATTGACATACTTACCTATTAAAATTTTGAAAAATATGGTTTGCAAATTTGTGAAAAATTTTCAAAATATATTAAACTGGAAGCTATCGATTTTGTAATTTTTCAAAATAGTATATAGTACGGGTATATAATACGGGTTTTATTCATATCATATTATTAAAAATTCTTTTTCAATTTCTTTAAACAAATATGTATGTATACATTATGTAGGTATACTAAATATTTGTCATAATCTTAGTAAATCAAATTTAGACTTTATGTACAAAAAGTATAAAGCCTTTTAGTTGTACTGAAAATAGATACATATTTGATACAAATATGAATTAATAAATAATAACCATAATAGATATAGATACAGTAGGTCCTCACTTTAACAACCCTTTACTGAATTAAGTATTTCCAGGATTATTGTGTTCTTAAAATTCACCTAAGTAGATCACTACAATTACTTTATCAATACAAATAAATTCATTACCTAGGTACCTGACAAAGAATTTATTTAAAACTTAAAAGCGATACAGCTTACAGAGAGCAATGCTGCCAAAAATTCTAACAAGGGTTTCAGATTAATTATATTTTTCAGTTGTTTGACATATTTAGGTATCTAAATAAAGCAAAAAAATTTAGTGACATTACGTGTGTTTATGTGTACGTCTAGCGCTCGACCAATAGAAAAATGGACAAGCCATTGTCGCCACTGTCTTAGTATAAAGGCACTGTAGTTTTATACAGGCACTGTAGAACATACATACTACAATAATATATTATTACCATACGATTTACAAACCTAGAATTTCTAGGTTTGTGATACGATTGTATACGATAATTTTATCGATACGATAATTTTTCGTTGGATGTCTGGCAACACTGGCTGCCAGATATATCTTTTCAATGGTGCCAGAGGAGTAGAACAGAGTAGAATATTCAAAATGGTGGTTTTCTGTCAATTATCCAGATGTATTTGTTTATAAAACAACATGATTGGTAATTATTTAATACACATAATATATTGAAATTAAAATTGCAATGGGCACATCTGGACATAATCTTGATACATTTAATATTGCTGGTAAGTAAATTAATTTGTTATATAAAGCAATGTGACAAGTCACACAATAAGGCATGATTATAAAAGAACTTAAATTATTTATTAGGAATTTGGTAATTATGACGCATTTATCTTTTAAAATCACTTTTATGCTCTAAACTATTAACTAAAATTTTGCGAATGTAGTATTTAGTATTATCCTCAATTCCATAACAAATCCCATAAATCTTCAAAGTGAAATTTAAATTAAATATGGGTACATAACTCAAATAAGTTAACAGTTATAATATGTAGGTATAAAATACAAAATAATGCAAACTTATTCCACTACTACTACCACTAGGTACTTACTACCTACTAAGTAAATTCATTTTAGATAATGTCTATAAAAATTCCATTTCTTAATATTTAGAGCAAGCAAAACTAAAATTTTAACATTTACTCTACCTCTACTTCCCACCGCAACACATTTTTCCGTTAACTTAATAAACTGTTTGAATAGTTAGCGGCTCATTCAGTTCATGTATTCCTTGGCGTATGTGCTATTTAATACTTCCCTATCATGTGGCAAACCATTTGAATAAATGTTTTGTTTTAGGGCACCTTGGAGAAAAAAGGCAAGGGGTGTAAGGTTAGGATTGGGCCAAATCTTCATGTGAGCAGGACGGCCGTCCTGTTACCAAAACATTTTGGAAACATTTGGTTTACCATTTTTAAATATTTGAGAGCCAGAAGTACGCAATAACCTGTTTTGGGAACAGGACTGCTGCCCTGCTCATTTTACAGCCTTGCTCAGACAAAGGTGAAAGGTGGATTGGAAGATTTGGCCCATTATCTTGCTAGACCACCTGACCTTAGGCCCCTTGACTTTTTTCCTAAAACAAAAGGTTTATTCAAGTGATCTGCCACATGATATTAAAAAAGCGCATAAAACAAGAAATAAACTATTCGTAGTGTGTAGAGTAAAAGTCAAAATTGAAATTTAGATTTTAAAATTTGTATTAGGACTCTATTTCGGATTATAAACAGATTTGTTTTATAAAAATATTGTGTGAAATAATAAATACCTAATGGTATTTCTCTCTTGAGTATTTTCATGTTTTTTTAATTTATGAGCACCCTGTATATCTGATCTAAGACGTTTCTATGATAGTCTAATTTTTTCGAAAAGCAGAACTTTTTATAAAGAGTGACATTTTTCGATAAAGTCAAAAACAAAAGATTTTCTCCTCTTGTCCACTCCATCCGTGGACACACTGTATATGCGCGATCAAGATGATATGGTTGGCATTGGTAACGGTAACACTGATTAAATAGATTTTATTTCATGATGAGGTTACAAATTTTGTTGTCTTTATTATTAACGGTATTACCTTTTTATTGCCAGAAAATTTATTATATTAACCTATTAGGAATATTTGGTCATTTCAGTTTTTATTGTATTCCTGATACTTTCAAATTAGCCTAACGCATTATTATTGTTTTTCTTTTATTTTAGATTTAACCCCTGAACAACAGAAAATTTTAATAGATATAAGGAGACGAAAAACTGAACTACTATTGGAAATTCAGGTAATTTTGTATTTACTTATAAGATAATTTTATATACTTATTTATTATTATTATATATTTTATTTAAATGTGCTGGATTAATCCATCCTTTATTATGTCGTTGATATATCCTAGTGAATTGTTAATTAAGAAAAATAGTTATTTGCAATTAATTTTCAGTACGTAGTTACTGATCGAATATTAATATATATACATAACAGTTTCCTGTTTTTTTCAGATTAATACCTCTGGAAATGTGGTACTAATTGTAAAAAAATTCCACAGCCTTCTCACACTTCCAGAGGTGTGAAAAACAGGACACACTGTGTAATATGTATTTCGATCCTATTTTTATAATGAATGCAATGCAATATTTTTATTATTTTACTTCTAATTACCACATATCTCGTAGAAAATTAAAAATGAACTAATACATATAAACAAAACTGCATAATATACACTATTTTATAAGGCACTTTTGTGCCTCTTTTAACAGCAACATCATTACGTAGTTGTAAAGAATCAAACTATTTCAGTTTTTAAAGATTGTTGAAAGGGCACTTGACACTATTTTTCAGTAACCTTAACAGAGAGAGATATATTCTAAGAGGCTGTCCAATAAAAATTCAAAATGGCATCCATCGACAGGACACAATGACATCTTGCACTGTTCAGTTTGTTTCATATTCGGATGAAGTTAAATTACATACTAGTCGAGTTAACAGTTATCTGTGCAAGGAATTGTGTATCTTTTGAACAAAAACAGCTTCAAAAAATTAATATCCCAATCAGACTTTTGTATAATTTCATTTGTTATTAAACATCTTAAGACCTTCACAAGCCAATTACAGCACCAAAAACATTTGGTACTTAACTATTTTGGTATTATTTTGTGTCACCATTCCATTTTTGTAGTTTGTGCTGTTTTCAAATACAATGGTGACTAGTATAAAAAAAATCCATTGAATTCACCTACTCAGTTAAAAATTTGTAACTGCCTTATGTGTGATTATCTAAACATGAAACCTAAATAGTCATTAGTCTAATTACAATAATATTAGTAATTTTTTGCATCTTTAAAATGCATTTAACCGCAGCTTGACAGAAAATTAATTCTTTTTTTGTTCATTAGAATTTTGTTGGTAAAGCTACTAGACCAAATGAGCGAGCAAGAGCGAATATTTTCATAATATGTGCTTGTGAGCAACAGTCAACTTGAGAATGTTTATGAGAATATTCACTCTCGCTTGTTCTTGTCTGCTCATTTGATCTGCTATCAACATAATATACTATCACATTTTACGAAAGCTACCAATATTTAATTTAAAGTATTTTCTAAACATAAGAAAAATTTAAGAAATACTTTAAATAATCTGTTACATCTAAAATTTTGGTATCAACACATTTCTCATAATAAATACAATCTACATAAAAAAAGTTCCAAGGAAAATTTGTTGCTACCTTTATAACATTATAATAGACGCTTTTATGCAGTCCCAAAAGAGGATTAACTATATATTGAGCCCTATAAAAGAAAAATCAGAAGAAAATAAGAAGAAAAAAATAGATATAGAAGTAGGTGTTGATATGTAACTATTCAATTAAATACTGTTTCCATGTTAAAGCTGCAGAACTTTCAATATTTTTTTCAGTAGGAATTTTATTTTTGATGGTTCACGAAGAAAGATTGTGTTTTTTCATTACATAATTACGTTTATAATTTCTTACCTTTTCTAAAATGGAAAATGATCTCTCCCAACTATAATTAGTTGGTTCCATAAATAAAAAGTTATCAGTGCAACATCTCTGTTTGGAAAACTAGACATTTTTTTTTCTTTGCAGCTCAATTTAAATGAAATTGTTTTTTATCAAATTCTTTAATTTTTTATTATTCTCGTTATTATTTGTAATTTATTATACAGGGTGAGTCAGTCATAATGTCATTAATTTTAAGAGGAGATAGGGAATAATGAGTATAATGCGAATACGCGATTAAAAAAAAATCTAAATGCATATTTACGCCGAAAAAAAATATTTCCAAATCATTATTTAAACCCCCTTTTCAGACTGTCACTGACCGTTCACAGCCTTGGTCGGTTACAGCTGACAGTTCAACTCGATGTCGACCGCATGCAATGTTGCCAAGTTGAAATATTTTTCTAGTACCTACCTACCTAGGCATTAGACATCATAAATAAACGATTGTACTGACTATTTTAGAATCTCATATTATTTCTTGCTCAGTTCAGCCAATAATAAGTTAAAATGTTAATGTTCAATGAAGGCTTTCCAATCAATTCTATTAAAAATTGCAAGTAACGCAGTCCATTCAGTTTCTCCGGTAGAAAATACGGCCCAATCAAATGATTCCCGTAAACTCCTGCCCATACGTTGAGAACAAATCGCCTCTGAAAGCTAAACCGACGAGTAGCGTGTGGATTTTCGTCCGACCAAATGTGACTGTTATGACTGCAAAGAAATTAGCTTGGTTTGTTTAAAAAGTATTTAATATTGAAATTACAAAACTCCAACGTATCTAATAATAAACTGAGTAATAAACCATTTAGGTACCTATTATCGTTTGCAATATTAATGACACTCACTAAAATGAATTTTGCAATTTATTTTGAACTTCTGACGTATTCATATTGAAATCTGCTTTAAATTTTTAACATTAGTTATTAGTTGTTTCACTTACCAAGAGAGATTTAATGATATTTCTATTCAGAACTTCCAGAAGTTCAAAAACTGTTTTACGAGAGTGTCATTATTATTGCAAACAATTGTACATTACATAAAAAACGTTTAAAACGTGTTTAAATACAAAGTAATAAAAAAACCCTTGTGTTGTCGACAAAACACTGTCCAAGACTAGGTCAATAACCTAGTTACCTAGTTTTTGTACTGTTACTTAACGACGAGGAGTAAAATTAACTTTTTTTATCTAGATACATGAATGAATTTTCCTTAAATATTGATTTATTTTTTAATAAAGACAAATGTAGATAATAAATAAATGTTTTCGAATGTTAGGTTATTTATTTTTAATAATTTTGATATTACGCTTTTCACCACGCTTTTACAATTGAATATGAATTTGTAGTATTAGTCGTAAGTGTAATATAATTATTCAGTTTGTAATTAGTAATTACATACATCTAGCCTAGAAATGTATTGCTTTTTAAGTAGTATATGGTACTAACCTATTTAAAATTCCACTTTGAGTAAGCTGCACTCATCCGTCCATAGCACTTTATTAATAAAATTTGGGTCAGCAACAATTCGATTTTGTAACCAATTGCAAAATTCAAGACTACTGGGGAATCAGCAGGTTCTAAAGATTGAACTTTCTGAAAATGATACGGGTGCAGCGAGTTTTTGCGTAATATTCTGCAGACCTTGCTTTGGGATATCTCCAATCGCCTTGAAATGGTTCTTGTAGAAATTATAGGTTCCTCCTTAACTAAATTTAAAACAGCTTCTATTACATTTAAGTCATTTTGAGGATGCCCAGCAAGTTCTCGGCGCGATCGCGAACACATTGAAACACTTGGACAAAGGTTCGCGCACTTGGGTGAAGCCTATTAGGGAAACGTCTCGGTATTCGACAGCAGCGGCATTTGCATTTCGTAAACATTCCCCGTATAAAACTAGCATTTCCGCATATTCTAAATTAATAAAATTAGGCTTTGTGATGTGAATTTACGACCAATACACGACCGAAATAAACAAACTACTGCTCGTAGTGTGCTCGTATTCTCTCCATCCCCCCTCTAGATGTGTGGTGTGATCTCTAAATTTGGGGGAAAAGAAATGCGGAAAGTGCGACTAAATGGTGGCAAATTTGAATAATACGCACGCTGAAGTGTTAGACGACGTTATGTATGTAAACATGTGGCAACGATGCCTTCCATCGGAATTAGATTATCATATGGCTGCGACATCAGAAAGTTTGAGTGTACCAGGAGCGTCGTGTTACCGATTTTTATAGGGTAATTCGTGTATTTTTTTAAAGGTCGAGTAAAAAATGACAAAAATAAAATTAGAACTTAGTTGTAGGTGAACCCTAATGTAAGGTTGCAGTAGGATATCTAGTTCACTGACCGCGTTGCTAAATCTTGGCGAATACAGTGATTGGTTTGTAGTGAGACATTACCTATATGACCCAACCAACCCAACCCATGGGGGGGGGGTTCTGACCCACAAAACCCCTCCCGTGGCTACGCCACTGCTGGCAGTACTCAGTAAGATTCAGCAGTATGTGCAGTACTTGATCACACCATTTAAAATGGTAGTAGATGTATATAATTTTGAACAGTGGGAGGCCCCTCCGTACCTACCTAATTAATTCCATTACTAAATACTAATAGATTAGAAATATTTATATAAAACAAAACTAACACTAAAATACCTTGGAGTCATACTTGATGTAAAGCTAACATGGAATCTTCATTTGGACAGTAGACTAAAAAGGCGTACATATCCTATGAGAGTGTGCCGCAGGACTGTTGGCAAAACCTGAGGAATGTAACAAAAGTAAGTCATGTGGACACTGCCATTGCTCGCAATGGCAGTGTGTTAGCCAATGTTAGCCTATAGGGCTGTCGTTTAGTGGCCAAAAGTCCAACAGACGACAGCTAAACAAAAGCTCAGTCAGGTACAAAGGATTGTCTGCTTGAGAATAACTGGAGCTATCCGAACTGCACCCGCCATAGCAATGGAAGTGGTTGTAACAAAAGTGGTTGTAACAACTATGCTTTGCCTCAAATATACTTATATTATATCATATCAGATGTAGGATGTGGAGAGGTTCGAAGATTTAACAGGAAGTAGAATGGGGGGGGAAGGTCCTATGAACTCCAACCTTGGTAGGAGGAACTATTAAAACTAGTTCATATTGTCCTGGGATTGTAAAAACTGATACACCAAACACTCGGTTCATGTAATTTATCGAATCCTAAATTATATGAAATAACTTGTACATGCAACTTTTAGTTCCGAACATTGAACTGACCTGATAAAACATCCCCCTCCTACCAAACATAGTTATTGACAAAACATTATCCATAGCAATTTTTGAATTATTGTCATCCGAAATGTCAACTATTATGACCTGAAATATTACTATTATAGTTTAATTTATAATAAACACCATATACATATAAGGCAGGTTATTTAGAACCCCTGAATATACCTACCAAATGTTAGTCGATATCATGGGCGTCCGCAGCAAAGAGCGCTAATTAATCCAGGCCTATATCTCTGTTATTATTTAAGATATCTTATGGCCGTTTGCATCGTTTGCTTAAACAGTGATTAAAAAATTATTCTCTGATTAATTTGAAAATTGTGTTGTACCGTTCATTACACTTGATTTAATCTATCTTAAACACTGATTACTTTAACCGGTTCTTTTCGGATGATTAACGACTGATTAGTTTTCCTAACCACACCTTTTGGTTATTTGTCAGGTATTTTGTGACATTTATGTGTCTCAGATTTTCAATTTATAATACTTTTTCAAAAAAATGGATTTCGTGGAGTTCGATAATTTGTTCTTAGAGGATGATCAAGATATTCTGGATATAATAGACTGGATTTCTAAAAATATATGATAGAAAAATCATGTTGAAGAATTAGATAATCTAACATTTTGCAGACGCGCTTAACATAGCACACAGTATTAAATTTACTGCAATTAATAGAGGCAGAGTTGGAATATAATAATAATTTGTATGTAGCCATTTAAAAAAACCTAGAAATTTTGCAAACTTTTATTATTCTACTAGTTTTGTTTAATTTTATTTTAGAAATAGTGTAACACCTATTGACCAACTATTACGCTAGCGCTGGTCATTTAGCAACAGTAGCTGATTTTATCGGAATGGATATATCCACGTCATCCAGAATCATTGCAAGTGCAAAAGTAACACGTGCCATTGCAAGTTTATACCCTCAGTTTGTGGAGATGCCTAGCTAAGTTTGAAAATTATTATACTTGCATAATAATACCTATGTATATTATTTTTGTAATACAAAATATTTATTTAGTTCAAAAATTATGTATTATCTAGGTACTACAACCGTTACATTTAATTAATAGGTTACCAACCTATTAATTACCTTGAATTCAAATGAAAAAGAGAAATTTGCACATCTTTCCCTTGGTAGAGTTTTTTTCCCGTAGTAGAACTGTTTCTTTCCGTAGTAAAATTCATGTTCATGTTATATATTTTATTATTATACAAAATGTCAAACTAAAATAATTCCAAGATACAAAAAAGTGGGGTTATACTACTGCCATATATATAGCAACCTAAACAAAAATTGCAGTGTTGCTACATTGTTTCTCTGATTAACTAACAAACGATTAATTTGTAACGGTGCAATTCAAAAATGTTTAAACAGCAATTAATAGATAATCGATGATTAGATAACCAGTGTTTAACGAAAAAACGGTACAAACGGCCATTAGCAATCAAAATATTATTTTGTAGGTCTGTTCCAGGCCCTCTAAGTTAATCATTTAATTTATTTATTATTAAATTTATTTTCCATGGTCAATTTTTTCTTTAACGCATTATATAAAAAATAATGCCATCAAATAGACCATGAAAAAGCTTAAATTTGATATACGGGACAGTAGCTTTTGTTACTGTAGTTTTGCTAATGGTCAAATCATGTTTAATTTTCAAAGTACAACAGGGCATACATATTTATGGCTCCTGAGTCTTTATGTTTAAGGTAAAAAAATCATTATTATATAGAAACTAAAATCTAAATAATAATATAGGGGGGAGATGTCAAATTCTGTTAACAATTTGTAGGATATTTTCATTTTATTTTATTTTTATTTCTTTGAGAAATTCACTTTTTCAATAATTCTGGTGTTACAAACAAAATATTAGACATGATTCTGCCATTATAATAGCCTCACAATCATCGTCATGACAAGCTATTACACTATTTTATAAAATTATCTGTTTTAAATTTTCCCGACGCACCTAGTTTCACACTTACGCATGGCATTGTATATCAAATTGACACAACAAATCGCCTCTATTGTATACTTTTTAGGGTTGAAAATGTGTAATTTATTGTATACTTTTAAGGGTTGAAAATTTGTAAATAAATTATATTCTTCATACACAAATCATCGACAACAACTGTCTTGTTTATTTTTCATAACACTCCGACTTTTCTATCAGTACATATCATAATCATATATAATACAATAGACAGAATACTATGTAGATTTTAAGTGCCCACTAGTGACATACTCATAATAATATTAAAGATACAACAGTCTCCCATGCTATTTAAAAACATTATACAGTTGCAAGCGTAACAATATCAACTAAAGTAGGTACTACACAACTAAAGTTCTAATAGAGTCAAACATCTGTAACATAGTCTCTCAAATACCTCGGCGCGCACCTTAGTCTAGATGACTGTCGTCGAGCTTCTGGTTGGATTCCGTGTTCTGGTCTCGCTTGTTGAGGGATTTGTGGTCACTTTGTTGTTCATTTTCCTGGGATTCCTGTTTTTCCGCAAATCTCACCTTCTTCTTAGGAACTTATACAATAAATTGGTGACGAGGAAGAAAATTCAAAATGAACACAGAACAGTTCAAGCAACTTCTAGCCGTTATAAGTCCTAACCAAAATGCACTTCTGCATCAACTAAATCAATCAACAACCCAGCAGACATCTGTTTCAAATACCAATACGCAGTTTATACCACCGTTCGAAAACTTCAATGCTCAAAAAGAAAATTTAAAAAGTTATAGACAACGCTTCGAAAACTATCTAAAACTCAAGAACGTATTTGAGAACAAAGAGTATGTTGCACAAATGTTATTAAATTCGGTGGGATTTTCAACATACAACACTGGTAAGTCTGGTAGCCCCAAAGACTCCCAATGATTTTCCGTATCATGAGATTTTAGATAAACTAGAAAAACATCTGTGTCCTAAGAAAAACATGCTTGTGTCCCAGCATAAATTTTTATCTACCTATCAGCAGCCAGGACAATCAACATCAGAATATGTCGCTACACTAAGACATAAAACACTCGAATGTGATTTCAACTGCCCGTGTGGCTGTAAAGCAAGCATTGCTAATATATTTCTACGAGCCCAATTCATTCGAGGTATTCGAGATAATTCCATCAGAGAACAATTGCTCCAATCCAGTGACCAGAATTTCGATGACATTTTAGCAAAATCTATAGCTGTGGAAGCATCAAAATTAGATAGTAAAGAGTTGTCATGGAATCCTACAAATGAATCAATAAATAAAGTAAAACGATTTTCAAGATACGACCGTCTACAACAAAATCAACATTCAAAGTTACGTAGTAACCGATCAAAATCAAGGTCTCGCATAAACTACGCAGAGCTAGGAATTGACAACTTATGTATTAGGTGTGGAAGAAGTAACCACCTGGTTAGAGACTGCTGAACTAATGCAGATCAGTTAAAGTGTACAGACTGCCGTAAAACTGGCCACGTAAGGAAAGTATGTATTCGAACCCTGCTTGCAAATAAAAATAAATCGAAATCAGACATACAGTGTGTAGAAAGCCCATTTGAGCAAAATATCGATGCTAATGGTGAATTCATGGGAATAAACAAAATCGTTGATATATTTGAAAATCAAAATTGCCATGATTCTGAGAAATTCTACGCCTCTGTGTAAATCGAAGGGAAATCCCAACGTTTCGAAATAGACTCAGGAGCAGGTTTTACATTATTACCTAAATCTAGCTTCAAGGCCCTAAATTTAAAAATAAATCTTCAAAAATCAGATATTGCTTTTCGATCATATACCAAGAATATATTCTATCCAATTGGAAAAACCCGAGTTTGTGTCCAGTATCAAGACAAGATATGTAAAGAAGAGCTATATATTGTCAAGGAACCACTTCTAGGAAGAGTCTGGATTCGCCATCTTGGAATCAACCTACAGAAAATTGATAGAAATCTAATGAATACGAATCAAGTTGGTAACGATAGTATCACTGGTATCGATGATGTAATTAAAAAATTTCCATAAATATTCGAACAAAAAAATTGGGTTAGTCCCTCATTTTAAAGTTTCTTTACGTCTGCGCCTAAATGCTAAACCGTCATTTTATAAAAAAAAGAGATATACTCTACGCACTTCGACAAAAAGTTGAAGAAGAACTGGATAGCTTAGAAGCTGCAGGAATAATATCGAAAATTAATCATAGCGATTGGGGATCACCTCTTGTTGTCATTCCAAAGGCAGACGGAGGAGTAAGGCTTTGTGTTGACTATAAAATTGGTGTAAACAACAATTTGGTCTCTGTGAATTACCCAATACGAAGAATCGAAGACATTCAAAATAATTTGAAAAATTCCAAGTATTTTTGTAGGTTAGATCTATATAAAGCCTACCTACATTTACCTGTTGATGAAGAGTAGTCGCATTCAAACAAATTCCACACATAGAGGTACATATTGAATGAATAGACTATCATTTGGAATAAAGACGACACCATCAGAATTTAATTATTGACCAAATTCTAGTTGGTCTTAACAAAACTCATTCATATTTTGATGACATTATTGTGCACGGTTCGAGTCCGAAGAAACTATTTATTGCGTCAAATTCAATGGTAACGCGTTCTCAACCTGGTCGAATATTTCTGACAGTTTCCAAACCGTTTGCAACTGCTGCAAAAACAAGCGTATCTACCTCTAGCTTGTTGACAAGCGCGACGGGCGAAGAGTGCGGGGAGCAACATTTCATAGGCGTACTAAATTTAAATGCGATCAGATATAAAAAATATACAAAAATGACAAAAATAATTGCATTCTATAATATCCATTATTTTTAGAGTAGAAACAGTGATATAACGGTTTTTACCAATTTCGAGGCGTTAGATAATAAAAATAATAATAATATTTCAAAATTTTATCTTGTATATCGGTGTACCTAAGTTAGAAACTTTATCAAGACAAACTGAACAGATTCTTACCAACATTTTAAATATATCCTATAAAACGATGCCCTCTTGGGCATCGTTGACCCACCACCACCCGGCTCATGCCGCCACAAGATGTTGACTATTTATACATTTCATATAGGTAATTGTTTTACACGAATATTATCATTATCACCAAATTAGTACGCATTACGTCAGAATCATATCAAACTTCACCATCAACTATCACTGTATGTTAAAACATCTATAGTCCATTGAAATGTTACATTATTTTGGCCTTAGCGTGCATTTTTTAGAGGACGCAATTTTATTGTTTAGATGTGTTTACCTGATAAATGCTAAAAACAATTTAACCCCCTTTTTCCAAGATGGCGGCCGAAGTTAAGCTTTTTTTGACCCCCCCCCCCTCACATCTAAACAATAAAATTGCGTCCTCTAAAAAATGCAACCCCAAATGTAACTTTTCAATGGACTATAGGTTAAATTAGTGTCACTTCACAGCGCTGTAAAACCCAAACTAATGAATATAATAAAAATTCTTCGTTGAAAACCACTCTACAAAAATGTTCTGATGTCATTTTTTTTAAATAAAAAAATAAATAAATTATGGCGTCCAAAAGAAAATTTGTCCAAAAATTTTGATTGTTTTTCTTTAATATGTTTGTTATTTTTGTAGAGGATTCCATTTGCAATAAAAAAAGGTTTTTAAAAAAAATTTGTATCACCAATAGTTTACCTGATAAATGCTAAAAACAATTTAACCCTCTTTTCCAAGATGGCGGCCAAAGCTGGAGGGTTGTGACCCCACAAACTTCAAGTTAAGCCCAAATGTAACTTTTCAATGGGCTACTACTGTTGTATCTAGATCCCACATACGTTGCTCCTCCTTCTGCACATGCCCAATACACTTACGCCATGTTTCAGCAGTGACATAATTAATGACTTCCTGTAATAATAACTTCACATCACTTTATTTAAAGGTTATTTTCACAACATATATACATATATTTAACACTTCTAGTGGTACCAATTTTTGATAACTTAAAGCCTTTTCGAAAAAATTTATTCCAAAGTCGGCACCAGCAAAGTGCATTAAAAACTTCACTATGCGGAGAGCCACATTAATTATTGAAAACAGATCTATAGTTATATCGAGGCAAATGTAGTCACAAGTATAAAAAAGTTTTAAAAAAAAGTTTACTTTGCTACGTGTTACGGTTTTCAAGAAATTGAATTTGTATATGCTTAAGCCCGCATTTCACTGAGGCTGGTCCAGCCAGGCTAGTGCAGCCCGGCTGGTCCAGCCAAATTTGAAATGTAGTATAGCAAATGGTCATACACTCACACAGGCTGGTACACGATGAGCTTGCTTTCGAGCTCAGGCGGCACAAGCCATGTTTGTAATAATTTACATTTTCAAGCGGGACCAGCTATGCGGGATCCTATATAGACCAATTAGATTTCTGCTTTTATACCACTTGAGTATCTACGTCGCTGTACAACCAGTAGACCAGGACCAGCCTGGCTGGACCAGCCTCAATGAAATGCGGCCTTTGCACTTGTTCGAGCCACTAGCCTAGGCCGGACAAGCCTGGCTGGAGCAGCCTCAATGAAATGCGGGCTATGCTCCGTGAGCAAGCTAAGCTTATACTTGCGGTGCAGAATATGTTTTCAGAAATAGGGCAATGCTTTTATTCGGCGAGTTAGAAACATCTATATTTTCCGTAAAGACAAAAATATTTTTATTGTATAATCATTATTAAGTACATTTATGATATCGCTCTCAAAATTAGAAAATCAAAGATATGACGACAGGTAATGCCATTGCAGCTCTTAATTCCTCAACACAACATTTTTTTTAATCAAGAATGAAGATTAAAAAAAACAATAAAATAGTTGACAAGAATGCGTTACCCCATCAAAACGACACTGTATAACACTTTCTAACAAAAACATCACTTATCAAAATTAATAACAAATTTTCTTGCAGTATATAAAATAGTTCCAGTAATTTTGCTTAATTTTGTTTTGTTTCATTTACAATAAAATATAAATACTTTCACGTGATATAGGTCTCAACTAATATCACTAAATATGAGAGAAAAAGATTATTTCATTTGTAGAATAAAATGCGTTTGGCACATTTTTTCTTTCAATGTGTCTACTAAGTTTGGATTTACAACAAATGTATGTTATTATTTATTAAATCTGAGTGGTAAAGCATCAATAGTTTTAATATGTGACAAAAATAAAATTAGATAAACAAAACCACATTTCAATAACATTTTGTTTTAAATAAATCTCAACTACCTGTTTGATTCCACATTTTTGATATTTATTAAATTAATGAATAAGTCTATTTAGCAATGTCTTAGCTGTTGTCCTTTGTCTATTATTTATTAGGTAGACAGAATATTATATACAGATTTGGAAAGTGAGGATCTTGATGGTATTTTGCCGCTTGCGTGTATTTGTGTCATGCTACACGCATACTTCGACCACAGCGTGTTTGCATCAAGCAATGTTGCCAGGTGGAAAAAATTCAGTGCATGTGAATAATTTCAAAGAAGCATGAGGTTTTGAGAAAAAAGCATGAGATGGCTTAATTTATCAAAAAACACCTCTTGACACAGCTTAATTTTTAATTAATGCCATTTTTATTTCATTAAAAAGCATTATGTTCTGCTATTTTATCATAATATTACATTGTAAGTAGGTACTTACAGGTACTTACTTACAAGTTATTAACCACGTAACCTTTATAATTTATTTTATTGTTAGGCCGGGCGAACGTTGAGGCGCAGTTGACGTGACGCAGGGTGACTCACGGGTCGTAAAATCTGTTGTTTCCAGAAAATGTAGGTGCCCTTACGGAATAGAGTTAAGAATCACTGCAACCCATCGTGAATATCGCATATCCGTAGACTGTCATACCTGTTTATGTATTCATTGCTAATTATTAAGAGAGCAGTCTACAATAAAGGACATTTCAAGTACCCAAATATTGTAGATACCTACCTCTATCTATTCAATTTTGCCCTCGATTTTGCCTTTATTTTTTGTTAGGTCTTTGTTTTGGTAAATTTCAAAGAGTAATTTTAATAATTTTATTATTTCTTTTTGTGTCTATTAAAAAGCATGAGATTTTGTAATCAAAATATGAGAGCATGAGATCTGACAACACTGGCATCAGTTGACCGGACAGTTAGATTTCCAATGGCGAATTGGCGTTGGCGATACGGAACCGATTACCGTAGTAGTGGGGAATGCTAGACCAATGCACGTCGCCGCCCCTCTTAAAGTTCGTACCTTCCCTGGAATGAAGCGGCAATTTCTACTTTTTCTGTAAAATCTGTATTGTTAGCTTTAGGGTTAATAAATCGCCTCCAAGCTTGAGATTTACATTAATAAATCATCTCAAAGGTTAAACATTACACATAAACACTTGTATATTTACTTATTTGACTAGTAAATACAACTCACTGAGTAACACTACCGTTACACATGTAATATACGAATATTAATTATATGTGATTACAATTATATCACTAATTACAAAATAACCAGCGGCCTTTCTATCCAGGCAGCGCTCATGTCTGGAGTCGAAACATGAATAATCCGCTGACAGGAGGCGGCTCGGGCTTGGCGACGACACAGCCCAATTGTTTATAAACACCAGGCCGATAGTACCGATACGACTCATATATCTAACAATATCAAAGGATTTAACAAAGTCGTAATTATAATAAAGCTATTAAACTACAACACGCAATCTCTTTAAATTCCGTCACGTGTGCCAGTACATAATATATATTATATACATATATAACCTATTTTTAATAGACTACAAATATTATTTTACATTGACTGAAAAATTTATTTAAAGAAAAAATATTTTACATTTTTTCAAAATTTAAAAAACTAGCATCGATGTAAAGTAATATTTGTAGTCTATTAAAAAAATACCGCAAATTTTTATTATTTTCCGTTGAGGAATTACTGAGCCGTTTACCGTGCGTTCACCGTGATCCTTAATCACTTCTGTCAGTGTTGGACATTTTGCATCTAAATGTGACACTGAAATGTAATTTTATATTATGATGACTGCGCTAAAAGCTGCGCGAATGGATTATTTATGATGAGCGCCATATTTTGTTTTGTGCCTCTAGCAATGGCGGAGCAGTAGGGGCTTAGCTGATTGTGAATTGAAATGAAATGGAATTCTGGATGTGAAGAATTATTTTGTGCTATATGCTGGTTAATTTTACAGTCCCTTATAAAACATGACATGTTCCAACAATAACACCCACAAAAATACACAAGGAATACCATTAACGAGATACAAGATAAAAGAAGAAACCACACTGTACGCCAATGACGTGTTTACAAACAAAATAATGGCAAATTAAGAACACAATTCATATCGTACGTGCAGATGGTTGTCTCTCTCGCACCCACGTACATAACCAATGAAGTATGTCTTTGCTGAGTTTCATGTGCCTCCTTTTGTCTGCTCCTAGGGTTGGTACCTTTATTTGGATGCGCAATGCGACTAAACGCATTCCATATCGTACATTTCAGTGAAATGTGATCGTCTGTTTTTGAAAGCCACCGCAGGGTAACAGCATTTTATTGCTACAAAATATTTTTTCAGTTTTCGCTCAGTAACTGCTCAACGGAAAATGATAAAAATATGCGTTTTTTTTATTATATTACAAATATTATTTTACATCGACGCTGTTTTTTGAAATTTTGAGAAAGTGCAAAAATCATTTAAAAAAATTAATTTTACACTTTTTCAAAATTTCAAAAAACAGCGTCGACGTAAATTAATATTTATAGTTTATTTAAAAAAATGCATATTTTTATCATCATCCGTTCAGAAGTTACTGAGCGAAAACTATATGTCGTTTGATATACAGGGTGAACCTTAAATAAGTACAAATATTTTAACCAGCAGTATAGTTTACTGTGTAGAACACATAATTAATAGTTTTTTTTTACAAAAAAATCAGAAATAAAAAAGTGAAATTTTAAATAAATTTTGTAATTTTTCTGTAGAAAACTTGTTGAGGACCGCTGACTTTCATACATTTATGAGTCATAGCGCTTCAGATTGAATGTGTAGTTCACAGTGTTGCCAGTGTTACACAAATGTCTTTGCTTGAACAAACTTTTAAATTTAATATGTTGTGTCAAAATCATAATTTTTCGTTATTATTCATAAAATAACTTAAGGAAGTTGTGTCTTGTGTCTCTTTCTAACAGTGTACAATGGCATTTAACTTGTGAAATGTGGATTACTGATTAAATAGTTAATTTTTTAACAAACAGGTAAGCTTGTGTGCACGTTTATGTATAATTTTTGTACATTGGACAAAGTAATATCACGTAATATCTTCCTAAATACTTTACGGTGGTATTTAACTTGCGAAAATTAATTTCTAATCGTTTCTAGTAAGGTCAGTTAAGCAGTTAAAATGTATGTTAATATTGCTGCGTATCATACTATATACCCAACTTTACTGTACTTATGCTTCAAACAAGTATTTTTAAAATAGAATTAACCGTATTACTTTACTATTACGTTAAGGGAAACGTAATATTTATATTAGAGAAGATATGGCAACCTCGCAACAAATCATATGGTTCATTAGGTTGGTTAAGATAGCGGTCCTCAAAATGTGGGTATTTAAAAAAAATAATATCCGTAAATATTAGAAATTTTTAAAAATGTCTTTCACTAGACTGATCCATATGACGAACTACACCAGCAGTTAAAATATTTGTACTTATTTCAGGTTCACCCTGTATACATAGAGCGCTCACCGTACCTTGCCATTAGGGATAGATCCTCCAAACTGTATAGGTAGTAGCATTGCAATATATCGTATATGAAATGTTCGTTTTTAAAATTCTTAACCAATCCAAATCCAATCGTTCTTTTATAGTAGAGTGCAAGGCGCGCTGTAATGTGTCACCCTA
Organism: Monochamus saltuarius; assembly: GCA_025584915.1. Classification (NCBI taxonomy): domain Eukaryota; kingdom Metazoa; phylum Arthropoda; class Insecta; order Coleoptera; family Cerambycidae; genus Monochamus; species Monochamus saltuarius. The sequence continues at coordinate 34,125,990 of CM046727.1, forward strand.
TAGGCCTTTCGAGACTAAAATCTGTAACTTACACGAACGATTGGTATTACCTTGAATAACTTAATCCCAAAGTCGTCAAACGATTGTCCTGTGCAAAAAAAAAGTTATGCGAAATTTTGTGTTTTTTTCAATATATCGATGGAGAATAAAAGTCTGCTTCGGCCTGGCAAATTTTGAATGTTTTATTTGTGGCCGTATCGTCCCAAAAAAATTCAATAATTTGGAAAAACAATGCAATCACCCGTATTTTGTAACTTTTGAGAGCGAATATCTCGGCTCGCGACCTACCAAAAATGCAGCAGTTTTAATACTTTTTATCATTTTGCACTCATTATTTCGGAAAGTAAGCCTTAAATCAAAAAAATCTCTCTTTAAAAATTATTGCCATGTTCTTTGCGGTGATAACAGTTCAACATTTATATTTGTAACATAAATTATAAGCATGCTGTAATGATAAATATAAAACTAAGAAATTGGCCGAATCACTCGCGTTGCTACCAGCGGCAGGCTCGAAGGTCAAGCTCTCGATCACCCTCCCTCGCGTCTCTCACCCTCTTGCCCTAGGTTTGGAGGCGGGATATTCAAAAGTGTCAGTTTCGCTTTTTTACGTTACGCATTCTCCAGTCTGCAAAATGTTTTTTGAGGATTATAAATTAAAATTCTGTATTTTCTCACCTCTTTATTCGCTATCGCTACTGGAGTCTTCAGGCAAAGTTGTTAATCGTGGAATTACTGGCAATGCAGTTTTATTTGCACAAGATTTTTGACCCATGCAACGACAAGAGCGAATGCAGCTGATTTTGTTTTTCTTGCAGCTACAAGTTTTCGACTGACAACCTTCAATGAAATTTTCGTAATAAAATCGATACCTTCTGAAAACTACCAATATAAAGTATGTACTAACCTTTCTTGCACCCACATGTTGTTAGGAATGGCATTGTTTCTGGGTAAGGAGGTAGCGTTTGTAAAATTGGTACCACTGTAGAATCCTTAAGTTGCCAGCCAAAATCTTCAAAACTTGGTAAATCGATAATAGGTTGTAAGCTATTGAGCCATATGTAAGATTGATAGTGGCATCGTAAGTAATGCTGGTAAAGGCTATCTTCCGTCGGGGGTAATTTGTCTAGTGTTTTCGATGCAGCTAACAATCCTCTGAGTTGATTTACAGATTTTACATCTTGGCTTGATCCATACAGTTGCAAGACAAATTTTTCAATGTTTTGGAAAGAGTGTTGACTCAGCTTTACTACAAAATTATTCAACAATGTGTGTGCTGTTAAATAGGTCTTCCAGCAAGTTTTTGCCAAAGATAACTGACTGGTAGTGTCGCATCCCGTCAGCGCATGAAAAGAAGGAAGATTCTTCAATAAATTGGGGTGCAGATCAATTTCATGTATTGGAATAAACCGCTCGCTATTCTTGGTTCCAACCTTCATCCATATTTCAGGTGTCAGGTGCTCTTTAAAATGAGCAATTAGAACAATAACGTCGGTATCGCTGCATTCTATTATACATTTATTGTAACCTGCATTCTTTGCAGACAGGATGTGAAGCAAAATTCGTGTGTCGGCTTCTTCGTGGTTGGAAACTAATAGATCATCTTGAAAGTTATAGTTTGTTTCATAATGCTGAATATCAAAAAATCCACCGCTTGTTACAAATTCCACTTATTTGTTCTTGGAGTATCCAACTGCTTGGTGATACAACAAATTTGTTAGTTGTTTTTTATTAAAGACGGAGTTCATAAATAAGTGCCATTGCTGTGGTAAAGGTATGTCACTGGAATCAATAATTCTTTCAATACTTACAACTGAACCTCCTCTTTTCATTCGGGTACAGCTCTTTACCGACAGCTCTTTATAATGATCCATAACCAAATCTATGCGATGTGCCTTCTACTTGTTTCCCAAAATAACATTTGAAAACAAGTCAGCGTATGTACCAAATGTTTTTGTATTTGCAGGTTTACCTAATTTTTGAACAATAGACATGCCGTCGAAGATTTGACAGAGCCTTCCATCATCGGTTGTTTCAAAGCTATTGCTGATGCCTTTGATATTCTCTTGAAGAATTTGTCCCAATGCACTGTTGTTGGAAGGGGTAGAAAGTTTCTCGTTTGAAGTCAATGACATGGGATACGTCGTTAGTTCATATTTAAATATCTGTTGATAATCTATTTGTCTTCCCATTTCTCTTGCTGCCAATATGCGTTGCACAATTTCGTGTCCGTGCATCTGAGGTTTTCTCTTACCCTTCTTTTGAAGCGTTGGTTTACTGCCACCCATCTTCATTAAATGTAATTTTTTTAGTGGTTTGTAAAAGTCGTCGGTGTCAATGATTTCGATGAACGCTCGGAGAGCGTTCTCACCAGTCTTCACAGCATTTAACAGGGCATTTTCTAGTGTCTTGTCGAATATAATGTTTGTAGAAATACACAACAAGATCTCTTCAGTGTGGCTGAAAACTTTGAATCAACTGTTCGTGCGATGCTAGAACAGCATTTTCGTCAACAACTTTTCTTCGTGGGCCAATTTCTATATTTTGACTATGCTCGTCAGTTTTAATTCCAAGTGAATTCACAAATTTGTCGACCATTAACCCGATTTCATTGAAACTAATGAACCACTCGTCAAGTCTAGTGCTGTTCTTCGTCAATCCTACAATTCCTCCCGCGTCCTTTGACGTTTTGTTGATATGTTCCAATGCTTGATCCACCGACAAAGCATTGAAAGAGCCAGGTAACCGTTTAATTACAAAATTTCCTCTGCAGAAGTCTTCGTGTACCTGTGGTGCATCGGTTGGTAAATTGAACATGTCAATTGCGTAAACGGAGGCCCATCTTGCATAATTGGTATGGTCAAAGGCAAAACCAGGGTAGCATTCGCCTTATACTTTGTAAATGAAGATGCCAATTTCTAGATCTTTCGCTGAACAAAAATTGTAACAATATTTCTACAATTGTAGATATGTCATCCAATACTTAAATGTCGGAGATCCAGAATCGATGAATTCCTTGAAGCTTTCTGTGCAATTATTCAGTAAAGATGTAATGGTATTAAATTCATTTTCAAAATTCTCGCCGTGCAGTAGATTCTCGCAGAGACCCATAGCGGTAAGCTTTGCCAAATTTAGTGTATGAATGTCTTCACGTTTACTATCTATCAACCATGTCTCAAATAACGGCAGCAAAATTCGAATTAAAAATTCGTATGTCAGCTTATGTGCTCTTACACCCTTGTTCCATTTCTTACCTCCGAAAATTCCTTCTATGGTAGCTTCTCCGTATAAACAGATTCTATCCATACGTCCTTCAATCCAGATTTTTCCATGTACTGTCCAATTATCTTCAAGAAATTGAGCATGATATGAAAGCCACCCATTCGAATTATAAATTCGGAGCATTCATCCTTTTTCAACCAAACAATCTCTTTGGCTTTATAATAAAGTGCTTGATCAAAGGTAACAACTACATGTTTAACTTGCAGGAAATGGGCACTGGTTCTGCACCTTGTTAAAACAGTCCATAATGTGTCATAATCGGAGGCAACGTATGGTAGTAAAGGTAGGTGGCCAAACGATGTGACGGCTGAATCAGGCTCTATAATCATTTTGAAATCCAGACCATTGGGGAACTAAAATATCCTTAAACGATTTATTACAAAGCCTGCCAAGCACCCACGCCATGTTATGCCACCGCATAAAAGATCATCTGGATTTTCTGTGAATATGTTCATCTTATTCGTGATTGCCGGTTTTGGCTTTCGTGTAATATTCCCTTCCAATCTTCTCTATTGATGAAAATTCTCTGGAATGTCTAATTGTATTTTATAGGGCAAAAAAGTGTACTTTTCACGTTCCGTTTCGGGGTTAGGAGTTCCAGGCTGAAATGCAACCATTTGTGTCGCATGGAAAGTTGGGGATTTGTCCAATGTCTCTTCTAAAATATCGATATTGTCAGCTGCAAACTGCAGCAGCCTTTGAGGTACCACTTGTGTTGGAATGAAAGTGAAATCGTTACTTATATATTTTCTAACTTCTTCTTGAGCAATGGAATTTCGAAGGCGCAAAACGTCTCTGTATGATATGGAATGACCGCACTGGTGTAAAACTTCAATTATTTTCTTAGATTTCGTTTGTTGATGAACCATGACGCCTAATCCAATATGTTTTGGAGTCATTTTACCCTTCGAATAAGAAAAAATAATATCTTGGTGAAAGAAGTTTCACACTTTCAGCTTCGTTAGAAATCAGTAGTGTTACTAGCCAGATAAGGGTTTCTGGAATATGCAGTTTAAAACTGAAGATGTCCATGTCTTGAAAATTAGAAAACGTTGGAATTTTGTCCATTTCTTGCTTAATATTGCTGACAATCTTATGCAGTACGGAGTAATCTGAAGAGCCACTAAATGTAGGTGTTGTGTCACAATCTGATGTTTTTTCTAAATACGTCAGTAACATTTCATCTTTTGTTACTTTCGCAGGTGTAATTATATCTGATTCGTTAGCCTTCTTTGACTGAACAATGTCTATACGATCTCCAAAATAATTTTTGACGCGCTTCATTAACTGACGCTTAGACATCTCTCCTTTAAGTTCCACATATCTGTTATAAATGGCAGTTACAGAAAACCCCTTCCCTTTTGTGAAACCCTTTTCCATTTCTTCAAATAGCATATTCATAGCAACGTGCTCTTGCTGAGTTTGTGGATCCTCTTTAGAAGATGAGGGAACAGGTGCGTTTTTTTAACTTTTGACCAAGCTGTTACAAAGCATCGGGGATAATATTTCACCTCCATTGCAATTAGATCATTGGAACCAATGTGCTTAAGAATCGTAGAATTTCCTTTTGCAATTAATTTTATTTTTTCTTCTGTGTTTGTTGATAACACTTGAGACAGTTTCATTATATTGGACCTTCTTTGACAAAATATGCATTTTTTTAAGTCGTGCAAGGTACGTGCCATTAAAGCTTCCTTTTGGATATTCAAAGCGCCTTCATGTCCCTCCTCAGTAGCTCTACGTTGTACTAACTGTATTTTTTGTTTGCTAGTAAAACTTGAGTAGCAAGTTTTGTGCCATACAAGCAATTCTGTATGACCCCTTTCAATTGCCTTTACTGACTCATTTAACGTTGAATTTAGATGATCAGTTGCAGCTTCCCGAACCTTAACTGGTGCTTTTAAGGTTTTAAAGGTTTGATCTAAGCCTTGCATAAAAAAAACCGGAACTCTTTTGACAAATTAAACATAATTTGCTTTTCGCTGGATGATTTTTAAGGCTGATTCCAATTCACTCTCCGAACTTGTTGTGCCGCTTTCAGCCATTTTCTATTTGATTCCTGGTGAACGTTAACTAATTCATAAATATGTAAAAAACATGCTATGTATTAAGTTTACGAACCCTTCTTATGCTAAAGCAGATACCTAAATGCACTCATATAAGCTGCATAAAACACACCGATAATACTCGTAGGTCGCAGCAGAACAAAGGTGTACACTTATTATAAAATCAACAAAGAAACTGAACTACGTAGCTGTATGTCACATCTGAATATCCCGCTTCCAAACCTACGGCAAGAGGGTGAGAAACGCGAGGGAGGGTCATCGAGAGCCTGACCTTCGAGCCTGCCGCTGGTAGCAGCGCTAGCGATTCGGCCAATTTCTTAGTTTTATATTTATTATTACAGCATGCTTATTACTTACGTTAAAAATATAAATGTTGCATCGTTATCACCGCAAAGAACGTGGCAATAATTTTCAAAGAGAACATTTTTTTTATTTAAGGCTTACTTTCCAAGATAATGAGTGAGAAATGATAAAAAGTATTAAAACTGCTGCATTTTTGGTAGGTCGCGAGCCGAGATATTCGCTCTCGAAAGTTACAAAATACGGGTGATTGCATTGTTTTTCCAAATTATTGAATTTTTTTGGGACGATTCGGCCACAAATAAAACATTCAAAATTTGCCAGGCCGAAGCAGAATTTTATCCTCCATCGATATACTGAAAAAAACACAAAATTTCGCATAACTTTTTTTGCAGAGGACGATCGTTTGACGACTTTGGGATTAAGTTATTCAAGGTAATATCAATAGTTCTTGTAAGTTACAGATTTTAGTCTCGGAAGGCCCACAGAACGATTTTTAAGCGACATTCAGGGCTCCGCGCACTACACTATTATATAATTTTCAAATTAAAAAAAAGAAATTATAAAAATATCATGCGCGGATTTAAAAACCTATTCTACCAGAGAAAATATAAAAAATGTTAACAGTTTAAAATAAATCTTTATTAATATATGATTTCAAATTCAGTAAACTTAAATTACATTGTATACATATTCCTACTTTCATTCGTTTGAAAGTTGTAAGGCCAGATGGATAACTTTTTTTAAGCGAAAACCTACATCTGGCATGTTAACATCCATCACGCTAAAAAATATTTGTATATTGACCTAGGCCTCCTTCTCATTCTGTAGGTTTGGCAGTTACTTTTGATTAAAAAATCATTTGCTTCAACGCGTTGAAATAAGTTTAATTATAGTTCGTACAGGATTGAAAGTTTTTTAACAAATGCGAATGTATTATTATCAAGGAAAAATAGACAAAGCTTATTTCCGGTGGAATTTGTTTAATATATATGTATACATACATATTAAGAGGAAAACAAATCATCACAAGTATAAATCATTTTGATACTCTCTCAAAAATGAGTAATTTTATTTACTGAATGAATGAAATTGTTGTAAAAATCGGTAAATCTAGAAGCGGTAAATGCACTTGTTATTGTGGTAGGTAACTTCCCGATGAATTAGATTTAAACTAAAGTACGTAAATACTATTTATTATGCCTAATCCGAACATTTTACTAAATTTTATGCAGGTACTCCAATTTATCTCACACACTACTAAATATGGAAAACAAAATTTGATATTTTTACGATCTCAATTCTCAAGATATGAACTGTTTAATTCAGACATTCATTCGTTTCTGAATTACAGGGCGATATTAATTTTCTTGATATTTTAGGCCACTTCTGTATTTCAATCGCGAAGTTAATCAGTTTTTAGTAGATAAATATCAAGTTTACAAAGTTAAAGTAAAATTACGTATACATTTTATATAGGTATCCTATTTATATGGTCCGTTTTCATGGCTCACCATTGGCATCTCGGAAACCGTGAAATATACAGGGTGGCTTCCATCAGAAAAAAGTTGCCTCTTTTGATTTCCATTAAGATAAACAGATCGAAGATATCTGCTGCCGTTGATGAACTATTGTGAAAAACTGCCATTGGCGGCGAGAATCAGCGTTACTTGGAAGTATTTTTATAGGATTTATAGAATACTTATTTGTATATTTTGTTTGGTTAAGTATTGAATTTTATTTTACGTCAAGAACAACTAGATTTTGTATTTAAACGATTGTATTTTTTTAATTTTATGGATCATTTTTCAAATAAAATAGTAGTGTTACATATTGACGTGTTTGTAATTTTATTCTACATCTTCTTGTTACTCCCAAGATCCAATATGGCGCTCACAAGAAAAAAATAAACAATTGAATGTTACATAATCGAAACTAGTGAACGTGGAAATTTTCTTCCGCTGAAAATAGTTTTCTTGTGTATTATTATTATTGCTGGCAAAAACCGGAAAAAAGTGAAACCGATTAACGGGGTTTCGTAAAAACCGATTTCAGATAAAACCGGTTACCCGAATAGTGGTGAAAACCGGATAACCGGTTAGATTGACAGATGGGGTAAACATTTTTTTATGAAAATTTGGCTAATTAGGTAATTCGATACACTTTTCAATGAAAATATTTTCAACGCTATACGACTTCCTGTTATACCAGAAGTAGGTACCAACTTTTTTATTTTAAATGAACCGTCCTGTAGTTTCTGCATTTTTGAATTCTATAGTAAACTTTAGTGTTACTTTATAATTATATAACATTACTCATTTGGCATATACTCGTATTATCAAATATATCATAGCTAACTTTAAAAATTCATATTTCAGAAACAGTGAAAGTGGGAATCTTTATTTTTATGTCAAGGACGTTTGAATTTCTTCACGTTTGTCAATTAATTTTGAGGACCCTGTACAGGACAGACTAAATATGAATACATCAAAACGAAGCATAACACCTAATAAAAATAAAGATCACCTTTTTTATTGTTTCTAAAATATGAATTTTTAAAGTTAGCTATGCCATTTTACAAAAAGAAATCGAAATACCTCCAAAACAGTTCATTTTAGATGATAAATATCATATAAAGTGACACTAAAATTCACTATATGTACTAATATGTAACTACTAATAACCGATTTTCCGGTTTTGTAAAAATCCGAATTGTCCGAAACCGATTAACCGAACTATCCAAAAAACCGATTTCAGTTGTCAGCACTAAAATCGGTTATTTGAAGAATCGAATAACCGGTTTTCGGGTTTTGTAAAAAACCGAATTATCCGAAACCGGTTAACAGAACTATCCAAAAAACCGATTTCGGTTGCCAGCACTAATTATTATCCCCCTGTTTTAAACTTTCTGTTAAGAAATGTTGGAGCTAAGTGGTATTTTCTAAAATCGCTATCACAGTTTTTTCACAATATTTCAGTAACGATACCTAGTAGATATTTATAGAAGGCATAATTTTTTTCTAAATTGAGCCACCTTGAACATTTTAGGGTTTCCCCGATGTCAGTGAGCATTGAGTAAAGAACTATCCAGTACAAAACACCATGTATTTTCTGATTTGCTAATACAGTCATAACATAAAGTATCTTTCTATCTAGATCATAGCCAACTAGGTATACAATTGCCATTTAACAAAAATATATGCTTGTTATAACTACCCAACTATTAAAAACTGCAACTGAAAATTTAATGTATAACTGTTTTTACTTAAATTCTGTCTATACTCGCGACAAGAATTCAAACGACTTACGTCATACGAACAAATGAATAATTCATTATGTTTTCATCAGAATATTTAAGAAACTGCAACTGATAGTGATAAAACTATATACTACACTAAAAGTTTGCATTATATATTGCACTAAATTGCAAAAAATGATCGTTTTTAACGCAACCAAATATCAAAAATTACGTTGACAATAAAAACAAATGTGTAACGTCAGCCGTGACGTAAGACGTCTGAATTCTTGACGCGAGTATAGAAGCATATTCAGTAAAGAGTAGACCATACTTTAATGCTAATTTCCTTGAACAAAAATAATGTGATTTAAATCAACTTACCTAGTACAATTTTGCTTTCTTACCAGTTGTAGGCTTGAGAAACTAGTTTTTTTATTTAATTTTTGGTTTCTTTATGGGAATATCTGATTTTTACGAAAAATGTTTATTGCGTTCTGAGCGCCTGTGCCACAATATTATATCTTTCAGATTTTTTTAAGGATAGAGATTATTGGAAAATAATTCTCTAAAAAAGGTACACTGGTTGCTAAATTGCACCATTTTAGACAAATTTGCGTTTAACGTATTTGTAGAGTCTGAAAATCAATGTAGATATAAATTCTAATAAATTAGAGAGAGAGAGAGAGACTTTATTTAACCATGTTACATACATAGTACATTTATGGCAGGTCACATAAATTACAATGTGTACATACATAGACAAAAAATACAAAACTATAAACTATATTATATAGTTATCGATATTAAAACAAAGATTATCTATAATTTTCAAAAAATACTTTTAATGAGTAGAAACAGTATTTAAGTAAATGCTTCTTAATTTCATTTTTGAAACGCGTCATGGACAGCTGTCTGACAGAAAGAGTCAGAACATTGTAAAGTTTAACTTCAATAGAATTTGCTTCAGACCTAGAAAGTCAATAGTAATCTGGTCTAATATCATTACGATCTCCAATGTTGAAATCGTGTATACCTGACTGAAAATAAAATCTATTGATATTTTTGTGGATTTTCACCAGTGTGTAAAAATGTACAAAATATTTTTGACAGGGCTCTCTACGGATAAGTTGCCTATTGCTCTAATTGTTTTTTTCTGCAAACAAATTTTTTTTTGGAGTGGCTCTTATTGCTTAAGTAGACATATATTAGATTTCCTGCATCAATTACTGGTTTCAACTGACGAATAAAAAAAATAATAAAAAGCGAGTTTCGTCAATGTGTGTTGTTAATTTATTAATTGTGAATCTCCTTTCGGCATGTTTCATTAACTAATTTGCAACTATTTTTAAACTAATAAATCTGTGGTGTAGTCAGCAAATAGGATACATTTGTTAGGCGACAAATAATATTGAAAGTCATTGACAAAAAATTTGAAATAGTATTGGTCCTATAATGGAGCCTGCGACACACCATGCTGTATAGTAAAATTGGATGAAATATTACTATTAACTACTACATACTGTAGCCTCCTGTAGAAAAGATTTAAAAAATAGCAGTGGCATGTCTCTTTTTCCTTAGGGCTCTAGCTTTTTTAATAGTAATTACTAATTCAAAAAGTTGTTACAATTAGTAATGTTGTTCTTTTAAATCACTATGAAACACACACGGAGAAGTATGAAAACAAGAAAGGTAAAAAAAAGGTACTGAAGCTTACTGGTAATTAGGCCATATTTGGCCCTTTTTACCTACTAACACACTACCCTCCACCTTTACAATCACAAACATGCATGGGTAGGACAGAAAAATTCCTGCCCCGTGTTGGATTCGAACCAACTTCCGGCCGCTCGTGCTTCCCTGGCAGCAACTATTTATCGCTGCCTTGGCCGCTCGGCTACCGTCAGCCCAAACAAAAAAGATATCATTTAACAAATAAAATACCACATAGCAAAGACAAAACCTTTATTTTGAATTTATTTTTGCTAGACAGCTACTTCTATACATTACTAACTGTTTGAAATGGGGCACTGCTGTGCTGTGGTACACTTGCTGACCACTCCAAACTGTTTTCGGGCTGGTATCATGAGAAATTATGAACAGGTAATAGTTTTGTGTGATTTTATTAGAACTAGCATACGCTAGCCTATACTGCTGGAAAGTGACTAACTACTGCATTACAATACAACACTAGCGCTGCGGTGGCTAAAACCCACATCGCACACAGAGGCGTAACATAACTGCCCCCTTGAAAGGTCGTACCTTTCAAAATGAAAAAGTTACATTCTTAACATTATACATGGTACATAGTGGACTGTAAAAGTGATAGTATGAAATATTTTAACAATAATGAAAAGAACATAAACAGTACAAAATACATATAAATGTACATAAGTATACAAAATAAAAGTTTCATTTATCTAAGGCGGATCAACCGTCCTTTTCTATAGGTAATCAGAGGCGGATCAACCGTCCTTTTCTATGGGTAAAATTGCTAATTCACTAACACTACGTTTCACCTCACCATTTCGCGTTTTTAACGTCACCACGCGCACCAAACCGTCTTGACCTGGGTGTGTCTGGATGATGCGGCCGAGCTTCCAACGATGAGGTGGCGAGTTCGGTTCTCTTATGATGCATAGAACACCTTCGGTAATAGGACGTCTTTCTTCGATGGTCCATTTATTCCGTTGTTGGAGGTGATGCAGATAGTCTTTAGACCACCGAGTCCAAAATTGTTGAATGCAAAATCTCAGATGTTTATATCGATTGACGTGTGTGCTCCGAACATCTTGAACTGGTACTTCAGGTACTGATGTTAATGGAGCGCCAATTAAAAAATGGCCGGGCGTCAATGCTTCATAGTCGTTAGGATCGTTGGTGAGTGGATAGATAGGTCGGGAATTAAGAATTGACTCGACTTGCACCAATATGGTATATAGCTCATCGAAAGATAAATGTGTATCGCCTAATACACGTTTTAAGTGAAATTTCATCGATTTAACGGCCGACTCCATAAACCGCCCATGTGAGGGAATGAGGTGGTATGAAACGCCAGTTAATCTTATTTTGTAACAGAAAATTTTGACATTCGCTTGTCTTAACTACATTCGCAAATTCACACATGTATTTGTTAGCTCCTACAAAATTGGTAGCATTGTCAGAATATATTTCTGTACATAATCCACGCCTGAGACAAACCTCTTTAGCGCGTTTAAGAAAGCTTCAGTGGAGAGATCGCCGACCAACTCCAGGTGTATAGCCTTTGATGAGAAACATATAAAAACACAGACGTAAGCCTTTATTAGTTTTCTGTTTCTATGTTTCGTTTCCTTTATTAGGAAAGGCCCGGCAAAATCTATACCGCAGCTAACGAATGGACGTAATGAAGCTGTAACGCGTGCTGTTGGTAGTTGTCCCATTTTTTGTACAATTAGCGGTGGCTTAGCACGAAAGCAAGTCACACACTTGCGTAAAACACTTCTTACTGTCTGTCGCCCATTGAGAGGCCAATATTGAGATCTAATGTTTGATAAAACCGCTTGAGGTCCGGCATGGAGATTTTTTAGGTGTTCGTGTCGAATAAGAAGGGTAGTAAAGTGATGTTTCGATGGCATTACTATTGGAAATTTATTGTTAAAATCCAGTTGGGAATTTCTTAACCGACCGCCGACGCGGATAATGCCATGTTGATCTAGAAACGGGTTAAGGCAAAGTAGTTTGCTTCTATTAGGAAGAGGTTTCTCGTTTTTTAATAAGTCAATCTCTACCGCGAATGCCTGAGATTGTACGAGTTTGACTAAAACACGAGTAGACTGATTGAGTTCGTCGATAGTAATATTACCTAATTCTCTTTCTTCGAGTTTAAGCAACGCGTTAGACTTGAATCGGATAATGTAAGCTACTACGTGCAATAAAGTTCTTAATGAGGAAAAACGTGATATGATATCATATGTTATATTGAGAGTTATCAAGCTAACAATTGGTTTTGACTCTGGAATATCTGAAGATTTTAATTTATTGATAGGACTTGGCCAAAATACTGGTTCCAAATGAAGCCACTCTGGACCGTTGAACCATAAGGAACATTTTGCAAGTTGATCGGGATTTACACCACGTGATATAATGTCTGCACTATTTGACTCTGTTGGCACGTATCGCCATTGTTCGAGTTTTGATATTGATTGAATTTGTGAGACTCTGTTTGAAACAAAGGTTTTTAATCGACTAGCGTCAGATTGAATCCACGATAGAACTATGGTGGAATCGCACCAAAAATAAGTTTTGTTTATAGAAATTTTAAGAGCGTCAGTTACCTTATAACATAATTTGGCTGCAAGCAAAGCACCGCATAGTTCTAGCCGCGGTAACGTAATGGGTTTGATAGGCGCTACACGCGATTTCGCACATGCTAGTCTGACCCACACATTGCCATTTATATCCTTGGACCTTATATATATGCAAGTACCGTAGGCAATTTGAGATGAATCACAAAAACAGTGGATTTCAATTTGTACATAATTTTTGATAATGATATTGCGGGAAATTCTGATATTATTTAAATGTTTGAAGTTTTCATAAATTTGACACCAAGAATTTCTTAATTCATCAGGGATATCATCATCCCAACCGATTTTAAGTTGCCACAGTCTTTGTAAGATAAGTTTTCCCTTAATAATAACAGGACCTAACAGGCCAAGGGGGTCGAAAATCTGCGACACGATCGACAATATTTTTCTTTTGGTGAAACTGTTATGAACTTCCGATGTAGTGTTATACTGAAAATTATCGTTAAGCGTATCCCAGTAAATGCCTAATGTTTTAGACTCTTGTTCATCCTTGATTACATATTCTAATTTCACTACCGACTCTTTATTTGTGTTTTGTAGAATTTGTCTTTCATTCGAGGCCCACTGCCTCAGATGAAAACCGGCATTGCTTAGGATATCATCAACTTGTTTTATTATCTGAATGGCAGATTTTATATCGTTAGATCCCGATATCCAGTCGTCCATATAAAAATCAGAAATTATAGATTTACTAGCTAATGGGTTAATTGTTTCGTTATCAAGCGCGAGCTGTTTTAGACAACGCGTAGCCAAGAAAGATGCCGAAGAAGTACCGTAGGTGACGGTATTTAATTTGAAATGTGTTAAAGGTTGTGTTGGTTCCGAACGCCAAACAATGCGCTGGAAATTTTGGTGATCTTCATGCATCTTGACGCACCTATACATTTTAGCTATGTCTGCTGTAAATGCTATACGATGACTCCTGAATCTAAGTAGAATTGAAAATATATCCTCCTGGATATTGGGACCCACCATGAGGACATCGTTGAGTGAAAGACCTGTTGACGATTTTGCTGACGCATCGAACACGACACGTAGCTTCGTGGTAAAGGATGACTCCTTTTGCACACAATGGTGTGGCAAGTAATATGATAAACCGTGAGAAATATTTGGTAATGGTATGGAAGACATATGTCCTAATTGTATGTATTCGTTCATGAAGTTACTATATTTCTCTTTAAGTAAGGAATTTTTTATGAATTTTCGTTCTAGAGATTGGAACCGTTGTACAGCGATATCGAAAGTGTCGCCCAACTGCTCAGGATTGTTTCGAAATGGTAATTTGACAACAAAATTTCCAAATTCGTCGCGTTGGTAATTCTCTTGGAAATGTCGCTCACAATCGAGTTCCTCTTTACTGTAAGTTATCAGTTTTGGTTGACACTCTTCTATATGCCAAAATGACTCTAATTGTTTGTCAATATTATCGCTATTTATTGAGGATAATTGCATGTGATTGCAATGACGTGTTTGGTATTTGCTGTCGCTATCGTAAGGACCAGCTAATATCCAACCTAAGTGCGTTCTCTGAATAACTGGTTGATTATTGCCTAATTTTACATGACCTGATAATAACAAATCGTAAAAGTATTCCCGCGCCTAATAATAAATCAACGTGCTTTGATTCGTTAAATGAAGGATCGGATAATGTAACATCATTAGGTATAATAATATTAGATTTATCAAACGTAAACTGTGGTATGTTATCCGTAATTTTGTTTATAACAAGTAATTGAATATCCGCCTTGTACTCAGAATTAATAGATTTTATTGTCGCCCTTGCTGTAAGAGTAACATTAGAGATTGACGAAGTAATACCAATTATAGATAAATTAGTTTTAGTCGCGTTCAGGTTTAAACGTTTATATAAATCGTGTGTAATGAAATTTGACTGAGAGCCTCCGTCTAGTAAGGCTCTACATTTAACGGGATTATTTTGTTTATCATAAATATATACCAAAGCTGTTGGTAATATAACAAATGTATTATTTCGGCAATAAGTAACCGTTATGGAATTTTGACAATGAGTTGATGTGACATTATTTTGATTCTGATTTGGCGCCATCGGTGAATTGACATTCTGATTGTCTGGTAATGTGGAATTTTCATGATTGATTTTTGTTTGTTGATTATTTTCTGAATTTAAATTTACCGGCTTGAATATGTGAAGTAATGTGTTATGTTTGCGTCCGCACTTACGGCATGAACTACTCAAGCAATCAACATTAGAATGACCACGTTTTAAACAATTTGTGCATGCACGTATTTTTTGAATTTCCTTTAAACGTGTTGTTACTGGCAAATCCAAAAATTCCTTGCAAGCATAGATTGCGTGCTCTTTTTTACAATATAAACAACATGTAACGTTATTTGTTGCAACATGAACATGCATTTTATTAAAATCACGAGGTCCTTTTGTTGTATGTACTTGATGTATAGATTCCAATAATTGACAGCGTTCATTTAAAAAAGTTATAAATGTGTCGATTTTAGGAGAAATTTCATTATTTATTTTGGTTTCCCATTCCTATTTTGAATTGACATCTAGTTTGGCAACTAATAAATAAATTAGAATGGAATTCCAATGTTCAACGGGTTCCTTTAAATTCTTCAAAGCTCTAAAATGTTTTTGAAAATCGTCTAAAAATGTTCTAAGTGATGAAAAAGAATCTTTAAGCAACATTATTTAAATCGAATATTTGTTTTAAATGACTTTTTATAATAATTCTTTTGTTTTCAAACCGATCATCTAATAGCGACCACGCCACTGTGTAATTAGAATCAGAAACTGCTAAAGCTTCAATAACTTTAGCAGCGTCTCCTTTGAGAGAAGCCTGTAAATAGTAATATTTTTGTATGTTTGTTAAGGCATTATTGTTATGGATAAGAGATTTAAATGTATCTCTAAATTGTGACCATTTGTCGTACGCACCGTCGAAATATGGTAAAGTTAGCTGTGGAAGATTTACATTAAATAATTTACTATTTGCACCTGAAGGTATAGACGACCCGCCACTGACTGGAACTACATTTGCGCTAAGAGTGGAAACTTCCAATAAACCCATTGCTTTTGCGATAACTTCAAAAAACCTATTTTCCATACGCGTCCCTTCGTCCCTTTGTTCATCAGTTTCGTCATAAAGTTCTATTTCGGATTGTACAGAACTAAATTCTGTGAAATATGTTTCAATTTTTTGCAGGCGAGTTTTTATTTGTAATATTTTCGTGCGATTAGCTACAACTTGTATGAAATTTGCGAATTTAGTAAGCTGATCTTTCAATTGACCCCGTCGAATCAATTAATTTTCGTAACGATTCTTCCGACATTGTGTGATGTTTACCAATATTCAAGTCAATATATGTAAGATGAATAGTACAACGTATGGGTTATATTTCGCGCGTTTGTCTAAATGTAAACAAAAAAGGCAAAAAAGAATACCCTCGCTATGTGATGCGGTCTATGGGAGCGTACAAGAAATATGCGTGTTTTTACAATGGAACTCGTAAATTGTTTGTAATATTGCGTATAACAATAAGAATTGCATGCAAGTAAAGTTAATTTTCGGTATGAAATAGGTAGGAATATGGATGAAAACGACTTACAATTTGCTGCTGCGATCTGCTGCTTGATGTGATAATGTGTGTTGAATGTAGGCACTTGCGTCCTTCCTTGTGTATGAATGCTTTTCAGCGTGTATGTAGAAAGATATTACCTTCAAATCGGGCTCGTAGGATCAATTTATGTTTGAAATGGGGCACTGCTGTGCTGTGGTACACTTGCTGACCACTCCAAACTGTTTTGGGGCTGGTATCATAAGAAATTATGAACAGGTAATAGTTTTGTGTGATTTTATTAGAACTAGCAAACGCTAGCCCTTACTGCTGGAAAGTGACTAACTACCAGTGTCGCCAGACGATTTAAATTTTGTGTACCAATTGTGCCACAAAAATGTACCAGATTTTGAATGATTGTACCAGATTTCAAATATGTTATTTAAATATGGTCAAATTAACTGAAAGCTCCAGTAAATGAAAAACAGCTAATTGCATGTAAAAAATAGTAATCGTATTCATAAACCTAGACTATTCCTAGAGGCGGTTTATTCTTTCAATATATTTAAAATGTATTATATAAATACAAAAATAGCCCTAACAATTGAAGCAATTTTAAAACACTGCCGTAATTTGGGTGGCATAATAGCAAGGGCATTAATATTAAATTCATAGAGTGCTCGCAAGGTAGGGCAGGAATAGTTTTTGACATAATATAAAAAAGGAAGTTGTTGATAAAGTTCATTTCGTCCCAAAATATACATATAAAATAAATACTGAAAGAAGAAAAAAAAACTGTGTTCAATACACATACTTCAATAACACAAAATAAATACTAGTTGGGGTCGTTGGGGATCTAGGGAAATTTAAATTTTACAAATGCATAGATCAAGAAACACGCAGAAATAAATCAGTGAACAGACCAAAAATAGACCATGAACATGAGTTAGGGTTGGTAGGTAGGTTGTTCAACTGCTACATTTAAAACATATTATTACAATGTTTACTACTAGTTGCCAAATAACAAAACTCCATGTTAGTAGGTCTCAAAAAAACGCATAATAAAAACTTTTTTACTCAAATATTCATTTTGTACCAAAAAGCTAGCGTTTTTAAAAATGTTGTACCACTGTACTTTTCTCTTTAAAATGTACCAAATCTGGTACAATTGTACCACCTCTGGCAACACTGCTACCTACTGCATTACAATACAACACTAGCGCTGCGGTGGCTAAAACCCAGATCGCACACAGAGGCGTAACACTAACTGTAATAACTTTTTGAATTAATAAGTTGTTGGAATATATTAATTTAATTGATTTAAAAGCTCGTTAAACTCAGATTTGGTGCATTATAGCGACATGTAACATACATTTTTCAAAGCTAATCGAATAACTCATCATTTTCCATAAATCTCTGTCCTTAAAAAAATCTGAAAGGTATAAGTAGCACAGGCGTTCAGAACGCTCTGTACATTTAACGCACAAATCAACTAGATATTCGTGTTTATCTCACAAAAAAAATATTTCCAAAATTTAAGTACAACAAATAAGAAAATTGTAAAGAAAATTTCACACCTCTACTTTAAAACCAATAAGATGCCTTTATTTTGACTCGTTACCATGGCAACCAGAAAAATTTCCGGACATTTTTTCCTGACGTGGCGATAATTAAGTGGAAATGTTTTGGCAGTTGAGAAGGTAAACATATATGATCTACACATTGACATCTTATCCTATATACAAAATATGGTGGATATACCTACATATGAATTCCTTTGAAATTGAGTCGTGTTACTTGTAAAAAATATATTTCTAGCACCTTAGTGATCTAAAATTTCCAAAAAACGATAAATTGAACTACTACCCATCTGAGTTTTAGCATTTGATGCAACTAAAGTTGGTAATTTTTTTATTTAACGAAATCTAGTGGATATACCTGCAAAATTCAACAAATTGTTTCCATACACTTGCTTTTGTTTTTCTAGTGTTCTCTAGTATTAGGTTTTTTGAATGTCTCATGACTTATTGATTTTCTTTCTCAAATTGCGATTTCAGTATACACTTATTAAAGTCAGCGTACATACGCTTCGAATAGTAATTGATATATATTGTGACAGAACCGTTTAAATAAAAATGACAAATAACATTATGTTAACAACAACAATACCTTGGCCGTAAAATTAATTTAAAATGTCAGGTTTGATTTATACTTGGGATGTGAAATTTTCTTACCGAATACCACACGAGCGTAAATTATTCCTGGAAATAATTTAAGCTCTTGTGATATTATAAGTGAAAATAAAACAATAAAAGTACCTTCTCAGGTCTATAACTTCTTAAGGAAGCAAAATTGGACTAAGGCAAGTTGATTTAAATGACATTATTTTTGTCCAAAGAAGTTAATCGTAACGTATGACTCATTCTTTACTAAATACCCTGTATACATATACCGAGTAACATTACCCAACATGTCTAAAATATATTTTCAAATTAAATTTTGGAATTCAATAACTGTCTTTGAGGGCATCGATTCGTATACGTATCATAGTCATATCATATTCTGTCTTCGTATAATACCATATTTAATGTGAATAAAGCATTTTAAAATAAAAGAATGTAAATTAATCTATAGTCGACGACAAGTAAGGCAGCATACCGTAATTAAGTGGACCATGCAAGTTGGTTTACAATCTATTGCAATAATTATGGCACTCCTTATTCGTAATGAAATCTACTTTCAACAGTTTTTAGTTGTTTCCACTTATCCATAGAGATCTAATGAAATTTCTACTCAGTACTTCTAGTAGTTTAAAAACTGATTTGAGAGAATGCCATCATTATTGCAATAGATTGATCTCATAATTTTTTATTAATTTTCTGAAACACTGGACATTTTAGACCATAGATTGTTCAATGAAAAGTTTATTTTCACGTTTTTCAATCTTTTTGAAGGAACGCCTTTATTTCGGAAAAACTCTCTAAGTATATTTTAATATTGTTTTAGTTGGTATGTTCATAGTAGGTATCTTTCACAGGGTGTATCTAAATTAGTGCAAAAAAAAAATAACTGGAGTGATTCTTTGGTGAAAATTAAGAGGGGTTTTTATAATAATATTTTTGAAAAAAACCTCCTCAAAATTTACGTCCTTTCAAAAAAAAGGGGAAAAATCTATTTTATATTTTTTTCTTTCCATTAAATGAAGCTAGAGAAACGATACTTAATTATCTACTAATATGGCTAGCTCAATATAGACGGAAGAAAAAAAATCGATTTGTTTTCTTCTTTTTTTTGTGGAGAATTTTTTAAAAATGTTACATATCAAAGACCCCTAATTTTCACTTTTTAAATTTGTTCGCACTTACCTACACCCTGTTTATATCTAGGTATTTACTCTGTAGTATTGTTGCCAAATAAAAATTTTAGAATAGATCGGAAAATATTTAAGTAAGTAAGTGATGTATGAAAATATATAAACCAATTTGAATTTAGCCAAAATCAAGGCATTAGAAATTATGTATTTACTGAGATAACTAACTTCTCAACAATTTTACTATTTTTATTATATAAAAAAATAGAATATATGTTTTACTGTACTGTAAAGGTACTTGATTCAAATCAATTTTCCGACTAATGAAGTCATATGTATGTTCTTTGATACCAAATAACATACATACAGGTTGTCTTATGGTGACGGTTCATTAGAATATTTCAGACTAATAAGATTTCGGTTTTAAAAATTTAGTCTTTGGAGTTTTCGGGGGTGCTTTATTTAAATGAAATAATAGCATTGTTATAGCACTTCCGGTTATATCGGAAGTCGTCATCACTTATTTTAAATGGAACACCCTGTATACTTTTACATATTTGGATTTTATGCTTAATTTTAGAGGAACGTTTAACACATTTTCTTAATTCTATCTCTAATGATCTTAGATGTTGATTCTATCAAAGAAAGTTGATTTTTGATAATTAATTTAAAATTGACAATTTTTTACATCGTGCATCGTGATGAACACGAAACAACCAATATGTCATATGTCATTTGCTTGATTGTTTTGTTTTTAAACTTGCTAGAAATTGCACAGCCCTCTTCGCGAGAAATAGAATCATTTTAATTACTTATCACAAAATATCAGAAAATTAAAAAATAACGATATGGTTAGATAGAGGGTAAAACCTACAACAGTTTTTGATAAAATATACAGGGTGCTCCATTGTTTGGCGGTTCGAGGTTAAACAAATTCGACAATAAATTTTAACCACCCTGTATAAAATTAAACAATTTTTAAAATATCTGTGACAAATTACTGGCATCTCCCTATCTCTCTTTTAAATATTAATACTTCAATTTTCACGATGTACACACAACATATACATTTTTTAAATTGAATTGAAATTTCTCGGAGACCATTAGAAATAGATTAGCTTATATCCTTGCTTATATATATTGCAAATATGCAGAAATATACAGTATGTTCCATTTAAAATAAGCTTGTAGATGGCAACTTCCGATATATCCGGAAGTGCTATAAGAGTCATTATTTTATTTAAAGAAAGCACCCCCGAAAATCGCAAAGCCTGAATTTTCAAAATTGAAATCGAAGTAGTCTCTGAAATATTCTAATGGGCCGGCACCGTCAGACAGCCTGTATAATGTAGGACAATTGCTTAAATACATTTGCAGTAAAAAATCCATAATATATATTAAAGAATAGGTATACATATGGATAAATATTGTGAGTGGAATTCAACGTTCAAGGCATTATTCCGTAGTCCGTAGAGTAGTTTCATCAAATGTGGCGAATTAGCGTTATATACAGTATGCGCCAAAAGTATGGAATAAATTCAATAAAAACGAAACAATTATTTTTTGGAAAAAATCCTCGAACAGGTCGATTTTTAATTTAAAAAATACATATTTTAGCGTAAAATGCGATTTTCAAATGTCATTTGTTTTCGAGTAATGACGTCATCGATTTTTTTTTAAATGGCAACACCATATTTTTTTCCTTGATTACAATTGATTAAATTTTATACTTAAATTAAATGTTCGAATTGCCATCCACCAACTTCTTGACAATGCGCAAGTCTGTGAAGAAATTCTTCTTGCACATTATGAATGATTTCTGGGGTAACTGCGTATTTCGTCCCGAATGCGATTTTGAAGTTCTTCTAAATTACGTGGTTTATTAATGTACACTTTTGACAATTCGAACATTTAATTTAAGTATAAAATTTAATCAATTGTATTTTATTTTACATACCTCAGAATTGTTACTTTTTATGGATAAAATTTACGTTTTCTAACATTCAATCGTCATTTACTCGAAAACTTTCCTATGTAAGAGGGAAAAATTTTAGTACTGTCTGATAGAGAATTAAACGATCTTTCAGAATCAAGGAAAAAAATATGGTGTTGCCATTTAAAAAAAAATCGATGACGTCATTACGCGAAAACAAATGACATTTGAAAATCGCATTTTACGCTAAAATATGTATTTTTTAAATTAAAAATCGACCTGTTCGAGGATTTTTCCCAAAAAATAATTGTTTTGTTTTTATTGAATTTATTCCATATTTTTGGCGCATACTGTATAATATTCTCATTTTAAATAAAATTTAATTTGCACTGTATTTATAGTAAATAATTGCTTCTTAAATTATCGTTAAAAAAAGTTGAAAATAACAGTTTTCTAGAACGAAATTTCCAGATTTTTTTGGTTGTAAATTTTGACATATAGAATAAGTACCTGAAGAATAGTAATGCAAATTTTCACATCAAATTTTCATTTTTCCATTTTATGCCCTTCAGATATAGGTATAGCATAAAATTAAAAATATTTTATTTATATAAATTCCGACCGTTACAATTTACCTCCTTGTGTGTCACTCTGTCTGTGAAATTCCGATAAGTTTTATTTCCGTTTTTACTAGATAAAACATATTTTTATGTTATCCTATATTTCCTGCCAGCGCGTTATCTAAATATACATGTGTAACTGTCAATAAAGTTTTGCTACTCCCGAATCTAATATGCAGCATAGTCCACTAATATTAAAATTATGGACACAAATAATTTTATTTCTAAGATAAAAATTTTAAAAAGTTCATACAGTGTTACTCGCACCCAGTTACTTCACAAGAGATGAAATCATTACTACAATTTTATGTTAATCAACAAATTACATGTACTTATATACAAAAATGTAAACTACATTTTGATGAATACCATTCAGAAAATTAAAGGTGCAAAGATACTAAGAAAGGTTAGATAAAATAAACAAACAAAGAAACAGTGGTTTATAAAATAATATCGCCCTGTGGATTATTTCGAACGGTAATTCTTATATTTTGTCAGTTCTCATAAAAGTATTAGGGTAGTATTAGATAATCACAATTTGAATTGATCCAGATTTTTATGTTAATTTTGAAAAGGGAATTTCTTAATAACATACCTCCAAAAATGCACTATAACTTAAATACAGGGCGTTAAAATTTGATGAAACAAAAGTTTATAGTTTAATAACTAAGGAAAGGCAAAAACGATCATTCAAATCTGGCACATTATCACATCCTCTATGACTTTGAAGATATCGACTTATTTAAATAAGACCCTGTATAAATAAACACATTAAAATGAAATTCGAGATTGTGTTAACAATTTCTACAAAAAACAATAGCTACTTAAATAATTAATATTTACTACCTTTTAGTTTAGTAGACTAAGTTTATAGGCTAACAAAATTATATTTTATTATTATTCATAGACGAATAACTCGTAAAATTTTAGTTTTGTTCCAATAAATGAAGTTTGAAAGTCGAATTAAACATAAATTAGA
This sequence comes from Monochamus saltuarius, assembly GCA_025584915.1. NCBI lineage: Eukaryota > Metazoa > Arthropoda > Insecta > Coleoptera > Cerambycidae > Monochamus > Monochamus saltuarius. Next base: position 34,149,610 of record CM046727.1, read on the forward strand.
AATATGTTAAGTATTTGTTTTAAAATTTCTATCATATATTATTTCTAATTACGTTAAAGTTCAAGCTTAAACAGAACAAAATATATCTTCTGTGAATCATTTCTACACACGCAACAATGGTGTTTTACCATTTCTCTGCCTCTCAAAGAAATATGTACAAAGAAAATCATTACCATGAACAGAGAGTTCTCAGCTACTCTCGCAAAATGCAAAAAAACAATACGTACTTTATTTTAACATATTCCCATAGAATATAGTTAGAAATTAACACAAAGAGACGAATAAGTCTCGACTTTTGATATACATATATATATATACAGGGTGTCCGGAAACTATTTATGGAAAAACTATTTATTTTAGACAGTTTTTTTGTTGCGTTTGGACAGATACCACTCTACCACTATACCTACCACTATATTATAGAAATAGTTTCGGTTAGTATTTTTTTCTCCTTGGTTTCTTATTTTAATTATATTGCTTATCCGTATATTTAAAATGACATGATTTTGTTTCACTCAATTTAGATTATTGGTAATTTAGGTTCATGTTTAGGTACGAACTATACAAAGTTTCCGGAATATGAGTGCCTTAATTTTCCCATATAATAAGTTGTACTAAACAAAACATATTTGACTTAACATTTTTTTTTTCTCTAACCAACGGTTACGGAATTATGACAGCAAACAGGTCTTGAATATGTGACAACGTCGCTCATATACTATCTTAGGATTGTTATATATTTATACATAATAATTAAAATGGGTACACCTAAACATAGGTACTTACTGTGAATGGTTTTCAAAGCTCTTTTTACAGCACAGAATAATAGTTAGTTTAAAGTGACTTCTGTCCTTGCAAGAAGCGTTTACCGTACGTCTCGTAGCCAGAGCGTTTTGTCTAGATTCGCCCTAAATTAACATGTCATGCAGCTGGTTATGGTTACTATAAATTGTAACATTGTAACATTTTTGGTTTATGTACACTCACGAACATCAAAGAAAAACTAGAAAATAATGAAACGTATTAGCTATACGCACCACTATGACCAATATTACTTTTAGGTTATTAGCAGCAACCTGACACTGCAACGTTGTATAACGTTACAGTACATTACAGTTTTAACGAGTTTCTCGGAAACTTCAATTGTTTACTTCTTTAATACTGATCCAAAAATCAAATTACGTTACAGGCAATTTTACTTAACCTTAATAATTGTACCTTAGTTTGTAATTTCGTAACATAGTTTTGCATATTATTGCAGTTGTATTTTTATTTTCGAAATGTATATGTAGACGAAACTATTCGTTTCAGACATTTTTTTCATAAGTGTTATTGCTTTTGGTCAGATATATAAGCCCTTACAATTACGGCAATCATATGCCAGATACCCTGTATATTATGTAGATTGAAGAGGATACTTGGCCACGAGCATACATTTTTTTATCATATGTAATAAAAAAACTATTATGAATTAATTTGAATATTCTTAGTTTGGAAAATAATTTTTACGGGGTTTATGAGTAGATGTGTAAATAAATAGGGTACTTTATAAACATTAGCTGGAATGTACCAAAGTCGAGACCTAAATTCAATTAAAATTATTGGAAATAAACAGCTGTATTTAAATTAGTGATTGTGTATCTATTTAAATGTAATATCAACTTGAAAAGATGCTTGTAAGTTGAAAGTAGTCAGTTTTTTTCATCTTTTTTCAAATGGTATACTATTTTCACTCAAAATTAACTAAGGTTTCAATGTTTTTGATCTGTGCAAAACAAAGTCAAGCAATATGAATGAGGACATAGTGCTAAACTTTAATTTTTGCATTTATCATTTCAAAAAATATATGCTCTGAAATGTTAAGTTTGTTATTCCAAATATTGCCAGAATTCAATTTTTTTAAACTTCGACACTGAAGATTAAAATGGAGCAACATTTTATTATGGCAAAGTTGGCTCAATTGCGTTTTTTTAACCTGAGGAATCACATTAATCTATGTCTTATATTTATAAAATTAAATAATTATAGCAATAAATCTAAATAATACAGTACTAAAAAAATTAATTACCTTATAGTTTTTCTTCGTTTGTAGATACCGGAAAACGCGACGCGACAGTGTATTTGTATAAAAAAATATTTGTAATATAATAATCATGAAAATGGAATTATTGGTATTCAGAGGTCAGATTGCAATGCTGTCCGACTCGCTGTTTACTCACTGTTCTCCAACATATATTAACAATAACAATATGGAATTAGCATGCGTTAGTTTAGGTTAGTTTGCTGTCGACCACAGGGAACTCGCTATCGATAACGTGGTGTGTATTTAAATAATGTATTCGACTTCAGTAAAAAGTGAGATTTGCGGGCCGAAATGTGATAAAGATTAACCGTGGAGTGCGTGTATTTTGCTGTGTTTGGATAACTACTTTATGTTAAATTAATCTTTACATTTAGTGAAGTGATTTACTTGATTATACGTCATTTTACTTCTTGGAATGTTTATATTTTTTAACATTGACGTGAGTTTATTTGGTATGTATTCAAATAAATATATTGGCTACATTTTAATGTGAAGTTTGATTGAAATTAGATCAGCTTGTGCAACCACCTATTCAGGTATTTTTGTTTGAATCACAGTTTCCCTGACGAAGGTGCTTATCTTAATAAAAAGTTAATGGGCAAGTTTACACAATTTACTCAATCATTAAAATAAAATTACTGCTTATGTGATAATTTATTTTACATTAAGCAACTGCGTATAAATCAATTTACATTTAGTCAGTATTATATTTCCAAAACTTTTTTCTTTACTATTTAGATTTGCTGGCAATTACACTGTGCTTCTTTATATTGTAGGTATGATTGTTGTCTGGTCATAAAAACATTATAATAATTGTATTATTCGGTTACTGTAATATTTATACATTCAGATTTTGTTATTTCTTGGAAACATATAAGTATTATTTTAATATTCTGAATTATCTTATACATATGAAACTACGACAAATATCTAGGTACTTAATCGTTTAACAGAAATTCATATATTGACATTTAAAAATTGTCTTTAATTTTAATTGGATACTGAGAATTTTTGAATTACTTCATAATTTAAATAAAACATATCCTCGAAATTCCAATGATTATAAAACCTAATTATTCGTACTTTTATGTGTTTTCATTAAGCTAGGTGATGCCACAATTTAAAATAGTATTTACAAATTCATTATTTGTATTATAAATAGATGATGTGTAATATAAATAACTCAATCTAAGTAGTTTGACGTAAATATTTTGCTTGTTTGTAAATAGTATTGGTGCAATTTGCATAAGCAAATACATAAGTCGGTTTAAATATCTTGAAACACATATATTTAAGGTACTTATGTATTGACGTCCACATTTTGTTTGTTTTTATAAATCTATCTAGATATAAATTTAGTTATCTAAATAAATTCATTAAAAAGTAACACTAATTCTCGCAGCAACAGCTTTAACATTACATAACTCTTTTAATTAATAACATTAATTTCAAATCCATATTTTAAAAATAAACGTGTCAGGTCAGGTAGAATATTTGGACAATTATTTAGTAGTAAACAAAGTTTTAAATCAAAGACGTTAAGAGTTTACGTATCAGATTAGTTATTTTTAATGACATACATTATAATTTAAATGTGTACCACTTTATACAGGGTTTCAAAATGACATGGCAATATTACTAGTACAGGGTGTCTCAAACTTGATAGTAAGTATGAGCCTACTGTGAAGATACATAAAATTTAAATAAAATTTGGGACATGCGGTGTTAAATGGAATGAAATGGAACTTCCATTTCAATCGAAAGTTGGTAATATACAGGCTGTATCACATAAGAGGGCCACTCCCATGTATCTCGCTTAATATGCGAGACACGTCAAAAATCTTTAATTGTTTTTTGTTGCATTTTTGGAGGCCTTTATGCTCGTGAAAACAAATTTGAGATCCATGGCCAACTTTATGAGTAATAACAAAAAAACCTGTAAAGGGCGCAAACTTTAAGGCTGTCTAACTTTTTTATTTTAAGAGATAGAGAAAACTTATTGGTAATAAATTTTTATTGCAAAATTGATACCTTCCACCTGATATAAACAGATTTTTGAAATATCGTATGTGGTTTGCTGCGTCCTCTAGGCGGATAAAAAAATTTTTTATTGAAGCAGGCTATGGCAACAAAAAATTGCGTATTTTTTTTCGATTTTATATTTTTTCGATTTTAGTTAAAAATGTACCTAAATATTTAAGATAATGTAGAACCTGTTTTAAAGACGCTAATTGCAAAAAATAATAAACAGAATGTACTTTTTTATGCAAAATACAGATTTTCTTATAATATTATTTTATTAAATTGTGTTGTTTGAAAATAATTTTAAAGATCCAATTGCTTCTAATGTGAAAACCAATAAAATAATATAAGAAAATCTATATATAGCATAAAAGTACATTCTGCTTATTATTTTTTGCAATTGGCGTCTTTAAAACAGGTTCTACATTATCTTCAGCAACACGAAAATATTTAGGTATATTTTTTTAACTAAAATCGAAAAAATGTAATAAATACGAAAGATAAGGGCAACATGTGTATATTGCACGAAAGACAAAAACAGGCAATTTTTTTGTAGCCATATCCTGCTTCAATAAAAAAATTGTCCCCTAGATGGCGCAGCGAACCACATACGATTTTTCAAATATTTGTTTGTATCATGTGGAATGTATCAATTTTGCAATATAAAATTTATTACCAATAAGTTTTCTATCTCTTAAATAAAAGTTAGACAGCCTTCAAGTTTGGGCACTTTACAGGTTTTTTGTTATTACTCATTGTTGGCCATGGATCTCAAATTTGTTTTTACAAGCATAAAGGCCTTCAAAAGCAAACAAAAAAAATTAATCTTATGTGATACAGCCTGTATATGGATTTGATATATGGTGGATGACGTCATCTATTACATTTTTCCAGAAACATACCCAAATTTTTTTCCTGTTAAAAAGCTCTCTTTTTTCTAATAAACTTTTATTAGAGAAATTTTTCTGTATTACATCCCGTTTAATCCCGAAAATTATTTAAAAATACAGAACAAATTGCATAAATTGTTTTAGTCGATTTTGTATATCATTCAACAAATTCTGTATGTTTGTGCAATAATAACACAATTTTGTTCATAATGTAAGTAATGTTTAAATTTGTAAGAAATATTCACACAATTTTAAGGTACAAAATACAAAATGACAATGGTACTACTCCAAAATTAATTCTGTAATAATTATTTTCACAAATTGTTGTTGTAATGATGTTAGGACCAATTTGCAGTAATATTATGCAAAATTTGACCAAATTTTACATGTATCTCTTTTTATATGATTAATTTTATTAATAACACTAGCAAAATCGCGGGCAAAATTTTTCCAACCCATTTTTAGAAATGGTTAAATCTTCGCATTGGTTGAGTTTAGATATAGTAAAACTTAATGAAAGCCAAAAGTTCCCCTTAGATAACCATTAGAATCTAAATATTCAATAAAAATGTTCATGTAAAACAAAAACAAGAATGTCGACTTATAGCCGAAAATGCAGTAATCTTGAAACGTTTTATTTCATTTAAATCAGATAACTTCGTTTATTTTGAAATGTTGCGGAAAAATTGTATAACAGTTTTTATATTTAACTAGGTTGACAGTATTAATATCAGTCATATATTAAAAATATCAATTTGAGCTCGTGAAATATCAGGGATATACACCGTCATTTAAATTAACGAAATTATTGCATAGTATTGTTTATTAGTCATCAGTTATTTATTCATTCATACATAAAGAAATTAGTGGCAGACAAGTTATCAGTCACTGCTAACTGCAGTTGTTTATTGATATTAACGAGGTTATTCCTCTGTATTGAAAAAAATAACGACCGTTTCCAAGGACAAGAAGACAGATGTAAATGATAAGGTGGATCATACGGATTTTGTAGCTAACGTTAGCCTGTAAAAAAGTAATCGTGGGAATAATTTGCTTCCACGGTATTTCCGGTTGGATAGAAGTAGCTAAAACACATGGGTATCATTTTGCTAATACAAGAATTTTATTGAAGTGATTAATAATTAATTATTACGTATCTCGCTATGGGTTCGAAACATTTAATTTTAGAGCGAGGGTTACCGCTGGAGAATTGTGGTGTACAAAATCCAGGCATTGCTGGGAATTACAAGGTTACTATAATAGGCATTTCTTGCGGGTATTTCAAGTAAATAGGACATTACTAGGAATTTTCGGGGATTACTCAGACATTTGGATTTAAAAAAATTGGTACAAGGATGGCAACAAATAAAATAAGACTGCAGTTAGACGAAACGTCTAATCGCGCCACTAGCTGAAGTGGATGTTTTTTATTAGCCGCTACTAGCCGAAGCGTCTAAAAATTGACTTGCTTCAGAAGCAAATTCAAGGCGTACGTTTTGTAACCGCTTCATAAAAAATGATAAAAAAACAAAAGAAACCGTTGAAATGGAAACATACATGTTTGTTTAATACTAGGATACAATAAAGACATCATTTTATCAAGACCAAGAGATACGTTCCTCGGTTCATAACATGTTGTTTCTGTCTTCCCTCATTGTTTACAAAATAATTTCTTGTTCATAGTCATATAACAACGATTTGCCAACATGCAGCATCTTCATTTTGAAAGAGTCTCACTACTAGATCGTTTTTCAAATGAGCAAAATCGACCAGACCTTATAGTTGTTGAGATGTTTATCGTATCTCGTCAAGCAACAAGACGAGTGTATATATAAGTATTAACACCAACAATTATTATGACAAATAGTATTTACCGAGGTATTTACACACTCTTATTGTCTGATGATGCACAAACAAAACAATAGAAAATCACACAAAATGAATGGTACAATTGAAAAAGTAAGATAAATAAGAAAAGTATTTTATTCCATCAGCTAAAAGCAATATGTAAATGAATCCTTATTCATCAAGAGTTTACTTTGGCCTGTAAAACGCATATTTTCTGTAGTTCTAATCGAAGTCTTAATTTTTCCACTGGTTTATTTGTTGTAATATGAAAATTGCGTTCACCATTTAAAATGAAAATTATGAGGCGTCCATAAGGATATAGAAATTACTCAAATATATTCATTTGTTGCATAAGTTTCTTTTTTAATGTATTTGAAAAGCGTAACTAATAATATATTAGGAGAATTTGCATGAATAAGTTCATTATTGGTGGTATAAGGAATTAGAGTGCATTAGTAGGGCATTAGAAGGAATTATGGTGCATTATTGGGAAATTAGTGAGTTTACTTGTAAAACTTATGCCTGTTGACTTCAAATTTACATATACAGTGCTTTCGAAAAGTAACGAATAAATTCATTATTTTTGAAATTGAGAAGTTTTCGAAAAAATCCTCTGGCACGTCTATTTTGTTTTAAAAAAAGGCCCTTTTTGACAATCGACCCACATTTGTGACGTCATCGTTGTTCGAGATATGACGTTATCAACAATTTTTTTTAAATAGCAACCCCCAATTTTGACCATGCCATTTGGAAGAGAATGTCATTCTACATACATACATCAGGAAAAATTATGGTGTTACATAACAAAAATTTCAAGCAATGACGATTTTAAAATTTAATTTTCACAATACTGAAAATGATAATGATTATGTAAAAAATCGACTAAATTAAATGTTCAAATTGTACACTGTTGGCTGCCTGACAGTAGCCAAGACGATTAATAAATTCTTTTTGGACATTTTCAATAACTTCAGGAGATATACGATGTATCTCGTAACGTATACTTTGCTTTTTAAGTATCCCCATAAGAAATAATCTAGGGGTGTCAAATCAGGCGATCTGGCTGACCACTCAATCGGCCCCCTTCTCCCTATCCAACGATTCGGGAGCAGCTCATCTAAATAAGCACGGACAGGTGTTGCATAATGGGAAGGTGCACAGTATTGTGAACATTAAATTTTAAAATCTTCAAACATTATTTTCTTGAAATTTTTGTAATGTTTTGTTCTGTAACACCATCATCACCATGTATGTATGTAGAATAACACACTCTTTCAAATGGCATGGTCAAAATATTTAAAAAAATTGTCGATGACGTCATATCTTGAACAACGATGACGTCACAAATACGGGTTGTATGTCAAAAAGTGCCTTTTTTAAAAACAAAATCGACGTGCCAGGGGATTTTTTCGAAAACTTCTAAATTTAAAAAATAATGAATTTATTCGTTACGTTTTGAAAGCACTATACATGTAACATTAAACTTAATTATGTGAACAAATATTATTATATTAATTAGAGTGAATTAGTCGGCATTACTCCTAAATTTAAGAGCATTATAGACAAACAACATGGGCATTACTGTATTTGCCTATAATTATAAATAAAATTATTAAAATGTATTAAAAATAAATATACTTACGTAAATTTCTTGGTACCTAGTACTTATAAATTAATTTATATGTTTTCTTTTTTATTATAAGTATATAAAATGTAACTAAATTTTCAATTTTGAAATTGATTATTACTTGATGTATATAGAGTTACATGTGACACTACATGTGTCGCTCAATTATTTTCTAGATAAAAGAAATTAATTTCTGTGAAAAATTGATGAATCACAGTTTTAACTTTTCGCATATTTTCTTACACAACACAGTTACAGACGGATATAACATAATGATCCTGTACAAATTAAAAGTGATCACCAGGTATATATCTTGTTTGGTTTGGATAACTGTAACTGATCGCCGTTATTCTATTTGTAGGGGAAATTTTCAGGCTTTTTCAAAAGGACTAGATATAAAGCAGATTTTTTTGTTCAGTTTCATATATCTGTGTGTCAACACGATACGACTTCCGGTATTTACTGACAACTGCAACTCTATTGTTTAGAATGGAATGTGTAGTTTTCATACAAAATATTGTATGATTATTATGAATTAAAATAATTAAATTGCTTATCGTCGTAAATGTATGAATAAAATATAACTTCAGTACGTCGTTAAATAAATAGAAGATCTATGCGAGATGATGCCTCTTGTAAATTGTCATTTTAGAAAAATTATATGTATTTGCAAACTCCAAGTTGCATATTTGTTACAGTCCTGTTTTATGTACTATATAAACCATGGCAATTTTACTAGTCTTCACTGTACACATGATACTTGTCAACTTTAATATTTTCTGCACTAAAATTAAAGTGGCATTAAAAAATTTATCATATTTTAGCTTCCTGTCAGAATGAATCTGTCACACTAACAGAGGACTTGCGTTTATTGTTAAGTTGTTAAAAATGCATTAATGAGAATAATTATATTGATATTTAATTGATAAAGATTGCTTTGTCCTTAGTCACCATTTTAACCTCTGCGGTTAACCAGAAGTTGACGTCAACTTTCGTATTTTAAACGTATGCTAACAGTACTTTTGCAAAATGTAGAGGAATTTCAAACATCTGTATCTATAGAATCAACTTTTTCTAAGAGTTTCCCGTTATCGTGGAAATTCACACAACTGTAGTTCATAACTCCAAATACAAGTTGTGCCAGGCCTTGCTAGGATGTGTAAACTACAAATTGTTGTTAATACTAGGGTTGGATCAATATTATCGGTACCTGCCGATAGTTGATGATAATATCGATGGGATCGATAGTATCAATCGATAGTGACCGATAGATTTGAGAATATTTTGACGCGTGGAGTGTCTGACACAATTATTTGTATATTTGTGTAAATTTTCATGACAATGTTTGATACGTGTCAGGCTTGTTTTGGTTTCAATAGCGAACTCTTCCAAAACTACTAAAAATAACTTACCATTTCAACTGTTGCAATAAGCCGATAATGCAAATGTATGACTATTTAGAATAGTCTAGGATTTTAAATTATGGGGTATGGTAAAGGATCGTCCAAACCGAGGCGAAACATTAGCAGTTGCAGGTAGCAGCAAATTTTTCGCGGTGATAAAATTTTGGTTCACTTGCGACAGCGAAATTCGCATGAATACCTACACAACTTACCTTAGTCTAAAAGTTAATGGATAAGAAGATACAGTGTCAAAAGTTAAAATTTTAAATTCAAAATTTGATAAAGTTTTCAATTAATTCTTTTGAGTACTTGGATCCGATGGTTTTCTGAGATTATACTTTAATTTGGATGAGATTTCATACGTTTCCGAAACAAATTGGTAACCTAAGACTTTCTGTTGATGTGGAAGTCCTAGTTCATAATGTCGATTTCAGTACATTATCGAGCTTGCATTGGAAATCGCAATGTGTGCAATTTTTGTCATCTAAATTGTAGTAGTGACCATCTGTTTAAACTATAGTATGCCCAGATAGAGAGCATACTGAGATATGGGATATACAATGTGTCCCACTTTTCATGGAGCCATCCTGGTATCTCGCTCACCTGATATCCGAATACTTTGAAACTGGTGGTGAATATATACCTATAAAGTGAGTCTAGACGTAGCCATATTTGATTATAGTCAGAGGCGTCCGATTCTAAGATGGAGAAAGGGGGTCAATTTTTCAAAAAAAGTATTAGCGTTTTTTTTTAAGAAATAGTAAGATATTCTTAATCAGCACCTTTAGTACAAGATTGCATCGTTGTGGGTTCAAAGGTGTTTGAGATATGGGCCATCGAAAAACAATTTTTTTCAACTAATTTGTAGGTAGGTATCTGTAAAACAGGCTCTCAAATGAAAAAAATGTTTTCTTTATTTTTTGTTGATAATAATGTATTGTACTGGTATGAAATGATTCTACAACAAAATAATTTTTTTAATAAGGCAAAAATTCTAATTTGTACATAGGTACATACATTTTTGACGTATTAACTTATTTACATTTAAGAATACATTGACACTTGCAATAACTTCTGTTTTCATGGCTTACTCAGGTTTTTATTGAAGATTATTTGTTAGAAAAATTTAGATACCAGGGTGGCTCCATGAAAAGTGGGACACATTGTATATAATCTCGTGACGTGTTTGTTGCAAAGTAGTACATACTACTCTGTGTGGATATCTTCAGAAAATTGAAAATTCTTACTTTATACAGTCTAATACGTTTTTGATATCTGTGTCGTTTTTTACTAATTTTAAAATTCATAATGGAGTGGGCAAAAAATTATTATATCTCCCTTACTGCAGAATTAAATTTGATGGTCCATCCAAAGATGGTCAATAATCTTCTTGAAAATATTGAAATTCCTCAGAATAAACAGAGGTTTAAATATAAACTAAATATTCCTTTTATTTTTAATTGTTTTGTGTTTATGTACAATGTTATTTGTTGTCGTTTCTATTTCTATGTCTTTAGTGTTAAGATGTGACTCACTTGTAAACTTGTGTCGAGTGTTATTTTTTTGTTTTCGTTTTTTACATTATATATATACTTTTCTTATAGATCTGAAAAGGATAAAAGGTTTTTAAATTTGATAAATCGATCATCCGATATTTATATCGGATCTGGCACTGTGTGAACTCAATCCGACATCGATAATATCGTCTTGTGTAAAATTGCGCTAACATTAGATGTATGTTATATATAGGGTTAACTCCACTAAGTCCAAAAATTTTAACCACGGACTCAGCGAGGCCTGAAAGACAATAACAATATTATTTCGGAATTCTAACCCGATATTTAAAAAATACGGCAAAATTTATAGGTAACAATGAATCCGGTATTCTGCAGTTGTTTTGCATTCTTCTTCCGTTCCAAACTGTCAAAATTACATTTTCACTCATTACAACAACTACCCATTGCTAACTAAACACACTTCGCGTACAGTTAAGTAAAATGCCCACTTACTCTAAGAAACTCGAACGAAAGGAATGTTACTGTTTTCAAATTTAATCAACGACGATAATAAATATTTTTATTAATAATGAGACGTGATAGGTAACAATGAATCCGGTAATCTGCAGTATTTTGCATTCGTTTTTCGTCCGTTCGTTCCAAACTGTCACACTCATTACAACTCCTACCCATTGCCAAGAAAACACTTCACGTGCAGCTAAATAAAATGCCCACTTTCTCTAAGAAACTCGAACGAATGGAGTATTAATAGATAATAGAAAACTTTGAATGCACCCGTGGCAGTCGTGTCCGATAACCTAGAAAAACAAACCGGCGAACTATATTATAGGAAAATATCTGTACCTGACACAAATTTCTTTATTGAATAATTATAAAACGTTTAAAATTGAAAAAAGTAAAACCTGAAGTAAAAATTGAAGAAAAACACAAAATAATCACAACGTAGGTATACACAGAATTTCAAATATGACATACGAATTTTACCGTTTAGTGTTGTTGATTGTCTATTCTCAAACGTACGTAATAAATAGCCGCATAGTCGGCGATAAATAGGGGTTTAATAGTTTCGAAAAAAATCCGCTTCATAAACTTTTTAAAGGATGATTCCGCTAATTCTTTTTTTTTTCTATGTCCCCTCTTAAACATTTATACTTAGCCATAGATAACCCCGTATAAAAAACTCACGTCATCCACAAAGAAAAGTACTTCTGTCCAGTTTTCCTAAGTAAAAGAAAACAGTAAGTAGGGAGAGTCCTCCAGTACCGTCACCTTAAGATTTATCAACAATAAAATCGAACTACCTTAGGTTACATGTTTAATACCTCCTGGTATGTGTGAAGGAACTCTTGTGCTATGAATAGAAATAATAAACTACCGTCACGTTTAGAAATAATGAACTTTATTATTGCAATTTGAAGACTAGGAAAAATCAGTCTTTAAAAAACGGCCTCAAGTACCGGCCAGCAAATATATGACCATTTATACCATGCAATAATCGCAAATATACTGATATGATAGCTCTGATATATTCGCACAAGCTTTGTGGACCCAAGCCTTACAGTTTCCACACTGTATCCAATCTTCTTCATGAGAATCAAGACATAAAGGTAGTTCGTGGCACCTGATAGCGATCTGCGGCTTGGCGTGCACTCATTTCATTATTTAAGACTTTTCCTACGGCTTTACGCATGTTCGCAGGATCCTAGGTACCTTTCTTATTCCTTTTCCTACCATCATTTTCAACATCTGACATCTTTGTGTACCTGTAAGCAAAGTAAACTCTTCAAAGTTTAGTAAACATTTTCAAATAAAAATGTTGATTTATGTTTATATGTAAAACGGTCTCATGAAAGTTAAACATCGCAAGTTCGGTAAAAGTTAACTTTAAAACGATTTTTGTTATCTTTTATACTCGTAGAATTATTTCAAATCCACCTACATACTGACTTAAATGAAACGAAACCGTCACCTGAGATTTCTGCATTTTCTAAGATATAACAGTTGAAACGAAAAACGTGTTTTAATTTTCATCATTTCTCTAACAGTGTATGCCATTAATTTCTAGATACAATTTCATATTTCGCAAATTTATATTACTATATGAAGGATATAAAAATAATTAACACCCTGAATCTATTTATCATTTGATATCATCTCGGCTCAGATAAAAGAACCAGACAAAAACGAATTTATATTATTTACAAACAAGTTTTACGTGAAATTATCAAAATACGTATATTAATTATAGTATATAGTTTATTGTGAAAGATATTTTGATTAAAAAAATGAAACTCAAATATATTTTTATTTATTTATATGAACTTATCAGAATACTAAATTATTAATTAACGTATAAAAAATTCTAAAATTCGCTGAAGCTAATTACTGACTAATTGATTTGTATATACGCTTAAATTCGAATTTAGATACCTACGAGTAATTTACTAATAATTTATTTCATCTAATTTCAAAAGATAAACTTGACATTAACATAGCTACCTACAATTCAACATTGTGTCACAAGTTCTATATTTTGGTATTCATTTTGGTATAATGCAAAAGCAAAGGTCCTTTTTTAAAAAGAAACAGTTATTACGAGTGTCATTATAGTGTTTCTGAAATTAGTGTTTTCTTTCAAAGGGATAATTGAGGACGTCAAAAAAAATTCTAAGAAGCAGAAAAACATTACATAAAACCTAAGATGACTGCATCGTCTTACTCTTAAAATTAATCCATTTTACATATGAAAACATTTTTTTTCTTTTTTTTTTCAGTGAACGACAATTGCTTCAGATGTAATCTAACAACAATGAAAACTGTCAATTCGTTTAACATTTTTTCTCAAATTATTATCAATTCATTTTCTTTCAGTTTTTCGATACTTTTTTATCGAGTTTATAATAAATTGTTCAGTTTACATATTTTTATGAGTTAGTGTTAGTATATTTGGAAAGGAGCATAACATGTGTCTACGTGTTCCGATTTAAAAGATGCCTTAACCATAATAAGTAAAAAATCAATGATAAAATATTTTATTAAAAAAATCTTAAGAACATGCTTATTACTACTACATTTTTTTTTAATTATGTTTTATCCGAAAGCTACTGACATGATGTTATCTTTGGTCTTGGCCTACTGCGATTTAAAAAACATAGACTAAAAATTATTATTAAACGAATAAAATAATTAAAATCAAATATGTTGGGAGCCTGTTGCATTTTTAAATTACTATGTTATATATAATTTTATATAAAAACATATATATTTAGCAGATTTTGGGAGATGTAGAATAATGTATTATGATCAGATTTTCGATATCGATAAAAAAGTGAATTAGTACAATTTTTGAAAAACTTGTTCCAAGAAATATCGTACTGATCTCAATACTTTCTATTTTGCTGTGATTAGACACACAACGTCAAAAGTCTTGAGCGCCCTGTATATAAAATGATTCGATTAAACCTAGTGGTTGTGGTAAAAAAGTACATGTACTTAGGGAACAAAAAATACAATAAGAAATTACAGACCATGAACGTTTAGTTTATTACCAATGTTTTTACAAATCTGGTCGGTTTGGCAGTGTATTCAGTGTTTCTTTGAATTTTTATACATTATAATGCCAGGATGTGACATTTCTGCGTTTACCCAAGCAAGAATGACTGCTTTACATAATGCAGGACATTCTAATCATCAGATATCGAACATGTGGCATTCCTAGATCATATGTTGTGCGAATAGTACATAGATATCAAGAATTTGATACAGTGGAAAAAAGATGACGTAGTGGACGTCCTCGAGTATTTAATGAAAGGGAGGATCGGTATTTGGTGCAATATGCCCGTAGACACCGCACATCTTCAGCTTCAGGGCCCACTTTCAAGGTATGTTTTGCCGTGTTATATTGACACCTACTATTCAAAGACGACTCCACAACACAAATATGCGTCCTAGAACACCATTACGGGTCCCCACTCTACTTCCAAAGCATCGTGTTGCCCGTCTCCAGTGGGCGCGAGAGCATAGGGGTTGACTTTTACGCCAGTGGCGGTGGTCTTATTTACAAACGAAACCAGAATTGGGCTGATTACTGGTGACAATTGACAAAGAGTCTGGAGAGAACCAAGTCTTCAACAGCGACTTTATTTTTCCCGAGAAGTTGATCCGTATGAAGGGGGTACCGTAATGTTTTGGGATAGAATAATGTTCAACCGAGCACTCCATTAATTCGCATACCACAGAATATGACCAGTCAAATTTACATCGAACTAGTTATTACGCCCATTATCTACCACCTACGTAATGAATTAGATGAAAATTTTGTGTTTATAAACGACAACGCTCGACCACATCGCGCAAGAAGGGTTCAAAAGACACTCGAAGCAGGACATATCAATACATTAGATTGGCCAGCCAATTCTCCTGACATGCATTCTATTGAAAACGTGGGATTTCGTTGCTAGAGCCATTCATAATCATATTCCTTCACCTCAGACTGCAGATGAGTTAGTCGTGACGGCAGAAGAGGAATGGAACAATATTCCGCCGGAGATCGTTAACCGTTTGATTATCTCAATGCACAGATGTGTCAGTATGCTATTGGAACGTGGTGGAGGGACTATTAGTCAAGTAGGGACTTGCTTTGTTACTTCTTTTTGATTTAATACATTTTGTTTTAAAATTTCAGACATTTGCTGGTTTTTAATTTTCTAAGTACTCAGATTATCGAACATATTCTTTTCACATAAAAAAATTCAAACGACAATATACTTTTACAAATGTATTTGGTTTTTCTGACAAAAAGATTTCTTTAACAAGAATAAGGGGGAGTCCAAGACTTTTAACGTTGTGTGTAGTTTCCAAATACACATGTTCTTAGAAGAACAAAATATTTGAACGTCATTTGTTTTACTTATTGTACACCTGTACCAATCTGGCATTGAAGTATGCCGTCTAGAAATTTATATTATGTTGTCATCAAAAATAAGTACAGTTACCTGTACTCTTGTCGATTTTCAAATTTTCTCATTCCTGAACTTCCCATACATGCAAATTAAAATTTTAATAAACAAAATATTTTTTATCATGATTGACTGTTTTTTAATTTTTATGTGTACACACTGCTTTTTAAAATATTGTGTCAAACTAAAACAGGAGATGAAAGTTTAAATAAAAAGTTTCCGATGAATATTGGTCTGAAAATACCCAGTAAAAAAGTTAAATACTCGGCGTTAAAAGGTGGAGTGCGAAAAACATTTTTTAAATAACTACACAGTGGTTGATCAGATTCAAAAGAAACTTGGTATAGTTCTTAGCGATTACAGCAGTTTTCTTAATCAATGGGGTAGATACAAAGGGTATTTGAGGTTCTTTTATATATAAAAAAGTTTGGTGACATTTGCGATAATATAATACATATTTCGTAAAAAATACAAAACGAGCTCGTTTATCGATAAATCTGCTTCATTTAGGGGAAAACCAAAAGTGCCATAGAATACCTTCTAAATATGTTGTACCGATTGAAATATGAAAAAAAACGACTAAGAACATAACTGTAAAATCTATTCTTTGTTAGCACTTATGTACGTTTTTATTAACCCCCTAGTGTCCATGGGCATTAAATATGATATTAAAGGATTTACCGCAAATTCTCTTCCTGTTTTTAATCTTATTATATGAACTTTGTATATATCAATCTAATTTTAAAGCAGCCCATGCCACTTTTAATATTTGTGTCAAAAGATATAGAAATAATTATCACCAATTTACACGAAAACGGTGATTGTCAATATGTTCATTACGAAAAGTACTAAGAGTCTTTATGTGAGATATAAGTGGTCTGCTTGCTTCCTGCTCGGCGTAAGCGGCTCGACTTACAGGAAGCGACCTACATTGCAGCAGGTACTTAACGCAGACCTCTCGCCCTGGGCGACGAGCCAGAGAATAGTTGTTTCCTGCAGTATCATTTACAAGAGTCGTTTTGATAATAAAAATACATATGAGGAAAATCGATTTTCCTATGATTGTTGCAATCGATAACAATTTAAAGACGTGCTGAATTTCATGTGATTCTGGTAAACCGTTTTGGAACAATTTAAAATACGTGATTTTGACAGTACACCTTCATCCTCGTGTAACTTTTATGTTCACTGGAAACTTTTTGCTTAATATATTCTGTCTGCTATTTCAGTTTGACACCAAATTTTGAAATTAGAATTCACTGTTTTCTAAATAACTGATTAATATGCATTAAAACATATCTTCCTATCTCTCTTATGTGGTAAAACTAAGAAGGATATACAGAGGATCTAAAAACAAAATATAATCTAAATAGCAGCTCTGCTTGGAGTGAAACTTTAAGATGCCGCCAACATTGACGGTTTCCGTTGCATTGTTTCGCAATAGCGAAATTTGCCGTCATTCACTCGTTTCGTTTCAAATTATTTGCTAACAAAATTTGAATGCCATACTGTAACATTCCTGTGTAAAAAACATTCAGTGTATACGGCCTTATAGCTATATGAAATCTGTTAATCCTTACCTCTCTTATATATTAGCAGTAATTTCAATTTAACTCGCGTGTTTATTTTTAGTTTGTATAAGGTCAGCAGTATACAATCTGTTTCTATTTACAAGTGGGTAATGTTACAAATACGCTATCTTCCCGTTTGGGAAAGTAAAAATCGAAAAAAATAGAACTTGTGGTACAATCTGCATGCTGTTTGGTGTGTGTTTTCTAATTGTGCTTATCTCTTTTTTTCTTTAGATGGAGGTCGAAATTATCGGTTTCTTAAAAGTATAGTACAAAAGCGAATAATGTGGTTTATTGTAAATAATACTGTTGCCGATATTTTCTGAAATTTGTTACGGTTACAACAATTAATAATTAATGAACACGATACTAATCACTTTCTACCAGAGAAGAAAGGTTTTTTGACCAGAAACAATGCAGTACACTACAGGAAGCGTTCGAAGGGGATCCGTTAGTATTCCTAATTGGTTTTCATCTTTAAAAAGAAGCAAGAAAATCAAAACGAACAGTGCAGTTACGTCTAAAAGTGTGTGGGATTTGCGTAGTTTACCCGCTGGAATTCAAAAATTGGTATGATATTAAGAAAAATGTTAAGATAGTCGTAGCGATTTATAGTTTCAAGTGTTTAGATACAAAGGGAAAGCATTTATAACCATATCACTTTATTTAGTAATTGGCAAGAAAAAGGTAACTCTTCAATCCAGTAAATTTCTACTATTTTAAGCATAATAATTAAAAGGGCCCATGAACAGAAAAAGTCGACTTATAATTTAAACCTCATTCTAACTACTGCAACTGCTGTAAATTTTAGAACAATTTAATTTCTTATTTTCTTCAGACTAGTCTAACAAACAAAATATGGAATTTAACTTACGATTGATGTAAGTAAATCCTTGTACAGTACAGAGTGGACCAATTTGAACTTTGGGCGAATATTCGTATTTACCGAAGAGACAGACAAATAAATAATCTAGTGTCTTATTTTCAAAACACATTTAGGCGAATAAAACAAATTTTTAAATGAACAACTAATCCGTATGTATTTTTTTATTTTTTACGTCTCCATAAAATTTCCTTTCATTTCCGTTGATTTATGCAAAAATAATTTCAAGATTTAGGTAAAGAAGAAATGCATAAAAAAATGTGGTAATCGTTTTTACGTAAATTAAAAAAAAAGTATTTAGGATATTTAAGTTATAAACTAAAAATGGGAAATATAAAAAAAAATATCGCATAAGCTTCGGGATTCTACAAGAAACTGGCTAAAAAAACTTCAAGAAAATTCAAGTCAGAATTTTTTTTCTTTTTTGTTTGTAATTATGGGAAAAAATCTAAATTTGAATATTTTTGTACATTTTTTTAGTTATTACCACTAAAAATTTCGAGTTATTGTATTTCCTTAAAAACTATATTTTTTCAAATGTAAAGAGAGTGGGCCCTATTGATTTTTTAATAAAGTTTTTTTTTCTGAATTTTGTGGTAAGTACAACAATTATTTTAAAAATTAAATATAGGGTGTCCCATAATCCGAAATGACCTCAAAGAATTCATGGCACCATCTAGTATAAACCCACTCAATTTCAAATTTTTATTGACAATTTATTACATAACTGAATTGTTTAAACAACCAATTGTTCATAAAGCAATTTTCTATAAATATATAAAAATTCATGGCCAACTATGCACCACTCAACATTAGTTTTATCAATTTATGTTTTTTTTGTCAAATTTCAAAATATAACGTAGCAGCTATTATACATATGCTATATCATTATGAAGAAAAAAAAATATGTTAGGGTCATATTTTAAGAGACCCTGTAGAGAAATTACAAGTACGCCACTATTTCGATATCTCAGCTTTTCTCTGAGATATACGGAATCCCTTAAAAGTAGTTTTTTAAATTTCGTCCTGTATCAAAAACGAAGACGTCTATGAAAGTTCTGATTATGGCATCTTAAGTTTCTCGAAAAAGTAGTCCTAGTGTTCTGAAAACGCATCCGTTTCTCTTGTAGTTTCCGAGATACCCTGCAGTTACAACGAAATTGGGATTGGGACACCTTGTATATCATTAAAATGACAAATATCCTGTATATCTAAATAAATCAATATAAATAGAAGAAATGCCGCTTTCACTTTTTCATTTTTCTTTAAAATCAAATCCGAAGTATCTTATTACGTTTTGGTCAATCTTCTCTGGAAATCCCAAACCTTCCCAAATTGGTCCATCCTGTACACTATTCACGACCCAGACTAGGTGAAATTGGTTCTCTGAACGCTTTTTTTTTCTGAGAACGCTGCGCCTACTGGTTTCTGATAGTTTCCAATGATTCTTGGAACCAAGGTATAATTTTTAAATAAGTTTGTAGAGATGATGTTACAATGCAAAGTGAGGTGATGGGTTGTAAAATTTTTCAAGATATTTAAGAATATTTAATTTTTGCACTGCAGTTCGAATCAAAGCGATAACATGAAATAATATATTATTATTATACCAACCTATTTATTTTTTAAAATTTCTTAAATATGTATCCGTAATTTTGAGGTGAGAACATTTTTTCTTTGTCAGTATTGGCACACGTGTTTCGATTAGTATTGAATTATTTGGAGCCTGCAGGAATAATTTTAATAAAACACCAGAGTTGTTTTAAATTAGATTGTATGTCCTCTTTCTTAGATTGATTGTCACAGACTGTATAAAGCTATATAGGTATGGTATACAGTATGCGTCAAAAGTATGGAATAAATTCAATAAAAACGAAACAATTATTTTTTGGGAAAAATCCTCGAACAGGTTGATTTTTAATTTAAAAAATACATATTTTAGCGTAAAATGCGATTTTCAAATGTCATTTGTTTTCGAGTAATGACGTCATCAATTTTTTTTTAAATGGCAACACCATATTTTTTTTCTTGATTCTGAAAGATTGTTTAATTCTCTATCATCTATCATTAAACTTACAAATTTCAAGCTATATTTTTTGTGATTTTTCAAACGGCATCTTATGTTAAAGATTTCTTTTTATACACAGTTTTGTTCTTTTTAATAGTTGTGACAGGTAGAATGGGGCAGTTTATGATAATACTTTGTGACAATAGATACTAGAACCTATCAGGTGGTTTTACTATAAAACATCACGAATTTGTTTTTTTTTTTTTCTTTATGACTGTTTAATAGACGTTTATTTTTCTTATCAAGTTATAGATCTAATTTATTATATTAGTAGCCATCAATCAAAAATTAATTGTTTAAACCTAGTTTCTTTGGGACTATCTACTGCACAAACAAAACTTTATAACACATTTAAAAATAAGTAAGTAGGTACATAACTATTGTTATAATCTCTTGGCATAATTTTATATTATCCTATAAAATTATACATCGTTTTTGTTTAGGTGTGAATGCCATAATTGTAACAAAATGGAATGAGGTTTCTTTGTAATAAAAGCGAAGTAACAATGTTTCAACAAAACAGCATCTTTAATTACTCCATCTGCTTTCATACCAAATACAGAATTAGGTACTATACTCAAGTCAAGAATTCAGACGTCTTACGTCACGGCTGACGTTACACATTTGTTTTTATTGTCAACGTAATTTTCGATATTTATTCGCGTTAAAAACAACCGTTTTTTGCAATTTAGTGCAATACATAATGCAAACTTTTAGTGTAGTATATAGTTTTAGTACTATCAGTTGTAGTTTCATAAATATTTTGATGAAAATATACTGAATTATTCATTTGTTCGTATGACGTAAGACGTCTGAATTCTTGACTTGAGTATATTATATTTTTAGTTTCCTGGGATGTTTATTATAATTTTATTTATATGTGTAAATTTAATGTGTCATCATATTTAATCTGTTTTTTCGGGTTATTATGCTGTGGCCTAGGTAACTGGTCACCACCAGTCATAGAATTAATGTGCACTTCACTAGGCTCTGTGTAAAGCCGCTGTCAGAGTCCCTAGGGATTATAGTTTTATATTTTGATTCTATAACTGATGCAGAGCTGTTACTTCATGACATTATTGCGATATATTGAAGTTTTGATAGAAAAATCACATAGTAACCGCAATCCAATGTGCTTAAATTGTGATTATGTTCTCAACTTGAATCTTTTTATGTAAAATTGTGCGGAACTTAACTACCCGGAACAATCTGAATAGAGTAGTAATAAGTTAAATGGGAAGTCTCTACTAATTCCAACACCAACATGCATGTTGTTCTATTTTTGAGTTGAATCAGGTGTTGTGGTTTGTGTATTTATTTGTGTGTGCACCGACTCCTAATGCGAGGTATGCTAACCTAATTCCAATTTATTGAAAAGTTTTGTCTTATCTTATGTCGTTTAACATGTCTTTCACATAAATTTTGATAGCAGATCATTTAGCTACTCGTCTTTTTGTTTTGCAGAGTGAGTCATAGTAAATGAAAAACATTTAGAAGAAAGTAGAGCATTAAACAAGTTACAAGATAGCTCTTTGAATTCATGTGTATTTTTTAACAGTTTACTAGTTAAATGTTAAAAGTAAAAAAAATCCAATTTGTTTTGACAGCAGCTTATAAACGAAAAAACATTATTTTGTTAGGTTATACAGTCAGTAAATTACATTTTTTTACAAGTGTTTACGGCTGAAGAATTACTCAACTTGTATATAATTTGAATTTTATGTATAACTCCAAAGGTAATAATGACCTGATTTACACGGTAAGAGCAGCATCCAATTATACTAATTTCATGGGAAATTTGTTACAAAATGATATACAGTATGCGCCAAAAGTATGGAATAAATTCAATAAAAACGAAACAATTATTTTTTGGGAAAAATCCTCGAACAGGTCGATTTTTAATTTAAAAAATACATATTTTAGCGTAAAATGCGATTTTCAAATGTCATTTGTTTTCGAGTAATGACGTCATCGATTTTTTTTCAAATGGCAACACCATATTTTTTTCCTTGATTCTGAAAGATCGTTTAATTCTCTATCAGACAGTACTAAAATTTTGCCCTCTAACATTCAATCGTCATTTACTCGAAAACTTTCCTATGTAAGAGGGCAAAATTTTAGTACTGTCTGATAGAGAATTAAACCATCTTTCAGAATCAAGGAAAAAAATATGGTGTTGATATTTAAAAAAAAAATCGATGACGTCATTACTCGAAAACAAATGACATTTGAAAATCGCATTTTACTCTAAAATATGTATTTTTTAAATTAAAAATCCACCTGTTCGAGGATTTTTCCCAAAAAATAATTGTTTCGTTTTTATTGGATTTATTCCATACTTTTGGCACATACTGTAGAATATAAACACAAAAAATCTAGAAGCATCAGAAAATAATAATAAGTGTGTGATCTATCACTTAACCGTTGTACACCATATAACTAATACACAAAGCGTCATAGGCAGTAGTATCAATAGATAGCGAAGTTTATACAGGGTGTCTCAAAATTAACGGGACACAGAGCAAAAATAGATTCCTGACGATAAAATAATGCGATGTAGCCAAACTTACCATAGTGCAAAAGTTGATGGTTAAAAAAATGCAAGGTGTCAAAGTTACATTTTTATTTTCGATGTTTGTAAATCTTTAAAAAATCAAAATATTTGCATACATTTTGAATATTGGAGTTTTTTTGGGATCGAGAAATTCAAATTTGTTTCTAATTTTGACGTCACTAGTAGAGGACGGCACTTATGGCACATCGTGGCTTTTTTAAATGACAGAATTTTGTTGCGGCTTAGTGTATCCATTTGACTATTGAAACAACCGATTTTCCTACCTTCATTTATCTGGAAAAGGTATACCTACCTTGTTGAAGTTGTTAGGAGTAACCTTTCTCGAAATAATCATATTTCAAATATTAAGTGCAAAAGAGTAAAAACTGTTTTGGTTTCAGGTAAAGTGCATTTTTCCTGAAAATATAGCAAAATGCCTGCTTTGATGAAACCATAGTTAAAAATCTAAAGATAACATTAAACTTTGTCGATCTTGAAATTTTGCACATTGACAACTTTTTCAATAACATTTTACTGTATAGTCAGCGAAAATAAAATAAAAGGACACTTTACCTGAAACCAAAACAGTTTTTACTCGTAGCACTGAAAATTTTAAATAAGATTATCTCGAAAACGGTGAGTCCTAACGACTTCAACAAGGTATATGTTTTCCAGATAAAAAAGGTAAGAAAAAAGCCGCAAAAAAGATCTACAATTTAAAAGAAGCATGATGTGTCATAAGTGGCACCACATACTAGAATAAACGTCAAAATTAGAGATATATTTTAATTTCTCGTCCCCAAAAAACCCGATCTCCAAAATGGATGCAAATATTTGGATTTTATAAAAAGTTATTTACAAATATTGAAAATTTTAACTTTGACACCCAGTAGATCGAAAAGGATATTAAAATGAGGCATTTGAAGTCGGCAATCTGCCAAATATATAAACAATTGCAACAGCAATAACAATAATTATAATGTAATAGCAACCAATTTGCTACAAAACTAGTAACCAAAATAGTTATTTATACAATATTTTTTCTACGTTCATGCAAAAACCAAAAAATGTTATTTAGATGACACTAAGTCTAGAAAAATATGACGTTGATTTGAAGGTTTATGTTTGTCATGATGACAAAACGCTGCAGTAGAATGACGGATGAGTGCACTCAAATGAGGCAATAAAATGTTTATTGCACTAGTGCAATAAAGAACCATTTTTTCCACTAAATATAGTTCAATAAAGTATTGTTTTTTGAATGAACGTAGAAAAATAAAGTTAAACTCTGAACATTACGATTTCTATGAATGCTTAGAACTCCTTTTTAAAAATAAAGTTTTATGTGTTATTGTGAACATTATTACGCTCTGTAAACTGTTTGTTACAAGTAAATAAACAATCTCAAACAAGATTTCAAGAAAGCGAGCTGTTAAAATTACTTACTAACGTATTGCGTATTTTATTAACTACTTTGAATTTTATTCGATAAGTTCAAATATTTATCTTGTTTGATAAAAAAATAACAGCATATTTAATCATAGGTACATATGTTGTATTAAATCCAAGTTTAAGTTATTTCTCAGAAATCATGTTAGCCATGACATTGGCGACACATTTATTGATCTACCTAAGTAAATTTATTTATTTATCCGTGTGTCCCTAGCTTTACACAGGGTGATTCAGTAATAATGTCATTAATTCTAACCACGTATCACGTATCCAGAAGGCCTAAGAAAAACAATAAACCAAAAAAAAATACTCGACCTTTTAAAAATGAAGCAAATCAACCCATAACTCCCGGTATCATTATGTGCTCGTGGTAGGTAACAAATTTTCTGATCACGAAGCCATATAGCGTTTGAACGTTAAAGCGAAACAGTGTTGAATGAATCAAAGATGCCAGCGGTTAGTAACACTCTGAAAAGGGGTTTAGATAATGATTTGAAAATATTTTTTTTATTTTTTTTTTTGACATGATGCTTATCCCTATCTTATACCTCCTACTACCGACTACCCTATCTTCCCTTAAAATTAATTATGACGGCATAACTGTATAACGAAATGTTTCGAAATTTTTTCAACAATTACCTTTTCAGTATTTTCAGTGGATAAGTAGTAAGCATGTTGTAAAAGATATGCAAACTATTTATAGGAGTTTGTATTTATTTGTTCGAAGTCTAATGTGAGCGTATTAGTACCTTTTTTTCGGCACAACGCTCGTCTATGCCTCACATCACGGTTGTTGGTGGGGATATGAAAATCCTTCCCGCCATTCTAAGAAAATTTATTAATTTGAAGTATTTTAAAAATTCCTGGTGTGTGGTTAGTACGAAGAAAGTTCCATAATACACTTGCACACACTTTCTCGATAGTGTAGTCTGTACTCCTATGCTCCTAGTAACAAACTTGATGGATTTTTTAAATAAATCGTTTTGAACAGAGTACACGGAAATGTATTTAGGATATGTTTATTTGTAAATGTCTTACTTTCTAATGTATAATAATAATAATAATAAAAAAGTTAGTAGGTACTGAGACTGAACTTATATATTTATATTGCAGAGCACTTATTACTAGACTCCACTTGTCTGTAAATTTTCTGGAACTAAAAAACCGCGGTCCAGTTACCTGGTTTGTTAAATAATCGGTCGTGTAATAACGCCTTTAGAATATGAATACAATTTCTTTGCAAATGTACTAATTTTACTGGTATAATTCTTTCACATTCCAGCCCAATTTAATTGTTTTGTTTTTTAAAACATATATTTATTTAAAATCAATCAATGACATTCTGAATTCTGAAATGTATGGTTTATTTTGTAAACTGTATGAAACCACCACTAACTTTTTATATTAAAGAAAATAATTGTCTAATTATAAATATGTTTGTGTGACAAATTATAGCTTAGTTTGGTACCACTTAGCATCGGAGTTTAATTTTCTTCGTTATATACGAGTATTTTAATATATATGTAGTAAACAATAAAAATTGTGACGTTAACCACTTGCTATTTTTAGCGTCAATATTACACTAAACTTGATCCTAAAATCCACAAACAATAATAACCAGTTCAGATTTAGAATATTATATATTCGAGAATTTAATATTTTTTTTGCTTAAACAGGTATGTTTTCACATTATATTTAAATAAGAGGTTAGCCTGATAAAACGTTTTAAATATTACTGATTAAAAACCAGATTAATAAAATGTCATACATCTACAATCTATTCATGAATTACTGTTTGGAGATTAACAACTTTTTGATTTTTATTTGAGAAAAAAATTGTTCTTAAAAATGGATTTGCTAGTCAAAAAAATGGTACCTAGATGAGTTTACATTTCGATTATTCCAAAAATTCGATACTCGTAGTATCATATGAAGAAATAGAAACAAATTTATATAAACTACTGGACAAAATTAACGCACCACTATAAATTGGCAACAAATTCCATGCTGCTGTATTTCTGAACTGATGGTCTGATTTGATTGATTTTTTTTTAAATTGTCGATGGATTCCTTGGGAATTTGACTGGTCTCATTATTTTTTTATAAAAAGTTGATTTCACTTTTATACAGGGTGTAATAACGTTATTGGTTTTTCTTTAGAAAATTCTAAACACCCTGTGGAGTATACTACCAACCAGAACATACCGCATATACAAACTCTAGCACCGTCTTTCCTAAGCATTTTCTTTTTTTGTTCACTTCATTATCTCTGTTATTAGTGGAGATACATCGGTTTTGGTTCACTTTGGTATTTTTAAGGTAAGTTCATGCACTAGCGATTTGCGAGTTGCGATTAACGATTTTACGATTTTTGCGATGAAAATTTTACATTCGTTCATGCACACACGCGAAAACTAGTTACTTTAAAAAACTTGTTACCTAGCGTCACCCTTGCTATGTGACAGTAAACAAAATAAAACTTTCAATTTGACAGCAACAATGAAAATAACAAGAATTTCTAGATTTTCTCATTTCACTTTATTTTTCATTCAGATGGCTGGCAAAGCAGCTGGTATAAACTTAAATATAAGTAAAACTTATAAACATTAAACACCTAACTTTTGATTTTTCATTACATACATAACATATATTAAGAATACGACATTTTACAAACTAATCACTGCAGTGTTGCTTTATAGCAATCAGTATCTCACATAAATTTTCTTCTATTACTGAACTTTCATTGATATTAATCTCACGTTCATTATTCAAGTTTTCTGTACATACATGTCCTCCCTGTCCCGTTAACTGAAGGCAATTTTCACAAAAATTAAATATCTACAAATTGTAAAAAAATGTATATAAAGTATTCAAAATAAGTTATTTACACTTACTTGACTTTGTTCTTCTACTACGTCATTTTCCATTTTTTAATATTTATTTAATATTGTAAATACTTATAATTGTGAAATAAATAAACGTTTTACAAGTCAGACGAGATTGTGATTGATTTGGATGCTTAATTGGCATATTGGAATTTGTGTTGCGAACTGTCAACAGAAAACATGACGGAATTGCACATGCGCAGTTTGTCAAAATTATTGCGAGTCCTTACCTTAAAGGTAAGTTCATGCACTAGCGAGTTGCGATTTGCGGACTTCAATTTGATTGGTTAACATAAAATATTTTTGACATCAATTCATTCATTTCAATTTATTGCGAGAATCGCAAAATTTAAATTTAGGGGGCGGGAAAATAGAAATAGTTTCAATTTTTAGCGATTATCGCAATAATTTTGACAAACTGCGCATGTGCAATTCCGTCATATGTTTTCTGTTGACAGTTCGCAACACAAATGCCAAATGCCAATTAAGCATCCAAATCAATCACAATCTCGTCTGACTTGTAAAACGTTTATTTATTTCACAATTATAAGTATTTACAATATTAAATAAATATTAAAAAATGGAAAATGACGTAGAAGAACAAAGTCAAGTAAGTGTGAATAACTTATTTTGAATACTTTATATACATTTTTTACAATTTGTAGATATTTAATTTTTGTGAAATATGCCTTCAGTTAACGAGACAGGGACGACATGTATGTACAGAAAACTTGAATAATGAACGTGAGATTAATATCAATGAAAGTTCATTGCAACACTGCAGTGATTAGTTTGTAAAATGTCGTGTTCTTAATATATCTTATGTATGTAATGAAAAATCAAAAGTTAGGTGTTTAATGTTTATAAGTTTTACTTATATTTAAGATGTACTTTATTTTATACCAGCTGCTTTGCCAGCCATCTGAATGAAAATCTAGAAATTCCTGTTATTTTCATTGTTGCTGTCAAATTGAAAGTTTTATTTTGTTTACTGTCACATAGCAAGGGTGATGCTAGGTAACAAGAAATTTAAAGTAACTAGTTTTCGCGCGTGTGCATGAACGAATGTAAAATTTTCATCGCAAAAATCGTAAAATCGTAAAGGTAAGTTCATGCACTAGCGATTTGCGAGTTGCGATTTGCGGACTTCAATTTGATTGGTTAACATAAAATATTTTTGACATCAATTCAATCATTTCAATTTATTGCGAGAATCGCAAAATTTAAATTTAGGGGGCGGGAAAATAGAAATAGTTTCAATTTTTAGCGATTATCGCAATAATTTTGACAAACTGCGCATGTCAATTCCGTCATATGTTTTCTGTTGACAGTTCGCTACACAAATGCCAAATTAAGTATCCGAATCATTCACAATCTCGTCTCTTGTAAAACGTTTAATTATTTCACAATTATAAGTATTTACAATATTAAATAAATATTAAAAACGGAAAGAAGAACAAAATTAAGTAAGATTTTAGGCAAATCGGTGGCAGCTACTTGAAATCATTTTAGTGTTCAACCTAAATTATAATTACTGTCACATAGCAAGGGTGTGCTAGGTATCAAGAAATTTAAAGTAACTAGTTTTCGCGTGTGTGCATGAACGAATGTAAAATTTTCATCGCAAAAATCGTAAAATCGTTAATCGCAACTCGCAAATCGCTAGTGCATGAACTTATCGCAACTCGCAAATCGCTAGTGCATGAACTTACCTTAAAACTTTATTTTCGCATACCTTTATTTTTATAGTTTTTAATAAGTACACATCAAATGTTTTGTTTTGAGGTTTATAATCGTCAAAGTCAGTTTTGGTCAGTTACAAGTAACGACTAGTGTTTTAAATTTAATTTTAAAATTAATCCAGCAAGACATTTATCTATGGAAGAGTCAGTAAGAGCATTAACTTTGTTGAATGAGGGTTACTTGATGCGTTACGTTGCTGATCTGATAGGACGCCATCATTCCAGTATGAGTCGCATAGTTACACGATTTAACGAGACAGTATCTCATTCTCGAAGAGCAGGACAAGGGCGAAAACGATGTACCGATCTAAGGGATGAACGTTTTCTTTGGCAAACCATTCTTAGAAACAGGAGAATCACTTTTAAAAAATGATCTCACAAATACTCGAAATCTTCTAGTGTTATCTCGGACAATTAGAAGATGTTTAAATTAACCAGCAAAGAAGCCATTACTTACCAGGCAACATAGAGTTCAAAGATTGCGTTTTGCCTGAAATCATCAACACTGGACTATTAATGATTGCAAGAAGGTTTTATTCTCAGATGAAACGAAAATTAGTCTCAACTATCCTGATGGGCGTGAACGTGTTTGGCGAAGGTCGGGAGAAAGATTTGCAAGTTATAATATCTCTCCAAAGGCCCCATTTGGTGGAGGTTCTGTAATGTTTTGGGGAGGAATCTGCTTTGATGGGCGCAAGATAATGCTCGTCCCCACGTGGCTAGACAGGTTATAGGCTACTTGAATTCAGTTGCTATTCCGTTGATGGAATGGCCTGCCCTCAGTCCCGACATAAATCCCATAGAGCATCTACGGGATGCTCCTAAAAAAAGGTTAGATGTTGGACACCCCCACCGGTTAACCATCACCAACTGGTAAATGCAGCAATAGCAGAATGGGAGAATATTTCCCAAGATGTAATTGAAAATTTAATAGCCAGTATGCCAAGGCGCATGAATGCGGTAATTCAAAGTAGAGGAGGGCATACACGCTATTAGCATTTGTCTATAATTCCAAGAAGGATGTCGCCGATTATGCCAGCCCTAACATTTACCTAGAACCGATGTTGAAAATGATTTTCCTTAGTTGCGTTTGGATTTTCATCGGTCCTTATGTGCATATTATGTAAATAAGGGCCGAGTCTGTTATGCAAACATATAGGTAAGCGGCATATAAGCATAAAATTTACTTGATTTTCACATTGTTGTAAAAACCATATGTTGTTTACAATCCACTGGTAAAATCTGCTGAACAGGATGTAGATGAGAGGGATGTAATAGCTGGCGTCGTAATATGCGATGTGCGAGCGGAGGTCCTTACTTGATGTGCTATTTTGTGTGGTCTTCTTCAAGAGTTTCGATCATTGCATGTTCTGCATTAGAGTTAACTTGCCTGTCACATATCCTTTTTGTGGAAATATAATTCCCGTTTCTTGTAGCCTCTGAACATAACGTAGGATTGTATGTGCTCTTAGAATGTAACTATTTGGCCATCGTTCTCTGTACAACCTACTTGCCGCGAGCACATTTTTCCCGGTTGCATTACAAATTAGAACCAGATCTACACGTTCGATAAAAGTAAATGATAAATGTATTATTGTTTTCTCCGTTCACTATAATAATTTGTACACAAACAATTTTAAGTGAACTAAAATATAAGAAAAACATATTTTTAAATGTAATTGACAAGTGATTATTATTTTTTAGTTTTACACTGATACACTAGATCAGTTTTTTTAAACAATATTAGCTCGAATAAAATTACATATAATGTTTGGGTTATTTTTTGTTATAGTGTTTTATGGCCTTTTAATGGAATGTTAGAGGCAATACGCCAGGCTTGCCTTACATATTGGATGAATTGACATGACCGGCGTTCATATTTTGGCCCTTTTTGCAAATTGTGGTAGTTAATTTACATAAATGCGTAAATATAAGATTTTTTTATTCCACATATTGTCAAGAAGCTGACCTGCCCTTGTACAGTATGTAGTTTATCTCAAGTCAGTTAGTTTTTATAGAAATTATACGGAGTAATCGTTAAGTACATTCATATACATAAAATATAGATTGTGAGAGACGAGATAAATATCTCAAAAGCTGTCTGATGTAGATTAATGAAACTTAAACAGGTAATTTAACTAAGTAATGGTACAAATTATTAGTTTGCAAACTACATATAATCAACGTTTAGAGAATATAAGTTGGATTACTGTCGGCAGCTTTGCTGGGTACGGATCAAAGATCACCTGCCCATTACAGCTGTAAGACCGCGACGCGAGTCACGATGTATTACCTGTCGAATAGTCGGCCCATTTTCGCCTGCCGAAACCTGCCCGAGCGGAAAGGAGAAGATAGAAAGTAGATAATCGGTGATGCAACTTGGATACTTATATAACTATATCATCAGTGCTGAACATATACCACCACAGGTTTTGCCTTCTATTTTACTGCGTTTTTTTAAAATTATATTAGTTCAATTGAATTCTAATTTTGTTTTAAATAGTATTAGAGATGAAAGAGAGGTCAAATTCATGTAAATACATTTTTGCTATTTACCAACTAACTTACCTGCCTAAATTTCAATAATCTATATCAAACTTTTTCCAACATATTTGCGTTGCTATATCTTAAATGTTAATAATCTGTCTGTATGTTGATATTGGAGGTGCTTGTCCATTGAGGAAAAGCGATACAAAGGGGCATCATTTTGATCCAGTATCCGCACACTGCGACAAAGCGACCGAAGGAAAAATCCACGTGACTTTTATACACACATTTCTGTCAGCGTCAAAAGCCACACGGTATGGGCAAAGGGCAAGCTCCGGGTGGACTGGAAATGGATTAATTTCGTTTCTGAAATGTGTACCTGATAATGTTTTTGAATGTGCTAAATCCCCCCACGTCCATGTCACGCGGTCCTTTCTCTTCAATAGTTTAACTTCAGTATGTGGACACAGGATCAAATTGACCCTCGCCACGTGTCGCTTCTCACCGGACAAACACGATAAACTTTTAGAACACGTGTTCATATATAGCACAATCGTTTTCGAAAGGCGAGGTGGGCAATAAAACGTTGGAGAGACGAAATATATACATTTATTTAATTTCAACCTATACCTGCTTATGACCGGTATAATTGGATGGTAGGTGGCGGGTCAGCCCAAATTATGCTAGGAAGGACGTGTGCGGTGGAAAGATTAAAGTAGTGCAGGTATGTCGGTACTCAATTATCTCTAGATGTAAATTGCCAGGGTCGGCTGGAAATTTTTCCCATATCAATGATAGTAAAAGCTCAAAAACATTTAATACAAGTTTCCTACTTTGCACGTTCAAAACTTCACGATGAGCCATTTTCAAATTTCGTGAAACCTGTATCACAAACACACCACAATAGAAGAATCAATACAACGGAATAGAATGATCGATACATTCCAAGTTCGACCCTGTTCAACTGTCTGTTTTTGACAAGAAGTACATCTTATTGGCCATCATTCTCTTGTGCAGGTAATTTATCCGTAACGTTAGTCGTATCTTATTAAGGGGCATACCTGAGGTATATTACAAACAAGTGGAAAGGGCTCAGAGGTATATGTCGGTTTCACCAACGTTTTACTGCCTACTTCGCCTTCCGAAAACGATTCTATTATAGATAGAATGGTTACCTGTCTGTTTCTATTTAACCATTGATTAATTTCTAATCTTATTTTGAATGTAAACTTCCTATCCGACCAAAATTGCTGTAATTAATACACTGTCACACAAAAAATGTGTCCTGTATTAATGAGCAGACCCACCCATCTTTATGTATTTTTGACCCACCGACTTTACAAAAATCGCCAGAAACAGCTGGAAAAGGCGAAAAATCGCAAAAAAGAGTGGTCTGTATTTTTTACCAGATCCACCTACCTCGATGTATTCTGTCGCACTGAATCCGAATCTGCAGTCAGCTTAACTAAAACATCTTCAAAATTTTGAGTAAGTTGCAAAAAATAGCCAAAAATTGCGAAGATTCGCGGTAGTGAACGCAAAAAACGGATTTTTTTTCTGACCTTGAAATGTGTTTCTTATGTATTTCGATGCGCTGAATTTGAATGTAAAGTCACCCACAAATTTTGCAAAAATTGCGAGAAATAGATTGAATAGATAAAACTAACATGATTTTTTGCAATTTTTCGCCTTTTCGAGATATTTTTCGCGATTTTTGCAATGTCTGAGGGTGATGTAGCTCAATAAACTTCAGATTCGAATTCAGCGCATCGAAGTGCGTAAGAAACACACTTGATAAAGGACAGAAAAAAATTCAGTTTTTTTTTTGCTTTCACAAACATGATTCATTGCGACATTTTGCTATTTTTTTTGCGATTTAAATTGTGAGGGTGTTTGAGCTAAACGGACTTCAGATTCGGATTCAGTGCGTAAAAACACATGAAGATTTAGACAAAAGTACAGACCACTTTTTTATGCGCCGGTGTAATAAGTTTAGTAATTTTAGCATAACCAAAAATACATCTATGGATAAAATAACTGAAATAGTACATACATTTTTGCAACTTTTCAGTTTTTTGTATTTTTTTTCGTAGTTCTGCCCGTCCATGTGTTCCATGTGTTCGTGTGTACGCGTATGTGCTTCTTTCATAGTTCACAATGTGATACAATCGTGTTGTCCTTGTTCTTCCGGGGTAAGACTACGCTGAATCTTAAATTTTTGCAGTAGATTTCTTGCTTTTAGAACAGTTTTAGCAGTGGTGAGTTTTTGCTTGCAAGTATTCAGTTCAGCTCAGGCCTTGAGTGTTTTTTAAATATATTTTCTTCTTACTGAACATCTTGTATTGCTTTTGGCTGAAATTACTGTGATTGCTTTATTTACTATTTTTCTGACCTGGCTATTAAATAAGGGATGTACTTTAATAGAATTTGGAGTGTGTAAATACGGGGTTTAAAACAATTCAAAAAAATTTTTTATGGCGATTGTCACATGTCTGGAAACGGAAAAAGTTTACGAAAAAAATTTGTTTTTGTTTGTATTTCTAAACGAGTTGACCAAATCAATTCAAATTTGATATAGACTATTACCTAAAACAATGAGTATGATTTGGCACATGGCAATGATAAATGCTCGGATAAATGACATAACTCATATTTTCTACGCCACTGAAATTTTCTTCAAGAACAAAGTAAATTGCATAAAAAAGGAACTCTTTCGCTAGAACGCACCGTAAAATTAAAATTCCTATGAATTCATTAGGTTTGTTCCAAATGCGTAGAAAACCGTACAATGTACGGTTCCGAGTCTGCGCAATAGCAAAAAACTGTTCCAAATTAAAAAATGATCGTTCATTGTACGATTTCCTTAGCGTTCCAAATAACTTTGCGACGAGCATTGAACCACAGCTTAAATAACAATCAGCTCACAGACTCTACGGCGGCACCTTTGAAGTATTAAAACCTGAAAATTTGCCCTTGAAGCTTGTTGTCCCTCTCGTTTGGGATACAAGTCAGGACCGGATTAAAAATAGTTGTCCCAATTTAGAAAGTGTCATACTAAATATTGTCGCGGAATTTGCCCCACTCACTCCCAAACCGACGACTGTGGCACCGCGAATTGCCTAAGATTGCCCCGATCGCCTCTACGCCATTCTGGTAAACCAACAACATGCCGTGATCGAGATCGGCCTGGAAAATCGGGAATCGACGAGAAGCGTTCCAGTCGTACGAGAAAAGGGATCTAGAGATACTGGAATATACTTGGAATATTCGTTGGGTCTATAAAAGAAGAATAAACGGCCGAGTTAGTTAGTCTTGTGTTACAGTCTGAATTAAAGTGTTTAGTTGGAGATATCAAAGTGATTTAGATAGCGATTAATTAAATAAGTGTTTAGTTGACCTGTAATTAGTAGTGTTCAGTAGTTAATAAAGAAGTAATTAATTAACGGATTGTTTTTCTGGAAGTGAAAGAAAAGACGGATTGGGAAATCCGTGACAATATAAATTTGTTTTACTTGAAATTGTTTAAAAATAAAATAACAACAGTATAAAATACAAGAAAATCAATAAACCACAAAATACAGCATTCGTGCGCCAATAACGCAGTCGTTGACGGTATGGCTCTAAGGGCATATTTTACAACCACACGTCCCTGCCGCATTTTATCCTAAAATGGCGGCATGCGCGAAGATAAGCGCGAGACGATCCCGCTCATACGAGCCTGGGAACTGATTGTTATTTAAGCCACAGTTTATTATACAGTTCGTCGAGTGAAGGTTCCAGAGGGTGTGGCTAAAGCGCGGCTAAATGCGCAATGCACACCAATGAAATTCTTATGTACATGACAAAGTGGGAAAAATTCTATTTCTTGACCAATCACCGTGCCCCTTGAGCGCGCGAATGTGCGCGGCTAAATGCGCAGTCGTCTTTTCGTGGTCTAAAAAAACGAAATCTGGGACCTCGACATCAAAGGAGCCGACGTGAAGACGCCGGACTGTATATAGACTGTGTTTAAGCTGTGATTGAACCGTACCACGGCGATAATATCAGTACATGGTTATGTGTACTTGTGAACTGTTTGTATAGACATGCGCACTGAGTAATCTCGTTTAGATTTGACATTAAAGCTGTTCAATTTAGTCGTTTTTTTTATTGATAAATAATAAACCCAATTTTAAAATGTGCGTACATGACTCTAGTTTTTAACTTTAAATAATCACTTGCATATGACGTTGTTTACAACTTTGAAGTTAAATTCAGAGGTAGCTGGTTAGGTTATGTTTGTCCCCACTTCTTTTTCGGTCAAGTAAACATTCCAAATATTCGTGATTCAATGCACGGTATTGACGCATGCGCCTATTATCAGTGCGTATAATCTCGTGACGGTATCGTGGCCGTACAAAAGTATTTATTTGGAACAAACCTATTATGTGATGTGGTGGAATGAAGTTATGTTTTAGTAAAATTTAAAATATATGAATTTTCCAGACAAACCATTGATTAAAGAGCCACGCTAGATGCAACGGTATAAACTCGTACAGTACTTGTATAACTTTCCTTAAGGCTTACGGTGAGCGCTCGATCCAAAGGGATATAGTTTTCGCTCAGTAACTCCTCAACAAAAAATGATAAAAATATGCGGTTTTTTAATAGACTACAAATACTATTTTACGTCGGCGCTGTGTTTTGAAATTTTGAAAATATGCAAAATTCATTTTAAAAAAATGTATTTTACACTTTTTCAAAGTTTCAAAACACAGCGCCGACGTAAAATAATATTTGAAGTCTATTAAAAAAAACTGCATATTTTTATCATTATCCGTTAAGGAGTTACTGAGCGAAAACTATGGGTTTGTTCCAACACAGCAAGAATCGATTCCGAACCGTCCAGAATTAGTCAGTCAGTTTAGTTGTTAATGTACTCTCGGCGAATGCGACGTAAGACGGTGTTGGTCAAACATTTCTCACGGTACTGAACAGTTCTCGACGGTTTTTTGAACAGATGTTATATATCGTTTGATAGAGCGCTCACCGTAAGCCTTAACATCTTCCATCTGTGCCGGCCTCTTATCTCTCTCATCGCCTGATTCTATTTGAACGTAAGCGGTTATTTTACATTTTCTTGAATCCAAATATACAGTTATTATCAATTATTTTCAGAAACCTATATTTGCCCATTTATTTTGTTCTTTTACGTTTCAAACCCTAGTTTATTCATACCAAAAAATATAATTTAGGGCAATCTAGAAACTATCATCCACACAATCATTGTTACGGGAGTTATTTTGATACTAGTTTCAAGATACGTAAAGAGGCCTCTTAAAACAAAAAAAGTCAAATTTTTATGAAGTTTTGTTTTGTCGTAAGGTTTAAAAATTTCGAAATTATTTCAAAAATTATGCATCCTATCTAAATGAGATAAGTATCCTTATTTATTTAATTTACCCTGTTCATTCAGGGAACGCTATTTCAGTGGTGTAGATGTACTGCTCAAAAAAAATAACGGGACCCCTACTGAATATTTTCTTCTAAATTGTCTCATATATCATCATTAAAATCGAATAGTTTGGACTTAGATAATACCTTGTACCAAATTTGAATATTGATGAAATGATCCTTGTCCTTATTTTTTAATACGTACTTACTTTGTTTTAAAAATTGTGTACACTTTTTCTGACATCCTGTAAATTGAGAGTACTTTTCAAACTGATTGAAAGTTTTATTCAAACATTATGAACTATTTTTCTGTATTTAGCCACAATTTCATGTATACATGTAGCTGTTGCAAAACATTTATATACTTCATAATTATTGAAGGAATCTTCTTAAATTAGGTCTGTTCCAACAGCCGTTGAGAACTGGTTCAGAACTGTCAGAAATATTTGACCAACACCGTTTTACGTCGTAATCGCCGATAGTACAGTAACAACTGAACTGAGTGACTAGTTCTGGACGGTTCAGAATCGATTCTTGCTGTTGTGAGAACAGTTTACACATTTTAATTATCAAAAGCCTTAATGTAAAATTAGTGAGATCATTTATGATAGACACTTATAAATATCAGTTTTAACAATTTATAAATAATACCTTTCCAACGTATACGTTTTAGTTTCAACTGAGCATTTTCATAGTTAGTGCAAACTATGGAGCATAGTTTCGAAAAAAAAAACCTTATTTGATACTCCATTCGCAATTACTTTCATTATTCTCAAACGCAAATTTACATTTTTTTAATATTAAGATAGTTAATAATAATAATAATAGTACTTATTTTTTCAAGTATTGCCTGTAAGCACAGTAGGTATATTATATACTGTGCTGTAGGTAGCTGCGATGGGAGAACTGCTATGTATGAAATTTCAGTCATTCTTGAGTTTGCTTTGCGAAACGTTTTTAATGAACAATATTCTTAATTTTGTTTAATTTGGCAAAATGATGTCTTGAAAGTTACATACAAATATACAGATGCCCATTAAAATACAGACTGATTGACGGCGATAGCCCGTTAGAAGTTTTCATGGTTGTAGTGATAATTTTTTTCTAAAAACTTCATGAATAATCGAATATGAAGCTGTCACTTCCGGTTATACCGGAAGTCGTCACCAACTTTGTTATTGAATGAACGAGGATAATATGATTTTTATTTAATATTTTAATCTCCGAATGAGACTTTCCTAGTACTGCTTAATCTTTGTAGATTTCGAGATACTTATTTACAATATTTCGGAAATTAAACAGTTTTCATCGCTTTGTTTGAAATGAACTATATCGAACGCTGTGGAAGTCAAAGAAATAATTGTTGTATAGGGAATAGTTGAAACTTTAAGCTTTAGCAATGCCTTACAAGTAACTTAATTTCATACAAGATGTTGAAAAATCAAGTGACGAATTTTATCTTCGAACCGTCAAAAACTACTTTTTTTAACGACCGGTGTATTTAAAAAACGAAAAATCATGAGTTTTAAGATTTTTTTAAATGCATTGTATAGAGAAGATAATCCCAAATCTATCGAATCTTATAGAACTCTATGCATTAAAATAACCTGATCTGATTATCTACAACTGGTTTCAATACATCTATGTCTGTTTTCAGTTTTCCAAATTTAGACAAATTTAATAATCGTTGCATACATTTTAGGTTACTTCCTGGTGGTAACTGTATACTGTTCTTAAAACATTATTATTGTGCAGATATAATTTGAAATTTGACGTTTTAAAAACTCACAGCCAGGAAATAATTCCAATAACTGTCGTTTTCATTGGCAAAAAGATGACGTATCATTTCATTTTAACAAAAAATCTTATTTTCTAATATTTTCACTTAATATCACAAGAGCTTAAATTATTTCCGGAAATTTTTTTGATGTCACGAATTTTGAAAATTATAATTTTCTTAAAATATTCGTGACCGAAAAAAAATTCCAGGAATAATTTACGCTCGTGTGGTATTCGGTAAGAAAATTTGACACCCCAAGTATAAATTAAATCTGATATTTTAAATTAATTTGACTCGGCCAAGGTATTGTTGTTGTTGACATATTATGTTGATTTGTCATTTTTATTTAAACGGTTTTGTCACAGTAGATGTCAATTACTAGTTCGAAGCGTATGTACGTTGAGTTTAATAAGTGTATAGTGAAATGTCGCGATTTTATAAAGAACATCAACAAGTTATTAGACAAGAAATTCAAAACCTAATATCAGAGAACACTAGAAAATGAAAAGCAAGTGTATAGAAACAATTTGTTTAATTTTCCAGGTATATCCACCATATTTCGTTAAATAACAAAAAAATACCAATTTTAGTTACATCAAATGTTAAAATTGAGATGGGTAGTAGTTCAATATATC
The DNA here is from genome assembly GCA_025584915.1 of Monochamus saltuarius. Taxonomy (NCBI): domain Eukaryota; kingdom Metazoa; phylum Arthropoda; class Insecta; order Coleoptera; family Cerambycidae; genus Monochamus; species Monochamus saltuarius. The sequence goes on from CM046727.1 coordinate 34,189,448, forward strand.
GTTCTTTGGTAATTTTAGGTCACTAAAGGTGGTAGAAATATATTTTTTACAAGTAACACGCAATTTCAAAGAATTTGTATATAGGTATATCCACCATGTTTCGTATATAGATAAGATGCCAATCATATATGTTTACTTTCTCAACTGTCAAAAAATTTCCACTTAATTAACGCTGCCGTCAAAAAAATTCCGGAAATTTTTCTGGTTGCCATAGTAACGAGTCAAAATAAAGGCATCTTATTGGTTTTAAAGTAAAGGTGTGAAATTTTCACTTATAATACCACTAGAGCTTCAATTATTACTGGAAATTTTTTCGAGCACATGAATATTTTGAAAAAATATTCGTGTGCAAGAAAAATTTCAGTTTTTAATTGAAGCTAGAGTGTATTCGGTAAGAAAATTTCACAATGAAGTGTACTTATTAAATTATGATGGAATAAATTTGAAGTTATAGTCTAAGAGCCAGTGACCGGCAACCTATAAGTAAATGATTATACCTGAAATTTTGCACAGTGAGTCTCTTATACCTATCACTCATGATGTGGGGACTCGCTAAGCCCGGCGAGGCCGACTCAAGAGTTACTCAGGTGCGAGAAGTATGAAAATGTAATCAACTTCGTTATTAAATTAACAAAGCTGCCGTTTGAAAATTTTAAAATATACAATTATTATTATATAAAAATAACAAAGGCAGACGATTGCCGTGCTTCTAAGGTCATGGCAGACACTTGTGGAATTGGCAAAAATTATAAATTTCAAAAATATTTGATTAAATCTGATTTTTGACGTTAAAGAACTGTCAGAAATGTCAAGCATTGTAATCGACACCACCAAATCTCAGAACCTGTGCCAGAAATAGAGGTTATTTGTTACTTATATTATTTTAATATAAAAAGCTGCTAAATATAATAAATAATAAAAATAAATGCCTAATTTGTTAGATCTGAAATTTTAAAATTTTCAAACGGCATTTTTGTTAATTTAATAACGAAGTTGGTTAAATTTTCATACCTCGCACCTGAGTAACAGTTGGGTCGGCCTCGCCGGGCTTAGCGAGTCATCACCTCATGAATGATAGGTATAAGAGACTCACTGTGCAAAATTTCAGGTATAATCATTTACTTATAGGTAGCCGGCCACTGGCTCTTAAGACTATTAAATATAAATGTCATTTTATTTATAAATGTCAAAAAATTTCCAGTGTAATTTCATGCTCCTTACCCCAAGGAAGAGAAAAATTTCCGGAAATTTTCTTAGTTGCTATAGTAACGCTACAAAATACAGGCCTTTAATTGGCTGAAAAATACTATTGTGAAATTTTCATCATAAAACTGTCACTGACTATCATGGAAATTAGCAATGCTTTCTTGTTTTGGCGATGAAAAATTATTTTCCTAAATATTGTAAATTTTCGAAAACGACAAGGATTAGGAAAGTTTTATGTAAGTTTTATTGATATAACATGGAGCATCCAAAAATTGAATAAAAATTATTTATTATTTGAAATGCCGAATTTGGTGATGATTTCCGGTTATAGTGGAAGTGACATCTTAAAAATATTTTCATTGAAAAGGTCATATTCGATGACACAGGGAGTAAAATTTTCAGAAAAAACCAATCGCTGCATCCATGAAGACTTCTAACGGTCACCGTGAGTCAGCCTGTATGAAAGTATTATATTTTGCTTTGTTTGTTTGTATGACTAAAGTAAGATTGATTTTTTTATTACTAAAATAAAATTAATTTTTACATTAACATCTAACTTTCATTTCTTTAATAGTTTTAGCATTGCAAGGAACTTTTACTGTATTATTAGACGTTCACCTACTTTATATAAACTGATCATTTGCCAAATGGTACATAATATTAATATTTCATTAGAACTTTCTTCCTTCATCCTAGATAGCCATTAACTGCACTTAGTACAAAATCCATTATTTTTTAAATAGTTGTACAGGATGTTCTAAATTGTATGCGATAACATATTTATCTCAAAAACGGATCAAGAAAAAGGAAAAATATTTTAGTTGGTTTGGGAGATTTCGCTCTATTAATCAAATTTTCATTGCAGTACAGTGTTGTTTTTTAACAATTGTTAATTAATTTTTTATACTATTATATTTACTTGTTTACAATTTATTTGTTTTATAAATCGATGTTTTCACTTTGAAACTACTTAAAAATAACATGATACATAGATAGATAGATAGATTTAATTTCTAACAGGTTGACGCTCAATTACAAGAAATACTTAGATTAAATAAACATAAATTTTCATACACACACTTATAAAATTACACACATCAACATATACATAAAAAGAAGAGAAAAAGAAAAACAAAAATAAACTGACTATGTAGCAACAAATACATCATTGATTCAGAAGAGAATAAAGAACCCAGTGACTTAAATATTCTGACAGATTTCAAAAAGTGACGTTGATAATGATTGCCAAATGACGAAATTTTGCATTTCAAATTAAGAAACGAAATTTCTCTTAAGCATATGTGTTCAGTTTCTAATTCTCGAAATAAATCTGAAAATATATATATATAAAAAAAAAAATTCTATTTATCTTGGAGATTCACGGCCTCTTTGTTATCGCATCCACTTGTAAACACCCAGTATATTATTATAAGAGTGCATTCTGCATATAAACATAACAATAACCTTAAAATGACAATAACATTAATAGCATATTGTTTCAAAAAATTAGCTTAAATTAAAATATGGAGTAATTTGTCATAATATTCGACATTGATTTGATTTTTATATTGTTTAAAAAAATTCATGGTAATTTTTTATCATTAGGCATTAATTTACATATATTTGTTTGTAGTTTTTATTTTTTACATTTTTTACAATTAACAATAAAATATTTTTAATAATAATACAAGTAATTTTTATTTCTTTTTAGCAACTGAAAGATGATCTCTGTGAAGTTGTATCGGAGATGGAGTCTCTGGACTCTGGGGAGGATGGTAAAAACAGCAACAAGACCAAAATGATGTCAATTGGTAGAAAGAAATTCAATATGGATCCCAAAAAAGGAATAGAATATTTAATCGAGAAAGGATTATTACAGGATACCCCAGAAAGTGTAGCTCAATTTCTTCATAAAGGCGAAGGTCTTAATAAGACTGCTATAGGAGATTATTTAGGTGAAAAAAATGATTTCAACGAACAAGTCCTTCAAGCCTTTGTTGAATTACATGATTTTACAGATTTGATTTTGGTACAAGCTTTAAGGTAATATTTAGATAATAAACAAAAAAGTTGATGTGTTTCACAAAATTATTTCCTAAATAAATACTTAAATTATCATATTTTTGCATTGACGTTGGCCTTTGTTTTATATTGATACTTTTTCAGGCAATTTTTATGGAGTTTTCGCTTACCAGGTGAAGCCCAAAAAATTGATAGGATGATGGAATGTTTTGCTAAACGTTATTGTGATTGCCAGGGAGACAATAATATTTTTGAAAATTCTGATACTTGTTATGTTTTATCTTTTGCTATAATTATGCTGAATACTAGTTTGCACAATCCCAGTGTCAAAGAAAAACCTACAATAGAGCAATTTATTAATATGAACAGAGGTATAAATCAAGGTCAAGATTTGCCTAGGGAATTATTGGTGGTAAGTTATATATTTAATTACTCTAATCGAAATGTTTACCACGGTTTTTTGTCTTGTTATATTTGTGCTGTTAAAAAGGCTCGTAAAAAGGGTATCCCAGCGAGACGTAGCCCATTAATTATTTGACAAATAAATAATATTTCTGTAATCATTTTGCGTGCAATTGTTTACTCAAACTATACCATTAGACATGGAATACAACATCTTGTAAATGGCCATTTCTGCTTCTCATCTCACGTCATGGCTGTGGTCCTAACTTCTCTTATGTTAATTTTTAGCTGTTCAACCATAACCAGATTATTGGCATAGACTTTTCCTTTAACTTAGCCCGACAAGAAAAAGTCTAATAGGGTAAAGCCACAAGACCGTGGTGGTCAATCCCATTAGACTTTTTCTTGTGGGTTAAAAGAAAAGTGTATGTCAATCATCCGGTTACGATTGAACTGCTTATAAATAACAGTAAAGAAGTAGGGTAGGAGAGAAATTTTTCAAAACAAGAACTCACAATATTGGAGAACGTATGTGGGGATTTTCAAGGTCGCTGAACACATGCGGATTCACATCTTTTCCCGGGTTACAAACGTTGTCATGAGTGTTGACAGCTGATCGACAGTTGGCATGATGTAAGAATTCAATAGTGCAAGTTTAATTTCTGCAATTTTCACTATTTTCATGAGCAACTTCTGTATCAGTTTTGAAGAACTGGTCAATTGGCTTCTGTTGATCTACAGCTTTCATGTTTTTAAGGTGAAATTTCCCTCCTGCATGTTTCAATATGGATCCTAAAAAAGGTATAATTCATTTTTGCCAGCAGCCATTAATTTATTGCAAACTTTACACCTGAAATTGAAGGTTGTTCTGTTAAATGTGTTTGGGAAAAATAGTCAACCATTAGGTACTTATCAGCTTGTGTGTCCCGAATGGGTGTAGATTTGATTTTGTAGAGGAATGATATTTAGATTGTTGAGACTTCCTAATATAACCATAGTTGTCTATCACACTGATGTCTGTTGACTATTACTTTGTTCCTCCTACAAAAAAAAAAAAAACAATGAAAAGACTTGTAAGTTTTCAAACCTCTAGGTAGGCTAAAAAAGCATTTGTGTGTAGCTAATAATATTAGCTGGAAAAAAAGTCATATTACAGATTGGACTGAAACTCGGCCCAAGATAGCACTCAAACGTGTTATGTTCTTCAGGAAACATTTTCTGATTTTTTTAAAACTATTTATTAATCCCAGTTATCAAACAAAATAGAAATATTAAATAATTCTCTCTTTTTTTAGAGTTTATACGATAGTATAAAAGCCGAACCCTTTAAAATCCCGGAAGATGATGGCAACGATTTAATGCATACTTTCTTTAACCCCGATAAAGAGGGTTGGCTGTGGAAACAAGGTGGACGTTACAAAAGTTGGAAACGTCGTTGGTTCATCCTCAACGATAACTGTCTGTACTATTTTGAGTATACTACCGACAAGGAACCTCGGGGTATTATTCCTTTAGAAAACATATCAATCCGTGAGTGCACTGACAGGCAAAAGCAGTACTGTTTTGAACTTTACGCCAGCGGCGGTGCCGATTTTATTAAAGCTTGCAAAACTGATTCCGAAGGTAAAGTAGTAGAAGGTAAACATACTGTCTACAGGATGTCAGCTAGTAGTGATGAAGAAAGAAAGGAGTGGATTCAAAGACTTACACAAAGTATTAGCCATAATCCTTTTTATGACATGCTAGCGAATCGAAAAAGAAAAGCTCAACTCTATGCAAAAAATTAACTTGTTTTATATTATCCGAAACGTACTCTTATTCTCTTTAACTAAAAACAAAGATACAAATATAATATATTGAAATGAAGATATTTAAATATTTGTTACAGAAAATATTTTTGCTGTTTTTCTTCGTTAAAACGTAGTTTTTATGCATTAAATTATTGACATCGAAGTATAAACATACATATACCTTAAACATTCTTGTGAAAATTATTACATATAAAATTTTAAAATTGTTTTCCTTGTTACATATCTGCAAATATTGCTGATGAAAAAAATTCGAAATATATATTTGTTTATATTGGAAAATTAACCAAACCAAAGTGCAAATGGATTTGACAAGAATTTATTAAACAGTTTAATTGGCTGGGGCTAGATTTTCATTATTCACCACTGTACATACTGAAATAATGATTTGAATTTTATTTTTAACTGTAAATTGTTTTACAAACAAAAGTCGTCCAGAATGCTTCTGTATATTTTCATAGATAGATAAATTTATAAGACTGAGGTAAAAGGTTAATTTAGAATATTACAAATAAAGAATGCCTATGTACTGGTACTGAAGGTTATGGAACACCACAGTATTTGGTTCTTGTTTAAAAATTGTTTCACAAGAAGCAAGTAAATTTTGTTTTTAGTTACAGAACTTAAATTCAAGAAATTCGTTGTTCTGTTTGTGTTAAACATTTATCACATGACAAACATGAGCTCTTTCATACTTCACAGCTATACAAATTTAACATGTAATCATTTTGTACCTGCGATATTTTGTAAGTTTTTCTTAAATCCTAGATTGAGTGCCCATAAGCAATGACCGTACAGGTGTAAGTAACTAAAAATGTTAGATTAAACATTGATTTTTTTAAAACCTACCAGCTAGGTTAATATAATGCTGTTTGACCACAAGTTTATTTGAGCTTATATTTTCATCTTCAGAGGCATATTTGTCCACATTAATTCAAGTTCAATCAAATTCCTCTATGTTCTCTAAACCAAATTGATTGAATTTTGCAGTTACCGTTAAATTTTTCAATGGGGTATTTCAATAAATTATTGAAGAACTAAATTAATATCGGAAAAAGATTTTCTACATTTACACTTTTTCAAAAAGATTTTATTCAGCAAAAATGTAAATACAACTGTATAAGTTATTTATCGGAACATATAAATTTCTAACTGGCAAGCTGGGAAAAATTATTTCAAAAAGAAATTCTTATTATTTTTTTAATTTTAACAAACTATCTTTATTTATTTGCAATAGTATAAATATTTACTATTGATGAAAACCATAACTGAGAATATTTGAGCAAAGGAGCCACAGATCTAAGAAGATAAGTATTTTATATTTTATTAATTTATTACGTTTTTTATGTAAATATCAATTGAAATAATTTCTAAACTTTTTGTTTCTTACACCTTTTGAGTCTGTTGTATATTAGTTAAAAACACTAACACACATAAGTAATTTTCATGCAAAATATTCTGAATATGTGCAAAATACAATTGAAATGAGAAATAAAATATTTTTCATTTGTGGAGGTATAGTAAAGAAGAAGCACTATAGTTAATTTTCATTTCAGTTAAAACACATTTTTTCATTAATTTTGTAAAAAAAAATTATAGGTTTAAGTTTTTATTGCTAGTCTGTAGTTTTTAGATACCTAATACAGAAATTGTTTTCTATTTATTTATCAAGTTCTTCAGAGTTATTGATGTGTATATAAACTTGTAATTGTATTATATAAATATAATGTAATTTATATACATTGTGTTGTATATATTGTATATTTTTGGACATAACTGATTATTTTCCCATTGTGAACGATTATATTTTTTAATTTTTAAACAATCATCTCTAATGGAATCAGTAAATATATATATATATGGAGAAGTAACCAGCTCTTTCTTATTATGTCTTATGTTGTCTATGAAAGGATTTGTAGCAATCAATATAACTTATGGTTTTTCTAAATTTAAGATTTTTATTTCCGTAATTTTAATTATTGGTTATTATAAATAATATTTCAGATACTTATTATTCAGGCGTTTCTCCACAGAATTTCAACTTTATTAAAAACAGTGTTTCAAAATTTATGCAACATAAAGAGAGTAGATGGCAAAATAATGTGATGTAGTCAAATTTACCTTGGTCAAAAGTTGATGGTTAAAAAGTTACAGGGTGTCAATGTTAAAATTTTATTTTTGATATTTGCAAATAACTTTAAAAACGCCAAATATTCAATCCTTCTCTCTCCAAAAATACATTTTGAGGCCAAGAAATTCAAATTTGTTTCTAATATTTAAATCACTAGTAGAGGGCGACACTTATGGCACATCATTCTTTTTTTCAATAGTAGAACTTTTTACAGCATAGTGTATCCATATCTGACTATTTTGATATTCCTACCTTTTTTATCTGGAAAAGGTATACCTTGTTGAAGACGTTAGGAGTACCTAACCATTTTCAAAATAATCCTACTTGAAATATTCAATGCATCGAGTAAAAACTGTTTTGATTTCAGGTAAAATGTCTTTCCCACTGAAATACAGCAACATGTTACTTGAAAAAGCTATTTAGATTGCTAAATAATGGCAATGTGCAAAATTTCAAGAAGATCGGCTTGCATTGATGAAATCTTTGTGGTTTGCTAATACCATTGAAAATCTACAGATAACGGTTTCATCAAACATTGCGGATCTTGTTGAAATTTTGCACATCGCCATAATTTGTCCATTTTGAGTAACTTTTTCAAGTAACATGACGATATGCTTATCACACGGAAGTGGTTTTTTAAGTTTTAGATATTACCAGAAACAACTACCCTGTGGGCTAAAGCTAGGACTGAATTACTCGTAATATCAGGGTAATAATAGATAACATCACTTGGTAGCAACAACATCAGACTGACTGGTTTCAGACTTATTAGTCCTACGTTAAAACATAGCAGTGACAATGAAACGGAGGACTTCACTGAATTTATATGTCAACCAGATGGTGGAAAATGTCACTAAAATTTTTAGAATTACTATTACTGCATACTTTACAAAATGCATAGATCGAAAATAACTCTTTAACTTGTTTAATAACAACTTTACATGTATGTACTCAACCATACAGAAATAAGTGCTTATACAGGGTTATTCAGTCATAATGTCATTAATTTTAAGAGACGATGTTCAAATCATTATTTAAACCCCCCTTATGACTGTCACTGGCCGTTGGCGGCAATTTAACTCGGCATCGCGTGACGCGACGTTGCCAAATATAAATATTTTCTTATAGTAGTGTAGTCCTGTAGTGTATAGTTATTGTAATTAATGCTCTCAATTATTTTTTAAAAGTACTCAATTAAGATATTAGGTTTTAACATAAAAAATATTTCATAATGAAATAATTCCAATGGATCAAAATAAATCATTGACATTTCATTACATAAATAGTGAAATAAAATCCAATACTCACTAGGTTAAATTATGAAGACAGGTTGAAACGTTTTTTTGTATTTAAGGCGCTAGATGCAACTCAACCGTTCTACTAAGCGCATTGCAACCATCCGACTTCTCTTACATCTTCTGTTTTCGCCTACCTCGTATTTCATCGCCTGATACTATTTGAACGTAAGCGGCTCCGTTAACAGGCTTAACAATGCACTTTCTTGCTTCCAAATTTACAAAGTTATTGTCAATTATTTTCAGAAACAAAGTATGTATAAATTAATACAATAATTTTCTGCTTCTAGAATGCCCATTTATTTCATTTCCTTTACGTTGTAAACCCTAGTATACTTGTGTCAAAAAATATGGTTTACGACATCCAAGAAACTAGATTTTTTTCTAAGAAAACTGATGCAAGACGCATCAAAATCGGATCATTATTACTGGAGTTATTTTGAAACTAATTTTAAGATACTTAAAGAAGCCTCAAATACAGACAATAATAAAAATAACCCTTGTGCTGTCAACAAAAAACAGTCCTATTCAGTGATCAACAATCCCACAATCCGAGTCTTGACCTACCGGGTTTAGGTCAGTAACCTTGTTTTTAATGTCTACTCAATGACAAGCGCTGCAGAACTGGTAAATAATAACAGAAACACAATAATTAAATTTGCATTTTTATAAACGCCCAGTTAATCAATAGGAAATTATAAGAATTTTATAATAAATGCCAACCGCAGTAATTAGCGCTGACATTAGATAGACTGTAATCAGCACACTTGCAGCAGTTCAAATTCGAGAACATAACGAAAAGGTGAAACAAAATATTTATGTTTCTAATGTTTTATCTAAAATTATATTTACTGTATAAAATTTTGCGGAGCTTTTGAACTTCCAATACGAGGACATGATGAATGAATTTTATGTCAGAACTTGACAAAACGCATAATTAATACCTTAAAAATGCATGTGGTTTTGGCAACGCTGTTACACTTCAATATTTTTACGTGCCATCAGAAAATTTGTAGCGTACCAGGAGCGTTTGTCACCGACTGTGATTATAGGGTGATTTGTTTATATTTTGTCCCTGTAAAAAATTTTTTTCAATTTTTTGTCTATTAGGCCTTGCGAATACTTGGTTAAAATTAATGACATTATGACTGAATCACCCTGTATATATACAGGATGTTTATTAATTGAATGCCGATACTTAAGGGTGTGAATCCTTGGGTCATTTTAAGAAGAAACCTTAATATCAACATATGTTCTAAACCTCTTAATTACACAGCTAAAGGGTGTTACAGTTTTAAGAAAAAATTTACTACTATTACTACTACTATTTTCTTATCACTCCAAATATTTTTATGAAATTTTGTACACACCTATTAACCATTAAGGAGCATTGTTTGATGTAAAAAATGTTTTAAATCTTTACCAATGACATCCGTACGAGGTTTGAACTATACATTTTTGAAGAAAAAAATGGTACGCTACTGCTTTTTCTAAAAACTAAAATTATTTTTAAAATCTCCATTTATTTTACAGTAAATTCGGTCCCTAGACTTACTCTCGTACGACGCACCGTTTTCACGTAAAAAAATGAAAACCAAAAAAGTTTTTTCCTCAAGTTCTTGAGACTGCTTTTGATATTTTGTTGCCATTTTGTAGACACCCACCATGCGTGAAAACACTTTTTTTAGGACAAAAATTAATTTTCTACTTTAAATATATAAAAAAACGGTACGCCTCTGATTTTTTTTAACTTTATTTTAAAAATCGCGATTTATTTAGTAAAACGATAAACTCAAAATCTTAAACCTAAAACGACAAGACAATACAAACAAAATAAAGAACCCAAATTATGTATTTACAGTAGTTGTTGAAAGTATCCTCCATCCACACGTATGCAAGCATCTACTCTTCTTCGCATAGGCTGACGTACATTTTCAAAAATTTCTGGGGTGTTGGTAGCATACTATTATACGATCATTATGTAGGCAAAGAATGTTAACGTAGTTCGTATACGTTAATATTCTTTGATCTAGGTATACGATTTTGTAACTCTTCTTGCTTGAATCGGCACTGCGTACACTAAGCTTTTCAGATGACCCCAGAAAAAGTAGTCCAAGGTCGGGAGATCTGGGCGGCCATGACTGCGTTCCTCCGCGGCCTATCCACCGATCGTGATAGTTGTGATTTAAAAATTCACGCACCCGTAAGCTAAAATGTGGAGGCGCACCATCGTGCATTAGCCACATCTGGTTTCTTAATAAAAGAGGAAGGTCTTCAAGCATTGGCGGCAGATCTTCTTCAAGAAAGTGTAATACGATTGTCCATCTAATCTTCTTGGGAGAAAAATGGGCCTATAAAATCGTCAATAATACCAGCCCAAACATTTAATGAAAACTGTTCTTGATGATTTGATTCAACAATTGCAAAAGGGTATTGAGGGTTCGTATTGAGTTTCGAGAGAAATTAGCCTCATCGGTAAATAGAATGTACTTGTCAAATAACGGATTTTCCAGCAGCTTTTGAAGAAACCACTCACAGAAATTAATGTACAACGGGAAATTTCTAGGGAGTAATGCCTGGACTCGTTGAATGTGATCTGGATATAACAAATTTTTTATAAGAATTTTCCAAACAAGTACGTGTGAAACATTAAATGTTGCTGCGACTTTCCTCGTGCTAGTTTCGGGGTTCTCAATTTCATGTAAAATTCCTTCTTCAAGTTCCGGTGTTCTTACTGTTTCAGGGACTTCTTTAGCACTGTGGTCTACTTTAAATTTCCGGTTTCGTGAAGACATGTATGAATCCCAGAAAATGTTCTCGGATCGGGTAGTACGCGATTTGGATACCGCTCTTGGTATATCCTCCTGGCTTTGTATGCATTTCCGTCGGTAATCCCATAAGTAAAATGCATGTCAGCTAATTCACCGATTGTAATATTTACCATTTTTTATGAAATTTTACCTCCTACTCTAATAGTTCATAGTTCTACGTGAGTGGGCCAAAAGCTGGCTCTCCACCGCGACCCTGTGGTCTTTTGTGGCTCACATACTTGTTGTACTTCACCCAACAGGTTTAGCCTCTTTATGAAACCGATAACCTTGTTGGGTGAGATTTTGTCCAGATCTTCCGGCAAGAGATGCACTTTGCCAAATATAGAAAATCTGGTTCATTCCCCAGCCGGACAATGACATAAAATATGTTCTGCCGATTCGTCACTTTCTAAACACAATCGGCACTTGGCCTCCTCAGCCAGCCCCAACTTGTGCATGTGACTTCTTAACCGGCACTACCGGCAGTGCCCTGTATATAGGCCAACCAGAGTTTTTAGGTCAAGCCTATTTAACTCTAGCAAACATTTAGCTCTCTTTGTCGAAGTGCCCCCTATGAACGCCTTGGCAGCTAATCTTGGCAGATCTCGCCAGTACTCCCATACTTTTCCTCCGCCCAGTTCGAGATGACTGAGCCGGTTCCGGACCTATAAAGCTAGAAGAGGCACCCCGCCTTGCTAACGAGTCCGCTGCCTCGTTTCCCTGGATATCCAAACCAGGATTACTCTGTTGCTTGTACCTAACCGCTCCAGAGCCTTTTGACAGTTTCATACCATTCTTGAGTTACACCGGTAGGATCCAAGTGCTTTTAAAGCTGCTTGGCTATCAGAAAAGATTTTTATCGACCTGCGTTTGAGTCTAAGCTTTTCCAGCTTCCCCACACACAGTTCGATGGCATGAATTTCAGCCTGAAATATAGTCGCATATTTACCCAGGCTTACGGATAGCCTGGTGTTTGGGTTGCAACTATACACTCCAGCTCCAACCCCCTCTGGGGTCTTAGAGCCATCAGTGTACCAGCAACTATCTGCCTTCAGGAGGTCAGTTTCACCTCGCTCCCACTCCTCCCTCCGTGGAAAGAGGATCTCGAAAGGCAGTTTATAGTTGATTTTTGTAGGCATAACATCCGAGACCATCGATAGAGTGCTGTGTCCTTCTATGTCCTCCAGCACTCCACTAGGCCCTATTATGTTAGCCTTCGGCATGCAAATAGTCGCTTGCTTTAGTCTGTATATTGCCCACCTGGCTTCTCTCTCCAACAGTATATGGAGAGGTGGTAGGTCCAGGAGGACTTCCAGAGCCGCTGACGGTGTGGTACTTATTGCACCAGTTATCGCCAGACTAGCTTGTCTCTGCAAACCCGAGAGTTTTATTTTGGCTATCCTTTGAAGACCTTTGGACCACCAAACTATTGAGCCGTATGTGATCATGGGTCTGATAACCATCACATACAGCCAGTATAGTTGTTTAGGACCTACGCCCCAAGACTCCACAAATTCGTCGACACGTCCATAAGGACATTCTAGCCTTGTGGATGACTTTATCCATATGAGAGTTCCAGTTAAGCGTTTTATCTAGAACAACTCCCAGATATTTTGCTTCCTCTACAAATGGTATTGTCTCTCCCCGTAAAATGGGGGGTCTTAAATCGACCAGTTTGCGTTTCTTTGTGAAGGGAACAATCACTGTTTTGTGGGGATTCACAGACATCTGCTCCCTCTCACACCAATCAAGTACCCCACTTAAAACTTCCTGAAGAATAGTTGATATACTATCTTCATTTATGCCTCTTACCAGTATGACCAGATCATCAGCATATGCCTGGACCTCAACCTCCCATGCAGAGAGTATGGCGAGCAGGTCATCCACAAGGAGTGACCATAGCAGGGGAGAAAGAACCCCACCCTGCGGACAGCCCCTTGCAGTCCTGAACCTGACCTCCTCCCCCTGCAGGGTTGTCGTTACGGTCCTGTTTGCCAGCATTGCCCGTATCCAGCCACATATGGTAGATTCGATTCCCCTAGCAGCTGCTACTGTATAGAGGGACTCTGGTAGTGCATTGTTAAATGCTCCTTCAATGTCTAGGAATGCAGCCACCGCAATACCCTTCTCCTGAAAGGATTAGGTGTTTTTTCCGAAAATGTTATGTAGTGCTAGTTCTTTCGATTTACCAGTCTGATATACATACTGATGAACACTAAGCGGGTTCACACTAAGTGTTCCCCCCCTAACGTACCCATCCAACGCCTTTTCCAGACTTTTCAACAGAAAAGATGTCAGGCTAATTGGCCTGAATGCTTTAGGGCTTAAATCTTTCCTACCAATCATAGGTATATAGACCACCCTAGTAACTGACCAGCTGGATGAAATGTAATTCCATGCCCAGCTGGCTCTGAATAGCTTGACGAGGTGCACCTTTATAATTTCCAGTCCATATTGCATTAGAACTGGAAATATGCCGTCTTCGCCAGAGGATTTGAATGGTTCAAATGACTTGATCGCCCATTCAACAATTGGTACTGTGATAACTTTTTTAGCTACCAACCAGTCATCTCTACCTTGTGATGTTGTTGGGGGATCATTATTTTTGTCACCCAGAATCAGACCGTTGGGAAAGTGGTTTAGAATTAATAGCTCCAAGGTTTCTCTACTGGAATCCATAAAGGTTCCATCGGGTCGTTTTATCGACCCAAGTTCCTTCACAGGTTCCCTAGATAGAATCTTGTGGATTCTGGAACTGCTAGGTAAGTCTGAAATACTCTCGCAGAACCTCCTCCAAGATTCCCTTTTTGCCCTTCTAATTTCTTTGTTATAGTGCGTTAAAGCGGATCTATATTGGTCCCAACAGCCTGCAGCCTTAGCCCGATTAAAGAGGCGCAGGACTTCCTTTCTCAATTTAATTAATTTCCTAGTCCACCAAGATGTGCCTCTATTATCTTTCTTTGTTTTCAGTGGACAGTTTTCGTGATATGCTGTGATGAGTGCACTTCGGATTTGCTCCGTGGCTACCTCTATCTCTTCACGATTCTTTATGAAAGTGCTCCTGGAGTGACTGTTTATATCCCCTCCAGTCTGTACTTTTCGGGTCCCTATATGTTACCACAGACCTAGTGTCAGTTTCTATACTAAAAAGAATATGTGCGTGATCTGAACATGATGGTTCAGAGGAAACATTCAAATTAACAATTTTACTACTCAGAAAAACCGAACTAATTGTTAAGTCAAGAAAAACCGAACTAATTGTTAAGTCAAGAACATATGTTGCTGCCTTGGCATGTTGTATATTGGCCTGAAGGCATCTTATACTGTTAGACACAATCAGGGAAGTATTTTTTTCTTTCTTTTTTTTTAACTTCGGTTACGGAAGGCGGTTACTTTGTTCCGCTCTTCCGTAGGGGCACCTTGTTGGGGATATTTTTACACCCCTCCCGCCCGAGACTGATGGAGCGTCTTCCTTCCCCACCCTAGCTTCTTGGGAAGCAGACTCTCTCCTTCCCCATTTCTTCAGGGGAGGCGGTATTCTTCTCTTCCCCCCTCTCCCCTCCCTCACCGAGGAGGAAGCGTGACCTCCTCTCCCCGAGGAGGTGGCGTGTCCAGCACCCTTTGCCTCACCTGAACCTTTGGGAGGTTTCTTCCTCTCCTGTTCAGCCGAGGGAGGGTTTGTCCTCTCTCCTCTGTTCCTTGGGCGGAATATCACCTGCCCAAAGCCAAAGAAGGGCCGATTATTCAGCCCTTCCAGAGCAAGTTTGGACTTCTCATCAACAGAGAAAGTCCAGATCTGGCCTGGGCCAGTTTCTTCTCGGTGAAGAACTTTCCAATCCCGAGTATTGAGGCCATGGTTTATTTTCCTCAGCCTCAATAGTACCTTCTCAGATGACAGTCGATTTGAGCCATCATCTGGAATGAATGCCCCATAAATATGTGGCTTAGGTATGTCCTCGCCCTGCACTGCCTTCAGACGAGCCCCGTCCCACGGCTGAAGGTGCGTTGTCACCCCCTCCAGCCACGTTACGCTAGCTCCGTCGGCGCAGATGATGAGAAGCCACCCGGGCCGATAAGCACAGCCCAGGAATCTCACCTGAGGTTGATCTTCCGGGATATCCTCCACAGCAGCCATTATTGCCCCCGCAGAACACCCAGCTGATCATCCGTTAGGGACACCTCTGGATGGTCAGGGTGTATAATTCCCACCCTAACACCCTCCATAACGGCCCTAAAGGAAGGTTTGGCAGTCTCGCCTGACCGGGGCTTTTTTGCCCTCTGGTCCTGGCTGCTGCCATCAGAACGTAGGCGTTTGCCTGCACCCACAGCGTCGGAGAGGATATTTGTGCCTCTCTCTCCTGCTGCGGAACAGACGTTTGCCGCGCAATGGCCATACTGTAGGCGGTTTCATACGGAATTCCGCTTTTCAGTAGGCGATGCAGTCGCTTTTTAGCAGCTCCTGCTATATGCCTTCTCTTAAGGGTTAGGCTCTCCAATGACTTGGAGGTCTCTTCCCCTAAAACATCATCCATGGTCTCAGGAGTTGGAGTCTCTAGCAGCCTCCGTTCCTGTTCCGGGCTTATTGGAGTTGGATTAACAACCTCCATAGGTTCCTCAGTTGCCTGAGGATCGAGGGATTGACCCCCCTCGTTGGGCAAAGTTTTGCTGTTTTTGGTCCATAAAAGTCCCACGAGTAGCAAGGGAACTAAACAGTCCGCCACCACAGAGCCCCGCATGCGGTGGTAAGGCGGAATTACTCCCAAAGGTTGCCTAGTTTTTGGGAGGCTACCGTTAACGACACCCTCACCCTGGTGTCATTCAGCCCTCGACACGGTTCACATAACATCCCTGGCTTGGGGGATTTTTTCGACTTTCCTTGTCTAGATCCGCCGTGTTTAGTTTAAGCAGGGTCACCTCGAGCAGGTTGTGGTTCTTCACCACGCACGGACGGTCTTGAAAGTAGCTTCCTCATGAGGTTGCAACACCTCACTCAGCTGCTCTCCTGGTGTTAGTGCTCAGTAGCTAACACCTTGACCCCTACTCCTACTCTAATAATAATTTTTTAATAATGAAAAATCAATGTCAACTTCATTGCGAAAGAAAGCGTCAATAATTATGACACTTTACCCAGCCTACTAATTTTTATTTCATTTGCTTTAAGGGGGCACCGAATTTGCTGTAAAATAAATGGAGATTTTAAAAATAATTTTAGTTTTTAGAAAAGGCAGTGGCGTACCAGGAAATTTTACATCCGAATTGGTTAAAACTCAAAATTTTTTCGTCCATTTTTGGGTCCTATGCAGCGTTTTTTGTTCAAGACCAGGGGGCACAAATCGACATTCTGGTACTGAGGTCCTTTGTAATTTTTTTCGGGCAATCGATTGGGCCCATCAGATTTTGGGCCCGATGGAGCCTTTAACGAGATATGAGGCCCAAATTTGAAATTTCAATTGCAAACCTATTTTTTCTTGCAGATTCGGATTCAGCGGGAAATTTTATATCCGAACAAAAAACGCTGCATAGGACCCAAAAATGGACGAAAAAATTTTGGATTTTAACCATCCTGCTGAATCCGAATTTGCAATAAAAAAGATGGGTTTGCGTTTGAAATTTCAAAGTTGGGCCTCATATCTCGTATAAGGCCCCATCGGGCGTAAAATCTGATGGGCCCATTCGATTCCTCGGGCGAAATTACTTAACACTCCAGTATCAGAATTCCGATTTTCCACCCGTGCGCGAAATAAATTCACCGTTTCCAGACTTTTGGAGTTTTGGACCACCCTGTATATAAATTGTGAGGTTCTAAACGTCATAGTTTCCATGATGGAGGCTGTTATGGTGAGTTTATAAAAAAATCTTAATCCTAACTTAGCCTTAACCTTAGTCTTAATCTTAATCCTAAGATTTTTACACTGTTTATAAATATTTAGTCGTAAGTCGTAACTTAACCTTTATTTTGTCTCTACAAGCCCTGGCCAATCGCTGACACCGTAGAAGGCATGTAGAAGGAAATGAAGCACTTTTGCGCAGACGTACTTATTTGGTCTTAGTCTTAGTCCTAAGAAGTTAAAAGATAGGAACTTTCAAGGTCAGGTCTTAAGACCTTCTTAGGACTAAGACTAAGTTACGACTTTTATAAACGTGCACATAGAAATATGTAGATTTAACTTTTTAGGGTAAAAACTAAGGCTAAGTTACTAAGTTATTTAGGGTTAAGACTTTTTTATAAACTCACCATTAATGTTTCTAAATATAACCTTTAGGTAAACAGATGTGAAAATGTTGGATGTACTTACAAAGCAGTGATTTGGTTAACAGCCTTGAGTTAGTGTATATCATAGATAAAAGAAGTGTATATAGTCGAGGGTAACGGTAAAAAATTATGTCAGTGACGAGAATACCGAGAAATACCGCCACTAAAAACTCAGTATTCCTATTCCACCACAAGTATTTTTAAAATTTGAATCGTGTATCTTGTTCCTAATTGTTCTGTTCCAATTTATTTTAAAAACTAGTCCTTTCCAATTATTTTTGTTTTAATTTAGAAAAATCGACTAACTAAAACTACTCATTTACTGAAAAAAGCACGATATTGTTTTTCAGTAGTTTAATGAAAAATTAAAACTGCGGTGTTTTTGGCCTGACTTGCGCAGAACATACTAAATTTGAAAATAAATAGGAATTATTTCTGAACTCATTCAATTCCATCGTCTTCATTGATAATATACTATGCAGTAATTTACGTAGATTGAATAAGTCAACAACTTCATAAGCTTAAATATGCTTCGTTTATTAATTTATAATACCGTCGGCTAATGTTCGTTTGCCCATTTGCAGTGACTCACCGCGCGTGGCAGCACTCTACAGCACAAATGCACTGAAATGTACAATGGTCGTCAGCTTAAAGTCACCAGTTCCATGGTTCATTCTTTTCTAGTGCCATTTATTATACACGGTGCTACAAAGGGACAAAACATGGAAGTGGTGACTTTAAGCTGACGACCATTGTACATACAATGGTCGTCAGCTTAAAGTCACCACATGTTTTGTCCCTTTCTAGCACCGTGTATAATAAATGGCACTAGAAAAGAATGGACCATGGAACTGGTGACTTTAAGCTGACGACCATTGTACGATGTGGAATGCTCTTAGTTCCATTGCGCATCCAAATAAAGGTACCACACGTAGGAGCAGACAAAAGGAGGCACATGAAACTCAGCAAAGAAATACTTCATTGGTTATGTATGTGGGTGCAAGAGAGACAATCATCTGCACGTACGATATGGATTCTGTTCTTAATTTTCCATTATTTTGTTTGTAAACACGTCATTGGCGTACAGTGTGGTTTCTTCTTTTATATTGTATCTCGTTAGTGTTATTACTTATTCTTTGTGTATTTTTGTGGGTGTTTGTTGGAACATGTCATGTTTCATAAGGGACTGTAAAATTAACCAGCATATAGCACTAAATAATTCTTCATATCCAGAATTCAATTTCATTTCTATTCAGAATCCCTATTGCTGCGCCATTGCTAAGAGCCACAAAACAAATATGGCGCTGATCATGAGTAATTCCATTCGCGCAGCTTTTCGAGCATTCCAGTCAACATATATAAAATTACATTTCAGTGCACAAATGACGTTATCTAACATAAGGTGAATTTTTTTCAGCTCCGGTTTTGGTTTCGGTTGCCAAATTTTTTGACAGTGGTTTTACTTTGGTTTAAAATTCATGTCTTCATCATTATTGCTAATTGAATACATTGGTTCTGTGTTTGTGCTTTACACACGTTTAATAGTTATTTATGCAACAAGTACAAAAAGTAAGTGTTTATTGCACGCGTCGTGAATTTGTCCAACGAGGCCCTCAGGCCGAGTAGGACAACACATCGAGTGCAATAAACACTTTTTGTACGAGTTGCATACAATATCTTTTTTATGTTCATGCAAAAACAAAAAAATGTTTTATGTAGATGACACTAAGTAGGAAAATATGACGTCTATTTGAACGTTTATGTTTGTCATGATGACAAAATAATCGTTGTATATAGTAGAATGACAGATGATTGCAATAAACACTAGTGCAATAAAGAACCACTTTTTCAACTAAAAACAGTTCAATAAAGTTTTGTTTTTTGCATGAACGTTAAAAAAAATATTTGTTAATTGTAAAATAAACCAACCAAAAATTTGAACCGCCACGTTTGTAGCCGAAATGTAGCCTTGACATCATGAACTTCCAATAGATTATGGTTGGTATCAGTTTTATTGACCTTAAAGTAAACCGACGCTGAATAAATTGATAAAATTAGCCTATAGTCGTGAATTATTTCATAGAAATTATAACAAATGTCAAATAGCTGTCTCTTTTTAAATTTATAATTTTTTTTATTGATTGTCAATTATCATAACAGAAAATGTAGAACGTGTAATTTTCACGTTTACGTATAAAGCTTGTTTTTGCAGCAGTTGAAAACGGTTTGGAAACTGTCAGAAATATTCGACCAGTTAAGTTGAGAACGCGTTACCATTGAATTTGACGCAATACATAGTTGGACGGACATTTCTGATAGTTTCCAAACAGTTTTCAACTGCTGCTAAAACAAACCTATAAATTCCCTTCAGGATACTAATTGTAAAAAAAATGATTTGCGGAAATTCCACAGCCTTCTCACATTTCCAAAATTGTTCGTGTTTCAATTATTCAGAAACGATGATTATTACTTTAATCTACGAGTATTGCTCCTTCAGTTCGGTTTGTCTTTTATCAATCTGTTCTGTGCATTCGGAAGTTTTCGGCCGCCTCTTCGGTACGTATACGTCTCTGTTAATGTTACGCCCAAGAATCGTGAGCCCACGTCCGTGGCCCACGTACATCTGTATAATCAAAGTTTACAGAATAAATATATTTATTCTGTAAACTTTGGTATAATGTAAACGTGGAAAATTCTAATTTGAGCATGCGCGACGATCAAATTCTACGTACAAGTTCACGTATAGGACACTGCTACTAGTAGTTTAAGTCTTAAACTCTCTAATAAATAGCAGCTGAATTTCGGATTGTCAAACTCAGCTGATTACTTCAAAATTGCTGCTTACCCCGGATTCATAGAACTTTATTGCTGCACGCTGCACACAACTAATTGGCTGATGCTGTACTCCCCTACCTCCACTAACTTGCTGCTAAAGCTAAAGAATATTATAGGTGGTTCAAAATGCATAGAAAACCGTACAATGTATGGTTTCGAGTCTGCGCAATACCAAAAAACTGTTCCAAATTAAAAATTATCATTCATTCTACGATTTCCTTAGCGTTCCAAATAACTTTGCGACGAGCATTGAACCGTACCACGGCGATAATGTCAGTACATGGCCACGTGTAGGAACTACTTGTGAACTGTTTGTATAGACATGCGCTCATGCGCACTGAGTAATCTCGTTTATATTCAATTTAGTCGTTTTCTTGATTGATAAATAGTAAATTGAATGTTAAAATGTCCATCCATGACTATTTTTTAATTTTAAATAATGACTTGCATACGAGAGATTGTTTACTAGCTGATTATACGAGTATTATGTTTGTCCCCACCAATCGCAATTCCATGCATGGTACAAACATGACGCATGCGCCTATTATCAACAGGCATATAATCTCGTGACGGTATCGTGGCCGGTGGCCGTACAAAAGTATCCTAGATAATGCAAAAGTATTTATTTGAAAGTGTTTGGAACAAACCTAATGCCTTTAATCGCCAATGTTGTTGTGTTTTATGGTGTAATTCTTTGTATTAATGTAACTTGGAAGATGAAAGTGTATTTTTAGGACTTATCAAAAAGATTATTTTAACTTTAATGTAAGACAAATAATTCATAGGGTGCATATATATCGTGAATGCCTCTAACATCGTAACCTTTCAGGTTCTGATATAATGGTTCGGTTTGAGATACAATAAGTAAAATATCTTGGACTACTTGGAGGATCGGCTTTTTAGGCGGGTACATAATGTTCTGTGGAGTAGAGCGTGATCACACGGTCGGGGCCAGATGACATTACAATCCCTTAAATAAACCGTAAATAAAGACAAAATATCCAGAAAGTAATTAATAGACTATGGACCACAGTATACTAAGCAACTGTGCTATGGACCGTGATCAGCCCGAAGTTGTCAAAATACTGTGTAGACAGACGTCGGCGTTAGTTCATCAGCCACCCCATGAAATAAAATAGGTCCGTTCCAACAGCCGTTGAGAACTGGTTCAGAACTGTCAGAAATGTTTGACCAACTCCGATTTATGTCGTATTCGCCGATAGTACATTAACAACTGAACTGACTGACTAGTTCTGGACGGTTCAGAATCGATTCTTGCTGTTGTTGGAACAAATAACCTATATACTTTATTAAGTGGTGACGAAAATTGGCAGTATAATAATGTGTTACACAGATTTAAAAACATTCTTAAATAATTCACAACATAACCTTGGTATATTTACCGGGTATAAAATCCTTTATAGAACAATGTTTGCTAGGTATGTACATATACTTTCATGTGTTTTCTTGTCGGTTTTACGATTTTCAATTTAGAG
The DNA here is from genome assembly GCA_025584915.1 of Monochamus saltuarius. Lineage (NCBI taxonomy): Eukaryota > Metazoa > Arthropoda > Insecta > Coleoptera > Cerambycidae > Monochamus > Monochamus saltuarius. Next base: position 34,211,706 of record CM046727.1, read on the forward strand.
AGTCTTAATTAGTTTCGTGTCTACGGAAAATGTATGCAGGTAAATATAAAAAATACATTAAGAGGAGTACTGGAGAGCAGCACAGATTTTCCGAGATTTTGGTAAATATAGAACGCTAATATACATACACAAAACAAAAACATACGCAAATATGCATGCATGATTTTGCATTTTTTGTACACTTTTTATAAATATAAGTATCGTTTGCATATTACAAAAAAATGTCAGCTACACCTACGCATACAAAACCAATTTGTTGTTGACCCGCATACCCGACTTATTACAAATTGTTTTATGCAGATACTGTACTCTTCTTCATTCAAGATAAAATTATACTAGTTTTAAACTGTTCTGGTACTATTTATGCAGAAACAAGTATAGAAAAATTTTAAAAACATACAAAACTAAACACTTCTATTATGCAAGTAGTTTGTTGTTCACCCCCACGGTCTATTAGCTATCTAGCTACGGATCGTTATTATCCCCTACAGTAGTTCCGAAATCTATCAATAGATGTCAGCTACTTCCTGTTTTTCGCATAGAAAAAGATAGATATAGAACGAGTTTAAACGTCTGCGCATCACTGAAATGTACGATATGGAATGCGTAAAGTTCATTGCGCATCCAAATAAAGGTACCAAACCTAGGAGCAGACAAAAGGAGGCACATGAAACTCAGCAAAGACATACTTCATTGGTTATGTAATGTGGGTGCGAGAGAGACAACCATCTGCACGTATGATATGAATTGTGTTCTTAATTTCCCATTATTTTGTTTGTAAACACGTCATTGGCGTACAGTGTGGTTTCTGGCACCCACATACATAACCAATGAAGTATGTCTTTGCTGAGTTTCATGTGCCTCCTTTTGTCTGCTCCTAGGTTTGGTACCTTTATTTGGATGCGCAATGAACTTTACGCATTCCATATAGTACATTTCAGTGGATTTAAACGTACTTTAGAAATAACAGATCATCCAAATTTACAGGAGAATCGTAGAAAATATCTGTTCATAACATTTTCTTTAAACAGATTTTAATAAAGGAAAACGATGCACTTTAAAAAATGTTGCAGTTCCATATCAAAATTATGAAGAATACAAGTTTTCCCTGAAATTGATGTTTTTATCCTTTTTAAAAAGAAAAAATAATAATGAAAATGTTCAGAAAAAAGAATAAGGAGAACTAGAACTAGGTAGTTTCATAATCTTTATCACTTCTTTAATTTGATTAATTTTGTCAATAATAAATTGCAGTGCACTTTCTGAAAATTCTAGTAGTAGTATAGCATTATTAGCATTATCTTGGCTAGAGAAAAGTTATCAAGCTCTGAAAAAATGCCATTCAGTCCTGTACATCTAGTATTTCAAGCTCACCACATAAAACGAGAGTTTTATGTAGGTAACATAATTTGTATTCGCATTTAGCTAAATTAAACTGACTACTATAAAATTATAAAAATATTTATATATTTAATACTTTTTAGAAAACCTGTATTAGCTAAGTTCCCTCCTGTTATACGTCATCTGGTACTATACGAGTATCCAGCAGTACGAAACAAAAGAGACAGAGAAACTTTTATTCGTTCTGTATACATTTATAGGTATATTTTATATTTACTTAAAACAAATAAAATATGCCAGACATTTTTTATTTCTATTTCAGTTTAAGCACAGGAAAGTAAAGAAAAAGAGTTCTTGAAGTTAAGAAAAGATGTAACGAGTATGCTAGTGTCCTGCACGAACGAGTTATCAAGAAAGAAGTGGAAAGAAGGAAATCGGTTCACAGTTCAGAGCTCATAATAGATGGTTAACTCATTATCACTCTAGAGTGGCAAACACCCCACTCTAGAGTGCTAGAGTGCCCCAGGGTGGTTCAAGTAATATGATAAGTTAATTGTTGTAATCTGTTGTATATACTTGCGACAAGAATTCAAACGCCTAACGTCATACGAACAAATGAATAATTCATTATATTTTCATCAACATTTTTAAGAAACTGCAACTGCTAGTATTAAAACTATATACTGCTCTAACACTGGTCGATCAACTTCCGGAGTAGTTGTGCTGCACGCAGGAGGGGTTATTTCGTGGCTGAGTCAGCGACAGACGATGGTTGCTACTTCAACAACTGAGGCAGAGATTGTGGCAGCAAATGAAGCAACCAAAGAAATAATTTGGTTGACTAGATTATTCAGGGACATAATTACAGTCAAGCATGTTCCAGTTCTTCAAGTGGATAATTCTGCAGCAGTGAGATTAGTCCAAAATCCAGAGTTTCATCGCAGAACAAAACATATTTCGATGAAACACTTCTTTGTACGAGAAAAAGTGACCGAAGGAAGACTTCAAATCGAACAAATTTCTACGAGTAAACAGGTTGCAGATATCATGACAAAACCACTACCACAAACACGTTTGAAGATTTTGTGTGGACGAATGGGCATGATGTAAAGCGAACTGCTCCAGTATTCATATATAAAGTTTAGATTTGTAAACGATAGATAGAAAGGAATTTCAATTTTGTCATATGGCTTTAAGAGTTACCTATAAGATTAACAAGGGAAAGTGTTAAAGAGAACTGTATGAATTTAAGTGTTAGTCTTATAGTTAACTAAACGTAACCTTCAGCTTTTATAGTTGCTTAGTTTTTGAGAAGTTAAAACAAATTAAATAAATAATATGACAGAAGCGAATTTTCTTTATGACTGTCAGAGTTTAAGTTCCAAATTAGTTTATCTTTTACAAGTGTATTGAATAGGTTTCCAATAAACTGTATTCTGAGGTACGGGACTTTTGATTTGCCTGCTTGAAAAATCTAATAGTTTATAAATTTAAATTTACCGGCTTACATACCTAAATATGTCGGAACGCACACGATGACCACTTCGCGCATCTTTATGATCTTTAAGAAGCACATTCTATATTTATCTTTTTCTATGGTTTTTCGCCAATAATTTGTTATTCTTTATAGGTTTGTGAAGGTGGTAATACTGGTACCTACTACACTGGTAGCTGATTTTGTTAGTATAAAAGAAATTTGATTGACCATTTGTTTTGTAAATTTATTATTGATCTCCCAAAACACATTGTTTATAAATTTTAGTAAAGGTAAGACATTATACTTACAGAAAAAAAATAATTGGCAAACATTTTTAATTGCAGGAAGGGAAATTAATTTTAAAAATGGCATCTTTAGAACAAAACTTAATGAAAGTAACAAAAGTAATTGAGCAGCAAGTTGATACAGTTATAGATCAAATTGATAACTTGGATGTAAATGATTTGGAACAGCTACGATCAAATCGAATTAAGGAATTACAAAAACTAGAAGAGCAAAAGAAAATATGGCTAAGTAATGATCACGGAAAATACGAAGAATTAGCAGAAGAGAAAATGTTTTTTGATGTTATTAAAAAGTCAGAAAATGTAGTGATACATTTTTATACAAATACATCTTCACGTTGCCCAATAGTTGATAAACATTTAAACATTCTTGCAAAGAAACATATTGAAACTCGTTTTACAAAATTAAATGCAGAAAAATGTCCTTTTCTTGCCGAAAATTTGAAAATTAAGACAATACCTACTATAGTGTTGATACAGAACAGTATAATGGTTGATAAAGTTGTTGGTTTTAGCCAATTAGGTAACAGAGATGACTTCAGCACAGAAACATTGGAGTGGAGAATTGCGCAAAATAATATAATTAAGTATGAAGGTGACTTGTCCACTCCACCTGATTTACAAGAAAAAAAATCTAAGAGTAGCAATAAAAAAATAAGAGATGGTATATATAACAGAGACGATGATGATATAGATATCGAAGAATATGGCTTATCCAGGGATAACATAAAATCTGAATTGTTGCAAAAAAATATGTCTCCAGAGTTGACTCCTGAAGAAGCTGCTGAATTAGGATTAGACTGAATTAATATTTAAAATATATTTATTAAGATTGCTTTTCTCGCTTACTGACACTGAATGGCTCCTTATTTTTTACTGTGAATATGTTTTGATACTTATGTTGATATTAGTGCAGAATAACCAATAAAATTTATAGAAACTAAAATTCTCTAAATAAATAATATAGAAAATAATAGCAAGTCATTTATTTAATTTTAAATAAAAGAAAAAAAAATCACAAATGTGCAATTTATTTTTTTTGTGAAAAAGGTAATTAATTTTAAATGTTACGTTGCTTTCCTAGCAAGTGTTATTGAAATACTGTTGACAAATAATTGTGACAATTTTATGGCAGATTTAGGATTCAATCATCATTTTTGTCTCCAAAAATAAAATCAAGATATTTTGCATTACATCTTCAAATTGTATTTCGGATTGTTACAAAACAAAAAAATAACAGCTCATATACAGGGTTGTTATAAAGTAAGGACATTTTTGCTCCAGTTGAAGAATTAAAAACACCACCTCCTCAAGGAGCATTATTTTCTCATTACATTTATAAATTATTTTTCCATATCGGGTAACTTTTCCTTCTAATGATTACAACCAGTGGCGTAGCGTGGACTAATCTAGACGTGGGCGAAGTCGCATCAACGAGGCCCTTTTCTTCCACCATTGGATGCTGTGACACATAATAGCTACATGCAAGGTCACAGTGTGCATCAATTTTGGTTCAAATATTTTAGTACAATCGAGAAGATATTAAAAAAAATGTAAATTTTACAAAATTTATGCTGTATCTTGAAAACAAAATGTGATCGGACATTAGTGTATATAACTCTTTTATTATTTTTTGGTCCTCTATCGCGTGATAGTACGTGGTAAAGCCTGGGTAAAGCAAGTGAAAGCTCAAAGGTAGAGCAATAAAACAAGTTATTTCGAAAAACAAACTATAATGATATAAACGAAGTGTTAACAATCAAGTGGTACAAGTAGACTAACTGGCCCTCGTCTCGTTGCGAGTGGCCAGGCCGACATTTCTTTCTACTCTAAACTATAAACAAACCCCAAAATGTAAACAGTTAAATAGCTCCATCAGCATCATGTATAAGAAGCGTGATATCACCGTCAATATCGGAGCCTATGTACAGGGTGTGAACAGAAATCATGTCAGGGTGCTTACAGTTCGGCCAATCTGATTGTTTTCTCGTCCCGAGAAATATCAACGTGAATTATCAGGTTTCCAATACATGTTATAAAACTTAGGGATACTAACAAAACAAGTTCAAGAAATACTAGCGTACACTTGCTAACAAAACTCACGACACTGGCACTAGTGGAACGTTTCACTCTGCATCTGTCGAGTTGTCATCATCGCTGCTAGAGATGCCTTGGTAATCATATTTGAGTAAGAGCTTGCGACTAGCTCCATCGTTACTGGCTCGTTCACATCGAACGACTACATGATCTCCTATACAATACGCTTTAGGTTTCGCACGTCGCGAATCGTATCATTTCTTTTCTGCATTTTGTTGTTTTCGTATACGTGTTGCGGCTTTTTCACGTTCACCGCTCCATTCGTTGGGAACTTTTCCCGTCACATGCCAATACTGCATGTTTGTTTGTAGGAAGACTTTCTTCCTCTGTAGGTACCCCGTCGACGATAGTGGCGTATCCTCTACCTGTTAAGGTACCTACAACGTTACTTGCAAGTTTACGTATCTTTTGAGGACTTTCTTCATTTACATTCTGTTGTATATATACTTTTTGAGGACTTTCCTCATGCGCATTACGTTTGATGAACATTACATTCTGTTGTTTATAAACTTCTTGAGGACTTTCCTCATTTGCATTACGTTTGATGAAGTTTACATTCTTTTTGAGGACTTTCCTCATTTGCATTACGTTTGATGAAGTGCACTTCTTCACATTCGTCAACACCAGAAAGTTCGTTTTTCTGTAGCATTAGAGATGGGAAATCCGGTTCATTTCACTGATCCGGCTCACCGGTTCTGGATCTTTGTAGTGTACCGGTACAGTGAACCGGCACATTAGAGCCGGATTCGTCCCAAATCCCAAACTCACAATAGATCCCTTCAGTGTTTGTACGCAGACGCATGTATCTGTTTTATGCAGGCCACAGCACAGCACACAGCGCACAACCTATACCTGCATTGTACAAACTGTCCGGTGCAAGTTTGTTTTCCCATGTCGGTATAGAATTTGATATAAATTCTTCCCCTTAAGCGCGAGCAAAAATTTTCCTGTAGCATTACAACTTCTACATAAAATGATAAATATTAAAAATAATAAATGTGTACAATCGTTTGCAAAAATAATGACACTCTTTAAAATGAATTTTGCGATATCTACTGCTGACATATTTGCAATGAAATCTACTTTTAACATTAGTTCTTAGTTGTTTCACTCACCAAAAGAGATTTAATGAAATTTCTATTCAGAAGTTCACAGACTGTTTTGAGAGAGTGTCATTATTATTGTAAAAGCATGTAAGTACTATAAATCATATCTAACTTAACCCAACCAAACGATCTAATTTGCATAAGATATATTTTTCAAAATTCGGGGACACACTAAATTTGCAGACTTTAATAAAGGCTTAGTATACCAACAAAATAATAATAACACAGAAAAACAATGTTTTATTCGAGCACCTGTGGTCATTTAACCGTCGCTTCGGGACTCGGAGCTGCTCGCTCAACTCTTCATTTCATGACTTCGGTACAATACTACACAGTGCACGTTAACATTCTGTGCCTACAAAGATCTGAGATCCGAGTCGGATCTTTAGAAGGAACCGGTTCACTCAGAGCAGTTCTAAGAGCCGGCTCAGTGAGCCGGGTCAGTCATGTTCCGCCCATCTCTATGTAGCATTGCTTCTCTTAGTTTTATTTCTTGTAACGGTACGTCACCGTCATCGTCACTATCGATGTTCACCTGAGAAGTTAGAAATGCGTCATTTCTACCCCTAGGTACGTAACCAAACATCATATTAAAATGTGTTTCACATTTTTGTTAATCGTGTTATTCAAATCCCAACATATACGTTCAACATTATTATCCCAACCATCATCTACGTCAGTGATGGCACTACGAGCTGTTAAGATAGTACGGTTGAAGCGTTCAACCTGTTCGTTGGCTCTGGGGTAGCCTTAGCATTATGTATTAATTGAATATTATATTTCTGACAAAATTAGTAAACCTTTTACTAATACAAGCGGTGCCTCTGTCCGTGACACAACGTTTCGGGACACCGAAAATTGAAATAATTTGCTCTATAAAATTTTCGACATGTACACTTTTTGTATCTCGTACTGGTTTTGCAAACACGAATTTAGTAAAAGCCTCGATTGCTACAATAAGATACGAATTTTTTACGTTTACTTTTGACAAATGGCCCCAGGTGATCTAAGTGGATAATGTGCATAGGTTCTGACACTTTGTCAATTTGCATAGGTTGTGACACTTTGTCAATAGGGTGTAAGTAGCCAGGCCGTTTACCCGATAGTTGCTTATTATACAGACATTCTAGACATGTTTTAATGTATCTCCTAACAGAGTTTTGCCTTTGGCGAAATGACCTTGTTTGTCATGATACCGCATTACTAATTGCTGTCGAGCAGATTTGGGTACCACCCACTTCACTCCATTTTCCGTGCGTTTATAAACTCGTTCGTTATTTAACTCATATTCATCATGTATTTTACGTTCTTCATTATCGGAAGGTTTTCGCTTCAATACGTCATAAATATATCTAATTCTGTCATCCAGTAATTGGGCCACTAGAACCCAATCGTCTTCACACATATTTATTTGCATAACATGTATAATCGATGGGTTGTTCTACTCGGTTCCTACTTAAAGCGTCGACGTGTGTCAATGTATTACCAGCACGAGACTCAACAGAAAACTGATATTCTTATAACATTAAACACCAGCGTCCTATGCTAGGTAATAAATCTCGTTTAATAAACGTTGCTCTCAGAGCATTACAAACCGTGACGACATTGAATGGTATTCCTTATAAATATACACGAAAACGTTGTAATGAATTTACAACCGCTAACGTTTCGAGCTCATATGAATAATATAATTTTTGTTCTTGTTTGGAAGTTTGTTGACTATACTATGAAACTTGCTGAAAATGTTTATTATTTTGTCGCTGCATCAATATACCGCCTAACCCAAATTTAGAAGCGTCTGTGTGTACCTCCGTCTCAGCATATTGATTATAAAGTGCTAGAATGGGCCTTTGACTTAACTTTGTTTTTAATTCATCAAATGTTTGTGTTTGCTCGTCGGTCCATTTAAACACTGCATCTTTACGTATTAATTCCGTTTTGAAAAAGAAACATTTCTTCAAACGAACTATAAGTATTTGACTGGCGTATGATAACATAGAATCGCGTATAATTCCGCTGTTTTTTTTTTAACTCTTGCGTAAGGACTTTTACTTTTTCTCGTTGACTATGTGCCAATCGGTATGGCCTATATGTAACAGATTTATCACTAGTTAAATTAATTTTCATTTCTGTTAAGTGAGTGGACCCCAGCTCTTGAAAATTTTCAGAAAAAGTTTGTCTGTGTTTATTAATAAGCTTAAGTAATTTTAATTTCATTTCGTAAGGTACATGTTTATCTATATTCAAATCTGACATACAAAAAGATTAGTAAAGTGGTTACACATTAACATTACATACACTTACCCCCGTTTCATCATTGGTTTGCTCTTCGGCTACACATTCATCGGATTTGACTAAAATTTGACCTGCTTTAAATTTCAATGCGACATCCGCGTTGTTAGCGACCAACAAGGCCCCGTTTTGTGGATGCAGGACACATGGTCCAATATGATAACGATTATTTTCAAAACTACGCGTTGTAGCTTCTACATAGGCGTCCCCATGGTAATCGCTATGGGTAGTGACATTCACATAACCCACAAATTTTGATGGTATCACCGTTGCATCTTTTGCCCAAATAGGAATCCTCCTAGCAAAACTGCAGACTTCCAGTTGTGGCAAATCAGCGTCTGATTTGTTGTAAAAGTGCAGTTTATCACCAGTCACAATCATCACTACGTCAGGATGATTTACATAGGGTTGTCCTATCATTATGGGGATTTGTTGCACGTCACTGGGTACTATAATTACTTCTATGGTCACTTTGACTCCTTGAATCTCGATAGTAGCCGTAGATGCACCAACGGCGTGCACGCTTCCACCTGCATATCCTCGAAGCAACATGGAACTTGATCGAATTTCTAATTTCAGTTGTTCTGCAATATCTTGCCGTAAGAGAACAGCTTCATTACCTGTGTCAACATAGCCTTTAGTAACTTTTCCGTTAACTACACAGTCGACAAAATAGATCTTCTGGATGTTGCCCATTGTTGAATATTCTGTCATTAATACTGTATGGGCGTTTTTACGATCTTTCGTTTGTCGTAGACAATTGTCCGTGTCATGGCCTAGTCGTTTACAAATTTTACACTCTTTTCGTGGTGTAGAACAGTTGCTCGCAATATGTCCCTTCTGAGAACAGTTAAAACATTTATTTCGTTTTGAGTTTTGTCCTTCAAATGACCTACTCCTCTCAATTCGTTCGTTTCGATGTGACTTGTCCAGACGACTTCTCTCGTACGTTCTATCGGGTCTTCCTTGCCTTTTGTCGTTTAACGTAGACAAATATTCCTCGTATAAACTTTCAGGTGTTAAGTAGCGTCCTGCTCGGGCTGAATTTTGTATACCCGAGTCATGTAACCCGTCAATGATGCATGACACTGCTTTCTTACCAGTGATCTCACAAAGTTGTATTAACTCCATTTTACTGTAATAATAGGATGCCATGTCTTCGTATGGAAGTTTTTCTCGCTGAAGCATTTTACGTAATGCTGTTGCATGATCTACATGCTCAGGAAAAGCACGTTGGAGAAGCTTCTTCCACTCAGCCCAATTGTAGCTGTACTCATTAAGATTATCATACCATGTTTTAGCCAAACCACGTAGTCTAGCCTGCATAAGATAGATCTTTGTCGGATCATCCCAACCATGAACTTGACCCAATTGTTCAATTTTATACAACCACTTTATAACATTATATTTAGAAGTTTGAGGATCATACTGTGGCACACAATCTTCACGTGGAATTATTTTTGTCCTTTTCATATAATTGGACTCATGTTTATCAGAATTTTCAGAAACACTAGATCTATTTGTGCGAACGAGTGTCTCAACTAATAACTCTAAGCGTGTTAACCGATCATTTTCTTCTTGCATACATAACGTTTTACGTTGCGGCGACGCGTTCACTTTTGTTTTCCAACATCGTTTCGACGCCCTTCTGCGTTCTCCATCCGACGAACGCGTCCGAGATCTAGATTGTCGCGGCGTCGTCCGCGGTTGGCGGTCAGCATTAGCATCTCTTTTCGGCGACTTTTGCGTCAAACTACCACCGTCACTATGATCACTTTCCGCCTCACATTCCGGTGTATGTTGCATCATAAAATTGTTTATTTTCTTTTTATTTACACACAAAATAAAACCGTGGCACGTGTACCACCCCACACCTGAACTGAAAGCTCAAAGGTAGAGCAATAAAACAAGTTATTTCGAAAAACAAACTATAATGATATAAACGAAGTGTTAACAATCAAGTGGTACAAGTAGACTAACTGGCCCTCGTCTCGTTGCGAGTGGCCAGGCCGACATTTCTTTCTACTCTAAACTATAAACAAACCCCAAAATGTAAACAGTTAAATAGCTCCATCAGCATCATGTATAAGAAGCGTGATATCACCGTCAATATCGGAGCCTATGTACAGGGTGTGAACAGAAATCATGTCAGGGTGCTTACACAAGGGTAAAGCTTATTCTTAGTAAGGTCTTTTAGGGTGCTATTCGTACTGTTTAGAGTTCATGGCGTTCGGTTTTACATCACCCCCAACGGGGGCCTCGCGCGAGACCCCTTTAAGTGCGAGGGACCGCTTCGCCCACACCTAGCTACGCCACTGATTACAACTTTACTATTTTCACTAAGTAAGAATGGAAGGACACAGAGACTCAAGTAAGGACAGGTGGCAACCCTAATATTAATAGCTATTTCCCTATGTAGAGCCAGCAAAATTTAAAATAAAATTGTACAGAAGTATGTATTTTCATTTCCAGTAATTGAATTGAATCCTACTACAAGTATGTGTCGAGTTTCTGTGCAGTTAGCATTTTCACAAAGTTTTGTTTAAAAAACTATCTAGGGTGCTATTAAACCGTTACTACTATACAAGTGTTGTAGTTCTTCATCCTGGAGATGCTGAGAGAGAAACATTTACGTTTAGTCAGTGGTTTATTAAAAGAATAAATGGTTTTGCTTAATCTGTTTTATAAACATATTTTTACAAGAGATAGCATTACAAACTTTCAAAACTTACATTTTGTATTTGTATAACTTTTATAGAAGACATTTCTGTTGAATATTTTAGACAACAAATGTACTTCCAACAAGATGGTGCACCTCCTCACAATGAAGAGGCTGAATAATAATTTTCATTGTAAATGGATTAGTCGGTTTTGGTTCCGTGAGGTGGCCTCCGAGAAGTCTCGACTTATTCAGGAGCTACGTGAAAAAAATGAAATATTAAATAATCATATTCGTCTAATACAAAGTTACAATCAAGTGAGTGAACAAAAAAGTAGCAGTGGTCCAGAAAAACCTGATAATATGTCAAAAGACACGGACTTAAAAAGTACTACTGATAAAGATAAAAGCAAAAATGTTCGGACTGATAAAATTAACACTAGGTCAACGACAGGACGGAAAGACAACAATAAAGTGACAAAAAAGGAGGTAGCTGTCGAAATAATGCATGTACAAACAGAAGACAAATTGAATAAGTACATTAATCTAACAGGTGATATTCCGCAACCTAATAATACGGCTGTTAAAACTAATATTTTATCTGAAAAAAACTCCCAACCTAGTACATCCCATTCCATGAAACTAGATAGTCGTGAGTGGAAAGAAATTGCTTATAAAAGAAAAAAACGACATATTGTTGTTGAAAACAATAAAAACTCTCATCTAGTAAAAGGTGTACCGAAACTAGTTGCACTTCATGTTTGTAGGCTAGATAAAGAAACCTCGGCAGAAGAACTTAGCTCTTTCTTGAAAAATTCGTTTCCAGAAGTAAAATGTGAATTGATTAGGTACATCGAAATATCCAGAAATTTATTCCTCATTCAGAGTAACAGTTTTTGAAGAACATTTTAAAAGTGCTATGGATCCCAAACTTTGGCCTTATGGTGCTTGTGTTAGTCGTTTTTTCGATTATCGGAGGACGACAGGACAGTCAGTGATGTAATGTTTTGCCCTTCTCTTCTCTTACTAAACATTCAGTGTGTAAATACTGCTAAATTAGATCAGTTGTATATAGATATTTACATTTATAATTTATATTTTATTTGCCTGACAGAAACGTGGGCTAATCCACTTGCAACTGATTTTTATCACATTTCTGGTTTTGTGACAGGAAGTAACTATTCCCGAACTAATTATAGAGGAGGAGGTGTTGCAATATTAATAAAAGATAATATAGACTATGAAAAAATTGATTTGACGCATTTATGTTTGGAGAAACATATAGAGGTATGCGCTATAAAATGTAAAACAAAAAAGTATAGAAAGAAAATTGTTATTTTATGTTGTTACAGATCTCCGAATGGGGATATATACTCGCGTCAAGAATTCAGACATCTTACGTCACGGCTGACGTTACACATTTGTTTTTATTGTCAACGTAATTTTCGATATTTGGTCGCGTTAAAAACAATCAATTTAGTGCAATATATGATGCAAACTTTTAGTGTAGTATGTAGTTTTATTACTATCAGTTGCAGTTTCTTAAATATTTTGATGAAAATATAATGAATTATTCATTTGTTCGTATGACGTAAGTCGTCTGAATTCTTGTCGCGAGTATAGAAATATTTTTAGACAGACTTGCTGATGTATTAACTTTTATTTATAAACCACATTTACAGATTTTGTTATGTGGCGATTTCAATGTAGATCATTATCATGTATCAGATAATTACAAAAAATTATGTATTTTATTGCAATGCTTTAATCTTAGAAATATGGTAGAGTGGCCTACTCGTGTGACATGTGAAACTATTTCGGGACTCGATCAAATATACAGTAATTGTCCAAATGGTACGAGTTGTGTGGTAGATAACGTTGTTTCTGATCACAGGTCAGTGTTCTTTGTATTTGAGCCAGATATATCACTAAATAATGTTCAGAAAACGTATACAAAAAGATCATTTAATAACACTGCAATAACAAATTTTTGTGACGGTCTTAAAAAAGAAGGATGGGACCAGTTATATCAAATTAAGGCTTACGGTGAGCGCTCTATCAAACGATATATAACATCTGTTCCAACAACCGTCGAGAACTGTTCAGTACCGTGAGAAATGTTTGACCAACACCGTCTTACGTCGCATTCGCCGAGAGTACATTAACAACTAAACTGACTGACTAATTCTGGACGGTTCGGAATCGTTTCTTGCTGTGTTGGAACAAACTCATAGTTTTCGCTCAGTAACTCCTTAACGGATAATGATCAAAATATGCGGTTTTTTTAATAGACTTCAAATATTATTTTACGTCGGCGCTGTGTTTTGAAATTTTGAAAAAGTGTAAAATAAATATTTTTAAAATGAATTTTGCATATTTTGAAAATTTAATAAAACAGCGCCGACGTAAAATAGTATTTGTAGGCTATTAAAAAAAACGCATATTTTTATCATTTTTCGTTGAGGAGTTACTGAGCGAAAACTATATCCCTTGGATCGAGCGCTCACCGTAAGCCTTAAGGATGTTAACCAGGCATTTGAATATTTTATGAATATAATTTTATTTCATTTTGATTCACATTTTCCGAAACGTAAATGTTATATAAATGTTGATAATAAAAAATGGGTTAATGAGGCTATTAAAATCTCCAGTCGTAAATTAAAAGATTTAAATATTTTCAAACAAAATTTCCCAGCAATAAAATCAATTTATAATAAAGAAAAGAAAAAACATTTTAAACTGGTGAAAAGCACAAAAAAGGAGTTTTATCAAAACAGAATTAATAATTCTGATAATCCTCAAAGGTCTGCGTGGAAAATTATTTCTGAGATTACTAGTAATGAAAAACGAAGAACAAATATAGCTATTCAACAAGACAATTTAATAATTAAAGATCAAACGGAGATTGCTAATATATTTAATACATATTTTAAAAATATACCATACAAAATAATTCAGGATATTCTTCCAGCGCATGCTGGGACCACCACATTTTTTGATAATATACCAACTCAGCCATCTACATTTTTTTTGATGCCATACAATGAAGATGAAATTTGCAACATTATAACTAGCAAACTTAAAAATAAGTATTCAGCAGGATATGACGATATACCGTCTTTTCTTATAAATAAAATAGCCCTTGATGTATTATTGATGCCTATGGTTTACTTAGTAAATCTTTCATTTTCCACAGGTACATTTCCAGACAAATTAAAAATTGGGAAGGTCATTCCGATACACAAAAAGAATAATGTCACTAATATTGCAAATTACAGGCCCGTCACAATACCATCTGCTTTTGCAAAAATTGTTGAATATTGTTTTCTAAATCGCTTACTTACATTTTTATATAAACATGATATGTTTTCTGTGAACCAACATGGATTTCTGGAAGCTCGATCTGCACTCACAGCCATTAATTCTTTTTATGAAAAAATAGTCAACTATGTTGAGGCAGGCGAGTGCCCTGTGGGAGTCTTCTGTGACTTGAGCAGGGCATTTGACTGCGTCAACCATGAATTATTATTACTAAAACTCAATAAATATGGTATAAGAGGACTTCCATGTAACTGGATTGCAAGCTATTTAAAACAACGACAGCAATATGTATCACTACTTGATAATGAAAATAATGGTATCAATAATTATGTCAATTCTGAAATAATTGAAATTAATATAGGCGTACCACAGGGATCAATACTGGGCCCTATTCTTTTTTTTCAATATATAGTAACGACTTAGACCATATAAATGATTCAGTGCAGTTTACATTTTATGCAGATGACACATCTATTATAGTATCAGATAAAAATATTGACCAAAGGAAAATTAAATGCTGTGAGTTATTGCATGACTTGGGTAACTGGTTTTCCCAGAATCATTTATATTTGAATCCTGAAAAAACTCAAGCAATGACTTTTCATAGCAAATATAAGAATTGTGAATATACTGAATTAAATCTAAGCAATGTAACTATACATTGCAATACTTCAAATGTTAGATTTCTGGGTATAAATATTGATAATGTGCTGAATTGGAGGAGCCACTGTGAGTTTTTGATATCAAAGCTTCATTCTGTGGTTTATCAATTTAAGAATCTCAGAAATATACTTGATATCAGTCAGTTAAGAAATCTATATTTTGCTCAGGTTGATTCCAGGATAAGGTATGGCATTGGATTTTGGGGTAGTTCCACCTTCTCTAATAAAGTGTTTCTGGCTCAAAAACGATGTTAGGCTTGTCACCGCGAGTGAGCTGCAAAAATATCTTTAAGTATTATGAGATATTAACTCTTCCATCTGTGTTAATATTAGAACTAAGTGTATATGTTTTTAAAAACAGGCATAATTTTTTGTGCAACAAAGATGTCCATAGTATAAATACTAGGCATAAAAATTCATTTTTGCTCCCTTTGTATAAAAAGAATATTTCTGTTAAATCGCCTAACTATTTAGGTTTACGAGTATTTAATTCTCTTCCTATAGAAATAAAAAAATGTGAAAGTTTATTGTCATTTAAAAAACAACTGAAACAATTTTTAATAGAAAGGGCTTTTTATAATATGGACGAATATTTTAATATGTGAATGTCTGATTTATTTTAATATTGTATTTTATCTGACTTAACATGGGTATGTGTTTTGTTTTTTTTTTAAATGTGTGTACATTGATTCTCCTTCTTTTTGACTATTCCTATACAATGTGTGAACTATATTGTCTAAAAGGAAAATAAACATTATTATTATTATTAAATCCTTTAAAGGTGGGCACTTCAAACATTTGGTATACGTAAGTTGTTTAATAATACTTACTTGTGTACTGAATTTATGTAAAAATACTTTTTTGTAATAAAAAAATGGCTTAATTGATAACGCCACTAGCTTTTCCTATTTTGTTGGCTCTACAGCTATTAACACTATACCAAATTTCAAAACAATCCTTCCATACGTTTGGGAGATCTGTATTTTTGTAGGGACGCACACTAGAACAAAACATTCATTTGCATAAAATCTTTGTTTTGGCGAGAAAAATCTTCAGTTAAATTTTGTTAACCTACTTCTGGCTCACCCTGTATAGAAACGAAGGCAGACAGAAATGTTTTCCTGTAATAAGTTTTTACCTTTAAAGCATCTGAAACTTAAACTTGATTTTGTAATGGTTTTTGAAACATTGAATCTTGAATCTAAGTATTTTTTACTTTGACATCTGCATCTTATACAGGGTGTTCCGGTTTGTTTGGAACAAATTAAAAATAGTAGATAGAATAAGCAATTTTAAGAGGAAAACTTTATATGAACATGGTCTCTTTCTCAATCAGTAGCGGAGTTACGGAGGGCTAAAGTTTAAAAAAAATAAATTTATTTTTTTTATTACCAAGTTCGTATTACAGACAGCGCCTTCACATTTGATATATGTACTGTTCAACTAGTCTCGGATATTATACAAGTTCGTTTTTTAAAATTGTTATACAGTGATATTTTTTCAATTATCTGCTATCATTAAACCTTGCAGAATTTTTTTCTTGTATGTACCTGGTAAAGTTTCAAACGTTTCTTTACTTCATTCATTGCCTAAATTTCGTCTCTCTTGACTTTTGAATGTATTCTTGTAAATTTTCTAGTAAAACGTTAATTTTTGTATACCGTAGTGAAACTATCAACAAGTATCATATTTAAATATTACATAGAATAATTTGTAAAAAAATGAAGAATTTTATAAAAATTACTATTTTAGGGTGCAACCAAATTTCAAGTGCAATTATTATTTATAGAAAATACCTACAGCTTACGCCTTGTATAATATCCGAGACTAGTTAGTAATACGAACATTACAAACTTGGTAATAAAAAAAATAAATTTATTTTTTTGAAACTTTAACCCCCGTAACTCCGCTACTGATCGAGAAAGAGACCATGTTCGTATAAAGTTTTTCTCTTAAAATTGCTTATTCTATCTACCATTTTAATTTGTTCCAAACAAACCGGAACACCCTGTAGATTGAAATGGAAAATTTCATTCAAGCAAGTTTAGATTATTCTATTCTGATTTAATGAGTCTCTACATGAAGTAATGTATAAAGAAACTTAGTATAGTAAATATAGGTATTTTATATTAAAAATTATAATAGTACAAATAATAAAATATTTACTAAAATTCTTTAAATTATACAGATCATTTTTTAATTTTCTAATACATAATTATTTGACCCTTTTACAAACATCATAGATAGCTTGATCACTTTGTGATTCCGCTGTTTCAAAACATTCTATTAAAGTAATAATATCCTTTGACTTCTTTGCATTTAACCACATTTTTCCATTGACTCCCAAAACTATTTCATACGGAATTTTCTTTCCCAATGTTCTTAATAATGGATTATCAATATTCAGCAATTTTTGTGACAAGTTCAAACTTATATTAATTAAAAATCCGTCATTGGGTAAAATTCCTAATTTACCAGCTTTGAAATAAGAGTCAACACAAACTAACTCGGGCTCCATTTCACGGTGTGCATTCAATAATTTAGCATAAACAACATCCCCAACTTGTACATCTGGTTTCTGTTTTTTTGTAGCTCCTTCAAATGCTAGCATAGACAATGAGGCAAATTCTGCACTGCCAATATCTACCTTCAAAGTATCTCCCATTTTTTTAATTATTACCCCAACTACTAAATCTCCCTTTTTCGGAATATAACGATGCCTTCTGCCTTCAATCCAGTATGTATTAGGTTCCTTAAAATGTAATTTACCAGCTTGAGTTACACACAATGTGTTTGGATTTTCTTCATTTTGCTTTAAACCTGGTCCTATAACTGTTACCCCTCTAATAGACTTTATATCACTTATCACATCACCCGGTAAAACAAAATTAGATATGTTAGAAGTCATATTAATTTATTTATAAAAAATTGGTACTAATAAAGTTGCGACACGGATTGAGATTTGAATTAGAAGCACAGATTAAATATATATATAAATAAAAAAAATAGAACCATAACCACAAAATCACAGACAAAAAAACCACAAATTTTCTAGGTTTGTGTTACCATTACCAACTAACCACAGAACATGAACTAACGACCACAATATACTTGCTTAGTATACTGTGCTAACGACTGACAGTCACTGAAATGTACGATGTGGAAAGCTCTTAGTTACATTGCGCATCCAAATATAGGTAGCACACCTAGAAGCAGACAAAAGGAAATAAAACTCAGCAACGAAATATTTCATATTTTGTTTGTAAACACGTCATTGGCGTACAGTGTGGTTTCTTCTTTTATCTTGTATCTCGTTAGTGTTATTCATTGTGTATTTTTGTGGGTGTTATTGTTGGAACATGTCATATTTTATAAGGGACTGTAAAATCAACCAGTATATAGCACGAAATAATTCTTCATATCCAGAATTCAATTTCATTTCAATTCACAATCAGCTAAGCCCCTACTGGTCCGCCATTGCTAGAGGCACAAAACAAAATATGGCGCTGATCATGAATAATCCATTCGCGCAGCTTTTAGCGCATTCCAGTCATCATAATATAAAACTACATTTCAGTGTGTTCAGTACATTCCTAATACACACAGAACACCTAGGGGTCGTTCGAGTTGACGCTCTGAACGTTCAGGGCGCACTCTGCGTGTTTTTTCTTTAAGCTCGGAGTGGCTCCTATTGCGTTCGAAACGGGTCAGAGCGTTCCTACCGAGCGCGCTCGCTTTACTTGGTGCTTTTAGATCGAGCTTAACTTTGAGCATAGGGAGTCAGTTAAAACATAACCTAAAAAAACACATCCTACATTACAAAACATTCTTGTTTAATCTGTTACAAAAGAAATATTTCAAAGCTACTTGGATCATTTTAAATATGAATGACCAAGTAGCGATAAGTTTGTTAGATCCCGAAACAAATGTTACGTATACCTGTATGGTATCTCCGGAAGATGCGGTGAGAGCAGAAGCAGGTAAGATAAATAAATGTAAAATTTATTTTATTCTATTCATTCTATTCTATTTTAAGACATAGACTATGCACAAGGGTTACTGGACCACTTAATAAGTAAGTACTTAAATTAAATACTTATACAAATATTAATATTTACCTACTTATAGGTGAACAAGAAACGCAGGATGCCGTTACAGAAAATACACATACCGATAGTGCAGACAGTTTTCGTTGGGCACCACAACATGTCTTATTATTAATAAGACTTGTAGAAAGTCATGAAGAAATGTTAAATTCAGGTTTAAAGAAAAAAGTGTCCTGGAAAACCAGCTTTGTTTCTAAATGAATTTATTATATTATCTAATCTAACTGGATCATTGGGAAAATAAATAATTTTATATCTGGCATTGACTTCTATCAATTTTTACAAATCTTGTAGAGGCAGTGCCACGCTGTTGACTTACTAACCCCAAACCGATCCGCAACACCCTACAAATTATTAAACACACTACCCAGCCAGCACAGCAACGTACTGACGATGTACTTTTAAAGTGCATCTAGTACATGCGATGTCGCAACAAAAGTACTGTTTATGTTGCATAGAAGGACATACAATCACCAAATGTCCTCCTGGTGCACCTTAAAAGTACATCTCGGTGAAGTATTGTTGTGACCTTTGTGAGACATCACTTTAAATTTTCCTGGTAATGTACTTAAGGGATGTCCGTTACTAATGTAATGCCAACATTCCATTATGAAGTACTTATTATGTATTTGTCGGACATTTAAAAGCTATACATTACATTCTGTTAATACATATCGGTAATGAATTTAAGACATTATATTAGCAAAAACCTCCCCGATCAAAATTTCTGGAGAGGTTTCCGCTAATGTAAATAATTATCATAAATAGTAATATTAGAAACATACGCCTTAAATTCATTACCGATATGTATCACCATAATATAATGTAGCTTTTATAAATAGTTACTAGTTTTGTAATATTAACATTCTACTTGGACTTGGAACTATTAAGGATATTATAATTTCTAATGTTTATGTAACTGATTTATGGGATGATTTTTGTTAATGGTAAAATAAGCAGAAATAAAAGTTAAATAAATAAAAAAACATTTTATTAACAGAAATCTAAGAAGCTGAATACAAAAATTAGGAACATAGGGGTGATATAATGTCTTTGGAGTCGTATACAAAATTCAAAATCACTTGAATTTTTTAAAAACAGTTTTCTTAAAAATTAGGAATTGAAGAGGTGATGGGTAATGGATTAATCTCATTCTGTTCAAGAGGGACTGTCAATCTCATCTTGGGGTACTGTTGTTTTTGTGATCAAAAGGGTGATGGAGACTTGATCGTTTTTAATACCTGCTGCCGCAGTCGCATCTTCTTCTGCGTCTTGCCGAAAGGTTTTATCGGTTTATACATGTTTACCGCTTATTGTTTATCACTGAAAGAATAAATATTCTTCCACAAAACTTCTCATCAAAGACAAACACAAACATAAAACTATAAAATAAAAACAGGTTTTGAATCTTGGATGGCTTTGATTGAATAAAGCAATGACCCAGGCACAAAATATAATAAACTACTAGAACTAATAGACTGTGCTAGAACGCCAGGACAGAAAATAACAAAGTTAAGGTTATGTTACGTTATGCGTCGTGAGTGCAGAGAAATTCGAAACATTAAAGTTACTTATATGTAACATGAATAAGGCACGTTTAGTTAAAGTTACAAAAATACATACATGTTATATATAATCTATGTTATTCATATGACCTCAAATTTCCACATTTTATTAATATCTCATAGATATCACACAAGTATGTAGCAAAAAAGTCGCTATGGTACAATGGTCGTCAGCTTAAAGTCACCAGTTCCATGGTCCATTCTTTTCTAGTGCCACTTATTATACACGGTGCTAGAAAGGGACAAAACATGGAAGTGGTGACTTTAAGCTGACGACCATTGTACATTCTACATCTAGGCACTATGTAACAGAGCGGTTTATGGCACCTTACAAATGAATGTATTTTTGTCACCTAAAAGGAACATCACAAAAGTGCCCAGTTACGTTACATGCTTGCTGGGTAGTTTTTAAAAATATAGGAAAATATATATAAATTTACCTAAAACTTTCAATATTTGCCAGGTACCATAAACAAATTAATAACTGTTTCTCAGCAGTTACCTCTGGATTTCCCCCAATCCTCCCATTTCCAATGTTCAATGAATGAATATTTTGTAACAATTTTTCAAATGTTGTTGGGGTTAATCTAAAATGTGACTGAAACTGTTTATTACTAAAACTGGGAACAGTTTCTTCAGCAAAGCCCCACACTTTCTCTAAAATTGAGAAATACTCCTCTTCAACATCTTCAAAGAACATTTCCACTCCAATATGAATAATGTGCAATCTTATTAAATCCATTATAATTATAACAAAATAATTACAATTCAATTTATAGGTTAAGCTTCTTTGTTTTTTACCCGCCACCGTTCGAGTAGGTCACCACACCCAAACACTCCTATATTACGTCACTCTGCTCTGTGCCCGCTCTGCTCGCTTTGCTCTCGTACTTGTAGAACTCGAACGCCCCCACTGTGGGCAGCACTGAGCAACACTGATCACTAAACAAAACAAAATAGTGCCGGTTTTTTTCTATTGTTTTGATTTTGAGGTTGTGTGGGTTTCTTTTTTATATTTTGTAGTTATTTGGATTTTGTGTTTCTGGTTAACTGAGATTTTAATACATAAATCAGCAGCAGCTCTTCATAGCAATTTTATATATAAATGCATTTCAATTTGAATATGCCATAACATAAGTTAATAAGTACCATAAAATTGCCTAGCAGGTATTCTCTAAACTATAAAATAATACATACAAATGGATAGAGAAATAAAAACCTTTGTAAGTATTATAATCATATGCAGACAAATGTACGGATATCATTGTCAAATATTTTCAGTTAATTCCGGATAACTTATGCAGAAGATCAGGGATTGCAGCTACGTGGCTGCCAATTAATCAGATTTCGGTATTTGCTTACGAAAAGAGGAATATCTCTCAAAAAGATGTTCCCAGTCATTTTGCATCTAATATACATTCTTCGGTATTTCATTTAAGACAAAATATTGTATTATTTCACTCCATTCTTCGAAAACTTGTTAATGAATCTAATGAAGTATTTTTAACTTTACAAGGTTTAGCAGTGAATAAAAACCTTGAACAAAAATTAGATTTATTGAAATTTAGTAGACAGTATCGTTCTATTATCAGAGCATGTTTAGAAAATTTGCAAGATGAAATGATGAAGACTAAAACTGAAAATAAAGAAGAACTTCAAAACTATGTAACAATATTTTACTCGGTTGAATGTATCTGGCATTTATGTGAAATTTTGTTTATTGATGTTATACCTGGCAATGTAATTCTACCGTATCTGTTAGAATGGGTTCGTTTTCATTTCCCGAAATATGAAAGAAATGCCGCAGTTATGCTTGGAGGAGATTTAGTCGGACTTGAATCTAACCCAGATTTCTGGAAAACTGTGATTGGGTCATTGCTGCAAGGAAGAGTTAACGTAGTAAGGGCTTTACTGAGACAACATTCTGCATCTGACAGCAGTACCTTTAAATTGGTTGATCAAGTTTTACGAGCTATGCCAATTTACAGCGTAAGTAATACATTTTTCCAATTTTCACATATAAATGTTAGATATCAAAAATATTGGTTATTATGAAAATTCTATCTCTGCCTTCAAATCAATGGGCGCATTCAGGGAACTTCAGTGCTGCAGCGCTTTGACGCAGCGGTTACTTAAATAAACAAAACGCGGCCAGTTCGCTGTAGCGCTGTTTTAAAGCAGTAAAGCATATATTTTCATATGCTGGACCGCTGAAAGTTCTGACGTTATAAAAAAACGGTTAAAAGTCAAATTTTAAGAAAGGTTGAATTCAGCCAAAAAACTAAATATGTAAGAGAAAATAATCTTGTTTGTGTCCGAATTTGTAACAAAGACGTATATTTCTTCTTTCTGGATCTATTGGTTGTAAAGGACCTAAAATATTTACTACATAATCAAGAACATTTAACTTATTGTTAACTACGTTTAAAACTATTTCGTCATCTTCGTCGAGGACCTGCCCCATTATATTATTCATGATGAAATTATATGGGTTTAATATTAATAACTGAGAAATGAAATAGGAACTATTTTAGATTAGAACACGGTAAAATGAATTATTTTTACACCTTCTGCCCCAAACCATAAATGCAATATAACAACAACAACTATTTAAGTCAAATATCATTCATCACTTTTACAATTGACATTCGTCAATCAAACCGAAAGTCATTCAGCGAATTCAAGCTGAAAAGGGCTGCAGTCCTGCATCGCTGCAAATTACCTGAATACACCCAATACTTTAGTGTGAATTTTTTTTTTACTAAATATTCCTCGGGCTTAAACTAATAACGGGAAATATTTCCTAGTTCATGAATATTTTTTAGAAAATTATGTCTTACCTGTGGCTTGGGATAATTTTAAAAATTCATGACTTTCTAACCAAATAGAATCTTGTATTTTATTTTGTTACCATGGTGATTTAAAAATTTCTGGAAATTTTTACCCTTTCTTTTTGACATTTTGTTTGACAGAACTTGATATTTTAATTATTTTTTATTCCTGGGTTTTTAAAGGTCTGTATACAGGGTGATTCAGAACTTATCTAAACAAAAAATTTTGAGTACTCTTACAAATACAATTTTGTAAAGAAAAAATCAAAAAGGGCAGTTCGAAAATGATTTAAAAATACACTTCTGCACAACACTGAAAACTGGTCTACTGTAAAACCTGATAAGACGGCAATCTGCGACCGGACAAAAAATGGAAAGAAATGCTTAAGAAAAGAAATAAATAACATTGTTATTAATTATTAATAGATTTAATTTGTGGTTTTAATTAATAAAATAGTTTGACATACCTGATGTTACAACATTTTGGGTCCGTTTTACCCAATTTCTATAAACTAACACAAATGATTTTGCTTCTTGTTCGTATTGAACTCTTAAGTTATTGGCGGCAACTATGATACGTTTCCGTATGTATCCACTTTGCTATACACTTCATTTTTCATATTTTCTTAAATATCTCCTCAAAAAGAAGTCCAAATGATTTAAAGCCAGCAGACTGTGGCGGCCATGGTACCGGCCATCCTCATTCAATCGCTTGGTGTTAAGCCTTGGACATGCTGTACATGTTACAGACATAATTGAGCCTCATATATGATACGTCACACTGCTGCAATAGGCTGTGGAACTCCTCGACCTCCATCTCTTCCGCGTTTCGGTTTCAAATTTCTCTCGTGTTGCACTGCACTTGCACTCACTGTACATCGCGATAAAAGTAGTTGCATTTGTCACATGTTTATCGGGAAATCGTTCTGCTAAAGCATTTTCACAGCATAATAAATTAAAACGATATCCATCAACTCCTAGTTGCTACTATACACGTAAGCCATTTTTGACACTTGAAAAACAAATGTAAATACTGGCGTCACAAAAACTTTAGTGCCTACAAAAAGAAATCGAATTTCAATATTCGGAATCGCCTGTCTGGAGACTACAGTGGCCCAGCGATGTAAAGGTTGAAAATACTACAACTTCAATAATGTTTTACTTGGAAACTATAAGGATTTTATACAAATACACAAACAAACAAAATCATTGTAATTATTATTTATTATATTCTACATGCAATTATTTTCAGTTGCTGTCTAAATGTCTCGAATTTGTAATTTCAAATTAAAATAAATTAATAACAGTAAATTTTTCCTCTTTTATTACTATTTTAAGAAAAAATTTCCAGAAATGTTTAAGCTCGAGGGATATTATGAAGTGAAAGTTTTTTGACGTTTATGTATACATAGATTATTTTGTTTGATATTAAATATTTTTTATTCTTAAGTTTTTAATCGTCATATATAAATTAAAACAAAAACAGTAAGTTCTTATTATTTATAATATTCTACATGTAAATATTTTCAATTATAAAGTTTAAATGTTGCATGTGTTTCCCATTTGTATCTACAAATTAATAGTTGGATGTGGAATTTTCTTACTAAATATTCCAGTAGCTTAAATTAGTAACTAGAAATATTTTTTTTTCACGACTATTTTAAAAAAATTATCCCTCACTTGCAGCTGGTAATAGTTTTCAAAATATTTATGACTTCGAGATGTCCGAAAATAGTTTAGGCACAATTTATAAGTGAAAATAAAATATTACACACAACAAAAATAAACAGGGTTCTAGATTACATACAATCTTTACAAAATTTTATAATCTGCAGACCTAAAGGTAAACGTGACACAGAACAAAGAAGAAAAATTTCAATAACATAATTGCAAGTACATTACAATAATGTGGAAGGCAAATGAAATACCTGACCAATTTGCATAACTTTATCATGCACTCTGCTTTCTGAAATCAGTCCGCACTTTCATTATCACAGGTTTCTTTTCCATGTTGATTGTCAAGAACGTCTTCAGTCCGTTGACGGTCCCTCACCGTGGCTTCAATATCAGCATCGACTGCTTCATTCCAACGTAACTTATTTTTCTAACGATTTTGTAACCATAAATTAGGCAATAAAGTTGCATAAGTGAATCAAATTGGATCAAACAGTCATTGGACTATTGAAAAAATTAGTCTTTTAGTCACAGCTACATTTCCTAAATCAATTTCATTTTGTACTCAAATGTATTTTTAAAGTGTCTCATCTTAGGCACCACTTCAAACCGAGTACAGAAACAATCGATTCTTCAAAGTTATTAGTATTGGAATGCTAACTCGAATCAGCTTTTACTCACATTTCCAGGTAACAAGCAAGACAGTGTTCATTGTTTTCCCTAGTAGAAGTAGACTATGACCCCTAATACCACACACCTATGACAGTATGTCTTCTCCATTCTGAGATATCCACAAAAATCTGAGAAAATCTCTGTCATTTGGCTCAATACCGATTTGAAGAAAAAACAATCAATGAGTATGCGGCGCTTTCTTGGAATTTCGTATTTGCAAAATATCGTTCTTGCCGAATGATGATAGAGGTTGATAGCTTTCAATGGTGCCTACTGCTATATAGAACGCTTCGTGTCTGTGGCTTGTCAGTATGACATGGAGTAGCGAATGATCTCTCGCATCCTCATTGTTCCTTCTGTCAGGTTAGACAGGTTTAAAACAGCTAGAGTTTTTTGTTGGTTGACTCACCTACAGCATACTAATGAGAACTAATAAGCTCAAAACCGGTATATGTCTTGTGGACTGCTGGTGAGTGACTTTAGCTGTTTACTATAGGTTTTTCAGATGTAATTTAATACTGATCAGGGCATTAGCCTGCAAAGTAATTGTTTCTTAGAATTCCGTGTTTGCAAAATATTGTTTGTTCTCATCGAATTGTGATAGAGATCGATAGCTTACAATGGTGTCTACCACTATGTAGAACGCTTCATGTCTGTATCTTTTCAGTCCGGCATGGAGAAATGAATGGCTGCTAAATGTAGCTTTGTTACATCTCGTACTAGAATTCACGTTGTCTATTTCAGTGATTTTATTCAAAGGTAACTAAGGACACATGATAGGTATATGTCTCGTGAAAAAATCACTAAAACATAGATAGGCACGACACTCTTTTGTCAGATGCTAACCATAAGGCACTAAACCTCATTTATGTTAATTATTCCAATTACACTGGTACTACACTGATTTTTTGTGGTTTGATACTGAGAAATCCATTTACTTGCTTCACAGTTTACTAAATCTGAAGCTGAAGGTATCGTTACCTTTGACTTGCCAATTCTCTTATCAACTCTAGACTTAGGATTACTAAACGAGGAGTGTCCTGAAAAGCCAAAATTTTCTGGTGCCCAAGAAATTCTCTGTTCATTCAGTACTTCATTATGCAAAAATTGCATGAAACTATAGTAATAGCCTGAACGGTAGGCTGCCAAATACGTAATAACTCTTGGAGGAAGCAAGACTCTATGAGAGAGAATAGTATTGCGGAGTATTTTTCTGAAGTTATGGCTAAAGTTTCAAGTGCCCTTATTTGCAATTTTATTTTATCATAGAGTGTACAAAAATCTTTCTTGTCTCAAGAAACTACATTATTTAGTTTACAGCAATGTTGTAAGAAATATTTTTTCTCAGATATGTAATGAATTCTATTTTAATTGGACTGTGTCCCTTATACTATTTACATTTCATTGAAGTAACTTTTGCAATTATTCTGAAGTTCTATATCCCAGTATTAGTTGTTAAATGAAGAGAGCACACTTCAATATTATTTACAGCTTAGGCTACCACACACCCATAAATCTTACTGTAATTCCCTCCCATGGTAGTAAAATTCTCAACAAGCTGCCTAGCTCTACTATTTGGCACAGTTGCTTGTAATAAATATTCAATGTTGTCATGTTCATCGATATGCGAGTCTTCAGTACCTTTTTAAGTTGTGCCCAAAATGACTAACGGAATTTTTGCTTATTTGTCATTGCATTATGAGAGACGTCTCTGATACTACTGACGCTTGATCACCTCGCTTGGCATCTGACTACTTTTCAGAGATTTCTCATAAGTCAACTGTAAATCAGTGTATGCATCGCACACTATGTTATTTTTATGTTTGTATAAAAAGAATTTTTGTTTTTCTTAATTGTTTTTTTTGACACATACGTCTGTCTAAAGACCTATTTATAACAGGGTCCTAAATTACATACAATCTTTACAAATTTCAATCACACTCTATTTTGACATTTCTGTCATTCGCATTTCAAGAACCATATTGAATATATCTAGGAAACGTCAAAATAAAGGTATCACAAAAATTATAAATCTCAAAGCAATCAGGAACATAATTAACAAACTAAAAAGGTAGGTGAGATTCCATAACAGTATATACTTTTTCAGGTTGTAAGTGGAATTTCCATAAACGAATTTAATTTGCAATGGCGACAGTGGACAGTTGATGTACAATCGAAAATAGATGCAAAACTCTTTGTTTCTGAGAGATATTTGCATTTAATAATGAGGGTAAGTTTCATAAATTGTATTTAAAATGAACTACTTTTTTATTAAGAATTTTTATACAGGGTGATTCAGAAATTATCTAAAAAAAATTTTTTTTAATGTACAGGAACTTACACCTCTCGCACCTGAGTAACAGTTGGGTCGGCCTCGCCGGGCTTAGCGAGTCATCACTTCATGAATGATAGGTATAAGAGACTCACTGTGCAAAATTTCAGATATAATCATTTACTTATAGGTTGCCGGCCACTGGCTCTTAGACTATAATCAGCGACCGGATAAAGTATTGAAAGAAATTTCCAAGGAAAGAAATAAATTACATTTTACAACACCTATTTTAATGCAGCAAATTCAACAGTTTCAACTATTGTTATTTATTATTAATAGCATTAAGGTGTGGTTATAATTAGTAACATAGTTTGACATACCTGATGTTACAAAATGTTGAGCCCGTCTTCTTACCCAGTTTCTACAAACTAACACCAATGTTTCTGCTTCTTTGTCCGTACAAGGCTCATGATGCACTACACTTGCACTTACTGCACACTGTTGTAAATGTAAAAGTACCTGCATTTGGCACATGTTTACCGAGAAATCGTTCTGCTAAAGCATTTTCACTTCACCATAAATTAAAACGATACCCATCAACTGCGAGTTGCTATATGCAAGCAATTTTTTGGTATTTAAAAAACTAATGTAAATACTTGCATCACAAAAAAGTTAATACGATAAGTAATCGGATATTTGAAATCACCTGTCTAGAGACTACAGTAGCCGAGCAATGTAAAGGTTGTAAGTACTAGAACTTCAATAACTTTTTATTCAGAAACTATAAGGATTTTACAAAAAAAATTTTTACGACATCTATTCCAAAATTTTTTTAGATAAGTTCTGAATCACCCTGTATTTTTTAATAAATATGTCATATAGAGTTTTGGTATTATTTAAATATTATATGTTCTATTTTTGGGCAACTGCTCTTTCATGTTTTTGAATTCTTTGAAAATATATCTGCCTTCTTTCGCAGAAATTCAAACATTTTTGTGAAGTGTGTAGATGAAGATGATGATACATTTTCATATAGTACTTGTTATAATTATGATGTACAGGGTGAACCATAATAAATGGTATACATAACAAAAGTGGATTCCTTGTATAAAAATAATGTGATTTAGTTAAATTTACCTTATACCAAAAGTTTGTACTAACTGACCTACAGGGTGTAATTTTTTTTCTGATTCTTTTACATAATTATTGAACACATTTTAATATAGACACGAAATTTGGTATGGCAAAATTTCTGGAGTCGAGAAATTCAAATTTGCTAATAGATTACCAGTAATTGGCAGTGGTGGCTGGTGAAATTTCAAGTATGCCATATCTCAATAACCACCAAACTTTAGGATATATGTACTATGGTCATATAGACAACTTTTGTAAAAGGAGAACATTTTAGCTGCTTGCGAAAAAAGTTGAAAAAATTATGTGCCCACCCTAGAAATTTTCAAATTGGCTTGTTTAATTCTAGTGCAACAATTTTTTCCATAATACCTTTTGAATAATAAGCAATCATTTCCAAGATATTTGCCTTCAGAGTTTGCACTACACTGTTTTTAAATTAATATGCAGTAGAAGTATTCACAAAAGACTGACTTGTTTGTAAAAAAATAATAAAATAAATGTTGCAAGATTATTAATATTAATACACTAGGGGAAAAAATTAAGGGATCAAAGAAAAAATCTCAATTTTTTGTGATTTTTCAAATGGCTGTATCTTTGGTAAAAATGGTCGTATGTGAGTGAGAAAAAAATCAATTTGAAGCTTGAAGTGTCTAGTTTATGGATCTTGCGATAAAACAATTTTCCAAGCAACAATTAGCGCAAAATCCTAATGAATATTATGGAAAGAACATTTTCGAACTTTTTTGCACTTATTTTTAGTGTACGGACTTCAAAAAAATGTTTTCAACCTAACCACTATATGGACTGGATAGGTTATTCATTTAGCTTCAATTTCTTTTTTTGTCGGCCTCGATACGACCATTCCTCGCTGAGTCATCAGCCTTTGAATGAAAATGCGTCATTTTCTTTTCCCTCAGCAATATCTCAGGAACCAATGATCGCTCAGAAAATGGAAGGGGGGTTTCGGAAACTTGGATTCATTCTCTACAATGTTCTGACATGTTTTTTTCAGGAAACAATCTTTTTTTCATTCTTAACATGACTGAAAAATTTCGAAAAACAAGACCTTTTGAGGTCTTTCAGAAAATCGCATGCCACATTGAGAATATTGGGAAAATGACTAATGTTAAGTGTGCGTCTTATAGGCCATCGTACCCTCAAAAGCCCTACAAAGTTACAACCTGATGCATCAAGTCGTTTTATTGTTTCATTCGATTGAATTTTTGAAAAAATTGAAGGACCGAGTTTTTTTGCCTTTAGAGCTCATAATCTGTAAAAAAATGAAAAAAAAATCTCCTAATTTTTTTGGACATTTTTATTGCGGAAAGCGTTAGAAGTCATAATTTTTTTTTTTTTTGAAAAATTAAAGAAAAAGTTACCCTAGTTCAGCCATGTTGATGCATTGGGTGTTTTGGTTGCGGAATGGTGTTCCAAATTCGCTGAAGTGCGCACTCCAATTCGGCGATGTTATGCAAATTTGGATACTCCTCTGCAATCGGCGGCCCATTATATCCCAAAGATGCTCGACTGGATTCAGATCTGGACTCATTGGCGGGTGTGGCAGCAAAGTGATGTCATATCGTTGAAAAAAGCGTCTGGTGACATTGGCCGTATGTGGGCGTGCGTTATCCTGCACCAAAACAAATGATCTCAGGTGTTGTTGGCGTGGCAGAACAATTGGCATTAAAATTTCAGGATAACGCATGCCCACACACGGCCAATGTCACCAGATGCTTTTTCAACGATATGACATCACTTTGCTGCCACACCCGCCAATGAGTCCAGATCTGAATCCAATCGAGCATGTTTGGGATATAATGGGCCGCCGATTACAGAGGGAGTATCCAAATTTGCATAACATCGCCGAATCGAGAGCGCACTTCAGCGAATTTGAAACACCATTCCGCAACCCGAAATCACTCGATGCATCAACATGGCTGAACATTTGAGGGCTGTTAGTTATAGAGAACAAGGGTGGCGATACGCGTTATTAAATGGATTAAAACACACACACTCTTCAGAGAATGAGTTTGGAGTCATAAACTACGGTTGAACTGACGAACCACCGGGTCTCATTTCTCTTAAAGAAACACACTCACGCATACACACACAGTCTTTGGAGAATGAGTTTGGAGTGATAAAATACGGTGGAACTCACGAACCACCGGGTCTCATTTCTCTTAAAGAAACACACACACAAAGAAGCGTAAATCTGCCCGTGCAACCTCCATGTGGTACGCTTTGGGTAAATAATGCCGACGGTTTTGCAAAATTTCTGAAAATCGGTTCGAAAAAAGAATTTTTTTTTTAATTTAAAAAAAAAAAATTTTTCATGACTTCAAACGCTTTCCGCAATAAAAACATTTCTTTTTAATTTTTTTACAGATTATGAGCTCTAAAGGCAAAAAAACGCGGTCCTTCAATTTTTTCAAAAATTCAATCAAATGAAACAATAAAACGGCTTGATGGATCAGGTTCAAACTTTGTAGGGCTTTTGAGGGTACAATGGCCTATAAAAGATGCACACTTAACATTAGTCATTTTCTCAATATTCTCAATGTGGCACGTGATTTTCTGAAAGACCTCAAAAAGTCCTGTTTTTCGAAATTTTTCAAAGTCATGTTAAGAATGGATCCAAATTCCCGAAACCCCCCTTCGATTTTCTGAGCGACCATTGCTTCCTGAGATATTGCTAAGAGAAGAGAAAATGACGCATTTTCATTCAAAGGGTGATAACTCAGCGAGGAACTGTTGTATCGAGGCCGACAAAAAGAAATTGAAGCTAAATGAACAACTTATCCAATACATATAGTGGTTGAGTTGAAAAAATTTTTTTGAAGTCCGTACACTAAAAATAAAAGTGCAAAAAATTTCGAAAAATTTTCTTTCCATGATATTCATTAGGATTTTGCGCTAATTGTTGCTTGGAAAATTGTTTTATCGCAAGATCCATAAACTAGACACTTCAAGCTTCAAATTGATTTTTTTTTCACTCACATACGACCATTTTTACCAAAGATACAGCCATTTGAAAAATCGCAAAAAATTGAGATTTTTTGTTTGATCCCTTAATTTTTTCCGCTAGTGTATATATAATATATTAATATTAATAACTATCAAAGTTCAAAAAATATTTTGAAAGGTTCTGTTAAATGGAACATTTTTAGATAAATTATCTGGTATTACAAACAACAATCATAAAAAATGTATTCTAATAAATTAGTTTTTTGCAGTTATGATTTTTTAATTTTTATAGCTTGTAGTGGGAGATGAACATGCATGGGCAGAAGTGCAAGATAACTGTGAAACTTGGTATGAATTTCTGGCTGGGTGGTTATTTTATTCAGAGCCAACAGTAAAGTCATTTGAACTGGGACAGTTTGCCAAACATAGTATAACAAAAATGCAGATGAAAAATCATTTAAAACATTTAGATAGAGTTCTTCTAGCCGCCATGGAATTTGATATGTTTCAGGTAAGTAATAAAAATCACATATTTATTGCTTATGAACTATTGAATTATCCAATTAATTTCTATAAAAAATATATACAGAAGGTAAAAATTGTTGGTTTAGTGCCTAGCACTGTCTTCCTTTTATCACTCGTTTTTAGACCTCGGCTCATGAAAATTACTAAACTGTCTTTCGTATTTTAATTAAAAATATGATCTGGTGAATGCACAATATTTATATTTCACATATTGAGGTTGTTATTAGGTTTGTTTCTGCAGTAAATTTCTGATAGTTTACGAACTGTTTTATGCATGTGTGTAACTATTTGATAACCATCGCGGCTTCTGTACTGCAAGAATGGGTGATTGGTTTGACGTTTGATGACATTTTTATATTTTTATTGAAGTTAACCAAATATTATATGTATATAATAAAAAATTTAAAATATTTGAAATGTAGTAAATTAATAGACACAGAGCCTTAGAATCAGTGGCGGCTCGTGACGTTTTCAGTAAAGAAGGCTTGAAGTGGAAATCCTTAAACTATCGTTTTATAATCACACTGGCAAATTTCCTCACCACCTTTGAGGTAGTGCCATGAGTCCGTTACATTTTTTTAAGTGGGTTGTTTGCCGATAGTCCTATTAGCCCTAGGTAACCCTAGAACAATCCGCTTTTTCATCATGACCGCGAAAAGAAATTTCTTGAAACGATAAACATATTACTATATCGATTAATCTATGTAAAATATCTCTATTTTCACAGACCTTCTCATTATAATTTTGTATTTCTATTTTGTGAGCAAAATCTAAAGCATTTACAATATTACGTTTACCCAGCATTTCAAATTTAATACGTGATGAAATATGTTCCTGAGATTTTTCATGTCTTTCAAGACCTCGCGTTATATTTTGCAAATTATTAAAACCCACCCTACCTCAAACTGATAAATTATCATTAGTAAATAACAAACATTGCCAGCAGTATAATTTATTTCTAATAGTTGATGCGATTAACCAGTTTTTATAATTATTGTTAAATCCCCTTTTTTGTTTAATTATCAGCTTTTCATCATAAGTGAGAGTATGAAATCCATTTAATAGAAAATAATCTACAATGTCCATGCAACTAGAGAAGCTGTTGATGTTATTGTCATTTTGAGCACTAAGTTTTTATATAAAGTTTCAAATACGTACCAGTAAAATGTAAAAGATTGCTTGTCAAACACGAATTCTTAAGAAAAACTTTTATATTACACAAAAAACCCCTGTTAATCACAGAAATTTGCGTAATTACAGATCATAGATGACAAATGACAAATGGCCAATGGTTTTGTTTTGTTTCAATTGCTCTATTTCCGACTACTGCCGAGGCTTCACGACGGGCGATCGCGTGATGGTAGTAGAGGGATGTCTATATTAAAAAAGTTACATGTTAAAAAGAGATAGATGATGGCAACTAATTGCCTGTGCTGAGATTTTGCAGGTGTAATGACGCTATCCCTATCGTTCAAGGTTGCGAACTGTCAGATACATAGATGAACGTGCTGGAGGCTTACTGCGTTTAGCTGCCAGCAACTCCATTGGCATGGGCTACGTATTGGGAGAGCACGAAATTTCAAGCACATTAAAAAGTCACGTATTTATTTGCTCACTCGAGATCTGAAATAATAAATATAAAAATATGATATAGGTATACTCGCGTCAAGAATTCAGACGTCTTATGTCACGGCTGACGTTACACATTTGTTTTTATTGTCAATGTAATTTTCGATATTTGGTCGCATTTAAAACAATATTTACGTCATACGAACAAATGAGTAATTTATTATATTTTCATCAAAATATGTAAGAAACTGCAACTGATAGTAATAAAACTATATATTACACTAAAAATTTGCATTATATATTGCACTAAATTGCAAAAAATGATTGTTTTTAACGCAACCAAATATCGAAAATTACGTTGACAATAAAAACAAATGTATAACGTCAGCCGTGACGTACGACGTCTGAATTCTTAACTCGGGTATAGGTACTTATGTAATGTAAAATGAAAATAAATAAAATAATTTTTTTTAACAGAGAAGGCTTAGCCTCTAACAAGCTGCTTAGAATACATAAATAGTTGACAATGAAATAACTACCTCAATAAAAGAGCCAATTTTTTAATATAAGGTAATTCACAAAATACTAGGAAAAAATTGGATTGTAATCTACGTCAGAAATTAACTGATCGGTATTTTTTTGTTTTCCTGAATTTTAAGTTTTGAGGGCCCTGGGGTCCTTGAAATTGTGCTTAAAAGGTGTTTTTTGCAAATATTTCCAGAACCCATATTCCAACTATCAGCAAATTGTTTGACGATAGTTTGAAAATCTCGTAGAAACAGTAATTTACTCATGCATATGTTTTGAACAATTGGAAATCATTGGAGATTCCTGCAGAAATAAACCTATTAGGTTTGTTAATTATAATTTATTATACAGGATGTTGCATGACGTACTGGAGAAACTTAAGGAATAAGTTCTTTAGGTTATTCTGAGTAAAAAAGTTATAATATGCATAGGATCAATTCTCTATGGTTACCGAGCTATGAATCTTTAACATTTTAGAAATAAGTACTTAATATGTTTACAGATTTTAAACGTTTACTAGGGTTGATTATCAGAAATAACATTAATGAAATGACAACAAAATAAAAATACAAAAAAAAAAAAATTGAAACTTCTTTTAGTTTGTCCAGTAAGTCATGCAACACCCTGAGTATTCTTAGCTATTCATTTTATTATGTATCACTTTCTTTTGATTTAGGTTATAAAAGAAATTCAATATATGACAGAAAATGGATGGTTTGTCAGTCATTTCACAGATTTGTTGTTTCATTCTGGACGATTGTCCACTTTAGAGAAAGAAGTAAATAACTTGTAAGTATTATTAAACAAACAATTTTATATACAGGGTGTTTCTGTGTTTCTTCGAAAGGGTAATAGATCTGAAAATAGATTTTTTTAAAATCCGTGTTAGAAAACAGCTATAAATTCATTGAAAATTGTGTTAAAAAATGGTGCCCTTAACGAATTCAATCTTGCAGGGAAAAAATTATTTATGAGTAAGCAAAACGAGGGGCAAACTACAGAAAATTAAAGCACAGTTTGGCTACCATGGCTACCTCTTTCTATCTGCTCTATTATGATAGTTTATTTCTTTTTATCTTATTGTAGACCAAACCTGTTTAGAAACAAAATAAACATTTAAAAAGATTTGTATTTTTAACTACATATAGCTTTATATGCACCTATTTAAAATAAAGAAATTTATAGCAGCTTTTTATTTTGTAGTTCTGCAGCAAAGTTACGTGAATCTTTTGTACTGGATTATGGTGTTACTCTAATGGGACATAAATCGTTATGGCAAGTTGGGCTTAGCTATTTGGATTATTGCCCAAACAATGGAATAGTTGCCATTGAACTGTTATTACCAAGAATATATATAGACAATGAGGCCAAAGCACAAAAAATAGTTTATGAAGCCAAAAATAGGGAACTACATCACATAGGTATGATTTGACGACCATACATTTGGATTCTTTTATTTAAAAAAAAAAAAAATACATATTTAAAAAAAAACTTTTGTTACAGCTTTTAAATGAAATCTTAAATACAATCACAAATTTATAACAATTACTATTTGCTAACCGTATGTCTAAAGTGACAAAAATAGGTTTGTTAAAATGTCATATAAATATAAAATATTTATAAAAAATTTATTAGAATTCCTCAAATAGTTATTTATGCAACAAGTGCAAAAAGTAAGTGTTTATTGCGTTTTTTTGTACGAGTTGTATACAATATTTTTTCTACGTTCATGCAAAAACCAAAAAATGTTATTTAGATGACACTAATAGCATTTTCGGCTCGTCGCACTTTCTTGCACTCAGTTGCACTTAGTGCAAGAAATATGTTCGTCTGGTAATCCGGAGCGGTAGTCACTCAGTTTCTAATGTTTGGCTGGACAAAAAAATTCACACAAACCTTGCACTAGTGCGCACTTTCTGGCACTGACTAATAAGTTCGGTGTCGATCTAGTGCAGAAGATTATAACCTCAAAAAACTGTAAGATACAAGGGATGTCAGGAACGTCAGGAAACAAAATTTCCCAGTTATTAAGGTTCGTGAATGGCTGAATGCCAATTTTTTTGAATCTTTGTCATCAAGTGACAGCGAGGAAGAAATTTTGCAACACGTTTCTCTTGTAAAAGAGTAGTGAATAAAATTGAAAATTATGTGAAATTGGTAGTTCATCAGCTGGAGGATCACTCCGTTTCCTCATGATGAAGAGATATGTGGTTTACGACATTTTCGTATGTGGAAACATAATGACAAAAAGCACATTGTGCTTTCTTCTGATTGCATATTATTTAATATTACACACAGATTACAAATTAATACATATGTATATAGATTAGACAGTAAACATTTCTATTATTTTTAATATTCCCTCTCATGACTTCAACGAAACGAAATTCAAATTTATGTCAACTGTACACTCAGTTAAATGTCTAATGTCAGTGAACGCACTGATAATACAAACCGTGTTCGACTGGCAATGCTTGAAACAGTGCAAAAGTTAAAACTGTTGCGGTTTTCCAAAGCACTAGTTCGGAGTCAGTGCACACCGAGTTCTACGAGCCGAAAATGCTATAAGTCTAGAAAAATGTGACGTCGATTTGAAGGTTTATGTTTGTCATGATGACAAAACGCTGTCGTAGAATGACAGATGATTGCAATAAACATTTTATTGCTCTAGAGCAATAAAGAACCACTTTTTCCACTAAATATAGTTCAATAAAGTATTGTTTTTTGCATGAACGTAGAAAAATAATATTAAAGTGGGAGAATGACAACATACTGTATTGACAGACTTGCAAATTTACTTTGTAGTTTAGATGGTAATGCCAGTAGTCGGCATTAGTAAGTGTTACTTGTAAATCTAGAGTACACTGTATTTACTCACAAGGAATCATAACCTGAAATTGTTTGTCAGAAACATGGTATTTAGGATCATTCAAATTCAATGATGATTTATGAAAATACAAATGAAAATTCTTATTTTTCCACGTAGTTTCCTTCAACAGAAATAAATTGAATAGGAAAACTTTTTGATCCCTTCATGAAAATAGAAGATGGTTGCTCCGATGGGTAATGTGCATGTGTTGTTCGACTGCGGCGTCATCTTCAAATCTTTCCCCCTTCTAATACCTTCTTCAGTGGATCAAACATATTGTAGAAACGGGGGGCAGGTCTTGACTGTATGGTAATTCAAGAGGTTACCAGTGTAATGACATCACAAATCCATTAAGTTTGGAGATTTGTGCTCCATTTCGAATGGATGCTGTTTATATTCATTATTTTTACTAAATTTGTATTTTCTAAATTTCCAGTAGCAAAAATTAAATATAGCATGTTTCTAAAATGCGTCATATAACGTAAGGGGGTGATTCATCATGATAAAGTAAACGTTCTCCAAAACCATCACGAAACATTTGTAATTACTGCGAATTATTCACATAAAATATATAGAAACGCGAGTCTGGTAATATTGCAGTATCTTCGTTTTTATGAATTGGTTGCACTGGCAGGGTAGCTTCACCCTAATGCGTGGAAATTTTAAAATATTAAAATTTTACGTCCAATTCATAAAAATATATGATTTCTATGCTCCAATTACAAACATTCTGTTTTGGTTCCAATAGGCAATTTGCATATTTTTTTATTTTATTACCAAATTATTATTCAGTTCATTTTATGTGTACTGTGTTAGTTTTATGTCATTCTCTGCAAAAATAAAGCGGTAATAATTTAATAAATTCATTACGTCTTTCCCAACCACAAAAACACGAGAAATACAAATGGCGGTTATGTGACGTCACAGTATATGAACATGTCATGTTGTTTTATATGCGTGACATAAATGTCAAAATCGAACTGTCAAAGTCAAATTATTATTTGTTTTGTTGCTGTGCATTGTGTTTAATATCCATACAATTATAGTAAATAATGGGAACAGAGAGTGGATTTATCAAAGGACAATTAGATAACCTGCCCAAAATTGACTCATTGTCAATGTTTTCGTTTCTGGAAGAAATTCCAAATTATATGGTGAATAATTTCAAGACGTCTGTGTTTTGCATTACTTTGTTGCTCAGGTACCATTTTCCCCTGATTTTTTTTAGTTGTAGTCTTTGTACATTCCCATTTAATTTGTGCTGCCAATAATTCTCCATATCTTCTTCCAACTATTAATTTTAAAACACACATCATCTTTATAATCTCTGAATAAAGTGAAAAATGACTTACGATGTAATGATCCTCGCAACAATATAACGCCGTTGTGTTCGATAATGTTGCATTCTCTCTTTCGTCTCTATTCATTGAAATGAACCATTTCTTACGCATTTTCTCATGTTTAGGAACTGAGAAGAATATTTTTTCCGGGGTGGTTACCGTAGTGTTTTTGCACTTTGGTATCACACAATACTTATAAAATTTGTGTTTCATCGGTTCCATCCCCTTCGGCAATCCAAAACTTATGTTATAATCAATGCTGGACACCACATAAACACAGATTATGGAAGTTAAGGAACGAGTTCGCTAACCGACTTAACTAAACTACGTTGATTTGACAATTTGACATGTGTCACCATGGACGTTTCCATATACTGTGACGTGAACTAATCAGAATGTTGTTTCCGAACCCGTGACTATATTTGAATAAATTGCTATATAAAATAATTAATTATGAAAAATATAAGAACAATTTTACAAAATTAGCAAGATATTCTTGTTAAGTACTTAATATATAATAAAATAACAATATTTTTAAGCATTTAAAAACTTCATGCAAATTGCCTATTGTACGCTGGGATTAAAATGGAGTAATACCAACAGTATATATTGCCTAAATGGCTGTTCTGACTATTTTTAAGTGCCTAATGTAAAGGCTTTTGGCCTTCTATATATTTTATGATTTCTATCATAAAATATATCTATAAAAATTACAATTCTCCGTGAAAAATTCGTAGCGACTACAAATATATTGCGTTACTTTGGGGTGGTAGTTAATAAGGATTATTTTTTTTCAAAATGTGATTGTTTTCAAGTTACAGATTGTGAAACTTAAATTTGGAGGTAAACTGCCCTCTAACATCACCTAATAAAACTTGTCTCTAATTAGCACAATAGAGTTTAATCTATGTAGTATATGTGCCAAATATGAAACAGATAGCAATGAAATGAGTTATTTAAAAAAGTTAAATTAGTAAAGTTACACATTAACCACTAGCATCACTTTATGGGTTTGTTCCAACAACAGCAAGAATTGATTCAGAACTGTCCAGAACTATTCAATCAGTTCAGTTGTTAATGTAATTTCGGTGAATGCGACGTTAGACGGTGTTAATCAAACAATTCTGAACCAGTTCTGGACAACTGTTAGAACAGGCCTTATATCTTGTGCAAATAGACACAAATATTTCAGTATTGCATTTTCCCACTTTCAATTAGGTTAAAACGTTTTAATACAGTATATTATATTTCAGTTCAAAGTATATGTAAAGCACAAGGAATGATTTCCATGAAACGAGGCAGATTAGGGAATGCACTAACCTGGGCTTTAAAATCACAAGATGGTCCATTTACATCTTTTTTAGCAGATAAGTTTCTACAGAAATATATTTCAAATGGTAAACTAGTTAGTACGGACTTCTTGGATAATCTGGGCTCCTGTATGTTG
Organism: Monochamus saltuarius; assembly: GCA_025584915.1. Taxonomy (NCBI): domain Eukaryota; kingdom Metazoa; phylum Arthropoda; class Insecta; order Coleoptera; family Cerambycidae; genus Monochamus; species Monochamus saltuarius. Next base: position 34,252,462 of record CM046727.1, read on the forward strand.
GCTAGTGATCGATTAATATTTTTAGGTAATAATATGTTTCAATGCAACTGAGAATATTGTAAAATAAAGTGTAAGAACAAAAGTAAATAGTGAATGTGTTGAAATTACAAAAGCAAATGTCTTCCTTTTGAATATACATATTTAACTAAATTTATTAGTCATATTTTCTTTAGTTTTGTTGGGTTTTTGCCACACTTCTGAAAAAATAATAAAGATTAATTAAATAAGCCCTTGCGCCAAACGGAACAGTCAAGGGTTATTTTCGAAACTAAGTTTGCCTAACCAAAAAATCTCACACTGAAACAAGCAGATAAGTAAAAAAATAACAAAAATCACATCACTATCGCGCACTTCCGTATTACTGACGTTTCGAAAAACTCTCTGTTTTCGTTCTCAAAATCGTAGTAAAAATTTGTAAACGTATGTCAAGTTTGACAGTTTAAAATTTGTTTATCTGCTTCCATAGAGATGTTAAATGATTTTTATTTTATTGTTACTTACTTCTTGATATTAGTCATATATTTAAAATCGTCTGTGTATACTTTAAAAAGAAATTTCTAGGCCACGATTTTGTGAAAAAAAATATTTATGATTTTATCTACCAAAATTAAAAAGTGATAAATTGTTTTTTTTATTAAAAAAAAATAAAATTTGGTGAATATTAAGAAATCATCTGTTTGTACTACATGAACATTGTTTTAACTTTTTACAAATTTTGCATGCATGCTCCATATTTTTTTAAATTGGTTGCAGATAATGTACAGATTGTGAATAAATTAATGGAACATTTTGTTTTAATGAAGTTCCATTATCATTAATTTATTAATTGCCCATTATATAACATTCAACAACCATCAAAACACTTGTTTTATACAAATTAATGCACTATTGAATGTCTGTGGTTAAGAAAAAGTTCCCTTAAATAACCTACACAGACGTTAGTGTATTGAAATGGAATTGTCAAATCCTAAACAGGAGAAACAATGAAGAATATTTAAACTTTTCCTACAATGATTGGCATTTTTCTTTCGGTGTTAAAAATGTCCTGCAATATTTTATTCTATACTATTCCATAAAATACATTTCAATAAATTACAAATTAAATATGAAATTTTATTTTGTATTATATTTAAAGCGCGGAAAAGTATTCCTGCTAACAGGACCGTATTTAGGGGGAAAAGAAATTGTGAATTCAATATAGTTGAAAAGACTTTATTTTATATAATTAACATCAATTCTACAAAATAAAAAACAACTAAAAACAATAGGAATATCTATTATAAAAATAAGAAATCATAGAGGAACATCTGTACTAGAACTTTTGTATCTGAAATTAATTATAACTTGTTTTTTTAAATTGGACATTGTAAAACTCTGTCTTCTGTCACTTAATAAATGTTTATATAAAGAGAAACTCCTCTCTACATCTGTGGATGTTACAGGACAGTATTGGAATAAAGGTGCTACGTCCTTGTATACTCCAGTAATATCGCCACTATCCAAAATTTGAACTATATCTTTTAGTTTTGATAAATCTGGATTTTTTTGTAGGACAGTTCTAAATTTTTGTTCAATTCGAAATCCTTGTGTATGTTGCAAATTTTCTATTGAGGATTCTACAAAAACTAAAACTAAAACTGTAAAATTTTGTTTTAAAAACAGAAGATTTTCTTTGAGAGTAGGATTTTTTAGAACATCTTGGGCACTTCTAATATGAATTGAGTCATCGGTCATCGGGATCAAATTCTTGAATTACTTCTGAAAGTATATCTATATATGATGTATAATAAAATGCCGCTTCTAGCCAAGTGTTCCATCTGGTTATAACAGGTTCTGGAGGTAGTGGTACTTGTGGATATTTTTTATGTAAAGATAATACTCTTGTTGGAGCTTTAAGAAACACTTTTTTTACAGAAGATATCAATTGGTTTACTTCGGGAAAGAGCTGTACTTCTTCTGTGACTCTATTAAGTCCATGGACTACGCAAGTAATGTGATATAAATTGGGATACACTTCTTTTAGACACTGGTCTGCTTTTACCATGTATGATGCCGCATCTGTTAGAAGTATTAGAAATTTATTCTTGTTACTTTCATACTGTTCCCTCCAAAGAAATTTAAGAGAATTGTTCACAAAATTTACAATATGGGCGTGATCTGTCCATTCAAGTTCTTTTGTGCACAATAAATAAGCCTGCGTACTTTCTCCATTTAAAATTCCCACAATAAAATTCACTATATAACGTCCACAAACATCCGTGGTTTCATCCACCGTCACCCATATATAATTGTTGTCAACCGCTTCCCGTATCTCCTTTACTACATTTTCATATACCATATCAAGGTAATTTTATCTTAAGGTTGATTCTGATGGAATTTCTTGATGAGTCCATTCTGCTAAAAACCGCCGAAGATTATAATCTTCTAATTTCCTTAATGGTATGTTGCTTGATACAAATGCCTTAGTCAATTCATACTTCCACTTATCTAAACTTGATGTTCCACTTCAAGCTACAGCATGAAGTTTGGTTTGAATATGTTTCTTAATATCATTTTTGCAGTTAGGGCAAAATTCTCTTTTACAGAACACGCACATTACAAAGTTGTCACGAATTATAATAAAACTGTTAGGTTCACTTTCAATCCACGATTGCAATAAACTTCTCTAGGTACTTCTCTGCATTTCAAACTATAAAACTGGGTTTCAGCTCAATCGGCAATTTGCTTATATATTATTCCAAATCGAATCCTCTAGAAACCTCGGGAAAATTCTCAATAATTCTAGATAAATGGAGATTTTGGTTTAATCGATATTTAATTCACCGATCAAATCACCGGTTAACAACAGTGCATCTTTGTTTAACTCATAAAAAATAATAAGGACAACGACAAACCGGTGGATCCACCGACGGTATTCGTCATCGGTAACGCCTACTGTGTGAGATGGAAGAGGGGCATGGCAGTGGGTTGGTTCGCGGCGCATGCCGTTATCTCCACCCCCACAGCCGTCTGTACCTCCGTGAGCAGTGGAGACTGAAGAGTGGAAGGTACCTACAATAAATTAAATACCCAGCCAGTGTCAGGCTGGCCGGGCGCTGCCGGCTGCCGCAATGATGCACTATGCAGTGAGTCTAGCATTACGCACTAGCCAGTCGACCTTCAACCTTCGTTTGATGCGTGTAAATTGTAAAAACTTTAAGTTGATTTTGACTCTCATTGTGACTAATAAGTAGTGACTGTAAAACGCGATTGTGATTTTAAATTATCTGTGCGTCTAACAAACCCGTTTAAAAAATAGGTAACAATACTAATCACAATTTACTTTATTGCGCGTGAATAAACATCACTAAATTCAAAAGTTCATTGGTATACTCATATTGTAACAAAAATGTACTGAAAATATATTACAACAGTCAAATCTGTCTGGTCACCCCTAAGTGCGGTACTGTTACCAGAAATACTTTCCGCGCTCTAATTATATTACATAGATAACACCTAACAAACTTATATAGGTAAATACGAAATAAAGAATCAAATTAACAAATTTCTTGATTATTGAGAAATTTCAGAACTAGATTTTTTTTTAAAATGATATGAGCTATGTTTCATGATTGATTTTAAAATAATTTTCACAATTTTTGGCACATTTATATTCTAACTTAAGAATAAATTCTTCCACTAACTTCTAAATTGTTCTATTTGTCTTTTAGGAAAGTATTATGAGTTCCATAAATTGTATCAAGCTGAAGCATACAGAGAAGCTGCAAATGTATTAATATCTTTATTAGCATCCAAGATAATACCAAAATAGTAAGTAGTCTAATAATAACTGCAAGCTATGAAGTACCTACTTAAGCTACCTGACATGTATTTATCTGATTGGAGAAGTTAACATTTTTGAACAGTAAAAAAATTGAGTTTGGAAAAGCCTTGCTCTACAAGAATAACATTTTAGAACTTCCTCTGTTTATTTGGATACCTCACAATCTGTTAAAATTTTAAATAGAAATTAAGATCAATCAATCTGTGTACACGGTGTCCGGAAAGTAATGGGACCCAGCTTAAACATAGCTTCCTGTGATCAAATAGAACCGATTTAGACAAACTTAGCTTAGTCCAAAAGTGCTTCGTTTAGAAGTTACAGGGCTTCAAAGAAAAAAAATTGTTTTCTTGTTATGGGCATAATTAAGAAACAAAACGTCCAATCATGTTCAACTTTGATACAGTACTGTTTCAGATAAGTACAAGCATTGTGAAAGAGTAAGTAGTGTTGCATATCGTAGAGAGTGCTCTTGGCACTTTTTGTGCAATTAATTTTTATTGTATCTTTTTTGTTGATCCTATACTGATACGCTTGACTGAAAATTATGATACACAAATTAATTCTGCGTAGAAAAGCTATACCTGTTCCATGTTGATAAAATGCACCATTTTCGGTAAAAATGCGTTTTAAAATTTCCGCATATTAAAATAGAAATAAATTTTCTAATTTGATCAAGTTACCACTTGACAAATTAACGTTCATACGCTTAAAGTTGATCAAAAGCCTGTCCAATTAATATTAATTGTTGTACTGAGTTAATAATTATCGTTGTGTAGTTGTGTAAATAATTTCAAATTATTACTATTATTTTGTCAAATTTTGAAAACATAACTCGACAATTTCTTCATCATAATTTTCCATCAAGCGTATTAGAATAGAAGCAACAAAAAACATACGATAAAAATGAGTTACAAAAAACTGCCAAAAGCACCCCCTACGATATGTAGCACTACTTACTCCTCCGCAATGCTTTGTACTTATCTAAAACATAACTGTACCAAATTTCAACGTGATTGGAAGTTTCGTTTTTTAATTATGTCCATAACAAGAAAACATTTTTTTTTGAGGCCCTGTAACTTCTAAATGAGGCACTTTCGGACTAAGCTAAGTTTATCTAAATCGGTTCTATTTGATCACAGGAAGCTATGTATATATTCAAAAGATATTTCAAATATAACTTTTTCTCTTTTTTACTGTTTAAGAAAGGTATTTTAAGCTAATATGTATCAAATCTCCTACAATTCCTATCAATGAAGTCATATGTATGTTCTCTGATACCAAACATCTAGGTATGCTAATGAACATCCACAGACAAAACTCTATTCAATAATTATCTAAAGAATTTAATCTATTTACTAACCTCTGGAGTGGGAACTCGAAATTCAACCACACAATAGATGAGATCTGACCTATTTCTGCATTTTTAAGATTGAATTAAATGTCGACAGTGTCAAAATGAAATTAAATGTCGACAACGTCAAACTGATTAACTGTCAATGAATATCAGAACGACCTACTAAAATAAATAAAAAAACAACAAAAAAAATTATCTTTTATGTATAGTTTTTTCATATATTTTCAGGTATTAACAATATTGTGTGAAACTAACTACTCAGTGGACAAAAGCCCCAACCTGCGTTGAATTACACACACAATATCTACCCATATATTCCTTATTATTAGCTTTTGTAACATTTTTTACTGTTTAAGAAAGGTATTTTAAGCTAATATGTATCAAATCTCCTACAATTCCTATCAATGAAGTCATATGTATGTTCTCTGATGTAGGAGATTTGATACATATTAGCTTAAAATACCTTTCTTAAACAGTAAAAAAATGTTACAAAAGCTAATAATAAGGAATATATGGGTAGATATTGTGGGTGTAATTCAACGCAGGTTGGGGCTTTTGTCCACTGAGTAGTTAGTTTCACACAATATTGTTAATACCTGAAAATATATGAAATACCTTTTTCTGTTAGAAAAAGATGAAAGAAACTTGATTGAAATTCTAAACAAAGTAAGCATTTATTGCTATTTTACAATAATGTTTCGATTTTTAGTTTCTGGTACATCTTACTTATAGAAGCCATACCACTCTTGGAAAGTGAGGAACTAGTATTTTCGTCAAATGATACTTTCACAATAATGCACTGTTTAGAAGAAAAAGAAGATCTCCCAGAGTTAAAAGACAAGATAGACATCTTAAGATTAGCAGCAGCAAGAAATCTGTCGAGAGCCTTGACATATGAGGCACAACTAATATAAGATTTAATTTTTATTTTTTTTAAATGTTTTAAATAATAAATCTTTTTGATACTGTAAAATATTTTATTCCTATGTGTGTATGAAATATACGCCTGTAAAGCTATATTTTCTTTTATAACTTTGAGAGCTGGACTCAATGTCTTGAAAATATGTGTATAAATAAGAAGATATTTTGAACACCTTTATAAATTATTGTTTGGCAACTTTATTGTAAACCTTTTTCATTGTTAAATTTGCAAATTACAACAGCATTTACAGAACATATGCTTAAATATTTTTTCACGCAACCTAATTGATTCTTACCAAAATTTTTTATCAATAATCCATCATTTTAAAAGTGGCACACATGTTAGGTTGGAAAACAGGGTGACTGATTTAATTGGAGAAATAAGCATGGGCGTCGTTTGGGGAGGGGCAAGAGGGGGCAACTGTCCCCCTTGCAAAAAAGCCTGTCATCAGAAAAATAAAATTAACTAATTTTCAGACTTATAGCTTAGGTAAACAACATTCATGCGCTGTGCGTTTTGTTTTATTTTCTTCTAATATGTAGTCGTAATACGCATTATGTGAGCGCCGAGCGCAAAAAATGCTAAATACAAGCCTGCGGGTTACAGGCATAAGCCTCAAGCCGTTCTCAATGCAGTATGTTTCCTGCAGCGTTACTAATCAAATTGACTCTATTTAAGGCAGCAACAGAACTTGTGACATCATATCCAGCCGAGTATTTTTTTTTATATTTTATGTTATATATATGTTAATACCTACATATAATATTTTGTACGTTTTTGAATATATGATGCTTAAGAATTATATGGACCTTGTATATCCGTATTAAAATATTTTGTTGTTTCCGGTTTAATATTGTTCTGCATTTGCCCCTTCTTGAAAAATTTTGTAATGACGCCCATGAAAATAGCCTAGAATTTTTTTTTTTTTAGTGCATTACGTGCTTTTATTAGACGATTATTATACAAAAATTATCTTTATGGTGCTAGGCGTTGCAACGCTTCAATAATTCTTTTTTTGATAACATACATTTTTATGTTGTTGCAAAGATCCCTTAATTTAAGATATTTTATACATTTTTGTATGTTTCCATTAAAATTTATAAGCAATGGATGGGGTGACCCTAAAATGTGTATGCAACACCATATCTGATGGAATTTACAAAATCGGCAATCAAAACAAGAGATAAGAATTTTTTTATTTGGGCTAAAAGTGTATTAATTCATTCCACATGAATGTTTACCTTACATTTATCCACATTATGTAACAATTAATTATACAGTTATGGTAGGTATTTCATCTACGGCTACTAACACATGGCTGAGGTTTTGGGTGATTATTCTGTTAATTTCCTCTAAAAGCAAGAAAGTAAACATTTTTAAAATTTGGAATATAGTCGAATATATAGTATATTTTATAACAATTTTTTTTTACTTATATAATTTTGAGTAATGTTACTAATATCATTGTATTATACAATGCTAATATGTAGCAAAATATAAATTTGCAAAAAATTAGTAACTGTTTATTTTTGTTTTGAGAAAATGATAGAATATTTCAAACTGTGCAAGTAAAAATAAATGATAAAGCCTGAATAGGTACTTTAAAAAAAACAAAATAAATAATCACTGTCCTTTATTCAAATTTAGGCATGACTATACTAAACCAAAATGTTTATGTAACAGATGAAAACATTTGCTCCCAGCTTTGTAAACTTAAAGGATAATTCAGTGGGGCCAATGGATATTGGCGGGCCAGTAAAATAAAATTGTGTGTGTAAACCTGTACTGGTGTGCCATTTTTATTAATGCACTGAAATGGATGCATGACATATTATTTTGGCTCAACTCAAGTAATTCTGCTGATTTGTCTATGCTGTGCTAATATAATTTATCATCAGTAATTCACTGGTTGTTTAGAATACTAAAAAATGATGTGCAAAACTTCAAGATTAGTGATGTCAGGTATCGGTACTTTTGAGTATTTAGGGTACCCGGTATTTTTAAAAAAAGTACCCGTTACTTTGTACCCGGTACAAAAGTACCGATGTCGTCACGTAGTTGTCGTCGCCAAATATATCTACCTAGACCCGTCGGAGACATTAGAGTGGGGCGATTGCACGCTCTTGGTATTGAGATTGAATAGCCGCACGTGAGGCAAGAAATATAAGACGTTACTAATGGTGTTTTTATAATTTTATTTATTTAATTCGTATATTTAGAAAATATGTTCTTATTTCTAATTTGCAACCAATCCTAAGGTCTGAAAATAAATAAATATCCTTATTTATTGTTCATGTACCTAAATAATTGCGTCCAATTAATTTAATTAATTAAAAAATATTTAATTCAGTCCATTGTTCATGAACGATTTAATGTTTAATTTGCAATATTTTTTTATCTTGTTGTTACGTTACTGATGGTGTTTTTATAATTTTATTTATTAAATTCGTATATTAAGAAAATATGTTCTTATTTTTAATTTGCAACCAATCCTAAAGTCTGAAAATAAATAAATTTCCTGATTTATTGTTCATGTACCTAAATAATTGCGTCCAATTAATTTAATTAATTAAAAAATATTCAATTCAGTCCATTGTTCATGAACGATTTATGTTTAAATTTGATTTGCTTTCTCAACTGCTCGCGCTCCGTTTGTATTTATCACCGCATGGATCCTTGTCTATCGTTACTATTCCATCGGAAGCACATATAAAGTAGTAAAGTACAGTAACGTGAGACCCGAGTCCCGAGAGTCCCGGACCCTGCCCCGAGCCGTGCGTACCGGCGGTACCGGCACAGATAAATTTATAATTTATCTGGTACCGGGTACATTTATTGCCGACTACCCGTTACTTCGGATCCAAACAAGTAACGGGTACTTTGTATCCGGTAGTTACAATATTGACATCACTATTCAAGATGGGCCTGCAGAATTTCATAAAATTTTGCACGCCTCCATAATTTACAATTTTAAGAAACTTTTTTAAGTAACACTGCTATATTTTCAATAAAAAGGCACTTTACCTGAAACCAAAAGTTATTACTCGCACTAAATATTTCAAAAACAGTTACTTCAACATGATATATCTTTTACATACATACGTCAAAAGACTTGGATCCCCTTCATTCTTGTTAAAGAAATCTTTTTGGTCAGAAAAAACAAATACATTTATTAAAGTATATTGTTTTCTGAATATTTTTTGTGTGAAAAGCGGTTAACGATCTCTTGCGGAATATTGTTCCATTCCTCTTCTGCCGCCACGAGTAACTCATCTGCAGTCAGAGGTGGAGGAATATGATTTTGAATGTCTCTAACAACGAAATTTCAGATGTTTTCAATAGAATTCATTTCAGGAGAGTTGGCTGGCCAATCTAATCTATTGATAATATGTCCTGTCTCTTAAACCCTTCTTGCGCGATGTGGTCGAGCGTTGTCATCTATAAACACAAAATTTTCACATAATTCATTACGTAGGGGGTAGATAATGGGCGTAATAACTTGTTTGATGTAAATTTGACTGGTCATATTCTGTGGTATGCGAATTAATGGGGTGCGGCAGTTGAACATTATTCCACCCCAAAACATTACGGTACGTCCTTCATACAACCTGGTTCTCTCTAGACTCTTTGTCGATTGTCATCAGTAACCAGCCCAATTCTGGTTTCGTCTGTAAATAAGATCCACCGTCAATGACGTAAAAACCAACCCCTATGCTCTCACGCCCACTGGAGACGGGCAGCACGATGCCTTGGAAGTAGAGTGGGGACCTGTAATGGTCTTCTAGCACGTAAATTTGCGTTATGGAGTCTTCTTCCAATAGTAGGTGTCAGTATAACACGGCAAAACGTACCTTGAAAGTGGGCTCCGAGAGCTGAAGATGTGCGGTGTCTACGGGCATGGCATATTGCACCAAGCACCAATCCTCCCTTTCATTAGATATTCGACGTCGTTCACTATGTGGTCTGTTTTCAACTGTCAAATTCTTCATATCTGTGTACTATTTGTACAACAGATGGTCTAGGAATGCCCAACATGTTCGATATCTGTCAATTAGAATGTCCTGCATCATGTAATCGTTCTTGCTCAGGTAAACGTAGAAATTTCACGTTCTGGCATTTTAATGTACAAAAATTCAAAAAAACACTTGGCTAAATACACTGCCAATTTGACCAGATTTGTAAAAACATTGGTAATAAAGTAAAGGTTCATGGTCTGCAATTTTTTGTCTTTTTTGTTTCCTAAGTTCATGTACTTTTTTACCACATTAAGAAAAACCGCTAGGTTTAATCGAATCATTTTATATACAGGGGGTCCAAGGCTTTTGACGGTGTGTGTATAAAACAGGTAGAATTGTTTCAAGTCAGCAGTGGGACTTTGTGAGATATCGAAATGTTTCTATACATTTGGTACTCAATGATAATTCTATTTTATAAGGTAATGAGCATAGCATAAACAAAATATAATTATCTATCGTTTTTTCAGAATATTTAGCAGTACACTTCCTTAACCCTTTCGACGGGAACTTTTCATTTAACTCGGCCGCCTGTACGGGTGCCGTCAGTGCTTGCTGATTTATCCGATTCCCGTTACGAATCAATGATGTATGTACGCTGATCTAACCGCTTCCCGTTCCGAAGAGTATTTTCGTGTTTTACAAAATATTATGTTTTTTATGTTTCATGCTGAAAAAAATCTGGAACTGTATAAAACTTTTTACGTGCCATTACAATAAACAATTCAACTCACAGTACTCACTACCGCACCGCATAACATGCTCAACTATGGCGCAAAAAAGTCACACCAATCTCTCTCTATCTTTCATGATCTTTGTGGCAATAACAAACACCTGTAATTGCTGATCAACACGTTGCCCGTCTCGAAGAGGTTCCTGAGCCGTTGCGTAAATATCCGGTTCCCTTATGTCGGACACGAGCATTTTTGGCGGATATAACAGGTACCCGCTAAAGGGTTAAATAGATAGATAAGGATATTCATATGCCAACTTGATACCAAATTATAGAAATATATTTTGCTTATGCTCAATACGTCACAAAATGGAATACTATCATATCACGTTCAGTAACAACTGCATAAAAACATTTCGATTTCTAGAATTGTCACAAAGTCCCAGGGCTGATGTGTTATATAAGTCTGCCAATTAAAAGTATGTACCAAAATTAGCATCAAATTTGATTGTTATACTCCCAAAATGTTTGCACTTACGTCATACGAACAATTCATTATATTTTCATCAAAATATTTAAGAAACTGTAATAGATAGTAATAAAACTTTATACAACACTAAAAGTTTGCATTATATATTGCACTAAATTGCAAAAATAATTGTTTTTAACGCGACCAAATATCAAAAATTACGTTTGACAATAAAAACAAATGTGTAACGTCAGCTGTCGACGTCTGAATTCTTGACGCTAGACATTACCAATTGCATTAAAAATGCAATGTTATCTACACTATCAGTTATTTGGATATCCAAAAAATCTAGCACAACCTGCAATTTGGTGAACTTAAGTTTAGTGTGTAGTATCACAACTATGCCTGGTCTATCAACCTTAGTGGAGTTTCATTGTGTCAAAATATCTTATGTCACTTGTATAAAAATGTTCTTTAATTTTATAAAAAAAATTACAAACAAAAATTTTTTTTCATTTTATTTAATCAAATAATTAAAACATTAATTATTCTGTTAAGAGCTTGCTGCTGTTGCGGCCGCTGCAGGTGCAGCAGTGGCTTTTTCTTGCTCTTTAATCCTATCCTTCTTGAGAGGGCCCATAAATGCAGCCTTATCGGCAGCAGTTTGGAACCTTCCATGACCAAATTTGGAGGAAGTGTCAATATACTTGAGGTTAATCTTCTCCAAAGCCACACGTTTTGTATGTACCAGGAGTGACTAAAATAGAAATAATTCAAAGATAATTACTCAAATTTACTCAACTTTTAGATTGAGTTCGATAGACTTAAATGTGTAAAATTTACCTTTCTCAGAGTGATGACACGTTTCTTAGGACCCATGCAACAACCCTTGATCATAATGAAATCGTTGTTAACTTCACCATAATGGGGGAATCCACCCATGGGGGTAATAGTTTTCTCAGTTAAATCGTATTCTGTAGAAGCATTGTTCTTAACAACCTAGAATTATAAAAACCGTAAAATCTGAAAATTTCAAGAGGAATGTTGTTTTTTGAAATTATTTTTCAGTCCTATCATTCATAATCATGGATTATTCATAATCCTTTTGGCTCTAAAATTCTCATCATAATTTTTTAAATACTCCCTTTCATAAGTGATGTGGGAAAAGCATTGTGTAGACCATTTCGATGACCCATGCATTACGATGTCCGAAATTATAGTTTAAAATAAGCAAAAAGTTTCAGACAGTTGTATTTCCAAGGTATACCTGGTGATTCAGACATGTCATTAATTGTAATTACTTATAGTCTAAGAGCCAGTGGCCGGCAACCTATAAGTAAATGATTATACCTGAAATTTTGCACAGTGAGTCTCTTATACCTATCAATCATGAGGTGATGACTCGCTAAGCCGCAGGCCGACCCAACTGTTACTCAGGTGCGAGAGGTATGAAAATTTAACCAACTTTATTAAATTAACAAAACTGCCGTACTTTTGAGTCGGCCACGCCGGGCTTAGGAGTCCCCACATCATGAGTGATAGCCTTGACTATATACACTAAGACTAGTCAATCTAATGGGAGAGCTTGTTGCCCTGAATGGGAAACCAACTCTCGCGTGATGGGAAACGCAATTCAAAAGTACGTTTACGCTTGGGCTATTTGCTAATAGATGGCGCAATATTAGGTACTAAAATGACATGAATTTGGATATATAATTTTGAAAGCTCCTCCCATCGAAGATGATTGGTTCATACATATTATGTTATGTACAATCGTTTGCAGTAATAATGACACCCTTTAAATTGAATTTTGCTATTTCTTTTGAACTGCTGACGTATTTATAATGAAATCTACTTTCAACTTTTAACATTAGTAATTAGTTGCTTCACTTACCAATATAGATTTAATGAAATTTCTACTCAGAACTTGAGAAGTTCAAAAACTGTTTTGGGAGAGTCATTATTATTTGAAAGCTTGTATGTACTTAGAATTTATAACTTTAATGACATTCAATAGGGTTACTGTTTAATTTATTATTAGGTGAATGTGTTGAAGAAGCAGGAAGGAAATAAATGTTATTTTTAAAATGTAATAAAACTAGATTCCAGGAATAAAACTTTTCAAGGCTAAAATCGACTATAATAATAGATTTTGAATTGGGATAAGTAATTATAGTAATTCCATCACATGATTTAATAATAAAAATATTCTCATATTTACAGAAAACAAACAAATTACAGAAGTGCAGTTATCCAGTTTATATTCACTTTCACGTATCAATGAAAGTCAAAGCTTAAAATATATTAACCGCCAGATAACACTTTTATCATACCTACTGCTCCAGCTTTGGTAAATTCAAGTGAAGAAGCATTCAATACCTACGTGTCGATAAAAATATACAGGGTGGGTCATTAATAAGGGGACATAGAGGAGGAGTAACATCATTGAGAGGAAATATGAAGATATAGCTAAATATATCTTAGTAAAATATTGCTGTGGAAAAAGATACAAGGTGTCAAAGTTGAAATATTTTTATTTGTATTTTCTTTTTTTTTGTAATAGCGAGTATCTCTCAACTGATTGTCACCAAATTTGCTAGTGAAACATATTTTAAGAAAAATAAAAATAATTTATGTATTAAATCAGTTTTGCCAATAAAGGCGTCGCACTAACAATGTCTAATGATGAATTTTCTCTTATTTTTGTTGACAAAACATTTTGATTCGTTGACTACAAAATTGTATCCGATCATCATTTCTACGCTTTGCTTGCACGCCGACTTGAAAAATGCTATTGAAATATAATTCCAAAAATTAGTAGGTATCAATGAGTCGTTTATTTTTTTAAATATCCAGAGTAACTTTGGAAAAACTCATATTTGAAAAAAATTACCACGTATTTACTTTTATTTACAAAAATAACAACAGAGCACTAAAAACAACTTAGCCCTTGAGCAAACTCTCTCTACCTCTACTACATGTCTTAATTAATTAAACTAATTATTACAGCTGATTACAGTAAATTTTCAATATGGCCTTCCACTTCTATGCAATTTTCTAATGTTCCTAAGAGCTTTCCTCACGTCGAAAAATACATGTGGTTGTTTTAGATCAGTTTTCTGGAAAACGGTAGGAATTTAGTTAACAAAAATAAGAGAGAAATTGTCATCATCTGGCATTGTTAATGGTCTATCTGTTTTAATAGGTATGATTACTTTTCTTAAAATATGTTTCTCTACCAAATTTGATGACAATCGGTTGAGCAATCCTAGTTATTACAAAAACGAACAAAATAATGTAAACCTGTATCTTTTTCCATAGCAACATTTTTGTAAGGCATATTTAGCTATATCTACATATTTTGCTTCAAAGATGTCATTCCTACTCTGGCACATTATTAATGGTTCACCCTATATAATACTTATAATAATAAATACATTTTGAAACGCATTCTTTCTGTGAGAACTGTAAAGTTTACAAATTATTTTTACTAAAAACATTAGCGCATGTAAATTTATTTAAATTTGCATGCGCAAATGTTAAATTATTTGAATTTTTAAATAAATTTAAATTTAATTTAAAAATTACTCTTCAAAGAGACTACAAAATAATATTTGTTTCACACCATCACAAAATTATACTTAGACCAAACATTGAAAAAAGATTTGTATACTTATTGTTTTATAATTTTTACTAATGAATTTTTCTTAAAAATATTTGATTTTTCGTAAAATAATAATTTATGCAATAAGAGAAAGCCACACGATAATCTGTAGTTGTATATGTCTCTTTATAGAAGTAGGTATATCGAATTCATTTGAATTATCTTAATATCTTTAAAGCAAATAAAATAGAAACTGTAAATTTTGGCATATCGCTGAAAACTATTTTTTACAATCTTATTTTTCTGTTTTTTTTTTTTAATTAATTAACAGTTCATATTTTTACTACTCTAACGCAATAACATAAACTGCTTATGTTTCAAATTTTATGATCTGTGCTGTGGATCTGTGGTTTGAATATAAATATATTGCCACAATCTTATTATTTAGGCAGGTATATGAAAAGGGTCACGCCACGCCAAACGCCTTCGTAGTTTTTTGCAGATTAAAATAGTAGCGCTTTATTTCCTTCGCTTTGAATAAATGCGTATTGTTACACAGGACGACATCTAACAGGAATTATGATAACTATATCGGTTTTTATTAAGGACTGACTCTCTTGGTGTATATACTCAAGGGTGATAGGTATAAGAGACTCACTGTGCAAAATTTCAGGTATAATCATTTACTTATAGGTTGCCGGCTACTGGCTCTTAGACTATTAATTGGAAGGCATGACAGAAAATGAAAAAAAAAAAAAAATTACTCGACCTTACAAAAGAAACAAACCACCCCATAACAATTGGTAACATGGCGCTCCTGATACGCTACAATTTTTCTAATGACTAGTTTCAAGCATTGAAGCACAACAGTGTTGCCATTCAGGACCACATATTATATATACTCGCGACAAGAATTCAGACGACTTACGTCGGACGAACAAATGAATAATTCATTCCATTTTTATCAAAATATTTAAGAAACTGCAACTGATAGTAACAAAACTATATACTACACTAAAAGTTTGCATTATATATTGCACTAAATTGCAAAAATGATTGTTTTTAACGCGACCAAATATCGAAAATTACGTTGACAATAAAAACAAATGTGTAACGTCAGCCGTGACGTAAGACGCCTGAATTCTTGACGCGAGTATAACAGCATTTTCATTAATGACAAAATTTTAGTATGCAATCTAAAATGTAAGCACTGTATATTTTTTGAAATACCTTTAAAAATTGTATTTTTCAGGTTAAAGTTAAGCATTTTTTTCAAGTTCTAATGTAAAATCCATTCCCTCGTATTGCAATTCAAAAGCTCCACAAAATTTTATACACTAAATGATTTTTGGATAAAACATTTTTTTTCCAATACTCTGTTTCGTCTCATTAATTTAACCTGGGAGTATTGGTTTTTTATCGTGTCAAATATAAATATCCATACAAATCCATTTTAAAAAAATACAACTTTGGTCTGCCCTTCTGAAACGAGTCACTCTCTATAAGACTAATTATTTTTAAAATGTCCATTTCTTGCCCTCTCACTCAAACCTATTTGTGTTTCTTGTCTCAATTACATTTTAGTGATAAATCAACTTTGCCACAATGTTGACTCATTCCGTTTGTAAAAAATATAGTTGTTTGTATCACAATACATGGTGTCACTAAAATGGTCCACACAAATTTTTAACTGGTTCAAAAAAAAAACAAGAAACTGAATTAACTTACTTTTCCGTCCTTTGTGTGAATTCCAAGTCCAATGCGGTATATCTTTTTGTTCATTTCTGTACGATGATGGTAACCTTTTTGGCCAGCACGAGCAACAGTGAATGAAACTCTGGAAGGATGCCATGCACCGATACAGGCAACCTTACGAAGACCCTTATGGGTTTTTCTTGGTAATTTCTTTGTATGCCATCTGGAGGTGACACCTAATAATATTACAGAAGTGTTACTAAATAAATTTTGCAAAATATACAACAGTTTTATAAAAATATTTGTCAGCAGGAAGGCAGCATGGAGGTATCTTCAGTAAAATCAGAAGCACAATCCATGTTTTTTCATCACAAAATTTTTTTATGTTGCAATTTTTTAATAACAATAAATTTAGGCCGCTAACCACTATTAATAATTGAAAAATATATTCAGAAGTTTCAAGACCCATGTTATTCAACCTACTATATGCCATAGACAAGGTATACAGAATAGTGGTAAAACTAGCTACTTTTAGTCACAAAAAACATCAATAGAGGAAAATTGTATTACATGGCAATATGAAAAAATGTTCATGGATACAAATGTTTGTAAAGATACAACTGAACTTCTTACAATCATTGAACAATAGTTATTTATGCAACAAGTACAAAAAGTGTTTATGGCACGCGACGTGAAATTATCCAACGAGGCCGTCAGGCCGAGTAGGACAACACGTCGAGTGCAATAAGCACTTTTGTATGAGTTGTATACAATATTTTTTCTACGTTCATGCAAAAACCAAAAAATGTTATTTAGATGACATTAAGTCTAGAAAAATGTGACGTCGATTTGAACGTTTATGTTTGTCATGATGGCAAAACGCTGTAGTAGAATGACAGATGAATGCAATAAACATTTTATTGCACTAGTGCAATAAAGAACAACTTTTTCCACTAAATATAGTTCAATAGTTTTGTTTTTTGCTTGAACGTAGAAAAAATAAAAATATGTATAATTAGTTTTTTTTTTTTGGTGCTTCAGGGTTCTGTTCAGCGAATGGTCGGACAGGTCAAAATTGTTTTGTGAGTAAATATTTCGATAGTCAGCAGATTGGGAATGTTGGGCTGATTTTATTATGTGACTATTACAGTAAACATTTCAAACCTACGTAATAAATATAGTAGTCTAGCTACAATAATTTTTTTCTACGTTCATGCAAAAAGCAATACTTTATTGATCTATATTTAGTGCAAAAAGTGCTTCTTTATTGCACTAGTGCAATAAAATGTTTATTGCATTCATCTGTCATTCTACTACAGCGTTTTGCCATCATGACAAACATAAACGTTCAAATCGACGTCACATTTTTCTAGACTTAATGTCATCTAAATAAAATTTTTTGGTTTTTGCATGAACGTAGAAAAAATATTGTATGCAACTCGTACAAAAAGTGCTTATTGAACTTGTTGCATAAATAACTATTAATATGGCTAAAGAGCAATTAATAAAGTAAGTGTAAGAACAAAACAAATGGTGAAATTGGTTATGCGGGAATAGCAAAGTAGTGTTTTTAAAATCTGTTCAGTGAATGAATCGATTTGAAAAGTATGACCCAGATAGTCCATTCCCTGAACGAAGCTTTGAAACCTGTTATTTAAAAAATACCAAGATTGCCAGGATGTAAGTATACTAAATTTTGAAAAAAATATTTCCACGTAAGATTTGAAAAATCTTCCAGTTTATAACATGTACTTTTATCCAGTTTCCTTATTTTAATGAGCACCATTTTCCCAATTTCAAGATCAGTATCTACTACGTAAATATTAAATTAGTTTTTTTTGTAATAATAAGAATATAAACAGCACTGAACATAATTAGAACTTTTTAAATCGGAAATGTCCAAATTTCACAAGAATACCAGTTGTTTTCCAGATGGTTCAGATCAGAATTCACCCATATATCTACTGTATTGTCCAGTCAACAATTACAAGGCAATACAATTTTTTTTTTATGGGATGTTAAGACAAAAACATCAGGCTTTCCCACAGGTAGAGCCTGTTTCGCTTTTTATCATACATTTCTGTCATTATATAGCAAGCTTTGTTATTCTTAACTAATCAGTATTGATAAATCTATCTTAAAGCACATTTTTATTAACTACTGCGATGTAGTGCACACATGAATATATTTTTAAAAATAAAAATTTCTATTATAAAATTATGTGATTATTCCGACTGACATCATGGTAGTTCAAAAAGTTCAGGTTGCAAAATTAATTATGGCACCACTCAAAAGAAAAAAAAAACTACATTAAATAGCCTTGAAATCAAACACTGTTTTTGTTAACTAGTTATTCATCGTAGTAGTTATATTGAGCCTTATGTGCAAGAATGAACATTACCTTTGTATCCATGACCCTTAGTAACGCCGATGCAATCGATCATTTCATCTTGACTGAACACATTTCCTACTGGAATAGATTTTTCAAGGTGCTCTCTAGCCCATGCTACTTTATCAGCAACAGTACCACCATTCAATTGGATCTCCATAATGTGGGCTTTCTTTTGACGTTGTTTCAATAGTTTCATCTACAACGAAAATAATTCCATTTAGAATTCGATTCCATATATTATATAAAAAAAACTTGTATTATTAGACTCTAATATTCATATTGATAATCTTTGCTTCTTTAAAAAATGTCAATCACTACTTAAAAATGTATATCTTCAATAATATGGCAACAAATTAAAACAAACACATGTCTGTAAAGATGTTATCGCAAATCTTTATCAGGTTACAAAATTTTTCACTGTCAATGCATAATTATCCAACTACTAATGTTTTATAAAAGCTGTAGTGAACATGGTTTTTCAAAGTGTCACCGTCCAGGGACTACACAATGATTATGGAATATGCTCTCTGCGCCTCCCGAAGGGCACATTATCTACGACACTGTAGCTAAGATTCCACCAAGAGAAATCCCATTGCCACCAGCTGGAGGGTAAGCTCCATAACTGAACGTGTCGAAATTTAACTAGCATACAAATGTCTAAATTAGTTGAAGTGTAAATTATAAAATATATTGTTAAAGAAATCTTTGATATATTCTTATTGACAAAACCAAAATTACTATTTATTGTAATAGTATTGTAGTTCGAGCATTTAATTTTCTTAAGAATCCATATTCTTGAAATAGTATTTTCTACAAATACAAATAATTTTAGACATTTAAGAACTGAACATAAAGGTTAGGGAATAACAGGAATATTATCTCATGCCACCTTCGAATATTCAAAGGTAAAATAGTAAAACGAATATATAATGACAGAAAGTGGTCCGACAAATTTTTAAGTTATTATTTTTAGAGATATCTGTATTTAAAAACACCACAAACTTGATTTTATAGCAAGAAATATGGCGGCTTTAAGTAGATATGATGTAATACCTTTGATGCACAATCGCAAGCTCAACTTCAATAAATAAATGACATTTTTAAACATCAACAAAAAGTTCTAGGTGAGAATCAAAGCATCACGGCAAATTACACTGATTGCTCAATTTTATTTCACTACCATAGCGTTTTACAGCTGCAAAATGTAAATAAAATGTCAGTTATTTATATTTTATTTTGATATCGAATAAATACATCAGACATAATTTTTGCAATCATTTTTAATATTTTTGTTCAATTTGTATATTTTGTAAGTTCCAAAAAATAAGCTTTGCTTATACATATAAGATTCCACTATATTTCTGCAATTCTGTGAATGAAGATAAAATCCAGATTTCGTATATCACACAATTTTCTTATATTTGTAAGATTATAAATTACGATACTACTATACGATTACTAACCTGGGTGTGTGCAATAACTCGAACTACTTTGCAGTACTTAATGATTTTCTTGAAATCACGTTCAATAGACTTCTTTCCTAAATCATCACTCCACTTTTTAGAGGCCTTGGTAAAAGCCTTCTTCTTACTCTTGTACCTGAATCATATGGATTAGACTTTACTCACAAAGCCAACGAAATACAAATTTTTGCTTCCTCTGCAAGAACAAAGAGGGGTCGTCTCATAGTTTAGAGGAGACTTTGCCCTCAGTCACACATTGCTTGAACTCTGATTATCTCAAAAGGATATCTTTTAGTGAGCTAGCGCAGTGGACAATGTTTTACCCTCATGCTATCAGCGGAGGATATTGCAGAAAATTAATAAAAAGTATTTCATATTTGTACATTATTTATTAATACCGTAAAATTAAATTTATGTAATATTGAATAATTATTAATGGACCTTTATAAAAAATAATCAAAAAAACTCAAAATTTTACATAATATTTGAAAATTCCTGAGGATAAACCTGTAATTTGTTAATCTTTCTGTTTTTGAAATGTGACAAAATACAATACAATTATGGCGAAACTAAATAACCAATTAATATTTATCAAGTAATGCATGTAAAAGTAAAAAGCAATTTTAAGTGCTAGAACCTTTCTCTTTAAAAAATTATTTCACTGAAAGTCTATAAATCATAGATGATTAAAACATGTTAATTGGCTAAACTTTTACTGATGGAAATTACTTTTTTAAAAATATATTTCAAAATAATTTTGTTAGAAAATTTTTATTACGTGGCTATAAAAAACATTTAATTAATTATTTGCAAAATAGGTCAGTTTAGGCAAAAATATTTTAGTGCTCAAATGACTAATGGTTGGGCAAAAAAAGTACAGTACGTTAACTAAAAATAGCATTTGAACTCAATATACAATAAAAAAAATAACGTAAATTTTAAAACGTAGGTTTCTGTATTACTTAAACTGACACATTTAGTACTTTATAAGTATACGTCATAAGACAAATGATAAATAAGTAGTAGATATTTTTTTTCTGTAAAAATATAATCGAAACCTTGATGTACCCAATTAAAAATAAAAACAAGATCTAATTGAAACATGTAAGCATAGGCAATGTAATTTCATGTAGCTAAAGACTACAAAAAGATACCGTATCACGACTCAAGGACACAATATCTAGGACCAACAACCACAATGACAGGTGTCTGGTCACTTTACCAAAAATATACTTATTAAAAATTGTTTCTTACAAAAGTGAACCAAAATAATTTCCACACATCCTGATAAAGCAAATATTTTCTCTTAAAATATACAGGGTATCCCAACGAAAATTTGACCCCCCCTATAATTGGAAAACCGAATATTTCAAAATTCGCCGAGACCCGTCGATTTTTGTTCTTGGGGGAGCTATTTTGACAGTCAAGCCAACTCGATATGTTCATCCCCCTAATGCCTAGCAACCCCAACTTAAAAATTTCAAATGCAACTACCCCACTTGTGGCACATCATTTTAAAGCTCTTTTCATTGCGAATACAGTGACGTACCGTTTTTAGAAATCGGTTGAAATTTGACAGCATTATTGGTTACAAACGAAAAGATGACAAACCAACTTACGCGTAGTAATTTCTACACAAATGCTCACCACTAATAAGTTTTGATCTACTACACATGACCGCATTACCTAATTGTTATTAATGTGTCTATCAGTTTACAAAAAGTCAGAAATGAAATAAAAAGCTGAGGCAAATAAAACCAGATACTAAAATAGTTATTAGTAGAAGATACTTAAGTTTATAGGAATTCAGACCTTTTCAAAATAACAAAAATCAGTACTACAAAAAAGTCGTGTTTTTGCTTGTGACCAAGTAATCGTTAGTTTCAGCCATTATTGAAAGTATTAACGTGTGTTTGAAGTGGTTTATTCTATCGCAGAAAGAGTAGAAATTGTTACAATTTATTATCGAAATCACGATTGCGCTACAGCTACAGCACAAATTTTTAATGCCAATCATCCTGAAAAAATGTAAACCACCAGCGTTAAGCACCTGATTGACAAATTTGTTGCAACAGGTTCGCTTTTAAATAAGAAACGTGAAGTAATTGGGCCAGTTCGAAATGAAGCAGTTGAAGTGGCAGTTTTGGGTCAATGTACAGATGGATAATAAGCAATCGATTACAACTGTGTCTCAAGCTTCTGGCGTATCCCGTTCCAGTGTTCATCGAATTTTGAAAAAACACAAGTTTCATCCATTTAAGATGACGCTGGTTCAAGAGTTACATGAAGATGACTTTGATCGCCGTAACCCATTTTGCGAATACTTTAGTGAACAACTTCTACTGAATCCAAATCTTCTCTACAATACATGTTTCTCCGACGAATGCACATTTATGTTGAATGGCGAAGTGAATAGACACAATTGTCGTTATTGGAGTGATACTAATCCTCAAATATTGAATGTTTGGGCAGGCATTTTGGGCGACCATCTTGTTGGACCAATTTTCATCCAAAGTAATCTCGATGGAAACACATATCTAGAATTATTGGAAAGTACAATTGATCCTAGGATAACAGAGATTTTAGAAAGTGACGACAATTTACTAGAAAATGAAATAACCTTCCAACAAGATGGTCGCCCGCACTATGCTGCAGCTGTGCGACAATTTTTGGATGACCATTTTTGGGGCATTGGATTGGCAGAAGAGGTCCCGTCGAATGGCCACCACGATCTCTGGATCTGACCCCTTTGGACTTTTTTATGTGGGGTCATTTAAAATCACGAGTGTAAGCCAATCAGCCGGAAACATTGCAAGTTCTACGTCAGAGAATTGTAGAAGAATGCCGATTAATAACTGCGAATGTCTTTAATAATGTTCGAACAGAATTTGAAAACACTATATTATTGTTTGGAAGTTAACGGGGGTCATTTTGAGCAATTCATCAAATAAATCTGATTTATTATTTGCTTCAGCTTTTTTATTTCATTTCTAACCTTTTTGCAAACTGATACACATCAATAACAATTAGGTAATGCGGTCATGTGTAGTAGATGAAAAACTTATTAGTGGTGGGCATTTGTTTAGAAATTACTACGTGTAAGTTGGTTTGTCATCTTTTCGTTTTAACCAATAATTCTGTCAAATCTCAACCGATTTCTAAAAACGGTATGTCACTGTATTTGCAATAAAAGGGCTTTAAAATGATGTGCCACAAGTGGGGTAGTTGCATTTGAAATTTTTAAGTTGGGGTTGCTAGGCATTAGGGGATGAACATATCGAGTTGGCTTGACTGTCAAAAGCTCCCCAAGAACAAAAATCGACGGTCTCAGCCAATTTTGAAATATTATTCGGTTTTCCAATTATAGGGGGTCAAATTTTAGTTGGGATACCTTGTAGATTCAAGATATATATTAGTACTGGTCTTAAAATCTGCAAAAAAAAACATGTCGATCTCTTGATCTGTTCAAATATTTCGGTATTTGTAGGTCCATTATATATAATTAATCAATCCCACATAAAACTTAATGGCCGACTGTTATCACCAGAACTATTTAATAGATTTGATCTGCCTAAAGATAAATAATTTAATGCAAAAATATGTGGTAGCACATGCTGTAACCAAACTAATACTAATACGAATGAGTTTAATAAAAAATTTTAGTACACCATTAAAAAAATCATCAGATGAAGCTCACCAGTTTCTGAACTAATGAATTTAATGCTTGATTACATTTCATTCATATAGATACGTTGTCAGGGAAGATTCAAATTCTATCAATAATTGGCTGGTGTATGGTTTAATTTAGATTGTAAAAGAAAAGAAACCACCGACTACTCACCAATTCTTATAGAATCGTCTACGGCAATCGTCAGACAAATGTTCTGCCCATATAGTAGCCAGCGCACGTAGACCATGTGGAGTTTCGATATAGCCTACAACTCCAACAACAACCATTGGAGGGGTTTCTAAAATGGTTACTGCTTCCACAATTTCCTTTTTATTTATTTCTGGAAAAGAAAGATTACGTTTTTATAAAAAATCTGAAGAAATACTAAAATTTCTAATTATTGAAAACTGTGGTACTTACTTGAACCCGGCCTATCTGCTTCTCTTAACACATGCGTCATGCCTGCCTTATATCCAATAAAAGCAGTCAAATGCACAGGTTTAGATGGATCATCTTTGGGGAATGCCTTTACTTTTCCACGATGTCTTTGGGACCTCTTTTTTGGGTAGAAACCCATGGACCCATGACGAGGAGCGCTAAATTTACGATGCGACTAAAACAATTTTTCTGTATAAATATCGATGGTTTAAACATGGACCAAAAATTATATAAATTGTATTATTATCAGACCGCCCTAGAAATACTGACCACATGTTGGTATTCGGACATAAAACCATAAACAATTATTCTAAATCATCATTTAAATATCGGTAAGTTGTAATAAAAAATATATAGTTAAATATAAATATATTGGATGCTTGAACATGAAAATCCAAAAAATTATAAAAATACTCTAAAGATGTTTAAAAAAATTAAAGAATGACAAATAATACAATCAACTTACCATCTCGAAGTACAAAATGCAAATGGACGACGTCAAGTTAGTAAGGCAAGCTGGAACATAATATTTCAGAGGGCGCTGTATATTATATCGTGGTGGGGTGTGAGTATAACCACCACAAACCTAGAAAAAATATAGACTGTGTCGGTTCATGATATAGGTCACGTGACAGATGCCGCGTTTTCTAGGGACCTACGGTCCAATAAATGGATATTTTAGTTGCTTTATGTTGGCAGTTGTGCAAATATGATGGCTGCATTGCAATCTGAAATTAACTAACTTGCTGTCATTTTAAATGTCATTAAAGAATGTGACATGAATGTCACTGAAATGTAATTTTATATTATGATGACTGGAATGCGCTAAAAGCTGCGCGAATGGATTATTTATGATCAGCGCCATATTTTGTTTTGTGCCTCTAGCAATGGCGGAGCAGTAGGGGCTTAGCTGATTGTGAATTGAAATGGAATTGAATTCTGAATATAAAGAATTATTTCGTGCTATATGCTGGTTAATTTTACAGTCCCTTATAAAACATGACATGTTCCAACAATAACACCCACAAAAATACACAAAAAATAACACTGAGATACAAGATAAAAGAAGAAGCCACACTGTACGCCAATGACGTGTTTACAAACAAAATAATGGGAAATTAAGAACACAATTCATATCGTACGTGCAGATGGTTGTCTCTCTCACCCACATACATAACCAATGAAGTATGTCTTTGCTGAGTTTCATGTGCCTCCTTTTGTCTGCTCCTAGGGTTGGTACCTTTATTTGGATGCGCAATGGGACTTAACGCATTCCATATCGTATATTTCAGTGATAACAGTAAACAAATGAGCTTCACGCTACAATACAACCAACGTAAATTGGCATAAAAACCAAGTTTTAGCGATTTGGACCTTTTAGGGCAGCCATGAATTTGCGGTCGCCGGCAATATGACAGTGCCACAGTCTATATTTTTTCTAGGTTTGTGATCACCACAGTCTATTATCACCACGTATTATATGATGTCACAGATGATGTTTTGATGGGAGGGCGCTGATGTTTCTAAAGGTACGGACAAACGATTGAAAATGATTTTATGATGCATCCGTTCAATCCCCGGGCGATTAAAGCCTGCTTCAGAGAACAAAGTGTACTGGCAACATCCCCACCACCAGTGAAATAAAGATTTTATAAGGTTGGTCTTGTTTTTGTTGGTTATATCACAGTTTATTATACAGTTCGTCAAGTGAAGGTTCCAGAGGGTGTGGCTAAAGCGCGGCTAAATGCGCAATGAACACCAATGAAATTCATATGTACACGACGAAGTGGGAGAAATTCAATTTCTTGACAAATCAGCGTGCCCCTAGAGCGCGCGAATGTGCGCGGCTAAATGCGCAGTCGTCTTTTGGTCGTCTAAAAAAACAAAATCTGGGACCTCAACATCAAAGGAGCCGACGTGAAGACGCCGGACTGTATAATATACTGTGGTTATATTATGTAGAAATGTTGATCCTCCGGATAGTTGAAGTTGGAAATTTTCAACTTCAACAACGAATATAATTAATTTCATTGGCTGAAAGTCACGTGATTGCTGGCAACACTTTGTCCTCTGAAGCCGGCTTTATCCTCATGGATTTGAAATTCGCAAATATTCGCGCGAATTATTTAATGGCGCAAAAACTTTAGCGGATTTCGCCAAATGTCACATCTTCTCTTATTTTCGTCATAAAACTGTCATGGTAGAATATCAGCTCAAATCAAACTTACTAACCCCACATAAAGATGAAAATAGCAATTGAAAAATTCGCTAAAAGTTCAGATTTTCCCGACAAAAAACTGCGAAATTCGTTTATTTGGCCTTGCCCTCATGGACGCGAATTTCGTGAAAACATGCGAATTTGGCAAATTTTGATTTAAATTATTAATGACGAGAAATTGATGTCAACTTTTCACGACTTTCGCAAAACAGGAATATTATCATATCGCTATTTTCATGTGGTATTAGTAAGTATAACTTGAGCTTCTTAGGTATTATCCTTTATAATGCCAGTTTTATGATAAAAATGATTATTAGAAAATATTGCAATATTTTCTATCATTATTTCATCCATCATTATGGAAAATTGTCAGAAGATCAAGTTAAACTTATTACCAACCAACCAACCCCACATAATGATGAAAATAGCGATAATATTCATGTTTTGCGAAATTCATCATAAGTTGCCATTAATAATTTAAATCAAAATTTGCCAAATTCGCAAATTTCTCGCCGTGAGGACAAGGCATTGCGAATTTCGTTTCTTCGAGGACAAGCAACCTCTACCTAATGTAACGTATACATAGGCTACTTTGAAAATTTTTTTTTCGAGAACTAGACAACCGAAAAAACTAATTTTAGTTTCGTGTTCAGCACCCTCGAAAATAAGGGGGTAGAAATTTTTTAATTAAGATTGGAGAGGGTTCTGTTGTAATGAATTACCTTAATGACACCCACATCCAACAAATATGAAATGCGAGCATCTATATTAATAAAATACCCATATTAATATGTAACTTAAAAAATATCTGTACCTATACTATTCATAGTCATTATAACAATGACAGATAAAAACAAAGTATTACAATGGTCGTGTGCATAAAATAAAAATTGAAAATTAATTAATTTAGGAATTTTAAATATAAATTTATTTGGCAGGCAGTGTAGAACAATTTCAAATAATCTTGAATTTGCATTACCTCATTTTCCAATAAATGATTTAGTCTTTTTTTAAAAATATTAAACATTATATTTTCACATTTGAAGCTGTTGATAGATATTTCAGTCCCTCATCTCTTCAGTTTAAAAAGCTATGAGTTACCACGCCACGAGTTAGCCTTGTTCGATCCCGTTATTAATTTTCACAAACTACTACTGTCAACTGTTTTTTATTGTTAGAGAGTCGCTGGCTGAGCTGACTGACATACAGCACTTAAGTATGTTATCTGTGATACGGTACGGGACATTTTTCCGTGCAAGTTGGGCAAAAAAACATCTGCAATTATAACTAAGTATAATAAATAAAAAATAGCCATAAAGGATTAATTACCTCAAAAAATTAAACATCTCACTCATACAAAATGGCTGCTGAAATAGAACAACTAAAGAGAAAACGATAGTAAACTACTGATAGTTTGCTATTACTTTTCATCCGAGAATTACTTTTAGATGAACATTTGCACTCGAACATCGTACAAGTGCTCAGAGGCTTAGAATATGTTCAGCAGCGTGTTAATTTATAAACTTATCCCTGCAGCTTTTGCAAACGGTTTGGGACTGTTAGAAATATTCGACCAGTTAAGTTGAGAACGAGTTACCAGTGAATTTAACGCAAGAAGTAGTTAAACAAATATATCTAACAGTTTCAATCCGTTTTCCTATTCAGGAACAAACCTTAAAGTGCTTATGTGGTTACAAAAAGTTTCCATCCATATACTGATTATTTGTGTCACCTTTTCTAAAAAATAACATAACAATTCTGCCTAAAGGTAAAGGTAATCAAGCTTACTGGTAATTAGGCCATATTTGGCCCTTTTTACCTACTAACTTATACTACCCTCCACCTTTACAATCACAAACATCCATGGGTAGGACAGAAAAATTCCTGCCCCGTGTTGGATTCGAACCAACTTCCGGCCGCTCGTGCTTGCCCTGGCAGCGACTGCTCGTCACCGCCTTGACCGTCAGCCCACAATTCTGCCTAAGGATGAATTTCTGATTAGCAGAACAGCTCCATAACTTTTAGATAAACTTTAGATAGGTAGGTTGTAATAAAAACAGAATTAGAATTTTATTCATTTGTATTTTCAGTAATTAAATAACAAAATATATTTAAATATACATATATTATCTTGACGTATCAAATACATTATATATTAATAATTATATAACACTTTACACCTAATACAAATTAAAACTTATAACTACTACGACATATCACAGCTTAAAAAGATAGGTATTATTAAAAAGAAGAACCACATTTAAGAGAATAATACTCTTTATTCTTCTGACATGTTCTTAATTAAAATTATTTTTGTATGTTTATAAGGCAATTATGGTTATTTTATTATAATGTTCTGTTGTACAAATGTACAGTGCCTTCGTAAATGATTACAAGCCACGTGATCAGGGTCGAGATTCTCAAATCAATCGCAGAGCAATTCATATGCGAATATCCTTTTTCTCACTGCGGCAATTGAGAGAGACAAGAAATCTATTTGCATACGAGTTGTTCTTCGGGAATCACAGTCCTGGTCACGTGGCTTGTAATCATTTATGAAGGCACTGTACATCTGTAGGCAAATTGCTGGGTAATAATTTTTTGTACAAATACTAATTTTCAATTTCAAACTGAAATTGTTTTGTGGTACTTTCAAAATTATAACAAAAACGTATCTGCAAAATTTTTGAAATAATTATCTACATCTTTAGTATATGCATACAGATAAATCAAATAATTTTGAAAAGAATTTTGTAAATAAAAATTTAGAACATGTTCTTCTATACTTATATGTTATAATTTTTACATAATTGTCAGATTGTCCGGAATATGACTGCTATAATTTACGTTTAACACAAAATGATACTATGCACACATTAGAAAACAGTAAAATGATAACAATAACACAATTCATTTTCAATACATACGTTGATTTTGAATTTTAAGGTTAACTGAGGGAAGTGTGACAATCAATCATCAAAAACTGTGTGCGCAACCTTTCACATGTTGCTTATCGATGAGGTCTCGTAAAATAGAGTTGCCTGACCTATAGGCAGACCTATGATTGAACATTCAGGTTAACGTAACCGATAGCAGTTTAGGTTAGCATAACTGGGTGGATATAACTGAGCTCTTAACCAAAATGGATAGATCGCTATGATTGAACAATGAGTTATCCGTGCCTGTTACTATAGCCAGATAACCCTGTTATGGCAGTTAATTTTTTACCATACCTCATCTGTTATCACTCATATGTCAAAAATTGTCAACTAACACAATTAAAATTTAAAACATAGGTACTTAAAAGTGAGTAAAAATGGCAAGAAAATTAGGGCGCATGACCCAATGACAATATGAGGAAATGCAAAATTTCATTAAATGTAATAGAATATTGTTGGAAGGCCAAGTAAATCCCAACGCATGTTAATATAGGCACTTTAGTAAAATTTTGAAGTACATATAAATTCTTTAGTGTATGGACCGGAAATAAATCCCCAACAGTGGTGGCAGGTACGTTAAGTATTTCATATTAACTTATCAAGACAATTATTTAAATTATTTTCATGTAGAGTGGAAGCAGAATGTAAAAAAGAAGAGCAGAAAACTTAATCAGGAATCAAAAACTAGTAAAAACTGGACACAAATATTAAATATGTATACTCAGTTTACATAGGTAATCAAAAATGTACCTTGGGCTGCGCTAATTACAATTTACTACGCCTTGGTGGAGTTAATGTTGCAATATGGTTTAATTAAAAATCAGTGTTACTGTAATCAATTAGATATTATTGTCACAAACAGATACCTAATAAAAATAATATTTAAAAAAAGATAAAATGTATTATTCATACCTACTTTCTTATAGAATCTAAAATTTAGATTCTAAATTACTACCAATAATTAAAAACTTGGTAACTGTTTTCATTGTACCTTTCCCCTATTGTATTCATAAATTAATTATTTAATTATTAATAATATTAGTTAATAAAATATATTTCTTTTTGTTTGTTTCATTTAGGTATCGCTATCATACTCAAAATAGCAATCTTAATTGTACAAAATTGTAATCTGACCTAGAACAAACTTTAGTTTTTTTAGGTTGTATTTACTGTTAAACTAGTAATGCTGTATTTTACATATTATGTAAAACTATGATATGGCAATAAAATTATACATTATATTTTGTCAAATGTCATATGTCAATTAATAAAAATAAAATTTCTGACCAATACAAAGCTCCAGTTACATTTAACGGCACGTTATTCCAAGCAGTTTCATAACTGGGTCACGTGACCATTATTAAGTTAAGTAACTGGGAGAAATAAACTTGACAGAAGTGTCATATGAATTTTTGATTAACCTATCAGTTACCTTTAACAGGCCTGTTAGTGTTAACTGGATGTGATCAATCATAGGTCCGAGGGTAGGTTAGAGTTACAGTCGCCTTCAAAATTTGCAATAACTTTTATCTCAGTTAATTTGGTTATTAAAACATAATTATTAAAGCACAATTTCTGTAATGATTCCTAATCGTTTTTGCCACATAATAAAATACATAAAGCATACAAGTTACATATAATAATTTAAAATGTTTTTTTTAAACATTAACACATTATTTTTTTTTCAAAATGAGATCATTGCTAGTTATAGTTGTCCAAAATTGTAGTGACTCATGTTATAAACCTGCTCACAATTTATAGCAGTTAACACAAAAAAATATATATGCAGTCCGTATATTTGTCTTAAAAAATCGTGTGCCGCATATCTCTCAGAGCATACCCGATTACACAGCTTCTGCTACGCATGCGCTGCTGCATTTGATTGGCTGCAACAAATTGTCGAATTCAACTGTTTCATTTCCAGCGCTATCACGGGCGGGCAAAATTTCGGGTATATCTTCGTTAATTTAATTATGAATGTAATTAATATTAATAGTGATTTGATCGAAGTGAGGATGAGTGTAAGTGATGTTGAAATATGTATTTTATTAACAAAATTGTACGTGAATAGCATATGGGTGCAAATAAAAAAGTGGTAAAGAAGTACTACTGTGAAACAAAAAGTAATGGAAACTTGCGGAAGGAAGAATGTATTTTTAAAATGAGTTTTTGCCATAAAAAAATTCTATTGCTATACAGGGTGAACCTTAAATAAGTACAAATATTTTAACTGCTGGTGTAGTTCGTCATATAGATCAGTCTAGTGAAGGCAATTTTTTAAAATTTCTAATATTTACGGATATTAATTTTTTTAAAAAGTACCCACATTTTGAGGACCGCTGCTTAACCAAGTTAATAAACCATATGATTTGTTACGAGGTTGCCATACCTTCTCTAATATAAATATTACGTTTCCCGTAACGTAATAGTAAAGTAATACGGTTAATTCTATTTTAAAAATACTTGTTTGAAGCATAAGTACAGTAAAGTTGGGTATGTATGTAGTATGATCCGCAGCAATATTAACATACATTTTAACTGCTTAACTGACGTTACTATAAACGATTAAAAATGAATTTCCGCAAGTTAAATACTACCGTAAAGTATTTAGGAAGATATTACGTGATATTACTATGTCCAATGTTCAAAAATTATACATAAACGTGCACACAAGCTTACCTGTTTGTTAAAAAAATAACTATTTAATCAGTAATCCACATTTTACAAGTTAAATGCCATTGTACACTGATAGAAAGAAACACAAGACACAATTTCCTTAAGTTATTTTATGAATAATTGCGAAAAACTATGATTTTCACACAACATATTAAATTTAAAGGTTTGTTCAAGCAGACATTTGTATAACACTGGCAACACTGTGAACTGCATGTTCAATCTGAAGCGCTATGACTCTTAAATGTATGAAAGTCAGCGGTTCTCAACAAGTTTTCTACAGAAAAATTACAAAATTTATTTAAAATTTCACTTTTTTATTTCTGATTTTTTTTATGAAAAAACTATTAATTATGTGTTCTACACAGTGAACTATACTGCTGGTTAAAATATTTGTACTTATTTAAGGTTCACCCTGTATAATACAAGATGAAACTTAGTCCGTATAAATGAAATCAAAAAGAGTATACTGATAGAAAGGACAAAGTAGTGATATGGTGAAGAAACTATTTATAATATTAAAAAATAAGAATCTGGATCAAATATATTTAATTTTGACAAAACATGGACGTATGAAGGTCATACGGAAAGCAGTACATTATGATATAATAAGTGTTAATGTGTGACCATTATCGTGACAGTGCTAGTAACCAATAGTAAATAGTGTGTATGTATTCTAAAGCCTTTTGAATGCGGAATTCGCAAATATTTGCATGATTTATTTAATGGTGGAAAAATCTCTATTTGTAACAAATTGGCAACTACTTATAACATTTTCTATCATTTTCTTCATGAAACTGTCATGGCAGATTATCAGAAGCTCAAAACAAATTTATTAACACCACATAATAACGAAAGGGGCAATAATATTTGTAGTTTGACAGTTTTGCAAATTGGAATTTGCAAAAGTTGAGATTTTCCTGCCATAAATAATTAAAACAGAAGTTGCAAAAATCCGTAAATTACGCATCCATTTTTACTTAAAAATAATGGATATTATGTCCCCCCATAAATAATTAAAACAGAAGTTGCAAAATTCATGCAAAAATCCGTGAATTTCGCGTCCATTTTTACTCTAAAAATAATGGATGTTATGTAATGTAATTATTTTTGTCATTTTTGTATATTTTTTATATCTGATCGCATTCAAATTTAGTACGCCTATGAAATGTTGCTCCTCGCACGCTTCGCACGTCACGCTTGTCTACAAGCTAGCGATTAGTCACTGTCTACAATTTTGGCCGCCGACTACAGGAACATTAACAGTACTTGTAGTGCTGCAAGTTTATACCTTGTTTGTAGAACCTTCAAAAAACTTACAACTGAATCGGTATAATATGATTATCAAATCTGCCCGATCATCACTAGTTCCATTCAACATAATTTTTTTGGCAACTTCTAACTCCAGTAAATATGGCATATTTTCTTTACCACTCATTAAAATATCAGCTAAAACATAAGTTTTTATGTTGTTTTAAGTTAAGTCCAACCATATATTACTTTTTACGCGACATATGTTATGATACAAGGTTTTGAGATAATGCCACTTAGATCATCTTATTTATGAATCAATGTGTCGAGCTCTAATAATTTGTAACTTACCTGGATTTTATAGTTGTTTTTTTGTCATGATAATTTGTCAAGATGTTTTTGATTATTTTAGTGTTCACATATTAGTTAATTTGTTACTGCCTGTAAAATAGGGACAGTCTGAAACAGTGCAGTGAAGTGAACCAGTAAGACAGACTTTTGACAGACAGAAGACAATTTAAGTACAAGAAACAAATAAACTCTAGTGATCTGAAATTGGAACAGCAAGATGTTAAATTATTATCTGTCACTGACGGCCCATATTAAGGGTTCATCAACTTTTTTTACTTTAGAACTTTTTTTCAATTGTGTTTTCTTCAAACTCCTTTTATTTGTATCATCAATTTCCATAGTGTTTTCATCCAAATTTTGATTATTTGACACTAAATTTCTGTATAAACCTGCTGATTGTTGTAAATTATATTTTATCTTTTTTTCGTTCTGTTTACTAGATGAAATTTTTGTATTTCTCTTGGACGTAAATTTTCTGCGCTCTATGGTTTCACTGATATTTGGTCCAAAACTTTTTAAATTTTCATTGACCGATAAATTTAAAGGATTTTCAGTGGTATATATCTTAATTTGGTCCTTAAAATAGTCTATCGAATAGCGATGCGTTTCGTGGTAATAATTTTTAAATGTTGTTTCATGCGCTACACACTGCATCATGATCCATGTGTGTGCTAAAAGTAGTGGGAAACGACTTGTCCAGTAATTTGTAAAAGCTTCAGGGATATCGCCTAAGGATATTTGGGCTTCTGTTGAGAGCTCTCTGAAGTGGTGTTTCTGAAAACATACATATTATTGACCAATTCTACTTTGATTAAAAAAGCTGTTTAAATTATGTTTCAGGGAATAAAGTTTCATACAAATATTTTCACAACACACTATTTTTAAAATTTTTTAAGAAAAAACATTAGGGCTACCTATTGAAATCATACAATATATGGAACACCAAAATTTTGTTTCCGATTTCCTGTCTTTATTAGGCCTTCCGAAAACGTAATTAAAATTAATGACATTATGACTGAATCATTCTGTACATACTGTAAACAAACTACACCAAAAATATGAAAAAATAAATTATAAATAAGAAAATAATAAAAATGTGTTGCATTATTAATAAACTTCCATTAAAATAAAATATAAAATACAAATACACATAATTTCCTTACACGATTTTTCCTCAAAGTTCGGGTCAAATCCTGAGATCTGGCAACCCTACTCATGGTTGATATTAATCAAAACATTGATATATGAAGTAAAAGCAATATTAGGATTGTTAATGGCTTCCTAACATGTCACGAATATCTCAGCAAGCACTTTAATAGAATTGAACTGAGTAATAACGCAAGGTGCAGGTTATGAGGACACCTAGAAGGGTATACATCCTCTGTCCTCCGTCTTCCCATAAAATTTTGGTGATTTCAGTGAAGAACAAGATGAAAGATTTCATCAGATCTTGAAGAATGCAGAGCAACGTTAAAGATACAGGTGGAATTAACATAATATGCTGGTTGGATGGAAATGTAAAAAACACCCATTGCACAAATCATTTGAGTATAAGAGAACTAAACATTATAAAGAAAAAGAATGAATCTCACACGATATTCACCCGCAAGACTTAAAACCCTCAAACTTAAGATGAATATAGGTATAAAATTCATTATTTTGAAGAGATAGGTATGTGATTCTTATCGTTTCTAATATGCATTGGTTACATTGTTATGAATTGCTGATGTAAAGACAGAGATACACAAATTACCAGTGATGGATGATGAACAATATGAGTAAATTCTGAACTGAATGAAAATTTTAAGATTGTCAAATACATATGCAATATTCTGCAGATTAGTGTTACAAATGTAATTTAATGTACAAAAATTGTGTAAATATTTACAAAGAAATTTTTTTTAAATACCTTGTTTCGTAACGCGCGTAACAAATCTCGTACAGATTCTCCGTGGTACGTTCGGTATTTCCTCAAATCTGTGGCAACTTCTTCGTGAATATGAATTCTCCAATCTAACTTAACTATTATTTTGCTATCATTTTCTAAGGCCTGCAAGACGAAGTCATCAGTGTCTGCCTTTTCAATTCTGTCGCTAACATCCTAAAAAAATATATATGTTGACTATTATATTAGAGATCAAAATAAACCTTACTTGAAAAAATGATAATATTTTAGAATAACTCCAGAACATCGGATGTTTTAGAATTGCATTACAGGATGGTCTCTCCTCTGGCTTTGAAGAAATTAGGGAGGCAACTAAAGGTATCTGAAGGTTTACTTGCCAGTTGGTACCTTTCAATTCTGATAAAGCATATTCTCCCATAAGTATATTTGCCTGCCGCCTCAAACTGTCGCCAAAAGGATGAGAACCATTTGACAGAACATAGTAATACAAACACCCAAGGGAGAACAGATCTACAGCATATGTCTGAAAAAATAAATCAATAGATATAGAGGATAACTGTTCTATTACTTGTCCACATATTTAGGAAACTTTAGGCTATTTACAACCAGAGGGCAGCACGGTTGAAACCGTGAAACATAATTTGTTGCTCAAACTCTTACAATATATATTACACAAATGTAAAAATTTCTGAACCAAAGTTGGTTTACTTATTTGGTAAGTGTAGCTAAGAAAGCCAATAAATGTATACTTGAATCAAGAATTCAGACGTCTTACGTCACGGCTGACGTTACACATTTGTTTTTATTGTCAACGTAATTTTCGATATTTGGTCGCATTAAAAACAATGTTTTATTGCAATTTAGTGCAATATATGATGCAAACTTTTAGTGTAGTATATATAGTTTTATTACTATCAGTAGCAGTTTCTTAAATATTTTGATGAAAATATAATGAATTGTTCATTTGTTCGTATGACGTAAGTTGTCTGAATTCTTGTCGCGAGTATATTAAAATATCTTTTCAACATTATTTTGTTTTTAAAAAGTATTAACTTTCTCATTTGTTTGAAAATACCGACTTAATTGATTTTGTACTCATTTAAGACTTCAGCAAGCTGCATGTACCTTTGTCTGATAATTGTTGTGCATCTATGGTCAATACTGACTTAAGGTGTGAATTAAACATAATCAGAATTTCTAGAAGGCAATAGTTTAATGAAAAAAAACTAAATTAGTGTTTTAGAATTATCTTTTAGGAGAAATTAGGTACTAATAGTAGTACCAGTCGATGTAAACACGTCAATAAATTCTTATATTTACAAACCGATAAACCGAACATTAAAATAAATGTAATTAAATGAAGTGGGCATTATTGTTTCGCCAAATTAATGTAGGTCGTTTGTTTTTTGCCTGTTTATCACTCTGTTGGCACCAGATGTTCACTAAGTCAATGTCAAAGATCATTGACTCGAGACTTTAAAATAATTTTTGGTAAAGTCAGCATAATTGGTTTGAACAGGTAAATAACATGAAACACTGAGAATAAGCACGCTGCGGCAAACTACCCAGTGACAGAATTTTCGTACCGTTTAAAAAATTTAATTATAACTCAATTATTAATAGAATAAAATAATTGTGGAGTAGTAGGTAATCCAAATTACAAAAAACTGATCACATTTATATCGTGTATAAGGAGTTTTGTCATAACCATATTAGTGCAACGATTTTGCAGTAAACATGTGCCAAATGCAGCTACTTTTACCGCGGTGTGCAGGAGGGCAAGTGTAGTATAACACGAGGGAAATTTGAAACCGAATCGTGGAAGAGATGAAGGTCCAGGACGTCCATGGCTTATTGCAGCAGTGTCATACACAAGGCTCAATTATATCCGTACGATGTACAGCATATCCAAGCATTAATACCAAGGGATTGGACGAGGAGGACCAGTACTACGGCCGCAACAATCTTGACTTTAAATCATTTGGACTTATTTTTGTGATGATATTTAATATCAGGCATGTCAAACTATTTTATTAATTAAAATCACAAATTATTAATTCTATTAAAAATTAATAGCAATAGTGGCAAAAGTAGTTGAATTTGCTGCATAAAATAGGTGTTATAAAATGTTATTTATTTCTTTCCTTGGGAATTTCTTTCCATTTTTTGTCGGGTCGTTGATTGCATGCTTTACCGTCTTATCAGTTTCCAGTGTCGTGTAGAAGTGTATTTTTAAATCATTTTCAAACTGCCTTTTTGATTTTTTTTTAACAAAATTGTATTTGTAAGAGCCTTCTGTATATTCAAAAACTTTTTTTTAGATAAGTAATCGCCCTCTATTTAGCTTAACACATATCTGAATAAGCTGAAAATTTTTCTAAAACTGCAAAGCGGAATTTCTGAAAACAACTACTCTGCTAGCTGATGCCCAACAAGCATTGAATAACACCTAAAAAACTTATAGTAAGCAGCCAAGGTCATTCGTCAGCAGCGCCACCAGGCATATACCGGTTTCAAGATTTAGCTCTAATCAGTGTGTCACAGGTGTGGCAACCGACGACTACCTCTGACTGTTCATGTCAGTCAATTCCACATTTGCAAATATCGAAATAACCGATGGTATGTTTCAGATCTTTCAGCTTTAAAAATTTAGATATTTATGAAAAGACTACTTTGAAATAATCATAAAGAATAGAAAAGAAAGCAACAATAGTGAATTAAATATTTAGGAAAAAAATTTGATCTTAATATTACTTACTGTTCGCCCTCTTCCATTTAACATTTCAGGAGCAATCCACCCATCTGTCCCAGTGACACCTGATCGTCTGGAAAATGATACTTTTCCAACTTGCAGTTTTTTACACAGTCCAAAGTCAGATATCATGGCCCTAACCTCTCCTCTATTATCAGGTAATGAAAGAAGGACATTATGAGGTTTAATATCTCTATGAACTGAAATTTAAAACAAATTAGATAAATTCATAATTTCAATATGACATCAAATACCAATATCTAAGGAATGTAAATGTGCAAGTCCCAAAGTGGCTTGTTTTAAAATCTCTAAAGGTTTAATAGTGCTCGTATTACATTTCCCTTCCACATAATCGGACAGTGTTGCCTGACAAAGTTCAAGGGCTATGTATCTAAACATTCTGTCTTGTTCCATACAAAAATATCTAATAACATGAGGATGAGCATCGCTCTCTCTTAGTAAAGATACTTCTCGATCTGCAAAGTTGAAGCACTCAGGTAACAGCCTTTTTACTGCTACTCTTCTGTTATCAAACTCTCCTCTAAAAATAATTTGCTTTGTATACATTTTTTTTAATAACACATTAACTGTACCTATAAACAAAAGTACCCTCACAACCCTTTCCCAATAATTGTTCTGGATGAAATGTTATTTTACCAACTCGGACTAAATCATCAGAAAGCTCCTCAGAAATAGCTGTAATATGACCATATGAACCTTTCTGACTGGAACGAGAACTATTTTGTGATAAGTTTTGTACCTCACGCACCTGAAAGTTAAATTTTTTAAAATAATGTGTAAGAATATGCAAATGAAAACAAGACAATTTGTATTTTAGAATAAGTGTAAATTTTCAATTTTTTTAAAATGGAGATGAGAACTTTTTATTTCATGGTCATCACGGTTTTACTTATTTTTTCATTATTTAGGGCCTGTACCGTAAATCAAATATTTTAACCAGAACCCCGGTTCAGCGTCCCGTAAATCGTTTTGTGGATTTACGGTCCCTCATTTCAACTCCAACTTTCACTTACCGTAAATAACCACGGTAACATTTGTTAAATTACGGTACACACCCTTAATTTTTATTATTTTTAAGCATAGATTAGATTACTCTATTCATGGTTTTAATGGTAACAAACCTACTTAAAATGCTTTGTTATTATTTTGATGAATACAAAAGTAATCAAGGTTGTACTGACACATATTCTTTAAGAAAGAAATATAGTTAGTTAGTCTGAGACAACTAACTAGACTAGACACAATTTAATAAGTATTTCTAAATAGAAGGTATTTATTCAGTTTTGGTTAATATCAATTACTTTACAAAATCGAAAATTCAATAATTTGTTATTCAGATTTGAGAGATGTGACTGTTCTTTGTTGGCAATTAAATTTCAATGGACGTGCTGGGCAACAAGAATATTTGGGAAGATTTCAAATAGATTACAACCTGATAATCATTAATTTAAAAATCTGTTTAGGAATTTTGAGAAAAAAAAAATGAAAAATTTGTTCAAATTGCAGTTTATCCACAAACTAATTCAGAACGACTATCTGGAGCTGCAAGAATCAGTATGACTTCCATTATAAAAACGTTCCATTCAGCATTTTACACCAGGGCAAATTTTATACATATCCAATTTGAAAGAGAATTTTGACGCCTACGAAAAGCTATTTTCTCAAAAATGGCCAATTTCTGAAACTAATAACAAGTATACTTTTTTTCCTCAAAAACAATGTAGGTACGCTCACATTTACATCATAAATATGGCAGATGTGGCGCCCTCTAGGAAGTATGAGAAATAGACAACAGATTATGATTTCTCATATCCAAAAATATCTATTACCAAATTTTTAAGTTGATGCTTTCAAAGACAGTGTAATTATTACAAAATAATCAATTTTTAAATTCCAACTATGACACCCTGTATCTTTAGTATAGGATCCCACTATAAAACAACCTTCACCGAGCTAGTTAATGGATGAAAAGTATTTTATATCCAATTAAATATGTCAATAAATATATTGCAAATGGGTTGTCTAAAAATTTCAGTCCAGAATATGATTAATTAACAATTAAAAATTATTATTTTTTTAAACATTTCACTGGTTTGGTTAATAGACAAATTTCATACCAGTAAAAGTATGAAGCCTATAGAATATGCAAACGTTAGGTTGACTATTTTTTCCGTCACAACTCTTGGGTAGGTAGGTATAAACAGGTAAATCGATACTAGTAACTTGCACCGGTGTGGTTAATAAATTAAAGTTAAATTAAAGTAAAGTAAAGTAAAGTACATTTTTATTTCAGCAGAGTAAAAACATACATGTCTTGAGTCTGTGAAACAAGTAAAGAAGCACACCACCTAACTTTCTCAGTTCCATACACACGCACTCTTTCATATCATAACACACACTCCTCTATTAAAATATAAAACAAAATACACATTAAACAAGCACTTATTTTTGATAAAATTCGAACATCGAATATGGTTCTATATGACACAAAAGGCATGCAAGGACCTCAAAATTTTCTTTTATGAGGTTTCTCTTAAGCCTATCTGGTAAGTGATTATATATCCTTATACATTGGTAGAAAGTTCCCCGCTGAACAACTGTTTTATTATGTTTTGGATAAGAATAATCATCTCTAAACCTGGTACTATATTTATGATTTTTCACATCTTGCAAATTCATTTTCATTATTTAATAAAAATTTCATACACTCATAAATGTATATGGCCGTTAAGGTTAGCAGAGAATTTATTTTAAATTTTCCTCGACATGAGTCTGTAACCTTCATGTCGAACATTACTCTTATGACTCGTTTTTGGCATAAAACGATCTTGTTAGAGTCTGAAGAGTTTCCCCATATAACTACTCCAAATCTAATTACCGAATAAAAGTTTGCATAATACAAAGTTTTCAAAGTGTTGATATCTACTTGATTCTTTATAACTCTTATTGCATAAGTCACAGTGGACAACTTACTGCACAAATAATCAATATGATTAGCCCATGTCATTGTATCATTTATATATACACCCAAAAACTTCACACTCGTAGAGAAATTTATTTTTTGCTTATCCAAGGTAATATTCAATGGGGTCTCTAGTGAGTTATTAACTTTAAATAAGATACAATCCGTTTTATTATCATTCAAAACTAGCCTGTTCTCAGAAAACCACTGTTTCATTGAATTCATCAATACATTACCCATTTTCAGTATATCCATATAATTTGATCCCTTTATTAACAAATTTGTATCATCGGCATAATTAACCGTAAATTGTTTACTCCTATTGAAGATGATATTTTTAAAGTCATTTACAAAAATTACAAACAAAAGAGGTCCCAGTATACTTCCCTCGCGCACTTCCCCGACAATTCCAAGACGCTTGATCTTATTTTGTTATTATTA
The DNA here is from genome assembly GCA_025584915.1 of Monochamus saltuarius. Taxonomy (NCBI): domain Eukaryota; kingdom Metazoa; phylum Arthropoda; class Insecta; order Coleoptera; family Cerambycidae; genus Monochamus; species Monochamus saltuarius. The sequence goes on from CM046727.1 coordinate 34,294,492, forward strand.
TACTCTATTTCCACAATTTGTTTTCGCAGGCTAGATAAGAATAGAACCAGTCATATACATTACCCCTAATACCATACCTATACAATTTTTGCAGAATTAAATCATGATTTATGCAATCAAACGCCTTGGAAAGGTCAAGAAAAATGCCACAGGCATAAATTAAAATAAAGGTTATTTCATTACTAACACGGTGGTATAGGGTTGTCTGCGAAAAATCAGTCCTGAATTCCGGTTGTCCAGTTTTAAAAAGTGAAATATTCCCCAGCGAACCATTCTATGCGATAGAAGAGTACACAGCATTGCAGCTGTGTGTAGTTCGTCCATACCGAAAACGAAGACGATCCGTTTCTCCAAAAAATCGAATAAAGTCCGGGGGCGGCAGTGTTATTAATAATTTGCTCCTAGGAACCCCTAACGCCCTTCAATGACAATAAAACAACATTGTCGACCCTACTAATGGTATGTCGAGATCGAAAACCCGTAACAATAACATTTTCTAATAATCCATTTGCCGCCCCGAATTACGTTTAATGTTTTTTTTTAAGGAGACGATATATGTAATCAAAAAATTTTATTAGACTTTTCAATAGGTAAGGTGGAGAAGCCACAAAAAAATTTCATTGATTTTAGACAAATTTCGTGTTTTCAAGAGTCGCCCCCGGAGGGGCGGCAAGAATGTCATAATATCATTTCAAGTCACTACCAGGAAATAATAGTCTATACCGAAAATGAAGACAATCTGTTTATCCGTTTCTCCAAAAAATCTAATAAAGTCAGGGGGCGGTGGTATTTTGCCGCCCAACTCGTAAACCGTTGTTTGTACAAAAAATTCTATAGAACAATTTTTTCATATTTTCATAAAAAACATTCGAATATGTATCGGGGGCGCATCCGGTAATGTACCGAAAAATTTTTAGAAAACGGAATGCCGCCCCTGGAACCGTCCCCCAACCGATCAAATTGAAATTTTAAAGACACGTACTCTTTGAGACGCGGAATCGAAAAAATTAGTCCGTCTTCGCGTTAGGGGTTTCTAGGGGCAGATTAATAATAATACCGCCGCCCCCGGGCTTTATTTGATTTTTTGGAGAAACTGATAAACGGATGGTCTTCATTTTCGGTATGGACGAACTACACAGCTGCAATGCTGTGTACTCTTCTATCGCATGGAATGGTTTGCTGGGACCTCTCTGTCGCACGTATTCACTCGCAGCAATATTTCACTTTTTAAAACTCGACAACCGGAATTCAGGACTGATTTTTCGCAGACAACCCTATACCACCGTGTTTGTAATGAAATAATCTTTATTTTAATTTAACTTTAATTTATTAACCACACCGGTGCAAGTTACTAGTATCGATTTACCTGTTTATACCTGCCTACCCAAGAGTTGTGACGGGAAAAAAATAGTCAACCTAACGTTTGCATATTCTATGGGCTTCGTGCTTTCGATTGCTATGGAATTTGTCTATTAACCAAACCAGTGAAATGTTTAAAAAAATAATAATTTTTAATTGTTAATTAATCATATTCTGGACTGAAATTTTTTAGACAACCCATTTGCAATATATTTATTGACATATTTAATTGGATATAAAATACTTTTCATCCATTAACCAGCTCGGTGAAGGTCGTTTTATAGTGGGATCTTAGACTACTTCTTTATTATCATTTTATTAAGTTGGCTTAAATCGTAATATTTTCAAGTGAAAAACCTAGTATGTCTCCATGGGCCATTACTTACGGCTCACCCTCTATAAAAATCCAAGCTTACCAACCATGAATAGAGTAGGTATGTTGCTGTTTCATTGTGATTAAATTTGAGAGTGTACACATTACCTATAAGTCAAGTAAAATTGAAAATACTTACTTGAATTTGTAAATACCAAAACATAGTTATCACACATCCTGTTAAAATAATTAAAGTAAGTTTTAAGCCCTTGTTCTCTTGTTGATTGATCCATAACTTCAAATCATTATATAAATCACTGAGACTCTGTTTCAAACTCTTCTGAGGATGGTTAATACTTTCCATGTCCATTTTGGGATCCTCTGCTGCTACATTTTCTTTGATACTATTTATGTTTTGTTTTGGAGAACTTTCATCAGTAATTAATTTTAAATCCTTTCCAGTTCCAAGAATTTTTTGATTACTAAATTGGGGAAGATTGTAATGACCAGTAAATATTATTATATGTTTACCGAACATTGGAACACTTTCAAAGTTAGGATATTCTTCTTTAAAGAAATCTATTGAAGTAAAAGATTAATAAAAATTATGCTTTCAAATAGGTAATAGCAGTATATACCTTTTGGTAACCAATAATTATGTCCAGATATATGTTCCTGATAAATTTTTGGACTTTTTGGGGCATGAGGACCTCCCAATAGTAATGGACCAGAATCTGAAGCTGTTATTGTAACAACATTTTGGTCCACTAAAGAACGTGTGGCATATAAACCATGTACATGTTCTCCAATATACAATGTTGGGCTGAAATAAAAGTTTTGGGTTAATCAGGGGGAAAAATGATGCTAAACCAATTTGTGTAAAATATCAGGTAAGACACAACATTTGAAAGGAAATTTTTAATTTAAAAATATATAGGGTGTCTCAGGTATTATTGGCATCCTTGAAAGGAGCGATTGTACAGTGAAAATAAATAAGATTTACCCAAATATACCTAGATCTAAAAGTTCATTGTTTCCGAAATACAGTGTAAAAATATTGAAATTTGTATATTATATAATATATTTTTTATTTACTTGGAAACTTTTCTTGATAAAACAACAATAATTCTAAGTTGTAATGGGATACCTTAGGTCTAATTATTCAGTATGTTTAACTTTTCTCAATGTAACCAGTGGTGTAGAAACTCTGTGCCACTCTTCTTTTATTTACAATAAAAATGGTACGCCACTGTCTTAATTATAAATGCAAGTTACTTTCAGTTTCGATTATTTTGAACAAATAATTATTCTTTGCAATTTTCTTTAAAATGTATTCAAGTAACTGTTCATTTTAAATATCTCTGAATTTTGTAGTTTGTGCATATTTGTATCAAAACCTGAAGAAAACTTGAAAATCCACTCCTAAAATTTTGCACATGACCATAATTTATCATTTTGAGTAACTTTTTCAAGTAAAACTTTGTTGTATTTTCAGTGAAAAAGGCGCTTTACTTGTAACAAAAATAATTTTTTCTCGGTGCATTGACTATTTCAAATAAGATCATTTCGAGAACGGTTACTCCTAATGACTATTAACAACTTTTATCTTTTTTACATAAAAAAGGTAAAAGAATCGATTGTTTTAATAGTCAGATGTATACAGTAAACCGCCCTCTATTAGTAGTGTCAAAATTAGAAACAAATTTGAATTTCTGGCCTCCGAGAATCCCACATCTTCAAAATGTATCCAAATATTTGGATTTTTAAAAAAAATTATTTACAAATATCGAAAATAAAATTTTTATTTTGACACTGCATCTTTTTGACCATCAACTTTTGACTAAAGTAAGTTTAGCTATATCACATTATTTTGTCGTCAGGAATCTATTCTTGCCCTATGGTGCATTAACCATTTTTATTTTATAAAAGAAGACTGCCACAGGGTTTCTACGCTACTAGTGTTAATGGGTGTTTTTACTGTATTTTAAGCTAATATAAATCAAATTTCCTACAATTCCTATCAATAAAGTCATATGTATGCTCTCTGATACCAAACATCTAGGTATGCTAATGAACAATTCCACAGACAAAGGTCTATTCCATAATTATCTAAAAAAAATTAATCTAGTTAAATTTACTAACCTGGTTTAATGAAAACACTATAAATATCTAAGTTCACTTTTGGGAACTCAAAAATTCAACCACAATAGATGAGATCTGACCTATTTCTGCATTTTTAGGGTGGCCTCCTTTAAGTTGAGTCAAATATCTAACTATAAAAATTATTATACCAATAAGTCAAAATTATTTGAAATTAAATATCGACAATGTCAAAAGTGACTTTAATCTGTCAATGAATTTTAAATTAAACATGACAACCACCTACTTAAACAATAAAAAATTGTACCCTTTATGTAATCGTTTTTTATATATTTGTAGGTGTTAACAATATTGTGTAAAACTAACTACTCTGTGGACTAAAGCCCTGACCAGCGTTGAGTTACACCCACAATATCTACCCATATATTCTTTATTATTAGCTTTTGTAACATGTTTTACTGTATTGTTAATACTTAAAAATATATAAAAATAATGCGCTGCAATCTGAAACTATGTTTTGTTAACAGTAGTTTTAAAAACACAAAGATATCTAAATTATAAGCAACTTTTGTGATATAAACAATTTTCGAAAAAAAAGCTAATTTCTGAGATACTTGGATTGAAGTAATTTTTTAACAGCCATTATTTTAATAGATGAAAAATTGGACCCAAACAAAAAATACATTACGGATGGCTTCCAAGTAAGTTAAATATTGAATTTAACCCATAATTTATAAACCATTACCTTGGCATCCTCGAAATTTGGGTGATAGTAACTCATGGTAATACAAATTTCACTATTTAAATTGGAATGCTTCATTATATAAGTAATGTTAAAATTAAGTTTAGAATTTATATACCTTTGACGGTTGTCAAATTTGACATTGCATTCACAGTTAGATGCCTCTATCAATTTTCTGCAAAAAGGCTACACATTGTTTTATTTGATATATCTTACTATCTTTGAGATAAACTCATATTTGATGTTTTGTTATAATTTATTAATTATGTGATATTTGCAGGCAAAAAAAATTAATTATGAATAAATATTAAGGTTCATTTTCAATATGTGCATCTGTGTCTATACATTTTCTAAAATTGTCTAAACACCTAAGTTTGAGATAAAAAAAACTGTGCATCCAAATAATAGGAAAAACTATGTGTTAACTGAGAAATATATAACGTAATAATTAGGAGAAATACAGAAAGTGGTATGTCATTATTGAGAACGAGGTTAACAGCCTGACATAAGCAATTGAAGGGCTCGGTGCAAAAACCAGTCAACTCCACTTTTTCCTCAAAATTAGATATTTTATGTATCATATGCGCATCTTTTGGTGCAAGAATCAGCAAAGTCCGACGAATATTAAGAAAGATGGTGGAGTTGACTGGACAAGCACTTGGTGCAAGAATCAGTCAACTCCGGGGGATGGCCGTTTCTTGCACCAATAAAAATGAGAACACTGTTTAACAAAAACTTCGCGTCGCAGTATCTATTGCACGGGAGCTTACTGCGTGATGGTTAATTTACATTTTACACAGCAACAGTGCGCAGTGTGTCCTACGGCTACGTAAACGAATACAGTACTTTCGAAAAGTAACGAATAAATTCATTATTTTTGAAATTGAGAAGTTTTCGAAAAAATCCCCTGTCACGTCGATTTTGTTTTTAAAAGTGACACTTTTTGACATACATATTTGTGACGTCATCGTTGTTCGAGATATGACGTCATCGACAATTTTTTTAAATGGCAACCCCCAATTTTGACCATGCCATTTGAAAGAGCGTGTCATTCTACATACATACATCATGAAAAATGATGGTGTTACATAACAAAAATTTCAAGAAAATAATGTTTGAAGATTTTAAAATTTAATTTTCACAATGAATTGAAATCGAAAATTTTTAGGTTATTTATAATGTTTCATTGTTGTAAAGATATGTTTTCTTTTGTATTATTTTTTTGCAATATTTTTTTGTTTTTATCTTACAGTCAATAAATGTTTAAAACACTGTTTGATTTATTTGTTTATTTTTCACAGGTTCGGTGCAAGAAACAGTCAACTCCAAAAGATGTTCAATTTTTTTTTAACATGTGTTTAACAAAATGTCAGCCTCTTTTATAATAAATTATTACTCAGTGCATATACTTAATTGGCATATATTCTTTGACGCTAAAACTCAGACAATTTACATTTTTAGAATGTTTTATTGATTTCCCACAAATTATGAAAAATGGAGTTGACTGGTTTTTGCACCGAGCCCTTCAATTAAATGCAGAGTTGCCAATGTGTGCAGAAAATCCCAAATTCTTCTGCCCATTAATTTTAGTTCTTTTAATTGGCCTTGGTATTTCTCTGGCAAAAAAATCTGAGTACTGTCGATTTACACTTTACAACTAGCCACTACTCTCATTTGTCCTTGTGGGCACTGCCATCTAAGTCGCAGAATAATAAAATTGGATCTCTAATAAGTATTTTATGTTTGCATAGCATTTATATAGGATTTTATTTACGAAAACTATTGATACAATTTTTAAAAATTCTAGTAAAGCAGTGTCGCATGTGGACCACCACACAAGACACTGGAACAGATTATAAAATGCACACGTTCTCAGATTTAGCCAATTATGTGTCTATAAATAAATAATTACTTACTATAGTTTCATATGATTTGAATTTTCAAGAAGTCCATTATGTGTTATTAGTTGTTCTAGTAAGTATATTATTGTATGATTAGCTAAGCTTGTGTAAGGCACCGAAATAAGTCCTTCTGGATCTAATAAATATGTCCCTACTATTGGGCTGCCTAAATCCCCATCCCAAAGTAAATTACCTCGTCTTCGATCTAAAGTAATCACTCTTCCGCTAGAACTAGAGGTGAAGTGTACCAAATCTAAAAGAAAATGATAATGTTTCATATGCTTCATTACACTGCACGTAAAAAAATGTTTGACATATTTACAATTCACTTTAGAAACTACAGGGAGATTTCGAAAATGCAAAAAATTTGAGGGTAGATTATATTACCCTTCATATATTTTTTTTTATTTAAGCTCTCCTGGAGAAGTTACAACCCCTTAACAGTGAGTGGTAAATTTGAAGTTTCATATAGTTTTGTTCCAAAAGCTTTAACATTAAGAAGTGAAATTTGGTAGGATATTTAGGCTGATGAAACTTTTTCTCAACGAGTAATTTTTGCTGAAATAAAGTACCCCCTATAAATTTATTATAAATTTTTTTTGGGGTTAACTTTTTCGATTGAAAAAAATTATTTTTGAATGCCAGAATAGAATGTTTTTTTTGTCTCTTGTAATTTTTTGATAAGTCAATGACATTAAATACTACTGTGTAGTAGTTTTAAGTAAACAAGCTATAAAGTTAAGTAAAAACAGCTGATAATATAAAATTCTAGAATGACAAATACGGGGGAATTACATTTACGGGGAATGTTATGGAAGCGCTTAAGAGCACAAAGGTATGTAAATTAGATATTGGAAACTACATGCATGTAAGGTTGTATAGTTTTTTTGTTACTCAAAACCTGTACTACTTATCAAAAAATTATAATAGACAAAAAACATTCTAAATTGAACCTTTGACTGCAACGCCTTTGTAAAATTTAGCCAAGTTATGCAATTGCAGTGAAAACTCTTTTTTATGTAGGACTCTCAAGTAATTAACAAATGTATCACTCTATGACTTTTTTAAAAGTCTAATACAGCATTGTCACACATTCGTTAAAGCATGGACCTTATTTAATATTCTAGATTTGTTCTCACGAGGAACAGTAAATTTAGGTAAAAATCCAAATATATTTATTGACCTGTTAATACGAGAGCATAAAGAGAGTAATGGGTATGTTTTTCTAAAAATTGTTTTGTGTCAAGTCAATAAACATAACATTAATTCATGTACAGAGTTCATACTGGACATCTCGGCCTTTTTAGAAGACAGCAAAAAAAGTTATAACTTCATTGACAAATGATTTTCCAGGAACATATCCAAATGTTTTTGTTATTAAAAATATTGCATTTTTTTACTTTTTTTGAGAAAAATTTTAAAAAATCATAATTTAGACTTATATTTCATGGTAATAAGGATCCATTTATTTTTTTTTATATATATATATATATCAGTCAGTCATAATGTCAATAATTTTAACCACGTATTCGGAAGGCCTAATAAGGGCGGAAAATCGAAAACAAATTTTTACTCCACCTTTAAAAAAATAAACAAATCACCCTATAAAAATCGGTAACACAACGCTCCTGGTACGCTACAAACTTTCTGATGACGCAGGGATATGACAATCAAATGTCGAAGGAAACATCGTTGCCACATCAGGATTACATACATAATATCGTCTAACACTTCAGCGTGTTATTCAAAATTACCACCATTTAGTTGCACTTTCTGCATTTTCCGCATTTCTTTCTCCCCAAATTTGGAGATCACACCACACATTTGGAGGAGGGATGGAGAGAATATAAGCAGTAGTTTGTTTATTTCGGTCTCGTGTATTGGTCGTAAATTCACAATGCCTAATTTTACAAATTTTGAATATGCGGAAATGGTAGTTTTATATGGAGAATGTTTACGAAATGCGAATGCCGCTGCTGCAGAATATCCGAGATGTTTCCCTAACACAACATTTTCCTAGTGCGCGAACCTTTGTTTTAACGCCTTCGCGATACGGGTTCTGTGAAACCGCGTCGGAAACTTGCGGGACATAGGCAAAATGACTAAAACGTGATAGAAGCTGTTTTAAATTTAGCTGAGGAGCAGCCTACTATTTCTATAAGAACCATTTCAAGGCGATTGGAGATATCCCAAAGCAAGGTCTGCAGAATATTACAAGAAAACTCACTGAACCCATATCATTTTCAGAAAATTCAAGCTTTAGAACTTGCTGATTTTCCCAGATGTCTTGAATTTTGCAATTGGCTTCAAAATCAAATTTTATTAATAAAGTGCTATGGACGGATGAGTGCAGCTTTACTCGAACTGGCACTTCAAACAGGTTAATACCATACTACCTCAAAAACAATAAAATTCTAGGCTAGATGTACGTAACTACGAACTGAATAATTAATTGTACTTTACGAGTAATACTAAAAATTCATAAACAATTGTAAAACCTAGTGAAAACGTAATATTAAAATTATTAGACTGTAATAACCTAACATTTATTTATTATCTACATTTATTTTTATTAACAAATAAATTAATATTTAAAGAAAATTTATTCATGTATCTAGATAAAAAAAGTTAGTTTTTTCTCGTTGTCGTTAAGTACAAAAACTAGGTAACTAGGTTATTGACCTAATAATACGGTAAGTCAAGATTCACTCTCGATAACTTTTATGAGCATCAGATCAGAGGCGTGCCTTTTCAGTCTTGGATAGCTTTTTGTCGACAACACGAGGATTTCTTATTACTTAATATTTAAACATAAACACTTTTCAGCTTCTCTTAATAATTTACCCATTGGGTATAGGTTTTTTATGTAATGTACCTAAATGGTTTATTACTCGGTTTATTATTAGATACTTTGGAGTTTTGTAATTTCATTAAATATTTTTTAAACTGTAACCAAGGTAATTTTTTTGCAGTCATAATAGCCACATTTTGTCGGACAAAAATCCACACGTTACTCGTCGGTTTATCTTTCAGAGGCGATTTTTTGTCAACGTATGCGCAAGAGTGTACAGGGATCGTTTGATTGGAATGAATTTTCTACCGGAAAACCTGAATGGACCACGTTACTTGCAATTTTTAATAGATTTGATTATTATTATTTGATTTCATTGGATATTAACATTTTAAATTATTATTGACTGAACTGAGCAAGAAAAAATATGAGATTCTAAAATAGTCAGTACAACCGGTTATTTATTATCTCTAATACCAGGTACTAGGAAAATATTTCAATTTGGCAACATCGCATCATGTCGACATCGAGATGAACTGTGAGCTGTAAACGACCAAGGCTGTGAGGGGTCAATGACAGTTTGAAAAAGGGGTGTAAATTATGATTTGAAAATATTTTCCTTGCCTTAAATATGCATTTAGATTTTTTTAAATCGCGTATTCGTATTATACTCATTATTCCCTATCTCCTCTTAAAATTATTGACATTATGACTGAGTCACACAAATTAAAATTTGAATTTAATTTTAAAGAGTAGAAAATCATCACCATTTCAGTGAATAACAAAAAATATTTCGATAAAATCGATATTTAAAATTATTTATGATACTTGTATTAAATACAGAACATTATTTGGTACTTCATACAGGGTTAACTACCGCTAAGTACAAAAATTTTAACCACGTGCTCATGGGGGCCTAAGAAAAAATAAAAAAATTGTTTCAGAATTCGAGTTCGATATTTAAAAAATGGGGCAAAACTCTTTTTTCCTATGATAAGCAAATTTTAGTTACATACAAAGAAACGTATATCACATGATTATAAAGATTTATAATAAAGTCCCCACACGTGTAAGAGAAATGAATGTAAAGCATTTTAAACAATTTTTTAGAGACCTGCTGCAACAGAAGGCATATTATACTTTGGATGAATTTTTTAATGATGAATTGTAAGTTTATCTTGCTACTCCGACCACTGAAAAAATTCTCAATATTACAAAATTTCTGAAACTTTATGTAGTTTTTAACACACCATGTCATTGAATGTGTTTTTTTTACATGTTTCATTTTTTTTACATTTGTACTATTATGTATATATTATTCTTTGTTTTTACACTATTACTTTTTTTGTAATTTTATATTTGCTTTAATTGTCATTTGTACCCCTAGGTATATTTTATTCTTTTTTTATACTATTTCTGTTTTTTTTGTAGATATATTTCTTTGTCTTTGTAAATGACTAATTTTTAACATATGGACTAATAAAAACTCTATCTATCTATCTAAAGTTGGCGCCTATGATAAGCATCGACTGAGGTGGCTGTCAACAATGTCAACTACCATGTAGTCGTCTTTTTGCGGTCGTTTTTATAGCATTTCCAAATGTAGAAACAACAAAAATTAACATTTTTATTATTAATATTACCTGATAAGTAACAGTTAATCCATATAGCTTCAATATTTTGCATTAGTTTTTCGTTATTTCTTTTCAAACTGTCAAGTTCTGAATGAATCAGTGGCAGTCTTGTTAGAAAACAAACCAGCACACTATATTACAAGAAAATAACTGTACCCAACACAAATTTCTTTATTTAATAACTATAAAATGTTAAAACTTGAAAAAGAATTGAAAAACTGAAGGAAAACACAAAATCACAATGTAAACACAGAATTTCAATTATGACAACAAATTTTACCGTTTAGTGTCTGCCTACTGTTAAATCTAGTTTTGAAAAAAAAAATGTTTGCTTTATAAATCCATTTGGAAATTTTTTGATTCCATTAATTCTTTATTTGTTCTATCTTCTCTAAAAATATGTGTATTTAGTCATAGTCAACCCTGTATAAAAATTGTGTTGTGTGTGTTTTAGAGGCTATAAGTAGCCTCTGCATAAATCTAACCTCTCACTCAAAGTTACACCATATATATTGTTTTTTTTTTCGAAGTTGGTACTGTAATGTTCTTGAGAGACACCCTACCTATGTTTTATATTTATAGTAAAGGATGGTTATTGCTAAGGAGCAGTGCAAATTGGACAAAATAACAATTATATGAATGTAAGTTTGATAATCGTAAAAAAAAAGAAAATGACTTGTACTTTGTATTTTTGTTGGTTACTAAATGTTATTTTTTCCAATTTGTTTTAGTATTCTCTAGAAGATAAAAAATAAATTTTTGAAATCGTTATCTTGAAATTCAACATTGTTGTTTTATTATTCTTGACCTAAAACCCACTAGAGGAACCAACTCTTTGCAAATTTTACAGAAGATCACTATCCTACACTCATATGTGCTTGGATATGGTCTGAATTTTGTGAAACCTTTAGAGTCGCTCCTGCTGCTGGTTCTGATTTGATGACCAAATTCAATTCATTGATCATTATCACTAGTGGACTTTACCTACCTTTTGTAATAAAATAAGAGGTAATCATAAATGTATAAATAACTACTATATTTACCATAATTGTTTAACTCTTCTTTATTCATATCAGCAGCTGCATAGACATAAAATGTTACATTCCATTTATTTGCAGGATTTTTACCATTAACCATTTTTATGTCATACTTTGTTCTACCAATGTAAATAGAAGTTTTCGAATCAACAGGGCACTGAGTGCTGTGATCATCCCAGCCTAAGACCTGTTCCTTATTACCTGTTATTGGATCTAACTTAAACCAGATATCCTTCTTTTTGCCTGTAGAAATAATTAAACAATACAATTTTCAAATTGTAATCTGTTAAATTGTTAATTTTGTTTTGGATGACATCAGTTGGTTTCTAAATAATAAGGTATGTTTGGTTCAAACAGTGAACAGTTCCAAAAGATTTAAAATAATGTTATCTTCAACAAGTTTTCTTTTGATTTCTGACAATAGTGAAGTGGTCGAGTATATTGGATACTCCTAGAACCGTTCACTACTACAACTTGAACAGGAATATAATGTAACTATTTTCCGTAAAAGAAAAAAATTCTATCTAGTACCAGCAATATACTATGCAGCTATGATGATACACACAGTTCCATATTTATTGTGATTAATGTCTAAATATAAATAATCAAAATATGCAATCAGAAAACAATGGAATATCAACTTCTAAAGATACATCAACCATTAGAGTGATGCCACAAGTATGCAATCCACGGTACTTTGTGTCATAAGATATTACTTTTCAATGAAGTGTTGTTATAATGATCCTTATGTAACCTATATGTAAGAGTCAAATTATTTCAGGTATGTCATATCTCAATAACCAGACATGGAACACAAACCAAACTTTAGGATATATGTACTGTGGCTAGATAGACGACTTTTGTAGAAGGAGAATCTTTTTGCAGTTTGTGAAAAAAAGTTAAAAAAATCGCTGCTCACCTAGGAATTTCCAGATTGGCTTCTTCAATTAGTGATTTTTTTTTCCATAAATTAGATTTAATTTTATTAAGGTATTTCAAATTTTATTAGAAACTAATGATATTTGATTTTTTGAAATTTATAATCTATTAGAATAGTTTATAAGAAAATTTCAAAATTCTACAAATATTAGTTTTTAATAAAATTTGAAATACCTCGATAAAATTACATCCAATTTATAAAACAAAAAAATAGTTCACTAAAATTGAAGATTTTTCAGAAACTGCTAAAAGGTTCTCCTTCTACAAAAGTTGTCTATATAGCCACAGCCTAAAGTTAGGTTTGGGTCCCATGTTTGGTTATTGAGATATGCCATACCTGAAATCTCACCAACCGCCGCTGCAAGACAAATTGGAAGAATTTGGTTTATTTCTGTTAATACATATTTAAGAAATTTGTTCACTTTAATTTGATTGAATAACCTTTTCTAGTTTTACGTCTGCTCGTAAAATATTTTTATTTTAAATTTTTATATACGCGGCAAGAATTCAGACGTCTTACGTCTGACGTTACGCAATTTTTATTTATTGTCAACGTAATTTTCGATATTTGGTCGCGTTAAAAACAATCATTGTTTGCAATTTAGTGCAATTACAGGGTGATTTTAAATAAAGTAGCAAAAATGAGACCACAGATTCCTTAGGTGAAAGTAAATCGATTTAAGCTAACATACCTATAACCTAAGACGCATAATAAAAAAGATACAGGGTGTCAAAATTAAAATTTTATTTTCGATATTTGTAGATAACTTCTTAAAAAATCCAAATATTTACATAAAATTTGTAAATCAGGGGTTTTTGTGGGCGAGAAATTCAAATTTGTTTCTAATTTTGACGTCACTACTAGAGGGCGCCACTTGTGGCACATCATGTTTCTTTTAAATGGCAGAACTTAGTGTATTCATCTGATTATTGAAACAGTCTATTCTCCTACCTGTTATGCCTGAAAAAGGTAGGTAGGTTGAAGTTGTTAGGAGTAACAGTTTTCAAAATAATTCTATTTAAAATATTCAGTGCACCGATTGAATACTGTTACCGTTTCAGGTAAAGTGCCTTTTGCACTGAAAATACAGCAAAATATTACTTGAAAAAGTTGTTCAGAACGGTAAATTATGGGAACATGCAAAAATTTCAAAATGATCGGCCTGATTTGATAAAATCTTTGTACCTACTTGTTGAAAAATGGTTTCATCAAACCTCGCCGATCTTCTTGAAATTTTACACATCTCCATAATTTACCATTCTGAACAACTTTTTCAAGTAACATTTTGCTATATTTTGAGTAGAAAAGACACTTTACCTAAAACCAAAACAGTTTTTACTCGGCGCACTGAGCATTTCAAATAGGATTATTTCAAAAATGGTTACTCCTACCGACTTCAGCAAGATATACTCTTTTCAAATAGAACAGGTAGAAGAATCGATTGTTTCGATAGTCAGATGGATACACTAAGCTGCAAAAAAGTTCTGTCATTTAAAAGAAACATGGTGTGCCACAAGTGGCACCCTCTACTAGTGACGTCAAAATTAGAAACAAATTTGAATTTCTCGCCCGCAAAAACCCTCCACTTACATATTTTATGTAAATATTTGTATTTTTTAAGAAGTTATCTACAAATATAGAAAATAAAATTTTAATTTTGACACCCTGTATCTTATATATTATGTGTCTTGGGATATAGGTATGTTAGATTAAATCGATTTACTTCCACCTCAGAAACCTGTGGTCTCATTTTTGCTACTTTATTTAAAATCACCCTGTATAATGTAAACTTTTAGTGGAGTATATAGTTTTATTACTTTCAGTTGCAGTTTCTTAAATATTTTGATGAAAATATAATGAATTATTCATTTGTTCGTATGACGTAAGTCGTATGAATTCTTGCCGTGAGTACATTAACTTTTTAAAATGTCTTCTTACTCTATCAACAGTAAAACAGAATTGAGCTCAATTTAGCAACTAATTTCGGTTGTGTTCAGTTAATAGTCAGACTAGCTCGATCAGGGGCGTATCCATGGGGGGGTAATGGGGATAATTACCCCCCTACCAAGAAGCTTACTGAAATTAAATACATTACTTTATAATTTTCCATGTAATAAAACAGGGGTAAAGTATTTGTAATTTGAATTACTTGATAATCACATGCAAACAATATTAAATTGTGTAATAAGTAATATTTCTATAAGTAACATTTAGCGTTTACTAATGTGACTTTCAAGCCTAAATTCTGTAATTTTGCTCGATGTTGCTGCATGTATGAATGCTGAAAATGCCTTTGATCTAGAAAAATACAATAATTTTAAATATGCTTTCTTCCCCAGTGAAAACTTTCTCTTTCCCTATTATGTTTAGTTCTTTAATCTGTTGATGTTACATGTCTTTACAACTTTACCCCCTTCAAGATAAAATCATAGATAGGCCCATGAGCTCAATCAGACTTCACTGTCACTTCACTCATTATAAATAACTAATTTATTAACACAATTTATTATTTTTAGTATACTTCTTACGACATATATTTAGAAAAGCAGATCAAAATATGAAAATAAAAACTAATAATATAAAATGAATCATAACCTCTCATACAACTGAACCATAAACATAGGTAATCATTTATCTTGGAACACAATATTTGTGTGGTATAGTAGACTGTCGGTTGAAAATCTGACCAATATCCTCAATCAACCGATCCACAAAATATTTGCTCGTTGAATGACTTTGATCAGCCTGACCATTCCTTGCACACAACTTTCATTTGATTCATGTGTCATCTGTCAGATAACTTCAACATACAAATTTGTAGATTGAGATCATATTGATTTTTAGATTTTATAGTATTAATTTTTGTATAAGTGAGTGTCTGTACTTTATGGTGTTTAATATACCGGGTGTTCCCTCTAATACTTTCAGTGCGAATATCTCAGAAACCATCATAGCCAGTGCGACGAAATTTGGTATACAGACACTAGATGGCGCGTAGAATCTGATGATAACAATCTGTGTAAGTCTGGCCCAAGGCTATGCACGTTTTACATGACAAAACAATGAAATTTGGGTACTTTTCATAGGCGTTTTTTTATGATAAAATAAAAAAATTTCGGGACTTCTTTTATCAGAATGTATTAATGTAATGTATTAAGAATATTCCAATTAAAATACAAATTTTACCGAGGTTGACTACCAAAAAATCGAACTTAAATCGATTATCTGCAAAACTGAACATCCTGTATAAAAATTAATTGCATCGTCGAATTCTACACGCCATCTAGTGCCAGTATACCAAATTTTGTCGCACTAGCTGCAATAGTAGCTGAGATATTCGCACTGAAAGTCTAAGAGGGAACACCCGGTATACGGAAATTGATTTAATTTTGATTTTTTGGTTGTCAGCCCTGCTAAAACCAATGTTTAAATTGAAATATACTTAATTATGAACACATTCTGATAAATAATAATTTAAAAAATTTAAAATTTAACATACAAAAATGCCTCCAAAAAGTACCCAAATTTCATTGTTTTGTCATGTAAAACGTGTATAGCCTTGAGCCAGACTTACACAGAAGAAATAACATCACTAAACGTCAAAACTATGAATTGTCAAATATTAATGGCATAAAGTATTTTATTGAACATAAATAACGCTAAATAATGTATTGAATGCATGTTCATAATTAAGTATATTTCAATTTAAACATAAGTTTTAGCAGGGCTGACAATCAAAAGATCAAAATTAAATCGATTTCCTAAAAAATGGAACACCCTGTATAAGAATTGATGTTATTATCAGATTCTACACGTCATCTAGTGTCTGTACACCAAATTTCGTCACACTGGCAATGATGGTTTCTGAGATATTCGCACTGAAAGTCTTAGAGGGAACACCCGGTGTATAGATGTAATAGTCATAATGTTTAGTGTATTGTAATCAGTCAAATCTTCAAGTGCATCTTTATTTTAGTAGTTTTCTATCTGATCAGAATAAAGTGTCAGACTGCTAATATTTTATATTTTTGTCTCATTATTCTTTTGAGCACAGTGATGCTTAATAAAATGATCATGATCGTTTCAGATATCTTGATATTGTTGTATAAAACTCTGAACTCTATGCTGGAGACAGACATACAGACAGATATTGGTATTCATTGTGATTCACAACTTTCCAACTTACTTCTAAGGATACATGATTGATTAAATGATATGTTGTGACCAGTTTGCAAAAGAATATTTTTGCGATGACAAATGTGAATACATTCAGAACATAAACCGAATATGTTAGGGATTTTATCATTGCACAAAAGCATCTTCGAATTAATTTCATATATGGAAATAAGTTAGGGTTCTATGTCTCATTGTATTTTTTGATACATTACAGACTTTCTAACTTTTTTAAATACTCGTTACTTGAATTTTGATAATGCATCATATACAAGGAGTTAAAATTTAAGGGTATTTTTGCATATTTTTATTGTTGTACTTTTGCAACATACCTACTACTTACTATTCTTCCTTCTCTAGCTCTTTCATTTCAACTTACTGAAATTTGAAATAATTACACTTTTAGTATATAATATAAAATTAGGATTTGTTCTGAACTATAGTCGGATTTCAAAATAGTAAAGAGTGATTCATGTTATAAACCCGTTCACAATTTATAGCAGTCAACACATAGAGAAATATAATACTGTCCGTATATTTTTCTATAAATTGTATGTTCTGCATATATGGCTGGTTACACAGCTTCTGCTGCAGCAAATACACATGCGCCACATCTGAATGCTCAATTTCTATTGGTTGAGATGGATTGATAGATCCATCTGCAGAGCTATCAAGGGTGCGCGCAAGAGAAAATTTCAAGTAGTGTCTGTGAGTAGTATATAATAAAAAATGACAAAGAAGATATATTGCAAAACGAGAAATGGTGGAAACTCGCGAATGAAAGATAGAGGTTAATGATACAAAATACGCAATTCGTAGAACACTAATTCGTATTTTTAAAATGAACTTCCCACAATAAAAAAAATTCAGGTTGCTATCTCACAGGATGAAACTTTGCCTAGAATATTTAGAACGGTGCTTTTGCGAATTATGTATCACATTCATTTTTGTTTTATAAAACGAAATTGAAAGAGTATGATGATAGAAAAAGATAAAATAGTGATATGGCAAAGAAACTATTTGACTATATTGGAATGTCGAAATCTGAACCGAAGAATATATTACACTGACAAAACATCGATAAATGAAGGGCATACACTAATCAAAGCGTGGCACTGTTTTGCCACATATGGAACTTGGTGTTGTAATTGTAATGAATAATGCATCCTATAATAGCTCATGATAAATGTGGCCGTTATAGTGACACTTTTAGTAACCAGTACTGTATAGTAAATAGTGTGTGTAAATTCTACGAGTGAGTTTTTTAAACTTTTTAAACTATTAAAGTGCTAAGTTCATTCAACATCAACATATTTTTAGTAATTTTATGTTTTTTCACCTTTTCTCAAATGGCACACCTATGGAATCTTGTCCCTCTCTCATCTCCCATATTCATCTAAGTGATGTACATAAATCACTCTCTACTATTTTAGAACTTAAGTATAGCTAACCCTGCACCGATCTGAGGATCTGTCGAGTATGTTCTGAACAATTTCAAAGGTAAACAAATGTACTCCACGAACATGGAAGCTTAATCTAGAGTAAAAATTTTTTCACCATGAATGGCTAAACTTAAAGTGCACACTGCACATGCGATATCCCTCTAAATGTGTTTGGGATCATCTCCGCAAAAATAACTAATATGGGACATTTTTTAATTACCAGAGGAAAATCCAAAAAATGGATATGTATTTATAGAACCACTTGAAAAAATATTTTAAAACAGCAAGTAAACATTTTGTGCTGTAAAAAGATGAGATTGATCATGCAATTAGTGATTCAATAGAATGATATCTGTCCATTTGTCTTAACACCAGATGCACAGAATAAAGGAACTACCAGAAGCGAAGGAGAGAGCTGCCGCCAAAACACAATTTTAGTGCGCATGTGCGGCGCCGCCATTTTACAAGTTGTTTATTAATCAACCTCGCTTTGCTTTCTTGTTTATGTGTGTCGCTGTGTCGGTTTGGTGTGTTTTGGAAAGTGATAGATTTTTTTAATTTATAGTTATGTAAAATAGGTATTGTATAAATATATATTACATGAACCATATTTGTGTTTTCTTTATTATTCCGTTATTATTCTGTAAACATTGAAAAATAAATTACTTTTATTCAAAATTAAAACTTTAGGTGTCTTGAAACTAGTTTCAAAATAACTCCCATAATATTGATCTCAATTGAGTCTTACACCAGTGCTCTTAGAATCTAGTGTCCAGGGTGCCCTAAATCATATTTTTGACACAAGTAAACTAAGGTTTAAAACGTAAAGTGAACAAAATAAATGGAGAAAATTATTTTTAAATTTATGTACACTTTGTTTCTGAAAATAATTAAGAATAACTTTGTAAATTTGGAACTAGGAAAGAGCAAAGATTTAAGAGAAGTCGGATGATTGCTGTGTGCTTTATGGAATGATTGAGTTGACCTGCATCTAGCATGGCCCACCAAGTAGGTACTCATACCTGAAATCTATACTTGAAATGAAAATAGCTTCCATAATTGAAATAAAGGAAATATTAGTGACTATACTATTTAAAACATCTATTGCAGTATCAAATCTTCTGTATGGCAAATGTATCTGAAAAAGCTCTCCCACGTTAAATAAAATATATAATTTTCACAACAATAAAAAAAATAAACAGGAATAAATGCAATTTATAAATGTATTTTATATATTTTATTAACTTTATAAATAGTAGGTATTTTATACTGCTAAAGCTTCAATATGACTAAATAAATATAGTGTCAACTTGTTTCTCTATGTAGACTGTAGATATTATATACAACTTTCTCTCAGTGTAGTAAGTAGTATATACCTCAAGTTTCAAATTCAAGGCTAAATTTTCGTGACCATCCAAGATCAAAGGCGCCGCCTTAGCTTTCGCTTCTGGTAGTTCCTTTATTCTGTGCCAGATGTATAAATATGCTAACATACTTATTACTTACATTATGACATTGAATTTGACAAAAATACGTAAGTGTTAATTTTGTTCAAAATGAAATCATATATAGTGTAAAATTAATCAATACCGTGTATCTATACGCCTTAAATGACAAAATTTTCAATCATAAAATATTTGAGACTATTATTTCTGAGCAACAGAACATGCTCAGAAAATACCAAATCCATTGGCAGTAAGCGCTCGACCACCCATAACAATTTTTTACTATATTAGAAAGGTATTTTAAGCTAATATATATCAAATCTACTACAATTCCTATCAATGAAGTCATATGTATGTTCTCTGATACCAAACATCTAGGTATGCTAATGAACAATTCCACAAAGCTCTATTCAATAATTATCTAAAGAAATTAATATATTTAAATTTACTAACCTGGTTTAATGAAAACACTATAAACATCTAACTTCACTTTTGACAGTGGGAACTCGAAAATTCAACCACAATATATGACATCTGACCTATTTCTGCATTTTTAGGATTGCTTCATCAGGTGGCCTCCTAAGTTGAGTCAAATATCTAACTATAAAAATTATTATACCAATAAAGTAAAATTATTTGAAATTAAACGTCGACAAGGTCAAAATGATTAATCTGTCAATGAATTTAAACATCATAACGACCTACTAAATTAATAACAAAATTTTACCCTTTATGTATCGTTTTTTATATATTTTTAGGTATTAACAATATTGTGTGAAACTAACTACTCTGTGCACTAAAGCTAACAATAAAGAATATATGGTTAGATATTGTGGGTATAATTCAACGCTGGTTGGGAAATATACATGCAGCCCATATATTTTTCCTACAAAATCGTGTGACGCATATCTCTGAGAACATACCCGATGCGCTGCTGCTTTCATTGGCTGCGATGAATTGTCGGATCCAACTATTTCATTTCCAGCGCTATCACGGGTGGGTATATGGTTCGGGTGGGCAAAATTTCCGGTTTTTTTTTCCGTTAATTTAATTATGAATGTAATTAATTTTATTAGTGATTTGATCGAAGTGAGGAATATCAGATGATGACATGTATGAAGAGTATAGAGCGCGAGGTCAAAATATGAGTGTAAGTGATGTTGAAAGATATAATTCATTAACAAGAATCTACGTGAGTAGCATATATGTATAATGCAAAAAAAGTAGTAAAGAAGTGTAACTGCGAAACGAAAAATAGTGGAAACTTGTAAAAGGAAGATGGTATCTTTGAAATGAGTTTTCAACAAAAAAAAATTGGATTGCTGTATCTCACAAAATAAAACTTTGCCTAGAATATATTATACAAGGGTGCTTTTGCAAATTATGCTTATGACATATGACATGTATGTGAATTTTCATAGAAATGATAGGAAAAGATGAAATAGTGATGTGGCAAAGAAACTATTTAAAATAAATATTAAAAGATCATAATCTGGATTGAAGAATATATTAAATTTTGACAAAACATGGGTACATGAAGGTCATACACAAGGCGGTAGGATATGATATAATCAGTGTTAATGTGTGACTGTTATAGTGGCAGTGCTAGCACTGCACAATATTGCATAGTGTGTATGTATTCTAAAGCCTTTTGTCCTTTTGCATTCAAAATTTGCAAATATTTACGTGATTTATTGAATGCTGGGAAAATCTACTTGAAACGAATTTTGTCAACTATATAACATTTTCATCATGAAACTGCCATGGTAGATTGTCAAAAACTCAAAACAAATTTATTAACATCACATAATAATGAAAGTAGCAAAAATAGTTGGTGTTTTACTGTTTTGCAAAATTTGTCAAAAGTTGAGATTTTCCCGCTATAAATAATTAAAACAAAAGTTGCAAAATTTGTGCAAAAATCTTGCATCCATGAGGACAAGGCTTAAGTGGATGGTGGTGGGCCCCCTCTAACCAACATGACGGCATTCTAATTTGTAGAGGATGGCACACAGGGGACATTTAAAGTAAACTGTTAATGTGCTAGGTTTGCTCGAAGTCAACTTATTTTTGATAATTTTGTTTGCTTTGAACCATTCTCAAGTGGCAGGTAATCATGCAACCTACACCTTTGGTATTCATCTCTGTGCGGTGAATTAGTCACTCTCTATTATTTTCGACCTTCGGTAATACAAGTAATGTGTGCTAGGTTCACTTGACGTCAACTCATTTTTGATAACTTGGTGTGCTTTGAACCCTTCTCGAGTGGCACTCCTGGGTAATCATGAAACCCTTACCTCCCATATCGTCTCTGTGCTGTGAATTAGTCACTCTTTATTATTTTCAACCTTGGGTACTTGATAATACAAGATAAAAACTTTACAATAATTATATTAAACCTATTTTATTTATCTGACGTTTACAGTTCTATTACGGAGTTATTATTTTTTATTTTGTCAAATAAAATAAAAGTATTTATTCGTAAAATAAGCAAGGGTAATCTCTTACCGAGACACGTGTTGTAAGTAAGTAAGTTTTTTATTTCAACAGAGTAAATATTTGGTCTGAGAAATACGTCATACAATACAAAAGAAATACAAAGAGAAGAGTCTTACATATTAAAATCAGAAAAGTCACATACATGTACCTAACATATCACATAACTAATATTTTAAAAATGATCCACGTATGAATTATTTGCATTAAAAATTATAATTATAGTATTCATCCACTGAGTAGGGTTCAATATCACACAGAAAATCTCGAACACGTTTTAGAAAAATATTTTCGTTTGGACAATTTTTAATGTTATTTGGCAGGTGGTTGTAGAAATTTAAGCAGCGGTAGTACGTTCCTCTTTTATACAATGTTTTCTTATGTATCCGGTAAGTAAAATCTCCCCGAAATCTAGTGCTGTAGGGACGGTCACTTAGGGAAGAGTCAAACCTGTTACGATTTTTAATTAAAAATTGTAGGCATTCATAAATGTACAGGGCAGTAACCGTCAACAAATTATTAGCCCTAAATTTGCCTCTGCATGTGTCTCTAGTTTTGATATTAAGTATAAGCTTAACCGCTCGCTTCTGACATAAGAAAATTCTGGTAATTTCGGAAGAACTTCCCCAGACGACAATGCCGAATTTAATTAAAGAATAAAAATTTGCACAGTATAATGTTTTAACTACTTCATAATCAACTAAATCCTTTAGAACTCTAATTGCATAGCAAATGGAGGACAATTTACTCGTTAAATAGTCAATATGAGTCGTCCACTTCAATGTGTCATCAATGTGAACTCCTAAAAATTTTACGGATGTAGATAAAGTTATTTTTTGACTGTTTAAAATAATTTTTTTTGGAGTTTCAACCAAGTTATTGATTTGAAATAAAATAGCATCGGTTTTCCCTTCATTCAGAATTAATCTGTTTTCTGAAAACCATTGTTTAGCAGACTTTAGTAATGAATTTCCAGTGTCTAAAACTGGCACTCTGGCCTGTGGCACTCCGACAGACAATTCCAAAACGTTTGAGCGACTTTCCCTTCTTGATGTTTGAGCTCAACTAACTGCTTTCGCTTTGTTAAATATGAGCGAAACCAGCTTTGAACGTTTCCTTTTATGCCATATTTATATAATTTGTTTAATAATTCCTCATGGCTTATGCAATCAAACGCCTTAGAAAGGTCTAAGAAAATGTCACAGGATATATTCCCCTTGTCTAGCTCTTGTAATGTTTTATCAATAAATTCAAATAAGGCAGTGTCTATACATTTTCTTTTTAGGTAGCCATGTTGTCTTTCAGAAAACAGACCACACTTAGTAAAAAAGGAAATTAATCACGTGTATACAACATAGTCAAATATTTTTGAAAAACATGTAATAAAGCTTATAGGTCGATAATTTTCAAGAGTTTGAATCACCTTTTTTAAATAAAGGTTTGACAACTGCAATTTTTAATTCGTCAGGGAAAACACCTGTTTCAAGTGATACATTTATTAAATGACAACACGGTTCGGCAATTTGATGTGCACACGCCCTTAAAATACTAATTGGAATCTCATTCATAATCTTACTTCTTTTATTTTTCATGTTTTTAATAATTAACAAAATTTCTTCAGGTGTAAGGTTGTTATGGGTGTTTTTTATATATTTTTAGGTATTAATAGTATTGTGTGAAACTAACTACTCTGTGGACTAAAGCCACAACCAGCATTGAATTACACCCACAATATCTACCCATATATTCTTTATTATTAGCTTTTGTAGAAATTGTAGAAGATTTGATTTATATTAGCTTAAAATACCTTTCTAATACAGTGAAAAATATTAAAGTGAGGTGGTAGCAATTATTAATTTTTTATTTGAGACAATATTTATTTTGCTTCGTTATGTGTTAGAATAGGAAGAAAACGTTTCTTATGTCTCTTATAAAATTGACTCGGTGGCACTTATGCTTTTTTGTCAAAACAACGTCGATTATACAAAGTAATAAAAAAATCCAACCTGTATATAATATACCATCCGAGCTTCTACATGGAGAAGACGACACCAACTGAGGAATACTGAATGGTAATTTTTCCAGAGGTTCTCTGGAATTATCTAATAAATATAAGGATCCATCTCTTGGGTCTGGTAAAAATATTGGCAAAATTGCATTGGATACATCCAGAGGTACTTGAACTATCGGCTCTACAACATTAACGAAAATATTAATGAAATATATATATAAATGAAAAATACTACAATAATAACTATCAATAACATATAAATATCAATATAATACTGACATCTCGTATTGGTAACAATTATCAGCCAGTAGCTTCCCTTGAGGGAGGACTATGGGACCGCCACCACCGCAGTAACTAAACTAACTCAACTAAAAATTTATGCACTTCACTTCATGAATGTGGCTAAGCTTGGGTAGTGAGCTCAACGCTATCCATGCAGTCCAAACTTCATAAAATAGAATCTGAAATTTGATCCACCAAACAGCATCGTTCTGAACATGATGTGACAATTTGGTACGGGAAGGGTAGCTAAACGATGAGTTCAGGCCTTTTGTTTTAGACTCCACGTGATTGTTACCACAGTAGGTTGTGTGACCGCAGTTCGGATTATACGTGTATATTTCATAGGGAGATAATTTTGACACGTTTTCACGACTGATTTTAAATTTACAACAAAGAGGGCTTGTGAAATAAACAAATTTGAGATTAGTACTTTGTTTAGAGCAAAAAAAATGCTATTATTAAATTTAGTTCAAGTACAGAAAGGGTGCAAAGGTAGATCAAGTTTTTTCCATAAATTTGACAAAAACATTCATAAGAAACTTCTATGGTTGTGACAAAATAAGTGTTTTATTGTGGACACAAATAGGAGTTTTTGATCTGAAACATTTTCAGGACAAATTTAAAAAAAATATATATGAAAATAGTACCTAACTTGCTTACCATACACACCCAAAGTCAAACTCATGAGCCGCCACTGTTCAGCTATTCATTTTGCATAGTAATTAGTAGAACTGATCCTTTTTAAGAACTTAAGTGGCATAGACAAAGGGCACAAAGTAATATAAACAACCTTTCGTAATAACGTGTAAGCAAACACTTGCCTCATTTAAAAAATCTATAGTATGCTCTATAATAAACAATAATATTATAAACAAATGTGTAAAAAGATAAAATGGAAAGCTGTATAGACTTAATAAACTTCATTCTTTGATATAATAAATGTTTTTTTAATTTCTGTTTTCACCGGAAGTGACACAAAAGTTTTGCGATTTTCAAAAGGAATATGTTGTACATTATTGCATATTGTAATTCTGCATACTTTTCTGAATTAAATGATACCATTGGTTTTACAAGCTTTGATATCAGGTTGGTGAGAGTGGGGTTTCAATTTTGGCAACAAATTTTAGGCCGTTCAGAGTTATCAGGCCATCTGAATCCAGATGGCATTGCGATCGATATCTTTAGACAAATTAAGCATTTATTGGTATTATTTATTACATTTATTACCTTTACTATCTTATTAAAGTAGTATAAGTAACAAAATACCTCTTTCTCTTATACAAATCCTGAGATCTCATGATGCTGATTGTAATGTCAACATAACAAGAACAGAATAAATTATAATAGTTGTTCAAAATAGTATCTATTTATGTAATGCATTTCTAAAGATGCGACTGTATCACGATTAACATTTGTGCTGGGACATATACTAATAATTGCAGTCTTATTTGCAGTTCCAGATTTTTGCTAATCATACATTTTAAATTACTCCAGATAAAGAAGTCTAAGGTCCTAAATCAAGGTGAGCTTGTTAGCCACCAAATAGTCAAAATTAAGATTTCTCCGAATCTGTGTTGAAGATAATCACTACTTTTGAATTTTCGGCAGAGAAAACTATTCTGTTGAAAATGCAACAAATTCAAAAGCAATGAACATACCTTTTTATCTCTCCTATGTAGCTTAACAAATTTAAATTACCTCCACAAATCTGCCAAGTTAAAGAAATTAAAGTAGGGAAAACATATATCTTCTGTGTGTAAATATTTGTGGTGTTTTTTATGGTCTTTTTTTATTTAAGTGAATATTTCTGCCACACTGAAGAATTCATTTCAATAATTGCCAAAATGTTTAGTAAAAATGACCTTTTGAGTAGTTTGAGTAGTAAATTTGATAAATTTAGTACATATCTGTTTCAGGTATTAATTATTATTTTTTAGGTTAATACCAGGACATACGTTCTTTTATTTTCCATCGAACTTTTCCAGTTTGTTGTTCTACTGCCGTGAGAGTTCCATCCAATGTTGCAAATAACAACAATCGGTCATCACCTTCTTCAGCAATATCAGTACTAGGGCTACGATTTTCAACTCTCTATAATATAAAATAAAAATAAGTACCTATACCAAACAAAAACTATAAATATGATACTAACCTTTTCTCGAGAAATTCCCTCGTTTAAACTAAAACTAAAAAAAGAATGCACCCATATGATTGTCAAGAAATATTTAAAAATCATTATTGTAAACTGTTAACAAGCATATAATTATCTGTGCAATAATGAAAATATAAATGATAAATATTGACAAGTAACCAGGAACATTTTAACCACAAATTATTACACTTTCTTGTTTTTGTCTATCTTTTTCTGTGTTTCTGTTGTTGCGGTTACGTGATACGTGACATGACCACAGAATAAGATAATTTTGTGACGTGACCTACGTCGCTAGAGTTGCTTTCCTTTTACTTAATAATAGTTTTTTAATTCTACATTCGACACTTTTACATTAAGTCGTTTCTTTTAGTAATTTCTGGATAATATTTGTAAAATCTTGTGTGATCTTATTGACATTTAACATAAATGTAAATGTACTATTTATTTATGTTAGATGCATTCTGATACTATACTACAAAGGGAGTTTCAAGATCAGATAATATAATTCAAAAGAAAGCGACTGTTTTGTGCTTGGACTGCTTGGTTTCGGGCACAGAACACGTTTCGGGTACAAACCTAGAATTTCTAGGTTTGTGGTTTCGGGCGTCGGTAAATTCGGGTTTTGCTTGGCTTCGATTTAGATTATTTTCTTAAAGCACTGAAATGTAATTTTATATTATGATGACTGGAATGCGCTAAAAATTGCGCAAATGGATTATTCATGATCAGCCAGCGCCATATTTTGTTTTGTGTAGCAATGGCGGAGCAGTAGGGGCTTAGTTTATTATTTCGTGTTATATGCTGGTTAATTTTACAGTCCCTTATAAAACTTGATATGTTCCAACAATAACACCCACAAAAATACACAAAGAATAACACTAACGAGATACAAGATAAAAGAAAAAACCACACTGTACGCCAATGACGTGTTTACAAACAAAATAATGGGAAATTAAGATCACAATTTATATCGTACGTGCAGATGGTTGTCTCTCTCGCACCCACATTACATAACCAATGAAGTATGTATTTGCTGAGTTTCATGTGCCTCCGTTTATCTGCTCCTAGGGTTGGTACCTTTATTTGGATGCGCAATGGGACTTAATGCATTCCATATCGTATACTTCAGTGGTCTGCTCCTAGGTTTGGTACCACAAACCTAGAAAAAATATTGACGACGTTGGTTCATGATACAGGTCACGTGACAGGTGCTGCGTTTTCTAGGGACCTAAAGTTCAGAAAATAGATAATTTATTTGTTTTATGTTGGCGGTTGTGCAAATATGATGGCTACATTGCAATATGAAGCTAACTAACTTGCTGTCATTTTAAATGTCATTATAGAATGAGATATGAATGGACCAATCACAGTAAACAAATGACATTCACGCTACAATACAACCAACATAAATTGGCATAAAAACCAAGTTTTAGCGATTTTTGACCTTTAGGGCAGCCATGAATTAGCGGTCGACGGCAATATGACATTCACAGGTGGTCCGTCATGAAACTGGCACACACTGGCACAGTATAAACTTTTTCCATATTTTTTCTAGGTTTGTGGTTAAAGCAGAGAAATAGAGGAGGGGAAAACGAGCTGCGACGAGTGCGCATCCACATTACACTAGGACGCTACGGGCGCTGCCATTTTGAATGCGTCAACGTCACACTTAAGTCAAAATATTTACAGATAACGGTCGGACGGGAGCGGGAGACTGAACGTTTTGTATTTCGAGCTAGGCGTCAGCAGCTAGCCAGATAAGCGTTTAATCGTTTATACAGGTCGCCCAATGTGAAGGTTGTACGCTTTAGTCTTAATCCTCCACCTTATCTCTGATAAGCACCCATAATAACGCCATTATAACAATTAATATGTAACTGAAAATTTTAAAAGTACATATTTGTTCATATTTCATTTAAAATTTAATGTGTTTCTAAATAGAAATTTTGAAACGACATGATAAAATAATACTTCAGACCCCCTCGTATAGATGAATTCAAAATGGCAGCCTCCTGTATTGTTCGCGCATCTTGACGCTCATTCTCCCCTCCTCTATTTCTCTGGCTTAAAGACATGATTATGCACTGAAATGTAATTTTATATTATGATGACTGGAATGCGCTAAAAGCTGCGCGAATGGATTATTTATGGTCAGCGCCATATTTTGTTTTGTGCCTCTAGCAATGGCGGAGCAGTAGGGGCTTAGCTGATTGTGAATTGAAATGGAATTGAATTCTGAATATGAATAATTATTTCGTGCTATATGCTGGTTAATTTTACAGTCCCTTATAAAACATGACATGTTCCAACAATAACACCCACAAAAATACACAAAGAAATGACACAGATAAAAGAAGAAGCTACACTGTACGCCAATGACGTGTTTACAAACAAAATAATGGGAAATTAAGAACACAATTCATATCGTACGTGCAGATGGTTGTCTCTCTCTCACCCACCTACATAACCAATGAAGTATGTCATTGCTGAGTTTCATGTGCCTCCTTTTGTCTGTTCCTAGGGTTAGTACCATGGCTGTGCAAGTAGCTTAAGGAAATGCGCATCAGAGTAACAGAGTAGGGATGGAGCGCCGGCCAGGAGGTGAGGATAGACGCAAGGAAAAGAAGTAACTTTCAATTTATTACTAGTTTTTCCTCACTGCAAAATCTAGTGTCTTTAAATTTATCACTAATTTAGTAATTTTTCCACACTGTCTCTGTTTACGTTTAGCTGACTCGATGTCTAGTTTTTTTTTGGTTATATTACAAAATACAGACAAAAAAGAAAATGGTAAGTAGTTAGTACAAGACTTCTAAATAAATGTAGGTATTGATACTAATAAATTTAAAATTAATTCTTCTGAATTTGCTGTTAGAATCGCTCATATAAAAAAATGAATTTGTAAATTAATTTACAATAAGCTTTTCACACTACACTAATAATAATTGTAGGTAAGGAAACATGTAACACAAAAGTTATCACCAGATGGGATCGAAACGAATACATTATATGAGCTAGATGTCAGCTGGAATCGAAACAATTACATATACTATGTGCATGAGATATTGGATATAGGTGTACAAACAGGCTGTGATCGTTGTCATCTCTAATGAAATATGATAATAGGAAAGTTATAAATCATGTCAAATCTCATTACAGCATCATCTGTTCATTGATTATTTGAATTGTTAGTATATATATAATCTCGATGATCTGTTATCGGTAAGTTAAGTTAGTTATTCTTGCAAATAATTATATATTGTGCCAAAAATTCGTTTCTAAATTGCTGCCATGGGATTGTAATCATTGGAAATATGAGAAACATAAGCCGTATTCAGACGAGGTCAGCCGCTGAGAAATCCAGGCCAATCAAATGCACGCATTTAGCTGAATTCTTACTCAGCGGCTGACCTCGTCTGAATACGGCCAATGTTTTACCAAATACTGTCAGAATGTTTTTCTTTGTGATAGTTATTTTATAGATTCTGATTTTGTGGTAAGATTTGTAATCTGTATTGTATAAAATACTGTTTCAACGTACATACATGCAAAATCTAATAAACAATTTGAAGGTTCTAAACAACCAGAACAAACTCAATTACTGTCACTTACTACAAATTCTTTTCCGATAGAGGATAGTGCATGTTATTCAAGCACCCTTGCTAATAATCATGATGATGTAATGAGATATTCCAAACATTGATAACAATTCTCCTTAGACGAACAGTTTAATATGGCGTTTAAGAAACAATTTTAACAAAAAATTAAAGTTTCTGCATAGAAGTATTTATTCAGAATAAATTTGATTAATATTAAAAATAGATTATTACTAATTGGTATTACATAATCATTCATAATAATACCTTATTCTATTATGCAGAATGTTGTGATTGACTTTTTATAAATGTATTTATTGTTATTGTTTTGTGATATAATAAATTTTTTTTACCAGTCTTGAGTGTTTTATATTGTTGTTTCGCAATAATATTTAAATGAGTATGATACAATATTACCATCATAACTGGTATTGTTGCATATACTCTTTTAAATATTATTGTGAAACAAAGGTGAAGTTAAATAAAATAATTTGACAAATCCTTTCTAAATTAAATATCTGTTTTATCGACTAAGTCGGTAAGTTATGAAGTAAACATTATTACCGACTGGGCGATCTTATTTTTAGTTCAATTATTTTGGTTGCCAGGGACAATGAGGGCGACACGTCGTTTATATGTCAGTGCCGTTTCGATGTTGGCACAATAAAAAGGGCCTACTTGTATTATATTATTATAAGAATCAAGAATTGGACAGGCGACGACATCTGGCGGCCGAAGGTAGGAGCAGGTAGGAGCTCAGAGAGGAGTATTCTACTGGACAGGCGACCGACAGCTTATGGTTGGTACAACTGATAGGCGTTAGGCGGGGACGGTGGAGGGCATTCTACGTGGCGAAGACAAGCTGTCGGTGCTGTGTACTGGTGTTTGTGGAAAATAAATAGCAAATAGGTGTAATTATACGATAGGCGATAATTTGGGTGTAACAACTCAGAAGTGGGATAGTTAACACGTGCTTTGTGACATTTTTGAGAGGTGATTAGCCGCAAAAGACGGTAATAGAAATAAGTTTGTTAGGTGTGATAGGTGTGGCGTAGCCATTTTCAAAATGGCGGACAAGCCAAGAAAGGAAGGTGACATGTTGTTGGGAGGTGACAGCGAAATCGAGTTGGATTATGATATGGAGTTGGAGGCAGGTGCATCAACGTCAGGGGCGGAAAAGACGGAGGAGGTAGTTAGGCGAGTGTTGGATGAGAAACTGGCGGGATGCATGGACGCCTTCATGGAGAAGATGCTGAGTAGGATGGCGTCGGTGACAGGTGGAGCAGCGTCGGTGTCAGGCGGACCAGCGTCGGTGTCAGGCGGACCAGCGTCGGTGGCAGGCGGAGCAGCGGCGGTGACAGGTGGAGCGGCAGTAGCGGCGGCTACCCCAAGCAGCTCGGCAGGCGTATCCGTAAGTATGGGACAGGCGAAGACGGAGTCTCGGGCCAGCACCGA
This sequence comes from Monochamus saltuarius, assembly GCA_025584915.1. Taxonomy (NCBI): domain Eukaryota; kingdom Metazoa; phylum Arthropoda; class Insecta; order Coleoptera; family Cerambycidae; genus Monochamus; species Monochamus saltuarius. The sequence goes on from CM046727.1 coordinate 34,326,361, forward strand.
GACTCAGGAGGTAAGTAGGCGGAGAGGCGATTTGATGGAGGTAGGTGGCATTGTGGAGGAGTTCGATCCTGATGATCGGCACTCCAACGTCAATAGGTTTTTAGGGCTTATTGACCAGTTAGGCGATGTGCATGGGTGGTCAGCGTATGAGCGATCATACCTGATGCAAGTGAAGTTGAGAGGCGCAGCTAGGAGTTGGTTCAGGCGATTGGACATGCTCAGTTACACCTGGGAGCAGTGGAAGGCGAATCTGCAGAAGGCGTTTCCCAGGCGGCATGATTTCTACGACTGTTTGGCGGAGATGATGGAGAGGCGTAAGCAGGTAGGTGAAACGATGACCAGTTACTTTCACGCAAAGCTGGCGTTGTGTGAAAGAGTGAAGGTGACAGGCGAGGATGCAGTTTCCTGCATAATAAAGGGGCTGCCGGAAGAACTGTGGGCGAACGCGTGGGCTTGCAGGAGCGAGTCACCTGAGGCATTGTATTCCGGCTTTCTAGCCGGCTTGGAGACTTACCGGACTCCAATGGCGATGGTGGTAGGTAGGCGAGCGGAACCCTCAACGTCAGGCGTAAAGGCGAAGAGGGTGAGCAGCCCAGGTGTTCCCCATGGGAAGAGACAGGCGACAGCGGAGGTACCCAAGGTTAGGTGTTACAACTGCCAGGAGTATGGGGCCCACATTAGCAGGGATTGTCCTCACCCCAAAAGTAGTAGGTGTAGCTGGTGTGGGAAGGAGGGACACTGGTTCAAGAATTGTCCAGTCAGGCAGGAGTATCTCCGTAGGAAAGGTGGAGAGGTGAAGGAGGGAGGCGAGAAGGAGAAGAAGGGCAGCTCAGTCAAGGTGAGACTGGTGAGTACTGCTAATTTAGATAATGTATACAAAAAGATTGGCGTAATTAATGGGAGGCGTATTAAGGTGTATGTTGATACAGGGTGTCAACATAATTTAATGTCAGGCGAATGTGCTGAGCGCTTAGGGTTAGAGGTGACCACAGAGAGTGTGTTCTTGAGAGGATTTGGTGGAGGGTTAGGCGCAGCTCATGGACACACAAGGTGTTCAATTGAGGTGGATGGCATCACGATGACCATCACCGCATTGGTTACTTTGTGTGATATCTCTAATGCGGATTTAATTCTAGGGCAACCGGCGATAGGCGAGAAAGGTGTCACTATGGTGGTAAGTGACAATAAGGTCACTTTTGTCAAGGAGGTAGGCGTAGAGGACCCTTTCAAGGAGATGAGCCTCGAAGACGATGAGGTAGATAGGCGATATCTAGTTGTCCTAGAAGAAGATGTTGTGGTGGAGCCAGGCACAGAAAGGCGAGTAGGTGTATGTGTGCCCAACACACAGGAAGGTGAAGAAATATTTGTAGAGGCGAAACTGCTTGAGACAGGCGAATGCACCGTAGTAATGCCAAGCGGTGTTGTAAGGTGTTCAGGCGAGAGGGCTCAGATTAGGGTGACCAATTTGGGCCCACAGCAGCTCAAATGGAAGAAGGGACGAGTGGTAGCGAGGACTGTTAGGTGTAGAGAGGCGACTAGGCGAGCTACCAGGCCAGGGAAAAGGATATTAAGGTGAGCAATATTCAAACTATTAATTTGTCTGAACTTAATGTGGGTGATATAAATGACGATGACAAAACTAAGCTAACAGAGTTGTTGTCACGAAAGGCGTACTGTTTCTCAGCTGGTGAGAATGATTTAGGGTTAACACAGTTAGGTGAAATGAGAATTAAGTTGGTGAATGATATACCTGTGTATTACAGACCCTACAGGTTGTCGTGTTCAGAGAGGTGTAAGGTGAGAGATAAGGTGCAAGGACTTCTCGATAGCGGCGTAATCAGAGAGTCTGATTCAGCTTATGCCAGTCCCATAATACTGGTCAGCAAGAAAGATGGCGGAATTAGGTTGTGTGTAGATTATAGGGCGTTGAATGCAATTACGGTTAAGGATAGGTACCCTCTCCCACTGATAGCAGATCAGTTGGACCGATTAGCAGGCAGGTGTTATTTTACAACATTGGATATGGCGCAGGGGTATCACCAGGTGCCTATGCACCCTGATTCTATTGATAAAACGGCGTTTATCACTCCTGATGGACAGTATGAGTACACAAGGGTCCCCTTTGGTTTAGCTAACTCTCCGGCGGTGTTTCAGAGAATAATCAACAAGATGTTAGGTGGATTGCGACATGATCAGGTGTTGGCGTATATGGATGACTTGTTAATTCCATCTAAGACAGTTGAGGATGGTTTGACTCTTTTAGAACAGGTGTTGGATTTGATAGGACAGGCGGGATTTAAATTGAATATGGCGAAATGTTCGTTTTGCAAGCTTCCATCGAATATTTAGGCCATGAGGTGAGCGGAGGTGGCATTAGACCTGGACCCCGGAAGGTGAAGGCGGTGGCGGAATTTCCGGTGCCAACAGATGTGCATACGGTGAGACAATTTGTTGGGTTGGCTAGTTATTTCCGCAAGTTCATTAAGAACTTTGCAATTTTGGTGCGTCCACTTACGAAGCTCACAATGAAAGGAGTAGAGTGGCATTGGGGCGAAGGTGAGCAATTAGCGTTCGAAAAGTTGAAGGCGTTATTAATAGAACGACCAATATTGGGGTTATATAGCAGTGAGTTACCTACGGAACTGCACACAGATGCTAGCAAACTTGGGTTAGGTGGCATGTTGCTCCAGAGACAATCGACAGGTGATTTACAGGTGATCTCTTATTTTAGCAGGGCGACAACTAAAGTGGAGGCAATGTACCATAGTTATGAATTGGAAACCTTGGCCTTGGTAGAGCCCGTTAAGCGGTTTAGAGTTTATTTGCTAGGTGTCCATTTTAAGGTGGTTACCGATTGTTCGGCAGTACGGCGACACTGCTTAAGCGAGATTTGGTGCCAAGGATAGCTAGGTGGTGGTTGGCGATTCAAGAATACGACATGGAGGTGGAATATCGACCAGGTGACAAAATGAGGCACGTTGATGCTCTCAGTCGTAATCCAGAACAGATGAATTAGGTGACAATTTCTGAGGCGGACTTGTTTGGAACAGGATAGTTGCAGGATGAGAAAACACAGGCGATTGTTAATGCGTTTGAATGAGGTAAAGATGACAAAGATGTGCGAACAGCTTTTAAGGTGAGAGACGGCGCTTGTGGCGTATTACAGGCGAGGGAGACAGGTTGTATGTTCCTGCTATTGCAAAGTTTAGCTTGCGTAAGCATCATGATGACATTGGGCATCCTGGATTTGAAAGGTGTTTGGAACTTTTGAGGAAGACATATTGGTTCCCTAAAATGAGGCGTTTTGTGCACAAGTATACAGCAGCGTGTCTGAATTGTGCATATGCGAAAGGCGTGCATGGGCGAGGCGAAGGATTTCTCCATCCTTATGAAAAGAAGGCACTTCCTCTCGATACGGTGCATATTGATCATCTAGGTCCCTTTGTCAAAAGTGTGAAACGGAATAGTTACTTGCTGGTGGTGGTAGACGCGTTTACCAAGTATACATGGGCAAAGCCTACTAGAACCTTGAGTTCTGCAGAAACTATCGAGAAATTAAGGTGGATATTTGGCGAATTTGGGTACCCAAGGCGAATAATATCAGACAGGGATTGGCGTTTACTAGCAGGGCGTTCGCTAGTTTTGTGGGCGAAAGGGGCATTAAGCATGTGGAGAATGCTATTGCAACCCCTCGGGCGAATGGACAGGTGGAACGATCAAACCGCACACTGATTGAGGCGATTACGGCGAGTGCGGAAGGAGGCGAGATGGGATGAACAGCTACCAGAGATACTGTGGGGAATCAATCACACGATAAATGCCAGCACTAGATTCTCCCCAGCAGATTTGATGTTCTCCTATCAAAGTGGGCGAGTGGCAGACTTGTCAGAGGGCGATGACACTGCTGCACTTGGGCGAAAGCGATTGCATGCAGATAGGTGTAAGGCAGGTGAGAGATTGCAAAAGGCGGCATCTCATATGAAGGCGAGGTATGATAAAAGGCGTAAGGTTGCAACCGAATACAAAGTAGGCGATTTAGTTCTGTGGCGTCAGGCGGCCACTATGCTAGGTGAAAAGGGCGTCAATAGAAAGGTGTCTAATAAATATGACGGTCCATATAAGATAACAAAGGTGTTAGGCAATGACAGGTATGAGATTGCATCATTGCAAAGTGTTAGGGGCTATAAGCGATTCAAGGCTATCGTAGCAGTAGATACCTTAAGGCGTTATCAAAGCGGTGCAGTTAATGTAGGCGACGAGTCTGATGACTCTTTAGGCGATTCTGAAAGGGATCAGTCTGGTCGACAGGATCTGATTGATCTCTTAGACAGTTAGGTGAGACTAGTAAATTAATGAGGACATTAATGTTTCAGGATGGCCGACTATTATAAGAATCAAGAATTGGACAGGCGACGACATCTGGCGGCCGAAGGTAGGAGCAGGTAGGAGCTCAGAGGAGTATTCTACTGGACAGGCGACCGACAGCTTATGGTTGGTACAACTGATAGGCGTTAGCGGGGGCGGTGGAGGGCATTCTACGTGGCGAAGACAAGCTGTCGGTGCTGTGTACTGGTGTTTGTGGAAAATAAATAGCAAATAGGTGTAATTATACGATAGGCGATAATTTGGGTGTAACAACATATTCTGTGGTTAGTACCTTTATTTGGATGCGCAATGGGACTTAACGCATTCCATATCGTATATTTCAGTGCAATCATGACATAAACGACCACAGAACATACACTAGACGACTGTTTTATCTCTTTTATCTGTGACGACTGTAAACCACTGTAAACGACATTGCGATGGCGCTAGGTTATGGGTAAATGTGTGGTTAAGTTAAATGGATTTATTTATTTATATCGTGAATTTTATTGTTGAATGTTGATATAAAAGTAAATTTTGGTGCGTTTAAATTTTTACATAACTTATGTATGAACATATATATATGTTTTGTCATATATATTTCTTTAGAAAATAAATACTAGTTTAAAGTTATATATAAATATGTCTAGAACTGATTTGACTCCTGAAGTTGCTACAGAAATATTGAATAAAACACTGGAAGAACTGCAAATTCCTGCTAATACGCAGAAACTGGAAGAAGCAAGAGACAATGTTGGGAATGAAATGCTTAAAATGATGCAATTTTTATTTCCAATCGTTATGCAGGTTCAGATGGATGTAATTAAAGAATATGGATATGCTGAAGGACGGGAAGGCATTATCAAATTTTCACAAATGCTAAGAAGCTTAGAGCGGGAAGATCCTGAAATTTCTCGTCTTCATAGTTTAATCAAAAGCTATTATTTACCTCCAGTTTCAGTACATACTACAAGTGAGTCACCAGCTGAAGAAAAAGCAAATAGTACGTAATGTTTTTTTAATATTTGTTAATAAGATTTTTAAATATTTTATTTGTATTTACATAATAAATATTCCTATATCTTTACTTTATTAAGTAAATTATGTGTAACCAGTATTTATACCTTTATGCATATTGATTTTGTTTATATTTTTGCAGCAAATAAAACTGTATTTTTATTGTCATTTAATTTTTTTTTGCTATTTCTTGGTTATTCTATAATATAACACATAATATAAATACAGGGTGGCCCAGAAATACGTGTGCAACATGTGTGTTCAAATTCGATTGATTGAAGCCAACTTGTATCTGAAATTGCTTTATTTACCCCCTGGAGGACTTCAAAGATTAAAAAATGTTTTTTCTTACATATCTTGAAAATTTGCCCATGGATTTTAATTATGTGATGTGACTGATGTGTATAGTCTAACATTGAAAATTATATTTTTTTGTGGTATAGCGACCAACTATAAAATGGGGAACTTTTATAAAAATAACATTGTATGTAATAATACTTTCTGATTTTTTACGTTATGAATGTTTATGACAATACGGATATTTTTATCAAGAAATTGGCCACATTTGGAATTAATTTTGTCTCTTGAAAACTGTTTGTTGGATGGGTAGTATTGGCAAAAAAAACATAAAACAGTGAGTACATGTTTGAAATATGTATTTAAAATTAATGAATTAACTTATTTTATTTGAATGTTAATCGATTTTACCAGTTCTTTAAAATCTAGTTTTTTTTTACTAATATTGTTTAATTAAACATTGAGCAAATGACAATAATAATATTAACATGATAGCAACAGCAAACAACATTTTGTTTTCATAGTCTACTGAATTCATAATTTTAAATCTATGACACTTGCTAGGCGAAATATACAAATCCACAAATTATGCCATTTTTCTGGAGAATGTTTATCTATAGACGATTTTCTCAAAACAATTTTTTTTTTTAGAATAATGCGAGCTTTTTGATGTTGTTATCCGTTTAAAAAAATATGATTACACTGTAAAAAATCTGACCACTAAAAATGGTGGTAACAGGAAAATTACCAGCCAGTATATTGATTTCATTAAAGTTTTAGGAAATAATATGCCATAATAGTCTGAATAAATGTTCCAAATTTCAACATAATCAGTAAAGGTTTTAGGAAGTTATTGATTAAATTAGTTTTATTTTTGACAACTTTAAAAACTTATAATTCAAAAACCGAACATTTTTTATTTAACTTTTTTTGCATAGGTCGTAATTATGTATCGTGAATATACAGCCAAACTTCAGTGAGCAGACACGGTATAGCTTAAATTTTTAATGTTTACAAACTTTGTTGCGGACTACCTACGTTTTGTTTAATAACAATTTTATAATTTTTGTATGAAGAAGTGTTCTCTTGATAGACAGAAATATGCATACATTCATATATTTTATTAAAAAAAAATATTTTGTAATTATATGTACATACATACAAGGTGATTCAGTCATAATCTCATTAAGGTAATTATTTACTATAGCATAAAACTCTCATAATAGAAAAATTCCTATCCCTTATTTTCGAGGGAGCTAAGTACGAATCTGAAATTAGTTTTATGTGCTCGTCTAGTATTCGAAAAAAAAAACAAATCAAAATTGTAATCTCTGCGTATACATTATATTAGGTTGAAGTTACAATGTCGCACTATTGCCAAAATACAATAGGTGGTGCTTCTTCAACCTAATACAATTTAGAATTTTTTATCGACAACTAGACTCGCCCCATTATATTTTTTCCATGTATTTTTTTCCGCTGAATACGAATCTGAAGTCAAAATGGGTCGCACAGGAAATTTTAGAGAAAACCCATAAAAACGATAAAAATCACATCAAAAGTTTACACAGGTCCACAAAAAAAAGTCATGTGTGCTAGGAGTTAGACTATATTCTTCCTTTGTATTTTTTCCCGCTGAACACGAATCTGAAGTTAAAATTGGGGGTTACACAGCAAATATTTGAGAAATCCTAAAAAAATCGATAAAAATCACTTTCTCGTAATTTATTCTGTATGATACTCTCTGAAACTGAAACAATGAAAAATGCTGTGAATTAGTGAATATTTACTATTTTGCAGCTACCTTGGTATACTTATAGCTGTAAAAGAGTAAATAAGTATTCACTAATTCACAGCATTTTTCATTGTTTCAGTTTTAGAGAGTATCATACAGAATAATGGAATGGATCGGTCAGTGGTCGCACGGTTTAAGGCGTCAGTACTTGAATCGAGGTGACTGGATCGCTGTGGGTTCGACCCCTGCAGCCGGTAGACCGTATATAAGCTATATTCGTGGAGAGATTGGCACCCTCTCTGCGGGTATGGTAGGGTGGAAGAATGTTGACTTGGGTCAATGTGAGAGATTGATACCGGTTGGCATTTAACTACCCCCCTAATTAATGAGGTTTTCCTCATTCCTGCACTGAATGGTGGTTAGGGCCTACCAACGTAAGTCGTTCCTGGGCGCAAATGCGGCCTGCTTAATAATAATATGCCGCCCCCTCTCCCGCACAAGTCTTCGACTTCTGGGCTAATCCTTGTGATTAGAATGAGGGGTAGAGATATTATTATTATTATTATAAATTAGGAGAAAGTGATTTTTATCGATTTTTTTAGGGTTTCTCAAATATTTGCTGTGTAACCCCCAATTTTAATTTCAGATTCGTGTTCAGCGGGAAAAAATACAAAGGAGAAAATAAATATAGTCTAACTCCCAGCACACATGACATTTTTTTTGTAGACCTGTGTAAACTTTTGATGTGATTTTTATCGTTTTTATGGGTTTTCTCTAAAATTTGCTGTGCGACCCCCCATTTTGACTTCAGATTCGTGTTCAGCGGGAAAAAATACATGGAAAAAATATAATGGGACCCTCAGCACACACCACTTTTTTTGTGGACCTGTGTAATTTTAGATTCGTGTTTAGCTCCCTCGAAAATAGGGAGGTAGGAATTTTTTAATTAAGATTGCAGAGTTTTACTCTGTAGTAAATAATTACCGTCATTAATTTTAACCACATATCCCCTAATAAAGATAGAAAATTAAAAACAAAATTTACTCGACTTTTCAAATGAGATGTAAATCAACCCATAACTCCCGATAACACGGCGTTTTGGTATGCTACAAAGTACAAATTTTCTAATGACAGTAATATGACGTACGAGTGTTGAAGCGAAACAGCGTTGTCACGTCAGGCCCACATAATATCATCTTAACTTCAGCGTGTTATTAAAATCTACCAACTTCGCAATTATTTCCTGCAAATTTGAAGTTACCCATAGAAATCATAAAATATATAGAACGCCAGAAGCCTTTACATTAGGCACTCAAAAATAGTCAGACTATGGAGGTGCTTAGAAATCAGCCATCTAGGGAAAACTTAATGTAAGCAGTTGGTTACACTGCATTTTCAGTCTAGCATACAATTGAATTCAAAACGGAAGGACCATAGAAATCACAAATTGGACGTAAAATTTTCATATTTTGAAATTCCCGCCTATTAGTGTGAAGCTGCCTCGCTAGTGTAACCAACTCATGAAAGCTAAGTTACTGTAATATTACCAGACTCGCGTTTTCTCCATAGGTTGACTATTTTCGATACCTCTTTTGGCGTTCTGTATATTTTATAATTTCTATGAAGTTACCGCACATTTGGAGGAGGGATACGTGGGAAGAACAACGTTATGCAATCTGCAGTACTTGCACTCGTGGTAACGTAACGCATTGGTTTATTTAGGATTATCTTACGTATAGGTCGTAACATAATGCCTAATTTTACGAATTTCAAATACGCAGATGTGTGAACGTTTCAATGTCTTTGTGACATCCGGTCTTGAATGTGATAGAAAACTATTTTAAGTTTAATTGAATTTTGCAGTTGGTTTGAAAATCAAAGTGCAGAAGATCCCAACCTTATTAACAAAGTGCTATGGACTGATGAGTTTTGCTTTATACGTGCTGACATTTTAGACAGTTAGGTACCAATGTACAAAACTACTTTTTGAAAAGCAATAGGTTTAGGTACACACGTAGCCATATTATAGCTAGATATACTGTGCACGTAGCTACAAACAGTACAAACTGTTTATTACAGTCCGGCGTCTTCATGTCGGCTTCCTTTGATGTCGAGGTTCCAGATTTCGTTTTTTTAGACGGCTGCGCGTTTCGCCGCGCACATTTGCGCGCTCAAGAAGCACGCTGATCTGTCAAGAAACAGATTATCTCCCACTTCATCGTGTACAAATGAATTTCATTTGTGTTTATTGCGCATTTAGCTGCAACCTCTGGAACCTTCTCTCGTCTCGTCGGCAGTATAAACTGTGGCTTTCATACGTCTCATTTTTTAAATTGATACTACCTAAAATAATAAATATTGTGTTCTTATGGTGAAAGTACATGAGTAGCGATTCATTATTAATAGGTATCTACTCAGTTTCACAAAACGTGTAAAACCCTTGGCTGGCATTTATGTCACAGTTTTTTATTTATTATTTATTATATTATCAAAATATACACTATACAAATTTAATAATTATTATTATAATTACTGTACCATATATTTTAAATCTGTCTAAAAATGGTTTATTATTATCACAATTTGTTATATACAAGACCTATTTATCATTCAATGATTGGCGTCCACAAACCTATCCACAAATGTCATATGAAAAATTAATTTCTTTTTCCTAAATTTGTAGCAACAGAACATGTATGCGAGATGATTCACCAAGATGAAGTTCGAATTATTTTGATTTGTGCCAGCCATTCTTCAGTTGGTTTTATAACAACACATAAGAGAGAATTATCTCTGCACTAACTACTGCACAAACTGTTGATTATAAATACTAGGTATTCTGTGGATTATAAAGTAAATAAGTGCACAATACGGTTAACTATTTATATTAGTATAGACCAATCAAAGAAAAACATTATTAAAAACATCAATTCAGCTTAACGAGGCAACATTGTGACGTCACTTACGTGCAAAAATTCATGAAGTGAAAAAGGTATTCATTCATTCATTAAAAAAGAGTAACTACCATAAACAGGGGCGGATGGGGAAGATTAAACCGGCCCGGGAAATCGGTAGGATCGGCCGGCCCAATTTTGTTGAGAAAAATTATGATTAACATGATCCGATAAAAAAAATATGATTTCTTTATTGTAGCGATCATCGATAACATTCTGTATTAATTTTTTAAGATTTTAAGAAGACTTGAATTTTGAAGATTTTAATAAGTATAAAATATTTTAAACAGTACAACTGAATGTAAAATATAGAAAATATACTGGGTGTAACGGATGCTGATGGTCAAACTTCAAAGGGTTATTTCATCAAAAAAAGTATTATAAGATTTTGTTGGAAAGTTGATAGTTGCTCTTTTATTTAACATTTTTTGATTCCAAAAAATGTGCTTTTTTATAAAAACAAAAATATCTCTGTTATTCTTACAGCCACATCAAATTTAGACATACCATCGGAAAGACTACAATTGCTTCAAGGCTAGCATATATGAGTGTTTAAAAAATCTTCTATACCAGGTGATGTAAAAAGTTAAATGTAGTAATTGTGAAATGAGCAAAATTAGTGGTGTCTTCTTATTGGTGGTAACGCCAAAAATGACTAATTAAATTACTGTATTTAGTAAGGTTTTCAACGATATATCAACTTTTGAGTTTGCTATTTCTTTGGCAACAATATCAAGGGCAAAGGTAATAAAACCGTAAAAATCGAAAATACAGCAACTTTATAGTACTTTATTTTTATTTTAAGACTATCCGTCTTATCCTTTGTTCAAGCTGTTCTCGAGTTTCAATTGGTACTTCAAATACCAAATATTTTAATCTACCCCACCAAAAGAAGTCTAACGGAGTTAGATCAGGACCTCGAGGAGGACACCTAACTGTACCAAAGCGTCCTATCCATCTATCTTCATATTGCTCGTTTAGCCATACCCAAATCTCCCTGCTGTTATGTGTAGGACAACCATCCATTTGAAGCCAGGAATTAATCCGAAAATTTAAAAGAACCTCTTCTAATATATTATGCAGTTCGTTCTGAAGAAGATCAAGAAATGCCTCTGCATTTAATTTATTTTCTAGTATAATTGGTCTAAGAACGTAATTTCCAATTATCTCCATCCATACGTTAACTTTGATTATTGGAGGGCCTGACAGCATGAGGATTCACAGGTGCCCACATATGGTCATTATGACAATTAAATATGCCATCTCTGGTAAATGTTGACTCGTCAGTCAAAATTATATGCTTGTAAAATTGTGGATCTCTGTTAGTTTGTTGGATTATAGCACTGACAAAACTGAATACGTTCTGCCCTATCACGATCCAGTAAACTTTGAACAGGGGTCAAATGATAATGGTGAAGGTTGTTCCTTCTAAGACTTCTGTGAACTGACGTATGCGAAATTCTCCCAAGTTGTATTGCTGTCCTGCGTGTACTTAATGTGGGAGTTTCTTCAAAAAGCGCTGTTATAATTTGGTCTTGATGACGATTTACTTGATCGGCATTTAGACGATGATGTCATGGAACACTCTCAGTTTCTTCCAAAACCTGAAATGTAGTTACAAAAGTTTTTCTGTTTGGAATGCATCTTTCAGAATAGCGGCGAGAATATTCTTCAACTGCTGCTATAGAATTTCCATTGCAAACACCATACACAAATAAAATATCTCGATACTCGTTATTTGTGAAAAAACGTGGCATCTTAAATTTAGATACTTAAGTAATCAACAAGAACACTAAAGTAATTTTATGACTTTGACGGTCAATATTGTTTTTCACAGCCGCCTTGGCATTTATCTACCATGAAAGACGCATTCTAAACAAAAACTCATTTGTAACAATATTTCGGATTATAGGAGAAAGAGGAAGAGTTAAAAAACAGCGTTTTGAAGAATTTCCCACAAAAACTACACACAAGTTTATTCTATTACCTTTGCCCTTGGTATTGTTGCCAACAAAATAACAAACTCAAAAGTTGATATATCACTGAAAAGCTTATACAGTAGTTTTTGCTGAAAAAAAAAACATGTCTTCATTAACAAATGTTTGGGGTTATCACCCTTTAAACTCATATATGCTCGTCTTGCAGTAAATTTAACGCTCTTTCCGATGGTATGTCTAAATTTGATGTGGCTGTAAGAATAACAGAGATATTTTAGTTTTTCTGAAAAAAGGCACCAAATTTTTTGAAATCAAAAAATGTTAAATAAAGGAGCAACTATCAACTTTCCAACAAAATCTTATAATACTTTTTTGTTGAAAATTACTTGTATAATAACCTCCTGAAGTTTGGCCATTAGCATCTGTTACACCCCGAATTAAATATTAAAACTTATAAAGTAAGTCAAAATCAAATGAAATATATGTAATATAATCAAACAAAATAACTTTATCACACATCACAGTTAGACCAACCCTGACCAACCGGCCCAACATCCAAAATTCGACTGTTATTATTTCAGTCCTCGTTCATGCTTATATAAAAAAATTGTTTAGTAATATTCAAAAAAGCTTCTTAACCAGCACCTGCACAATAAAATAAGCACGTGCCACGCACGGCTTTTCCTTGTTTCGACTATGTTAATGCCTTATCAAACTAAAAAAATAGTCGCGGGCTGCAGCGGTCCGGAAGCAACCGGCCCTTCGGGAAAATTCCCAAAATCCCCGTTGGCCCATCCGCCCCTGACCATAAATATGAAGTGTTTGTAAAATATTAAGTCGAAAATGAAGAGAACACTTGGAAAATATTTGTATTGTCCTCATCAATTGGGCGTTAAGGTACATTTTGTTTACGTTTTTTTTTCGGCCAATGATCTGTGTTTTACGGATTTTTAAATTACATGACAGCGCTATATAAGGCAAGTTTTCTAGAGAATTAGTCTCACATAAAAATACATGAAATGTACATATTTATACTATTTTGTGCAGAATACTTCATTGAAAAATTGGAAGAAAAAAATACGGGCCAAATAATTTTTCAAATTTACTGTATGATATGTACACATTGGGCGCATTCAGCAGAGAATAGCAATGAGTAATCGATTAGACGTGATGATTACTAATCGGACGCTTTCTTCTGAATGACCTTATTTTGATGTTTTTATTTTTCAGTTATCAGCTGATTTATTTTAGTTTAGATTAGTTATAATTGCAGTAGATTTAAAATCGAAATCCCATTGAATGTTTTTTAATGATGAATTAGATATGAATATTGTTGAAAATATAAGAGTTAATCATGCTAATCCATTTTGCAGAGACTGTTAGGTTATGTCATGGTAAACAAATCACTAATCATGATTACTAATCGGTTCCGAAGAGCGATGCAAAAAATGGCGTCCGATTACCAATCACCCGATAACCACTGAAATGTAATTTTATATTATGATGACTGGAATGCGCTAAAAGCTGCGCGAATGGATTATTTATGATCAGCGCCATATTTTGTTTTGTGCCTCTAGCAATGGTGGAGCAGTAGGGGCTTAGCTGATTATGAATTGAAATGAAATTGAATTCTGGATATGAAGAATTATTTCATGCTATATGCTGGTTAATTTTACAGTCCCTTATAAAGCATGACATGTTCCAACAATAACACCCACAAAAATACACAAAGATAAAAGAAGAAACCACACTGTACGCCAATGACGTGTTTACAAACAAAATAATGGGAAATTAAGAACACAATTCATATTGTATGTGCAGATGGTTGTCTCTCTCGCACCCACGTACATAACCAATGAAGTATGTCTTTGCTGAGTTTCATGTGCCTCCTTTTGTCTGTTCCTAGGGTTAGTACCTTTATTTTGGATGCGCAATGGACTTTACGCATTCCATATCGTACATTTCAGTGCCGATAACTCATCGCTTCAGCTATGCGCATTCAGCCAAAAATTGGTAAGCGATTAGTCAGCGATGAGCTCTGCTCGTGGCTCTGCTGAATGCGCCCATTAATCATATTCAGCCAAGGTCAGTCTCTAAGAAATATAGACCAATCAAATGCATAAATTTAGCTGGATTTTTTTTAGCCAGTGGCTGATTCGGCTGAATATGGTAATTGCTTCTAGTATTTAGCCCCACCGGATTAAGTTCGCTAGGTACGGCCCTGAGTTCATGGCGTCGTTTGCATCGTGCAGGCGACGCGATTTACCAGCCGATTCGATTCGTAAAATAAATCCTTTTGATCAAATGGAAAACGACTATGGTTTAAATGTTTGACAATTGACAAACAGGATTTGACATTTGTACAGCTTGTTGACATTTCTGAAAAGTTGTAATACTAATAATCGATTTAAAGTTAATTAATCTGTCTTCAACTGCTATATTTTATTTTTACATTACAAAAATATGTTAGTCAGACGATAACTCAATATCGGAAAAGTGTAGACAGAACCTATATATTTAATTTGGTTATTATACTATCAAGGTAGATTTTTTCATGAAGTTCATCTATATTTTTTAATTATTTTATATTCTTTCAGTTACCCAATATGAGTAGTTTTAATTATGCTGATATTCACTCTAACACTAAACGGCATAATGCCGTTCCACCTCCTTCTAGTGGTCTTAGTAAACAAGGCTATTCAACGATGAATGCTATCAGCCAAAATGCTCTCTCTGCTGCATGGGGAGGTACTAGCAGAAAGAGAGCTGCAACAGAAGACGAGTATGTTGATGAGTAACATTTTATTAGTTGCGAGCCATTTGATTAAAACCCTTTTCCAGATATTTTGAGGAGGATGATGAAGAGGCTGTTCCTGATTTGGCTTATATTCCTGCTCCTGACAGCCCCACAAGAATTGAAATGGAAAACAAGAAAAGAGAAGAGGAGGAGGAAGATGACCCTTTAGATGCATATATGGCTGGCATTGAAAAACAAGTTAGTTATTTTATTATAATTAAAAATATATATATATATATTTTTTGTCATCCGATGTTTTCCATGTCTGCAAGGGATTTGTTTCAGAAACTCTTGTAGATACCTTAGAACACAGAGAGCAGTGAATCGACTGTGAGCCTAAAGCTGGAACCACATGCAAACATGATCACAAATCTGTTGTAACCACATGACCATCAATATCGGATTTGTGAAGGTGCGTACAAACCAAGTTTGAGAGCTGTTAGCTAACACCTGATGAACTGAATGCGTACCAAAGGTCGCGAACAGCTCGTGTTCGCTTTGCGAGTTCGGCTGAAGTTCGGTACATGAGCGGTAAGATCAAAGAAATCGTTAGTGAGCACGTGTTGAATAGCACTTGCAATGTGGACGTTTTACCGAGCAAGTAGGTATATTGAAGTAAAATGGAGTGGAATACACATCGAACAATATCATACAACTGAAATTATTAAAGAAGCTACCATTCTCCGTTTGCAAGTCGTTAAGCAAGTCAGTTCCACTGTACTTTTTACGATTGCAAAATAAACTTTTTCTCCACCAGCTTCTGACAATACGTTTTCTTTTTTCTCTTTTCTACAGTCGACTTGATAATAGTGAAACTGGTACAGGCAATTAAAATATCTTCATCATCACTCGACATTTTAATCTTATTTCGTTAATACCGAACAACCTGGTTTGAACTACTGGCAAACCCTAACTTCATACCGGAACATGTAGTGTATTAGAACTATACCTAGTGTAGACGTTGAGCTCGTGAACTGCTCACGAGCTGTTCGCGAATAGCTCCCAAACTACTTGCAAACAATATCTTTGGTTTGTACGTACCTTGATCACGCATGCATGTGGTTCTAACCTCAAATTTTACACATAAAAAGTAAATATTTATTCATTTTGTAGGCATGCTTGTTGCAACAAACTAAATAAAACAAGAATAAGAATTTTTCTTAAATCACAATTTTTTATTAATTAAGAACTATTAAAAATATAGATACGGTGTATTAAAAATTTGGTGGCGTTTGAATTAAAGAAATTTGAATAGTTTTAACTATGAAAGAAATAAGTTATTTGATTTTATAAATTTCTATAGTCTATTATTTCTAGATTTTTTTTTCCTAAAATGCACTTCTTGATTAGAAAATCTAATAACCATTTCATGAAAAATTAGCTGTTTTAATAGCAAAATATACCTGTAAGTCAAGGCCCAAAATAATGGAAAGTGATTCATTCACAGCATTTATAAGGCGTGCAAAACTTAGAACGCTTTTTCTAAGAAACTGTCAATTACACATTTTTTGTCAATCTTTGAGTTTCTGCCAATGTCATAAAGCGCTATCTTTTGCATCTTTGCCGCTGGCATCCAATAATTTTTTTACGGTAGTTTTTTGTACAGTGTAACTAGGATCAAAATCAGTTTTTTGACCAAGAATGTCACAATTATGAGCAATGTTAGGAAGGTAATTTTTTGTCGAATTAATTAATACATCAGGATGTAAGGTTGGGAAAACATATTACTAGTTACTCCGAAGGCCAAAATCGAAACCAAAATTTATTGATCTAAATTAAGTTACTTAGTTTAAAATTTTATAGCTTCTGACATACAGGGTGTTGAAATTACAATTTTATTTTAGTTTTTCTTAAATAACTTCATATAAATTGTAGCAAATACATCAAACTTGGTATACAGGAATTTTCTGGCACGAGAAATTGAAATATGTATGTGCGGATTTGCTGTCAACTATAGAAGGCGCTACCTATATTACTTCACATGCATTTAAATCGTCATAACTTTTTGATGCCGGTACATTCTATCTGAAATATCTGGAAAAAGTGCACACATGTTCCTAGAGCAAAAGATATGATGATCTAACTGAATTTACCTTAGTACCAAATTTTGATAGTACTTAATTGAATAAAGTATGGAAGAAGGCAATGGGTTTATGTTTATGAAATAACACCTTAAAATCCAATCCTAAAAACGGTTTTTCTAGACGTTTTTTTTAAAGAATAAGAATTATTGATTAAACAATCAATACACCAGTGTATACAAAATTTGTAATGATTTTAATGCTTGTTAAGTACTGTGGGTGGCGCCCTCTACAATTGAAAGCAAATTTGGGGCCATATTTGAATGTCTTGTGTCGGAAAACTCACCACTATCAAGATTTCTGTATTTATTACAATTTATAAGAAAGTTATTGAGAAAAAACTAAAAAAGGTATAAAAGGTATAAAATTTTGGACTAAGGTAATATGATTTAGGCCATCATATTTTGGCCCCTGAAATATGTGGCTTTTTCTCAAACTTTAAAAGACACCTTGTACAAGTATAGTAATTATTGAGGTAATTTTTATCAAATGTGAAATCCTTGGAAACTCCTTGAAATTGCCTGGAATTTCGCGAAATCCCTTGGAAGCTTCTATTTTGCGAAATCTTACCACAAATTTTGATCCCAGTGGTTACACCCTCAATATAAATATATAAAATGTATTCTTTCATTCAGAGTTCTGGGTTTGACTTAATATTTGTTTTAAATAGTTTCTTGACCATATTTCATAATTTTCTATCAGCATATTCTTTTTATTTCATTTTATACAGGGTACTATGACTAAGTACAAAAATTTTAACCACATGCTCAGGGAGGTCTAAAAGACAATAAAAAAATTATTTCGGAGTTCTAGCACGATGTTTAAAAAATGGGGCAAAACCCTCTTTTACCTCGAAAACCCAGCACCTATGACAATCAATCATCTCCAAGATAGCTAGATATGTCAACTACCGGGCGATCATTTTTTGCAGCGTTTTCAAGTGTAGACATGACAAGAATAAACATTTTTATTAATAATAATACCGAAGTACCTGATAGATAACAGTTAATTCGGTTAGCTGTAGTATTAGTTCTTTGTTTTTTTGTTGCACACTGCCAAAACTACATTTTCACTCCTCGTAGATTTATCATAATTATCCACTAACATACCCAACATAAAATACTTTATTTAATTACTATAAAACGTTTAAAATTAGTCACTAGTCACTACTGTTTTAAAATAATATAACCTAGAATATTGCATTGCTAATCGCATACTGTCCAAACCTCAAAGATTATGGCTATAAGCTAAGTTATATCTAAGGGTCTAAGAAACATTTATACAGAACCCTGTAAACATCTTGGGGTGTTATAGTTTAAAATAGTACTAATTATTTTATACAAGCATCGTCGATTACTGTTAATATTGTTGCTATTATTATTAACAGAATTTAATTCCCGAACAACACAAGAAGTTTAAAAATTTATCGGCATGAAGTGCACCTTGCATTAGTGGCCTACAGATAGCATCTGCATCAGATCAGATGTCAAAAAATATTACATATGGTACTCTGATTAGTATGAAATAATTTTTCAGTACTTGCTTTTTGCAAATTTTATGTTTCGCGTATTTTTTGTGTATTTACAAACATGTCATATTCAAATGCCTAGATGACGGATAATAGGCTGATTTATGGGAGAGTGACAAGTGCATATTATCGTGTGGCAGCGTAATACCCAAGACGTTTTCCGAGTACACAAAATATTATGCTGAATACTCTTTGAACCACATTGAACAACTGTTGTAATGCCTTGGCGTTAAACGTGTGGCAGTGTTTTTATGTATTTATGTACATTTGCGTGTATTTTTTGTTATTCTTTGTGGTTTTTCCCGACGTATATGTAAAGCACTTGGTTATAACCGCCGGACCAAGTAGGTACCTCACTTTAAACAAAAAGAATGGTCGAGGGAAGGAGAGGTCCCCAGCAAGTACAAAAATCTTTGCAATGACAGGTTTTAATTTAAACAAGTAAGAAAACAGAAAATGATACAACATTCGTAAAATCTCTTCAAATATCAATTCTGGAAATAAATATTAGTAAGGTAGGTGCTGCATTAAATAATAATCTACATTTTGTAAATATTTTTTGTCTTTCAAAGCGGCTTAAACTGATACACGTGTCACCGCGGTGACCTGTCACCATCTTTGACACTTTTGACTTTTCCGGAAGCTACCTAACCTCGCGGCTGACAGAAGGCCAGTGATGGCGATAAATATGGATTTAATTTAGTTTTGAAAAAAAAATTTTTTGCTTTGTAAATAAGTTTGGACATTTTTTGATAGATCATTCCGTTGATTCTTATTTTTCCCCATCTCCTCTTTAAACATTTGTACTAAGTCATCATGCATAATTTGCAAAAGCATCCTTCTAGATATTCTAGGCAAAGTTTCATTCTGTGAGATACCATTCTGAATTTTTTAATTGTCAGAAGCTCATTATTAAAATACCGTCCATGAATTGTTTGCATATTTCGTATCATCAACCCTGTATCTTTTCTTTCTGCGAGTTTCCACTATTTTCCGTTTTGCAGTTGTATGTTCTCCTTTGCCACTCTCTTCCACTATTATACACTACTGATGAGCATTCTTGATAATCAACTACATATTTCAACTGCATCACTTACATTCATATTTTGGTCTCACACACTAATCCCTTCATACACATCATCCGATATTGCTCACTTATTAGATTAGGTCGTTTACGATTTTGAAAATACACCATAGATCTTGTATTATTCTCCATTCTTAATGGCGCCATAATCTTGAAATAGTGTTTTCTACAAATACAAATAATTTAAGACATTTAAGAACTGATTAATATAGATCTTAGCAAATAACAGGATTGTTATGTTGTTATCTTATGTCACCTGTGAATATTCAAAGGTACCGAAGTAAAACGTACATATAACTACAGAAAACAACAAATTTTTATTCACAGGAATCTTTCAAAATACATATTTTTTAAATTTAACTGTAGATGTAAATATTGTTATAACATAAACTTCATTATTGTTTATAAGTATGTTCAAATGATTGGTTAACTATGACTAAATACAAATATTTTAAGAGGGGATAGGAAAAATTAAGAATTAACGGAATCATCCTTCAAAAAAATTCCACTTATTAATGAAGCGAAAACAATTTTTTTTTGAAATTATATTAAATTCTTATTTAACGCCGCCTATGCAAGTCAGAGTAAGCAACTAACATGGTGTGACAACACAATGATAACATTCCCCATTAATCCCATCGTGTCATAATTTAATTCCTGTGTTTACCATGTGTTTACGTTGTAGTTTTGTGTTCTTCTTTAGTTTTTAGTGCCTTTTTTAATTTTTAAACGTTTTATAGTTATTAAATAAGTAAGTTTTTGTTGGGTGCAGGTATTTTCCCACAATATAGTTTGCCGGTTTGTTTTTCTATGTTATGGGACAAGATTCCCGCGGATACATTAAAAGTCTTCTATTCCTTTTGTTTCATTTTGTTATAATAAATAGGCATTTTATCTAACTGTACCTACGAGAAGTGTGTTTTATCAGTAGTGAGTGCCTGTAATGAGTGAAAATGTAGTTTGGCCAGTTTGTAATGAAATGAAAAACGAATGCAAAGTAGTGGAGCTAACTGGATTAACTGTTTCCTATCTATCAGGTATTATTACTAATAAGATGTTAATTTTTGTCGTTTCTGCATTTAGAAATGCTGCAAAAAAACGACCACATGGTAGTAGATATTGTTGATAAGTGTAAGCTTTATCTATGGATCTAAGACTTTCTGTAGGAAAAGAGGGTTTTTCCCCCCAATTTTTAAATATTGAGCTAAAATTCTGAAATATTTTTTTTTTATTGTCATTTAGGCCTTCCTGAGCACGTGTTTAAAATTTTTGTACTTAGTCATAGATAACCCTGTATAATGTGTGTCTTACAAACACTTTAAAAGTTATTATTTTATTTTAAGAGAATTTAAATAGTAAAAGTCAAAACATCAAGAACTTTATTTTTGATATTTTGTTCTACATGTTTTATTTCTGTACCTAAAAACACCACAAATTTGATTATTTTACGGCGACCAATTCGGCGACATTAAGAATATAAACATAAAATCACTGATAAATTAATTACATTCATAATTAAATTAGCAGAAGTTATACTCAAAGTTTTCCACCCCATACGTCGATGGTAGTAGGGGCACGACATGATAGAAATCGAGCATTCTCATCTGCCGCAAGCATATTGCTGCAGCAGACGCTGATGTCTCTCAGAGTTTGCGGCACTTAAATGTTAGAAGACAAATATTAGGGATTGCATGTATTTATCTTTGTCTTGATGGCCTTAAATGGCGAGCGGGTTTATAACATGAATCACTCTTATTATTTTGGACCTTCGCTGTAGGTGGAAATGCGAATTACTGTAACACAATTTTACACAAATTTATTATTATTTTTTTTAAGAGTAAGTATATTTAATTTTTCTATAATAATTATAGTGGAGAAATGAATTTATTTTTTATTGCAATTTTTATTTCATACACAAAAAAAATTGGTACAATTGTTATATTTAAAGATCTAATCTGAAAGTTTGTCACCACGTTACTATTAGACTTTGTAGCAAAATTGAAATGCTTTCTTATATTTTATTTATTTTAAATTTTGAAAGAATAACTTCATAAATATATTTTGACCTAGAGAAGCATGTTGTAATTATCAAAATAAAGAAAAAATGTCTAATAAGCAAGTCAAAAAATTAATTTCTACATTCATAACAAGAAATTAAATCTGACGAACTACATACCGAAATGTTTCCTGTTTGATTTTTAAACAAAGAACAGTTCATTCTTGTAATAATGAAATTTATTTTGCCTAAACCCGTTTTGATGTCATTGATAGAAGGTACATATGTTATTTTTAACTAATCTACAGCATTGATAGGTGTTTCTTTTAAATATTCTGAAAAAAAAAAACAAACCAAAAAGACAATGAATATAGAGGTGATTGGTGGAAAAACTAAAGTATTCTAATTTAAAATTATTGGACGAGTTAAATCTATTTTCACTTATTATATTAGCATTTTTTGAATCTGCACTACTCATTGGATCAATTCCAATCCACATACCTTGGCGCACCATCCGATTGGGGACTCTAAAGGCATTGCTGCTAGAGCAGCAGCAATATGTAGGAATCACTTAACCTTTATGGAATAGGTACTATCGTTTGCAATATTAATGACACTCACTAAAATTAATTTTGCGATTTATTTTGAACTTGTGACGTATTCATATTGAAATCTGCTTTAAATTTTTAACATTTGTTATTAGTTGTTTCACTTATCAAGAGAGATTTAATGAAATTTCTATTCAGAACTTCCAGAAGTTCAAAAACTGTTTTAAGAGAGTGTCATTATTATTGCAAATGATTGTACCACCACTCCAAAAGCAATGGAAAGACATGAATATTCAGAGCTTATATACTGATTATTTGTAACCTTTTTCTTCTTTCCTCAAGTCTTTGTTAAGTTATGAACATATTTGAATATTTATCAGCTATGCCCTGATAACTTAACATAAAATGCTTTTAGGATTATCTTTTTATAACAATCGTATTCCTCCCGATATAAGATATGAACGTATTTTAAAATTTATTATTTTTATTTTAGATGCAAGTACAGAAACAAAAATGTTCTACATCCCAACAAACGGGTGTTCGTAATGATTTAGAAGAAGAAGATGTAGAGGAATCTTACTACCGTTACATGGAGGAAAATCCTAATGCGGGATTAGCCCCTCAAGATGATGAGCACCCAGAAATAGAATACGACGAGGATGGGAATCCCATAGCACCTGACAAGAAAAAAATTATAGATCCTCTACCTCCTATAGATCACTCTCTTATAGAATATAAACCTTTTACAAAAGAGTTTTATGAGGAACATCCTGATATTAAATCCCTAAGCAACAGTCAGGTGTCAGAATTAAGAAAAACATTGGATATCACAGTGTCGGGAAATTCACCACCAAATCCTGTAACATCCTTCCCTTACTTTGGATTCGATGATAAACTATTAAAAACAATCATTAAGGCGGAGTATTCCACACCAACACCTATACAGGCTCAGGCAGTACCGTGTGCTCTACTTGGACGAGACGTTCTTGGGATTGCACAAACCGGTGAGTAAAAATGTTTGTAATTATAGCCAGATTCACTAAAGATTTAATTTGAATGTGAAAACCAAACTGCAAACTTATTACAGTTTACACTACTTTTTGTGGACTTTTTTTATGAATTTAAGCTTATGAATCCGTATCACAGTGCCTATGACCTTTACTAACACATATAAGTATGTTTTCTTACATTCCGTCACAAAAACTGTTTTTTTTTGTTATCTTTTTTTCGTAATTTTCTTAGTACGCCACTGGGCAAGCTAGTGCTGAGCATATCTAGTCGCAGCGTCCTCATAATTATTGTCATATTTCATTATTGAAGTGGAAGATAGGGGAAAGAAGTTCTTTTAGAATACAAATGTCCAAGCCACCCGTGAGGTACTGCTCTGAAATAATTTTTTTTTTTTAATGGATGTTCGAGAGATATTTTATTATTATTTCATATAAACAAAAAATGTATTCTTTTACATATAATGCACTATAACACAGCAACAAGTCAACTAATAGAAATATCAATAATAAATAAATAACAATAAATATATAATCCTTTTTACTTACGTGGCTAGAGTCCTCTTCTAAGGCGTTTAAAATATATTATGCAAGATTCTTACGTTCTGAATTTGTTCTGATTCAACATTAGCGTACTGGCATTTAAAACTCTCATAATCTCTTAAATGTTGAACTAATCTTACAAACCTTTTCTTATACGGTAAGTGTCGATCGGGATAATTTATCTGATAACGTCTTCTTGCAGATGCTGTCTTCTTTTGATAAAAAGGAAGCTTTAACCACATTTCATCTCTTAATTTGCATACATGTTTTTTCATATCACTTGGTAATGAAAACACAAGTTTATAAGCTTATTTTACGCTTACACAGAATACCACATTTCACAAAATACCACTTTAAATTGGCAAAATACAATACTGCACTAAACAAGTTCTAATTTGATTCCAGCAAAGACTCCTGTAGAAAACTCGTGTACTCTTTTAACATGTCCTCCTTAAACGACAAACGGAAACTAATTCTAAGACAAAATCAAAATTAAGCTACATATTCGACTCATATTCAATTTGTGTAAAAGAAATGAACAGCACATAGTTTTAAAAGTAATAAACACTGAGAACATGCAGCAATTTTGATCGAACGTAAGTGCTGTCTATAGGACCTTTTAGGAGGCACCCGTCATATATCCATCATCCATCCTTGTCTGGTTTGATATATTGCACAGTATTTCATAAACTAAGTCAATGTCAGGGTTATTTAAAGGACATTGACATAGTACTTCAAAAAGTAGTAACAAATACTTTTTATTGAAATTTTTTATTTTAAAACATATTTTAAAGAGATTAATAATTTACTAATTTTTAATTATGTACATTTTATAAAACAACAAAAATTATTTTAAAACATTAAGATTTACTGGCAATAATTAGTAGTAACGTATGAAAATATACCTACCAATATAATTATTTAATAATAATATTATTATTTAATAATAATATTATTATTTAATAATAATAATACATCGTCAAAATGTATTATTTTTTACACACTTCTACAGTACATTTTTACAATACTCAAAAATTGTTTTTCCTTTTTGTATGTAACTCCGGGATCCCCACTTAACGTTACACCCTGTATATTAAACGCTGTAAGTAACTTTTGCAGAGTATATTCTGTTATAACTACAATTTATAATATTCGTAACCGTTTTTGGCTTGCCTACTTCGCTGAGTATGTTACTGATTTCAGTAACCGGTGTTATTGTTGTGACGTCAACAGCTACGTCATGTCTCTTCCCCTCAGTAACCGCTATCACACTAAAACGGTACAGTTACTAAAAAATACTTACGGGTACTTCAACGGTTACTTGCAAAAAAATATATGTAATATTCTGTTCTGAAGCTTAATATACACGGTGTCCCATAATTATTGCGACAAAATGATAGGGGTTGTAGAGGGCATGAAAATAAGCAGTTTTGCCTTATAAACCCCAGTCCGGAAATATGCCGTTTGCCCGCTACAGCAAAAAAAAAAAAATTTGAAAAAGTACCAACTTTTTGAAACAGCTTAGAGTAATTGCTCAAAGTATCCTCCACATTGCTTCCACATATCCTTGGTATGTCCTGAACCTGTGCGGACGTGGCCATCACTCTTCCCAGTAACTCTTGTTGGTTGGGAACAGGAGTTTCATACACTAAAGCTTTTAGATGACCCCAGAGAAAATAATCTAAGGGGGTTAAGTCGGGTGACCGTGCAGGCTAATGCACAGGGCCACCTCGGTCTATCCACCTGTTAGGAAATATTTCATTCAAATAGTGCCGCACTGGCAAAGCTAAGTAAGCTGGGGCGCCATCGTGTTGAAACCACATGTTAGCTCTTATGTCCAGTGGCACATCCTCTAATAGTTCTGGAAGCACATGCTGCAGGAATTGAGCATAAACGTGTCCATTCAAATGTGGTGGGAGCAAATATGACCCGATGATCTGCACGCCTAGAATGCTGGCCCAGACGATAATTACAAACTGATGTTGGTCTCATTCCAAATTTGACTATTACAGCAATTAAAATAACCATCCATTGTAAAACAGGCCTCGTCAGTAAACAAAACGTAGTGACCAAAGTGTGGTTGCCTTAACTCCTGCTGCAACCACCAACGACAAAAACGGCGACACGGCAGATGGTCCTCCAGACCATGGCTTGGACTTGTAACAGGTGGTACGGGTGTAGTTGTTAATCCCGGAGAACCCGCCAAACAGTACTTGATGCCGCTCCCATATCATGTCCAATGACACGCACGCCAGTGACGGATTGGCCTCTACATGGTGCAGAACCTCTTCCTCAAACTCTACTGTCTGCATGGCGCAGGCGGCTCTGCCAACCGCTTCAGTGTACAATCGAGTGGCTCTTCTCCCGTTACCACGAGCTTCTCCGTAAATCATATGCATATCAGCAAGATCCGCATACGAATAATGCTCTATTGTACCACCAAATTAATGCTATTTACATTTTGCACACTAGTCACTGAAACGGTGTGCGTTGTTTTTTTTTATGATAGCCAGCAATTGAACTGAATTGGTGTGGCGACTTAGGCCGACAAAAAAGTAAACACAACAAGCTAATGAGTCAGGGGGCACCTGCGCTGTAGTGGCTAAATGACATATTTCCGGACAGGGGTTTATAAGGTAAAAATTGCTTATTTTCATGCTCTCTACGACAAATTGATGGCGCAATAATTATAGTGTTGTGCAAAATTAGACCAGGCTCAAAGTAGGCCTTTACTTTTTCTGCATTATTTATTGAAGAAATTGTTTGATAAAAAAAGTTTATATTTGCTAATTCCCCTTTTGAAACTTTATATACATAGTATAACAAAATTATAATTTTTCTAATTTATAAATGTTACAAGAAAATTAAAGATGGCATGTTTCTTTTTTGAAATTGAACCAACATAATCATTTTCAAGATACATGTGGTGGGTATATTTGAATGCATAAAAAGTTAGTGTTATCTAATATGTGAATGATCAGAAATGCACTTTAAGTATATTTAATATTAATTTATAATTAGATATTTCTAAATTCCATTTATAAAAAGCAGGCTACCTGAAGAAGCAGTCCTTGAAATGTAGAAATAGGAATGTATTTGTAGCTTAGTTATTTAATATACATGTTTTTTTTTTCATAACAGCTAGGTTATTTAAATAATTATTGAATTCAAAATTGTATGGAGTTAATTCTTTAGTATACCTAGATACTTGGAATCAGACAGCATACATGCCTTCATTGATAAAAGTTATAGGAAAATTATATTAGTTTTTACGGCTAGTGCTATCATTTGATACATAGTGATTTTCCGGGTTATGCCATGACCTCGGTAACTGATTGATGCCAGTAACAGAATTAAAGTGCACAGCTCTAGCATTAGCCAGGATTTTTTGAGCTGCCCTAGTTGTTCTCGGGCTAGGCTCTCTGGGGACAGACCCGCTATCGGTATGTTTAGGCTTGCCCATATATTTATTGCGGCTCCTATTGTTAGAACTGTTACTCGGATAATGGTGGCCTTCCGAGACGTCCCGTAGCCACTTTTGTAACTGGTCACTGATCCCATGCTTTCAAACGTTTCACCGCTCACACTGTCGGCATCTTTAGTGATGACTCTGCAAAAGCCGAAGCTGTCATTGACTGACCGTAACAGTCGTAATACCAACAATAGGAGCCGAAATCAATAAATGTATGGACCCAGAGATACCGATAGCGGGTCTGTCCCGTAGGCTGTGTATTTGTTGCCTGAAAATAATGATTGCTGCACTGGTTAAACATTTGTTTGCGTTTTCAACTATTATCTCTAATATTTGACTGCACTTAGACCTTTATCTCAAGGCACTTGTTTACAATATTTTTTGCGGTTCTTCTCACCATATTGCATATCAGATGTGTTTTCAAGATAGTAGTACGATTTTTGTTTCTGAAACCTAATTTTTTCAGTTATTTTCTGTCTAATTCAAGATTTTCAAATTATACCTCTTGCCCAGCATTTAGAATTTTATCTCTTAGTTCAGAGTTATCCTCTTCAATTTCATTTTCGATATTGTAATAATCACCATCATTCCATTAGACAACCTTTCTTCTAAGACGCTTTTACTGCTCTGTGTCATAGCAGCCCAGAGCAATTATTTATTTGTTTTGCTCTTTTTGTTTATATTTTTCTATTTTATAAGTTTCATACAGTTGACTTTAGTTCAAAATACAAAAAATAGCGGGTCTGAGACACTGAAACAAGTAATAATTTGAACATATGTTAGCACTTGTGTTGTGAACACTGCTATATCCGACAAAAATAATATTAAACAGGCAAAAATCGTCAGACATATGTCATGTGATTTTGCCGTTAAAAAATCTACGGTCTCTTGTTTCGATTACAAAATAAATCTTAGCCAGAAAATTAAAATAAATCTTGAATGCCACTTTGTCACAACAGCTCTCTATGATCTAATTTTACTTTAGGAAGTGGAAAAACTGCTGCCTTCTTGTGGCCATTATTAAAGCATGCAGCTGCTCAGAAATCTGTGGAAGAAGGTGAAGGCCCCATTGCTTTGATTTTAGCGCCTACAAGAGAACTGGCTTTACAAATTTACAATGAAACAAAAAAATTTGCCAAAGTGTATGATTTAAAAGTTATATGTGCATATGGTGGAGGCTCAAAGTGGGAGCAGAGTTTGGTAAGTTGTTGAAATCAGAAAATGTTTCGTAAAATAGCAACCATTTTTGCCAGGCGTTAAAAGAAGGCGCCGACATCGTTGTGGCGACTCCTGGAAGGATTATTGATCATGTTAAAAGTGGGGCAACAAATCTTCAGCGAGTGACATTTCTAGTTCTTGACGAAGCCGATAGGATGTTCGAATTAGGCTTTGAGCCACAAGTGAGATCTGTGTGTAACCATGTTCGTCCAGATAGACAAACTTTACTGTTTTCGGCCACATTCCGTAAACGCATTGAGAAATTAGCCAAAGATGCTTTGACGAATCCTATAAGAATATCTCAAGGTATTACTGGACAAGCTAATGAGGATGTCACACAGCACGTCTTTATCTTACCGACTCAAGAATCTAAAAGGGAATGGTTATTTAATAAACTTGTAGAACTTTTATCTGCTGGTTCTGTTTTGGTTTTTGTTACGAAGAAATTAGATGCGGAACAGGTCAGTAACTGATCAATTATAATTATATTATTAAATTTATTTTATGATAAGATATTAAAAATCATTAACTTACATTGTAAGTTTCTTAATTAAATTCCTACCTGGTTGGAAATGTACAATTTTTGTAATACCTCTACATGTTTTCTAGAAAATTGCAAACTGTATTCCTGTGTTCTAAAATCTGAAAAAGATAAAGAGGGTGTTTCATAAGTAATGAGTTACAGACTACCTAGTAATAGTTAACGCAAAATATTAAGAATACACTTATATGTGTGGGGGTTAATGTTAGTTTAATAGAGATAGAGGCTGTTGCAGTAAAACATTTTTTTTTAAGAAAACTAACTTTTGCAGTTATTAATGTATCGATTTCAAATTTTGTATCTCAAATTCTCTTCAATATGAATTTAAGGTTAAGGTGGCCGTATTTATGGGCCAAATTAGTGAAATGTCAACATAATTTTAAAAATAGGAATTTTAAACCCTGTTAAAGTTACCAAAAAGAATTATACATTACTGAATACTAGAAAGTTCAACTTAGGTAGTGTTAGAAAACTCGCGTCAAGAAATCAGACGTCTTACGGCATGGTTGACATTAGGCAATTGTCTTTATTGTCAACGTAATTTTCGATATTTGGTCGCGTTAAAAACAACAATTTTTTGCAATTTAGTGCAATATATAATGCAAACATTTAGTGTAGTATATAGTTTTATGACTCTCAATTGCAGTTTCTTAAATATTTTGATAAAAACATAATTAATTATTCATTTGTTCGTATGACGTAAGTTGTCTGAATTCTTGACGGGAGTATATTTATATTGCCAAAATGTAGCGATTTTA
This sequence comes from Monochamus saltuarius, assembly GCA_025584915.1. Lineage (NCBI taxonomy): Eukaryota > Metazoa > Arthropoda > Insecta > Coleoptera > Cerambycidae > Monochamus > Monochamus saltuarius. The sequence goes on from CM046727.1 coordinate 34,356,239, forward strand.
TGTTTAAAATATTTATTGAAAGTGGCCCTTTTTATGGAATTTTTACATAAACTTCAACAATTAATTTTTCACATTTAAAAGCCAAAGGGTAAACTTAAAATTATCTATGTCGATATGCATGTTGTTATGATTATCGCCATATTTATCCACATTAAGATCACATAATATACAGTTAGAGGTATTTTTTGAGTCACAAATAATTTAGCTATTACTAGATAACAGTATCTGTCAAATCTTACTGTCTTGTAGACTACTCTGCTAATACATGAGTAACGGCGCCCTTAATGTATAGTGTAATATAACTGGCTACGATCTGTTGAGGCCAGTTGAATTGCCATAAAACCTGAATGGGAAATATCCATAAATAATCTTGTGTTTATGGATTTTTCCATTGGAAGTAGGGCTGTTTAGTCCCAAAAATCCTAGGATGTCGCCAACTTGGTTCCCGGGATTTGCGGGTTTGTCTAGTCTATTTTATAAATACATTGCTGTCTAATGTGAAATACGAGGCCACAGAATAATGAATTAATACACAGAGTAATTTAGTGACCAGGCCTAAAAAATTGAACATTGATCACATTTTTACAAAGTAATAACTGCTTTTAGTCTAATAGATATTTTTAATACAACTTTATTCAGTATGTAAAAGCAAGGTCTGAAGGAGTCTATGTAGCCATTTTAGCTAGGTTCAAGTACAAATAAGAAAGTTACGTTATTTTCTACTTTAACCAAAGAAACGGACATATAAAAATGGCATTTTGTTCGATTTTTTATTATTAATTTCAGCTACAAGTGTAAAATCGGAGAGGGCCTTCTCGACGGTTGGAATGTACTTAGTCCACCAAAATTCGTTCATTTAAATTCAGATTCAAAAGTTTGAATCCTAATGTGCTGGATGAATTAGTTTTTATATATATTTTTTATTTTTTCCAAAATACGAATAAAAAATAAATTTGATTATGATTATTCATATTAATTTTTTTATATTTACCATTCTGTTCCTTTTAAATAAATAAAACTTAAATAATATTAATTTTTCATAATATATCGACATTGTCGACAGCAATCAATCCTAGGATTCGGGATTATAAATTTCTAATCCCAAAATCTCGGGATCAAAATTATTTTTACTTTTTATTATGGATGTTCCCTCTGAATGTTTATAACTACATGAACACATCATTTCCCAATCATTGGATAAGTAAGGGAAGTGACGTGTTGGCCACTACGTTCACCCGACCTGACTGTTCTTAATTTCTGTTTCTGAGTATACATTAAATTAGTGGTTTATGAGAATCCTATTAATATCGAGCTGACCTGTGCAAAAAATTCAAATGCAGAGATCTGCTTCAAAAGTGACGTTTTTAAAATTAAACATACAATCTTTTTTAATAGACTTATTTATGTATTGCATGAATTGGTTGAAAATTAATTATGATGTTTTTGTGTATCTCTGTTAATATTAACATTAGGCCTCACACATATAAGTTTTATCCTAATATTTTAGCTTAAACTATTATCAGGTAGTCTGTGACACATTAGTTATGAATAACTTTGTATAAGGAGAGTTACTTCTGTACCTGTTTTGAAAAAGCGAATGCGAAATACAAAATGGCTAAATAAAGGTTAGTTGTTTTTGACAGTCGTTGAATTCGATTAAAGATCAATAACTGTGTATTATCAAAAAATTCAGGGGATATTTGTCGTCAGTATTATTCTTATTACATTATGGTAACGGCCGGTATTTTCCAACTGCCATATAAATTTATTTCCTATTTAAATCTGTTTCGGTCACTAATGCATATATTTTTTATGACATTTATCAAATAAATTTATTAAATAGTAGAACAACTGGTGAAACGATGAATCTTGTTAGTTCTACATGGATAACTGTGACTAAGTACAAACATTTTAACCAGGTGCTCAGGGAGGCCTAAAATACAATAAAAAAATTATTCCAGAATTTTAGCTCGATACTTAAAAAATGGGGCAAAACCCTTTTTTCCTACGGAAAGTCGACGCCTATGATAAGCATCGACTGAGATGGCTTAGACCCATAGATAAAGTTTACTCTGTCAACAATGTCAACTACCATGCGGTCGTCTTTTTGCAGCATTTCTAAATACAGAAATGATAATAATTAATATTCTTGTTAGTAATAATACCTGATAGATAGGTAACAGATAATCCAGTTAGCTCCAGTATTTTGCATTCGTTTTTCATTATTTCGTTACAAACTGGCAAAACTACATTTTCACTCATTACAACCACTCGCTACCAATAAGACATGTTTCCCGTAGGCACAGTTAGATAAAATGCCTAGGTATTTATTATAAGAGATTCAAACGAAATGATTGTGATAATAGAAAACTTTTAATACACCCGCGGCAGTCTTGTCCCATAACCTAGAAAAACAAACCGGCAAACTATATTGTGGGAAAATATCTGTACCCGACACATATTCGTTTATTTAATAATAACTATAAAACGTTTAAAATTAAAATAAAGCACTAAAAACTAGAGAAGAACACAAAACTACAATGTAAACACAGGAATTGAATTATGACGTGACGGCGACCATTGCTTGCTGGTTGCCTACTCTGATTCTCGCATTGGCGGCGTTTAATATATAAATTTTTTTTTGCTTTATAAATAAGCTTAAAATTTTTTGAAAGGCGATTTCGTTAATTCTTAATTTTCTCTATGCCCTCTTAAAATATTTGTACTTAGTCATAGTTAACCCTGTATATTAAATTATAAACAATATGTTTTTTATAAGATAACTGACTTCACTCATAAATATTATATTTCCAGGTTGCCAATGACTTAAAAGTAAAGGAATTTAATTGTCTACTACTTCATGGTGACATGGAACAGGCAGACCGTAATAAAGTCATCACCAGCTTTAAAAAAAATGAGTGCCCATTGTTGGTAAGTATAGTGGATTTCTGGATAGCAACATTACTAATTATATACAGGGTGACAACGGAAAGTGGAACACGCTGTAACTTTTTTATGAGTGCTTATAAAAATTTGAAATTGGGTGGGTTTATACTAGATGGTGCCATGAATTCTTTGAGGTCATTTCGGATTTCATGACATATCCAGTTTGACCGGAAATGACTGTAAATTTATATTTTTAAATGAGACAACCTGTATTTTTTGACATTTTTGGAATCAGCGGATCATTTTACGTATGGTACGACCAATTTTCAGTCACATTTTCTGGATGTAAGTAATTTTTTAAAATTTAAAAAAATAAAACTAGAAGGCCGCGACGCGCAGAAATTGTTTTCTTTTTTGTTTGTAATTATGGGAAAAATTCTAAATTTGAATATTTTTGTACATTTTTTGAGTTATTACCACTAAAAATTTCGATTTATTGTATTTCCTTAAAAACTCATTTTTTTCAAATGTAAAGAAGGAGGACCCTATTGATTTTTTAATAAAGGATTTTTTTCTGAATTTATAAAATTCATCAAAAAAGAAAACAATTTCTGCCAGTCGCGGCCTTGTAGTTTTATTTTTAAAAATTAAATAAAATTACTTACATCCAGAAAATGTGTCTGAAAATTGGTCAACAGTATTGCTCTATTTCAACCTCACTGAGTGACAAGTTGTGACATTATTGAAACCTTATATTCGATAATAATGTTTCATAAATATTCTATTACGTGAACCTTATTCTTATGTCTTTATTACATGTACAAGTTCAGAAAGTGTAAACATTGCTTCTGGTCTATAATAATAAAGTAAAAATTAAACTCTTATGTTACGGCACTTATGCACTAACATTTTGTCAGACTGGAAATGCCTGTTTGCTTATTATTTTCTTGCTCCATCTCCGTTATTTACAAACAAGTAGGAGTGTACACGTCAAATTATATGTTAATAAATCATTCCACTTTTTCTAAAATTTCTGCTAACGTTCTTCCTGCTTACCCACTCAATATCGATGGTCGGCTTGCCAACGATTCATTGTGTCAGTTTGAATGTGAGATTTTATTTTATGTATACATATTTCTGATTCACATACTACAAATGAATGAATATAACCGTCCTTGTCTATTGCACAGATTTCTATCCTCTTAGACCCGTTTGTAGCTTTATAATTTAATCACTGATTATTTGTCAAAATAAAGAGAATGTTATAGGTATACTGTTTTGTGAAATGTAGACTTGTCAGTTGTCTGCCAAAGAATGCCTGTAGAGATTCAGGATTTTATGATTTTTTTTTTCTTTTTTTGATAGGTACAATTTGTTAGCAATAATTGTACTAAATTTAAAAGAAAATCGATTAATGGAAAAAAGTGATGGTAAAATACTAATTAAAAAATATTTACTTTGACTAAAAGTAACTTCTTGATATTGAGTTTCCGACACTGTCATAAATAACTTATGAGTAGTATCACTCTAAATTTTGTTTTATTTATATAAAATCATTTTATATTTAGGTAGCCACTGACGTTGCAGCTCGAGGTTTAGATATTCCACATGTTAGAACTGTCGTTAATTATGACATTGCCAGGGATATTGACACTCATACCCACAGAATTGGAAGAACCGGGAGAGCTGGAACTCAGGGAACAGCTTATACTTTGTTAACACCCAGAGATAAAGAATTTGTAGGACACATCGTAAAAAACTTGGAAGCAGCTCATCAAGAAGTTCCTCAAGACGTATTAGATCTCGCCTTGCAAAGTTCTTGGTTTAGGAAGCAAAGGTAAAAAATAACGTTTAATTAGTTCTAGGTACTGAATTAATTGTTTTTATATTTAAGATGATACATAGAAAAATTTAAGTTTATTCAGAACTTTCATATAGTCTGCAATCATCAAGAAATCTCAAACTCTATTATGTGTTAATTTATTTAAGGGACCAAATTTAGCAGCATGATTGCACTAGTTGTTAGTCAGAAAAAAAAAATATTGTTAATTTCTTAGAATATTTTCAGCTAGCCCAAAAATTTGGTATCAAATTATTCATATTTGAATTACATCATTGGGTAATAAATTGAACAAACAGCGACTAAAAAAAGTTTTCCATTTTTATTGTTACTTGATTGTGCAGTAAGAATGAAATATATATAGCATAATATTACTATAATCGACGTCCAAAATTGTAGAGAGTGACTCATCGCTAGCTTGAAGACAAGCGCGACGTGCGAGGAGCAACATTTCAGAGGCGTACTAAATTTAAAGGAGCTCAGATATAGAAAATATACATAAAAGATAACAAAAATAATTATATTACATAACACTTATTATTCTTAACAGATACAGTGATGTAACAGTTTTTACCAATTTCGAAACATTGGATAATAAAAATGATGAATTATTTCCAAATTTAAAGCTTATATCTTGTATATCGGTGTACCTAAGTTAATTTAGAAACTTTATCAAGACAAACTGAAAAGATTCTTACCAACATTGTAAATATATCCTATAAAACAATGCCCAAGAGGGAGATGACCCACCACCACCCGACTCATGCCGCCACAAGATGTTGACTATTTATGCATTTCGTATAGATAATTGTTTTACACGAATATTATCATTATCATTAAATTAGTACGCATTACGTCAGAATCATAACAAACTTTACTATCTCATATATTTTCAGGTATTAACAATATTGTGTGAAACTAACTACTCAGTGGACAAAAGCCCCAACCTGCGTTGAATTACACCCACAATATCTACCCATATATTCCTTATTATTAGCTTTTGTAACATGTTTTTACTGTTTAAGAAAGGTATTTTAAGCTAATATGTATCAAATCTCCTACAATTCCTACCAATGAAGTCATATGCATGCTCTCTGATACCAAACATCTAGGTATGCTAATGAACACCCACAGACAAAACTCTATTCTCTATTCTATTTACTAACCTAATATACTCTATAATTATATGGAGTGGGAACTCGAAATTCAACCACAATAGATGAGATCTGATCTATTTCTGCATTTTTTGGATTGCTTCATCAGGTGGCCTCCTTTAACTTGAGTGTAATTCAACGCAGGTTGGAGGTTTTGTCCACTGAGTAGTTAGTTTCACACAATATTGTTAATACCTGAAAATATATGAAAAAACTATACATAAAAGGTACATTTTTATTTATTTTAGTAGGTCGTTATGATACTTGACAGTTAATCAGTTTGACGCTGTCGACATTATTTAATTTCATTTTGACATTTAATTTCAAATAATTTTAATTTATTGGTATAATAATTTTTATAGTTAGATATTTGACTCAAGTTAAAGGAGGCCACCTGATGAAGCAATCCAAAAAATGCAGAAAAAGATCAGATCTCATCTATTGTGGTTGAATTTCGAGTTCCCACTTCATATAATTATAGAGTATATTAGGTTAGTAAATAGAATAGAGAATAGAGTTTTGTCTGTGGGTGTTCATTAGCATACCTAGATGTTTGGTATCAGAGAGCATGCATATGACTTCATTGGTAGGAATTGTAGGAGATTTGATACATATTAGCTTAAAATACCTTTCTTAATCAGTAAAAAAAACTTTACTATCACTGTATGTTCACAATTTATTAAAATAACCACACGTTCACTTCGGTGTCACATCCTCTTCACTATAACGTAACACTTTTATTTCACTATCACACTTTCACTCACTGCCACATATTCACTTCACTATCACAATCTTCACTTTTGCCTTACTGCCACTATGTAGCAAAGTTTTCACTTTATTGTATTTAATTATCACTATCAGTAGAGATGTTGCTATCACTGTCACTTGAATCATCTTCCCCTAAATGGATGAATGGGTCTATCAAAGCATCTACTGTTATGTGTTGCTCCTCGTTCTGCACATGCCCAATACACTTATGCCATGTTTCAGCAGTGACATGATTGATGGCCTCCTGTAAACTTCACATCACTTTAATTTAAAGGTGGTATTATTTTGTGCTACTTCGGTTTTTATTTGTGCCCAAATTAACTCTATTGGATTTAATTCACAATGGTATGGCGGTAAACCATAGACCTTATAAATCATGGACCGGCCCTAGAAAGAGAGGTCCGGTGTCCTGATGTGTACAAGAGGGATGAAGCTAGTCCGGGAAAAAACAGATGTTCTATGAAAGAAAAATATATAAACATAATCTGACAAAACCTTTCCTGTTAATATTGTTAATGATTTGTGTGCTTTTTGTGATTTAGTTGGGTTTACTGTGTTTATTAGCAATAGTTTTTAAAAACTCATAAACCATGGTGGAGTCGGTCTTGTTTTTTTCGGCCAATGATCTGTGGGTTTTTGCCCGGAGTGGCTCTATCTCTGTCGCACATATCTGAGCATCAACGATTTGTATAGGCAGAAAACGGTTTTGGGCGCGTCCATGATTTATAAGGTCTATGCGGTAAACGAAGTATATGAATTCCTCCCGCTTTGGCCATCTCATCTACTACATACTTATGTCAACCTTTGTCTCTTCGGACAATTTTTAATAATTGTGGTTTGAGAATGGTGTACGTATATTCAATCTTCTTTCATTTTAAGCATTTAATAATATCTGCTTTCTTTGACGCTGATGTCGGTAACTTTTCGACTCCTCGGCTATGATAAGTTGCGTTATGCATCACAACAACTGCTCCTGGTTCTACATATGATAAAATAGATTCAAACCATTTTTCAAATACTTCACTGTTCATATCTTCGTGGTAATCTCCCGTCCTACGTGATTCAAAAACATGCAAACCATTTTCTAAAAATCCCGAATCACTTCCAATATGTGTTATTATTAACCTACGTCCTTTTCCAGAAGGCGCCTTTTATCCTGTAGAAAATTCATCTAAAAATGCTTCTGTTTTACTTCGAACATTACCATCCTGCCAAACTTTTGATACCGTATCACCTTTGTTTACCCATGTTTCATCCATGTAATATATCTTTTTACCCGATGTACAAAATTTTCCTAGTTTTTCTAAATATTTGCCATAGTACAATTTCATCTTTTTCAACGAGCATACTTTTACGATATTGTTTTAAAAACCGAAAATTCATGTCATGCATTGTTCTTCTAAGAACTTTGTCAGATAATTGAGGCATATCTTGAATTTTTTTATCGTTAGTATTTCATTTCTGAAGAAGAATTCATGAAATTTTCTGTGAATGGCGTATTGTACGTCATCATCGACTTCTATTTTTTCCCTTCCTCGTGTTTCTATTGTTTTATTCTTTGGATTTACTTCTACACTCTTTTTTATAGCACGATATACATTAGAAACTGAATTGTGTTAACGAACTACACATATCAACAGCTTCACTAACACTTATATTAGAGTTTTACGCTTGAGTTCCTTCATATACGTTTTTATTATCAACTGTCCGTTACATAGGTTATGTCGATTACTAACAGACCTTTTACTAGAACTGGCACTTTGATCCATTTTTAACTGTTATTTGTTAACTTCACGGTAGCAATAATTTATTTTTATAATTTAATATAACTATAGAAATAACACCCCGCGAATAGCAGCTAATTCTTCAACGTACGCATATTATAATGGCGTTCTAACCTCGGCGAAGTCATGCTCACGGTTTACACACACCAAAATATTATTTTCCACAATGCAATAAACAGAGATATAGAATACATCGGGCTTCAGTTTGACTGAGTTTTTATCGTGTTGCCGTGAATGTGAGTATATACCTTGTCCAACGAGAGAATGGACTTACTTCGCACATTGGCGATTAGAGTGGGAGAAGTCTATAGCGAGCTACACAGGACCGCTTTACATTAAATCTTAGCCGTAGGCGCTTCTTCAGTGTAGTAGGTTAATTAGGTGTAATAAATTTACCAGCGTCATGTAAAATAAACTATAAATATGTTTAAAATAAGTCATTTATTATTGAAAAGGTAAACATATTAATTAAAAAAACATTTTATTATATAAAACATAAAAAACTAGTCTGTACCGCTGCTATCAGAATCACTTTCACCATTCACATTAATAATTATGGGTTGTACTTCATCTATTATTCTGTCAATGAATTTCCCAAATTTTGTGTTCTTCCGATACCGAGTGTCGAATAAAATTGTTCCAATGTTCGGCTGTTACTCGCGCAACGCCTTCTTAAGCAATCTCTTCACCTCTGGTAATTTGAAAGATGTATTGTTTGTTTTTACGTATCCCTTGACTATTGACCAAACCATTTCAATAGGGTTTAGTTCACAATGATATGGTGGAAGTCTGAGCACAGTTTTATTCTGTTCTTTGGCCGTTTCATCAATCACATATTTGTTGTATTTCTCCTTTTCTCCTGCAACAATACGCAACAATTCTGCTTTCACCATTGTTTCGTCGATTTCTTTCCTTTGCTTAGTATCCACTCAATTATATTATTTTTTTTCCACAAAGTATTGGATATTTTTTCTATTTTTACGGACTGATACGGAGCATTGTCCATGACAATTACGCAATTATCATCCAACATCGGTAAAACCTATTGCTGTATTTTTTTAGACTGAAAACATAGCAAGCCACCAGGAACGAATCCAGCAGCGCTGCCAATGTGCAATACGATTAGGCGTTTGCCTTTACCACTGGGATTAGCAGGTCTCGTTGACAAGCCTCTGAGAAACGCATCCCTGTGCGATTTAATCGTCGTGTCCATCCAAATCTTCTCACGTACATCCCCTGCGTTAACCCAGGTTTCATCCAGGTAATAAATAGAGCGACCTTCTTCGCGGTATCTTTTTATGGCTCGCAGGTAATCCCTGCGCCACATTATAAGGTCCTCTTTCTCAGTAAGGAAACTGTTTCGTTGTCGTTTAACAAAAACAAAATTCAATTCATGCAACATCATGAATTGTGGTAAGTCTTTGTCGTCATTTACTCCTTGCATAATTTTGTTCAATGTTGGTAGTTCCTTATTTCGATAGAATTCGTGCACTTTTCTCCTTATAGCATTCTTATCGAATTCGTTGATCTTTTCTTTAAATGAGAGGCGAGCTTTTTTTAAATTTAGTTCTTTTACCTGGCCGGTTCTATTATACTCCGCTATAATATTTTGTCTCGTTAACTCTAAAATTGTATCTTTGTAAGACATTTGTGGATTGTCTTTTTTTAATTTCTTATATAAGTTTATTACAATCACTTTTTGATTTTGATGCACCACCTGAAATTATAAATAAAATTTAAATTATTGAAATATAATATACGTTTTAAAGCACATATAATAAGTATTTATTTATTTACCTGGCCTCTTTTATTCTTCCTAATTGGCGATAATCGGGATATTTCCTCTCTCGCAGCAGCCATTATGTTATTAAGTTTTCACAATTGTCTTCAATCACTATTATATATTCGCTTATTCGCATTCCACAAGATTTGTAACTTATTTTGTAACTAAATAAAATCACCGTCACTTGCTACACTTCAATACAAACTGGGATCAGGTATCAGGTGCCAGGTAGGGATCGGGTCAAGCAAGGCACCGGCCCTGGTAACTACTGAACCAATTGCGACTTGTCAGGGATTGAATAGGCGGAGTCTGACCCAAAACAAACAAGTTTTCGTTCCAGCGCAAGTCCATTCTCTCGTTGGACAAGGTATAGTAGCGGCACAGTAATAATGAAGTAAATAATGTGTAATTTCTTATAAAAAGTATTATACACTTAATAGTTATGTGTTTTTATATTATCTATGAGTCACTCTACAATTTTGGACGTCAACTATAGTTTTCTTTAGTTCTAATGTAACTTATATGATTAAAGGGATGTGATTTATCTGATAAAATCAATTGCAATCAGTTGTGTGATGCGGAGAGCGATGCAAAAGAACAAAACATTTTTACATTTGACAATTGATGTTTATATTATGTAGCTGTATTATCCCAAGAATTTTATAAATATATATATTTTTTTTATAATAATAAAATTCTTGGCCGTATCCTTTCTTATAGTTGAAAGTGGTCATATTTAAAGGCATTTATAGCCCTTAGGCCGGAAAGCAGTAGCTGCGATAGTGCCAGTACAAGTAGTAGCAGTATTCTTCAAGAAGACAGTGAATATGAAATGTTTAATAGCAAAAAACACGAAAAAAAAATTTGAATTATTTTAAAGACATATTCTGAGGATGATTTTGGAAGTCATTTTAGAATGTCTCGAAGTTTAGTAGTGAAATTATTGTACCATTTGATAAAATTGGAAAAAAATGCAGTGCCTCTGTTTAGGTTATATTGTTATCTCTTTACTTATCGTTTTCACATCTCCTTACTTCCTCCTGACTACAAAATAGTAAACTAATGTCTAACCTATATACAAACTGCCTTTTAGTATCATATATCTATATCTTCCATTTTTGACAAGCAAAAACGTCAATTTTAAAAAGTTTGGTTATAGCAAACTGAATTGATTCAAATGATTAAAAAAATGTATGTAATGTTATAATAAACTTGTAGCGGGAACAAATAAATATGTGCTCGGTGGACTGTATTTTCTTTAATACTGACTTATAAATTTTTAGTACATACATGACTGCTACTGTCGTCTGATAGCAGAAGGCTAAATCTTGCCATGTCTAAAACATGGTTGCAGCTCCATGTGCAGTGCATATTGCATTATCATATAAATTAAAGTGTAAGCCACATTTTAATTTGTAACAATTATCTCTAAGAACGAAGAAAATATGTAAAATGTCTTTAATAAGAGCACATTGTAATAGTGTCTTTGAAAAAAAAAACAAAAAAAAAGTAACTAGAAATATACTGATGTTATCCATTAGAATATATGAAACAAAGGATAGAGATTTTTTAATACAACTTAAATAATCATCCTTGGCCATTAAAACATGTAGCGACCTCATTTTTTTGGGAAAGGTGATGTCGTTATATGAAACAGTGGGAAAGATTATTTTTGAATACATTACCACAAGGCATCTTAATTCTTTTTTATTCTGTTTTCAATTTCATTTTTTATTGCAAAAACAATTTCGACCTATATTTGTCAAATTAATTTGGTTTAAAACTTTTCTAAATACATCTAGTCTTATTTTTATAGGTTTAAGAAAAAGGATCATAATCCTAATGTAGGCGGGCTAGGCTTAGGATTTAAAGAAAAATCAACTCCAAGGAATGTACAAAATTCTTTGCCCTCCAACAGTGGAGCTCCACCTTCAAGAGGACCTGCCACAGATAGGTTATCTGCTATGAAGGCAGCGTTTAGAACACAGTACCAAAATCAGGTAAAATTTTTCAGAATTTTTATATCCTGTTAGTCAACAATTCAATGTAAATGCAATAATACAACATATAAAGAGGCACAATCAATATTTGTCTCTAATTTTGAATTTTTAACTTTTTCGTAAAATATTGATATAGCTCAACAATTGCCGTTATGCAATTAATGAAAAATTCAGTTGTTAATAAAATATTTTTTAATTTAATTTGTAGGTATAATTTTATAGTTCTCTAAAGCTATAGCTATAGGAGACCACAAAGTTATTCTGCCTTGCAAAACTGAGAAGTCCGAACTTAAATATACAGGGTTAACTATGACTAAGTACAAGTTTTACTTGCTTTTCGCGAATTTAATTTTTTGCGTATTTTTTGTGTATTTACAAACATGTCGTATTCAAATGTCTAGATGACAGATAAGGTGCTGATTTATGGGGGTGTGACAGGTGCATATTATCGTGTGGCAGCGTAATACCAAAGACGTTTTCTGAGTACACAAAATATTATGCTGAATACTTTTTGAACAACTGTTATAATGCCTTGGCGGTAAATGTGTGGCAGTGTTTTTATGTATTTGTGTACACTTGCATGTATTTTTTTGTTAACCTTTGTGTTTTTCCCCGACGTAAGAAATCGACCTGGTCATAAACGCCGAACCAAGTAGGTACCTCGCTTTAAACAAAAAGAACAGTCGAGGGATAGAGAGGTCCACAGCAAGTACAAAAAACTTTGCCGGTTTTAATTTAAACAAGTAAGAAAACAAAATGATACATTCTTAAAATCTCTCCAGATATCAATTCTGGAAATAAATATTAGTAAGGTAGGTGCTGCTTCCCTGTGCTACCATATCGTGTTTCTCATTAAATCATTAAATAATAATCTACATTTTGTAAATATTTTTTTTTCTTTCAAAGCAGCGTAAACTGATACACGTGTCAACACGGTGACCTGTCACTACGTTTGACTTTGGCAGAATATACCTAACCCCGCGGCTGACAGAAGACCACTGACAGCGATAAATAAGGATTTAATACAGTTTTGAAAAAAAGTTTTTGGATAGATAATTCTGTTAATTCTTATTTTTCCCTATCCCCCCTTAAAATATTTGTACTAAGTCATAGTTAACCCTGTAGATAAAATAAGATTTTGAGATGTAGACAAAGTACTACTTTTTGACGTACCACTCTTTAATGGAACATATGATATATGAGCTCACATAGGATATTTTTATTTCGTAAAGCAGTTAAAGAAACACCACAAGTATGACAAAATATATTTAAATATTAATAAATAATGTTTAAATATAATTATTATTTTTATCACAAATTCTGGCGGGACATTTCAGCTTAGCACTACAATTTTATAGTATACCATTAGAGGTGTTGTGTTATTTGTTGTTAACTGTTAGATAAAAATCATTTTTTTTCTTACAAATGTTACCAGTCTAAAAAAATTACTTATTCACAAACTGCATACAATTTATATTGCTGGGCATGTCTAAAACAGCAATATTTATATTAGGTAGGTACTGAAAGTTGACAAAAATTGTAATACTGTAATATGTGATTTTTTATTCAGTTTACAGCAAGTGTTGATCAGCCTCCTCCAGTAATTGCAAGAAAGAAAACTCGATGGGAATAATAATATATTCCGTTTTTTTGTAAAGTGTTAAAGTTGTAATGCAATGCAATAAAATCTATTGTAAAGTATATACATATTTTTTAACACCAGGCCAGACCTATAAAGAATTTATTTTACCTATATCAACATCGAATCTACAAGTTTAAGTGAAAAACTGTAGATCGAGGAAAAGTAATCATTGTTATAGGGCTGCATTTGATTTGATAAAATAGTTCTGTTGCAAATATTTACAAGGTTAAGGTCGCTGTATTTTTTGCTGTAAAATGATCAAATTTGTGGTGTTTTTTAGGTACTGAAAACCCTAAAAATAAAAGACGTAGAGCAAAAGCAATATCAAAAATAAAATTATTGTTTTTATTCACTTTTACTATTTAAACTCTCCTCAAATAATATAATAACTTTTAAAATGTATTTGTATGACACATTATTTCCCCACATTTTAACAATTATTTTCTCATACTTATAAACAAGTGAACAATCTTCTATGCAGAACTATCTAAGTTTATGTTATAACAATGTTTACATCTATAGTTGAATATGAAAAAACACATATTTTGAAAGATTTCAGTATCTAAAATTTGTTGGATAGATTGCTTTCTGCCGTTATATATTGATTTACTTCGGTACCTTTGAATATTTTCAGGTGGCATGAGATAACATTCTTGCTATTTGCTAAACTATATTATTCAGTTCTTAAATGTTCAAAATTACTTGTATTTGTAGAAGACACTATTTCAAGAATACAGTGCCCTTAAAATATTGTTAAGTATAGTTAGTCTTTCGTATCAGTATAAATTGTTTTGACATTATAGTGGCAACAGGTATTGTTAAGCTAAAATAAAACTTGATATGGTCCACTGTAGGCTGGGCGACTGTAGCCCCCACCAGCAATGTACGGCGTAAGGCCATAGTCAGTTAGTTGTTTGCTAGAAACATGTAAAGTAGTGTGTGTGAATCGTTTATTGTAATAAAAAGGCATTCAATCCATGCAATTGGTTATTTTAATTAAAAATTAAAACTACAGTCCGCTTAAACAAAACAGTTTTGGTGTTTCGCCTTAGAAATTAAATTCAATGGCAGCATCGAACACTTAACAGGTATTAATAGAAATAAATCAACTTTTTTAAAAGAACAAGAATATTCCTTCAAAAACTGAGAGAATCGGAATGTCATAATACTTCTTTTCGCAGTAAACACGGACAAGAAACTTTGTAATGAATTATGTTATATAATAACTTAATATCTTTAAAAAAGCGAGTTTGTAAAGTTTTAATGTTTAATTAACATTCCAACAACACATAGCTAGATTAATTTTATTTAAAAGCAACACGTCTTAAAAATTAATGTTGGTCTGTGGCTCTAGGTTATATGTATATAAATATTGTAATGAGGGCGCCAGACACAAAGCATACTCAAGATGGGGTATAACCAGAACCAGAGTAAAATAGCAACTACATCTCTTAATAAATTCCAGCACGTTAAATGATTTAGTAATAATATTAAACATGTGACGAGTGAAACTCAAGCTGATGTCAAGGGTAATTGCCAGATCCCTCACCTCTTCAAATTGATTTTAAAGTTGATCCATCTGTATAGTAAGTATTGTTTATTTATTTCTCAACCTGATCTTGCCTAATATGAATAATCTGGTCCGTTTTCAGTCCTGCCAGTACTCACACACTTTTTCCTCCACCTAGGTTGAGATGGTTGCTTTGGTAGTAGTCGAGGCTATACCAACAGCCTGTTCTGGACCAATGAAGCTGAAGCTGGAGGAGGTACCTTGCTAATGAGTCCCCTGCCTCGTTCCCCTAGATACCCGCACGACCATGTATCCAAACCAGTTACTATGTTGCTTGCTCCTAATCGCTTCAGAGCCTTTTGAAAGTTCTGTACTGTTCTTAAATTGCACTGGTACGATGTAAGTGCTTTTAAAGCTGCATGGGTATCGGAAAAGATTTTTATTGACTTGCGTGTATGTATTAGCTCTTCCAGCCTCCATACACACAAGTCAATGGCTGGCATCAATTTCTGTCTGAAATATAGTTGCATACTTATCCAGGCTTACTGGCAGCCAGGTCATTGAGTTGCAACTATACACTCCAGCCCATCACTTTCAAGTTTTGGAGCCATCGGTGTACGAGCAACTATCTGTCGTAAGGAGGTTGGTTTCACCCTGCTTCCATTCCTCCCTCCAAGGAAAGAGAATTTTAAAAAACAGTTTATTGATGATTCTTGTAGGCATAACATCCGAAACTATCAACAGAATGTTGTGACGTTCTATGTCCTTCAGCAGTCCATCGTACCCCATTATGTTAGCCTTCGGCGTACTGATAGCCGTGTGTCTCAACGTATACTGCCCACCTGGATTCTCTCTCTAAAATTATATCCAGAGATGTTAGACTTTGAAGGACTTCCAGATCAGCTGAAGGTGTTGAGCTGATTGCTACAGTTATCGCCAGACAAGCCTGTCTGTAAACCAGAGTTCTGCTTTGACTCTCCTTTGAAGACCTTTGGACCACCAAACTATCGAGCCATATGTGATCATAAGTCTGATAACCATCACAGTCAGTATAGTTGTTTAGGGCGTACGCTACATGACCACAAATGCATCAACACATCCATATGGAAATTCTGGTGTTGTGGATGACTTTTTCCATGTGGGAGTTCCCACATGGACAAAATAGGACGAGCATAATAAAACATCATTAACAATTACGTATTTGTCCAAAAATACTAAAATTAGGGTTTAATACAGTTTGGCTCTATATAGGAACAGAATATAGGCCCCTAAATTTTTGTTAGTAAGACAATATTTCATCAATATTCATCTCACTGTTGAAAAAATTATTATGTCTTGACATTTTTTAATCACTGATGATAACACTTTTGACGACATGAAAATTTGACACAAGCCTACTCAGAAAAGAAATAGTAATATCAGCGCCTGAAAATCACCACAAAATACATTGAAACTTTTAAATGCAAATAACTCAGAAATCGATAAAGTTAGGCAACCTAAGCAAAAGTACATTTTTTACGTAGACTTGAACGTACTTTTAGATTTTTAATTTTTTTAAGCATAGCTCAACACTTACAAAAATATGTTTTGATTTACGTAAAGAATACAATGAAAGTAGCTCCCTCTAGGAGCAACATCAAAATAAGTTTAAAATTCGTAATTCTCACGCCAAAAAGCCCAACACTACCAATTTTCAGTCATGCTATCAAAACTTTCTCAATTATTGAGAAATTTCAGAATAAAATTTAAACCTTGAACACCCTGTATTTCTTAAACCAACGACAACATTCATATAAGGCATGAGCTCAAACATAATATTTTGGTGTCTAGTATCTCCAGCCATGGGCGTCGTTTAGGGGGGGCAAGAGGGGGCAACTTCAAAAAAGCCTGTCAAATAAATAAAATTAACTAATTTCCAGACTTATGGCTTAGGTAAACAAGACTCGTGCGCTGTGCGTTCTGTTTTCTTTTTTTTCTAATACGTAATTGTGATACGCATTATGAGTGAGCGTCGAGAGCAAAAAATGGTAAATACAAGCCTGCAAGTTGCAGGCATAAGCCTCATAGCCTTGAGCCGTTCCCAATGTATACACAACGTCACAAATCTTGGACCCTCTGTATATAAAATGATTCGATTAAACATAGTGGTTTTTCTTACTGTGGTAAAAAACGTACATGTACTTAGGGAGCAAAAAAGACAATAAAAAAATTGCAGACTATGAATATTTACTTCATTGCCAAAGTTTGTACAAATCTGGTGAGTTTGGTAGTGTATTCACCCAAGTGTTTCTTTGAATTTTTGTATATTATAATGTCAGGACATGAAATTTCTGCGTTTACTCGAGCAAGAATGACTGCTTTACATGATGCACATAGATTACATAGATTATGATGCAGGACATTCTAATCATCAGATATACACGTTGGGCATTTCTAGATAATCTGTTGTACGAATAGAACACAAATATGAAGGATTTGATACAGTGGAAAACAGACCATGTAGTGGACGTCCTCGAGTATCTAATGAAAGGGAGGATCAGTATTTAGTGCAATATGCCCATAGACACCGCACATCTTCAGCTCCCAGGGCCCACTTTCAAGGTATGTTTTGCCATGTTATATCGACATGTACTATTCGAATACGACTTCACAATACACATTTACGTGCTAGAAGACCATTACGGGTCCTCGCTGTACTTCCAAGGCATTGTGCTGCTCGTCTCCAATGAGCACGAGAGCATAGGGGTTGGCTTTTACGGCAGTGGCGGTGGGTCTTATTTACAGACGAAACCAGAATTGGGCTGGTTACTGATGACAATCGACAAAGAGTCTGGAGAGAACCAGGTTGTCTTCAGCGATTTCATTTTCCCTGTGAAGTTGCTTTGTATGAATGGGGTACCGTAATGTTTTGGGGTGGAATAATGTTCAACCGCCGCACCCCATTAATTCGCATACAACAGAATATGAGCAGTCAAATTTACATCGAACAAGTTATTAAGCCCATTATCCCCTATGTAATAAATTAGGTGAAAATTTTGTGTTTATGGATGACAACACTCGACCAAATCGTGCAAGAAGGGTTCAAAATACACTCGAAGCAGGACATATCAATAGATTAGATTGGGCAGCCAACTCTCCCGACATGAATCTTATTGAAAACGTGGAATTTCGTTTCTAGAGCCATTCATAATCCCATTCCTCCAGATGAGTTAGTCATGGCGGCAGAAGAGAAATGGAACAATATTCCGCAAGAGATCGAGAACCGCTTGATTATCTCAATGCACAGACATGTCAATATGCTATTGGAACGTAGTGGAGGTCATATCGACTATTAGTCAAGTAGAGAACTTGCTTTGTTCCTTTTTTTTTAATTTAATAAATTTTGTCAAAAATGTCACACATTTGCTGGTTCTGCTGGTTTCTTTAACAAGAATGAGCGGGAGTACAAGACTTTGACGTTGTGTGTAGTATGTTGCCCGCAGCGTTACTATTCAAATTGACTATTTAGAGCAGAAACAGAACTTTTGACATTATATCCTGCCGAGTCTTTTATTTTTTTTATTATATTTTATTATGTTATAGTACCTATATATAACATTTTGTTGTTACGTTTTTGAAAATATGAAGCTTAAGAATTATATGGACATTTGCTCGAGTATCGAGGTTGTTTGCACGTTTGTATAATGCTCTTGAAGTTACTTTAATTTCTAAGTGAAATAATTAGCGATTTTACACACAACTTAGTGTTTAGTGTGCAGCAAACAACACTGAGTAAGAACACATTCTTATTATACATATCATTTGATCAGTTTTGGTGTAATTAATTATCTTGCATTGGCCGCATATAGATTTGCCGAGTGCTGTTGGATTTTATTTTAGTTTACAATCGTTTTTGCCAACATTCCACTATTTCTATAAAACAGTTTCTATTTTTTGCAACACTTAACAGCACAAAATGCCTTCATTCTGTCCTTGTTGTAAAGAACAAGTGTCTAGAAAGGCACAGGACACATTTAAATGCGATGGGTTGCAAGGAACGCACGCATGTTGCCTGTGTGGGACTCTCAGTTGATGATGTTTCCAGATTCACACGTTCAAAAGCGAAGCCGGCTGCAGTTAAAACATATACTCAATGTGCAAGTAGTGTAGATAAATCCTCCAAACTCTCGGAGCTTATCACTAATTTACAAGTTTATCTGGAATCCAAGATTTCTGAACCTGTAAACAAAGTTGCTAACCTGGAATCTCTTAATGAGTTATCAGACCTAAAGCCTGATTTGTATGAGTCAATTCTAAACGATTCCATGGAGATAATTTCCAGATCAAAAAATATTATTATATTCAATGCACCAGAAGCTGCTGAGCCACAACTGCAAGAACATCAAGATGAAAATATTGTAAAAGATATCATCAATACATTGGATATTTCAGACAAGGTTTCACCTACTGTTGTTAAGAGATTTGGGAAACCGTCGAGCAATAGACTTCGTCTTCTCAAAGTAACGTTTGATAGCCAGTAAGAAGTTCGCCTAGCAGTTTGTTGCAACAAACGTTTAGCCGCCACTCGCTTGTCAACCTTATCAGTTCAAGATGACAAAACCTAAACAGCAGGATTACCTGAAATCCGTCCGTGAAGAACTTAAAATAGCATTTAGAACATGATATGGAAAAGGATCTAACCATAAGATATATAAAAGATATTCCTTCCATAGTTTCGACAAAAAACTGAAGCCGCAACTACTTGAAATATCCATTATTTATACTAACCTAGACTCCTTATTTGCCAAGTTCCCATACCTCTTAGCATTTATTCAACAGAGACAACCCGAAATCATTATGATATCAAAGACCTGGTTACCATCGTCAATTTCTTCTAGTATTGTTAATATCCCTGGTTACGACTTATATAGAGCGGACACCAGTCGGCCGTAGATGCGGTGGGGTCTGTATCTATTTGAAAAGTAATTATTTTATTAACTTTAGGATTATAGAAAAACCTTTTGCAATCGATAACTTATATAGATATTGTCACTTTATATATTTCCAATTCAGTATTTTCATTTCACTTAGTATGTATATACAGATCACCTAAAACAATGTATGTTACAGACCAGATGCTATGCCAAAAACTTATAGAGCTCGATAATTCTATTAAGAACCTAATTATACTTGGCGACTTTAATTTACCCGATATTAACTGGGAAAACTTGCAGTATCAAGAAACTACCAATTTATCATCTGCGTTATTTGGTAATACTATACTAGAATCTGATCTTAAACAACTTGTAACACAAAATACTCGCTATCGTGCAAATCAACAACCTTCTAGATCTATTACTAACTAGTGACGAATTTCTTTTTAAACGTATCAACTACTTGCCGCCATATTTAAAGCCAGTGAAT
Source organism: Monochamus saltuarius (assembly GCA_025584915.1). Classification (NCBI taxonomy): domain Eukaryota; kingdom Metazoa; phylum Arthropoda; class Insecta; order Coleoptera; family Cerambycidae; genus Monochamus; species Monochamus saltuarius. Next base: position 34,377,009 of record CM046727.1, read on the forward strand.
TAATTTAGAATGTTTTATCTGATGTTATAGCCATGCTGATAGTTATAATTAATCTCGTCTTGTGAAATATTTCTAACGAGTTAATTGTTCTTTTTTCTCTTGCTAGTATTAAGTTTACTGTATGTTTTTTTTAGACTGTACACTTAACACTTATAATATGTTATATACTTGTACTGTACAACCTCAAATATTTGTTTACAGAGCATAATAGGTTTCGACCTCTGCTCTTATCTTTAGTTTAATAATAATATATCCTTTTAAAATGCATATTTTGTTGTTTCGGGTTTAATATTTTTCGGCATTTGCCTCTCCTTGAAAAATTTTGTAACGACGCCCATGTCTCTAGTTTAGTGTTGACCCATTCTTTCCAACTCAACCTGTATATTACATATATAAATATTAATTTTTTTGATGCAATATTTTTAAAAAATATTGTCCGTTTTTAATCTCAGGCCTAAAATTTCTATAAGCAGCAGCAGCATTTTGTTGGTTGAATGTCCAATTCTTAATATAGTCGGAACAAATAACATTTGTTAACTGTATAGATTTATTTATTTATTATTCAATTCTTACATAGTTCAAGAAAATCCACACACACTAAATTAAAGAGTAATAATACAGAGTGCAGGGTATTGAAATGGAAAAAAAAATAAATCTCAAAGATTTGACTATTTTAATGTAAAGAAAAATTATTATTTAACTGATATAAAATGAAGATAAATACACATATTTGTAAGTAAATATGTAATATGTAAACACATCAAATTTCTTGACATAAAAATTAAATCAAAGCTAAAATTTAGATGTGCTGATTAAGTAGGTAACATAGATATATTAAACTTTTATTATGAAATTGAATTATTGTGTATAAAAATATTGTGAATGGAATGTTTAAGGTAAAAACCAGCATTTGCATTATTTTATAACTATAATTTTTTTTATGAATTATTTACTATATGTTTGTACTATTGGATACCTGAATCATACATATTCCTATATTTGGAAGTACTATCACAATTCAAAAGTGGTAAACTTCATGAGGAAAGTTATTTTGTAATATCACATTAAATGTTTGTTTTAACAATGTACTCTTTCTTTGGAGGGTGGTATACCTACTATTATTAAATGTTGATAAAAATGGTATATATAAAATATATCAGAATTTTTTAATTTATTATTGCCTAGCACTTCTCTCAGTTTCGATTAAACATTCACGCACTAATATCCTGGCAGAAACAATATTACGTTTTAACCTCTCGGCAGAACTTCTACTGCCCGCATAAGTTGGTCGTACTTCTCTACCCATTTCTTCAATTACACCTAAAAGTTGAGCATATTTAGATTGACCTGGATCTTGTTTATTGGCGATTGTTGATGTTTGATTATGATTAACTTTTTGGGAAAGAGCAGGAATGGCAGTTACTGTAACATCACTCAACTTTGATTCCATTGCTTGTATATCAACAGTTTCCATTTTAGCTACTGAAATCAGAGCATAAACATATTTTCGTTAAGCAATATTTATATATAAAAAACATACTTATGATCTAATATCTTGCACTCTACTATATTTCCAATTATGTATCGCAAAGTAGTTTATGTTTGATCATTACTAATTGTGAACTATTCTACTGAAACAAAAAATTAAAATCATCAACGCAAACATTGACCAACCAAAAATATACACCAAACAAAACACCTAACAACGACCTAACCTCCCTTCTGAATCATCAATTTTTTTAGAGTTTATTGGGTTTAGGGTGAAGAGTGTATGTTCTGTGGGGTGAAGTACGCCCAAGAACAATAAACTATAAATAGGACGCGCGTGCCGATCTCTAAGCTGCTTCAACATTCGCTTGTTTACGCTCGCCTGTGACGTCACGAAGATACCTTAGTAGAGGAATGTCGACATTTTATTGTGATGCACATTTTGGTCAATTTTAGTTTCTTTTATAAACGTAATAAATAGTTCATTGTATTTCTAAGTGCAAATTTACGAATAATTGGCAAGTGGTGAACTAGGTGCAAAAATATTTTGATTGTTATCGGACGGTAGGTAAAACTTTACAATTTTAATTTATGTGATACTAAAAATATGTAGTTAATAGGTTAATAAAAATCCTGGGAGTAAGGTGTGCCGTTTATGGCTGTAACAACAGATTCTACAAATAATGTAAAACCAAGAACAATCTGTTTTTCATACATTTGCAAAACCTAAATATATGGTGTCAGAGATCATAAGATCTGTAGCGGGACTCCTGAAATCTCGATGTCGTGTTATCGATATCGAGATTATTTCGATGTCGATCTCGATTCATCCGTATCGAAATATAATTTGGTACTCTTGAAACGCATCGAAATGATACTCGGGTATATTCGGCAAATCGAGTGTAATGTGAAACAAATTACCAGCGTTACCAACTGCGTTCACTCAGCGGCAATTTTTATCTCTGTCTAACATACGGGATTGCGTTATATATCTCTTTCTATACCCCAGACCCGCTGTTTATGTGAATTTAAAAATGAATATATATATGAACAAGTAAATAAATAAATAAATAAACAAAAGCTGCTTTATATTTGTTATTTAATATATTAATAATAATGACCACAGTTTGTGCTATTTTGCATAATATCTGCATTGCTGGTGGACAACAATGGGATCAAAACTTGATCATTGAAGAGCCTGATAGAGAAGCTGTACAAATTATCTCAGAACCAATTGAGATATTAAATGAAGGCCGAACCATTCGGAATAGAATTATTCAACACTATTTTAGATAAATTTAACTGATAGTATACTTACCTACTTTTTTCTGATAATTTATTGGCTTAATAATGAAACAATCATTTTAAAATTTATCTTTTAAGTAATATTAATAGTGTCAGTTTTTACTTTTTGTAAATTTATTTTAGTAAATAATGTTTATATAAATATATAAAAACTGCAACAATAAAAAAATGGTCTTAATAAAAATATATTTATTATTACACTCATATACACACTATACATTACAATATAAACATATAAAGCTCATTCTTGTTTATTTAAAATAATGGCATCAGTTAATCGTTGAATATTATTTTTCTCTAGTCATATATACAAATTAAGCCTAACACATTATATATAACCTTACCACTTCAGGAAAAGATAAAATAAATAGGTATATACTTGTAAACATTTCCTAGTCTTTACTAAAAATTTACGGGACACATTTATATTCATTCCTCTTCCAAAACCACTTAAAATTTATTTGTAGGATAAACAAATAAGTTCACACCTCATCTCACACTTATAGGTTACATTACATACGTTATTTAAGTCAAAATAATAAATAAATAATTATTTTACACGTACGCGCACGGTCACTACGGTGATGTTAGAAAAAAACAGCAAATCCAATACATGTGTTAGAAGAAGAAAACAAAATCATTTCGGCTAGCCAAGCCTCGTCGAAATCATTTCGATTCGAATGGACAGATTTTCGAGATTATTTCGATAGTAAAATTTTCAAGAGTACCAATATATCGATATCATTTCGATCTCGATCAAAAATGATCGAATCGAGATTTCGGGAGTCCCTACACTGAATGGATATACCTACAGATACATAAATGAAATAAAAATTAAAATAAATTATAATGAAAATTTAGAAATTGAGTATACAATCACTTGAAAAACATCACCTTATTTGTAAAACAGTTAGTAGATAAAGTGTTTTCATTATCTGATTATTTTTAACAATGTGTGTTAATTTTGTCCAGAAGTTTATATATGTTTAGTAATGTGACATTAAAAATATATATCGACGTACATATGACTAGTGACTAAAATGCTTGACCAAATTCCAGCAGAGGATGACAACACGAATAAAAATATACCTATACTGTCCAAAAATGTGTCAGAAAGCACATAAAGCGCAGCAAAGTTTATTAATATTAAAAACTATATATACCAATATTAAATTTGAACAGTCATTTTATTGTTTTTTTGTAACTTTAAACAAATGTTTCCTTTAAATTTAACAGCTCTTATCTTGAAAACGAAGCGTTTACGGATACATATTTTTACGAAATTTTCCTCCTAATTTATATCATAAAATCCCCTATTAAAAGTTAATCCCACATTTTAAATACGTCACAACAAGATAACATCGCGCGGAAAGATTTTGCTTGATTGAGCCATCGTCGGCTAAATCGCAACAGCCGTGCTTTTCCTAGTCTGTTCCTTTGCTTGTTTGCAGTTACTCACCGCAGAGACACTCACCGTGCGTGGCATCACTCTACAGCAGAAATCAGTCATTTGAAATGACGTAGTGGGACCACAAACCTTATGAGTGGGGCATAGTCTTCAATTGTTTCATAGAAATTATGACAAATGTCAAATATCTGTTAAGGTGAACGGTTCTGTTTACGTATCATTTTGAAATTTATAAATTGATACCTAACCTAAAATAATAAGGATTTTGTGTAGCAGTCCATTATTAATACGTATGAACCCAGTTTTATGAAAAATTTAAAATATTTAAACACTAAAGCTTTGTGTGAAGTATTAAACGGTATTAGTGCCAATGTTGTAAAATAGTAAATAAAAAATACGTACATTTTTGAAAACTATTACAAAGGCGACGCGATTTAGCAGACGATGATTGAGCAATCTTGTCTATCTTATCCATGGGCTAAGTTAGAGGGGGGGCTCGGGGGGCTTAGCCCCCCAGAAATTAAATTAGCCTCCCAAACAATATTCGTAAACAACTCACACATATTTTAGAACCGAAATTAAAACACAGTCCACCCGGGGCTTTAGCCCTCCCAGATTTGAAGACCAAACTTCGCCCATGCTTATTTAGCTTATCGTTCTTAAAGTACGCCACCAAGCATTTGATGATGTGCTCGATCAAGATCCCAAACCATTGATTTTATATGAGTTTATATAACCTATGCCTAAAGAGACGTACACTGATCATTGGACGAAAAAAAAACAGCAATGGAAGCATGATAAAATAGAATACAATTTTGTGACGTATAAGCATGAACAAAATATCAATGCTATGATTTGTGATGTTACTATCGCTTTATGTATTCAGGGAAGATCGTGTACTACTAAATATTGTAAAAGCATGATAACAAATCATAGAAATATGTTTTGCTAATGCTTATTAGGTCACAAAATAGAATTCTCTTATCGTGCTTCAGCTGCAGGGAGGTTCCCTACAAACTGCCTGATTCTCTTTGTTCCGCCCTCCCATAAATTTATGAGTGACGTCACTGGTATTTTAATCGAAAATGTCAGATCATGGTCTACTAAATCGCGTCGCCTTTGTACATAGTACACTGCTACGATCGCTATGATTTAGCGAGTGATACTGGATGAAAAATGGGGTAAGAAAAATGCAACAGAAGTGAACCTTTAAGTATATTAATATCCGTCCTAATGATTGATATTATTGAATAATTGATTTCTAAACTTAATAATTGTTCGGGTTTATATAATTCACTAAGTTGACTGTTCATCTCAGAAATTAATTTCCTTTGAAATTAAATATGGAGAACTGATGCCAAAGTGATATAATTGAATAGCTTCATTTAGGAACTCTAAATTAGTTATACATTTTTGTAGTAATATTTTGAGTTTAATATTATTAATTTTATTATCAAACAAGTTTTGAATCTGTTTTTGTTTTTTTTTCAAGTTCTTGCGTATTTTTTTCGAAAGATTTAGTTTTATTTTTCAAAATAGATGTACGGGCGTTAATTACTTCTTGAATTTGATCTTGTATGTTTATTAATGTCTCAAATTTTGAATTGATTTCCTCTAGGTCGTCTGAATCAAGGGTTCTCCATAGGTATTTATTGATCTTACCTACTAGATTAATCAAACGTCTTTTTGAACGTGAGTGCGATTCGAATTTGTTCAATTATAATTCTAATTCATTTATATATTGTTTAATTTCGGCTTGTTTACGTTTAAGACTGTAGTTTTTAGGTTGAGAAGTATTGGTAACAGGTGTTTTTATTTCTTCTACTTGGAGGGGGTAGATTTCTGGTAGGATAACGTTGTACAGTAGTAAAAGGTACATCTGAAACAGAACGTCACTATAGTATATCGATTTTCAAAACATTGAGCGGTTAACTGAGATGGTTCGTCTTTATTAGGGTTTATTTCTAAAGTTCTAGCATGTCTAGTAACTATAGAGTGTGCTATTACAGAAGGAAGAGGTTGAGGTGGAGAATTTGGAGGAGACATTTGGTTCTCTTTAGCTTCTCGTTTTTCATTTGCTTTTGTTACTGTTTTATCTTTCTGTTTTTCTATTTTATCATGAATTTGAGTGTTTATAGTATTTACGTAATTTTTATGTTGTTCGCAATAATCATTAATAGTTTGTTCGTCTGAAATATCGAAAGTTGATATCTTAGGGCCATATAAAAATTCAAAAGGTGTAGTGTAATGAATTGTATTATTATAACCTAATACACATAAGAATAATTTATATTCTACATCTCTTTCACTGGGGTTTTCAATAGAAAGTGTACGATAAGATTCTGTGAGAGTAGAGTGGAAACGTTCCACGGAGAATTTGAAGTTAAATGCATGGGTGTTACTAAATGTAAATTAATATAATTAATCTTACAGAATTCCTTGAAAAGTTTAGAATTAAAGGTTTGTTCGTTATCGCAAATGATTTCTTTTGGAAAGTTGAAACAACTAGCTAATTTGAGTAAAGTGTTAATTATGTCCAATGTATTTTTTGTTTCAATTGTTATTGCTTAGCCTGATTTTGAAAATGAATCAATTAATGTTAGAAAACAGTAATCAATAAAATAAATGTCTATGTGTAGATTCTGTAACGGTTTTAAAGGTGTTGGAGTTAGTTGGAATTTTATTTTTACTGGGTTTCTTTCGTATTTTGCTGATTGACATGGGACACACTCGTTGATGAAATTCTTTACATCATTGTCTAATAATGGAGGCTATTGTTTGGATAAAGCCACGGTGTATTTGTTTCTCTTGATGATGGTAATGTATAATTTTTCTTTGTTCTCTGAGGTCGGGGACATCTTCCAATTTTATGTGAGATGATAAAGTTCTTGGATATTGTGGTAGAAAAAGACAATTTTAAATTGTTAGTAATTTTCCTTTCTATATTTGAATTTTGAAAGTAGAAACAATTTAATTCGTTTAGATTGAGGAAGGGTTTAATAAAACTAAAGGTTTCATTATCTGAACTAGTAGTCTTTAAAGTGATTTCATTTATTCGGTATTTATTGAACAAAAATTGAAAGAAAGAGGTATTTACTTTTATATTTGGGCTTTCAGTGAGTCGTAATTGATTTTTATAACTATTTATTGGTTTTTCTGTGATGGAAATAGTGAAGACAGGTTCTTCATGAGACGAATGAACTGTTTGATTGTCTGGTAAATTTTGGGCTCTTTTGAACTTCTTGTTTATGTACATAGGGGTATCGATAGGATTTTTTATATATTGGTTTTTCATCTACTGTTTTTATGTTATGTTTAATTTTGCTTGTTCATTTACCGTCTTCTTGATGAATAATGAAAGGAAAATTGGCAAGCGTTTTAAAAAGGGAATGTTTTCCTTGAGAATTTAAATTGGGTTTAGTGTTGTTTTCAGTAGGAATTTTTGAAAAATTTTTGTTTTTTGAGAGAAAATAATTAGAAGTTGGTTCAGCTGAGAGTGGCTCTCTAAATCAATCGGGGTAGGGAGTCTTCAAAATTTTGGATTTCGACTATAAGTTGACCGTTTTTAATTTTTGAAACAGTATCTGGATTTATCACCTTCTTGTCCTGAATTTGATGTTCTTCGATAATAATTTCTGTATCATCGGTATAATTTTGTTCAATGGGAATTTTGACTAATTTGCCTTGGTGAGGTTCTAAGTAATAGCTGGTTAAAACAGTTTCGGGTCTACGAAAAATTATTGGAAGTTGGAAACTAGATCCGGTTAGGATATTTTTTGAAAAATCTATGTGAGCTTGAGTTCTGATTAAATCTTCCAGTTCAATTACGCCATCGAAATAATCATGAAAGTTAAACGATATTACATTCATCGTATCTTGTAAATTAAACTCTGGAGAATAAGGAATATTGGCTTTTTGCGTTATGGTTTTAGTGCCTTGATGTGTACAGGATCGTTCTAGAGATATTCAGGAAAATGATTTTCCAAAATTTCGGGGCGAAGAACTGATTTGGTAGATCCAGAATCAATTAAAAGTTTCAAAGTAGAATTTTGATATCCTCTAATTTGATTATATGGTAAAGGGGATGAAAATGACAAAAAGTTATATTCTAAAATCACGTCTGGGTATTGTCCGAGGCTGTTTTGGGAAAATGTTCGTCAATAGGGTCTGAACTATAATTTTTGCAAGAATTTACAGGATAGTAATTTTCGGTATAGTGATTTACATCATGAGGTGTTATATCTGAATTTTCATAATATGTCGGGTCCGGTTGTTCAGTATTTTATCCTTAATCTGGATAATAATAATATGGATATTTTCCACAGAATATTTGTCAGTATCGTCAGTTTTTGGATCAGAGTGTCTCATAATCTATCTGTTACAGGGTGTCTGGATAACATCCACTTTAGTGCGATACACTGCATTTTTTAAATATCCCCACAAAAAGAAGTCCAAATAAATTAGTCAGAAGATCGTGGCGATCATGGTGCCGCCGGTTCTACTCGTCCAATCTCTTGGTATTAATGCTTGTGCATACTGTACATGGTACGGATATAATTGAGCCTCGTATATGTTATGCTACTCTGCTGCAATACGCCGTGGACGCCCTGGATCTCCATCTTTCCACGATTATGATTTACAGGCGCGATGTATGTTACGAAAAACAGAATTGTCTAATCACGTCCGATCATCGAAAATTCGATTTTATAAATTTCGGTCGTACTAAAAAAGTTGTAGAGAGACAAAATTAACGTTTCATTTAGTTATACCTTAAAAAAATCTACCAGAAATAAACGAGAAAGCGAGGTTATTTTACTCCATTATAAAATCTCTTTAAATCTTAACTTGTATTTTATTGAAAAATGCCCTCTCTCTAAAAAAACAGTAAACACGGAGAGGGTACTAGAAAAACTGTAAGACTTTTATTTTTGGTAAAAAAATGGGGCAATACAATTTAAAATGTGATGACGTCACACCCATAAACATAAAACTGGAACAAACCCATTCTTTTTGTCAAACAATGCCTTAAAAAAATAAGTTGACGGATTTCACAGTTCAAGTTTAACATTGTGCGGAAGCTTATCACCATCCGGTATGTAAATACTTTGAAATTATATTCAATGACTAGTTCTAGATTGGCATAGCTCGTTGTACGACTACCACGATTAAATCATATTCTTCCAAGTTTGAAAAGATTATTGGTCTCGAGCCCAGTTCAAATATATATTTTAAGGTAGCGATTTAAGGAATTTTTTGTTGAGAAATTTTGACTTTTGGTTTAGTGTTTCGTTATCTTTTTTAAATGGGAAATGTCAACTGAAGTGTATGAGCTGGTGAGTAGCTGTGAGATTATTTATTGTTTATTAGATAGAAAATTTAATACCATAATTTTCTGACAAATTATTTATTCCCAAATTCATATCTGTGCCTGAGGTGAAATTTTTGGTAATTATTTACATTAGCGTAAAACTCTCCAATCTTAACAAAAAACTTCCTGCCCACCTATTTTCGAGGGTGTTGATTACGAATCTGAAGTCAGATTTCGGCGTTCGCATGTAGTTTTCAAATTTTTTTTTTTCAGAATTGTAACCTCTATGTATACATTACATTAGGTTGAAATTGCAATATAACTCCTATATATTTTGACAACAGTGTGACGTCATGAAATGAAGAAGGCAGAGGGGGCAGAGTTGTACATTGCAATTTCAACGTTAATGTAAATAAGTACCAAATGTTTTAATAATAACATTAACTACGGAAAATGTATTTACTTAACACTTACTTACACATTATTACATAACACTATTAAGTAACATTTAATATTAGAGTACGTTGAACCAAACAATGTAAAATGTCAAACTTTATGGAAATTTTTGAAGATTATCTGCATATTTAATAATTATCTGCAATTCTACAGAATTTATGAACATCTTTCTTCTAAAATATCTGTGTATGTTGTTAATGGTTAATCTATATAAACATACTTGTAAAGTTATAAAATTCTGTACGCAACGACAACGACAATTATTTGTATTTAGAAAAATGATTATACAGGGTGATTCAGAACGTATCTAAAAGAATTTGGGAATAGATGCATCATGAAAAATAGAGACAGTTTCGTAAAAATTTTCATTATAGTTTCCAAGAAAAAAATTATTAAAGTTGTAGTAGTTTCAACCTTTACATCGCTGGGTTACTGTAGTCTCTAGCCAGACGATTTCAAATATCCGATTACTTATCATATTAACTTTTTTGTGATGCAAGTATTTAAGTAGGTACATTAGTTTTTCAAATATCAAATATATTTACGTCTATAGCAACTCCCAGTTGATGGATATCAGTGAAGTGAAAATGCTTTAGCTAGCAGAACAATTTCCCGGTAAACATGTTCCAAATGCAGCCACTTTTACAACGGTGTGCAGTGAGTGCAAGTGTACTGCAAAAGCTGACGTGACATGGGAAATTTGCAACCCAATTGTGGAAGAGATGGAGGTCCAGGGCGTCCACGCCGTATTGGAGCAGTGTGGCGTATCATAAACGGGGCTCAATTATATCCGTAACATGTACAGTGTGTCCAAGCATTAATACTAATATATTGGACGAGGAGGAGCGGTCCCATGGTTGCCACGATCTCCTGACTTTAAATCATTTGGACTATTGATGATTTACGCAAACGTATCATAGCTGCTGTCAATAACTTACAAGTTCAAAACGGACAAGAAGCAGAAACATTTGTGTTAGTATGTAGAAACTGGGTAGGACGGACCCAAATTTTGTTGTAACATCAGGTAGGTATGTCAAACTATTTTACCACAAATTAATTCTATTAATAATTAATAACAATAGCGGCAAAATCAGATGAATTTGTTGTATAAAAATGTGTTGTAAAATGTAATTTATTTCAATTTTTCGTCCGGTCGCCGAGTGAACCAGTTTTCAGTGCCGTGCGGAAGTGTATTTTTAAATCATTTTTAAACTGCTCTTTGATTTTATTTTTACAAAATTGTATTTGTAAGTCCCCTGTACATTCAATAATAATAAGTTCTGAGTCACCCTGTTTGCGCTTGACCGTTTAATACATATCTGCCAACTCAAAAGCTAAGTTAAATAACATTCAAATTCAAATCCCAAAAACTTAACAACTGTATCTAATTAGGTATCAGCAGACATTATAACGGTTATTATTACGTTAATAGTAGTAGTAAATTTAGTAAGATCACCTTTGGTGATACTTCTAATAAGAAAGCAAAAACAACTGGTTCTGTGAATATGGTTTTTGATTTGAAGAAATTAGTATTTTGATGATTTCTAATTATATCTTGTTAAATTTATTACATTTACCAGTACATTGGTTCCACTTAAAAAGATCTAGGGTGCCCGCGCGTGAAGCAGGAGGGACCATGGTTCCCTGAGATTTTACATCTTATACAGGGCGTTTAGTGAAGAATGGGCCATGCATTAAGAGTACCTTTGTACCTGGACGAAAATGTAGTACAACTTTGCTTTCTTAAAAAGTATTTAAAAGAAACCTTCTCAGACCAATAACTTCTTAAGGAAGAAAAGTTAACTTAAATCATATTATTTTCATCTAAGGAAGCTAACCTTAAAGTATGGCTCAGTGTTTAATAAATACCCGGGTGAAGCTAACGCACTTATTTTAAATGTTGATAAAACTGTAACATACGGATTCATCAACAAGGCGTAACGTTAGTCCGACTAGCGGAGGTTACGCGAAAAATTTACGCCTCTGTTGCACCAATTTAAATAAAAGGCGTACTCCTATTCACTACTATGTATAATACTTACTGTGTGATATGTTAGCTAATCCGTAGCACTGAAAAGTACTGTTTTTGAATATAAATACTAAATATACAATGGGAAACGCAAGGAACTAGAGGCCGAAGTTACGCGATTTTTAGACAGCCTACCTAGCAACGCATGTTTCGTGAATGGGCGAAAGGCTGGTTAGTCCGACTAACGCGCTTTTCACGGGTGCAAAGCTGGTTAGTCCGACTAACGCTACGCCCGTTTCATGAATCCGGCTGTAATAGTTTATTTTCCATCTTGGTATAATCCGCAGGTCAAACTATGCCTTAATATTAACAATTCTGTTCTTGAATCTAGTGATAATACCAAGTTCTTGGGTGTCTGTTTTGATTACCAATTGAATTGGTCTATACATATCGACATGCTTAATAAAGCACTCAACAAATCACTGTATGTCATATCTCGAATAAGAAAACTATGCCCTTATGTGCATTATTAAACATTTATTACAGCTTAGTCTATAGCCACCTCTCCTACAATGTTATTTTGCGGGGTAGTGATGTTAGGAGTGGGAAGATCTTCGTAACCCAAAAACGAAATATATTTGGAATGATTCCCCGGGAATCGTGTAAGAAAGTATTCATTAACAATAAATACTGACCCTACCCTGTATTTATATTTATAAAATTCTATTATATATCAAAGAAAACATTCCGTCTTTAGTTCAGTTAAGTTTTTCAATAATTTCGTTAAGGTGCCTCCTGGGACACCACTGCGTTTTTTTTTAAATTTTGTATGTTTTATTAAACATCTTAAAATAAAAGTTTCCTGTTGTTTGAGGGACTTTCGTATCGCACTCTGTTGTCGAGAAAAAAAAAATAGAAATCGTAGCTCTTTTATTAAAAATGAAACATAAATTCGTTTATTATTCTTTTTCTCGTAAACGGTTTATTTTATCGACAATAAACAAGAGTACCCTTTTTTTGTCTAAGGTTGAAGTTGCCCAGATTTTTTATTTTAAAGTCTCTATCATACAGGGTGTTAAAAATGTTTCAAGAATAGCGGCGTCCTTCAGAGACACATATCTCCGTAGTGAGGGCCTGTAGGAAAAAAAAATAGGAACTTATCATCTTATTTTTTCATGTTCTATCTGTACACGAGAGATTTCGCACCATTCTCCGAACACCCTGAATAAGCTCTCAATTATTTATTTCTTTAATTAATAATATAGTCTAAGAGCCAGTGGCCGGCAACCTATAAGTAAATGATTATACCTGAAATTTTGCACAGCGAGTTTCTTATACCTATCACTCATGAGGTGATGACTCGCTAAGCCCGGCGAGGCCGACCCAACTGTTACTCAGGTGCGAGAGGTATGAAAATTTAACCAACTTCGTTATTAAATTAACAAAGCTGCCGTTTGAAAATTTTAAAATTTCAGATCAAACAAATTAGGCATGTGTTTTTATTATTTATTATATTTAGTACCTTTTTATATTAAAATAATATAAGTAACAAATAACCTCTATTTCTGGCACAGGTTCTGAGATTTGGTGATGTCGATTACAATGCTTGACATTTCTGACAGTTTTTTAAAGTCAAAAATCAGATTTAATCAAATACCTTTTAAATTTATAATTTTTGCCGATTTCACAAGTGTCTGCCATGACCTTAGAAGCACGGTAATCGTCTGCCTTTGTTATTTTTATATAGTAATAATTGTATGTCTTAAAATTTTCAAACGGCAGCTTTGTTAATTTAATAACGAATTGGGTTACATTTTCATACTTTTCACACCTGAGTAACTCTTGAGTCGGCCTCGCCGGGCTTAGCGAGTCCCCACATCATGAGCGATAGGTATCAGAGACTCACTGTGCTAAATTTCAGGTATAATCATTTACTTATAGGTTGCCGGCCACTAGCTCTTAGACTAATACATTAATTAAAATTTAAACTATTTTGTTAAATCCAAATTTTTAAAACCGTATGGGTGTTTCCTAACTCGACAGCCAAAATGAAATGTCATATGTAAAATCGAATTTTAAACATAAAACAAAGATTAACTTTTTTTCAAACTGGGCTTCGTTTAGGAGATATTTAAAAAAATGTAAAACAAAGCAGCTATGAAAATAAAGTTTGTTTATTTGACAGCTTGTCTTCAAGTAAATATTTTTGTATAACGTTGAGTGATTTTTATGACTTTTATGTTAATGTTTCTTTTAAAATGCAGTTTAGTAACGAAGAACTTGCTGACATTATTTACGTTTATGGGTACTGTGATGGTAACAAAAGAGCTGCGTGTCGGGAATATAGTATAAGGTATCCAAATAGACGGCAACCTTACCGTACAGTTTTTTCGAATGCTTTTCGAAGGCTTCGTGAGTTTGGAATTAATGAACGGTGTAGTAGAGGTCCACATCAACAGCACACTGCTGTACAAGAAATTGCCATTATTGATGCAGTACTTGATGATCCATCGACCAGTACTAGAAGCATTTCCACACAGTTACAATTGCCGCACAATTTGTTTGGAAAACTCTTAATCGAGAAATGTTATATCCATATCACTATCAAAAAGTCCATCACTTGCATCCAGGCGACGAGGTACAGCTGTGAGCATTTTGTCATTGGCTACTTGAACAGAATGAACAAAATCCTAACTTTATTAGAGAAATACTTTGGACAGATGAATCAATGTTTACGAGGAATGGAAGTAACAATATTTATAACGAGCATACGTGGTCTTTACAAAATCCACATGCAGTTAGAATTAGAGGTTTCCAACAAAGATTTTTTATAAACACCTGGTGTGGTATTTTCAATGGACAATTACTACCTATTCAAATTTTGCCTAATCGGTTAACTGGTGACGCATACATGGCACTTTTAGAAAATGAGTTGCAAGATTTATTAGATGATAGTCCTATTGGTCTGCAAAACAGAATGTGGTACCAGCATGACGGGGCACCGCCACATGCTGGAAAAAAATGTGGTGGAGTAGCTCAATAGTAATTTCAATGGGAGATGGATCGGAAGGGGCGGTCCCGTTCATTGGCCTGCAAGGTCACCGGACCTTAATCCCCTTGACTTGTACCTATGGAGTCACCTAAAACAATTAGTTTATGCAAAACCTATCAACACTATTGAACAATTACAAGGTGGAATTTTAAATGCAGTGCATAATATACAACATACTGTAAATTTTGAAGCAGTTTATAATTCACTTGTTTTGCGTTGCCAGGCATGTGTCAATGTAAATGGTGGCATTTTTGAACATCTATTGTAGTTCTTAACTTTGTAATAATGTTTGTTTGATTTATTATTTACTTTAATAAAATATTTTTATAACTCGTAGTCAAAAATAATCACATTTAAATAAAGGATTGTGGAAAAGCCCGATATGAAAAAAAGTTACTCTTTATTTTATGTTTTAGATTCGATTTTACATATGACATTTTATTTTGGCTGTCCAGTTAGGAAATATCATCCCAAATGGTCATAGCATCTCAGTTCAATAATGATGTATGCATATACAGACAGAATAGATAATTAATAGAGACATAATGAGTTTGCGCATATTTAAATAATTATCTCCCAGAGTTATGATGATTATCCGGCTAAACAACTTTGTTTATTCGTATATTTTTAGCCAGTTTGCGCTTTCTCGCCGCGGTGGTCAGTGTTGGTTTAGTTATTAAAGGACCATCAAATACTTGAAGATTATGTGCAAATTGCAAGCCTATTTATGTATTCTATATGTCATTATTCAGTGTTACTTACAATTAGTAGAAAATGCGGTTTTGTATGGTGAGTATTTTAATATATTTTTTTCTTGTTGACATTTCTTGTAAAGTTATTCTGTGATCATCGTTTTGGGTGTTTTGTTATTTACATTTTGATGTTATGGGCATGATGATATAAAAATGTGCTTACCAAAAACATGTTGTTTACATAAGTTATAATAAACATTAATTTTTATAAAAATGAATTGAATGTGCCGTCCTATTATTTTTTATATACCCATATTTTTAATTACTTTGCAATCTGAATCTGAAAGTTTGCTAATTTTTTATACATATAGGTACCTCAAGAGATACCGGGTTATACATTTTTTTGATAGGATACGGTATGAAGTTATTATCATTTGTATTAAAATTTATAATAAGATGAATTTATACATTATAGTAAAAATTAGTAAGGGATAGAATAAATAAAGACATATTAATTAATATACTTATTAAAAAAATACTAAAAGTGCAAAACATGTTAGCAATCTATAATATCTCTTAGCGGCCTCTATATCTGAAATTTAAAATATTATATTTATATTTAAAAAAGAAACTACTACCTACTACTACATAAACTACCGATTATCAAGTTTGATTGATATTTCTCTAAAATTATCGGAGTTATCGTAAAAAATTGAATATACAATTTTGTATTACCATAACTTTCCATACAGCAATTATAGTAGATAATATAACTTGATCTGAATTGGTATTTTTTTTTGTTATTTCGGATTTTGAGAAAACCCATATATAGGTACATATTTTAAAACGCCACTTATGTATTGTAAATTGAATAAAAATCAGTTATTTTAGATTAATTAATTAAGTTAATAACTGTAATATAAGTTGAAGTAATACATAACTCGTTTTTTATATTAAAATGAATGAAATACCATTGATAACATATTTTACCCTTAACTAGATAAACCATTAGTCCAAATTTTGTCATCTATGTCAGTCTTCAGTGATATTTAAGCAAATTTAAAATTTTATCTAATTTCAACAGCCTGTGTTCGAAAACGGAGCCTTTTTTGCATTTTTCTTTATACGATAATTTTTCTTATGTTTAAGTGAATGAATCCTGAAACATAATATTTTCATATCTACAAAATGAAAATTTCAGATTTATGGTAGGAACAATAAGCCACCTTAATTTACATAAACTTTCTTATTGATCAATTTAATTTCAGTAGAACATTTTTTATATGTATAAACTTCAAAATATTTAAGAAATAAAATACTCTTCATATGAATGCAAAAATAAAAGAAGTACTTTTTGAAAAGTGATTTTAAATCAATTAATAATTTACCCTATAACTATATACAGGGTGGTCGCGATGTAATGGGCCAAAATTCATGACTAGATTCCTGACGTGAAAATATTGCGATTAAGACAAACTCACCTTAGTCCAAAAGTTGATACTTACAGAGATACAGGGTGTTTAATGCAAAATATTATTTTAGTTTCTTATTTATTTCATAATAAATGCTCATATCGAGATGAAATTTTGGTGTTAGGGGTTTTCTGGGGCGAGAGATTGAAATATATCTATGGTTTGCTTGTAACTCATAGAGAGCGCCACCTGCGCTAGGTCGAATGCGTTGAAAACGACAGAACGTTTTTATCTTTCAAAAATCTAATTCTCAGGTAGCAAATTCTGATTTTACTTCTTTTACACAAAACAGCTATACTTTTTGATAGTCGCTATCTTGCACCGTTCTCAAGATATTTAGCTTTGGTAATTCAAGTAATCAAAATAAGGTACGAATGTCAAAAAGAACAAGAGTTTATTTCAAATTATAAATTGTGATGAACAATTAAATATCGAATATTACAATAAATGTTCAACATGTCCGCCTCCAACTTCAATACATTTATTAATGCGTTTGTTCAAAGACTGCCGTATTTTAAAATAGAGATTCTTGTTACGAAATGATTCGGCGGCATTTACAATTTTCTGCCATAGCTCTTCGCGGGTGTTTATAGTTTCTCTATAGACAACTGATTTCATGTAGCCCCAGAAATAAAAATTCATAGGATTAAAGTCAGGACTACGAGGAGGCCATAATATTCGACTCCCACGACTGATCCAACGATTCGGAAAAATGTGGTCAAGATTCCGTACTCTGACAGAATAATGAGAGGGAGCTCCATCTTGCAAAATAGATTTTGCCGTGTATTCAGTGGTAAATCGTCGAGGTAGTCAACTAAATGGTGCTGCAGGAAATCTAAATACAAGTTACCATTTAGATTTAGAGGAAGCTCATTTGGATCCAAAAGGTGATTTCCTATGATTCCGCACTAAACATTTATCTTAAACTCATGTTGGAAGTGACGCTCACTGACTACGTGAGGATTTTCATTATCCTATATGTGCTTGTTTCTAAAATAAAAAATTCCTCGACTAGTAAAGGTCGCTTCATCAGTACATTATCCAAAAATTCCTGGTCAAGGTTTTACTGATTGCGCATAAAATGAGCAAATTGTAATCTAGCTGGTAAGTCTGCTGCTAAAAGATTTTGCACGCGTGTAAAATGGTAGGGATATAAATTTTCATTGTGAAAGATTTTGAGAATTGTTGTTCTACTAATACCGGTTTCTCTAGCTACCTGCCTGCTGCTCACTTCTGGATTTCCTGCCACTCTTACTAAAATTTCTTCTTCTTGGTGAACTGTAGCAGTACGCCCTGCGTTGTCTCTTTTAGGACGAAAACTACCTGTTTCTCCAAGTCTATTAAAAAGTTCTTGAAATAGTTTCCGATTTGGTTGCCTTCTATTCGGATACAAGTCTGAATACCGACGAAGCGCTCGACGTCCAACATAATCTGATTGCGCATAAACGCAAACCATATCACGCATTTCTCAATTTGAAAAAAAGTTATGGCGTGGCATGTTATCTCGCACTACGACTTACATCATAAAGTAACGAATACTTTTAATAAGGCACGAATAATACTGTAATATTACTGACAACACTAAGATAAGTGGAAAATGTCAAAATTGAACATAAGCCTACTTGAAAATTTTTGTCGATTTGTAATTGAATGCAAATACATTGGAATTTTCAATGGCAAATTTTACGAGAACGATGCAAGATAGCGACTATCAAAAAGTATAGTTTTTTTTGTGTAAAAGAAGTTGTAAAATCAGAATTTGCTACCTGAGAATTAGATTTTTGAAATATAAAAAAGTTCTGTCGTTTTCAACGCATTCGACCTAGCGCTCTCTATGAACTACAAGCAAACCATGGATATATTTCAATCTCTCGCCCCAGAAAACCCCTAACACCAAAATTTCATCTCGATATGAGCATTTATTATGAAATAAATAAGAAAAAACTAAAATAATATTTTGCATTAAACACCCTGTATCTCTGTAAGTATCAACTTTTGGACTAGGGTGAGTTTGTCTGAATCGCAATATTTTCACGTCAGGAATCTAGTCATGAATTTTGGCCCATTACATCGCGACCACCCTGTATAATATAATATTTACTACTCCTCTGACATCATATTGTGTAAAAAATATCTCAATTAAAATCAGTAGTTTCGTCTAAAATGATAGCGATATACGAGGTTTCGTCTGTTTTACATTTAACTTTTTTCAATACGGAGGACACCCTGTGTGTCTTTTCATTCACTGATAGACACATCAATAACAATTATGTAATGCGGTCATGTGTAGTAGATGAAAAACTTATTAGTGGTGGGCATTTGTGTAGAAATTACTACGCGTAAGTTGGTTTGTCATCTTTTCGTTTGTAACCAATAATTCTGTCAAATCTCAACCGATTTCTAAAAACGGTACGTCACTGTATTCGCAATGAAAAGGGCTTTAAAATGATGTGCCACAAGTGGGGTAGTTGCATTTGAAATTTTTAAGTTGGGGTTGCTAGGCATTAGGGGGATGAACATATCGAGTTGGCTTGACTGCCAAAAAAGCTCTCCCCAAGAACAAAATCGACGGGTCTCGGCGAATTTTGAAATATTATTCGGTTTTCCAATTATAGGGGGGGTCAAATTTTCGTTGGGATACCCTGTATGTACTATAGCTTGCAATATTAATGACACCCACTAATGAATTTTGCGATTTCTTTTGAACTTCTGGCGTATTCATATTGAAATCTGCTTTAAATTCTTAACATTAGTTATTAGTTGTTTCACTTATCAAGAGAGATTTAATGAAATTTCTATTCAGAACTTCCAGAAGTTCAAAAACTGTTTTAAGAGAGGGTCATTATTATTGCAAACGATTGTACTATATGTGAGGTATGAGTTTTATTTGTGTTTCGTTTTTTCATACTCTTTCAGTGTAGAACAGACAGTTGTGTTCTATAACCTAACTATACCTGTGATTATTTCACATTTTTGTTTGTCTTGATAACAACTGTAAAAATGGCGTTGAAAAATGCAGGGTATTAAAAACATAAAAAATGTAAAATTATTTCAATACCAATTTAAGAAGAAATTAAAAATGTTATAGAGAAGAGTTGTTTTAAATATTTAGATGCCTGTGTTTGTCCAAACTTTTATTTAATAATTAAACATGACAGTTTCAATGTTGACCTTACGGCAACAAATTTATTTAGATAAATGCCACGGTATGGTTGAAATATCTTATCGACATGCTATTCCACTCAATAAAAAATATGCAAAACATTACGTCATAATAAATTATCTTCGATAATTAATAAGAAAGTTTAAGAACACAGAAGATGGAAAAGATAACAAGAAACTAAAACTGAATCATTCAATCTTAATAAAACCAAAAATAAAAAATTTCAAATACAACTTTCGAAGTTCATATCTGAGGTTATATTGGCATTAAAACAATGTTACTCTATCAATTTATTTCTTCTTATAAGAAACTTTTCTAATGTCACATCATTCATTAGACGTGAAAAAGAAATTAATTCAAACTGCTAACAGTGTTAGAAAAAAGTATAAATTGATAAAGTATGGTTTAGCTGACGAATAGCGAGCAATTATTAGTAAATTATTTAGGCCTATATCCGATCCTTTTCGATGTCTGGAAAAATTTCTAAACATAGTGAATATAAAAAAACCTCCTAAATTAATAAACATATTGTGTCTCACATTTAATGGTAAATCATCAATAAGTTCCTCAAAATCATGTTCTAAGAAATGTAATAATATAGTAGTATAGTAAGAACGGCCATTCAGATTATATGGCAATTCAACAGAGCCCAACACATGATTTTCAACATAACCACACCAAATGTTTGTCTTAAATTCATGTTGGAAATGACGTTCTCTTAATACATGCGGGTTTTCATTATCCCAAACACGTTTATTTCTGAAGTTGAAAACATCCCGACGAGTAAATGTGGCTTGGTCTATAAACAGCACCTTGCTTAAAAAGTGTGGATCATCATTGTGCCGGTCTAAGAATCGAAGACAAAATTGTTCCCTATCTGGAAAATCTGCAGGTAGTAAATTCTACACCGGGCTAAAGTGATACGGGTACAGTTTTACATTATGAAATAATCTATGAATATATGATTTAGGTACCACTACAGCCGCAGAGATTCTTTGTAAACTTATTTCAGGTTTTTTTGTTACACGAAGCAAAATATCATCCTCTTGTTCTGGAGTAATAGTTGTTGGACGGCCAGCATCTCGTCTTTTAGGACGAAACGATCCAGTATCTCCTAACCAGTCATAAAGATTTTTAAATAATTTGTGATTTGGTTGCAATCTATTTGGATAACTTTCTAAATACCTGCGACCCGCACGACGTCCATTAAAATTTTCTTTTGCATAAATACATACCATTAGAAAATAAATTATGGCGAGGCATATTTCACGCAATATTAATTGTAAACAAAAACTCAAAGAAATACACTACATATTTAACATAAGTTACTTGTCAATCAGCTAATTGTCAATATTACAATTTGTTTTCAAATAACCAAAGCTTACTATGACAGTTTTACGTAAGTAACTACAAACTTTTATTTTCTTTTATTGCATCCAATAGAAAAACAAGAAATAAATCGGAAACGGGTAAATTTATCGACATAAAACAAGTATACCTTATTTGTGAAAAATAGATTGGAGAACAATATTTTTCTATTAAAACTTTCGTATACACACTGATAAAAAAGTTATAACCATTTTTTATCAAGCAAGAGTACATTTCGTAGCGCCGTCTAGCGTCTACAGCAAAGTTAAGTACGGATTCGTTTTTCTTGTCCCAGAAAACTTCCTAATCCAAATTTTCAAAAGAATAATTTGAAAACTTTCTAAGAATTTTAAGAATTTTGAAGTCAAAATTTAAACTTTAACGCCCTGTAACTTTTTTATTAGCCGCAAATTGACCAAGTTAAGTCCGGAAAATTTCAGTAAAAATTACATAGAATATTATAAACATATTGCATTACTCTCTCAGGTAGGTATCCTTTTTGATACTTTTGGTCCAATCAAACTAATCAGCATCTCAAAATGAGTTGAAGACAGCCTTGTAAATTATTTGTAAAGACTACTCATATGTTGGAATATTAAATCAGTCAAGAAGTTACAATCACTACTTCATTCTTCTAGAATACAAACGTGTCTGTCATCATCTTTTTTACCTTTTTTTAATGGATATAAATATATGCCGCAATTTACACTTTATTACAAATCTCCATGATTTTGAAAATGTATGTTTTAATCTCTTTTCCAAATACTGATCGGAATACGCAAATTTTTACTATAAAGGAGTTGTATATGCAAGAAGACTGAAAACACTGCTTTATTTATTATATTTTATATTAGGACCACTAGTTTTGGCACACAGGGTGTTGAAGTTCAAGAAAGTGTCATATTTTCTGAATATCTCTGCGTTCTGCAGTTAGATAAAAAAACTTGGGCTAGTTACATAATGAATTCAACGTAAAGCATTTCTAAATGGTAAATAAATATGTTAAATATCAGAATGATACTGAAAGGCATTGTCACTATTCTGAAAACAGCGGTTGATTTCAGTTTCCTGAATGGCTGTGAAAACACTGAAAATGGTCGATTATTTTATTGTTGAGTTACTCCGAAACCATTCATCATCAAGGAAACGTGCGTTGATAATTTTATATAGAATTCAATATTATCAGCAATTCCATGGTGAACATGATTTCCGACATACATATAACTTAAACGGCTTTCATTTTTAGAAATAGTTGGATGTTTTATTTTGAAAGTCTCCTTATTTAGGATTACCAACTTTTTTTGTGAAATATAGTAACTTCAGAGATCTAAATAAAAAAAATTGTATGTGATGTGACAGAGAAGTGTGTCAAAAGACGTTGGAAATACATGTAATTAGATAAAGCTACTTTTTGAATGTATTTATTTTGTAGATCTTGCATTACTTATTATGTAATTTATATTGCACTGTGTTAAAATTATATGTTGTTACTAGGTGACCCGGCAAACGGTGTTTTGCCATATGAATTATTTCTAGTGAATATTTTGGTAGTTAAATAAAAATAACTTATTGTAAGTGTGTGGAGATGTGGTATATGACTAAAAGAGGAATGGAGCACTGTGAACGATGACGGCCTATAAGAATAACAAAACACGAAACATTCATTTTTTGAATTCATTGTACTTTTATTATCTTAACTAATAAATTTCAAATTACGTCTCTATCACAAATTATGACAAATAAAAAATAAACATTATCAGTCTCTTAGTGCAATGGAGTATACGATATTTTTAGTGAGTCCATGTTTAGCAATACAAACAAACTGGATGGTTTGCCCATTCGAGAGCATGTCACATAATTGTCCGCGTGAAAACATGGTGTGCTCAAATCTAAGCCACAAACGGACCTCGTTTGGCCTTGGGATCGATCAGTTATCGACCAGGGCTAAAAATAATTAAATGAAATGATTAAATGTTTTTGGCATGGCAAATAAGAATTTTTAACTAATTTTGACGTCACTAGTAGCGGGCGCCGTATGGTACAGCATGTTTCTTTTAAATGGCAGAACTTTTTTGCTGTTTAGTGTATCCATCTGTCTATTGAAACAATCGATTCTCCTACCTGTTGTATCTAAAAAAGGTATACCTTGTTGAAGTCGTTAGGAGTAACAGTTTTCGAAATAATCCTATTTGAAATATTCAGTGCACCGATTGAAAACTGTTATCGTTTCAGATAAAGTGCCTTTTCTAATGAAAACGGTAAATTATGGGGACGTGCAAAATTTCAAGAAGATCGGCCTACTTTGATAAAATCTTTGTGCTTTGTTGAACAATGGTTTCAAAATCAAACCTCGCCGATCTTCTTGAAATTTTGCACGTCCCCATAATTTACCGTTCTGAATAACTTATTCAATTTTGCTGTATTTTCAGTGTAATTAAAATTAGAAAAATGATGTTATTAAAATTGCGACAATCTATTATAGTGGAATAATAAGTAAACATTTCACAGGCGCCACGACTAATATCCAGAATCTATGAATTCTTCAGAAAAATAAATAATATCCACCTTTTTAGATTGTGTTACTTTGAAATCGGAAGGAACTTTGTCAGCTTTACACTAATTTCACCAACATTGTATCTCTTAGTGCAGTATAGATAGTATATCAGTAGGAACAGCAGGCTAATTTAAGAATTAAATATGTTAACCGAATATTTGATCTTGTTGCTTTAACTGAAGATGATATAATTGATATCAGTCCCACTTAAGAGTGACGCTATCCTCCCAGTTGAATCCGATAATTCGTTGCAGCCAATCAAAAGCAGCAGCGCATGCGTACTGTGTACTAACTGCAGCGCATGCGTAGCAGAAGCTGTGTAATCGGGTATGCTCTCAGAGATATGCAGTACACGATTTTGTGAGCAGGTTTATAACATTAGTCACTCTCTACAATTTCGGCCGTTGACTATAGGATACATTATGATGAGCGTTGACGAGAAAAGAAAATGTAGCAAATACCTATTTCAGTTTATACTGACGTAATATTAATTAAGAAATGATGATCGGATGACACGTTGGCATAAGTGGTCAATAGTCAATAGACCACAGAGTAAGGTCACGTTAATGCACGTGATTGTTTTGTGATTCATTGCTCGGTGGTGCACTAGTAATGTATGAGCAGAGTATTTTGTTGTATTAAATATTTGATTTTGTTCAAGTCATACTAGATTCAACAACTAATGCTGCTGCACTAGTAGTGTAGCAGCAGAACATTTTATTGCATTACAGAAATTATTTTTTGAAACGACTTATCATCATCTGCAGGTTATTTGTAACCTTTTTCAAAATTGTATCACTGACTTTCAGATATTCAATTCTTTATAATTTATTGATGAACTGTAGTACACAGTTAAATTATTTTTCCATTTCTTAATGGCGCTACTGACTTCGCTAATGATAAAACCTAATGCTGTTTTCAAAGCACAACTCTTTCGTGTAGCTATTTCAAATTAAAATGATATATGGCTCTGAGAGGATGAACGAGCAGTGGGGAGGGTACTAGAGAGCCTATGGCACTTAGACACCTTTGGAACCCTTACACCTCCACCCATTAGGAGATCAATCCACCTGAACCGCCAACCAACCTAATAAGGAGAAAAAGGAACATGGAATCTTCATTTGGAGAGAAGACTAAAAAAGGCATACATATTTTATGAGCAGTACCGTAGGACTGTTGGTAAAACCTGGGGAATGAAACCAAAGTAGTCATGTGGATATACACTGCTATTGTGAGACCAATGTTAGCCTATGCGGCTGTTGTTTGGTGACCGAAATTCCAACAGACAATAAAACAAAAGCACAGTTAGGTACAAAGGATTGCCTGCTTGAGCATAACTGGAGATATGCGAACTACGCCGACCATCGCAATGGAGATAATGCTATGTCTGCCGCCTTTGGATATTTATCTAAAGGAAGTGGCTGTGACAACAATGCTTCGCCTCAAGTATACTAGTATTATACCAGATGTAGGATGTGGAGATGTGTGACAGTATTTCTCCCAAGTTTGCTTTTGACAGACCCTACACGGTAATTATCAGGAATGAGGAGACCGCCCATGAGGATGTAATCAACATCTTCAGGGACGGATCAAAAAGAAATAAAGGTGCAGGATGTAAAACCTACTCCAGATCCCTGCACATCCGATATCAGTGGGCAATGGATATGCATGCTACCGTAGTACAAACGGAACTAGCAGGTATAACCATAGCCGCCAAGGAAACGGTTCGTAGGCATATAACGGGCAAAACTATCAGTCTACACAGATAGTAGACAATCACTACTAATCTTATGTAATTATAAGATAACGACTAGATCAGTATGGGAGTGCCATCAAGCACTGGAAGTGGCCTCAACCGACAACAGCATATCTGTATGCTGGGACACGAGCGGTGCAATGGTAATAAAGTGGCTGACAAACTGGCTAGGAGTGCAAATACATAAAGTACAAATATTGCCGTGTTTAATTTTAAGTAAATAAGCTAAGGTTTAAGTATGTTTAAGTATGGAAACAGATATTTTAAAGAAAACATGTGTGAAGGGCCGTAAGGTCATAAACTTTATATTTTTACTCAAAATATGTAGGTACCATTTATCCAAAAAGACAAAAAATATTAAAAACGCTCTAATTCAACAGACATTTATTGGATCGGTCAGTGGTCGCGCGGTTTAAGGCGTCAGTACTTGAATCGAGGTGACTAGATCGCTGTGGGTTGCACTCCCACAGCCGGTAGACCGTATATAAGCTTTATTCGTGGAGAGATTGGAACCCTATCTGCGGGTATGGTAGAGTGGAAGATTGTTGGCTTGGGTCAATGTGAGAGATTGATACCGGTTGACGCTTGACTACCCCCCTAATTAATGAGGTTTTCCCTCATTCCTGCACTGAATGTAAGTCGTTCCTGGGCGCAAATGCGGTCTGCTTAATAAAAATATGCTGCCCCCTCTCCCGCACAAGTCTTCGACTTCTGGGCTAATCGTAGTGAATAGAATGAGGGGTAGAGATATTATTATATATTATTATTATAGCTTAAATATTCTACCAAATTTAATAATAATAATAAAATGTATTAATTACAAAAGAAGAAAACATACAACAAAAATAATATTATGGATGGCGAGGTGCAATTAAGTTGCTCTTCCACCTAACCACCCAAAGAATTGCATCAAATTAACAAAATATATGCTATTTATATTAAATATACGGACACAGACAGGCATTAGTGAGGGCGTTTTGCAAATAGACTGGCTTTGACTTTAAAGGCATGCACAGTCTTGGATGATTTAATACTAGGAGATGTTTCAGTATAGAGAACAGCAGCATTATAAGAGAAAACTATTTGAAATAAGGCGGCGCGGTGCTTAGGAACTACGTATAAATCTTTGTGACGAGTAGAACAACTGTGTAAATCTTATTTTTTAAAAGCTTATTAAAAAGATATTTGGGGATCCCAAGGTTTTCACAAGAATTAGTAGGAACAAGCTCCAAATTAATAAAATAGTGAACGCAGGATTTTGAGTGATGACGTTTTTATGATGACCAACAAGAAGGAGTTGTGTTTTAGATGTATTCAAAATCAGTCCATGTTCTTGTGAAATCTTTGAAATGAAGTCTAAGTTAAAGAGATTATATATATGTTCAATCAAGTAAATACTTCTTAATTTATAAGCGTTTGGAAGTAACTAAATAAAACTTTAAATTTATCAATTTTCACCCCGTTTCACCCGGTTAAGGGGTTGTAATTCTTTCAAGCTGAATTAAAAAAAATCATGAAGGACCCTATTAAAATCGGCCATAGAATGTACCCTCAAATTATTTGCACATTTTCGGGATCACCCTACAGTTCGTCATGTAATAAGTGCAATGAATAGATTGTTAATTTTCTGGAAATCTACAGAATTGGAAATTTGATTGGTTTTTCCGGTTACACTTGCATGAATAAGGATTTGTTGAAAATTATCAGTAATTTTCACATGTAAATTATATATATATACATATAAAAATACTGATTACTTGAAACTAAATTAATCTACAGTCCATATAAAAATGCTTGCGAGTTGAATGACCTCTGAGGATCCAAGATTCATCTTTAGATAAAAGCGTGCGTGTAATTTTTTTGGGAAAAAATTTTGTTTGAGAAAATTACAGTAGCAATTCATTAATTCATGTTTCACAACCACACAAATATTTATTTCATATTCCTAAATTAATACACTACCAGTAAAAGCTCCTGTAAATAACCTACACTGATGCTAGATGCTAGCGGACGAGAAAGACAGGCTTATAATTAGAGATAGTGGAGTGCGGAGATTACCAGGACCGTAATCAGTTTACGAATTAAGGTAGATCACTCGCCTTAGGCCTTTTAAGTACCTGCTGCAATGTAGGTCACTTCCTGCAAGTCGAGCTGCTTAGGCCGAGCAGGAAGTAGCAGACCACTTATATCTCACCTGCGCTCGGTTTATATGTGAAAATACATATGAAGGAACAACCAGTTCAATTGTCGGTCATCTCACCTATGGCATATTGATGAGGGCTAACAAGTTCGAAACCGGTCTGTGTCTGGTGGGGTGGCTAACAAGGGTCCTTGGCTGTTCACACAGATACTGCAGGTGCAATGCCGGTTGGGGCATGAGTCCGCGGAGTAGTTGTTTCCTGCAGTATCATTTATTTTGTACACTTTAGATTTGTCAGAAGAATTTATAATGCGTTCATACACAGTACAAAATAGATTATTTTCTTTAATACGTATGCCCCTATAACCTTCGGTATCACTGTCAAACCACATATGAAATAATTCCCGTCTATTTCTTCTCCTCTTTAATAAGTTACTTCACTTCATTCACTTCTCTTCTCAACTAATAGTTGTTAATGTAAATTATGTTACTATTTATAAATAGTTATTTAAATACACACGGCGAATATAACTTACAGCAAACGTAAACATGAAAGATATCGACGCGACACCAACTGTTACAGCGTTCCGTAAAAAACTAAAAGCGCAGTTTGTAATGCGCGTCGGCTGTGAAGGCCAACGACCCGCGCGTCCGACTCTTTTGGACTCTGCGCTCTGCTTATAATACATATGCATTTGTACCCGTATACGAAATAAACAATGCCTTTGAAATTTTGGTTACAATGGTGCCACTTTCACACTTTCAATAATAAAAATCTTTGTTATCATCTGTTTTATAAATGATATAATTAATAATAGAAAATTCTAAAACAAGATATAGGTAACTGGTAATGGGTTTACTAGATCGTTCAACTATCAATCATTTTTAGATAGATTATAGTGTCGATTGTTAGTTGTGTAATTATTAATAATTTAAAGTTTCTGTTAACAATTGTAATAATAATTTAGACTCGATCTACTGTCAAACAGTAAAAGTATCATTTTTAAACAGTTCTTTATTACCTTCCAAATTTTCCAAAGATCAGAAATAGTTACAAAAAAATTACAGAAACTTGTTTTGGACAGTGTCAATCATTGCAAACACGGAATTCCAGGAAACAACTACTCTGCGGGCTAATGCCCCGACCAGCATTGAATTACACCTGGAAAACCTGATTACACCAGCTTTGTATGTCGTGTTGAGTGTTTAGTTATTTGTGTTTTTGTATTAGTGATTATTTATTAGTGGAACTATACCAAGTAAATAATAAATAAACTATGGGAGGAAATAAATGTGTTGTAAAAAACTAACGCATAACGCTGCTCTGGGCGTAAAAGGCCTGTAAACAGCTTTATATATGGGAGACCAAGTTTGGTTATGTTTACGCCATATTATTAGCTATTTTTTCGTATGTTCTGTGGGATCCGCCATATTCTTGGCAACTTTTTCTAGAGTGGGGGTATTTAAAAACTGCCAGACGTATTTCATTCATAAATTGTCTAAGATTCCGTACTGATTGCTTAGTATACTGTGGTCAGAAGCCCACCAGACCGCTTTCGAGCTTATTAGCTCTCATCAGTATGCCATAGGTGATGTATCTGGCGAATAATCCTAGCTGTTTTAGTCTGTCTAACCCGACAAAAGAACCATGAGTACGCGGTTTAGAACTAACTCCATCTATCGGCCATTCGCTACTCTATGCCGGACTGAAAATGTCACAGGCACGAAGCGTTCTACATGCAGTAGACACCATTGAAAGCTGTCGACCTTGTTGTTTGTAATATGTAAGTACCGTAAAAGATTTTTCCTATTCATCTGCTAGTCCAAACTCGGCTTCGTCTTGTCTGGAAACTGCAACAATTCGTCCGAAAAAACTGTATTAGCTACCTACTTGTAACAAAAATAACTATTACCTAACTATGCTATTAGTTCATTTTTCGGATAACTTTATTCTTTAGCATGCTTATTTTGTAATAAATTTGTATTTGTAATGGTTTTCGCGTAATTAATGGTTTTATTAGTCATTAGAAATGAATATTTCATACAAATTTGTTTAACTTGCCTTGAAATGAATTTAATTTATTTCGGAATAAAAAATAATGGTTTGTGGAGTTTTAAGGCTCCTCTTCATGATAGATCATTATATACCTGGACTATCATCGGCTGCTGCTGCTGCCCGCACGCTGGCAGCAGTGTTTCTTTTTTATATTTTTCTTCTTTGCTTTCTTTAGGGGTTTCGGGTCAGAACACCCCCCCCCCAATGGGTTCAGTTGGTTGGGTCATATGGGTAATGTCAACGCGGTCAGTGAACTAGATCTTCTCCGGCAACCCTACATTAGGATTCGCCTGCAACTAAGTTCTAATTTTATTTTTGTCATTTTTGTAACAAATATTGTTCGTACCTGTTTATTATTTATTGTTTTAATTTATTAAAAATTATTTTTTTTTTATTAAAAAAATCTAGTTTGAAATACTTAACTTTATTCACTGAACCGCCCCTCCCTTGTCAAATTTCTGAATACGCCATTGGTCAGCTACCACTACCACATCATACGCATTCAACAGTGTTGCCAACTCAGTAGAATTTCTACTAGATTTAGTAGAATTTGTGTCTGGCCTAGTGGACAAAATTTAAATTAAGTGGCTAGTGGATTTTTGGTAGATTTTTATTGGGGTTGATAGAATTTGGTAGAAATCTAGCTAGTAGCACTCGTACTACAAACGTACTCCAAGATCGTATAAAATAAGAGTTTCTCATGCGTATATTCATTATTCAAGTGTTAACTAAACTATACATCAACAATAATTTATCATTGGACTATTCTCACATCAAAAATCACTTCCTTTTTATTAAATATTACTGTAATTAAATATTTATCAAATTAAAATCCTATTGAATCGCATCTGTGTATTTGTGTAATTTCTTAGTTTGAATATCAAAGACCTAATTATAAACTAAGTGGCGCCCTTATATAACCATCAGAAAGTAGGTAATATATATACAGTGATTTTTGATACACAAATTTGCAATCCTTACTCACACCCATTGTTCACCGACCGAGAGCTGCCGCCCCGCATGTGTAATTTTCCCTAAGAGAGTCAAGAGAGTGTTAGTTATATTTGAATTTTCAGTCGTTTTGAAATGTCTTTGTGGATATATGTTGCTAAACAGTACTATTACAATATTATTAACAGTTTAGTACAGAATCGGAAATTGCGGATCTTTACAGAGAAACTAGAAATTGCCGCTTCATCCCAGGGAAGGTACGAAGTATAAGCGGCGCGGCGCCGTGCATTGGTCATTAGCATTCCCCACTACTACGGTAATCGGTTCCGTATCGCCAAGGGCAATTCGCCATTGCAAATCTAACTGTGTAAGGGTTAACAAGTGCTTAGATAGTTATTATCGGTTTAATATTAATAATTAATAAGTAATACAATGTTGATTTATACAACCGAAGAAAAGGTCCGTATAATAAAATGGCGTTTTGCTGGAAATTCTCTTCAAGACACCGTTAATTTATTCATTGTGGCATATGAGGATCGGCCAATCCCTTCCACTCAAACAATAAATAATATTGTGAAGGCTTTTGAAAAATACGGTCAAAAAACAAATGATGAACATGCACTTCCTCAATTGTCTCAAGAGAGAGAAGAGAAAGAAGTGAATGTTTGTTCTTTTGTTGAAATTAATGGACCTTGTTTGAGTAGCCAAATTTCCGAAGAAGTTAATGTTAATCAGCGAACAGTCCGAAATATTTTGCATCGTAATAAATACAAATGTTTTAAATTACAAACATTGCAGGAGATATTTAACGAGGACAATATCAGGCGAATGGAATTTTGCGAAACCGTGATGGAAAAGGCTAACGAAAATGAACATTTCATCAGAAATATTTTATTTACTGATGAGTTCTTTTCCACTCCATGGACATCACAATCCTTCTGTCGCTCGATATTAGTCTCGGGAAAACAAACATCTGTATATGTCCAACTGAACCTAATACCCACAAAAATTAAATATTTGGGCTGGCATATTGGATAACAATATTATCGGGTCATTTTTTATCGACGGCAATTTAAATGCCGATAGATACTTGTATTTATTACGACGTCAAGTAATTCCTGCCGTTCGCGAAATTGATGTTAATCTCGAGGAAATTTGGTTCAAACAGGATGGTTGTCCTGCACATAATGCAGTTAGGGTAATGAATCTTCAGACTACATTTCCTAATCGTGTTATTGGCAGGAGGGGTTCAATATTGTGGCCACCAAGATCGCCTGACTTAGCACCTTGCGACTATTTTCTTTGGGGTTTCCTTAAGAAAACCATTTACAAACATAGCCATGAAAGGACTACTACGTTAGAGGAACTGCAAGAGAAAGTCATTGAGGCCTCCACGCAGATAACTGCAGAGACTCTGCAAGAAGTTCGGCGGAACTTCTTTGATAGATTAGGTTATTGTTTGGCTCGCGAAGGTGGAATATTTGAACCCCTAACAAATTAACATATACCTATTAATTATTAGTTTCATAAAATGTAAATTTTTAATTTTTAGAATTTTTTAAATTTATTTATTTTTTTCTTTTTGGCAGAAATCGCTTTTTTATTTGGAGAGAATACGTTTTATTTTTGTTTTTTATTTAAGAGTAATCATTTGTTTTCTTTTACCCCAGTTAGTGATAAATGATACATTTATAGCATATTGACATTGATATTAACATTTATAGGAATATTACAATTTGACATAATTTAAATTATATCAAATTGTCCATAATTTCTGATCACGTCGACAAATTCATAGCGACGGATAAGTGCCTCCACTATCCCAACCTACCGTCCGCCGCCAAAGCCGGGCGCAGACTGCACTGCACGAGTGCACGCTACACCACAGTCTATTATACAGTACGGCGTCTTCACGTCGGCTCCTTTGATGTCGAGGTCCCAGATTTCGTTTTTTTAGACGACCAAAAGACGACTGCGCATTTAGTCGCGCACATTCGCGCGCTCAAGGGGCACGGTGATTTGTCAAGAAATAGAATTTCTCCCACTTCGTCGTGTACATATGAATTTCATTGGTGTTTATTGCGCATTTAGCCGCGATTTAGCCACACCCTCTGGAACCTTCACTCGACAAACTGTATAATAAACTGTGGCCACACTGCAAGCCATGGGCCACAGATTACAGACCTGAATCCGGTCACCTGATGCCAGTGTTGCCAGGTCTCATGCATTCCGAGGAACTCTCATGGTCTCATATTTTGATTACAAAATCTCATGCTTTTTAATGGACACAGAAAGAAATAATAAAATTATTAAAATTACTCTTTGAAATCAACACCAAAACAAAGACCTAACGAGAAATAAAGGCAAAATCGAGTGCAAAATTGAATAGATAGAGGTAGGTATCTACAATATTTGGGTACTTGAAATGTCTTTTATTGTAGACTGCTCTCTTAATAATTAGCAATGAATACATAAACTGGTATGACAGTCGACAGATATGCGGTGTGTGTGCTGTATTCACGCTGTATTGCTGTGATTCTTAACTCTATTCCGTAAGGATACCTACATTTTCTGGAAACAACAGATTTTACGACCCGTGAGTCACCCTGCGTCACGCCAACTGCGCCTCAACGTTGGCCCGGCCTAACAATAAAATAAATTAGAAAGGTTACGTGGTTAATAACTTTTAAGTACCTAAGTACCTGTAAGTACATACTTACAATGTAATATTATGATAAAATAGCATAACATAATGCTTTGTAATGAAATAAAAATGGCATTACAAAAGTAATTAAAAATTAAGATGTGTCAAGAGGTGTTTTTTGATAAATTAAGCCATCTCATGCTTTTTTCTCCAAACCTCATGCTTTTTTGAAATTATTCTCATGCACTGAATTTTTCCCACCTGGCAACACTGCCTGATGCGAACAGTGGAAGCACGCTGTGGTGGAAGTATGCGTGTAGCATGACACAAATACACGCAAGCGGCAAAACACAATTCACCATCAAGATCCTCACTTTTTAAATGTGTATAACAAAGAATCACAAACAGACAGTTTATTCTGTAACCTGCAATTATGTAGTTAGGTATGCCATGTGTTTTCGCTGTCGTTACAAAATATAACTCAACATTTCGGTTAAGATGCGTTTGCTTTACATATCATAATTTTATGGTTTACTTCCAACATGGGCAAGTTATTTCTACTGGGGAAGCACCATATAGGTACGAGAAAGAATATATTTTATACCTCTAAAAGAATTACAAGTTCATCGAATGCATATACAGCAGTACAATTAACATTACCTATACATACAAGTATGTATACCTGACATATGGTACATAACTCAGCAGATATAGTAAAATACCATATATGTTTAACCTCTAAATGAAAAAACACCATAAAAAATAAAAATTCTTGTGTTTTCGATGCTACTACAAAAAATATGACTCAAGATTATGGTTACGAGGCGTTTAGCTTACAAATCATAACTTTATGACTTACTTCTAGCATGAGCAAGTTAATTTTACTAGGGAAGCACGATGTAGGTACGAGAAGGAAAATATTTTAAACCTCTAAAAAATTGCCAAGTTCATCGAGTGCATATGCAGCAGCATAATTAGCATTAACTACACATAGAAGTAGGTATACCTGAAATATGGTACATATCTCAGCAGGCATAGTAAATTACTATATATTTTTCTTCTAACTCCATAACAAAATAATTCTTAACTTTAAAAATGTACGCTTCTGGTCAGAGGCGCCGACTTACCAAATTCTCAGTGGGTGCTCACTGAGCACATTTAAAACATTACCATTTAAAACTGTTATTTGCTTAGATTATGAAAAGTACGCTATATAATTTTTACACATTTATAGTTTTCGTCAAAAATTCTACTTCATTATTGGTAGTGCCAAAGGTGTATTGGGTATACAGTTCTAGGCAACAATAAAATAATTTCAGATTACGCGCACTACGCACTATCCGTATATTTTGAAAATATATATAATATTTCCAATAAAATAGAACATTATTATTCCAGAGATAAAAAAAAAATTAAATATATTATTTTCTCCCTGGAAGTGGATTCGTAAACATACCATTTACCATTTCCTCATTATTTTTTCTGTGGGTGCTCAAGCCCCGGAGCACCCACGTAGTTGGCGCCCCTGCTTCTGGTAATTTTATTTTTATCTATCGAAATTTTTATGACGTAAAAAATATTTAACCTTCTCCTCGTAACAAATTTTTACATCAACATTATGCTTGGTTTTGAAAATTAAAGATTGAAGACTTTTGGAAATGTATTTAAATAAAAACTTACCTCATAATTACAACTTTCGTAGACCTCATATAAGGAAGTTGCACCAATTTGAGGCAATAGAAAATCACAATTTTCTTGTCATTAATTATTTATTTGCTTAAGCAATATGTAAAAGAAATGCATCATGACAATAATTTGGTTATAATGTCTTTGAAGCTGCGTTTATTTTTCTTCTACAACATATATCTTTAAATTCTGCATGAAAATGCGTAATACGAATTCTTTGGTTAATTAGATAAACAGTATATTTTCGATTGCATCTTAGCACTTTTCATGCTGCTCTCTTCTTAATTAAGGTTCTTTGGGGACACTATGGAAAGTAATAGATTTGCCAATTTTCTTTTTTCACTTTGACTTTACAAGTAGTTACAATATAAATTGTGCCCCCAGAATTATAATGCAACATAATTTGAGATTTGGCATAAAAGTATGTTTTCTCAATAGCACTGAAATAACGACCAAAACGTGACGGTAACAAATACCAGAACAACAATTATTACACAAAAATACGAAAATAATTCCAATAACACAAAAATAATAACACGGGACACAGGAATAATTCTAAAATACAAATAAAAGCCAAATTTATTAGCAAAAAATAATATTTGACAATTTCGTGTCAAATACAACTGACGTCTTTCGTGAGTTTATGGGCGTGCAGAGGGAAGGAAATCTCCTCTGTTTAGAGATCTTGAGAGAATGCAATAGTTCGAGCGTGCGAGATTTTTGTTTGCTTCGTTTGTTCGTACACGCGTGGCGCGATTTGTTCGTTCGGAGTTCAATATACACCTTTTTATATGTGCAGCGATGTGTAATTGAACATACCATAGTAGATATTCTCATGTGTTACTAATACCTGTATCACTAAAATTACTTTTTAAAGGTGTTTTTTTATACTTATATAGTATCATATTATTTGCCGCACTAAAAAAGAAAGAAACAGTTAATGGATAATCCCTTGCTCCAAAAAGATCAAGATTTTATAAATTAAGGTACGATTTTTTCATTTTGAAATAAATTTATTTGCTACTGACATTTATACTAGTCTTCTAAAAAACATAAATCGCTCTTCTGTTGTTTTTGTGGTCTTAATCATGAACACTGATAAAATTTGAAAACTTAAGTGATTACCTCATCTGCTCGTTTAATATTTGTAATACTTAAAAATAATATATTTAAATTATCTCATTATTCTCATTCAATCTAGGTCATTCTTATCTATCATAAATATTTTCAATTTAAAAATTATTGTTCGTAACGTGTTTTATTCATATGAAAAGTACATATTCAGTGATTCAGAACTTATCTAAAAAAACAAATTTTGAGTGTACAACAAAAATCAAAATGGGCAGTTCGAAAAAGATTTAAAAATACACTTCTGCAGGGTACTGTAAACTGGTTCTCTATAAAACCTGATAAAGCAGTAAAGCACACAATCTGCGACTGGACAAAAAATGAAAAGAAATGCTCTAGGAAAGAAATAAATAACATTTTATAACGCCGATTTTATACAGCAAATTCAACTGCTTTTGCCGTTGTTGTTATTAATTATTAATAGATTTAATTTGCGGTTTTAATTAATAAAATAGTTTGACATACCTGATGGTACACATTTTGGGCCCGTCTTACCTAGTTTTTACAAATTAACACAAATGTTCCTACATTTTGTCCGTTTTGAACTCGTAAAATATTGGCAACTATGACACGTTTGAATAAATCATCAATAGTATTATCCACTTCGGTGCGATACACGATACATTTTTTAAATATCTCCACAAACAGAA
Organism: Monochamus saltuarius; assembly: GCA_025584915.1. Taxonomy (NCBI): domain Eukaryota; kingdom Metazoa; phylum Arthropoda; class Insecta; order Coleoptera; family Cerambycidae; genus Monochamus; species Monochamus saltuarius. Next base: position 34,414,255 of record CM046727.1, read on the forward strand.
GTTCAAATGTTTTAAAGTGAGGAGATCGAGGCGGCCATGTACCGGTCCTTGGTATTAATGCTTGGACACGCTGTACATGGTACAGGTATAATTGCGCCTCGTGCTGCACATCTCTTCCACGATTCAGTTTCAAATTTCACTCGCATTGTACTACACTTGCACTCACTACACACTGCGGTAAAATGCTGTGAATGTTTACCGGGAGTGCAGGTGTAATTCAATGCCAGCCGGGGCATTAGTCCGCGAAGTAGTTGTTACCTGCAGTATAATTAATAATAATAAAGACACGTCAGTTACCCATGCTCGTAAGGAGGTATCTTTCAATATCTCCTTCAGAATGTTCCATTAGAGACAAGTTAACTTATCTCATCTGGAACAAATCTAACAATTAAATTATTCCGGGCATAACGAGTTAAGTCGACATATCAATCACTCAAATTCAGATGTTTGAGATTTCATCGTATCTACAAATTCTTGATAAACATGATCCAAGTCAACAGACTCGTCGAGAGTTCTATTGCACCTATTAAATGCTTTCACATCTGAGGTCTCGCGAGTTTGTAATATATAATTGGCAAAAGTTTCCATATTCACTTTTATGGATTTATGGACCCTTATGACCTCCTCCAGCAAAGTTATTATTTTAGCTTTCACTTGATTGAAAAATTCATCAAAGTCTGTAAGTTTCTCTTCACTATGCACTCTGTAGCTTATTATTCTACACTTAAATGCTGTGTTAATAATTTGTACACCATCAGATTTAGAGTACATGACATTGTTCTATGTTCCAATGTCCTACGATGTGCATGTATTTGATTACAGGGTATATCCTTATTACAACATTTAAGGTGTTACAATTTCGGGCGATTGACCATCATGATCTAATTTAGCCCGTTTTGCCTCAGGTTCATCTACACTTATGGGCTTACAAGACTGCCTTTCATGACGACGCAAATTATCACTGCGTGTAAAACTTTTACCACAGACGCTGCATAAATACATCTTTTTTTATTTTATGTTACTCTCGGTCAACACGTTATTCACAAATGAGTTTTCTATCTACCTACTCATCTCTTTATATTCATAATGAGGTAGGAGTTGAGCATGCGCTGTAGACTCTAGCATTACAACATCGAGCAAGGTTTTTTCAAGTTCAAATAAAACTTACCAAGTAATGTGACCTTCAATCGGTAGAGGGTCAAAATAAAAGTTACCAACTGATATGACCTCCAATCGGTAGGGTTAAATAAAAGTTGCCAACTGATGTGACCTTCAATGTCATTGGTCATCAAATATGTTACCGCAAAGGTCATTTCAAAGAGGAAAGTGGTGGGGGGAGACTCAGAACCGGTGAAAATACCCTACTACTATATTACAAAATGTGAATAATGAGATAAGTTTTTTTTTTGGCAAGTTCGAAAGGGAATATATTGTGCTCTTTTTTCTAAATTTTCTAAAAAATTTAAATATCTTTAAAACATAAACTTAAATGCCAAAAGAAGAATATATTTCTACTTTAGTCTGAATATTTGAGTATCATAAATATTTAACCTGATTTGCAGTTTGTAATCAAACTTTAAGTTATTTTCCTCAACATTCTCAATAATGGATGTATCTCCTTTTTCCCCGACACGGATTATAGATTTAATGACGCGTTGCCCAGGGCGAGAGGTCTGCGGCCTGCGAGCCGCTTAGGACGAGTAGGAAGTAGCAGACCACTTATATCTCACCTGCACTTGATTTATGTGTGAACATACATATGGAGTAACGGCCAATTCAATTGTCGGTTATCTTACCTATGGAATACTGATGAGGGCTAACAAGTCCAAAACGGGTCTATGTCTGGTGGTGTGGCCGACAAGGGTTCTTGGCTGTTCACACATAACTGCAGGTGCAATTCAATGCCGATCGGGGCATTAGTTTGCGGAGTAGTTGTTACCTGCAGTATCATAATAATATATAAAATCTTTCATGGTTAGGCAGAAGTTTTACTTAGTGCATGAATTTATTTTACCATAAAATACACAACTGGAATTATATGCTCTATTCAATATTAATTATTGTAAACGTACAGTTAGATGCGAAGATTGCTCTAATACGGGGGACAAATATTGGGAAGAAGTTTCTGTATTCTGATTAACTGAAATAACTTTGCTTAAGGCGGGGATTTTGTAGAAAAGGAATTGCACAGCCTGAGTGAGCGAAACGACGAATCAATCAGACCTATGAGACAGTATACAAACCGTATAGGCCCGAACCGCACCGCTCTCTGAAGTTTATGGTGCATTTTGACGTACATAAAAATGGAAGCCCTGATATATGTTATGCCCTGAAAGTGAAACGCAAGTTGTCCTATATGTCCTGGCTAGTGAGTGAAGTAATTTGGTGGCTGTTGCTGTGATAATTTTGCCGTAATTGTCGTCGACATATTGTCGTAGTAACTGTGTGGCTAAAATTGAGGTATTTTAACATTTATTTTAATTATTATTGTGATTTATCTCACGCACTAGCGGGAACCTTTGTGAATACGTTGATATATAATAATAACCAATTATTTCAATTTTCTTTGGAGTTCTGTGTCCTCGCTTGAAGCCCTGTTAGACGGTAAAAATATGTATACAAAATCCCAGCCTTAATGTCAATGTTACCGCCAACAGCAATAAAAATTCAAACTTTATTTTAACGGTATTTTTATATAGCAAAACCAAACTATTGGAAAAATCATGTATAAAACTCGAATTTTATATTTCCCTTTTTTGCACTTGAGAGATTATTATTATATATAACACGCCTACGGCTCGTTAACAGAAACTTCTTTATATTCTTGTTCTATAAGAGCGATTACAGACAGAGCGGTTTGTGCCGCCTCGGCAGCCTAGTCAATTGTTATTTACTAAGCGCTGGATAAAGCTGTTGATCAAACAAAATTAAATTAACAAAAAAGTATATCTTGAATTAACAAATCTGTTTTTACCGTGAAGAGCCCATGTAAGTACCAATAATTCATTAAAAAGACACTCAGACACACACAACTAGTTTTACGATCTTGGCAAAGAGGTTCATTGGGGTCGGGGCCATGTACGGCATAATTCCATAAAAGGTCCATCCTGAACTATACTCACTGTTCCCTAACCTTTCTCATTCATAATAGGTGATCGACTATTCATAGTTTTTTACTGTTGGTCGAAAACAGCGGTGGTTCTGAATGATCTAACTGTAATAGGTACTTGTGTCCCTTTCCCAAATATCGTCTCTAATTCCATACAGTTATTTCCAGTGCCGCTTCTTGGATGTTTAATTAATCTACATAATAAATTTTTCTCCTTGTAGTTTTGCACAAGGGTATGGAGTTCTGCCTCGTTCATTCCTGTTCTAATCCGTCGCCGCCTCATCATCTTTCTCTTAGTCGTCACGGCATTTCTTCTCGTCTTTTTTATTTCAAAGTTCTACCAATATGGTAAGTAGGCCGCTTTATATTTTACCTTCTGTACTAGGCTTGCCTTGTGGAATCCTTTAACCACGCTCTCTCCACCATTAAATTTCTTCTGAACATCCTTGCTATTGACTCAGCTTCTCTTTATACTTGAGCTTATTTAAGTTAAGATTTGTTAAAGTTTTGCAATTTTCAACAATTTTATGAAGCAGTGGCGATGATGAAAATACAAGAAATTTTCTTTCTTGTACACTATTAAAACCGAAACTAAACAACATTGAAACAATTAGACTATTAGAGGGTCATGGATGTATCAATTAAATAACAATATTAAACCTATATTAGCGGTTCCAAAATAGTTTTTGTTGGATATTGGAAGTAGAGAATATATCAGCTGAAATAAGAGATGCGGTAAATACATTTAACCAATGCAAAAAGTAAGAAATTGCACTATTTATTTGGTAGGTTTATCGTTTAGTGTCTCATCATTTACACTGAACCACAAGTTCAAATGCAGGTATTCCTTAAAATATATTGTAACCTCGAAATTAGGTTATCGTTGAAACACGTCACGTAGACAAATAATCTTTATTGTCACTCTTGATAAATACAAGAAATCTGCTTCAACAAATTCACAACTGTCAAATACTTTACTTTGACGTTTCAGTCATTCGCGTTCGACTGCTTAATATAAACTGACTCAGCTGCTTAGTTCTCGAAGTTCTGAGACTTCGAGAACGTGTCGAGAAACAAATAGAATATAGCCTGGAATATTCCGGAAAACGTCAAAATGAAGGCATCACAAAAATTATAAATTCTAACATGAACAGAAACGTAATTTACAAACTAACGAGGTAGGTGAGCTTCAATTATAAATTCTAACGAAAACAGGAACATAATTAACCAACTAAAAAGGTAGGTGAACTTTCGTAACAATATTTTATAAATCATTTATATATCCACATATAATTCTTCACGATAAATGTATAAATATATGTTTACGTAAATTTACAATGTTTCTGTATACCTACCTAAAAATAGTAAAGGTAACCTTCCTAAACAGAACAGTAAAAATACAGAGAGATGTTCAAGAGGCAGATGAATTCAGAAAATTCATCACTAAAGAACGGCATACTTTTATTAAACTTGTTCAAAAGCAAAAAATTACTTTATTTATACTAAGCAAGAGATGATACATAATTTATAGGTATTAGAATTTAACATGTTGTGGAGAATTTGACACATCATGACACCACATAACACTTACAAAACACTTACAAATATAATGGAAAGTCCATGGTTTATTTTGAAAGTGTTTTTGGTATACAGCCAGATATACACTAAATATTAGTTAGGCACATATCCATTGTAGGGCGCTAGTATCTCAAAATTCTGTGATTTGATTGGATGATTACTAACGTTAGTAACAACAATATTTGTTTTTGATGTTTGATTCTTTTGACGTGCTTTTGACGCATAAGAAGCTCGCGCTCTCAATTTTGTACATTTTAACTTATCTAGGATTTTATAGTGGAATAATTTTATGGTGAAAAGGAAGTGTTTTGTGAATTAATTGCTTTGAAGTGTTCTTAAATGCCTGATAAAAACAATGGAATTGGAAAAAAATGTAAATTTACAAAGCCGATGGTAGCAAATGTAATGGTAAAATAGTTTTGCGATTTACTTTGATATTCTTATTAGCCTTGCTTTGAAACCTTAACTTTATGTCCGTTTACATGTAAGAGGTATGTTAATTATGGCATTAAAAAATATATATTTTAGTTTAGTGCTACATCATTACTACTATCAGCTTTCTACATTTATGTTTTTTTTTAATTTCAATGATACAGGTTGAGTCGGAAGGAACATGCCAAACTTCAGGAATAGATTCTACACGCAAAATAATAAGAACAAACTCAAATGTTACGTGTTTTTGAACATTTAATCATTACGAATGCTATGATTAGTAGGATATCAATAAATATATTTGTTTTATTGAAATGAATGAAAATCGCATGACAGCATCTGAGTTTGTTCTTATTATTTTGACGTGTAGAATTAATTCCTGGAATTTGGTGCGTTTCTTCCGACCCATCCTGTATATTTTAAAATAATGTTGATGAGTTATAGTGTTTATCATATAGGTGGCACTGTGGTCAATCAAGATAATAAAGAGATCTATAAATTGCATATTTAGTTAGGTACATATCCGTTGGATGGTGCTGTATGCAATAGCAAATTCTCCAACAAAATTTCACCCATACAGTTTCCATTATATTTTAAGTGTTATGTGCATGACACAGGGTGCATTCCACTAAGCGATCGCAACGCCCAGAACGACCAATGAGTCGTTCCATAAAGCGACCACGGGCGTAAGGTAAGTTCATGCACTAGCGATTTGCGAGTTGCGATTTGCGGACTTCAATTTGATTGGTTAACATAAAATATTTTTGACATCAATTCATTCATTTCAATTTATTGCGAGAATCGCAAAATTTAAATTTAGGGGGCGGGAAAATAGAAATAGTTTCAATTTTTAGCGATTATCGCAATAATTTTGACAAACTGCGCATGTTTTCTGTTGACAGTTCGCAACACAAATGCCAAATGCCAATTAAGCATCCAAATCAATCACAATCTCATCTAACTTGTAAAACGTTTATTTATTTCACAATTATTATAAGTATTTACAATATTAAATAAATATTAAAAAATGGAAAATGACGTAGAAGAACAAAGTCGAGTAAGTGAATAATTTATTTTTAATACTTTATAGGTATATTTTTGTGAAAATTGCCTTCAGTTAACGGGACAGGGAGGACATGTATGTACAGAAAACTTGAATAATGAACGTGAGATTAATATCAATGAAAATTCAGTAATAGGAGAAGAAAATTTATGTAAGATACTGATTGCTATAAAGCAACACTGCAGTGATTAGTTTGTAAAATGTTGTGTTGTTAATATATGTTATGTATGTAATAAATCAAAAGTTAGGTGTTTATAAGTTTTACTTATATTTAAGTTGTACTTTATTTTATACCAGCTGCTTTGCCAGCCATCTGAATGAAAAATAGGGAAATGAGAAAATCTAGAAATTCCTGTTATTTTCATTGTTGCTGTCAAATTGAAAGTTTTATTTTGTTTACTGTCACATAGCAAATGTGACGCTAGGTAACAAGAAATTTAAAGTAACTAGTTTTCGCGTCTGTGCATGAACGAATGTAAAATTTTCATCGCAAAAATCGTAAAATCGTTAATCGCAACTCGCAAATCGCTAGTGCATGAACTTACCTTAACAATTGGGCTTGTAACGTCATCGCAAACGACCGCTCCGAGCTCACAACGCCCACGGTCTTGAGGTGGGTCAACACATCATTTGTCATAAATGACAGGAAAAATCAAATAATTAATGTCATGTCTAAGATCTATGGTTGAGATGGAGAAAAAATAACTTTATATAACTGTGAAACAGGCACTGTTATTGAGATCGAGGTCCCAGTTGCTCAGGCAAGACGTGCAAGAGATGGTATGTAATTCAGTTATGCTTTTATATTTATTTTTTTTATCAGTATTCATTTTTCTTACAGATATTGCCTTTGCAACAAAATTAATGAATGCTGCTTTACAACAAGAGTCAAATTCTTTTTCTGGTGAATCTGCTGAATTTATTGTTAAAGACGTTGCATCATCTGTAGTTGAAAGGGCATTCGAAGAGGAAATAAGTCACATATGCAGCTTAGAATTATATATTAATACATTACATCCTTAGTTACATTAGTAAAATCTATGAGTAACACCAATTTAACTTTTTTTACGTAGAATATATAAAAATTATATATAATTACATTTTCTACCTAACCGTCAAACCATCTGTCAAACTAATAACTGACAAATATAAACAAACATGGATCCCAACTCTGTTCCACTAGATTCAAATCACATCCGTGAACAATGCACACAAGAGCAGTTTTAACCTAGTGGAACGGGTAAAATTGCGATGGTCGTTCTGGGCGTTGCGATCGCTTAGTGGAATGCACCCAATGTATAATGAATAAAAAATATAAATTTAAAATGTTCTATTTACTACATTCAGGCACATATTGAATCAAAATCAAACGAACATTAAACTTGCATAAATCAACAACAATAATCCAAGTGAACAAACAGTAGCCTCATGATATTAAGTAATCCATTCAGTTATTTAATAGCACTTTAGCACTGATAATTCCCGTCAAGGAACGGGTTCAAATATTTTTCAAGTTACTCCTGACTAAATATCTCTGTTGATCCATTTATGTGCATTTTCGTAATTGGTATCATCCGAAATCAAAAGATAAACTATTCGGAAAAGGTTTCATTACATGTGCAGGTAACTGTTACATATGAAATGGTTTTGTCGTGTCCTTACTACTTCTTGGTATCTTTAATATTCTATTGAATGTAACTGTCTCCAATAAGTATATTTTTATCTAGTTTTCAATATTTCTTGTCCACTATTGCATAAATTGCTCTTCGTAGCAATAGTACATAGAAGGAGGTATTAGCTATATTTTTATCAGAAATCTTAGTTTATCTCAGTTAATCTTAGTTATTCTCCATGCTGATTGGCAAATTTAGTGAGATTAACTCAGATTAGCTAAGATTTCTGGTAAAAAGAATATGGCAATAGTTGATTCAAACGTTAAGGCCCGCTACACACTATGCGTGAATTCACGATTCGTGGTTTGTAAGGAACTCGTGCATCGGGTTTTTATGAATGGATTTTTAACGAACAATACTCTCACTATCTTTACTTTACCTGTTTCTAAATATATATTCATGTACTGTTCTGCCTATTTTATTAATTAGATATAGATACTAGGTATATCTGCAAGTATTCAAAATTAACATGTTCATTCTTCATATTCAATTTTTAGCATATTTAACGTTTCTTGTCTATGCTTGTCTATCCAGTTTCTAACAAACACAGTTTTATTTCTTCGTTTTGTATTTGTCTTCATTTTAAAAGTGTTTGAGGTTCAACGATAACTCAAGTCATAATTGTAGATATGTTTAGTTTGTAGGCTTCCGTGGCTGTCGTTAATGGTCAGGTGATTTCCGGGCTGGTTGCCACGTCGTCATAAATTCAATAAAAACGAAACAATTATTTTTTGGGAAAAATCCTCGAACAGGTCGATTTTTACTTTAAAAAATACATATTATAGCGTAAAATGCGATTTTCAAATGTCATTTGTTTTCGAGTAATGACGTCATCGATTTTTTTTAAATGGCAACACCATATTTTTTCCTTGATTCTGAAAGATCGTTTAATGGGGAAGTTGCATGAATTTTATATTGGTTTGAAATGTATTACAAAGTAATTTTTCAAACATATTGAAAGGTCAGAACCTGTGTCTGGCGGCAATAATCACATAATAATTAAAATATTAACATTAATAAATTGCCATAGAATGTAAACAAAACCACGTGATCGAAAACACTGTTATTATTGGTGTGACGTCAACGGCCGGAGTAACGCGGCCATCTTGCTTATGTTTCCGTAGATACTCACGGTGATCGTGACGTAAATAGGCATTGGTTTCTGAGTTTTTTGTGACATTACTGACATTTCTTTTGAACAAGTCATAGAAATGTCAATACTGTGTAAGGTAGTGACATGACTGAGGCTCTTTGAAAAAAAAAAACTATAAAATAAATAAGGCGAACAGCCCTATAATTTGTTTTGTAAGGAGTAATAGATATCAAAAATAAAATTCTTTATGTTAGATCTGTTTATTCATTGTTACTATTCAAATTTTCGTAACATAAAACAATAAATTTTAAAAAGCCTTTGTAAGACACATTATTTTGCTGTTAACAATTATTTTCACATATTTGTAAATAAACGGAAACAATTTTGTATGTAGTATTAGGTTTATATTTTAACAATATTTCCAAATACAGTTAAATTTAAGAAAATACATATTTCTAAAGATTTCTGTACCTAAACAATTTTTGATCGACCGCTTCCATTATTTATTCGTACTTATTTTCAATTAACCTTACATTAAAATGGTCTTCAGAAACATACAACGTTGAAATGATAGAGTTTTACGCTTTTTCCTTCGTCGTGATTCATTGCCATACACCACATTTTTCTAGTTTTTTTCAATTTTTGGCACGGAGAAATATTTTTTATTAGCCGCTGTACGGAAAGTATTTGTAATTGCACAATGCAATATTTCTTCCATTTTCCCGGTGATAATACACTTTCTGTGCTCATTCTACGAGTCTATTTTGCAAATTTTTTCAACACCAGTGTCTGTTTAACACAATAACACTTAATAAATATCACATGTTATGTGATAAATATTACAAACGTCAAACTAACTCTTCTACCTAACCTAAACGTATGTACTGTACTGCGACTGCGTTGTTTTGGGCTTTACAGGTGACGTCACTGCGGCTGGTGACGTCACTGCGGCTGGTGACGTCACAGATATTTAATATGATGGCCTCCGTTTTCTGGAGGCGGGGTCAGACCAAAACTTTAAAAGCCGTTTTTGAGTTTATTTTTCATCAAATTGTCTAGGACAAACGGCATTTCGATTAAAATAATACATTCTTTCATTTCCATGTATTTGAAAAAATCATGCAATTTCCCCATTCTCTATCAGACAGTACTAAAATTTTGCCCTCTTACATAGGAAAGTTTTTGAGTAAATGACGATTGAATGTTAGAAAACGTAAATTTTATCCATAAAAAATTTACAATTCTGAGGTATGTAAAATAAAATACAATTGATTAAGTTTTATACTTAAATTAAATGTTCGAATTGTCAAAACTGTACATTAATAAACCACGTAATTTAGAAGAACTTTAAAATCGCATTCGGGACGAAATACGCAGAGTTACCCCAGAAATCATTCATAATGTGCAAGAAGAATTTCTTCACAGACTTGCGCATTGTCAAGAAGTTGGTGGATGGCAATCCTAATTCACTTTAATAATTTTTACTAGGTATTTATCTTTATATATTTACGATTAGGTATCTGCTTTTAAAAAAATGTAATACCCTTCCGATGTTATCTGAACACTCATAATAATTTTAGAAAAAAAAAAGAATAAAATCAATGAATTTTGCGTTAAAAAGTTAAAATTCAAATTTATTCAAGGTCATAGACAGAACAATTTAAATAGTTTAAGAATTAAATTAATTTATTAAAAATTATTATAATTATTTAAAAAATGGGATAATACTCAGGTAAAGACAGAGTTTTTCTAAACTAAGATGATTCTACAATAGAACAACTTTTAATTGATTCTTCTAAATAGTCAAACTTTTCTCCAGATGAATGGATTATTGGTTCTTTTTCTACGTCATTTGTTATGAAAATAATTGAATTTGGGGGTGCTAACTTTAATTTTGTAAATGCTTAGCACCCTGCAATTTCCCATAGTTCCACTTATGGTAACGTGACTAAATCAGTTTCTTTTACTTAGGAAAGTTACCTTGAAGTATACGTGGCCCAATCTTTATGGGACGCCCTGTATATGGCATTCTCATTGTTGTGAATATCTGTAGAAACCATAATTTTAGATTAATTTTTTAATATGTTTAAATTTATATTTCTTAGAACTGTGTTATATTTATAGTCTAAGAGCCAGTGGCCGGCAACCTATAAGTAAATGATTATACCTGAAATTTTGCACAGTGAGTCTCTTATATCTATCACTCAAGATATGAGGACTCGCTAAGCCCGGCGAGGCCGACTCAAGAGTTACTCAGTTGCGAGAAGTATGAAAATGTAACCAACTTTGTTATTAAATTAACAGCTGCCGTTTGAAAATTTTAAAATATACAATTATTATTATATAAAAATAACAAAGGCAGACGATTACCGTGCTTCTAAAGTCATGGCAGACACTTGTGAAATTGGCAAAAATTATAAATTTGAAAAGTATTTGATTAAATCTGATTTTTGACGTTAAAAACTGTCAGAAATGTCAAGCATTGTAACCGACATCACCAAATAGGGCACTCCAACGAACTGTCAAATCAGTAAAAAAAATGGCGGCTGTAGGACAAACAAACCAACTTGACATATGACAAGCAGAAATTTGTGCTTTTGTGAAGAACTGTGTGTTTTGCTCATCTTTTAAACCTAATTCGGATAATTCAGACTATTATAATGGTTTTGTTTTGTTGTGTTTTCAATTGTGGGAGTAGAGGACAGCGAAATCAAGTTATATTTTTTAGGATTCCTGCTGCATTGAATTATAAACATAGAACTGATCTCAATATGCTCTCTCATATAAAACGGCAAATGTGGCTTAGTGCAATAAAACGGCTAGACCTAATTCAAGAAAAAATTAAATACAGTGTCGTTTGATCAAAACAATTTGTATCAGGTTAGTTAATAAAAAGCTATATACAACAATTTAAAAGCTTTAACTGATATCTTTCATCTTGATTGGATTCCTACAATGCATTTGGGTTATAAAATTACCACTGCAACGTTGTCAGAGACCAAGATGTGTAGATATAAACGAAAATGTAGTGTTGTGCTGGTGTGGTAATGTTTTTTGAAGTTTTAAATATCTGCAATATTTATATGTAAAAGTAATATATACCTACCTATGCAGGCCCCTCTTTTCCATTGGGCATTCTGGGCAGACAAAACTATCACAGAAAATTCAACACTTTTAAAACAATTTACTTCCTGGTAATGCTATAATGGCAGACAGAGGATTTTTTATTAAAGAATTTGTGCAATTATTTGGAGCCAATGTAAAATTACCAGCATTCACAAGAGGAGCAACACAGTTACATCCTATAGAATTGGAAAAAACTCGAGCAATAGCTCATTGTAGAATTCACGTTGAGCGTATTATAGGTATGTTAAGACAAAAAATTTCAATATTAAATGACGTCGCACCAATATTTATATTATGTATGGGAGGTGATGAACCAATTTTTGACAAGATAGTATTTGTGTGCTGTGCATTAATCAGTCTCTGTCCTCCAATTGTTCCAATGTGATTAGAAGTAAAATACTATATAAGATGAGTCAAGTATAAATAGTCAAACTTCAACTTCTTACGAAAAGTTATGGAGAAAAAATCAAATTTACACGTATTATATTTTGTAGGTACTTATTTAGGATGGATTATGTCATTAACTAAAAACCGGAATCAAATTATAATCAGTGGCGTAAATGTGAGGGTCTGTAACACCTTTTGAGAAATATATTTGGTATGCCACTGAATAGGTAAAGAAACATGCGATATATAGAATGCCCGATTCTTTACTACTTAAAAAGGCTCTGGTAAAAAAATCCATAGAAATGTTTTTATAACAATTGTACAGTGAATGATAAAATCAAACAAATAGGTAGGACATAAAATATACAGGCAGGCTGGCCTTACAACAACCACTGCCTAATGTAAAAGAAAACCTAAAATTAATTGTCAGAAGTACTGTTTGCAGTAGCTGGTTATAATTTGTCTCCTTGAACTTGATCATCATTGTATCTGTTGGAAAGCAGGATAAAAAGTATGTTCTATTTACAATTTCTACTTGAAATTTTGTAAAGAATTTATTCCTAAAGTTTGACTATTTAAACTTGACTCACCCTGTATATATATTTTTTCTTATATACCTACCTACATTTCAGGAATTAATTGTCGATAAAATGTACAAATGTTTTAAATATATTATTTATAAATAGATAAGTACCTAAGTTCTTTTTTTTCTCCAACCAGTAGCATAATTACACTCCCGCCAGCCCTAGCAATTCAGGGCCCTGGAGCATACTAATAAAATAATATATTGATAACAATATTGACAGATATAATTAATTAATTAGTAAACTAGTACGGAGGTACGTAGTTTAATTTTAACAATTATATTTGTGCATAGATACATGGCAGAATTTATTTTCAGTTATAAAAATTCTGCGGGTGCTTGAAATTCTTAAAAATGCCACTGTTTCTAATTCACATATATTTGACAAAAATTATAAATAATAAAAGTCCATTTCATAGAAAAAATCTAAAATATATTTAATAAAAAATATTAAAAATAAGTTATAAATACAATTAGGGTTACCACCTATACGATTCTAAAAAAATTGGGTACATAGATAAATAGTAAAAAATTTTTAATAATCAATTGGTTTTTTGATATTTTAAATAGTTGTGGCATTGCAATAATAATTTAAAGTCTGTTACGGCACAATAAAAAACATTAGCAGCAGGGAAAATCAAAATTTAATGTACCAAGTCCATTTTTGATTAGTCAACTATTTCTTTGCTCGGCCCATTTGAAAGAAAAAATTTGTAGATATACCGAAGTGCAGTGAATACTGAGAATAGTGAGAATAATATTAATAATTTTACGAATGTTCAGCAACTAGGACGTTTTACCTAAAATATATACCAACTTTTTCTTATCATAATGAAAATATATGAGAAATAGGCTCATATTACACTTCCTAATATGAGATATGAAAGAGTTGCTGATCTGGCAGGAACTTGGGGGCCCCATCAATCGCAAGGCCTTGGGCACTTGCCCAGAGTGCCCAATGGAAAAATGAGGGGCCTGCATAGGTAGGTAGTAGGCTTTTACATATAAATATTGCAGATATTTAAAACTAAAAAAACACCACACCAGCACAACATTACATTTTCGTTTATATCTACCCATCTTGGTCTCTGACAACGTTGCAGTGGTAATTTTATAACCCAAATGCATTGTAGGAATCCAATCAAGATGTAAGTTATCTGTTAAAGCAGCCAGTTTACCTGAAATATCTGCTTTTAAATTGTTGTATATAGCTTTTTATTAACTAACCCGATACAAATTGTTTTGATCAAACGACACTGTATTTAATTTTTTCTTGAATTAGGTCTAGCTGTTTTATTGCACTAAGCCACATTTGCCGTTTTATATGAGAGAGTTTATTGAGGTCAGTTCTATGTTTATAATTCAATGCAGCAGGAATCCTAAAAAATCTAACTTGATCTCGCTGTCCTCTACTCCCACAATTGAAAACACAACAAAACAAAACCATTATAATAGTCTGAATTATCCGAATTAGGTTTAAAAGATGAGCAAAACACACAGTTCTTCACAAAAGCACAAATTTCTGCTTGTCATATGTCAAGTTGGTTTGTTTGTCCTACAGCCGCCATTTTTTACTGATTTGACAGTTCGTTGGAGTGCCTATCTCAGAACCTCTGCCAGAAATAGAGGTTATTTGTTACTTATATTATTTTTAATATAAAAAGGTGCTAAATATAATAAATAATAAAAATAAATGCCTAATTTGTTAGATCTGAAATTTTAAAATTTTCAAACGGCAGCTTTGTTAATTTAATAACGAAGTTGGTTAAATTTTCATACCTCTCGCACCTGAGTAACAGTTGGGTCGGCCTCGCCGGGCTTAGCGAGTCATCACCTCATGATTGATAGGTATAAGAGACTCACTGTGCAAAATTTCAGGTATAATCATTTACTTATAGGTTGCCGGCCACTGGCTCTTAGACTATTATTACTAAAATGAAAATTATTGATGAGATATAAAGAAATTTCCGTAATAATAATATATTTAGTGTCGTCTTTCTTAGTGAAGCATAAAAATCCATTGTATATTATTCCTCATATGGCTAAGTTTAACGTATAAAATAATTTCATGTATTGGATTAACTATGACCTGGGAGAATGTAGTAGGTTAAAAGTTCATGGGGAAGTATTAACACTAAACGTAATTATTTAAGTAGAAACGAACTGAATTAAAAAAAATGATTGAACTTATGATAAGCATTACATTAGCATTAGATAATACCATGTGCCTGTTATACCGAATGTGTCAACATATAATATTTTGTCATACATCTTCTTAAGGGTGGTTCAGAACTTTAAAGCAGAATTATTGTAAAAAAAATCAAAAAGAGCAGTTTTAAAATGATTTAAAAATACACTTTTGCATGTCATTGCGAACTGGTAAACTGTAAAACCTGACAAGGAAAGGAAGGAAATAATTAACATTTTATATTACCTATTTTATACAGCAAATTCAACTGCTTTTGCTATTGTTATTAATTATTAATATAATTAATTTGCGATTTTAATTATAAAACAGTTTGACATACCTTACAACAAAATTTTGGGTCCGTCTTACCCAGTTTCTACAAACTAACACAAATGTTTCTGCTTCTTGTCCGTTTTGAAGTCGTAAGTTATTGGCAGCAACTATGATACGTTTGCGTAAATTATCAATAATAGCTATCCACTTAATTTTTTAAATATCCGCACGAAAATAACTCCAAATGATTTAAAGTCAGCAGATCATGGCGGTCATGGTAACGGTTCCTCGTGCAATCCCTTGGTATGAATGCTTGAATACGCTGTACATGGTACGGATATAATTGAGTCTCGTGTATCATTCACCACACTGCTGCTGACGTCCTGGACCTCCATCTCTTCCACTATTCGGGTTCAAATTTCCCTCACGTTGCACTACACTTGCACTTAATAATAATAATAATATATTTATTTTCCAAAAGACAATACAGCATTGTATAGGAATAGTCAAATGAGAATTAAATCCAACAGGATTTTAAAACATGTACACATTAAACTAAATTTAGAATGACAAAAAATCATCTAAAGTATAAAAACATCGTTCTAACAAAAACGATTTTAGATTGCGTTTAAAAAAATGTAAATTTTTGCTCGATTTTATATAATCCGGCAAATGGTTAAAAATTCTAGTACCACTATGAGTCGGAGAATTTTTGGCGATTTTATACCTTGCAAATGGCACATATAAGAGATCTATTTGCCGTGTGTTGACATCATGGAGGTCTTTATTAAGCCGAAAGTCGTTTTTGTTAGTATATACATACACAGAAATTTCTAAAATATAAAGTGAGACAAGGGTTAAAATTTTATAATCATAAAATAAGTTTTTACATGTGTGAGTCTTGGGAATATTTCCAATACAACGTAACACGCGTTTTTGAGCTATAAAGACATTTTTAGCCATGGTGGAGTTGCCCCACAAGCAAACACCGTATCGCAATCTAGATTCGACCTGAGCGTAATATACGCTTATTAGTTGATCTTTGTGTAAAACTAATCGTAAGTTTCTGAAGATATATGTTATAGAATTTAGTTTGGAAATCAAATGTGAGCAGTGTGATTTCCAGTTTAGGCATTCGTCAATGTATACACCTAAAAACTTCACATCTGTCTTGCAGGATAGTGTTGTTTATATTGATTTTAAGCGGTTCGATCGTTTTATGTGCGTTATGAAATCGCAACACTTGTGTCTTACCAGTATTGAAATGCAGACCATGTTCATTGAAATAATTAGAAGTCGCAGGTACGATTTGTTCACATTTATTTTGAATGTTTTCAATATTCTTTTCCGAAATAAGTAACGACACATCATCTGCATACATAACCATATGAGAGAGTATCGATGCTTCTAATTGATTTATATATAATATAAAGAGAATGGGGCCCAATACAGATCCTTGTGGGACACCCATCTCAACTGGTCTTATTTCAGATATTGCATTTGATATTACATTGTCAGTTTGATATTTTAGGGAAACATATTGTGAACGATTTGACAGGTAAGAAGAAATCCAGCGTAGAGAAACTCCTCTTAAACCACAAGATTCTAAAACACACAGCAATTTTTCATGATTTACGCAGTCAAATGCCCTGCTTAAGTCGCAGAATACGGCAGCAGGACATTCTCCTGCGTCAATAAAGTTTATTAGATCATCATAAAAAGCAAGTAACGCTGTATGCGTTGATTTTCCTGGACGAAAGCCATGTTGCCGCGGTGTTAAAATATTTTGTTTGTTAATAAATTTTAGAAACCGGTCCCAAAACGCATATTCAAAAACTTTGGATAAACTATCAGGAGTAGTCACTGGTCTATAATTTTCCAATAGAGTTGAGTCATCTTTTTTGAAAATAGGTGTCACCTTCCCCCTTTTTAGGTTCATGGGAAAGATACCCGATAAAAAGGAAAAGTTAGTTAAAAATGTAAGTGGTTCAATTATTGTGTGTAACACTCTCTTTAAGACAAATACGGGTATATCATCGGCTCCCGCCGATTTCTTATTTTTCATTTTATTATTTAATAAGTTAAGAAGCTCCTGCTCAGTAAACGGCTGCAGAAACATAGAATCAACAACAATATTTTTATTGGGCTCGCTTTTTGCACGATCATAAGTTGAGTTTACCTGTAAATTATTTACTAAATCGAGAGGTGTATTAATGAAATAATTGTGAAATTCAGTAGCGATTATATTAGGGGTATCAATAATGATATCATCTTTTTTATGGTTATATTATTTATATTTTTATTTTTATTTGTAAGTTCAGAAACTACATTCCACATAGTTCGAATGTTATTTTCAGAACTAGCAATTTTTTCTTGATAGAATACTTTTTTAGTTTTGTTAATTAAAGTTTTATGTTTCTTTTTTGTCTGATTATATGCATCCGTTAGGGCAGGATACTTTTTTTTAAATTAAATAGATCTTTTAGCGAGGAGCTTGATGCCCTTATGTCATTGTTTATCCATGATTTATTATTGATGTTTATATATAGCGTACGTTTGGGAAAATTTATATCAAAGTGATACATTAATGTTTCATAGAAAAATGTAAATGCCTCATCAAAATCATTCAAAGTGTAAACATATGACCAATTCTCATATTTCAAAGAATTTTCGAAATTAAGCAAATTTAGATCATTGAAGGATCTTCCGATTTCAGTTTTATTTGACAAGGTCTCTTTTTTTGAGAAAGTATCCAGTTCCAAAAATATAGTTCGATGGTCTGATATCTCATTATCAAAGACGTAACAAGTGCCATGATTTGTAAAGTTCAGAAATATTTGGTCAATTAGTGTACAACTAGTGTTTGAGACCCTTGTGGGCCAACTCACCATGGGACAACAGTTAAAACATGACATTAAAGAGCACATAGACTTAAAATTTAAATTTTTATACAAATCGAAATTAAAATCCCCACAAATAATAAGATTTACATGCGGTCTATACTGCACTACTTGCTGCACACCGCGGTAAAAGTAGCTACATTTGGCACATGTTTACAGGAAAATCATTTTGCTAAAGCATTTTCATCGCATCGCCATAAATTAAAAAGATATTCATCAACTCCGAGTTGCCTAACCCTTGCCAATTTTTACACTTGAAAAACTAATGTAAAGACTCGCATCACAAAACGAATTAATACCTACAAAACGTAATCGGATTTGAATATTCGAAATTGCCTGGCTAGAGACTACAGTAGCCCAGCGATGTAAAGGTTGAAAATACTACAACTTTATTTTTTATTCGGAAACTATAAAGATTTTACAAACTTTTTTTTCGATATTGACTCCATTTTTCATGATACATCTATGCCCAATTTTTTTTTAGATCTGAATTGCCCTGTATAGTCTATACTTAGAAATCCTCATATATATTTTGTACACTAACGTTTTTATAAACAGCATAAAAGGATTCAAGAGTCATATAGCTGGACATTTGATCGTATAAGCCTATCAGAAATTTTAAATAATAAACAATTTCGTCTAGGAAACGTGTCAGTACGTCATTATATAAAAACCATATTATAAGTTTGTCTTTTAAAAGTTCTAATCATTACTGAAACATTATTCCTCGGATTAGATTTGAAATGTGGATTTTCCACTACTCTCGTATATGCGTATTTCTGAATTTATTTACCCCGTTGTGGGTAAATATTGCCTGATCAGCATTTGAAGCGGATATCGTAAAATATTTGTCATTGTTTTGTTGTAGGTAATACCTTTGACAAAAATTTCATAACAATTACTTAGGGCTGATGAAAATTCACATGGATTTTTTCAAGGACATTTTCAACATCAATTTTCTGTTAACGTGTGGCCTGGAGTACTTAATGATTATTTAATTGGTCCATATTTCCTCCCATTACGATAAAATGGTGAATTTTATCATGATTCCTATAGGAAGAGTTACCTGCTCTTCATGCAGAAATTCCTGTTCTGATCAGACAAAATTTATGATTTATGCACGATGGTGCCCTAGCTCATTATAGCTATAATGTACGTTGTTACTTAGATACAGTACATCCAAATCGTTGGATAGGTAGGGGAGGTATGCAACAATAGGGCATCTGCACGTGACGTCACGATTTTCAAGGTCGTTGTTTGGAGGATAAACAAAAGTATAACCTTATATTTATTCCAATTTATTATTAAATATTTGAGTGTTATTTGTATTATAAAATGCCTAATTATTGTATGGTAGTAAACTGTGGCAGTAATTCTGCAAGGGACAATGTTAGTTTCTTCAGAATTCATTCTGAATTCGACAGACATAAACAATTTAACCAGTTAGCATCTGAGAGGCGAAAGGCTTGAATGAATAGTTTAAAAAGAGCTGACCTTACAGAGTCCAAAATTAAATTTGGAAGAAAATATTCAAAACATAAAAGAGCAAAAATTAGGTATACATTTATTATACTATAGGGAAACTTGCAAATTTGCACGAGCAAAAGAATCCGGATTGGATCCCCACTGTGAATATGAGTTATACATCTGGTACTTCATCAAAAGAATCAAGAAGAGATAGATATGAGGCGAAAAATATTAAATGAAGAAAAAGAGGTTTGAAAAAATAAATCATATCAATTTTCCGTGGCTGTGCAAACGCCACAGCAGCATATGTATTGATTGTATTTAGTGGCAACCTATTTCAGGACTAAATTTTTATTTATTCTTATTCTGTGGATACCTACTTTTGGAAAACTTTGTTTAAAACTGGCACATATTTCTGCTATTTACGAATTCAAATGTTTTCAGTAATATTTTTTTTGTGAAAAGAGAATATTTTATATAAAATCTTGTAGAATGAATACCATATCGGAGTACCATTTTTTAGTTATAAATAAATATTTCTTTTGTAGGTAATTTAGATTATTTGAAATGAAACTGTTTTAGCATGTTGTATATGCATACCTACATAGTATGCGTACATTTTCCGTGAGAAAAATTACTTATTTTCTAAGCCTTTAATATGCTTTAAGGGCGCCGTATTCTTGAAATAGTGTTTACAAATACAAGTAATTTATTTAAGAACTGAATAATATAGAATTTAGCAAATAACAAGAATGTTATCTCATGCCACCTGCGAATATTTAAATGTACCGAAGTAAAATCAATACATAACGTCAGAAAACGATCTATCCAGCAAATTTTTAGGTACCTACTGAAATCTTTCAAAACACGTATTTTTAAAAATAAATGTAAGTAACATAAACTTACATAGTTCTGCATATAAGATTGTTCACGTTTGTTGATAAGTATCTGAAAATAATTGTTAAAATGTGGGGTTATAATAGCGAAATAATGTGTATCATACAAATGCTTTTAAAAGTTATTATATTATTTGAGGAGAGTTTAAACAGTAAATGTGGATAAACAAAACATCAGTAATTTTATATTTGATATAACTTTTGCTCTACTTGTTTTATTTTCGAGATTTCAGTACTAAAAAACCACAAATTTGATGTATGTGTATAAGCACTTTTATTATATAACAAATAATTTACAGTATTTGGATATAAAGTTTTAGGAAAATCTTCTTCATTATCAGATTGAATGTGTATGGATCTATTCCAATTTCACTTATTTTATGTCTATATCCATCAGCACTTTCAGCATCTATGACTCAGTGTATAATAATATTCACTATACATGATTATATAAATGAAGGAATATTGTAGCCACAAAAAAAACGAAAAATAATAACAACAATAAACTATAACCAGAACACAACCACTTAAGGTAACGTGAAAACATATAATAAATAAATAGTAATAAATACGTTTGAGGTTATGATCGCTGTTTGTTTATCCTCCAAGCCAGTAGCCACGCCTATTTTGATCACGTGCCGCAGATGCTCTATGGCCATTCGCTCGAGACAATTATGGTGACAATGCTGTTGGGTAAGTACCAGGTAAATGGTTTTACTTGAAGTATTTATAAAATTATGTCATCTGATTTCACATTAAACTAATTTAATTAGAAAAATAATAAGTAAAAGTAATGAATAATGATAATTAACATTTATTAATTTTTTTAAATTAACTGAATAAATTTTTATTGCTATTTACTACTGATTCAATTTCTCATTTATGAATATTTTAAAACAAATCTGTATTTATTACTTTTGTTTATTATGTTTTCAGAATTAAAACAAGTAATAGTGAAGTCACAGAAAAATTTTATAAATGCCTCAAATAACATTCTACATCACGTAGATGGTAGAAGCAACTTAGGAGAATACTCTGTGTCCATTTTACGAATCTATTTTGCAACTTTATCCAATACCAATGTCAATAACTCGAAAGCATGGAAATCGTACACAGATATGAACTAAAGCACACTGCTGTATTTAGTTATACACGTGGGGATGGCGTCTGACGTCACAAGTCTACGCTGTAGCGCCAACCGTTTTGTGGAGGCGTGGCCATACTAAATGTTTAAATACCGTTTTTGACTTATTTTTCCACGAAATTGGACAAACGCGCCTTTGATTAAAATAATACATTCTTCTGCACGTAATTGGAAAAATCATGCAATTTTTAAAATATTTAATTTTCGAACCAAAGGTAATAAAAAAAAATAGTATATATATTTCGTAGCCCTTTGGCTACAAATTTGCACCTCTGGAAAAATCATGCATTTCTCTCCTTTAATGTAGGTATAGACATTTTTAAAATTCTGACATACATCTCCAAGAAAGATTAATTATTTCTTCAAAAGAATATGACTAATTGGATTTTAAAGTGAGCCACTGTTTATCAGCTGGTAACCGGTTAAGATGATAACTTCATTTTATTTCGTTTTAAATATGTGGTTAACCATACTTTTATAATGTTTACATAGTTTCTGTCTGGGTGTAATGAAATTTATATGCAAGAATTGGTAATTTACGTATTTTGGATTATAGTAAAATTAAGATACCATAATAATGTAGTGAAAATTTCATATACCTACATGAACTTTGTGCAGTGTTAATAAATGCTGGTATTTCGGGAATTTAGTAGGTATCGTAAAAGACAAAGGAATATTAATATAATATGTTTTCAAAAATTAATGTATTAGTCCTATCTTAATTAAAGTATAGCAAACGTTTTACTCCATAATGCAAAAATCCAGTATAGATGAGTTTTTCCACTTTTATCAATCAAGGAAATTGTATCAGGTGCCCCGTTAAGATCGGTTAGCTGCTGTATCTCGGAAATTACTCGTCCACAGCTTCCGAATAAAATATTGATAACAAAAATAACCTAGAGAAATCTATTAAAATGATTTTCCACTTTCAAATTTTAACGCTAGATAGTGAACTTTTAATTTTTTTCATATATTTTTAGGTATTAACAATATTGTGTGAAACTAACTACTCAGTGGACAAAAGCCCCAACCTGCGTTGAATTACACCCACAATATCTACCCATATATTCCTTATTATTAGCTTTTGTAACATTTTTTACTGTTTAAGAAAGGTATTTTAAGCTAATATGTATCAAATCTCCTACAATTCCTATCAATGAAGTCATATGTATGTTCTCTGATACCAAACATCTAGGTATGCTAATGAACATCCACAGACAAAACTCTATTCAATAATTATCTAAAAAATTTAATATATTTACTAACCTCTGGAGTGGGAACTCGAAATTCAACCACAATAATTGAGATCTCACTTATTTCTACGTTTTATTAGGATCGCTTCATCAGGTGGCCTCCTTTAACTTGAGTCAAATATCTAACTATAAAGATGATTATACCAATAAATTAAAATTATTTGAAATTGAATGTCAAAATGAAATATCGACAACGTCAAACTGATTAACTGTCAATGAATATCATAACAACCTACTAAAATAAATAAAAATTAATAAAAAAATTTTACCTTTTATGCATAGTTTTTTTTTTTTTTCATATATTTTTAGGTATTAACAATATTGTGTGAAACTAACTACTCAGTGGACAAAAGCCCCAACCTGCGTTGAATTACACCCACAATATCTACCCATATATTCCTTATTATTAGCTTTTGTAACATTTTTTACTGTTTAAGAAAGGTATTTTAAGCTAATATGTTCAAATAATTTTAATTTATTGGTATAATCATCTTTATAGTTAGATATTTGACTCAAGTTAAAGGAGGCCACCTGATGAAGCGATCCTAATAAAACGTAGAAATAAGTGAGATCTCAATTATTGTGGTTGAATTTCGAGTTCCCACTCCAGAGGTTAGTAAATATATTAAATTTTTTAGATAATTATTGAATAGAGTTTTGTCTGTGGATGTTCATTAGCATACCTAGATGTTTGGTATCAGAGAACATACATATGACTTCATTGATAGGAATTGTAGGAGATTTGATACATATTAGCTTAAAATACCTTTCTTAAACAGTAAAAAAGTGAACTTTTAAGTCCAAATCGAAAAGTGAGATTTTATCAATAAAATCAATAGAGAAGGTATGTTATGTGAACCGGTTTTGGACTATTTTCCTATTGATACTTTAAAAATTAACTAAAATAATAAATAAACTTAAGTTTTTGTTTAAGTCGGTTCCGCTAGATAGCGTGATTTGACATCTTTAGAAGTTCACCCAATTTTGTATGAAAAAACTATATTTTTTATTTTAATATCTTATTACTCGTAAAATTGTTTAAAACATGACACAAACTGGAAGCAGCTATCATTTTCCAAACTTAAGAGCTAAAATATTTTATAACTTTCTAAAGATACTAAATTACTCCATCTGGTGGTTTAAGCTTAAATAAAAACTTAAGGTTCTTTTACTGTATTAGAAAGGTATTTTAAGCTAATATAAATCAAATCTCCTACTATTCCTATCAATGAAGTCAGTCAATTAATCTAGCTAAATTTATTAACCTAGATTATTTTTTTTAGATAATTATTGAATAGAGCTTTGTCTGTGGCATTGTTCATGGGTAGATATGGTGGGTGTAATTCAACGCTGGTCGGGGCATTAGTCCGCAGAGTAGTTAGTTTCACACAATATTATTAATACCTAAAAATATATAAAAAACTTAAGTATTGTTATAGATATTGATTCGGCTATCAAGCAGCTTTAAAACAAAACCAAGTTCAATATGAGAGTCTAAAACCGTTCAACATAACATATCTTCACTATTGAATTTAAGAAAAAAATTTCACTTTTCAATTTGGATTTAAAAGTATACCATCTAGTAAAATTTGAATATGCAAAATAGTTTTAATAGACTTTTCGGGGTTCCTTTTGTTTTCAATATTTTTTCCAGAAGCTGTAAAACAAGTAGTTTCCGAGATACAGTCGCTAGCCAATCTTAACCGTACACCCGGTATTCCAAAACAAGAACAGAGCTTTTTGATGTATATCAGTTAGAGTTTAAAAGTTTATTTCTCAATATCAAAGTTAGACAAAAAACTTGCTATTAAATACCGAGATATGGTTATCGAGATCTGTCTCATATTTGAATTTTTTTGGGAGAAATTATCAAGATAACAAGACAATCTAGACCATTCCGTATATTTCATGTTCATGAAGACCTTTTGGAGATTTTTGACAATGTAGCAAGCACCGGAGGAATTGCACAAAATTCAATGTTTTTTTATCACAGTTACCGCAATGTATGGAAAACTTTATGAGAAGATCAGTTTCGTCCATCTCTATGTACTAAGTTTTTGATTATATGAGAAATTTTTCCAAAGGTATTACAACTAAACCATGACAAACATTTTACGAAATCCGCTTCAAAGGCTGATCTGGCAAGGTTTGCCCACAATGGGGTAAATAAATTCAGAAATACGTATTATGAGTAGTGGAAAATCCACATTCCAAATCTAATTCGAGGAATAATGTTTCAGCAGTGATTAGAACTTTTAAGAGACAAACTATACGAAATTCTTTATTATTTCCATTTTCTGATATGATTAATTGTCCAGCTTTATATCTCGACTTAAATCTTTTTGTGTTGTTTCTATAAAAATGTTAGTGTACAAAACATAGAGGTATGAGGATTACAAAGACTGTATAGGGAGGTAACGCTAATAGGCTTGTTTTTGCAGCAGTTGAAAACGGTTTGGAAACTGTCAGAAATATTCGACCAGTTAAGTTGAGAACGCGTTACCATTGAATTTGGCGCAATAAATAGTTGGACGAACATTTCTGATAGTTTCCAAACAGTTTTCAACTGCTGCTAAAACAAACCTACTATTGCACATCAATTGTTTAGGGACAAATAACTCCTCTGCAAGTGCTGTTGTAGTAAAAAAAGTAGTATGCCTATATGTATATACAATACTTGTCAAACTTGATAGATTAACTGCAAATAGAGTCAGTAGAGGTCGTGGCCATCATCTTGGCCATTTTGTACAGATATTTCCATATGTATTATGGCACACAACTGCGAAATTGGGACTTATTCAGATATACTCGTACTGTGACCAACAGTATATTAAACAGTTCTTGCTAGCGGGGTATCGCAATGGGGTCATTTATGAAAGCACAAGATTTGCCCCCATTGAAGTCCGTTTTGGGAAAATCCATAGATATTGTAGGGATTTTACTGGGCGTTATGATTGTTAAGGATGCTGGTTTTAAACACAATTTTCAACGAATGTTTTTTAACACAGATTTTAGGAAATTTTCCGTGTCAATTTCAAAATTACAAGATTAAATGAAGATTAGATCAATTATTAATAAAAAAGAAACCAAGTAGTTAATATTATAAGATATGAGAAGTCCCAATATTATAGAAAAAATATAGATATGTGTAAAGGAGACAGCAAAAAGATGTGGAGAACATTAAAGGAATTGATCGGTGGGAAAAAGGAAGGTACAGATAACATAGGGAAAATAAAGTTCGAAAACGTGGTGGGTAACCAACAAGACAATTTCAATAATTTTTACGCCACAAGTGTTACAGCAATAGCCGAAAGCATACCAAATGTTAAAGGCAATTTTAAAAACACAATAGCATGCAATAAACATGAATTAGACGAATTTATTATAATTTCCTTTAACAAATTATACAAAACTGTCATGAACTTAAAAAATAAAGCATCATCTGATAATGACCTCACTATAAAACTGCTGAAGGATATTTTTGTGGTGGTTGGATATCCGTTACTTTATTTGATAAATACATCATTATCTACAGCTTCCATACCAGTGCATCTTAAAACAAGTACTGTAGTGCCCGTGGCAAAAGTTTGTTCACCTGTACAACCAAGTGACTATAGACCAATTAATTTGTTACCGGTGGTAGACAAGATTATAGAGATCATAGTTTGTGAACAGTTAAGAACATATTTTGAACACAACAATCTTATTTATGAAGGACAGTCAGGTTTTCGTGAAAAGCATTCGTGTGAAACAGCACTAAATTTTGTTAGTGTCAAATGGAAAGAAGAAATTGATGATAGAAAGGTTGTGTTAAGTGTTTTTATTGACTTTCAACGTGCATTTGAAACCATTGATAGGTCAAGGTTATTGCAAAAGTTGCAGCTATACGGAATAAAACACAGGGCGTTGCAGTGGTTAAGTAATTACTTGATTAATTAATGATTTGAACAAGGCATTAAATGAATCATTTGTGAGTCTGTTTGCAGATGATACGCTAATAGCGATATCGGGTAAAGATTATGATGACATCACCCACCGGCTGAATAATGAGCTGAATATTTTATACAATTGGTTATGTACTAATAAATTAAAATTAAATTCTAGTAAATCTAAATGTATGATACTTGGTACAAAACAAAACTGTAACAATTATTTAGATAAGAAGAAGATTTACATTAATGACACTAAAATTGAAAAAGTAACACAGTTTAAATATTTGGGAGTGATTCTAGATCCTCAGTTGACATTTGGTTGTCATGTTGATTATCTATGTAAAAAAATTGGGAAAAAATTGTTTTTTTTCAATAGGATTTCTAGCACATTAACTATGGAGACTAAACATTTAATTTATAATAAACCAATCAATCCCCACTTAATTTATTGCACATCACTCTTACTATCATGTACAAAGACAGATATAGATAGGCTTCAAAATAAGTGTATGAGAATTATACTAAGTTGTAATCGATATACTTCTATTGATTTAATGTTAAAGACATTGCAATGGATTCCCATTTGGAAGCAGATTGAAAAGTCTAATTTGATTTTAATATATAAAATGAGGAAAAATATATCACCAAATTATTTAGTATTACATCTAATCACACGTGCTGAACTGCTCATATAATATACGTTCTGGACAAAATTATAATATAACATTTTCGAAAACAACTTATATGCAGAAACAGATGCTTGGAGATGGTCTTAGACTGTTCAGTTCGCTGCCAGATGAAGTAAAAAATTCTGTCAATATAAATATGTTTGTAAAAAATTTGATGAAATTGTATTTGGAGTAAATATTTTGCATATTTGTAATTTTTTGTTATTTTTTATAAACTGTAATATGTAATAGCACATGCTAAATAAAATTAATTGATTGATTGATTGAATTATACATGAGAAAAAAGTAATATTTTTATCTATTGATGTTTTATTATTATATTTTCTACATCTGCTGTGTACTAAGAAAATCGTAGACGGAAGCTTTTCTCATACAGTGGTACTGTAAGTTTTTCGAGAAATTCTCGAGTGCAAGAAGAAAAAGAGGCCGGTTACGTCCACAAAGTATACATTATAATACTTTGAGAAAAAATTTTTACAACAAGTATTAAAATTATTATACATCATTTTAATTGAAGTTCTCTATTCCTATAGTTTGTTTCCCATTGATGATAATAATTATATTTCTATATATGGGTATATATTGTCATTACTTTTCACTTGTAAGAGACACTTGTAAGAAACAATTAATTTTTATATTAAATTGGACAAAGAAAAACTAAACTACAGGTAATTTATAAAAGTTTTAATTTTAATTTGTTTTTAACTTAATTTATGTTTGCCTATATTGTCCCCTTTCTTTTTAAAATAAATAGAATAAAATAAATATTACTAAGTGCTTAGCTTACTTTAATATTAAGTTAAAAATTGTATTTTAATGTGTAATTTTCAATGTGCTTTGGTTTAATTTATTGTAATGTTATTTTATTTTTGTAACGCATTTACATTTCTAGAGCCCTGAAGATGGCTTAAATATAAGCCGAAACGTAGGCAATATGTAAAAAATTGGTTTTTCTACCTGAAATTGACCTATCACCAGACCCAGAAATAACATCAATAATTTATGAAAGGTCACTAGATTCAACATAAAAAATTAAAATTATTATAACCTTAATTAAATTTGTGTATAATATATGAGACTATAAGATTGTTTTCTTATGGTTATAATACTGAGTTAGTTAAATCTAGATTATAATGATTATACAAGTGTGTTCTTACATTTATGCATCACAGTAATATTGCTATTAATGTAAAAGTTATTTATTGTTATTTCTTTGAAATGAAAATTGATATACTTACAGAGCACCACAAAAAAGTGGTATGTCCGACAGACTGGATCTATACATTATGTATTTTTATTCGCTGAATACGAATCTGGGGTGCATTTAACCCCACCGCTCTAGGTTCTACGTCGTTCCAAAATCACGACAAAAGATACATATACAAGTTTATCGGATTATCGTATCGCACATTTATGTTATTGGGGTCGCTAAATTTGAATCCGAGATTCATTTGACCCCATCAAGTAAGTTTCAAGGTTATTTCACGGTCAAATCAAAAGATAGATATGCAAGTGAACTGAACCATCGTACATTTATGTTTTTGGGGTCTTGAATCTAAATCGGGGATTCATTTAACACTATCAAGTAAATTTTAAGGTCATTCTAAGGTCAAATTGAAAGATAAATATGCAAATGGGTAAAACCATCGTACGTCTATATTTTTGTGGTCGTTGGATCCGAATTTGGAGTTTATTTAACACCATCAGGTCATCTTATTTTACAACCTCAAAAATCTAATACCCAATAACGCCCGTAACTGTGTAACCAATGCATAGATGCGCTAAAAATCATATCTCTTGCTAATAATAAATTTTATACAGTAACAATCGTTGTAAGTTTGAGGGTTTTCACTTGCGAGCATCACCTAGCATATATTTATCCCATTTCCTTTGGTAACGCTCTGCATTTTTCAAGTCCTGATGAAATTGTTCTCAATATTATTTACTGAAGGCGCATTTTGTGGGAAGTATTCAATATGTAATTCATGAAATGTTTAATCAAGCAACCCAGTTCCCAGTTTTCTATAGTTTTCCACTATTTGCGCTACTTTTTCCCTAAAATCTAGACTTATGGTTCAACACATTTGAAACTCAGCCTTTTCGCATTTTGATGACAACAATGCCATCTCTCATCATTTTAAGAATCTGAAGACAAAAGTAGCGTAAATGGTGGAAAACTATAGGAAACTGGGTTACTTGAATAAATAGGTGAAATAAACATATGTTGGCTGATTACCGATGGATGCTCACAAGAAATATATCAGAAAGAGGACGATTGTATAAAATTAATTGAAATGAATTCCAAATTCGGATCCAGCGACCCCAAAAATAGAGATGTACGATGATTTTGGCGATTTGCATACCTCGGTTTTACCTTGGAATGGGCTTGAAGCTGACCTGATAGGGTTAAATAAATCTCGGATTTAGATTCAGCGACCCCAAACACATACATGTATGATAGTTTGGTCCACTTGTATATCTGTCTTTCGCTTTGACCTTGAACCTAGGGCGATGGGGTCAAATATACTCCAGATTCGGATTCAGCGAGTGAAAATACTTAATATATAGGTCTATTCAAATTATCTAATAATTCAGTATAGTTTTACATTAGATATTAAAAGCATGATATCGTCGTTGACACCGTAATACGTGCTGTGTCAATTCTTGTTAAAATCATATAGTCTAAGAGCCAGTGGCCGGCAACCTATAAGTAAATGATTATACCTGAAATTTTGCACAGTGAGTCTCTTATACCTATCATTCATGAGGTGATGACTCGCTAAGCCCGGCGAGGCCGACCCAACTGTTACTCAGGTGCGAGAGGTATGAAAATTTAACCAACTTCGTTATTAAATTAACAAAGCTGCTGTTTGAAAATTTTAAAATTTCAGATCTGACAAATTAGGCATTTATTTTTATTATTTATTATATTTAGCAGCTTTTTATATTAAAATGATATAAGTAACAAATAACCTCTATTTCTGGTACAGGTTCTGAGATTTGGTGGTGTCGATTACAATGCTTGACATTTCTGACAGTTCTTTAACGTCAAAAATCAGATTTAATCAAATACTTTTGAAATTTATAATTTTTGCCAATTCCACAAGTGTCTGCCACGACCTTAGAAGCACGGTAATCGTCTGCCTTTGTTATTTTTATATAATAATAATTGTATATTTTAAAATTTTCAAACGGCAGCTTTGTTAATTTAATAACGAAGTTGATTACATTTTCATACTTCTCGCACCTGAGTAACTCTTGAGTCGGCCTCGCCGGGCTTAGCGAGTCCCCACATCATGAATGATAGGTATAAGAGACTCACTGTGCAAAATTTCAGGTATAATCATTTACTTATAGGTTGCCGGCCACTGGCTCTTAGACTAATAAAATGGAGCAAATTTTTACATAGAAGTTATTACGGTACTAACTACAAATGCAGTAACGGGAGTGCCAGAGAGATACATAAAAAAACCCATTTAATTTTCTTATTAAAAAATTCATGTATATTCGTAATTACCACCTCAAAAAACATAAGGCTACAAAATTTCAAAGCAATCGGTCCATACGTTCTTAAAATATAGCAAAATATCGAAAACATATTTTCAACTTTAACATCATCTAGAATTAAAAAAAGCAATAACTGAATAAGGCATGTTGGACTCAATCGCATTATTTTGACATTAAAAATCTACCCTTAAGCTATTATTATTAATGACTCACACTGTACTCATTAACATTGCAAAATCGTTTTGACGAGTCAGTTTCACTAAATCATTTTTAATGTAGCTATGCCTTTAGAAAATTATGTTAATGTATTGTATTTTCCATTGTGATGTTATTTATGGTATTAATTCAGTCTATTTCTCAGAAGGATCTCATTGCCAAACATCTAGCGTACCTGACGGAACATGTACGAGGGTGACAAAATGTCCTCCGGCAGTTGAATCGCTTAGAAGAATTCACTCTCATGAGCTGAAAAGATGTGGATTTATTGATAAAGAAGAACTAGTTTGTTGTCCATCGGTTAAAATCAGGAATCCCGATGATGATGATGATCTTACTTCGTCAGAAATTGATAATATATTTACTTCAACAGAAGATAAGAATCAACGAACGAAATTTTCTAAAAGAAGATGTGAACAAGGTAAGATTACACTTATTTTAATGTTTATTTTTAAACGAATTGTAATTAATAATAATTACAATTTACAATTCAGTTTCACATACTTACAATAGAGCATTATGACAAAAACAATGAAGACAGTATAAGGCGATTTTGAAAATTTGTATAGTGTGGGTAATTTTGGTGGAAGTTAAACAGTTAGAAAAAAACTGATATAGATGTCACGTGTTGTCAAGCTTACTTTAGTAGTAGACAAACTCTGTCTAATGGATCGGTCGGTGGTCGAGCCGTTTAAGGCGTCAGTACTTCAATCGTATTTGCCACCCACCGCAGGTTCGAATCCTATGGCCGATAGACCGTAGATATTTGTGGATAGAATTGGCACCATCTCTGCGCGTATGTTATGGGGGGAAGAACGTTGGCTTATATTAATGTGAAATATTAATACCGGTTGACGTTGGACCATCCCCCTAATTAATGAGGTTTTCCAGGTTGTCCTCATTCCTGCACTTAATGGTTAGGGCCTACCAACGTAAACGTTCATGGGTGCAAATGTGGCCTGGTTAATAATAATATGCCGCCCCTCTCTCTCACAAGTCTTTCGACTTCTGAACTAATCTTCGTGATTAGAATGAGAGGTAGAGATATGATTATTATTTGTCTGATTTCCAATATACAGGATGATTCACAGTGTGTGTCAAAAAAATCAGAAAAGAATAGAATATTAAAAATGTTTATCCCTCATGTCAAATAAGTAACGGCTTAGATGTCACTTTTCTGATGATGTAAAATTGAACTGTGCTTATACTTGAAATTTTACGATTATACATTCTCAAGCATTTTTAAGCAACAGAAGACCTTCTTTTTTACTGTTTAAGAAAGGTATTTTAAGCTAATAATAAGGAATATATGGGTAGATATTGTGGGTGTAATTCAACGCAGGTTGGGGCTTTTGTCCACTGAGTAGTTAGTTTCACACAATATTGTTAATACCTGAAAATATATGAGAAAAAAAAAAAGACCTTCTTTGTTGTGTCATTCTTAAAGCTGTAAAGGTACGCTATGCATGATGCAGGATGACATTCAATTTATTACAAGATGATAATAGGACTAGAAAATAAATATTATCCGCAATCACCCTATAATTAACGTTTTATTCACTCTTTAGAGCCGTACAAACTTACGCTTTATTAACTAGAGGCATATAATTCACTAGTGAAATGAAGAAGTTTTATTTCCTGTTACTGAAATTGAAGAAAGATTAATACAAACCATCACACGCCGTGCCGTTTGATAGTTGTAAGGTTAATGCCCTTATTCGCTAATGAATTTGTTGAAGTATGTCTCATGCAGTTGGTTGTGTAGGTTTCCACGTTAGGAAACTTGAAGACAAAGCAACTCATCACAGTACTTTTCCTATTACATTAATTCCAACACGTTGAGTAGGACAATCTCGATCCAAGAGTTATAACAGAATCAGTCATCATAGATTTGGACCAGAGGTTGCCAACTTGTTCATTGTGTTGAGCTACTTTAGTAATTTAAAAATAGAATAGAGAGTCAGTTACCTAAACCTATTTAATGAAGTAATGCACAAACATTTTCGAAATTTTTATCGTACTATAACATTACATATGATGTACAGTCGTTTGCAATAATAATGACACTCTCTTAAAACAGTTTTTGAACTTCTGGAAGTTCTGAATAGAAATTTCATTAAATCTCTCTTGGTAAGTGAAACACTAATAACTAATGTTAAAAATTTAAAGCAGATTTCAATATGAATACGTCAGAAGTTCAAAATAAATCGCAAAATTCATTTTAGCGAGTGTCATTAATATTACAAACGATAGTACATACGATACACGTTGTAATGGTATACATATACATGATTGAAAAATAGTCTCAATTTTGACGTAAAGGCTTGTTTTTCTGTTTATTTTTAAAAATAGAAATTATATTTCATGAAAAGTAACGTATCAATATATATATATATATGTTAGTTCGTAGGCTTCCGCGGGTGTTATAGGTGGTTGTAAAAGGCGAAACAAAGAACAGAAGGAAGAAGATAAACCAATAGCCAAAGCTCTCCTGCCATATGTCAAGGGAACTACCGACAAAATAAGCAGGGTTTTAAAGAAATATAAAATAGAAACCATCTTCAACACGGACAGGAAGATTGGCAATATGCTACCATCAGCCAAAACAAACATTCCTCTAGAAGACCATGGTGTATATGAAGTTCCTTGCGGAGATTGTGAGAAGACGTACTTTGGTCAAACTAACAGAAGAATTCAAACCCGGTAAGAAGAACATCGGAATGCTGTCCAGAAAAATGAAAAAACTTCGTCATTAGCTCAACATGTAAAAGAAACCGGCCACCAGATTAATTTCGATAATACCAAGGTACTAGCAAGAATGGAGCATAAGGGAAAAAGAATAATTAGAGAAGCCATCGAAATTGAAAAACATCCTCAAAATCTTAATACACGTGACGATACCCAAAGATTACCAACAGCTTGGAAACCTGTCCTGAAAACCAAGAAGATCAATAAACCAGTGATACGCAACGCTGAGAGTAGGCCAAGCAGAACACAAGACCCCACAGCACCGTTAAACGCAAGACCCGTGACGCGCAGCCATGCGAAGAAAACCACACACCGGAACGGAAGCACAGTATATAACTCACCAAGTGGACAAACATCTTCCAGTAAGCCGAACGTAGTAACGCGAAGCAGAAGTAAAAAGACCTGAAGATGGTAAATGAGATTTTACCGAAACGTTGTCAAACAAATGGTTCTTTTGAGGACCATGCAGATTCATCGCGGAAAGGAACCCGGCGAAATTTTACAACCATATATATATATATATATATATATATACATACATATATTTAATATTGGCAGTATACGAGTAGTTCATTACAGCCATTCGAATACAATTCCAAATATTTAGTGGTAAGTCGACTGCGGTATTTACTCTTATTAGCTTAATCATATTGGAGAAAAAAGATTCACACAAACAACAAACGCAAACTGAATAACGTCTTCACTTTTAAGATTACGCTAACTAAAACTGAATATTGCTCTATATTTACTAAATGCCAGATACATTTTTCATATAGTAGTAAGGATTTCAAAGCTAAATCACTTTGAAAAGTAATAACCTCCATTTCTGTGTAGTAATATCATTGCCAAAGTGCTGCATAATACAAGTGGCAAACCGCTCAATATCATTTGAAAGGTGAAGCAACAAATTACACCAGTAGTGAGATGTCGTTGAAATCTTTAAAATAAAATTTAAACGTATCCTTTAAGTTCAATATTATTTGCACATGATATTTACTGTCATAAGGGTACAACGAATATTGAGTTTTCTTTTCTGAAAAAAAGGAAAGTGGTTGGTGTCGTGATTAATTAGGTTTTGTTCCCAAAATTTCAGCTTTTTCGTGAAAGCTTTTATACCAAAAATCATTGCCGTTAGTTCTTTGTCTTTTCCTTAAAGTTGTAAATTAAATTTATTGAATCTTTCTGTAATGTCTGAGAGAAATAGAAAATTTTGAAGCTAGGTTAAATTTTCCAGTTTGGGCAGATCATTAAAATTTGAATACTCGTCCTTTACTCAATGGACTTCAGAATTAAGAACTAAATCCCCGGATTGACCACTGCAACCACTGAGCTCTAACCAGTTTTAAAAACTTTCCAAATAATGCTTGCTGGTCTATAAAGCAGTGGTAAGAGAGAAATAACGAAAAAGTCTCTTTTCGACATAATACTACGAGATCTTTATCGGAACCCACAATAGCTGGAGCTCCATCGGCTGTCAAACCTACCTTTAACTGTAAAAAAACATCATTACTCATTACTCTTCTTTCTACTCGTCTCATCACTGTATTAGCTGAATGTTGGATTCATTTTATGACTGTATCTCATCTTTATTTTTAAGGTTAGAAATTAATGAATCAGTAGCTTCTAAAAATGCATGTTTTATGATTTTTTTATCCTCATAAGGTTTCTTCTTTTGTGCATTTGACTGTTGTTCCTTTCTAGTGGCAGAATGTAAAGGGAATGCTCTTTCAAAAATCGAATGGGCAGCTTTATGGTGCCTTTCAATATTTATTAGTAGTCCAGTCAACGAAAAGATATAGAGGGAAATGCTTGGAACACAATTTTTGACTTCGTAACTTTGTTTGGGCTAGTTAGGAGGTGAACATATCAAAAGTCCCCGCCCATAGCCCTTAAGCCGGGGAGGTGGGTGGTGTTGAAAGTCTCATTTTTCGGTTTTTTGCTTATATCTCGGTAACTATGCGTCCTACCGACATAACCATTCGAAATGAAAACTGATTAAATTTGCTACGAGTTTTATTCTGTCAAGTTTTTCGATATCTTGTATAGTTTTCGAGATATCCGCTCTTGAATGTCTGTAATTTTGGAAAACAAATTTTTTTTCACATTTTTGCTCTTTTTGACCGGATAACTCTTCAACGATGCCCCAAAAAACTAAATGCTGGATATGGGGTTGTAGAGTACTATTCTTCTCAATAATATATATTACTTTACTATTTTATCTATTTTCCTTCAAATGTTAAAGCAGCTTCACTGTTGAGCGTGAAATCTGAAGTTTTGCGATAACTGTCAACTAATGAATCTATCAATTTCTCACCATCCGCGGGCAACCTATTGGCCGAAATATGCATAATGATAATTATAATGGTACATATTCAGTACTGGACGTCTAAATAGCACAGATACTCATTTTAGAATATACAGGGTGATTTTAAATAAAGTAGCAAAAAAGTAGACCATTAGGACATACAAGAAACAATATTTTTTGTTATTTTGCAACTAGTGTTAAGATACCTAAAGAGGCCTCTTACACCTGGCACCTTGAAATACAAACAGTAATAAACAACCCTCGTGCTGTCAACAAAAAAACAGTCTGAGACATACCTATTCAGTAATGAACAATCCCGCAATACGAGTCTTGACCTACCATATTTAGCTCAATAACCTTGTTTTTAATGTTTATTCAATGACAAGCACTGCAGAGCACAGAACCGCTACGCAGAGCTTACATCAGATAGGCTGTAAGCAGCACACTCGCAGCAGTTCAAATAGTTTATAATTATTAATAACAATTTGAAGTTGACTAAAGTGAAGTAGTGAAGACCGTGGTTGTCATCTCCTTAACAGAGCCGTGGAATAATTTATAAAAGACATTTTAATAGACATGTGCATCTGTGTTTTCCGTGTGCGTCTGTGTTATTCGGTACTTACGAAAATATGACACAAAATAGGTATGTTCTACTCAAAATTATTTGCTGTATAAAATTTTGCGGAGTTTTTGAACTTGCATTACGAGGGCATGATGAACGAATTTTACGTCAGAACGAAACGCATAATGAACACCTGTAGTTTTGGCAACGCTGCTAAGCTTCAATATTCGTACGCATCATCAGAAAATTAGTAGCGTACCAGGAGCCTTGTGTTACCGATTGTTATAGGGTGATTTGTTAATCTCTTGAGAGGTCGACTTTTTTTGGATTTTCTGTCTTTATTAGACCTTCCGAATACGTCGTTAAAATTAATGACATTATGATTGAATCAGGCAGTATCAAATTATTCATCTTTATGTAGAACATTTAACCTCATAATATCCATATCAAATAGGTATGCATTTTTGCGGGAAGATTACCTATAATAATTCGTATAGGTTATGCGTAGTGACACAATTCTACATAGATACTGTTGTATATATTAGTAGTAGTAAGTGCGGGCGGCCTTAGCCTGGCAATTAGGCCACACGTGGGCCCTTTTTGCCTACCCTGGCATCTCATTACCCCTCCACTATTCGCCCTCGGCCTTTCTCGAACCTACCCGATGCCCTAATGAACGCCAGGATCCTGGTCCATGGTAGGCCCCTCATCTCTTCCCTTTGCAGCTCCTCGGTGCCAAAGATTCTATATCTTAGTCTTCCAAGAGTCGCACAGTATCCTAGAAAATGGATAGGGGTCTCCTCCCCCTCTCCGCATTCCGGACATAAGGGACTATCCTCTATGCCTATCAAATTTAAATGCCTTCTGAGTCTGCAGTGGCCTGTCAGTACCCCCACCATTTGGTTCAGGGACCTTCGACTAAGGCTCAGCAGCCACTTCGTCCTAGATTTATTAGGTTCATTGAAGAAGTCATGGGCCTGTCTACATCCCCCGTTCCTTCTTCAATTCCCTCCTAGTGTTCGATAGGCCCATTTATTAAGGGCACTATTCATACTACCTCGCGTAAATCCCAAAAAGGGTTCGGGTCCCTGGCACGGTGCCCCAGATCCAAGACGAGCTAGCAAGTCAGCCGTCTCATTACCGGGGATTCCCTTATGGCCAGGAACCCAGACCAACTCCACCTCCCTTTGTCTGACCAGGGACTCCAGGGCATCTCCAGAATCCTGGACAAGACTAGATCTAGTCACCGGAGAGCTAAGAGCCCTGAGTGCAGCCTGGCTGTCCGGGCAGATGAAGATTTTCTCCTCCACACAATTCCTTACTTCTTCCTTGCCTGCTACCATCAAAATAGCAAAAACCTCCGCCTGGAAAACCGTGGAGTGCGTGCCCAGCGAAAAGCTCTGCTGGATGTTCAGGTTTTCCAGATAAATTCCTGCTCCAGAAAACTCATCCCCTACCCGGGATCCATCTGTATAGCATATCAGAGATCCCGGGGGAAACATGTTTTCTGCCCTCTTCCACTGCTCTCTCGAAGGGAAAACAGTGGTATACCTCCTACTCAACCTTAGTTTATCCTTTGCTTCAATAACCCTCAGAGCGGATACTGGAATTTCATTCTCCGCCCTTAAGGCTATAGAAGCGTGACCCTCCACCCGACCCTCTGCCTTCCAGCAGCCTGCATCCCTTGTTCTCAGGTAGGTCGCCATCGCCTCCTTTACAATCCATGTTGGGAGGGGTGACAACCCCAGCAAAACTTCCAGGGCGGCAGTTGGGGTTGTCCTCATTGCTCCTGTAATACTTAAGTAAGCCAGCCTTTGGATCCTCGACAACACCTTGGCCACAGTCACCCGGCCCACACTCGGCCACCAGACCAAGGCCCCATATTGTAGCTTAGGCCTGATCGCCGCCGTGTACACCTAGTGAAGTACCCTTGGGTTAAGTCCCCAGTTTTTGCCTACTACTTTCCTTAATTGCCAAAAGGTTGCCATCGATTTCCGGGTAACCCGTTCAATCTGTGGCCCCCAAGACAACTTACTGTCCAAGGTTACACCCAAGTATTTTACCTCCTTACTTAGAGTAAGGGTTTTCCATACATAGTTGGGGCCCTGAAATCTTCTATCTTCCTCCTTTTTGTGAAGAGTATAAACTCAGTCTTACTAGCATTGACCGAGAGCCCCATCTAATCACACCATCTCTACAATCCTACAAGCCCCCTGCATTCTGTCGCATACTACGCCCAGAAACCGGCCTACCACTAAAACCACGCCATCATCGGCGTAGGCTTGAGTGTCCCTGTATCCCTCTTGAGTAAGGCGACTTAGGAGACCATCCATCACCAGGCACCATAGGTGTGGCGAAAGGCAGCTACCTTGCGGGCAGCCACCCCTCACTTCCAGGTCCCTGTGGCAATCTCCCATAGTTGCACTGACTCTTCTCTCCTCCAATGCGGATCTCACCCACCATGACAGGCGGTGTGCCCCGGTCCTGAAGTGAGTCACATATAGTTTTTGTTCTTGCCTTGTTAAAGAACATGGCCAATGCGACCTCCTTGTACTGAAGGGCCTTCTCTACCTTATGTACAATACTATGTAGCGCTGTCTCCGTGGACCTGCCTCGCCTATAAGCGTGCTGGTTCACATGGATCGGGTGTCTGATCAACACCCCATCCACGAGATACCTGTCCACAATCCTTTCCATCGTTTTGAATAGGAAGGATGTGAGACTGATTGCTCTAAACGCCTTTGCCGTTGTGTAGTCCTCCTTCCCAGCTTTTGGGATGAAGACTACCTTGGCTGCCCTCCATGCCAGTGGAACATATCCCATCGCCAGACTGGCCCGAAAAACCCTGACCATGCTTGGTAAGAGAATGTCCTGGCCCTTCTGTAACAGCGAAGGAAAAACTCCGTCTGGCCCTGCAGCCTTGTAGGGTTCGAACTCGTTCACTGCCCAGGTTACTCGCCGCTGAATATTTCCCCAGCAAGGGGCCAATCTATGCTTAGCATTGGCCCCGCCATGGTAGTCCCAGCGACGTGCCCTTCACCCGCAAAGTGAGTCTCCAGCAAGAGATCTAAGCATTCTTCGCTGGAGGTGGTCCACGTCCCATCACCCCTTTTTAATGAACCTATCTTCTCCCTTTTATCATAACTTAAGATTTTCATCAGTCTAGCCGTTTCCGGCAGTGACTCTAGCTCGCTACAGTATGCCTTCCAGCCAGACCTTTTACTACGTTTTATTTCCTTCTTAAAATCACTCCTTACCACCTTGTAGTCTTCCCAGGAGGTCCCATCCCCTCCCCTGACGGCTCGGTTGAGTGTGCGCCTGGTCGATCGGCGGAGATTCTCTAGGGACCTATTTCACCAGCGGACCTTGCGCTCTCCAACCGCCTTGAGAGGGCAGGCTTCCTCATATGCTGAGATGATGCAAGTACTTAGGTGCTCTACTTCATCATCTAACTGCCTATGAAAGATAATCCGTTCGTCCTGGTTGCTCTGTCTCACAGAACTCCCCAGACTATTACGATATATCTCCCAATTAGATGCTCTCGGATTTCTTCGGAGGGTTGTTGTCTTTAGATCGGACCTCATCTCGAATCCAATCATCCTGTGATCGGACATCGAGATATAGTCCGTCACCCTCCATCCAGAGATACATTCACTCAAATTCTGTGAAACCAACGTAACGTCAATCACCTCCTTTCGGATACGATTCACAAACGTCGGTTCCCTTCCTCTATTCATAACCTGTAGATCCGTTGTTGCTATATATTAATCATCCACCAATAAATATAGTTTAAATACGTTTACATATTATTACTTTTATTAAAAACGATGACTGATGCCATTTTCATAAATGGGTGTTTATGAAATTCTATTCACATTGTCTTGAACAATTATTATCTACGTAAATATGACTAGGTACTTCATAGTTTAGTCGTTTGAAATTTTGTTGCGTGTGGCGCCCTCTGCAAAGTACACCAAAACTGCGATCAGATCTCGATTTCTCATCCTAAAAAGTACCCCTAAGTACCAAATTTCGTGCAAATTATGCTATTATTAAGATACATATTCACAAAAGTATTTTAAAGAATAATACCTGTGACATCCTGTATTTTTGGAATCTATAAATTGGGCTGTATACTCATTTTTAGCTCAGCTCAGGAACTTGTGCTTGCGTTTTGTACAGAGATACCCTGGATACATTTGAGATATACAGGATTAACTATGACTAAGTACAAAAATTTTAACCACGTGCTCAGGAAGGCCTAAAAACAATAAAAAAATATTCCAAAATTTTAACTCGATATTTAAAAAATGGGGCAAAACCCTATTTCCCTACGGAAAGTCGGCGCCTATGATAATCATCGAATGGCTTAAATCCATAGATAAAGCTTACACCTGTCAACAATATCTACCAACAACATGCGGTCGTTTTTTTTGCAGGATTTCTAAATGCACAAACGACAAAAATTAACATTCTTATTAGTAATAATAATCTATTCTATAAATAATAATAATAATAATAATAATAATATCTCTACCCCTCATTCTAATCACAGGGATTAGCCCAGAAGTCGGAGACTTGTGCGGGAGAGGGGGCGGCATATTATTATTAAGCAGGCCGCATTTGCGCCCAGGAACGACTTACGTTGGTAGGCCCTAACCACCATTCAGTGCAGGAATGAGGGAAACCTGGAAAACCTCATTAATTAGGGGGGTAGTCAAATGTCAACCGGTATCAATCTCTCACATTGACCCAAGCCAACATTATTCCACCCTACCATACCCACAGAGAGGGTGCCAATCCTCTCCACGAATGTAGCTTATATACGGTCTACCGGCAGCTGGGCTCGAACCAACTCCGTCTAGTCACCTCGATTCAAGTACTAACGCCTTAAACCGCGCGACCACTGACCGATCCAAATATAAATATAAATTAAGATCGAAGTTTTTAATTTAAAAATAAGAGTATAATTGTTTTATTCTGGGAAAAGATTAATTTTAATTTTGTCATTTTATATCAGTACTTTTTGTATAATTAATCAATTATAAGTAAAATACAGAGTAATAATAATATATTTAAATAATAGTAACTAAAAATTAATTTGGTTACCTATAATCATCATTTTATCAATCGTAACCTAAATGGATGGACACGAGAAAAAATAATGAGTGGAATGACACGAATTAGAAAAAATATTTATTTATTTATTTAATTCTTATTTTGTATCTACAGGTTAACCCAAATGATACAATCGAAAAAGATAACAGTTGTTCTAAAAAATAAATTCAACATTTACAATAAATTAAATAATATTATAATCAATATAAGTAAGTTAAACATAAATTCCACATCGTAAGTACTAATTAATTTGCTTCATAAATTTAGTATCAAAAATATCAAAATTTCGAGGCAACGCATTAATCGCCTTACTAACTTCATTTATAGGAGAATATAATCCAACATTTGTACGAGATTGACGTAGATAGAAAAAATCATCTATTCTGGTGGTATAGTTCGGAACTCTTATATTAAATAATGAAAGTAATTCACTACAATTTATTTTATTATTAAAGAGTTTATGGGCAAATTTTAAATAGGAACAATGTCTTCTATATTTTAGAGATTGAATACTTAGTAGTTGCAGCCTTTCATTATAAACATAATTATTTTTATTAATATTCAGTTTAAAGAGTATAAAATTACATATTTTCTTTTGAACACATTCTAAACTATCTATATAACTAACAAAATATGGATTCCAAACAATACTTCTAAAGTTGAACGCACTAGAGAATTATATAAAGCAAAAATAGATGTAACATTAGTGAAATCTCGAGTTTGCCGTTTAATGAAACCACACATTCTAAAACATTTGCTCAAAATATCCTCAATGTGAAGGGTGAATTTAAGTTCACAATCAAATTTTACACCCAAATCTTTCACTGCCTTTACTCTTTCTAGTTGAATGCTTTCAATAAAGTAATCAGTCACATACATTATTTTCCTACGGGTAAATGTAATGACTTTACATTTACTATGGTTCAACTGCATATCATGGGATTCGCACCACTTAACTAATAAATTTAAATCACTTTGAATTGCACCACTATCCTTAGAATCCTTAACACATAGAAATAATTTCAAGTCATCTGCAAACATTAGATATCTACATGATATTAAATTGCAAGAGAGATCATTAATAAAAATAGAAAACAGAATTGGTCCCTGAGGAACACCAGAAGTTACTTTTATTCGCGTGAAGAAAATTCTTTAATTTTGACTGTTTGAGTTCTATTTAATAATTAAGATTTCATCCATAATAACAAATTCCCGATTAACCCGTATGATTCCAATATACTTAACAATAATTTATGGTTAACTCGATCGAACGCTTTACGAAAATCAGTATATATTGCATCAACTTGGTAACCATCTTCAATACTTTCAACAATGTAGTTACTAAGAAGTAATAAATTAGTTTCTGTGCTCCGACCGGGGTAAAAACCATGTTGATAGGGTGAATTTAAGCCATTAAAATTTAAACGTAGAGAATCAGAATTTCATATGTTAATAACTTTGTACTTTATTCTCTTCATTTTTATAATATATAGCCTTCATCTTTATTAAAGTAGTCCGTAATCATAGACGTATC
Organism: Monochamus saltuarius; assembly: GCA_025584915.1. Lineage (NCBI taxonomy): Eukaryota > Metazoa > Arthropoda > Insecta > Coleoptera > Cerambycidae > Monochamus > Monochamus saltuarius. The sequence continues at coordinate 34,458,031 of CM046727.1, forward strand.
AATTTTTGGTAGATTGTCAGAATCAACTTCAGTTGAACATATTATTATACTAAAATATTTACAAAACGTCCGTAGCAATATTTCGTGCCTTGTCTTCCAAGGCTTTTTAAAAAAATCTTGTTTTGTTTTGAAATCGAGCTGTCAAGTCTTGTCTTGGTCTTGTCATCAAGATCAAGGAAAAGAAAGACAAGATGCCAACAATATTCCTTATTAACAGTTATTTGTATTGTTAAAAATAAAGGCAGTTTATTTTTTAATGTTTTTCATGTTTATTGATTTTTCTGTGTATGCATGATTACAGTTTTCTATACCAACCGTATTTTAAAGGCAAGCAAAGATTTTAATCAAGAATTTATTTTCCCGCTTTCTGTTTTCCACTTTAACCGTGCACACACTGTACATATTTTTAATTATACCTGTGTATAAAATTGTAATTTCATATTAATAAATTATGCTTAATTTATAATATTTCTGTGTACGAAGCTAATACTTATATATTTTAATTTCAGCCTGTGAAGATATTTCTTCCTTAGCTAAATCCGCAGTCGATTTCCATATTATTGGAGGTACAGATGCCGAAAAAGATGAATTCCCACATATGGTAATATATTTTTTCAATATATATCTTTATCCATGTTTGTACAATGTGTTCCAATCATTGTAGTTGCAGGGTATCTCGGAAACTACAAGAGATAGAAAGATGCGGTTTTCGCAACACTAGACTACATTTTCGAGAAACTTAAGATTTCTTACTCAGAACATTCATATACCTCTTCGTTTTTGAGATACTACTTTGATGGATTCTTTGTATCTCAAAGAATAGCTGAGACATAGGAAAGGTGACAATTTCTTCTGATAGAGTTTTTTACGTAGGATTAGGTCTGTTCTCAAAAGAGTCAGGGATTGGTTTCAAACTGCTAGAAAAGCAATTTTTACCATTCCGATATCTCAACTATTCTCTGATATTTGAAGAATCCCTTAAAAGTAGTTTTTCTAGATTTAGGACTGTATCTCAAAAACGAATAGAAATGAAAATTCTGATTTAGTCCGGTGTTGCGAAAACCGCATCTTTCTATCTCTTGTAGTTTCAGAGATACCGATTTATAATTCTACAATTACAACGAACTTGGGATACCTTGTACATGCACCTGCAGTCATTACAAAGGCCCAAAAAAAAAAAAAATTGTGTGGGCTGAGGGTCCCATTATATTTTTTCCATGTATTTTTTCCCGCTGAACACGAATCTGAAGTCAAAATGAGGGGTCGCACAGCAAATTTTAGAGAAAACCCATAAAAACGATAAATATCACATCAAATGTTTAAACAGGTCCAAAAAAAAAGTCATGTGTGCTGGGAGTTAGACTATATTTTTCTTTTGTATTTTTTCCCGCTGAACACGAATCTGAAGTTAAAATTGGGGGTTACACAGCAAATATTTGAGAAAACCTAAATAATGGATAAAAATCACTTTCTCGTAATTTATTCTATATGATACTCTCAAAAACTGAAACAATGAGAAATGCTGTGAATCAGTGAATATTTACTATTTTACAGCTATCTTGGTATACTTATAGCTGTAAATATTCACTATTTCACAGCATTTTTCATTGTTTCAGTTTTAGAGGGTATCATATGGAATAAATTACGAGAAAGTGATTTTTTACGATTTTTTTAGGTTTTTTCAAATATTTGCTGTGTAACCCCCAATTTTAACTTCAGATTCGTATTCAGCGGGAAAAAATACAAAAGAAAAATATAGTCTAACTCCCAGCCCACATGACTTTTTTTTGTGGACCTGTGTAAACTTTTGAAGCAATTTTTTATTGTTTTTATGGGTTTTCTCTAAAATTTGCTGTGCAACCCCCCATTTTGACTTCAGATTCGTGTTCACCGGGAAAAAATACATGGAATAAATATAATGGGACCCTCAGCACACACCACTTTTTTTTGTGGACCTGTGTATTAATGCAACCTGGAATAATTCAAAATTTATACCTAATATTGTCCAGAAAATGAAAATTAATCGTCGGAAACTTTTCATCGGCAGTTGTCATTAGAAACGCTTTGATGTGTTCTCGATCCAACATGCTTGCTTTCTTTGCTTTATATCATGTAAAAACATTTTTCAGGAAAGCCGTCAATCTACCGTGAATTTTCAAAGTAGTTTTTAACATAGAACATAGAATACTTCGTTCACATTGACGAAACGGCATACTATACAGGGTGTCTGGAAAGTAACGAGACCCATCTTAAACATAGCTTCCGGTGATCAAATAGAACCGATTTAAATAAACTTGGCTTAGTCCAAAAGCGCCTAGTTCAGAAGTTACAGGGCTTCAAAAAAATATTTTCTTGTTATGGGCATAATTAAGAAATGAAACGTCCAGTCATGTTGAAATTTGGTACAGTTATGTTTTAGATAAGTACAAGCATTGCAAAGGAGTAAGTAGTGCTGCATATAGTAGGGGGCGCTCTTGACAGTTTTTTTGTAACTCATTTTTATTGTATCTTTTTTGTTGGTCCTATTCTGATACACTTGACGGAAAATTATGATAAAAAAATTTATTTCGCTTAGAAAAGCTATACCTGTTTCATGTAACTGTACCTTCTTTCTGCAGCTCCTCTGTTAAATTGATTTCGACAATAAACAACGATCATATCTACCGTTTCTGAGTTGACAAACTGATTATGGTGCAGTTTATTAGCTTAATAAAAATGTACCCTAATTATTGTAATATGTTAGTCAAGGCAGACATCAGTGGTTGAAAGAAATTTTACAGCTGACCTCTTCTTCTTCATGTTCACCACAACTTTTTCCTTGGGTCTGTCCTCGTCTGGTAAACCTGAAGCTCTCGTACCGCTCAAAATTATCCTTGAAATTTGAACCTGTCGGGCAGTAATATAATAAGAGGGGTAATATCTTTACTAAACAATTTTGGTGGTTTTGCCTTAAACCAGACATTTTCGCCCAATTCTTCTTTGTTATCAGACCTAGATAGGTCCAAATCTGTTCCTTCAACGTAGCAAAAACTTTTACTTGAATTTTTATCTTCGTCTGCACATGTACAAGGGCGCAAATATGTGTCTTCAATTTGACTGACATCAAAAGAGAACATTTTCTACTCAGTATGGTCGCGGTATGTTTTCAAAATTTTACAAAATAATACTAATAATTTGAAATTATTTTACACAATTACACAACGATAATTACTAACTCAGTAGAACAATTAATATTAATCTCACAGGCAGTTTGGCAACTTGATCGAATTAGAAAATTTATTTCTATTTTAATGTGCGGAAATTTTCAAACGCGTTTTTACCGAAAACGGTGCATTTTATCAACATGAAACAAGTATAGCTTCTCTAGGCAAAATCAACAAACGTAGAAATTGGGGGGGGGGGGTGGCTGGAAGGTGTTATATGATAATTTTTCATAAATCTCTTAATTTTCGAGGTAAATTCAATTTTTGAGCATGCAACGTTAGATATAGTCGCAGTCGTTTGCTCAAAAATCAAATTTATCTCGAAAATGAAATGAGCTTTACGAAAAATTATCAAGAGTAATAAAATATTCTAAATAAAATTCTACGTCCTACTGTTCTAAAATTCGTTCATAGGCGTACGTCAGAAAAAAGTGGAGGATAAAATAACCTCTTCCCCTCAGTTTCTACGTTTGTTTTCAGGCGTCGTTTACAATAATACTCTTGAGAATTTGACTACCAATAAGAAGTATCTATAAAATTTCAAAGTGATACGCTAAAATCTGAAGAAGTTATAGCAAAAAGACAATTTGAAAAGTATAACTTTATTTTAAGGGAGACATTTTTGTATATAGGTAAGTAGGATTAAGTCATCATATTTTGCCGCTAAAAATACGCAGTTAACGGAATGACCTGCTTTTCTGTTACACTGTATAGGAACAAGATGGCCCGCCTAATTGTTGATATTGCCCATAACTTTTAATGGTTGTAGATTTTCAGCAATGTCATTATGATCTACATAGAAAGATCTAAGAACCTGTGCCAAAAAAAGAGGTAATTTGTATTTATACATACCGTGTTAAAATAGCATAGTAAAAATGGAAAATATATACCTTGTTAGATCTGAGGTCATCAATCGAAATGCCCTAGGATTCGGACGACCTACAAACGTGAAAATTTGTCGCCAAAAATAAAACCTTACTTTGACTTATCTGATATCGAAGCTTATATTATAATCAATAGTCATGACATCGAGCTTTTGAAGAAAAATGACGTTTAAAAATGTCGTTTTCTTTTAAACTTTTAATTGAACTCTACTAACTTGAGCTCGTGATTGTGGATAAAATGTTGTATTGCATTTGTGTTTAGTCGATTTGTTAGCTGTTTGCGCCACTGTATCAAACACATTAAGAAATTTTTTAATAAAATAAAAGTAATTTTGATGACATTCCAACACAAGGTATATAAACACCCTCCAATCTTTAAAAATTCATTACTTGTTATATCAGGTGCATAGGAGACACAATTGAACGCAATCGAGCACTAAACAATAAATGTTTTATTTAACACTTGGTCTATAACACGGGCAACTCAATTTGAAACTAACAAGAAGCCAACCTAATGATTCAACGGCCGAGCACGTTATAGCTCCGCTTCTTTAGCTTAAGACTCCTCTTCAGTGCTCGCGCCTTAACACATTACTCAAAATTCTTTAAAAACACACACATTAGATAATTTGTATTAATCATTGGATTAATTTCAGGCAGCACTGGGATACGAAGTAGATGACCAAGTCAGTTGGGATTGCAGTGCATCTCTCATATCGAAGAGATTTTTAGTTACAGCTGCCCATTGTATTGCAAATTTAAAACGATTGGTACCGAAAACAGTTCGCCTTGGAGTCACTAAGTTAAACGAAACAAATCCACAAGATTACTTTATAAAAAACATTACAGTAAATCCAAAGTATAATCCTTCGACAAAACACAATGATATCGCATTGATAGAGGTTAGCGAAGAAATAAAGTACTCTGACAAGGCGTATCCAGCCTGTTTGTATCCCGAAAATGACGATCCCATTGGTTTAGTTGTAACTGGCTGGGGAAAAACATCGATTGGTATGTATTTTTTGATTTTTCAACAAAGGCCGGTTTTCGGCCCCTTTTGTTTTTTTTTTCAAAAACAAAATTTTTTTTTTGCCAGTAAGTATAGGTGATAAACAGTCGATTTAACCATAAACGGAACCTCAAATACCCCCCCCCCCCTATTCACTCCACAGTCCTATTCCCTCCCTGTGATAAAATAATAGGGTAGCATAAACGCCTTGTAAACCCTTGAGACCTTTTACATATTAATTCACACATACCCAAACATTACCCCTCCCCCCGCTGATTTTTATTTATAAAGCACCCCAAAAGAAACAAATACCTACCACGTCCACGTCGTTGTTTCTGGGTGGGTAACGCTAAGAGTAGTTTCAATAAAATCAGCGGTGGAGGGGAGGGGTACTGTTTGGGGGGAGGGGCAGGATATGAGTGAATTAATATGTAAAAGGGCTCAAGGGTAGTAGTCTGGCAAATAGTTAGTCACTTACAAGGCGTGTATGCTACCCTATTATTTTATCATAGGGACTGTGGAGGTAATAGGACTGGAGTGAATAAGGGGGGGGGGGGGGTATTTGAGGTTCCGTTTAGGGTCAAATCGAATGGTTATGACTTACTGGCAAACAAAAAATTATGTTTTTATTTTAAAAAACAAAAGGGGCCGAAAACCGGCCTTAGAGGCCCTTCTCCTTTGACATTTTGTATTTGCAGTTCGATTCTCATATCAATTTGATGCAAAAAAGATTTTTGCTCAAATCTTTTACCATTTTCGAGATAAACGCATAAATAATGATGTATTTAATAATAATTTATTAATGATGATAATGAAGGTAGTATTTAAAAAAATATATATTAAGGAACGTTTGTAATAGGAACACCTCGAGCTTCTATTAGTTTTCAAAAATTGTATAAACACCTCCGTTGCACACAAAATGTTAGTCATTTTTATTTTTTTACAAGTGCTTACACAGACTTATAATCGACTGCTCCAATTCACTGAAATATTTTAAAAGGCGAAGGAGTTCACTATAAAAAAAGCAAATTAAAAAATTTTGAATGAAATAAAATTGTACATAGGTAATTTGATTTATTTGTTTTATTTTCACGTTAGGAAACTGTCTTTATTAAAGCATTATACGTTTCTACATACCTATCCTGCAAAATTTCCTTTAATTCAATATTTTCATACTATAGTATGCCAACGTTTCAGAAACTATTTGAAATATAAAAACTTCCTATGGTAGATCCCTTATTGTTGCAAGCGGGACACATTGTGACGTAACGCACTTATTCCCCGGTCATTCCCACTAGCATTTGCTCAACACTATTGTATTTTAATATAAGTACAACTGGGTAATCTGAAGTATCTACCCAAACATGTATTTATTTGGTTTTTAACATTTAAACTTACGAATACTAAAAAATAGGAAGCTTACAGTGAATATATACATATTATCAGATAGCCTATTCAATATTAAACATGTGGTTTCATTTATTTTGGGAAATATTGTAAAAATAACTGCACTATCTGTCCTTAATGTTCATTCTCTCACTTGTCATCTTATTATAGCTTGGAAATATTTAACAGTATCAATTGTAAAAATGCTAATATTGATGATTAAAGCATGTCGCATGGGATGCACTAACGTGTCCCATTTATGAAATTAGTGATAGAAACAATTTTTGGCTTCTATTTCTTATTATATAAAACTGTCTCCTAATAACATTAATGGTATTAATTCTTAAATTTTACATCCGACCACTACTAAATCTCAGACTTAGCGTTCTTTCGTTCCCCAATGTCTTCTACCCTGACTTCACCACGTTCTACATTATAAACATTGCCCGCCAAGAATAACAAACTCTAACATTCGCTATACTGATGTGGGCACGGTCTCGAGCCCAACCATTGGGCAATTTCCTATGAAAGAAACAAGAAACAGTATCTTCTTACCAATTCAAATTTTTAACATTCAAGTTTCTCGTTTCAAACTCTTTCTTGTTCAGCTCAGGTTATTGCTGTCTAGTAAGCAAATCAGCACTTATCGGATCACAACAAGCTTTAAGCGCTAGGCAATAGCTAACAATCCACTCAACTTTCAGTCAATTCAAAGGCCATCGCTACTTAGTAAGCGTTTCAACAACTTATGTATTATAGCACAGAGACTTCCGTCAAGTAGTAGGCGTGATATTTAATAAATTATTGTACCTGGAACAACTTTAGTCGATCGTTTGCCATCACTCCCTTGAAATGCCGCCTCTCGTCGATCGAAAGAGACTCCAGTTGATAGATATCGTTACCCAAAACATGCGTTGTTTACACGGAACCAACCACCTTCTGAAGCTGTTTGCCACTGGTGATACCTGTCACTATAGGGCATCTCTCCACCATCACCATCTGGAATCTGGAATTGTGGGGAGGGTAGCGTAAAAGGCTACAGCATTTAGGCTCCATTGGGCCCTTTGTACTTGACTTGACTAAGTACCTGAGCTGCTAACCAGCCTAATAAAGAGAAGAAGGTGGTAGACCATAGATCATTCTCTCAACACGGATTCTCTTATTGATGAAATGGCAGTGCAGTTACAGGAGTATACATGGAGTACACTGTTTCGTATTCCTGTTCGCAACCCCCACAAAGATATGTTTCACACTTCCTCATATAATAATGGTGCTTCCTTAACCAAAAGTGTTCAGTCTGAATACCTCTCACCAGGTAAAGATTCATCTTAGACAAAACCAGGTACTTTTTCGCTGTGTCCTTGCAGGGGTACTCTAGGAACTCCTTAGCAAATTGACAGCAATTTGTTATATTCCTACCGTTTTCTAAATTCTTTGTGGGTGTTCTCCTCTCTTTGATAATTCTAACAAAACCTGACAACGGAAGCATACTGGAAGGACCAGGTAATAAAAAAACTGAGACCCGATGCACTCCTGGCTATCTTGTCAACTACTTTATTGCCATTGCACTGCCCGTGTCCCTCCACCCAGCATGCAGATATGCTGTTGTCGGTTGAGGGCACTACTAGTGCCTGATGGCATTCCCATGCTGATCTAGTTGTTATTTTATGATTACGTAAGCTCAGTAGTGATTGTCTACTATCTACGTAGATTCTGGTTTTGCCCCTTGTATGTCTACGGACAATTTCTTTGGCGGATATGGTTATACCTGCTAATTCTGTTTGTACCACAGTAGTGTGTCTATTCATTGCCCACTGATATTGGATGTGTACGAATTTGGAATAGATTCCATATCCTGCACCTTCCCTCCTTTTTGATCCGTCTGTGAACTACCATCACCATATCTCCCACTTTAAATTGAGAAAGTACTTGATTTTTATCGTATCGTTTTTTCTTCATTCCTTCCGCCTACTTGTCAAGTTTTTTTTAAGATTTGTGTCTATTGGATTTTCGTGGGTCTGTCTGTCTAATTACTACTGGTTAAATTTACATAACAGACTTAAAATCTCAAAATAGTTTAGTTGACGCTTGGTCTGTAGACGCAATTATAGTTGTGTTTATACCGCACTGCATTTTAAATCCTCCTATTATTTATTTTGAGTAGGTACCTTTGAAGATACGACAACAATAAAACTATTTACAGAGCGATTTAAAATCAAGTTTAGCATTGTTTATTGTGCAAATAATTTTGTTTATTACTGGTACTAACGTGTTATTTTGCATTACCTGCTGCAATACGATAAATTTTTGGAATTCTCAATTAAACAAAAAAAGTAGCAAAATAATGCCACAAATAAATAATTACTGACAATATCTTATTATTTCCTCTTACGCTGTATTTGTGTTTTATGCTAATATTATTAATTTGACGTTTTTTTTAATAATTTTAAACATATTTCGGTTAGTTATGAATTTCGAAAATAATTTTCTTGAAAATTTGTTCACATCTATATCATGTTAAAAAGAACCCTGTATATTTATTTTTGTTTATAATATCATAATTATTTTTTTGTTACAGCTATTGCAGATGATAGAAGCAACATACTGCAAAAAGCCACAATAGTTGCATATCCCGTAAATAAATGCAATATATCCTACTTTACTAGAACGTCAGGCAGCAAAACCATCGTTCAGACGCAAATCTGTGCTGGATCCGATAAAAAGGATGCTTGTTGGGTATGTATCTATTTTCAAAATTTTATAGAGAAATTTCAAAAAGTTGTATAAGGTTTTCCACCACCAAATATCACCATTGTTCTACTTCTTATAACAAACAGCGAAACAGAAATTTATTTACTATAATGAGAAATTAAGACAAATGTATAATTAGTATACATTGTAAAACATGCATCAATTTGCTACTCCTATTATTAAAATTCAAATTTATTTCTATTTTGTTTTTATTGCAAACTGCATTTTAATATAACATTTTTTTGTCAAATTATAATTAATTAATTGGTTACCTCAACCACAGACTAAACGTATACATTTAGTCTATGCCTCAACTATGGCATACTGATGAGAGCTAATAAGTTCGAAACCGGCATATGTCTGGTGGGCTGCTGACGAGTGACTTAAGCAGTCTGCCAGGTTTTCCAGTAATTTTTTCCTGGAATTCCGTGTTTGTATTTCACATTTTTTTATTTTCTGTACATCTTATATATCAAAAACTATCGTTATATGCATGGCAAAGCGATTATATTTGCATTCAAAATTTTATATAAAAAGTGATTTAAAAAAAAAAAAATCAGTTCTGCGCTGTTTGCCAAGGTGTACGAACGTATTTACATTACTCCTGTTTGTTAATGTTGTTTTTCAATGTTACAATAATAATTATTTTAACTTAGTGTCGCATCGTGTTTGTATAGTCGACAGTGAACACTGGGTGAGTGTTTTTTTTGTATCTCTTGCTTCTTCTGCTGCTTCTTGTGGGGAAGAAAAACCAACGTTGCTGGCAAAGGCGTTTTATGTGTTTTTGAGCACTATATTCAGATTCTATTACATTGTACATTTTTTTTGGATTGCGGAGAATAGGCAGTCATGTCATTGTTGCAGCGGTGTAAGATTTGCAGCTACCCTATTAAATCGAGTGATGAAGTAAAATGTTCAGTCTGTAACGAAATCGTCCATTTCGACTGTAGCCTGTCTACGCACATCCCACTCAACTCGTCTGACTCTGCGCGAGCGCTGCCCCGAGTTTGTTGGAAGTGCCGCAGTTCCTCAGCCGAGATATCTTTAGATGTTGGAAATATTCCTCCTGCAAGTTCTTCTAGTGCACCCTTAAATATCTCGCACTTTGAAGCTATAATGGAACAGCTAAATGTTTTGGGGCAGGCTATAAATAAATGCAATATAAATCTTGACGCCCTAAAAACGCAAATAACTTCCAATACGGCTGAGATTGCAGAAATTAAACAGGAAAATGCTTTTTTGCGTGAAAAAATCAGTTCTTTAGAAGACTACATCAACAAAGTAGACATACAAGCCTCTGTTGCTGAAGTTTCTGAGCGTATTAAGCGCGAAAATAATATTATCATATTTGGCCTACCTTCTCAAAATTCTAGCGAACAAGATCTTTTAACTGCTAGTCATCTACTTAACCAAATTACCCCAGAACTTAATGTAACTCTACGTAGTGGTGTCCGCATTGGGAAAGGGGGCCGTGATGCTCAGCCTAAACCCTTCAAGGCTACCCTCTCCAACAAGGAGGAAGTTATAAAAGTACTTCAGTCTAGGCAACATATTGGCAAAACTGATTTTCCTAATGCAAGGATTAAGAAGGATATGACGCCAATGCAATCTAAGGAACTTGTTGATCTTCGAAACGAGCTTACCAGGTGCCAGAATAATGGAGAAGTCAATCTTACAATTAAATACGTAGGAGGTATCCCAAAAATTGTAAGCGAGGACGGTAGAAATGCACAAAAGAGGGGAAGAGATGACGACAATTCTCCTAGACCATCCAAAGGCAAGAAAATGAATACGCGCAGTACAGTCTCTAAATAGCAACCACTCAGTATAATTTTTTGGAATGTGGAGGGTGTCAATAATCTTACCGACTATATTTCCTCTGAAAATGTAAATCACTTTGATATTTTGTGTGCATCCGAAACGTGGTTTACTGGACAGACACTGTCTCTTTCAACCAGGTATAATGTTTATTGTTCTAGTGCTGTCTCTGAAAAGTGTCGTGGTAGAGCTAGTGGTGGTCTAGCTATCTTCGTGTTGAAAACATTTAAAGTGAAGCTACTTCATAAGTCTCCCTGGTGGATTATTTTGCTTATTAATTACAGTTCTGTTTTTAAGTTTATATTGTGTGTAGTATATTTTGCTCATAAATATGATCTCTGGCATTGTGGAGGTATATCCTAGCTTAACCTTTGTTATAGGCGGTGATTTTAATTGCCGTGTTTCTCATTATGGAGATATACCTCTTGAGGCTTTAACATTTTCCAATCTTTACGAGAGGAGGTCCAGCTGTGATGAAGTTATAAATGCAAGAGGACGGTGTCTCCTTAACTTTATGCAAAGCAATTATTTTTCTCTACTTAATGGCAGAGCTGTCCAGGACACACCTGCTCAATTTACGTTTTGTTCTACCTGTGGAAATAGCGTCATAGATCTGGTATGGTGTAACAATATTAAATTGGGCGTTATTGATTGCTTGAGAGTTGACAATGAATGTTCACTATCCTATCACTTTCCGGTATCTTTGAGATTAAAGTTTCATTTCCCACTGAGTGATGGCCCCTAGTAACTCTAACGTTAGGTCTGAATCTTTAAGGTGGGATGACAGATTGACTGCTTGTTACAGTTCAACAATGCAGCGATCACCACGTGCTCATTCTATTTCTGAGGTCTCTGACTCTTATAATAACATATGCAATAATTGAATCGGCTAGAGCTATCGGCTTGACAAAACAAATATGGCATAATCGCGGTTATAATAATGCTAACCAAAATAAAAAACCGTGGTTTGATTATCAGTGTAAAACTTTGAAATCAGACCTCAAGCGTAGTCTTAGTATTTGTAAAGCGAATAATTTTACCAACCCCTTTAGGGATATATATTTAAATATGAAGAAAGAATACAATAAGCTCATTAAATTCAAAAAGAGAGAGCATGATAAATATTTTATTGCCAAATTGAGTAATGCAAGGGATCAAAAGACATTTTGGCACACCTTACAACAATTTTACAATAAGAAAAATATCCCTGGACTGTCTGTTCAGATTTGGGAACAATTCTACGAGAGCATTTACCCTTCATCTGTAATTGATAATATCTTCTATTATGGGGTAAGAGATCCTTTTCTTGATGCTCCCATCACATCTGAAGAGCTTGATTCGGTATTAGTTCATTGCAAGAATGGTAAATCTCCAGGCGAAGACGGAATATCGTATGAATTTCTTAAGAATCTACCCCAAAATTGGCGATTGTATTTATGTGTTCTTTTTAATAAGATTCTTGAAACAGGAGTGATCCCGGAAAGCTGGTCTAATATTATTCTAACCATGCTACATAAGAAGGGTCCTATTGATGACCCCACAATTACCGCAGTATAGCGTTGATTAACTGTTTTGAGAAAGTGTTTACTAGTATTCTCCTCTCAAGACTAACCTGTTGGGCAGAGTCCAATAAAATACTACCTGAATCACAGGCAGGATTTCAAAAAGGTCGGGGATGCGTTGATAATGTTTATGTACTTAATTCTATAGTTCAGTTTCAGCTTAGATTAAAGGGCCGCAAAGTTTTTGCAGCTTTTATAGATTTTAAACGTGCGTTTGACTCTATCAATCATTCTCTTCTGTGGGAAAAGTTATATGCTCTAGGTTTAAGCTCCAATATAGTAATGTTTCTTAAGAAACTGTATACTCACGCACACATTAGAATCCGTACAGAGGGTAATTTAACAAGGCAATTCAACATTACTTCAGGTGTTTTGCAAGGAGAGTCGTTAAGTCCTCTTTTGTTTTCTCTTTTCACTGCTGATATTGAAGATTTTTTTGACTCGTTTAACGCTCGTCGCCTCAATATTGATAACCGTCACGAAATACTTATGCTCTTGTATGCCGATGATTTGGTGCTATTGGCTGATTCAGAAATTGACCTTTGCCGTAAACTCAATATCCTGGAAAGGTACGTAGCACTAAATCAATTAACGATTAACACTCAAAAACTAAGATCATGTGTTTCTCTCGTGGCGGTCGCAGTAATATTTTTCCTTTCCTACTTAATAATCAACCTGTTGAAACTGTTAATTGTTTTACCTATCTAGGAGTAATTTTTCCTCCTCTGGCCTCTTTCGAATAATGACCGAGTCAATGGTCGCAAAGGCTAGGCAAGCAGTTGGGTCTGTCATTTCTCTAATGGCCAAATCCAAAATAAACTCTTGGGATTCACGTTTAGTTCTGTATGACTCGATCATTGTCAACTCCTTAACCAATTCTTTGCAAGTCTGGGGACTGCGTTACACAGACTTGTTAGAAAAGGTGCAAGTCAAAGACTTTTATTGTTGCCTCTAAACACGCCTGGTTATATTGTTAGACTTGAAATAGGAATTAGCAGTCTGTCGTTACTGGTTTTTAAAACGGCTTTAAACTGGTTACTTAAACTTTTGGCAATGGAAACCAATCGTTATGCTCGTGCGTGTTTTCACAGGCAGCTGCAACTACTAAATGATGACACTCGTTATAATTGGCTCCTTCAAGTCAGACAAATGCTTCACAATATAGATTGTGCGGATGTCCTGGACAACTTGACTTGCTCTCGTCTGACATATGCCTACCATGTTACAAAAATATAAAGAAATGCTTTATCAGAGAGACATAGCTTTAGTTATGATGTCTACAACACCTATTCTGTATAAAAACTTTAATATAACAAGAGACACCACATCTTATTTGAAACTTCAATTGCCTATTTACATTATTAGACTTATCTCACAACTCCGCCTCTGCAACAAATTTTGTATGAATTTTAGTTTTAATGGCATTTCATACTCTATCAATCCTTCTGAATTGTGTACATTGTGCAACCAGCACAAATTAGAAACCATTGAACATATTTTTATGGAGTGTCCTATTTACGTCGGTTTAAAACCCCCAGAACTGAGAAATCTAACACTTAATTCTTTTATTGCTATGCTTGATGGTTTAACACTAAGTAAAGCCAAGTTGTTGGCTGGTTTCATAATGGGTTTTCTGCGACTTCGCTCTTTTGTGCTCAGTGAATGATATGCCAGTAATATACTAATAATTGTTTGTGGGTTTGTTCTTAATTTACTCTTTTTTTAGTTAGCACAATATTTGTATCTTAAGTATTGCTTTTTATTTATTTATATATATCACACTTTAACAGTTGTAATACACTATACATACACACTATTCTCTACTGGTTACTACCACTACACTTAACGTACCGCCTTCTGTACGATCTTCCTTTATCCATGTTTTGTCAATTCTACGATTCAGATTTCGACCTTCTAATATTTCTTTTAAATAGTTTTTTCGCAGTTTATTAGTAGAACATGGTTTTATCTATAATATTTATTTTGTAAATAGTTTTTGTTATGTATACTATTATTATTATTTGCCTTATCGCTATTTCATCTTTTTCTATAAACACACTACATATTTCAATTTCGTTTTATAAAACAGAAATTTACATGTCATTCATGTTACGCTTAATCCGCAAAAGTACCTTGCTATGTAATCTAGACAGTTTTATCTTGTAAGATAGGAACCTAATTTTTTTATTGTCGGAAGCTCATTTTAAAAATACATCCATGAATTGCTCTATGAATTGTGTTATAATCAACTTCTATCTTCTTCCTTCCGCGAGCTTCGACTTTTTTCGTTTTGCAGTTATATGTTCTTTGCTACTCTTTATTACACAACGTCACTTACACTCATATTTTGGTCTCGCGCCCTAATCCCTTCATATACGTCATAACCCAATATTCCTCACTTGTTAGATTAGGGCGTTTATGATTTTGAGAACACGGTGTAGAGATTATATTATTTTTCATTCTCAAGAACCCAAAATCATTAATAAATTAATTACAATCACAATTAAATTAGCTGAAAAATATTCCCGAACTTTACCTACGCGCACACCCATGACTGCGATGCAATTGAATAGGTGAATTCAGATGTGGTGCATACGTATTTACTGCAGCATAAGCTGTGTAATCGGGTATGCTCTGCAAGACATGTGAAATTCAAATTTTATACGAAGAGTATACGGGCTGCATGAATTTCTCTTTGTGTTGACTGCTATAAATTGTGAGCGGGTTTATAACATGAGTTACTACTATTTTGAAATTCAACTATAGATTATTAACTTTTGGAATCCTACGCCTTGTAGCGTGTCGGTTTGCGGAATCCGTTTTCATAAAATTAACTCTAGATAAAAAAATCTTTAGGTTGATACCTACAACTCCCGCAAGACATATTATTCAAGAGGAGTATTTAAGTTTGTCAGTACTGTCAGAATTCATGTTTATCGACATTAACATTGTCAACACATTTCCTTTTTCCTATGTGGTTTGCAAATAGTAAGAAAACCAATTACATTACGTTTCTAATAAATTTTAGGGAGATTCTGGAGGACCACTTCAAATTCTTAACAAAGATGGAACTTATTCAATCGTGGGAATCGTTTCTTATGGAGCAGGCTGTGGAGGGAAAATTCCTGGAGTGTACACCAGAGTGTCAAAGTATTTAGACTGGATTGAAAATATAGTGTGGCCTTAAAATAAATAAGATGTAAAAGCTGTGTTTTATTTTTGTAATTATTATATGGCGTGTTTTGGAAAAAGCAATGTTTAAGGATAAACTAATTTTGACACAACAACTTTTTAGGTAAAATTAAACTTTTCTGCATTTTAATATGTGAATATAATGCAAAAAACTTTATCTTAAACGTATATGTGTTAAAAAGTCATTGTTAAATATCACAAACTAATGATCTCTAAAAAATAACTTTAACAATAAATACTCTTTCTTCAAATGTATCTAGCTAGATAGTTATGTCAAGTTTCAATGCATTAAGTATATGTACATTTTACTATATATATATCCACAATTTAAATTAAGAAAATATGTACCAAAAAGACCATGACTCATGTGAAAAATTCATATTAACATTTAATATTCTATTAGTTTTTTAATTTACGGCATTTTTTAAAACACCCTGTATTTCTTGCCTGAGAAATGTCTAAAGTAAACGTGGAATGTTACGCTAAATGAACTAAAATATACATTATTTATTTTTCTAGTACATATGGATTAATTTTACATAGTAAAACCTTTTTCTTTTTCCTGTATATAATTCCTTCCCATCAATCATCTTCATCATTTCATACAATATAGATTCATATTGTAACCTCGAAATTAGGTTATCGTTGAAACACGTCACGTAGACAAATAATCTTTATTGTCACTCTTGATAAATACAAGAAATCTGCTTCAACAAATTCACAACTGTCAAATACTTTACTTTGACGTTTCAGTCATTCGCGTTCGACTGCTCAATATAAACTGACTCAGCGGCCGAGAATGATCTGCTTATATAGGTTTTTACAGTTCTCGAAGTTTCTGAGATTTCGAGAACGTGTAGAGAAACAAATAGAATATAGACTGGAATAATACGGAAAACGTCAAAATAAAGGCATCACAAAATCATAAATTCTAACATAAACAGAAACGTAATTTGCAAACTAACGAGGTAGGTGAGCTTCAATTATAAATTCCGACGGAAACAGGAACACAATTAACAATCCAAAAGGTAGGTCAGCCTTCGTAACAATATATTAGGTAGGTATTCTAAAACTAGTAAAATTGATACATTTTCCGATATTTTCTCGACCGCTTTCGGAAAATTGTTCAGAGTCAAAAGAACCAGGCAGTGCGACAAAAAGTGGCAATTGATGAGGAAATTTGTATATTGTTAGATTTAGGGGTAATAAATCGCCCCTAAGCTCAAGATTTACATTAATAAATCATCTCAAAAGTTAAACATTACAAATAGACACTTGTATATTTACCGATTTGACTAGTAAATACAACTCACTGAGTAACACTACCGTTACACATGTAATACACGAATATTAATTATATGTGATTACAATTATTTCCCTAATTACAAAATAACCAGCGGCCTTTCAATCCAGGCAGCGCTCATGTTGAATGAGTCGAAATGATGAATCCCCCTGACAGGAGGCGGCTTGGGCTTGGTGACGACATAGCCCAATAATGTTTATAAACACCAGGCCGATACGATTGATATATTTAGCAATATAATTATTTATAATCATATCCAGCTGTTAACAGCATTGAAAGTTATTATTTGCTTTGTATCGATCGTGAATCGCGATCATATTTTGCCCACACCAATGGCTTGCGTCGTCTCAATCATTATTCTCTATGATTGCATGGGACTACTGGGTGGACTACATTGTGAGTAAGCAAAGAAGGATATGTGAATAAACCATATAAAACTAATAAGTTAGCAAGACTTGTAATATGATACTCAATTTCTTCTATAAATTTTGAGTAATTAAAAATGATAATTTGATAGCTACTTTATAATAATAATGCATTTATTGCCAAACAGAAAATATTCCATTTACGGAACAAAACAAATAGATTTATATAATATAAAGCATACTGAAGTACAGGAAACAAAGAAAAAAAGGACAAATTAAATATACATAGTTGAAAAAAAAAAACATGAAAAATTATAAAGAAAAACTACAACTCATACTGAAAATAATTGAAATAATCAGATGCAATTCTTAATAAATCATTAATACCTATTACATTGAAATATATCACACTGATCTGATATTGCGTTATAATTATTAGCCATTAAATACTCTTAAATAGGGGATTCTATACTTAAGTATATTCGTTTTAGCACTTCGACAATGGAACAGTGAATTCTCACGAGAGCCAGATCTAGGAACACGTATAATAAATAAATTGAGTATAGCCTGAGAATAAACCACCCATTAAATAGCTTAAATAGAAAAGTTAAATTAGTAATCACCCTTCTAGTATATAACGATTGCATATGAAATCTTTGTAAAAGTAACTGATCATATTCCCTGTTAGGATAATAACTGTCGATGCGAAAAGATAGGAGTTTGAGAAAACGTCGCTGTATTCTTTACAAATACTGTACTGTAGATATGATTACCAAATGAGGTTACAGTATTCGAGCGAATAATACAGACTCCTCAATGCACCAGTGAAAGATTTTGTACTCCTTATAACAAAGCCTAGGGTACTGTACGCAGATTTAATATGACTAGAAAAAGATAATCTGCTGTCAAACACTACACCAAGATCTTTAATTTCCTCGCAATGTGTTAAAGGTGAGATACCTATATTATAAACAAATATTAGTGGCTAATTTTTGAGAGAATACATACATGTTTTGCAATTATTTATATTAATAGGTACATAATTATGAGTACACCAAGTATAAACATAATTTACAAGGTCTTGCAAAATCAAACAGTCATTCGTAGATGAACAAGAACAATTTCAAGTCGTCAGTAAACAAAAGATGATTTGAAGTGGCCCCAAATTGGAGCCTTGGGGCACTTTTGATGTCGCAATAAAGGTGTTGGACTGAAACCGTTATAAGAAACGTACAGCTTTCGTTGATACAGGTAAGAATTAAACAGGCGGAGTAAGCTGTTACTAAAACCATAACGCTCCAACTTGCAAAGCAATATACTATGATTCACCTTGTTAAAAGCCTTTGAGAAGTCTGTGTAAACGACATCAACTTGTCCTTTGTCATCTACATGGTTCGCCGTATACTGAGTAAACTCAGCCAAGATAATGTTGAACGGTTAGGAATAAACCATGCTGATTTGGTGATATGTACGACTTAACATTATAAAATATTTGCTTGTACAGACACATCTCAAAGACCTTTGCGATATTATACAATATGGCAATAGGGCGATAACAACTTACATCTGCAGGGTTATCACTTTTTAGAATTGGACAAACTCTTGTCAGTTTCGATCTATCAGGAAACTCGCCTGTTGATAATGCAATATTGAATAAAGCAAGCCACGGAGTGCACAGAACCCTTCAACAATCTTTCACTAGAAAACTAGGAATCTGATCGTCACCACATGACTTTTTGTTTTTTTAGTTTATATATTGCTAGAAGAGCATCAGATTTCGTAAATTGCTGTATGTTAATGCAGGACTGATAATAATCCAATGACAGATTTTAATTTTGAATATTCTCATCAGAAAAAAACGCTAGCAAAAAATTTAGAGAAGGCGTCAACAATTTGGATGGGACCGTCAAATTCTTGTTCATCGAAAAAAACATTCTTAGGTATACGCGTGTGCCCTTTCTTATTATGAACAAACGACCAAAACGGTTTAGGATCACTTTTAATATTGTCTTGGATGTTAACGAGATAGGTAATTATTGTAAGCAAAAAAACAGTTGATTTTTTATTAAGCATCTCAAACGTTTAAACTCATTTAAATGAAAGTTGTTACCAGTAGTTTTAAATTTACTGTGATGATAACCTTTAACTTTCAATATTATTTATACTTTCAGCTGTAAACCATACAGAATATTTACGTTTAAATGAATCAAATGCCACCGAAGAAGAAATCATAAAAGCTTTCAAAAATGTTATCGACCCTGAACGACTGTCTATTTTTCTGTACTAACCGATATGACCTACTTAAACTAAAAATTTTACAAACATTACGAACTCATTTTATAAAACTAAAATTAACCATTTCAAACTCATTCGTGACCGACATCCAAATAGGGAAGAAAGACATGAAAAAAAATTAAATATCTCCACGAAGGGAAGACCCAGCATAAAGGGAGAAACACCACATTAACGTCAATAACAAAAAATATTATTGCCTTAAATGGCTAGAGATATTCAAAATTGTATAAATACATGCAATATATGCCAAACTTGTAAGTATGAAAGGAAACCCCAAAATAACTCACACTCCCTCAAAATCCCTAGAAATTATTCACATCGATCTATTCTGCGTCAACAATAACAACCTTTCTGACATTCTTTAATAAAATCTCGTCAGAAAAAGAAAAACGAACGGAAAACTTAAATCAAAATACTACCTTGCCTGAAAATCTAAATCAAGGAGATACGATATTTATAAAGAACGGTCAAATGCGTAAAAACTTAATCCGCGATTTATCAAAACTAATGTTGAAGCCGACCAAAATATAAAAGTTCAAACACCCACAGGTACTTATCATAAAAAAAAACGAGTAAAAAAGAAACGTACAATTGCTCTAGGAATATCTACAACCTAGGAAAGATGACACTGACTATGATATATTACTTTACTTATCCTAACCTTAACCATATCAAAAATCTTTTGCCAAATCAAAGTTACTCCCGTTAATAATGGACTACTTACTTTAAATTTAGCACACAATCCAGCCTACATAAATTTATAATCAATTGAGAATTAACCAGATAACTCTAGATCACAGTTATATTTATATGGCAGAAAAGTTAATAAAATTAACCGTAACAACACTCATACTGGACTAATTACAACAATAACACAAGCACTACAAATAGTGTCCAATACAAAATTAAAATTAGAAAATTTAACATACAGATTTGGAAAGTGAGGATCTTGATGGTGAATTGTGTTTTGCCGCTTGCATGTATTTGTGTCATGCTACACGCATACTTTCACCACCGCGTGCTCCCACTCTTCGATAAGGCAGTGTTGCCAGGTGGGAAAAATTCAGTGCATGAGAATAATTTCAAAATAGCATGAGGTTTGGAGAAAAAAGCATGAGAAGGCTTAATTTATCAAAAAACACCTCTTGACACAGCTTAATTTTTAATTACTTTTGTAATGCCATTTTTATTTCATTAAAAAGCATTATGTTATGCTATTTTATCATAATATTACATTGTATGTAGGTACTATCTATTCAATTTTGCCCTCGATTTTGCCTTTATTTCTCGTTAGGTCTTTGTTTTGGTAGATTTCAAAGAGTAATTTTAATAATTTTATTATTTCTTTTTGTGTCTATTAAAAAGCATGAGATTTTGTAATCAAAATATGAGAGCATGAGATCTCATGCAAAAGCATGAGACCTGGCAACACTGGCATCAAGTGACCGGCTTCATGTCTGTAATCTGTGGCCCCAGAGAGTGTGGCCCATTAACCAGTTTTAATTAATCGTAATGAGATACAGTATTTGAAACTTTGAGATCTAAAGATGTATATGTCGCAAGGATACATTTCTGTTCTGTATATTATTTTTCATTGTTATTTAGTGGCGGGTCGATGGAAACCTCGTAAGTATTGAAATTATTTTTATCTTCTTGACATCTTTTGCTTCATTTCTTCATATGCATAAATTATCTTCTAAATAAATCTAGGATTTAAGGGACATAATTTTTAAAATAACTAGATTATTCATTTGCAATTTTCTTATCTACAGAAATAAAGGTCGCTTCGAAAAATGCACAAAAGTGTACTTATATTAGATTTCAAAATATATGTCAAGAACGCACGGGCGTAGCCAAGGGGGGGGGGGGTTTGGGGGTTCAAACCCCCGAAATAAGCAAAATATTACCTAATATTATAGCGAAAAATACGAGGAGTGAAAGAGAGTTAAATGATTATTACACTGCTTCCCGAAAGCAACATATCAGTGGTTAAAGCAGAACTTGAAGTATGGAAAACAGTGATGACAAGTATCTCGCCTACCCCAAAATCTAGTTTGGAATGCCTAGATATGTGCGATAAAAACCTTTATCCTAATATTTACACATTACTACAAATCTTGGCTACCATTCCTGTATCCACTGCTACCCCAGAAAGGTCTTTCTCCAGCCTAAGGAGACTGAAAAACTATCTACGAAACACTACAAGTGAAAACAGACTTAATGGTTTGGCTCTCACGAACATTCACTATGGAACAGAAATTCATGCAGATGAAGTAGTGGATATATTTAAAAGAAAAAGCCAAAGATTTCTTCTTTAATGGTTTTAGATTTAGCGCAGAGGAACGAAATTAATTTAACCATTTCATTTAAAGTTAAGAACTTTCTTTATAAATACCTATGTCGTAATTTTTCCGATGAATATATAGATATTAAATTTCATGTAAGTATATTTTTGTTGTCTTATTTACTTCAAACCAAACCCCCCCAAAACTAAATCTTGGCTACGCCGTGCAAGAACGCCCATAGACGCCCCCCCCCAAATTTTACGTCTGCCATTTTTTACAGATATTTCTATGTAGGTATTATATATTATGTACATATACTTTATCTAAAAATTATAGACAATTGAATGATCTGGTACACCAGAAAACAAAGTTGTCATATCTATACGCAACGGCCGAAAATTTAGAGTGACTAATCGCTAGCTTGTAACCAAACGCGATGGGCGAAACGTGCGAAGAGCAACATTTCATAGGCGTACTAAATTTGAACGCGGTCTGATATAAAAAAATTACAAAAATGACAAAAATAATTGCATTACATCCATTATTTTTTAGTAGAAACAGTGATATAATAGTTTTTGCCAATTTCGAGGCGTTAGATAATAAAAATGAGAGTTATTTCAAAATTTACAGTTTTTATCTTGTATTATCAATTACCCAAGGTCGAAAATAAGAGAGAGTGATTAATTCACAGCACAGAGATGAATACAGAAGGTGAGGGTTGCACGATTACATAATCGTGCCACTTGAGAAGGGTTCAAAGCATACAAAATTATCAAAACTTTACCTAAGAAGTCCACATAAAAGTTTCATGTTTAGTTGACATTTTATTTAGTTTTGTTGTTTTTTAAACACCATTGAATTAACCAATAGAAATATTTTTACTGTTAAAGCAAAAGTGGCAACGCATGAAACAGACGTACAGCTGTTATCTACAGATACATTGTTATCCTTGTTTTACAAATGCATATGTATATATGTATATATAAGTCTATCGCACGTGGGCTCGCCTCAGCGAAGTACATCCTGACATTCCAGTGCATTATTGGTGATTTAAATATATGTGTTCAAATATACAAAGTGTTTCAAAATAAAGGCGAAAAATTTTAGGGGATGATTTCTTGTTGAAAATAAAAGGTAGTTTGTTATATAAACGTCACAAGTCAACCATTAGGGAGATATCGCGTTGCATAGATGGCGGAAAAAAGAGTGCTATTATTGTTTTTCTCGGAAACGAAAAGCGTGGGAATGGTAAAATTTTGTGGAAGTGTTACCATAATCAAAAGACACTTGTGACATATTTTTTCCCTTTTTGAAAATAATTGGAAATTATTGAAATAAACTACGGAATCACCCCCTGAAATTTTTCGCCTTTGTTTTGAAACACCCTGTATATGAAATATACAAAGTGATAAAAGTGAATTTGTGAATAAGTGAAAATGCATATACATTTAGGATTTTTTCACGAGTCCCGTTTGATCAATGGTAACAAAAAATCAGTTACCAGTTCAGTTTTGCGTAATAGCGGTAGCGGTAACGTCAGTATTATAAAATGGGAACTGATTTACTTCCCGGTGTCTACTGGTGAGTCATTGGCGGTTATTGTGAATTATATAGGTAGAAAGTAAGATTAGACATTTCAACTAATAATTCAGTTATTTTGCGAATCAAACATATTTTCTATTTCCGTTTTCAACAGTTGAAAATTTATTTCTTCATATGAAATAAGTGGAAAAATACACGTTCTTGGTATATATCTATCCTACAAAATGTGATGATGGTGTAAATGCTGTACCTAAATTTTGTATAAAATTTTCTAAGGTGTTGCTATGCCTTATATAATTCCTAATTTTCACAGAGCTATCGGAAAAGTCTTCAGAGTAAAAATTAAAACATTTTTCTGAAAAGTCAACCGGTATCGATTACCGCCACATTTTTGCGAATTTCATTTTGAGAACAAACAAGAGTAAAGATTTTTTGTTCGATGACAAGGAGGGGACGAACCGCTAGCATTCTGACGGTCATGAACTTGCAAAAAATTCCTAATTGTAATAATTTAATAACCCGTATTATAAAAGGGTATAACTTTCTCTTGTCTATAACTTGTGAATTTGAAGTGTGAACTATAAAGTGAACTGCGTAAAGTGTATACTTTTTAGTATACAGTAAATACCTATTCAGTTATAACGCTAATGTGATTGTGTTTTGATATTGAATGGAAAATATTCCGGAACCCTCAACGCTTCAAAGTAAAAAAGTTTTCGTATTTTCGTAATGCACCTTTTCAAGTGTCTTTCAAGAGATCATCTGCGTCCAAAGGATGAGTTAATAGATATGTGTTCTCATTATACAGGTGTTTCAATACCAAGAATTTACAGAAATTTGAGAGAAGAAAAAGAGTATCGAGAAGTACAAAAGCCAAAAACAAGCTGCGGTCGAAGACAAATAAAAATAAATGAAGATGCTAAATATTCCATACAACGAACCTTTTACACTTTTTCCTTTAAAAATTAAATGCCAACGTTAGAAAAAGTATTGCAAGCTATTGGACAAAATGAAATAATTACTAAAATGGACAAGGACACATTGAGAAACACATTAATGAGAAACAATCATAAAACGTTTAAACACATAACGAACAATATAACAAGAAAAAACAATACAGACAGAAAATTGAACAAAAGTAAAAATTACTTTAACAGGTAAACGCTTATTTATAAATTTATGTATGTGATTATTCAAACAGGTCGCCATTTTTTTGAATACACATTCTTTAGTTTAGTACCAGCTAATTCAGTTCCTTGTAATAACTCTTCACGCGTCTTTATCTCCTTAGCATATACTTTGGTATTCAAATCACCTCATAGATAATAATCCAGAGAGTTGAGATCTGGAGAGCGGGGATACCAGCGAATAGGACCATTAGGACCAATCCACCTATCCGGGAAATTTTTATGCAACCATACCCTAACATTTTGTCCACAGTGAGCAGGCGCTCCGTCGTTTTGGAAATACATGGTAATGTTAATATCGAGGGAACATCTTCAAGAAGTTTGTTTAAGGTATTTTCCAAGAAGTTCAGATATTCATTTGAGTTTAGTCGACTAGGCAACACTATGGGACCAATAAGTCGATCCCCTATCAGTCCTGCCCAGAGATTTACAGAAAATCGGTTATGATAGTTAGTTCATCGTACCACTCGAGGATTGTAATCTGCCCAAAAGTGAACATCATGAATGTTAAATGGTCCATTTCTACTAAAAGTACATTCATTTAGTTCTTGAACACGGTGAAAATGGTAAGAGTGGAAGTTTTTTTTTGTGAATATCGGCAAACATTTGACGGAGCGCCTGCTGTGGACAAAATGTTAGGGTATGGTTTCACACAAATTTCCCGGATAGATGGATATGTCGTAATGGTCCTATTCGCTGGCCTCTCCGCTCTCCAGATATCAATCCTCTGGATTATTATCTATGGGGTCATTTGAAAATCAAAGCAAACGGAGGTAAAGACGCGGGAAGAATTATTACAATGAACTGAGTTAGCTGGTACTGAAATTTTACGCAAAAAAGCGTAGGGCAATAATGTGTATTCAAAAAATGACAACCTATTTGAACAATCACATAAATTTTATTTCACACCATTTCAGATTTATTTGAAAAAACTCTTGTTTAAGGGGGCATTTTATGATCCATATTTATTAAAACTTTTCTTATTATTTTTTAACATAGATTTTACTGATGACGTTTGGCAGGCTAATTTTGGGACACCCTGTAGACTTTTCGATTTATTTTGAGGTCTAAAAAACGCGGTTAAATTTATACGTATAAGTTAAGAATTACTCTGTATAATAAGTTTGTTGATACAAAATATCGTTGATAAATTAATACCTAATCCATAATGCTAACCTCCAAACTATGTTCCTATTTGCCTCTAGATAACATTTTGAGAGAAGCCATTTTCTATTGCAAACGTGTATTTCAATAAATTGATAATGGCTGGAATAAAATTTGAGCAATTTTCCACATTTTTATTAGTCTCAGTCACGTTATTTTTTTTCATTCAACAACAAACATGTATTTTACCTATTTCAATATTAACAATAAACATTTTACCCAAAATAGCTGTTGACTTTTACATTATATTGTATTGCCGCAACATTTATTTTAAATCAATATACTAAGTATGAAGACAAAATGCAAACCATCAATGAATATTTTTCGAAAATTTCTCTCGCGACGTTATTTTAGATAGAAATTAGAGGCCTAGACCCATAGAGTTTCAAACAAAGTTCATTTTATTAATTTTAGCTTTGAATACCAAACGGCCTGCACAGCATTTTTAAATTTGGCATCTCCTAAAATCCATTGACACCAAATTTGAAATCGATATATCAACATCTGTAAATGTTATTACAAGATTTCGTTTTCGTGTTTTAATTCAACACCCTGTATCTCTGATTAATATTAACATTCGTATCCACTCATTAGGGTTGCCACCTGTCCTTACTTCAGCATCTGTGTCCTATTATGGAAAACCCTATACTTATTTGTGTTAATAAACGTAGCTATGTGTTTATCTTTATTTATATATGTTCATCACCTTTGACCTACCATAGACGTATGCAATCTAAGTACATGGAATTTTATATTGGTCATCACTAAGTTTGAAATTGGTACTCAACAACTGTAAAACTTATTAGACGTTTTCGTAAAAAAATACTTTTTAAACATCCTATATCTGATATTTAACACCCTGTATGATATTAACATTCGCCTCCACACATAGATGTATGTGTGTTCTTAATATTTTGGCTTAAACCATTACGGTGGTATGAGACCCACTACTTACGAAACACTTTGTATAATCTAGCATTCGATATAGAGCAGTAGTGTTGGTATTTTGTTATCGCGTATTTTCAAAAATAGCACAGATAATTTGCGTAGTTAATTTATCTGTGATAATAGTTGAAAGCGAATGTTGTTGTATAAAATAATTTAGTATTTTGTATCGTTTATTTAGTGGTGCCAATATACAATAATGTATTTAGGTCAAATAAGGAGAAACACAAAATAAAAATTACCAACTACAGTAAAATAGACTAACACTAAGAACACTAAAACAATTAAAACTATAAAAAAAATCTATAAAATGAAATAACAGCACGAAAACATATAGGTATAGTTAAAACTTAAGTTAAAATTGAATACAATAGGATGTTAAAAATAGCATAATTTAAAGTGATAACATGGACAAGTTACTGATTAGAAATTCCTCAGAGCTATAAAATGCATTATTCAGTAAAAACTTTTTTATTCTGTACTTAAAAGTTGTATTATTTAAGTCAGTAACTGTTTTAGGTAAAGAATGATAAAATTTGATACTCCAGTAAGAGGTACTATTTTGAGTTTTTGAGTCTCTAGTAAGCATTTTGTAAATTGTCTCTATTTCTTGTTAAGCGGGAATGAATTTCATTCCTGGACGTATAACTACTTATACTTTTTTTATATGCATTATGCATTGTAGAAATATACAGGGTGTTAAAAAAAGAGTGTAAAATATTTCAGGAATGAATAGTATGAACCAAAATAAGCAGAAAAGTCTTAATAAACATGGGTCCGCAAAGTAACGGTTGCGGAGATATGAACCAGTATTCGTTTTTCAAACATTTTAGTTTATTAGGAATAAACCGACAAAGGAAGCTTTTAACAAACAAGAAACACAGTTACAGAAGATGTTCAAAGTGCCCTCCGTCCATTTCCAAGCAGGCACGACATCTTCGTCTCAACGATATTCGAACTCTTTCGAAAATACCCTCCTTGGTTTGGATTTCTTGACACTTTTGATTAATCCGTAGCTGCAGCTCTTCCAGGCTATTTACAGGAGTACCATACACTATGTCTTCAAATAGCCCCAAACAAAGAAATCTAGACGGTTCAGATCAGGCGATCTTGGAGGCCATAAAACAGGTCCGGCCACTCTTTTTTAATACCCTGTATATGCATGGAACTGTTAATATGCCAATTTCACCAAATTTCAGTCTACAGTCATCTCTATATTTAAGTCTGCCAATTAATCTTATAGCTCATCTTTGTAAAGCAAATACATCAGAGGCTGAAGTAGAGTGACCCCAAACTACACTTGCATATGATATCACAGAATGAACAAGACTGGCAAGCTGTTTTCAAGGTTTGTTGAGATACTTGATGATTTAAGGTACGAAAAAGGTACAAGTTTATTGATATTTTGTTACATAATAAAGTTACGTAATTGTTACACTGATCAATTCCATAACAATTTTGAATCCAAGTCGAACCTCCAGAAATTTAACAGAATCAGGATTTAAATTATATCTGGTTTCTCTAAGGCTAAATATTAATGTTTCTGTTATAGTGGAATTAAGATTTAATTTATTAGACAAAAACCGGTTTTGAATTGTTAATTCAGCTTGACGAGCCTTTTCAATCAAATCATCAATTATAGAACTGCGGTTAGTAAGATTAGTATCATCGGCAAATTGAATGGTCAAAACAAAGTCATGCACTGAACAAAGTAAAATGCACTAAACATGAAAATAACAAAACAAGTGATGTAGACATTTAAAGTTGAAGGTAAGAACAGTAGATTCTGTGAGTATCAGATTCTTATCTCGCAGTCAACACGCTCGTTTCATAGCTTGAATATTGGGATTTTTAAAAATTTCAAAATTTCAAGCAAAGTTTTCTTCTATAAAGAGTGGGCTACTCGGGTCAACTTGTGGCTGAATTAATACTCTTATAAAAAACACATTGAAACTGCAAATTCTCTGCATCATATTTAAAGTGAAAATTCATTGTTCGGTTAACATGACAATTTTATGAAACGAGTGTTTATAAAACTGTAACGGGTTTTTTGGTAAATTTTTTCTAAATACACTAATTTTATTTTAAAATTTGTTTAAAATGTCTTGCACAAATACATTTACAAATGCTTCAAACATTTTCCAAAAAAGGAGTATATTTTGTGTGGCCCATCCCAATTCCTGATCCTCCAAAAAATGTACTAAGGTGCTTGTAAAATACGATACTGAATTTACAGAACATCTATTTTATTTCGCAGTTGACTTTTGGAAAATAATAAATGGTACAATAATAAACAATAGGTATACCTATATCATTTGATATAATAGATATATGTATTAGTACATTTACTTATACAAGGTGAGTCAGTCATAATGTCATTAACTTTAAGAAGAGATAGGGAGTAATGAATATAATACGAATACGCGATTAAAAAAATCTAAATGCATATTTACGTCGAAAAAATATGTTCAAATCATTATTTAAATCCCCTTTTCAGACTGTCACTGACCACCCACAACCTTGGTCATTTACAGCTCACAGTTCAACTCGATGTCGACCTGATGCAATGTTGCCAGTGAAAATATTTGCCTAGTACCTCCCTAGATTTTAGACATCACAAATAAACGGTTGTAATGACTATTTTAGAATCTTATTTTTTATTGGTCAGTTCAACTTCAGTCAATAATAATTTAAAATGTTAATATCCAATGAAATCAAATAATAATAATAATCAAATAATTCTATTAAAAATTGCAAATAACGCGGTCCATTCTGGTTTTCCGGTAGAAAATACGGTCCAATCAAACGATCCCCGTAGACTCCTGCCCATACGTTGACAACAAATCGCCTCTGAAAGCTAAACCGACGAGTAGCGTGTGGATTTCCGTCTGATCAAATGTGGCTGTTATGACTGCAAAGAAATTAGGTTAGTTACAGTTATATTTAACATTGAAATTACAAAATTCCAACGTATCTAATAATAAATCAGTTATAAACCATTTAGGTACATTACATACAAAACCTATAGCCAATGGGCAAATTATTAAGAGAAGCTGAAAAGTGTTTCGTGTTTAAATACTAAGTAATAAAAAACCATCGTATTGTCGACATAAAACTGTCCAGGACCGAAATGGCACTCATCTGATCTGATGCTCATAAAAGTTATCGAGAGTGAATCTTGACCTACCGTATTATTAGGTCAATAACCTAGTTACCTAGTTTTTGTACTGTTATTTAACATGGATACATGAATGAATTTTCCTTAAATATTGATTTATTTGTTAATAAAAACAAATATATATATATAATAAATAAATGTTTTCGAATGTTAGGTTATTACAGTTTAATAATTTTGATGTTACGTTTTCATTACATTTTACAAATAAATATGAATTTTTAGTATTACTATTATTTAAGTACAATTAATTATTCAGTTTGTAGTTACGTAATCTAGCCTAGAAATTTATTGTTTTTTAAATAGCACTTAATTAATAAAATTAGGGTCAGCCGCAATTTGATTTTGATGCCAATTGCAAAATTCAAGACGGCTGGGTAAATCAGCAGGTTCTAAAGCTTGAACTTTCTGAAAATGATGCGGATTCAGTGAGTTTTCTCGTAATATTCTGCAGACCTTGCTTTGGGATATCTCCAATCGCCTTAAAATGGTTCTTGTAGAAAAAGTAGGCTGCTCCTCAACTAAACTTAAAACAACATTAAAGTAAGTTTCCGACGCGGTTTCACAGAACCCGTATCGCGAAGGCGTTGAAACGCTTGCACAGTTCGCGAACCTGGAAAATGTCTGACGTCTCCGATATTCTGTAACAGCGGCATTCGCATTTCGTAAACATTCTCCGTATCACACTACCATTTCCGCATATTCGAAATTTGTAAAGTTAGGCATTGTGAATTTACAACGAATACGCGAGACCGAAATAAACAAACTACTGCTTGTATTCTATCCATCTCCCCTCCAAATGTGTGGCGTGATCTCCAAATATGGGGGGAAAATAAATGCGGGAAATGCAGAGAGTGCAGCTAAATAGTGGTAAATTTGAATAACACGCTGAAGCGTTAGACGATAGATTGTAATACTGGTGTGGCAACGATGTTTCCTTCGATATTCGATTGTCATATGGCTGCAACATCAGCAAGTTTGTCGTGTTACGGATTTTTTATAGGTTGATTCGTTTATTTTTTTATAGGTCGAGTAAACATTTTTTTTTAGATTTTCTGAGTTTAGTAGGCCTCCCACATGCGTGGTAAAATTAATGACATTATGACTGACTCACCCTGTATAATACCACTTTCTTGCTGGCATATCGCTTCTTGCTCTGATAAACCATCCAAATCGGCTGTGTAACCTGTAATAAATGTCCACGTCAGGTGAGGCGAGGTAGGTAACTGACGTCACGCAACCTAGCCTCGTATACAGGTACGTTTCGTTGCCTCGCATCGGTCGGAGATTTTCAGTCCTCAAAACTGCCCTATTTTTTAGATTTTGATCGTTAATTTGGCAAGACTATTTTATTGCATATTCAGTTGATTTCAATAAAATTAAAAAATTGCCGAATCTGCCTATTGCCTTGATGGTGGGTTTGGATATTCGTATGGCAGGTAAGCAAAACCCAGATCGCTACCAGATTCCAAAAATACAAATTTGTCAGCTTAAGTTACCTCTTAACTACTTGGGAGTATACAGGGGAGGTCATATTTTAAGAGAATACAACAAAATTAATTGAACACTGAAAATAGGTAAATGTTTTACTTCGGCAGTCCGTTTCTGGACACCTGATAATACTAAAATGTTGGGTTTAGCATCAAGTAATAAGTTTATGTGCGTAATATAATGTACCAAAATTTTATTAAAATATACAAGGTGATTTCAACGTTATAATACTAAATATAAATTTGTACGTATCCTCTTGAAATGCCGTTTTTGTGCTGTATTTTTAGCTTCTTTTAATTTGTTGGATAATTCACTTAAAACTTGGCCAATACGTCTCTTAGGTTTAGGAACCAATTTACTACTTAATGCATTTCGTTTATTCGTCTCCGTCGCTGACAGATTTATTTTTTCCACTATCTTCACTTACATCTTGACGACTAGATACATTACTTATCACGTTGCTTACTTTTTTAATTATATCAGCTTGATGTGTAAATGTTGACGCACTCGCTACTGCTTCGGGAAACATTGCCGAATTTTTCATAAAAATATGATTTAATTTCCTAAAACAAAATTATGAGAAGATATAAATAATTAAATGCGTATTATTAAATTACTTTTCAAATTGGCTGTTCGCACGTCCCCGTCCTATTAAATTATTGTTTTCAGTTTTCTTCTTGTATGCCCTCTCAAGGGTTTTAAAACGGTTTTCCACTTGAAGAGGTGTAACATTATTATGCCTCAATAATTGAGCGACTACTGGTATCTAAAGCCGGGTACTCACATGCGAACTGCAACTGTAACTGCAACCATTGCTGTATCAAGATCGTCGTGATTGTATGCTTGTAACCACTTCTCGCGAACCTCTCGATCCGCAGTGTTCGCAGAGAGCTCGTGTCGCAATGTCGATACCGAGAGAAATGATTAGTAGTGCTGCATTTATTTTAATAGATGCATTAATTGAGGAGAAACGTCCTCGAAGATGGTGGCGCCATGCAATCTACGAAGAGAGAAGTGGATTTTCGTTATCTGCAGCTTCGAAGTTTCAACACATTTTTGTAATTTTCAATTAATGCTAAAACCTTTTCCTCATCCCACGAACTCATGTTTCTGTTTGGTTGCGCGACTAACGAGCGTACACACATACGAATCTCCTGATCGACGTCCACGAGCCAACTGCAAATCTCTTTGTGTTCGTCCTGAAAACCGACAACTGGCGGCTCGCTGCGAGAGGCTCGAAGGATGCTCGTCTACACTACACGTCTACACTAAGCAAATTTGGTTGCAGTAACGGTTACAGTTACTGCAAGTTGCAGTTCGCATGTGAGTACCCGGCCTAACGTAAATACGGTCCTGTCTACGGCTCACCGGGTACATGCGGAAACCTTTGATGTTTTATGGCAGTTTCTTTTGCCGTTTTTTTATTCTTTTATATCGATGTGATAAACCATATTATACGAAAGTTTACAGAATAAATACAGGGTATCCCAACGAAAATTTGACCCCCCCTATAATTGGAAAACCGAATAATATTTCAAAATTCGCCGAGACCCGTCGATTTTTGTTCTTGGGGGGAGCTTTTTTGACAGTCAAGCCAACTCGACATGTTCATCCCCCTAATGCCTAGCAACCCCAACTTAAAACTTTCAAATGCAACTACCCCACTTGTGGCACATCATTTTAAAGCCCTTTTCATTGCGAATACAGTGACGTACCGTTTTTAGAAATCGGTTGAGATTTGACAGAATTATTGGTTACAAACGAAAAGATGACAAACCAACTTACGCGTAGTAATTTCTACACAAATGCCCACCACTAATAAGTTTTCATCTACTACACATGACCGCATTACCTAATTGTTATTGATGTGTCTATCAGTTTACAAAAAAGTCAGAAATGAAATAAAAAAGCTGAAGCAAATAATAAATCAGATTTATTTGATGAATTGCTCAAAATGACCCCCGTTAACTTTCAAACAATAATACAGTCTGTTTTCAAATTCTGTTCGATCGAACATTATTAAAGACATCCGCAGATATTAATCGGCATTCTTCTACAATTCTCTGACGTAGCACTTGCAATGTTTCCGGCTGAGTGGCGTACACTCGTGATTTTAAATGACCCCACAGAAAAAAGTCCAAAGGGGACAGATCCGGAGATCTTGGTGGCCATTCGACGGGACCTCTTCTGCCAATCCAATGCCCCGAGAAATGGTCATCCAAAAATTGTCGCACAGCAGCAGCATAGTGCGGGGGCACACCATCTTGTTGGAAGGTTATTTAATTTCCTAGTAAATTGTCGTCACTTTCTAAAATCTCTGTTATCCTATGATCAATTGTACTTTCCAATAATTTTAGATAGGTGTTTCCATCGAGATTACCTTGGATGAAAAATGGTCCAACAAGATGGTCGCCCAAAATGCCTGCCCAAACATTCAATTTTTGAGGTGTCTGAGTATGAAATTCCCTGATTAAATGCGGATTAGTATCACTCCAATAACGACAATTGTGTCTATTCACTTCGCCATTCAACATAAATGTGCATTCGTCGGAGAAACATGTATTGTAGAGAAGATTTGGATTCAGTGAAGTTGTTCACTAAAGTATTCGCAAAATTGGTTACGGCGATCAAAGTCATCTTCATGTAACTCTTGAACCAGCGTCATCTTAAATGGATGAAACTTGTGTTTTTTCAAAATTCGATGAACACTGGAACGGGATACGCCAGAAGCTTGAGACACAGCTGCAATCGATTGCTTATTATCCATCTGTACATGACCCAAAACTGCCACTTCAACTGCTTCATTTCGAACTGGCCCAATTACTTCACGTTTCTTGTTTAAAAGCGAACCTGTTGCAACAAATTTGTCAATCAGGTGTTTAACGTACTGGTGGTTTACATTTTTTTCAGGATGATTGGCATTAAAAATTAGTGCTGTAGCTTTAGCGCAATCGTGATTTCGATAATAAATTGCAACAATTTCTACTATTTCCGCGATAGAATAAACCATTTCGAACACACGTTAATACTTTCAATAACGGGTGAAACTAACGATTTCTTGGTCACAAGCAAAAAACACCGACTTTTTTTGTAGTACTGATTTTTTGTTATTTTGAAAAGGTCTGAATTCCTATATACTTAAGTATCTTCTACTAATAACTATTTTAGTATCTAGTTTCATTTGCTTCAGCTTTTTTATTTCATTTCTGACTTTTTTGTAAACTGATAGACACATCAATAACAATTAGGTAATGCGGTCATGTGTAGTAGATGAAAAACTTATTAGTGGTGGGCATTTGTGTAGAAATTACTACGCGTAAGTTGGTTTGTCATCTTTTCGTTTGTAACCAATAATTCTGTCAAATCTCAACCGATTTATAAAAACGGTACGTCACTGTATTCGCAATGAAAAGAGCTTTAAAATTATGTGCCACAAGTGGGTAGTTGCAT
This sequence comes from Monochamus saltuarius, assembly GCA_025584915.1. Taxonomy (NCBI): domain Eukaryota; kingdom Metazoa; phylum Arthropoda; class Insecta; order Coleoptera; family Cerambycidae; genus Monochamus; species Monochamus saltuarius. The sequence goes on from CM046727.1 coordinate 34,493,038, forward strand.
TTGAAATTATTAAGTTGGGGTTGCTAGGCATTAGGAGGATGAACATATCGAGTTGGCTTGACTGTCAAAAAAGCTCCCCCCAAGAACAAAAATCGACGGGTCTCGGCGAATTTTGAAATATTATTCGGTTTTCCAATTATAGGGGGAGTCAAATTTTCGTTGGGATACCCTGTATATAAGTTGTACCACTCTCGAACACCAATCAATTTCGCTCTCCTTACCCGTTTCGGGGACCGTTCGCTACCCAAGGACCTACACGGTGGCCGAAGCTAGAACTGTAACGTATTGTGTGCGATCGATATAGCGTGAGACAAAAAACTTTGAATATCTGTTAGTGTTTATTTTTGTTCTAAAAATGCCCGTGATATATTGTATTATGAATAATTGTTCCTCAAGACGTAGTTTTTCCTTTTTCCATTGTCCAAAGGATAAAGCAAGGTTTGTATTTTATCTTTCTTCAACTAATATAAAGAAATAAGAGAGAGATATAAAATTTTACGCGGTACGCCGATAAAAATTAGAATCTTCATTTCAAACATTGTATTTCGGCGTTATTTTAAATTATAAACAACTTGTTTTTATCAAAGTTTTGACTCTTGGTTTAAACCTTGGTTTCATGAACATTTTGTTTAAAATAACAGATAATTGTATTCTTATTTCTTAAAGTATATTTACGTGTTCTTGAATTTTTTTTACGGGAAATTTGACATACCCATTGAGTAAAAATCGTCGCTTTACAAATGCCAGATTTGGAAGAATCAATAAGGATTTACTGGAAGTCATAGATAAGCAAATATTACGCCTATCAATGCTATGAAAAAATTAGAACTTGAAGCAAACATTTTTCAAAAGAAAGTTTTACCACTCCTAAGAAGCATCATCTTAATAAAAATAGCAAAATGTGATACCAACATTGTTTTTATATGAACCAACAGTAAGTTCTTTGTGCTGGTATTTATTAAAAACAGTGTAATGTGCAATAATTATGTAAGTAGGTACTTGATTGTGTCATGTACATTTTAGACTAGAGAATTTTTGGTTCAAGCAGAGTTTCTGATAACAATAATACCAAAACTATGTTGGAGCGAAAATTTCAAGATGCTGAAGTTCAAACTTATACACCGATTCTAAGTGATACTTGTGCACAGACAATAAGTCTGTTCCAACAGCCGTTGAGAACTGCTTCAGAACTGTCAGAAATGTTTGACCAACTCCGTCTTACGTCGCATTCGCCGAGAGTACATTAACAACTGAACTGACTGACTAGTTCTGGACGGTTCGGTATCGATTCTTGCTGTTGTTGGAACAAACCCAATATACAGGGTGTTTCTAAACTATGGTGCCAAATAAATATGGCAGATAGAAAATATCATTTTGAGCAAAAAGTTTCATGTAAACATAGGTCCGAAAATGCATAATAAAAAAGTTACAGGGTGATAAAGGTACAGTTTGAGAAACAATTTTTCGCAATAACTTCTACAAAAGTTAGGCAATTTAAATGAATCTTGGTGCAGTTTCTTAGACACTAAAATGCAACAATTTCGTGCAAAAACAATTTATTCCCATCGCCCAGGAGCAGAGAGCCGGGGTAGCACATAGGATTTTATTATGAAAAAAAAAATTGTCCTTTGCATTTTCGGAAAATTGATCAAATTTTCTGAAAAATAAACTAATATGTCACAAAAAAAGTACTCTTGTTCAATGTCGCCAACATGAACCGTTCTCTTTAAAATTTGCAAAATTTATTGTCGTGCACCCGACAACAAGAATACTGTAATCAAGAAGGCTATGCTTTATGAGGTAACTGGGTATGGATTTGGTTTGTAAATTTGTTATAACAAATACAACAACATAACAAAACTACTTACTACAAAAAAAAAGTTATTTAAGCATATGTTGAAAGTGATCACAGTTAGCTCTAATACATGCTCTAACTCTTTTTAAGAAATGAAAGGGGAGCTTATTCAAAACTACTTCATTCGTCTTTATTTCATTGAAAGTGTCCGTTATTCTTTGCCTTAAATGATCCTCGTCTTCTATTGGAATTTCATACACTTTAGATTTTGCATATCCCCAAACAAAAAAATCTAAAGGAGATATATCTGGGCTTCTTGGTGGCCATGGCTGAGGAGCATCCCATCCACGACCAATCCATCTATTTGCAAAAATATTATTTAAATGTCGCCTTACTTGTCGAGAGTAGTGACGAGTGGCCCCGTCTTGCATTAGCCACATATTTCTTCTGGTTTCCAAATCAAGGTCTTCCAAAACTTCAACAAAGTCGTTGTTCAAAAAATGTAAGTTTCCCCATTCACATTTAGAGGAAGTTCAATTGGACCCAAAAGTTTATTGCCAATTATTCCCGCCCATAAATTGATTTTAATTTTGTATTGTGAATGTCGCGCAATTGTTGCATTTGGACTTTCATCATTCCAGTGATGCCTATTTCTTAAATTGAAAATGCAATTTTTCGTGAAACAACACTCATCAGTAAACAAAATACGTTTGGTGAACATCGCATCAACACGAACCTTTTCTGACATCCAGTTGCAAAATTGTAGTCGTTTTGGCAAATCTTCAGCAAGCAATTCTTGTACTTTAGTCATATGATATGGATGCAGTTGTTGTTCCCTAGCAATCCTCCATACCAAGGAATTCTTCTGGTGCTTAAAGTATCATCTTCTTCAAAACGTTGGCAAACACGCTCTTCAGCCCCTGGAGTTCGGATCGTTCTGGGACGGCCAGTGTCATAATGACTTTTTTTAAAAGTACATGTTTCTCTAAGGTGCCGGTCGATAAACAGTTTTCGAGAAGATATTCTCCTATTTGGATAGGTTTGTTCATATAATCTACTTGCCATTCTTGTATTACAGCCACATTTTCCGTAAATTAAATGCATATCTGCAAGTTCTCCAAAGGTGTATTGTTCTGCCATAACAACTTTCAATGAGTACCGCCAGCTAAATTTTATGCTATCAAAACTTACAATTAACTTTTGACAGGAAAACTGAAAGGTTATTTTAAATTTCATGGCTACTATGATGACGAACTTCCATTGCTAACTCTATCTTGTCGGGTGCACGACAATAAATTTTGCAAATTTTAAAGAGAACGGTTCATGTTGGCGACATTGAACAAGAGTACCTTTTTTGTGATATATTAGATTATTTTTCAGAAAATTTGATCAATTTTCCGAAAATGCAAAGGCCAATTTTTTTTTTCATAATAAAATCCTATGTGCTACCCCGGCTTTCCGCTCCTGGACGATGGGAATAAATTGTTTTTGCACGAAATTGTTGCATTTTAGTGCCTAAGAAACTGCACCAAGATTCATTTAAATTGCCTAACTTTTGTAGAAGTTATTGCGAAAAATTGTTTCTCAAACTGTACCTTTATCACCCTGTAACTTTTTTATTATGCATTTTCGGATCTATGTTTACATGAAACTTTTTGCTCAAAATGACATTTTCTATCTGTCATATTAATTTGGCACCATAGTTTAGAAACACCCTGTATAATTCAAATGGTATGTACGGCAACGTCTTTAAATACATTAAAATAATTTGTCTCAAATTAATTAATATACTTATAGAAATACCCAAATCATTTAAGTATTAAAAAATTACCTGGACCTACTTATACATTGGTTCACATTTGAGTATTTTTTTACTGAAAATAATATATAGTTTATTAAATTACGAAACAAGAATATAATGCGTTTTTATTACATTTCAGATCAAGACAGCCAAACGTCACAACACAAACACTTGGCTCTTGTAGAAGTCCAAAAAAGTTGCTTTAAAACAGCAACTAAAAACCTATATTGCAGCATTTGTAACTTCTAAACAATATAGATTATATTATTATTTCCTATTTTAGTTTTAAAATAATGTATATTTAAATAAACATTTTATTACAAAATTTCCTCATGGCTACTTTATTTTTTATATAGTAGAGTATGTATATATTTTATTTTAAAATTTACAAGTCAATATGTACGACTTCCAATATTAACTAACAGAATACTTATAAACTTTATACATTTATCTACAATCATTTTATTATGTTTATTATATTACAAATATTTTATTTATACAATAAGTAGCCTTACTTACATTACACTTTTGGAATATCCCTCGTATATAAATATTTCTCAAGGTGGTATAACTTATATTTATTCCGTAAGATTTGATTATACTTGCTTTTCTTTCGTATTTTAACTGGTACATAATATATTAGTTGTAAATTAAGCATAGAAGGCTTTGCGCCGGTTCATTTTTTCAGTTCAATAATACAATCATCATATATCGTATCGTATTGTTTCATATTATATATCGTATGTCATACCATATATTATATTATACTTATTATGTGCATTTTTATAGCGGGATCACCTTGTAAATGGTCTGGAGGAACGGGAATATGCTCTCTAGTGCAAAACTGTACACAAGCTATTGAATCTCTTGCAAAAACTTACAGTACCGGGTTAGAAAGTTGTGGTGGATTCGTTGGTGTTGATCAAGTAGTGTGTTGTCCGATAGATAGAGGATCAGATTCTGGTATTGTGGTTGCAACAAGAAGAAAGAGTGAAGAAGGTAATTCTTTCACATTAATTTTTAAAATTTTGTTCTTGGTATAAATGAACAGAAATACATCAGCAATCAATTAGAATTGTCCCATTTCTATTGTTTACCGATGAAATATTAGTTACTTTGCATCAGTATTTATACAGGGTGTCCGAGAAAATGTGGGAAATCTCTCGGGTGCAGATAGAACATGAAAAAATAAAATGATATATGTGTTCCTTAAGAACGCGTCTAGAAATCGTTTTTTCGTGAGTAACTTTTAAAATACTTAATTTAATTTAATGTGATGGACACTAGTAAGGACCTCTTAATAGTGTCCTTGTAACAAATTTAGCTTTTTTAGTTTACCAAGTTTGTTTTCAATATGACGCTTAGGCAAATAGGTACTCCAAACTGTGAATTTTGTAGGCATGATATCCATTGGTCTTTAAAATTCGTTGAACGGTTGATTTATCCAAATACTGTAACAGACTAGCTGTATTAACATTGTTTCTTACTCTTCGGTCAATTATTTGATTCTTCCGAACGCATAATTCATTTCTTCGCAAGGTCGCCTCTAACCTTGTAAAGGTCTCGATATAAATCTACAGCTCTTCTTGAATTTTTTTGTGACTCCCGTAAATTATCAATGTGTCAACTTTTTCTGAATGAGGAAACATTTTGTAAGCACAAAATTATACGTTTGACGTTTGTATTGAGTAATGAGAAGTATTTTATGACATTTTGCACTTTAAATAACGAACATTCAATTATTTTCTAATAACTACTTGATCCTTCCACCGCTAATGTGATTTTTAGATGTTATTTATTTTGAGACTCTTTAGGACGACATTGCTTACAAATTTTTAACGGGAAGTAATATAGGAAAATTTTGCTAATAAAAGTTTATTGGAAAAAGAGTTTTTTATCAGAAAAATAAAATTTGGGTATGGTTTGGAAAAAATATAATTGATGATGTCAATTGAGTCGTATCTTACCTAATCCCATTTAACAGCACGTGTCGCAAATGTTATTTAAATTTTTTGTATCCTCACAAAAGACTCATATTATCAAGTTTGAGACACCCTGTACAGTAACACAATTCATCCGCCTTTTCCATGCTATGATGTGGCCCAAAAAAGCGTAGAAAAACATGTTCGTTTTTGATATGAAGCACATTTCTAAATGAAATTAGAACACCTTTTCTACTACTACAAAAGCATTTATTTGATAACATCTTCATTTGGGTGCAAAGGGTAAACTCGCCTTCTCTACTCTACTCATATTTTTGTTGTTTAGAAAAACAATACAGGGTGAAGTTTAATTAAGTACAAACATTTTAACCAGCAGTACCGTTCACTGTGTAGAACACATAATAGCTTTTTACAAAAAAAATCAAAATTTAAATAAATTTCGTGATTTTTTAATAGAAAACTTGTTGAGGACTGCTGATCCGACTCCGATACTAATATTTCATGGTGGATGTGAATTCTCTGCGTTGTCAGTGTTACACTAATGTCTTCGAATAGGCTCCAACAAAGTTGACTAGAATTTTTAGATAAGTCAAAGAATGATTGAAATATGTTTATTTATTAATGGCCATTTCCTCCCCTTTGCCATTCCCATACCTCACCAATAAATTGAAATATAAACCAGATTATCTACTCACAATCATAGTTATTCAGAATTTGGACATGATCCATTTTTACTACACTCCAACTGATTTATCACAATATGTTATCGTTATCACTATCACTGATTATCACTACTTGACAAATATGCTTTTAACATGTTAACCTTTTCACTGTTTGAATAATGCGCCATATTTTATTTAATCACGCTGTATTTCACGAAAAATATTAATTAAATACACTGCCCATGAAAATAATAAGAAGATTTAAATACGTTAGTGCCGCAACTCTTAAAACAGATGCGTCAAGCAGCACATTACTTTAAGAAACCATAAGTTTAGTTCGATTTCAGAAGATCCAAAAGTATTTCATATTAACTTTCAATTTACGTGTATTGAAACTATTTCCACAAATATTACATGTTTTGTTTCCACTTGTAACTTGCTTATTCCTTTGCGCTGGACCATACTAGTGCACCGGTATCAACAACCTCTTTGTCGACCTCCACTATCAATCCTAGAGAGTGGGGCTGGTACAGGACATTTCACCTACTCGTTGTCTACCTGTTACCTGTGCCTACGGCACTAGTTTTTTTTGCATCCAATTGACACTTCTTTTAAATATTTTACGTTGCATTCTTTTGATATTGAACGCATACATCAATGTGGTGAAAATTAACCCTAAGGTGTTGTTTGAAAATTAAAATAAATTAACTTCTGAAATCTGGATAACTGTTTAAATAGTTGGTTTTTCAGTAAGTAGGTGAGCTTTTATGCACGTTTATGGATAATTTTTGGAATCATTGAACAAAGTAACTTCTTAAACACTTTAATTGATAGTATCGAACTTGCGGAAATTCATATTTTAATCGTTTATGATAATTTTACTTTACTTATTGTTAAAAAAGTGTTTTTAAATTAGAAACAACCGCAAAATTTGAATTTACGTTAAACAGTAAATCATATGGTTTATTTTATAGTTTACGTCAGTAGTCTATCTGGTCAGCGGTCCTCAAAATGTGGATATTTAAAAAATATATATCTTCGTTAGTATTAGAAATTTTTAAAAATGACTTTTACTAGACTTATCTATATGACGAACTACGCCTGCAGTTTAAATATTTGTACTTATTTAAGGTTCGCCCTTACATGATCTAAATAAAGAATATACACAATTTTATATCGCATATCTCTGGAAATCTCGTTCTGTATCATTGTTCTATTGAAAATAATCTTGATATTTTAAACTGTAAATTTAGTCAAATTAAGTCTTTGTTTTAGCCATTTGTTATTTGTGTTTTTCTTTTGTTGTTACCTTGTGAATTTTGTTAATTGTATATGTGTCATATGTAATTTTTGTTTTTTTTTCTTATTATGTTGTTTTTCCGACTCTGTAAATGGAATGTACATTCTGTTGTGTTTGTGTAGTAAATAAATACCGTCATTATCCTGTTGCCAAATTTAAGAAAAACCCAAATAAAATGGAAAATAATAGCAAAAAGAAATCCCAAAGGTCTGTTTTTAATTAATAAATAGTCCTTTAGTTTGTTTCTGAAAAATAATATTTTCATTTCTAAAGGAAAATAACAAACTGTTTTCTTTGATTTGGAGGCAGTCATATATTACTGACGTATAAATTTTATTTTCAGTGTGTGAGAAAATTTCCTTGGATGCTGTATCAGTAATCGTACCACATATTTTGGGTGGCACCGAGGCCGACGAAAGTGAATTCCCACATATGGTAATATTTTATCTTATACAGAGTGATTAACTTAAAACTCCCCAAGCAAATTACAGGGGAATTAAAAAATATAGAGATAGTCTGGAAAACAGCTTTTAGTAGTCTAAGCAACGAAGAGATTGTGGCGTGCCATGAGGGAGGAATTTTTCTCTGCGGGAATGTGTTCCAGCGAAGCGGTGGAGATAATTCGTCCTTTATTTGGACGAAAGACCCCACTTTGAGTGGTTGAACAGGTTTAGTCCATTTAGATCGTTGCTGTAACGTATGAAGGTACTCGCTGCTCCAACGCTTCCAAAAATGTTGGTGCATTTGCTGCACAAGTTGCCAACGAGTTAGGCGATTGATTTTAACCTGAGTGAGGTCAGGTTCGGGACAAGCGGTTAATGGAGTTAATGTTAGGAAATGTCCTGACGTCAGAACACTCAGATCATTAGGATCTGCGCTAATGGGACTCGAAGGCCGCGAATTGAGTAGAGCCTCAATTTGCGTAAAGCGAGTGGATAACTCTTCAAACGTGAGCACTTGGTCACTGATAACACGAGATAAATGAGTCTTTGCGGATTTTATTCCGGCTTCCCAAATCCCACCGAAATGAGGGGCAGGAGGAGTATTGAATACCCATTGGATGCGTTCAGATTCAGCAGCCGCCTGACACAATTCAGCCAATCGTCGAGACGCGCCAACGAAATTAGTTCCACAGTCACTGTGAATTTGTAAACAAGTGCCTTGACGAGCAATGAAACGATGAAATGCTGCTACAAACGCTTCAGTGGACAAATCTGAGACGACCTCTAAATGGATCGCTCGTGTAGAAAAACAAACGAACAAGCAGAGGTAGGCTTTGTACGACTTAGCACCTCGTACCCGCTTCATCGTGATTGTGAATGGGCCACCAAAACCGACACCAACTATTTGAAAAGCCTTAAGCTGTTGTAAACGATAGGATGGTAAGTCCGCCATGGGCGGTTGCAACGAACGAGGGTTTGCACGAAAACAACGGTAACAATTTGCCAAACATCGTCTTATCGCTCTGTGAGCAGACAGCACCCAAAAGTTCTGAAGAATCAAATTGTGAAGAGTTCTAAACCCAGGGTGTGAATTTCGTCGATGAATATCTTCAATAATCAACTGAGTTAAACGATGCGCCTTAGGCAGTAAGGCAGGGTGTTTATGTTCAAATGGTAACTGAGAGTGTCTGAGGCGACCTCCAACCCGAATAATTTCTTGATCATCCAAGAATAAGTTGAGCTTACGAAAAGGTTTTGAACACAGTTGATTAATTTTGATTAATTTTTAATTTCCGAATGAAACTCTTGCTCTTGAACTAACTTTACTAATCGAAAGCAAAGTTGTGTTATCTTCTACGATATTAATCGACCCCACAGTGCGATTGAAATTAAATTTACAATTGTGAAGAAATCGAAAAAGATAAGAAGCGACATGAGTCCGAAGCGATGAAAACCTATCCAATAATTGATTTAATATGGACGGTTCAGTTTGAACTATAAGAGATTTAACAGTCTTTTCTTCTTCGCATGAAAAGGCAGAACCAAGATAGCCCACCACTGAGTGTGGCCATTGCGGTTGCGGGAGTGAGAGCCATGATGGTCCCGCCCACCACGAATCCCCCGAGAATCCAATCAGCAGGATTGTCTTCAGAAGCAAGATGCTTCCATTTTTTAGCACCAACACGCTGTTGGATGTATGCTACACGATTTGAGACAAATGTTTTCCAGCGTTCAGGATTCGAATTAATCCAATTAAGAACGATATATGAATCTGTCCACGTATGAATGTCGGATATATTAAGATGGCTAGAATAAAGTGTTGTAACTACGTGGAGCAATTTGGACAACAAAACAGCGCCACAAAGTTCCAAACGTGGAATAGTAAGTTTGTGAGCGTTTTTCGGCGCTACCTTGGACTTTGCCATGACCAAGCGAACGAAACATGAATTGTTGTAAAAATACCTTATGAAGATTACTGCAGCATAACCAACTAAAGATGCATCGCAGAAGCCTAAAACTTCACAGGGAATATTAATATTCCGATCCGGAATTAATAGCCTCTCAATCTGAAGCTCTGACAAACAAGATAGCTCAAAAAACAACGATCAAAACTTCTCAAACGATATACAAAACTATCAATCGAGGGTGACCAATTGCAAACCTAGCACCTTGAGAGTATGCAATGTGTCCGAATCAAATGAAAATGAGGATTGGCAATGTTCAACTGGAAGCGTATCCAATAATGCTGGATGGTTACTTGACCACTTATGAAGGGGAAAACCACCAGATTCAAGTAATGAAATAAGTTGCGCTTGCAAATCCAAGGCGCTAGAGAGGGAGAGAGCACCAGTGATGATGTCATCTACATAGATGTCTGACTGTAATACTTGTGAAGCGAGAGGATATTTGTGTTGTCCATCGAGAGCCAATTCCTGCATTGTTCGCAGAGCTAAGTACGGTGATGAAGACACACCGTATTTCACGGTTTTGAGTCGAAATTCTGATACTGGATCAGACTGATTGAAACGCCAAATAATTCTTTGATAGTCCCAGAATTCAGGTGCGATATTAATTTGGCAATACATTTGTTTCACATCGGTAATAAATACGATTGTATGAAGACGAAATTTGAGTAAGATCGAGACAATGTCCTGCTGCAACTTTGGACCAACAAATAGTGACTCGTTCAGTGATTGATTGTTAGCAGCCTTGCACGAGGCATCGAACACCACTCACAATTTTGTTGAAGGTGTTAATTGGCGAAGCAATTTCCATGTGACCTGAACTTAGGTAATCGCGCATGAAATCGATGTACATTTGATGAAGTTGAGGATCCTTTTTTAAACGACGCTCTACTGCAAAGAAACGACGAACTGCGATATCTCGAGACTCTGGAAACGTCCTTTCTTGAGCCCGAAAAGGAAGTGGAACTACAAATCGCCCACACGGTAGACGTTTGTAATTTTCGACAAACAATTTTTCACAACTCTCATCACCTGAACCCATCAAACTATTTGGAACTTCTTCCACCTTCCAAAATTGTTTCATTATGAGAGTGAGCTCGTCTTCGGGGTTGTCGATTGCAGTGGTATGAAATGACATTACTGAAGAGGAACTGGCTTGGTCAGACGGAACTATACCGGATAGAACCCAGCCGAAAATTGTGTCTATGGCCGAAGGCCCACACCCATCTGGAGCTCTAACAATACCTGGTTTGAGAAGCTGACTGTATATGTCTGCACCAAGTAATATATCGACATGTGCAGACATGTGATAATTTGGATCAGCTAATTTTAAGTTAGAAATATGATCCCAAGAATGATATTTTAATGACTGTGATGGAATGAGAGAGGCTACTTGAGGCATAACATGCAAATCGATTGAAATTAATGGACATGAAAATCCACGCGGACTTATATTGGCACGAATGAAACTCGACGAAATGGTATGGGAAATACCACCAACGTATTTGCACCCTATCACAAACAGGTTTTAAATTTAATTGTTTGGCAACTTCGGAAGAAACGAAACTGATTTCACTGCCACTATCTAAAATTGCACGAAGTGTATGTGTCAATCCTCTATCATCTCGAATGTCAACTAATGCAGTAGACAACAAGGCCGCTTGACGGGAGAGAGTACTTGAAAGAGCACTAACAGAAGGGACCGCAACTGCACTTGGTGCAGTGGGGATATTTGGTTGTTGCACATCACCATGTACTGTTGGAGATGCTATCGAATTTTCAAAATGTAGAATATGTATGGAGTGTTCTGCTACATTTGTGGCAAGTAGATTGTGAGGGACAAGCTTTTATTGAATGTGGTTTCAAGCAATTGATAAGTACAAAGTTTCTTATCTTTAACTAATTTATAACGGTCTTGTGGTGTTTTTGATTTGAAAATAGGACAGTGATAAATGAAATGGTCTTGTTTACAGATAAAACAAGTAGTTGCCGACGTACTCACGAATGAAAAAACAAATTTTTTGTGGAGCAGGATTTGCACTAGGTTTGTAATTTGAATGAGTTGAAGATTGACCCAAGTGTTCCAAAGTCAACACACGGCATTGGCTTTCAACAAAATTATCAAGTTTTTAGAATTTAGGGATTTCATTTTTTAGGTCCCGAACTTCAGCCTCAAACAGGCGTCTAGTATTCGGGTCTAGCTTCTCTAAAAATAAACTAAGTAAAATGAAGTCTTCTAACGAGTCGGCAATTTTTAGTGCCCGCAATGCTGCCAAATTTTCCTTGAAACTACGGTGAAGGCCGCGTAACCCGATATGTGATTCCTCTTTTAATTTAGGCAACGAATGCAATTTATCCCAATAAAATCTAGCAAGTTCTCGTTTATTGTCATAATTGTTAATAACAGTGTTATATGCATTCAAATAATTTTCATCAGATATAACGATAGTTTTGATTATATTGAGCGGCTCACCTGTCAAACAACCTAACAAATACTCAAATTTTTCAATATTTGCTAAAGTACGATTTTCATGAATACTACGATTGAACACTTGTATAAATGCCTTCCAATTTTCCAATTTACCGTCAAATATTTGTAAATTTAACTTTGGTAATTTTACTTTTGATGTAGAAGACGCTGTAGCATCGGCATCCGCCGCCACTGGCAACCGGGCCAATTCTTGAGGAGATAATTCTTGAACAACTGATTCGATTGTAAAATAAGCATCGTTAACCTTTTTCAAATACGCGTGGTCTTCATCTAATTTTCCGTCCGGTAAAGTAGCTATTTTTGTAAATATATCGGAGTGTATTTTCAAAATTTGTTCATATATGCGTTGACTCGACTCCTGCCTAACGCTAAGCATTCGACGAACAGACTTATTATTTGGACTTTCCAATGCAGATTCGGCTGTAATCTGTGGCCCATGGCTTGCAGTCTGCAGTCTGCGCCCGGCTTCGGGGCGGACGGTAGGTTGGGATAGTGGATAGTGCACTTATCCGTCGCTATGAATTTGTCGACGTGATCAGAAATTAAGGACAATTTTATATAATTTAAATTATGTCAAATTGTAATATTCCTATAAATGTTTATCATTTATCACTAACTGGGGTAAAATAAAACAAATGATTACTCTTAAATAAAAAACAAAAATAAAATGTATTCTCTTCAAATAAAAAAGCGATTTCTGCCAAAAAGAAAAAAATAAATACATTAAAAAAAATTTAAAAATTAAAAATTTACATTTAATGTAACTAATAATTAATAGGTAGATGTTAATTTATTAGGGGTTCAAATATTCCACCATCGTGAGCCAAACAATAACCTAATCTATCAAAGACGTTCCGCCGAACTTCTTGCAGAGTCTCTGCAGTTATCTGCGTGGTGGCCTCAACGACTTTCTCTTGGAGTTCCTCTAACGTAGTAGCCCTTTCATGGCTATGTTTGTAAATGGTTTCCTTATGGAAACCCCAAAGAAAAAAGTCGCAAGGTGCTAAGTCAGGCGATCTTGGTGGCCACAATATTGAACCGCTCCTGCCAATAATACGATTAGGGAATGTAGTCTGAAGATACTCCATTACCCTAACTGCATTATGTGCAGGACAACCATCCTGTTGGAACCAAATTTCCTCGAAATTAACATCAATTTCGCGAACAGCAGAAATTACTTGATGTCGTAATAAATACAAATATCTATCGGCATTTAAATTGCCGTCGATAAAAATGGCCCGATAATATTGTTACCCAATATACCAGCCCAAATATTTAATTTTTGTGGGTATTGGGTTCGGTTGGACACATACAGATGTTTGTTTTCCCAAGACCAATATCGAGCGACGGAAGGATTGTGATGTCCATGGAGTGGAAAATAACTCTCCTCGGTAAATAAAATATTTCTGATGAAATGTTCATTTTCGTTAGCCTTTTCCATCACGGTTTCGCAAAATTCCATTTGCCTGATATTGTCCTCGGAAAATATCTCCGGCACTGTTTGTAACTTAAAACATTTGTATTTATTACGATGAAAAATATTTCGGACTGTTCGCTGATTAACATTAACTTCTTCGGAAATTTGGCTACTCGAACAAGGTCCATTAATTTCAACAAATGAACAAACATTCCCTTCTCTCTCTTGAAGTGCATGTTCATCATTTGTTTTTTGACATTTTTCAAAAGCCTTCACAATATTGTTTATTGTTTGAGTGGAAGGGATTGGCCGATCTTGATATGCCACAATGAATAAATTAACGGTGTCTTGAAGAGAATTTTCAGCAAAACGCCATTTTATTATACGGACCTTTTCTTCGGTTGTATAAATCAACATTGTATTATTAATTATTAGTATTAAATGACGAATTGGCGTTGGCGATACGGAACCGATTACCGTAGTAGTGGGGAATGCTAATGACCAATGCAAGGCGCCGCGCCGCTTATACTTCGTACCTTCCCTGGGATGAAGCGGCAATTTCTACTTTCTCTGTAAAGATCCGCAATTTCCGATTCTGTATATGAAATTTTAATCTTTGTTCAAAATAACTTCTCATTATTTGCAACTAATAATTTTAATTATAACTATCACACAAGAAATTGTAATGCGTTTCCACAATACAGCTTGTCGTTTAATACATCATGTCCAGAAATTATGAGCAAATATTTCAGAGGGTGATTCCACGTCGAAAAATAAGAAGACAACTGCATATATGTCAAGAAAGGGACCCTAAGGCCTATCCTAGGAAAATAACCTAAGCCGACCCTATTCAATATTCTTCTGAATAAATCTCATCTTGGGCCAAATTTAATTACTTTATCTCGAATCGTTTCGATAATATTGAACAAAAACCATCTCCAGGGCCCACCCTTTAAAATAATCTATTTCGCTAAGGGTTCATTTTTCGGCATATGTTTATATGAAATTTTCTTCTTATTTTTTGACATGGACATTGATCATCCCCTGAAATATTTGCTCATAATTTCCGGACACCCTGTATAAAAGTTTTACTAAACACACATCGTTTTGAAAAAGATTTAACTGATTTTTTATTGGAACAATCATTTTATAATATTGATGAATATTTAAATTTTTAGAAATGACGCTTTTGTCATTTGAATGTGTTTTATTATCATAGCTCTGTACTTATTTACTAGTCCTATATACCTTTTATACATTTTTTTGTATTGGTACATGATAATGACCATAAAGAGTATTATTATTATTAAACATGTTTCTGATTCCAAATAAAAATATTACAAATAAAATATTTCATAAATTTTAGGCAGCATTAGGATTTGAAGAAACGACTGGGGATATCACTTTCAATTGCGGCGCATCTCTTATATCAAAAAGCTATATACTTACAGCAGCTCACTGCTTGAAAGACCGTAGACCATTAAGAATCGTTCGCATGCGCACCAACATATTAACTGGATCTAAAGGAAAAGATTTTTCCATAAAAAAGGTTATACTACATCCACAGTATAATACGTCATCGAAGCACAACGACATCGCGTTGATTGAGCTCAATGAAAAAGTTGTCTTTGAAAGCAATTTATATCCTGCCTGCTTAAATTTTGGTAACATGAACGGGGATTTAATAGTAACTGGATGGGGATTAAATGGTAAGTGATTAATATACAAGGTGCTAGAAATTTGACTGCCATAAACTTAGCAGGTGATAGTATACATCAAAACAAAGAAAAAAATCATTCGAGAAAGAAATTAACAGATCTCCAATTTCATGTAAAAATTTACTTAATTAAGCAATTTCACCATAATTTTGTGCATTAAATGATGCAATTTTACTTTGTTTTTCAATTTAATTATACATATTTAATTTTAAATAACAATTTATTTATTTTTTCTTTAGTTTTATTGGGTTTTTGCCACACTTCTGAAAAATAATAAAGATTAATTAAATAAGCCCTTGCGCCAAACGGAACAGTCAAGGGTTATTTTTTAAAAAACTAAGTTTGCCTTACCAAAAAATCTCACTGAAAAAAGATAAGTAAAAAATAACAAAAATCACATCACTATCGCGCACTTTCGTGTTATTGACGTTTCGAAAAACTCTCTGTTTTCGTTATCAAAATCGTAGTAAAATATTAAACGTTTGTCAAGTTTGACAGTTTAAAATTTGTTTATCTGCTTCCATAGAGATGTTAAATGATTTTTATTTTATTGTTACTTACTTCTTCTTGATACAACTGTAGCCAACAATGATCGATGTTAACTGGACAGTTAGACACACACTTATCTCCGTTCAACAAAATAATCGCGGTGTGAGATTTTTTGGTTAGGCAAACTTAGTTTTTTAAAAAATAACCCTTGACTGTTCCGTTTGGCGCAAGGGCTTATTTAATTAATCTTTATTATTTTTCAGAAGTGTGGCAAAAACCCAATAAAACTAAAGAAAAACTAAAATTATGCCACAAATAAATAGCTTCAGACAATATCTTAACAATTTATTTAGTTAATCAATAAAATGTGTTCAAGAACCAGCCGAGAGTACAGGTCAGTTGGTATCTCAACTGCGAAGTGTTAATGTGCTTGTCGCTTCTCTAGTGCTTTTGCGTGCCATTATTTCCTTGATTTTTCTTTTTTGGTTAAATTTTTAACGTACGTAGGGTGAGTATCATATGTTATTAATTTATTTAGAAACCAGTCGCAATTCTGCAAGAGAACGACGTATTTATTTAGCGTTCTCAATTTGAAAGTGTCTTTTTTATTCTCCTATTCTCAAAAATGTATTTTTCTCTTGATTTATCTGCAATCCCACTTTACGTGCCTTCACAAGTTTTATCCTTACTTTTTTAATTTCCTCTATTTCTTGCAATTATGGCTACATCATCTAAATAACTTACTATTTGGGGACTTTTAAACAATATGTGTTCTTTTCTGTTTAACTGACTGTCTCTTATGACTTTTTCTAGTACTAAATTAAAAAAGCCTTCAAAATGAGTCTCGTTGTCTCAGTACTGTGTCAATAGTACAACCCTCCGAACATTCACCTTTTATTGGTACTTTGCTTTTGGTATTTTCTAAGGTCATCTTCAGTAGCCTAATCAGTTTAGTTGGTATCTCAAATTGTTTCAATATTTTACTTAGTTTATTCCTTTTGACAGAATCATATTCTTTCCTGAAGTCCATGAATAAGATTTTGATACTAGACTTTTTTATTCCGAATATTCCCTGGAATTAGTTAAAAAAGTCCACATCAACACCCAAAGACCCACAGTTACATCAACCCACCACACAATAACCTATAATAATAATAATAATAATAATAATTTTATTCCAGTAGACCATGTAAACATAGCGTAGGAAATGTCAATAAAACACAAATACAAAGGCATCAATAATAAGATACAGGTTTGCAAAAGGTAAAAATAAGCAAATTTGATAATAAATGACAAAAGACAATTTGACAAGAGCAGTATATAAAACAAACGAACAAAGAAAGTAACATAATACAAAGATCACACGTGTAGTTATAAAAATTCACATAATATGTCCAAGAAATTCATGAGTGCTATAAAACACATTATCCAATAAATATTGTTTTAATTTTTTCTAAACAACTGCAAATTCGGTATATTTTTATATCAGGAGAAAGCTTGTTATAAAATAGGATACCAACATACATTGGATTCTTCTCATACAGTGATAAATTGTGCCCCGGGATAATTAGCGATGATCTCACTCGTGTGCTATAATTATGAAAATCTCCATTGGTGGAAAACTGTTCTAAGTTATTCCTAACATACATTAATATATCATAGATAAAGATACACGGCAGAGTTAATAGTTTTAATTTTTAAAGTATGTTCTACATGATGTTCGTTGGGATACTCCAGCTATAAGTCTAATAGCTTTTTTTTGAATTATAAATATTCTTTCCATATAATTAGAAGAACCCCAGAATATAATACCATATCGCATACGGGAAACAAATTGAGAATGATAGAAAGATAAAAGAGTAGACATGTTAGTGATTGATTTTAGTCTTAATAATGCATAAAACATTGGTGTAAGCTTGTTGCAAAGATTATTTATGTGTATTTTCCAATTTAATTTATTGTCTAAGTATAAACCAAGGAATTTAGTGTATTCAACCTGCATTAAGGACTTAAGTCGCTTCTTTTAAAAATTGACCATGTTTATTAAAAAAGTTCTCGGAGTAAAGTTTATGAAAACCGTCTTTGATTTGTTAAGACACAATTTGTTTGCTGAGAACCAGTTCATAAACAAAGTAATCATTTCCTGCATTACCGCGACACTATCTTTTATACAAGCTTCGTTAGTTAAATAGGTATTGTCATCAGCAAACATAATTAAATTGTCTGTACATGAAACTATATTCGGAAGATCATTGACAAATAATAAGAAAGCTAAGGGTCCTAAGATGGATCCTTGAGGTACACCAATATTTATAGTTGATTCTTTAGAGTAATAACCGTTTATATCAACAATCTGTCTCCTGCCCGATAAATATGAAGATATCCATTCGTAAACTCTACCCCTAAGTCCATAACGCAAAAGTTTCTCTTTCAATAGATCATGACTAACTAAATCAAAAGCCTTGCTGAGGTCCATAAATAAACCAATACACTTTTTATTTTCGTCTAAAGATTTATATAAATTATTTATAAAAGAAAGTATAGCTGAAAGCGTGTTTTTATTCCTCCTAAATCCATGTTGACAAGTATGCAATATATTTTGACTGTTTAGAAAATTGATGATCTGATCAAATACCACCTTCTCAAGTATTTTGGAAACAGAACTAAGGAGCGCTATAGGACGATAATTTTCTATATTATCCTTTGCTCCTTTTTATTCAGGGGAACTATTCGTGCTGTTTTGAATATGTCAGGAAATATACCTGTTTCTAATGACAAATTGATTAAAAATGTTAAAGGAGATAAAATATAATTAACTGAATTCTTTAGTAAATTATAAGAGATGAAGTCTATACCCGTAGAATTAGATTTTTAAATCCATAATGATATTATAAACTATATTTTCCGATACAGGTTGTAGAAACATTGTACCACATGTTTGCCTTATAGAAGCAAATACATCGAACTGTATGTTATCTATTTGCGAATTTGCAATTGTTTTTGACGGAATTTCAGTAAAATAGTCATTAAATGAATCGGCAATAATTTTGTTGTCGGTTATCATAGTATCATTAAGTAATATTTGGCATAAACCATTACTTTTCACTGTATTATTTAAGCAACTATTTATTATGGACCAAGCAGCTTTACATTTATTATTTGAAAGTTGATAAATTCTATCATTGTGTAATTTCTTTGCGGCTGTAATAACCTTTCTATAAATTTTTTTGTATTTTTTATAGCACTCAATATCACGTGAATCCCTCGTAGCACACATATTCCTGTAAAGCATCTTTAACTTTTCGGCAGATATTTTAATACCAGTTGTTAGCCACGTTTTACCGCGACATTTTATCTGATCAATTTTGGTTACGGGAAAAGATATATCAATGTAATACTTCAATATATTAATAAAACTACAAAACCTTCATCAACATCTTTACACCGATATATATCATTCCACGGTTCCTTACATAAATGATCAAAGAAAGTACAGTAATTACAGTTACTGAAAACTTTCTTATTAATTATTTTATCAGTATGAGGCTCCCAGTTACATCCTAAATTTATAATTTGGGCAGAGTGATCAGAGATACAATTAAATATAACATCAGAAGATATATCAAATACATCTTGATCAAAATTAGTACAGATATAGTCCACCGCAGTAGACGAATTCAGAGTGCATCTTGTTGGCTTATCTATGTGGTTACTAAAACCATATAAATTGATAATATCATGAATTTTATCTCTAAATGTGGAATTAGCCAAGTAGTCAATATAGACATATATACTCGCGACAAGAATTCAGACGACTTACGTCATACGAACAAATGAATAATTCATTATATTTTCATCAAAATATTTAGGAAACTGCAACTGATAGTAATAAAACTATATACTACAGTAAAAGTTTGCATTATATATTGCACTAAATTGCAAAAAATGATTGTTTTTAACGCGACTAAATATCGAAAATTACGTTGACAATAAAAACAAATGTGTACGTCAGCCGTAACGTAAGACGTCTGAATTCTTGACACGAGTATATTGATATGTACAGACACATTTACCCATAATTAAGACTTATAAATATCTTTATTACATGAACGTTCGTATTTTACTATGCAGCTTTTAATAAAATTAAAAAAAATACACTACCCAGACAGAAGTTCCAATTATAGGGTAGGAAAACAAAAACATTTTCGTATTGCTTTATTCTGCTTTGTGCCCATGCTTTGTGCTTTTTTCAGAATAATGAGGACTTATTCAAAAGATTCTAATGGAAAAAAGATTTTTCCCATTAATTTTGTGAGAAGTCTTCCATAAAAGTGTATTGAAATTTGACCTCAGAATCAATCCTCCATCAAAATGTATCTTAAGTTCATTATTATTATTTTACAGCGAGTTCAGGATTAGGATATATGAGTAACACATTGCAGAAGGTTACTGTACGGACAATACCTCAAGCTAAATGTAATGAAGACTACTCGAACAAAGGAACAATTAGCGACACACAAATCTGTGCCGGATCCAGACAAGCAGATTCTTGTCAGGTACGTACGTATCTATTTTGTTATAAAAACTGTGTCAATAGGTTTTGTTTTTGCAGCAGTTGGGAACAGTTTCAAAATGTGAGAAATATTTGGCCAGTTAAGTTGAGAATGCGTTACCATTGAACTTAACGCAATACATAGTTGGACGGACATTTCTGATAGTTTCAAACCGTTTCCAACTGCTGCAAAAACAAACCTAATAAGTTGGGCATTAGGCCGCATAGTAGTTCCTGAGGTTCCGCTTTTGCAAATATCGCAATGGCCAATGGCGATATTTGCAAGGTTTTCAATAGTACCCACCGTATAGTGGGTTGTTTTCTGTCTATGGCCGTATTCAGACCTAGCATTTAGTAGCCAATGTCCACTAGATGCAGACACGGTTACGTCTTGCGTATTCCTGTCATTCCGTAGGTTATGATATAATGTGAACAGCCAGGACTGATCGTCGGTGGTCTCACCTATGGTATGCTTATGGGAACAACAAGGTTAAAAACTATACGTCTGGTTTACTACAGGTTTTCAGGTGTACCTCTATGCTGACAGGGATATTAGCCCCCAAAATTCCGCTTTTGCAATAATACGTTCATTGTGTCAGTTAAATCTTTAAATACCTCTATAGTCTGTTTGGAAATGAAAGAGAGTAATAAAACCCCGAGATAAGAACCGGCCATGGGCGTTGTAATATTTTGTTTCAGGTAATTATCGGGTAAAACTAATGCTAACAGGTAATGGGTGTACATTAGTATATTTTACGGGATACATCATAGGCCGTATTGTGACAGATCAATCCAGTCTTAGAGCTGAATATAAGAAGATGTGCTAGTGCAGTAGAGTAAAATTCGACTTGTGTTTAGTGACTATTGTGCCAGTGGATATAATATTGTTTAGGTAAAATGTCGAGCTTATCAAATTACGTACCTGCTAAACGCGTGAAAAGATGTGCGCTGTCTCAGAATTTGAAGATTATTATATTAAATGTATTTAACACCAAAATCCTACCAACAGTGTTGACGACATCGTGGAAAAGTGTTCCAAAATCACAGGGATTGGAAAATCGACTATCTATAGACTTTTAAAGGAAACAAAAAATGAACAAGATACTGTAAGTCCCTCAAAATCATCTACAGGGAGGTCAAAAGTCGTTATAGATGATTTCTTCAAAATGTCATTCGCAGAAAAGTACACTCATTTTATTTTAAAAAAGAAATACCAACGCTAAACAAAATTTTAAGTGAACTTTCAGAGGACAACGATTTGCCAAAAATCAGTGGAAGCAAATTATGGACCGTCTTACGAAAGTTGAATTTTTGCTGGGAAAAGCAGAACAGGAAGTCAGTTCATACGACGTTTAAATTAAGTGACGTGAAAATTTTGTTAAAAAATACCTTGGAACGAGTAACTGCAGATGACTGGCAAAGATGTATACATCATGTACAAAAGAAGAGGAGAAAATGTGGTAACTCGATAATTTAATTGACGTTATACTGTGGAACCTATCGTTATCAATCTAAGAGACGAAGATAATTCATCAGAATATTCAGAGGATGAATTTTAATATGCCTATATTTGTATTTTCTTTATTGTTATTACATTACATTATACAACACTACATTTACTCACCATAATTTGAATTTTCAAAATACATATATTTTTGTGTGAAATAAAAGTCTATTCATTAAATTTAAATAAATATTTTGATAAGCATATTGAATAATTTTATTTGAATTACTAAAAACCCTCTTTACCCGGTTATGATGCTTAAAGTAGCCTCATGTTTTTATATTGTTTACTTATAAGAGAAATGGACCGAGAAATTGAAACGGCATAGACAAAGACGGATTGTCGTTGATTAAATTTTAGCTACCTACTACAATTTAGTACAACCCGGTCACACAGTTTTTTTAAAAGTACACCTTATCTATACCGATAATACATATAAAAATATTGAATATAAGCACCAGTACTACATTTATATACGATTTGCATACATAATAAGCTTTTATATAGTTATCTATCTATTCATCTACACAGTGTGTCTACAGATAGCTCCAACTGTCAACTTTTTTATTTCATATTTTTTCGAAAAAAGTAAATTTAAAAAAAAAGGTTTTGCTTATTTTCAGTGTGTCCCAATTTCGTTGTAACTGCAGAGTATCTCGGAAACTACAAGAGATAGAAGGATGCGGTTTTCGCAACACTAAACTACATTTTCAAGAAACTTAAGACGCCACAATCAGAACTATCATAGACCTCTTCGTTTTTGAAATACAGGGCGACATTTATTAGAAATTTACTTTTAAGGGATTCGTCGTATCTCAAGGAATAGTTGAGATACCGGAATGGTGAAAATCGCTTATGATAGAGTTTTTCACGTAGAGTTCAGTGAATTTTTCTACAGGACGTATTTTTAAAAATATAATCCAAACATGTTTTTTATGTTTGCATTATTTTTTCATCACATAATGGTATACAGGGTAATTCAATCAAAATGTCATTAATTTTAACCATGTATTCGGAAGGCCTAATAAAGACAGAAAATAGGAAACAAACATTTTTTACTCGACGTTTCAAAATATAAAGAAATCATCCTATAACAATCGGTACGTTACAAAATTTGTGATGACGTGTACGAGAATTGAAGCCATATAGAAGTACAGCAGCGTTGCCACTCAGGGCTACATACATATAATAATAGAATGTTATGACAAATGTAATGAATGTAATGACAAACTTTTTGTTTGCAATCTAAAATTTATGCATTTTGTTTGTCTTTGAGGTACCTACATTTAAAATTTGTTGCATTTTTAAGGTATCCATTAAGCGTTTTGTCCGCAAAATTTTATATAGTAAATAATTTTGGATAAAACATTCAAAATATATTAAATTGTCTTATACATTTTTCCTCGGCTCTGTTTAGTAGAAGAAAACCGCGGTCTCTCACTACTTCACTTTACCCAACTTGAATTCATTTTTATTTAGGCAAATAGCAAATTTTATTATTAATACTTATAAACTACACTGGCGACATTAATATATGAAATTCATCAACCTCTACCACGCAAATTGTTTATACTTTGTTATACCCTGGCATTTAAGCGATGAAAATACTTTTAACGGAAAGTTACATCAGGCCTTCAATAATTAACAATGATTATCGAGACTGCGCGCACCGATGAATTTCTTGTCAACGCTACTTGTGCATCAATAGAAAATTTATTGAAGAGAGCAAATAATTCAAATCCCGACTGTTTAAGGAGCTTTTACATTTCATAAGAACTGTGCATAAATCGCACGGTGTGAAAACAATAAACTTTTACACTGGATCTGATTTTCGCCGTTCCATTTTTCCCGTACAGCCAAAAACCGTACAGTGTGAAATAAACTTAAAGCTATTAAGTGCCACAAGACGGAGCAGTGGGTGGAAGTTTAAAGTCACGCACATTATGCCTGCACGAACCAGCTCAGACCTGCAAAACCGGTTCATGAAGGTCCCTATGTTATTTAATAGAGCATCGCACACTAGACTAGCACATGCATGAACCAGCACCTGCAACGACCATCACTGCAGGACGTGCCGATGGCCTACAATTTCTAGACTTGGTTTTACTAGTTCAACGTAGGTTATGTTCCCACAAAAGTCAGGGATTGGTTTCAAAGTGTTAGAAATATTCAATCAGTTAAGTTGTGAATGTATAGTTGAACTGTCGGACACCCTCCCTTATCAGCAACCTATATTTACTTACCTTAAACGAAGTGCAAGTCTTTCGTCAGATGACATTGGGCTGTGAAATCTTGTGTTTTGGTGGCGAGGATGATCCAAGAGTTAACTTTTTTTTGTGACTCGGAACTGAAAAAGAAATTGTTGATCTTTTTCCAATTCAGAAAATAAATTATAAAATTCACCATACGGCCTTCTCTTTTTATTGATAGGGTGAATCCAAAACTTTCTCATTTTCGTCGCTTTTTCCCCTTCTCTGCTTCATATAACATCGTTAAAATAAAAGTTTCTTCTTCCGCCTCAACTACTACTTAAAAACATCAAAAATTGCTGGTCAGTGCTGGACAAGTGTGTGAAGTCGTGCAGGTTTGCAGATCTGCGCTGTGCTGGTCCATGCCTGTCCGTGCAGGTTCATGAACGCGTAATATGCCCGTCCAAGAAAACAAACAAGGTGGATTACCTTGTGTACGACGGAACAACGAAAAGACGAGACGAAAAATGTTCAATGACTCAATGATTAAGTATACGATCCATCAATAGTTAGATAATAGATACATATTAATGGAAATGATGTACAAATAAATATCGAAAGTTTAAAACTCACTCATACGTTTGAATGCAAACAACATGGGACTAAGCGAAGCAGAACGTGATGTAGAAACATACGGTAGCAACAGCGACGATAGCGCTGTATAGTATAGTCCATGAATAAACTAGGGTTTAAAACGTAAAGAAAAGAAAATAAAACGACATCCTAGAAGCGGCAAATTATTTTATTAGTTTATATACAGTCGTGTCTGAAAATAATTGTTAATAACTTTGTAAATTTGTAACTAAGAAAGCTGTGAGTAACTGCTTATGTTCAAATAGAATCAGACGATGAGAGATACGAGGCAGGTAAAGCGGAACGTGGGCTCCTTGATTGACGAATTTAATTTTATTATTGACATTAATTTGGTTTAGTTTGTGTACCTGTGAGACAGGTTTTGAGTTATGACGTTATATTTTTTACTGGAACGGTACATTTTATGATGTTTCTGAATAGTACTTTTAAAGGGCTTTTTAGGGAACCACATTTAATATTTTTATCATTAACAGTTCTTGAAATATCATAACTTTATGAAAAAAATAACATCACAACTGTAAAAATTGTACCATTTTATATTTAACGTAGCAACTGCACAAAGTGTTGTCAACTTATTGACAGATAGAATATAACATTAGTTTCCCTGTGAAATATTTAAACAATTTTTTTGTCGTTCTGTAATTCCGCTAATTTTGATTTACTTGACGTATCATTTATAAACGGCTTATACATATAGAGTATTCTAAGAATAGGTGTACAAGCTTAGTGGAATGTTTCTCTGAAAAATTTAAATTATTTGTCTTAGTGTTTGCAAATTTACTGATACTAAAATAATAATTTTTGTGTAGTTTCGGTAAAAATTGGAATGTACTATTTCAATTTTATAAATAAACAAGAACATTTTTATTTCGTAAATCATTTGACTTATAAAACAAAACTATAGATGTTATATTATCGCTGTATTTTAGGGTGATTCAGGAGGACCGCTTCAAATTAAATTAGCAACTGGAGTTTATTCAATTGTGGGAATTGTATCTTATGGAACAGGATGTGGAGGAAGAATTCCCGGGGTATACACTAAAGTATCGAAATATTTAGAGTGGATTGAAAAAATAGTGTGGCCTTAAAATTAATTTTGTATATTTATACACATAAAACTATTAATATAGTAAATAAAACGATACTATTTAATTTTTGCATTTTTTATTAAAATATTTTTCCCAAAATTTTGATGAGTCATCTTCCACAACAAAAATATAGATGAAAACGAAATTTTCCGGCATGTCTGTTCATAAATTATTTTCAAAATCTTTCAGCTTTTATACTTTTATAAAAAAAATATGGTCAAAACAATGACAAGAAATTAAACTGTGTCCCGTTAGTTAATTTTATATGGCCATACGAAAACTAATAATTGAAATATTAGCGGTATTAAGAAATCAAAAGAAAATTGGAGCAAAAGTTTCTGTGTTGGACAATAAAAGTCGCCGCTGCTGTGTTTTTAGTAGATGTAGCAAGTTCTACTAATAAGAAAGTCAGTTCATAGTTTTCTAGTGCTTCAAGAATCAGAATCAATAATACTTCCAGTGATTTAAAAAATCTGAGTAGGGAGTTCCTCAAGGAACTGTACTGGGACCAGTTTTATTCAATAATGATATATTTTCTGGACAAAGCAGTGGGCCTATTATTACAATGCGGATGACACTGCAATTTTTTACTCATGTAAATCTTGGGAACAAAAAGAAGAAAGAGATCTAGCGCACTTTAAAAAATGGTTCGATTATCAATTACGATAAAACATATTATTTACCTATAGCTTCCTGGCAGTTTTCATTACCGAACTTTAGAAATCTTAAGATAAATGAGTTTGAAATTAAACAAAAACTGAATATTAAGTATCTTGGAATTTTCTTTGGTAGTAATTTGAGATGGGAGAATCATATTGATTTTATTTTGAAAAAAATTCAGATGTTGATATCCACTGAAAATAATATACACTTCGTTAGTGGAATCGCATGTAAACTATGGTATTCTTGGATGGGGAGGTTTAGACTATTTTAATGAAAGTAGAAATGGTACACTAGAAATGATTATTATATTATGATACTTGTTTGTAAGAAAAGCTGTTGGTTACAGAAGTTACACATATCTTGGGCCTAAGCTATATAATATGCTGCCAAACGTAATAAAAAATATATCTGGATATAATTATTTTATGTCCCATCCTAAAACATTTGCACTGTCTGTTCCATGTCAATTAATACATAATGCTTTTGAATCTAATTTTTAAGTTTTTTAAAGTTTGTCATTTAACACATGAATACCTAATGATGAATTTTGATATTGATAGATGTCATTTAGTGTATATTTTACATGTGTTGATTTATCTATGTAGGATTACCATTGCGAATGCCAATAAAAAATACGTTACGTTACGTGTACAATGAGCATATTATTATGTATTGCATCTATCTTCTTGTATTTGTATAGTTTGTAATTCTAATGTTTTAAAGTGAATTTTGTATTGTAAAATATTGAAGTGATTTATACTTGTGTATATATCTTTTTCTTTTTTTATATATATACAGGGTGTTACATATAGGTTACTGTTACAAAAAAGTCGCTGTTGTGGCTTGTGACCACAAAATCGTCAGTTTCTCAACTGATTTAAAACATATATCACTGGATTTACAATGAAACAGGCTGTAAAATGATGTGTCACAAATGGGGAAATTCCATTTAAATTTTAAAGTGGAAGTTGAACGTATCCAGTTGGCTTGACTGGTAAAAAAACTACCCCCAAGAACAAAAATCGACGGGTCTCGGCAAATTTTGAAATATATTTCGGTTTTATTATTATAGGGGATGTCAGGTTTTCGTTGGGATACCTTGTATTACAAAATTAATAATAAAATGAAATGTTTTGGTTTCTAATTGAAAGAAAACCCCAGTTGCAGACAATAACAACTATAAAATCGTACTTTGTCAATAAGACACCATCAGAAAACTATATAAACCTATTAAATGACACTATAATTTAAAAGCTTTGCTGTAATTCGCATGTCAATATTGCATATTAAAAACACTTTCTTACACATGAAACATGATTTTTTCTATTTCAGAACAAATGTGCTAGTATATTATTACATAGATTTTATAAATAACAAGTAATTTTATTTACATACCTACTTATTTAAACACAAATTTTCATATTAACACTAAGAGTATGATTTATAAAAATAAGGTGACTGTGGTCTGGCTATCGGCATACTTGATTCTGTGCACAATTCACAGCACTGATTATATGGCGTATGTGCACATAACATACGTCCCATTATGAGTATATTCATACAGTTGAAACGGTTATCAGTGCAGCTCATCCCTAAAATTACAAGATATTATTAAAACAGTTTTAACATCGTAATAAGATAACAATTATTTATTTGTTTCATTTTTACTACTTTTTTTGTTTAGTAAAATATTAAAATTAAAAATAAATCATAAACAACTCCTTTAACTGTGACGCAACTACGTCGCTTCGGCGACGTTTGCGTTGCGACGCGGTGTCACTACGACGCCTGAGTTGCGGCGGTCCGGTTCCTCGGGCGCCAGTTTCTGTTTTAAAGTGTAGAAACACCACTACTCAGGTAGCTACAGTGAAGATACAGTATGTCCAGCGGGTCTTAAGAAAAATAGTTAGACTTCACGGACGGAATAAAAAGGCACAATATATATCACTATCTATATATTAACTACCAAACCTAATTTACAATTCTAACTTAAAACTAAAACGAAATTGCAATCAAAACAAGCTAAACGGGCGGTACATGCACTAAAAGCGGGACGGTTGCGGTTATTGGTGGTCCTGGAAAGAGAGTTACTGAGTTAGCCGGTCGGTAATAAACAAGCGGTGGGAAGCTACGGACTCAATACCACGAGGGAGGAAGCAAACAAGCAACAATCAAAAGCAATTACTACTATTAATTAATACACTTGGCTACAATCACTCCTGAAAGAGAACAATTAATAGCAAGTTACAGACAGATGATGATCCCTTGGGCAGGCTGGCAGGACGGCTAACTGTTGCGCTGAAAAAAATATCACAAGACAAGTCAGTTTACGACTTACGTTTCAGAGCAACGAGAGATCAAGGCAACCTCCTTCCTCCGAACGCGCAGTTAGGATCGACACACGTGATCAAGTCAACCGTGTGCGTCACCACGCCGTAAAACAGACAGAGAACAGGTTAGGTAGGTTGGACGGAGACGGCCTGCGTTTCAGACTAAAGTTTCCTCCTTCCTCTGAACGCGCAGTTAGAATCGACACACGTGATCAAGTCAACCGTGTGCGTCACCACGCCGCAAGACAGATGGAAACGGCCTACGTTTCAGACTAAAGGGTTGCCCCCTTCCTCTGAACGCGTAGCTAGGATCGACACACGTGATCAAGTCAACCGTGTGCGTCACCACGCCGAAAGACAGACGGAAACGGCCTACGTTTCAGCTAAAGGGTTGCCTCCTTCCTCTGAACGCGTAGTTAGGATCGACACACGTGATCAAGTCTACCGTGTGCGTCACCACGCCGGAACACAGATTAGGTGAGAAAGACGGAGACGGCCTGCGTTTCAGACTAAAGAGTTTCCTCCTTCCTCTGAACGCGCAGCTAGGATCGACACACGTGATCAAGTCTACCGTGTGCGTCACCACGCCGCAAGACAGACGGAAACGGCCTACGTTTCAGACTAAAGGGTTGCCCCCCTTCCTCTGAACGCGTAGCTAGGATCGACACACGTGATCAAGTCTACCGTGTACATCACCACGCCGTAAGACAGACAGAGCACAAAACAGGTAAGACGGACGAGAGTTAAAATTAGCCAAGTGTTACTTACAACTACTTACTTCCAGTGCTTGTGGTCGGACACGTCTTCCTACTACGAACGGCAGGACGAAAACTAACTCTCGAGTTCCGCTCTCTTACCAGTTCATCCGGCGGAATTTGGAGACTTGCGCACTGGCAGTATGCTGGACTTACTACCGCTGCTTGCTGGTACGTCTTCGTGCTGGTACGGCTGCTCTGCTGACAGGACTGTTCGGCTCGCTCGCTGGACGGCAACTAAACTAGCTAGCCGGTAGTTGGAAGACCTAATGCGCCTGTGAGGTCCATGACTGCGCACTAGTCCCCAATCTGAACTTCTCACCTAACACGGCTTCTCCACGGCCTGGCAGGTCTTCTGGTGCTGGTGCGGATAGGCAGAACTTCTCCCGGTGACAGCAGGACAGGAACTAAATATCCAAATCGGCATTTGAAAGCCCTAACGTTGATGCGGAGGCAGCGGCTGCGCGCTAGTCGATTTTCGGACTTGGGTATGATTCGGAATCGCCAGCTGGATCGAGCGCGCATATCTACGTCATACCTTTCGTAGTGGTGGCCGCATCTGACCGGTGATAGATGCGCGTTTGGTTCAAGCGGTCTACTCATACTGGCTGGCGTCCGCGCGTCGATAGGCTTTCAACGGGGATATTTTCACATACTGGTAAATTAGTTTAACGGACTATTTTAATAGTAAAATAAATAAATATGGGGTAGTTAAAAATCACTTCATTACATAACTAAAGTGAATAAGATGTTGACTCATAATGTCGTAGGTAGTTTTAGCCAACCATCAGCAAGACTTTGCGATTCATAAAAAAAATCGATTCGTATCGATTAATCCTTAATCCTGTACAAAACAATATATCGATTAGAATTGATTTCTATTTTTGAAACGATCCATAAAAAAAATCAAATCGAAATACCAAATGACTGATCAGTTCGATTCGAACTAAATGGGGAAGTTCCAAGAATTTTATATTGATTTAAAATGTATTACATGGTAATATTTCAAACATATTGAAAGGTCAGATCATGTATCTCGCGGCAATAATCACATGATAATTAAAATATTATCATTCATAAATTGTCATAGAATGTAAACAAAACCACGTGGCCAAAAATGCGATATCATTGGTGTGGCGTTACACGCCGTTCAACGCGCCTTGTTTCCATAGATACAAGTGCAGGTTATGGTGTTGGTACTGTAAACAGGCATTTGTTTGTTTGTTTTTGTCGCATTTGTGGGTCATAAATACTGTGTAGGCAATGCCATTGCTATTAGTGGTGATAGGGTGAACTTACGGTATTGTTAAACGTAACTTATTCCGTTGTTTACACATCTGCTCGTGACAATTACGGCGACAATGCTGTTGGGTAAGTATCAGACAGATGGTTTTGCTTGAGGTATTTATAAAAATATGCCAACTGATTTCACATTAAACTACTTGTTTTAATTTGAAAAATAATAAGTAAAAGGAATCATTAACATTTAACATTAATTATTTTTTATTATTATTTACTACTGATTTCATTTCTCCTTAGAATCCATTTCCACATTTTGAAAAAATTGTGTGTTATGTTTTCAGAATAAAAAGGTAGTTTTATAATACAAGGTGAGTCAGTCATAATGTCATTAATTTTAAGAGGAGATAGGGAATAATGAGTATAATGCGAATACGTGATTAAAAAAAATCTAAATGCATATTTACGCCGAAAAAAATTATTTTCATATCATTATTTAAACCCCCTTTTCAGACTGTCACTGACCGGTCACAGCCCAGGTTGGTTACAGCTCACAGTTCAACTCGATATCGACCTGATGCAATGTTGTCAAGTTGGCACTTTATTAATAAAATTCAGTCGCATTTCGTAAACATTCTCCGTATAACACTACCATTTCCACATAATCGGAATTTGTAAAATTATGCGTTGTGAATTTACGTCAAATACGTGAGGTTAGACCGAAATAAACAAATATGATTTGGTGTCCGGAGAATGTATTTTTAAAAACAATTTCCGAATTTATACACAACACATTTATTTAAAAGACAGGATAAGAATTACAAAAATGAGCAAATAGCGAGATGTCTGCCAAGACCAATACGCATCTACTGCCGAATATTAACGTCTTCAGGGCTTTTATAACTTTTTCCCTTAATGGGGTAGTAACGATAATGCATAGGAAAGTTTGTAGATAAATATGTCGTCAAGTAGATAGGTATGTCTGGCTTTCTACCATTAATGAATGTCTGATGACATAATTTACTGCTTACCTCCAAATGTGTGGCATGATCTACAAATTTGAGGGGGAAGAAATGCGGGAAATGCAGAGTGCTAAATGGAGGTAAATTTGAATAACACGCTGATGTGTTAGACGATATTATGTATGTAAATGTGGCATCCATGGTTAATACGGCAAGTCTGTGGCATTAGAATTTTGTCGGGTGCGTCATCAGAAAGTTCGTAGCGTACCAGGAGCGTCGTGTTACTGATTTTAATAGGGTGATTTGTTAAATTTTTTAAAGGTCGAGTAAAAATTTTTTTTTCCGATTTTCTGCCTTTATTAGGCCTCCCGAATACGTGGTTAAAATTAATGACATTATGACTGACTCACCCTGTATAATAAGTAATCTTATAATATCCTCATATAACATTCTACGTCAGGCAAATGGTAGCAGCAACTTAGGACTCTGTGCCCAGTTTACGTTTCTATTTTGCTTTACTTTATTCAATACCAATGCCTGCTTAACACAAGTAATATCTAATAATATCACAAATGAGAACCCTTCTAAACGTATGTACTGCGTTATCTGAAAGCATACTATTCTATTTAGGTATACACGTGGGAACGGCGTCTGACGTCACAGGTAAACGCGGCGGCGATCGTTTTGAGGAGGCGTGGCCAGACTAAATTTTTAAATACCGTTTTTAGACGCCTTTTCAATTAAAATAATACATTATTTCTTCTGCACGTATCTGGAAAAAAACATGCAACTTGCTCATCGAATCGAAACATTTAATTATCGTAATTGTCGGGTTAATTATTTGAATCGACAGTTAGATGTGGTTTGAGAGAAACATCAACTATCAATTTTTAAATAGGACATCCCATATATTTTTATTTTTTTTTTTAAATTGAGAATGACATTTTAAATACATTCAATGTCACTTGTCAATTTTAATGTCTCGTAACTAATGAATATTATGTAAATCAATGTAAATGTATCTTGTAGTTTCCGAATGTGATTTAATATTTAATAAACCGAAAGAGAAACAGAAAACTTTAATCGAGACATATCCGTAATGTAAAATAAAAATCGAGCATCTTAAAGCTACACATAAATGTTCAGATTCGACTTGAATATTCCAATTTGATTTTTCGGTAATCGATATAACGCTTTTCAAATTTACTAACAATTCGACATTTCGATTATAGGCGATATGTAAATACAAATGTAAAAAGGTTTGGTCTTTTGTATCGCTCTCCCACCACTCCACTGATTGCAATTGATTTTATCAGATAAATCACATCACTGTAAGCATGTAAATTATATTAGTTTAATTAGAATGAACGAAAACTAGTAATGACATCGTTGTCTAGTCGTCAATTAAAGCGCACTACAGAAAATGGGTCGCGAAGTAGCTGACATCTGTTGATGGATTTCGGAACTGCTCAAGGGGTGAACAACAAATTATTTGCATCACAGGAGTGTGAAGTTTTCTGTTTTTTAATATTGTTTTATAATTCTTTTTCTGTGGAAATAGTACCAGAATGTTTGAGAATAGTATAATTCTATCTTGAATAAAGAAAAACACATAATCTGCATAAATTTGTAATAAGTTGAGTGTGGGAGTGAACAACAATCCAATAAATTTGTTTTGTATGTGCAGGTGTGGAAATTTTCTGTAATTTTTAGTAATTTTGCAAACTTTATTGAGATATGATATTTAGTTATAAAAACTGTACACATATGCAAAACATAAGCAAAAATATTTGCATAAAATCTCGGAAAATCTGTGCTCCTCTTACTGTACCTACTTCTGATATTTATATAAACTTCATATAAACTGAGTGCAGGTGAGATATAACCTGCCTGCTGCAATGTAGGTCGATTCCTGTAGGTCGAGCCGCTTAGGCCGAGCAGGAAGTAAGCAGACTACTTTTATCTCACCTGCACTCAGTTTATATGTGAACATACATATGAAGGAACAGCCAGTTCAATTGTCGGTCATCTCACCTATGGCATACTGATGAGGGCTAACAAGCCCGAAACCGGTCTGTGTCTGGTGGTGTGTCCGACAAGGTTTCTTGGCTGTTCACACAGATACTGTAGGAGTAATTCAATGTCGGTCGGGGCATTAGTTCGCGGAGTAGTTGTTTCCTGCAGTATCATTTACACATGAAAGTATATAGCAAACTTTTTCTTATAGAGAATTTTATGCCAAGTAATTACAACAAGATTTGCTCCATTTAATAAAAGATGAATATGTCATGGGGTGCCTGAACTAAAGCAGACGCTGTAAACACAGGCTTATGACAACATGGGACTTCTCGCGTTCTACTTCAGATAAAATTATGTACCTTTAGAGGTCGCACACGATCCCTCAAGTAGTTCAAGATATCTCGAACCGGATTGAATCTGAAAAATTACGAGTATACAAGGAATTCACGATATCGTGAAGCCATCATGAATGTATATATGTGCATTAGGAATTTGTCTTACATTAAACTTAAAATAATCCTTTTGATAAGTTTTAACATACACTTTCACCTACAAAATTATATAAATACAAAAAATTACACCATAAAACACAACATCCCTGGCAATTTTATAATCTTGGCGGAATTGTGAACAAATTGTTGATTACTCCTACATACGATATATTGAATTTTACAGTTTAGTGCCAAGAGTCGAAAGTATCAACTCATGTTGCCGCACCTGTTGCACCACTATCAGGCAGATTTCAACACATCCACATTGATAATAATATTGTCATTCTACCACCATCAGAGGGGTATAGATAAGCAGACAAAATGAGTCTCACCTCTTCAAGCAATTAAATCGATTGTTAGGCACAAGTCATTGAAGGACAACAACTAGTGGAATGGTAGAACGCTTTCGCTGCCAGGTGAGATGTAACTGGTCTGCTACTTTCTGCTCGGCCTAAGCGGCTCGACTTGCAGAAAGCGACCTACAATATCGTAGGTACTTAACCGCAGACCTCTCGCCCCGGGCGATGCGCCATTAAATCTATAAATGATACTGCAGAGAACAACTACTCCGCGGGCTAATGCCCCGACCGGCATTGAATTATACCTGCAGTATCTGTGTGAAACAGCCAAGAACCCTTGTCGGCCACTCCACCAGACATAGACCGGTTTCGGGCTTGTTAGCCCTCATCAGTATGCCATAGGTGAGATGACCGACAATTGAACTGGCTGTTCCTTCATATGTAGTTTCACATATAAATCGAGTGCAGGTGAGATGTAACTGGTCTGCTACTTTCTGCTCGGCCTAAGCGGCTCGACTTGCAGAAAGCGACCTACAATATCGTAGGTACTTAACCGCAGACCTCTCGCCCCGGGCGATGCGCCATTAAATCTATAAATGATACTGCAGAGAACAACTACTCCGCGGGCTAATGCCCCGACCGGCATTGAATTATACCTGCAGTATCTGTGTGAAACAGTCTGTGTGATGAGGGCTAACAAGCCCGAAACCGGTCTATGTCTGGTGGAGTGGCCGACAAGGGTTCTTGGCTGTTTCACACAGATACTGCAGGTATAATTCAATGCCGGTCGGGGCATTAGCCCGCGGAGTAGTTGTTCCCTGCAGTATCATTTATAGCTTTCGCTGCCAGTTGAAGGCGGCGATAATGTGCGACCAAAATAACTAATGGACTGAAACCCTCTCCATGGTATTATTGAATACCCGCTCGGCTTGAAAAGAAGTCATCCAGGGGACAACTGCAGAGTTAATTTACGGTCAACAACCCCTTCCCAGCAATGTGTGATAATGCAGTTAATAGGTATAGCAGATATTGTAAAAAAACTTTGCACATGAACAAGCGCACAGTTACACGTCATGGCGGAAGAGCATTTTTATATTTAAGGATTTAGTTTCACAATAACCCTACGAACCCCATTTGAAGCTATTACTAAATGATACGACGAAGATTTACTGAACACATCAATGGTCGTGAAGAAAGCATGTCTATAGATAAACAACCTGCATATGTCATAGCCGATGAAGCACATATCAAAATTACTACTGAGAACAAGCGTGTAGAGAGGAGAGTGTAGAGGACAATTCTACATATATGGATCTACCAAACGCTGCAGATAACAGACGAATTACCAAATGAAGCAGACGTGTCAGTGACAAGTTCTAGCAAGATAGTACGTGGGGACTCATCATTCTGTGCGCATTTGTATAATTCGTAGTATTCTGTGCTAAGAACTCAATGTACATATTTTGTAATGTTTGTTGTCGATAGTGGGAAATTAGAGGCCAAATTTCAAAGAAAACACCAAATTTTCTCAATTGTCGACGTTTCGTCACTCATCGTGACATCCTCAGGACACTATAAAATTTAATAAATGAATACAACAATATCTATATAAACATGAAAAAATAAACCACAATTACACATACATTAACAGTTATTATATGTCACACATTTAAAAGCAAAAGTATTAAAATTATATAAACAAAATGTCTTTATATAATGAATAATAAAATAACAAAAATATGGTGAAAGAACGAAAAATGTAACAATCAACAACCTGTGCATAACATGCAAAAAAAAATAATATTAAAAATTAAATCTACGTATATTGTTTACATGTTACTCACATTACAGTTTTAAGTGCTTCACTGTGTTTTCCGAGTCTCGTTGTACATAGTATGTCATATAATAATCTTGGACAGTATAGATATAAGTAGAAAATAACATATAAAATACATATATATCAACATGTATTAAAATATAAATCAAAGTTATCTTGTTGTACGAGACTAAGGGTGAACAAAAACCATACAAAAAGTTTACAAACATTACCTTTTTATCTCCCCTATAAGGTTAAAATATGATCTACTGAGGGTTTCAATATCCGATCTTTTATTTACCGAGTGTTTTTCTTTTTTTATGCATATCATTTCATCTAATAACCGTTTTTTTTATATTATTTTGTTTGCCGATAATCTTAGTTGAATCATAATCAAAATGATGTAAACTACTATAACAGTGTTCGGCAAGTGCAGTATTGTTACTTTTTTGTCTTTGTTAGATTTAATATATTCATACAGTCTCTTTTATGTTCCTGAATACGAGTTCGTAAATATCTACCAGTTTGACCTATATAAATCCTATCACAATCTTTGCAAGGTATCTTGTAAACAACATTTGATTGAAGTTTGGCTGGCGTTTTTGTTTTAAGATTTGTATACACATATTTTTTTAAAGTATTTTCATTTTTGGGTACTACCTTGATATTTTCTTCATTTCTAAAAACTTTTGCCAACTTCTCTGTGAGACCTTTTACATAAGGGATTTTGAAAAACTTTTTTAAGGTGTCCCTGGCACATTCATTATGTGTTTTTACAATACGATTATTTTTTATTTTATTAATTAAGCTAAGAGGATTATTATTTTTTATTAGTATTTTCCTTATGTAATTGATGTTCTGTATGTGATAATCCTCGTGGGATAAACTAAGAGCTCTATGTTTCAAATTATTTATTATATTAATTTTCATTGATAGCGGATGTACCGAGTAATAGTTTAAAAGTCGTCGGGGGAAGTAGGTTTCTGATACCAATTTGTTTTTATTTTATTATCTTCTTTTATCAGTAATACATCCAAAAATGACATCCCATTTTTTTCCTCCAATTCTATTGTAAAAGTGAGTCTTTCATGGAACCCATTGAATGTATCTAACAAAGTGGATACATTATTTTTGTGTACAGACGTAATAATGTCATCTACATACCTTTTAAAAATCAAAGGGGTAAAATCTAGTTTTTCAAGACATTTGTCCTGTACCTCCTGCATCACAATCAGTGGCGTAGCTAGGCATGGGCGAAGCGGCCCCTCGCCCACGGTCTTGTACTTAAAGGGGCCTCGTGCAAAGCCCCCTTGGGGGTGATTTAAAACCGAACACCTGTAAATAGTACGATTAGCACCCTAAAAGACCTTACTAAAAATAAGCTTTACCGAGGCTTTACCACACATACTATAATTAATTTGCACACCCTGCTGGGTGTGCTCTATTATCGACAGTATTTTTAGTACTGAAGAGGTTACAAAAAATAATTATTTTTAGCATTTAAACACCTCGTAATTATGAAATTTTTAAATCATTCAGACTTCACTACTTTAACTAGTTTCATCATAAATGAATAATTTTGTAAACAAACTTTCTGATGTTTCACCATTCTTTTCTTGAAAAGATACAAGCTGACATTGAAAAAACTACAATGCATATTATCACGCGATAGAGGACCAAAAAATAATTAAAAAAAGTTATATACACTAATGTCCGATCGCCTTTTCTTTTCAAGATACAGCATTTACAAAATTTTTGTAAAATTTAAATTTTTTTAATTTCTCCCGATTGTATCAAAATATTTGAACCAAAAATTGATGCACACTGTGACCTTGTATGTGTCACAATATTCAGTTCATTCAGCATCCAATGGTGGAAGAAAAGGGCCTCGCTGATGCGACTTTGCCCACGTCTAGATTAGTCCACGCTACGCCACTGATCACAATATCTGCGCATACAGGTGATAAACAATTTCCCATTCCGAGACTATAAGTTTGTGAATAAAATTCGTTATTAAAATTAAAATAATAACTGTCAATGCAAAAATTGAATAATTCTAATATCATTAGTTAGAATATTTTGTAATATTATAAGTATCTGACCGTTCTAATAAAAATATCAACTAGGCCTGTTCTTGGTATTTATGCTAAATGCCAAACACTTCTATTTAAAAGGCGTGAATGTTATCTGCCCGTAGTCACTAAAACCGAGTCGAGCAGTTGTTTCGATCTCGGCCAAAACAAATAAAGTAATAGCATAGCCGTGCTGCCGTGCACTGTCGTTTTATATAACAACCCTTCCTAAAATATTATTGAAAATGTAACGGGTAGTTAAAAATCCTCATAATATAAGTGAAACAATGTGCATTCAAAATTATATTTACCTTCTATTAAAATGTCTATCTTGCTTGATGCTGAGGAATGATAATTGGTTGCCTCACATTGATAATGACCTGAGTCGGCATTTGTGGCATTAAGAATTATCAATGTATTAAAATCTGAAAAAGAATCTTTGTAAACAACATACCAAGATTTAAATGTGATTATCTAGAAAACAGTAAAATTCGACGCAAATCAGAACCTATTAAAGAAAATACTGATCACACGTTATAGAGCTCGATTTCAACAACAGATATTTAACAAATTTTCAAATCAAATTTTTATGTCCTCATCTGTCTACCTGCGTTGGTTATTACATGCTTACTTAGAGTCTTCTGTGTAAAAAAACGTAAATTTACAATAACAGTGAAATACAGCTTCAAGTAACTATTGTATTTTCAAGGGAAAAGCTACTTTACCTGAAACCAAAACAGTTTCTACACGGTGCACTATTTCAAATAGGATTATTTCGAAAACGGTTACTCCTAACGATTGCAACAATGTATTTCCGATAAAAAAAGGTAGAAGATTCGATTGTATCAATAGTCAGATGGACACACTAAGCTGCAAAAAGGTATCCCGTTTAAAAGAAGCGTGTACCATAAGTGGCACTCTGTACTAGTGACGTCAAAATTAGAAACAAATTTGAATTTCTCGCCCCCAAAAAATCCCGATCTCCAAAAGGTATGCAAAATTTTAAAAAGTTATTTATAAATATCGAAAAAAAAATAATTTTGACAAACTGTAGATCAAAAAGGAGCAACACTCGGATAAGACATATTGGGCTTTATCGCTCTACTTTAAGTCAGCAACCTGTAAACTCTGTTAAATATACTCGTACATAATATACTTATTAAGATGAAATATTTTAATTAACAAAGAAAATAAGAATATGGTATGTAATTAATTACATGTATTAGTCACTATTTAGCTTCTGAAATACTTTCCAGAGAATCTGTCATTTTCTATTGGTTTGCATTTCTTTTTTCAGTAAATACATATTTCTTTTTCTGTTTGAACAATCTAAGCTGCCTTTCCTTTCATGTCGCAATAAGTTTAACGTACGATTCATGATAGTGGGTTTGATTGCCCTACAACCGGAAGAAGTTTTCAATGATACCGTAAAAAGTTATCTGTTCGTTATATCTTAAGTCGTAAAAGCCGCGTGATTCATAATGGCAAAACTATAGTAGGGAATACAAGTTTATGTTGTTTATAACCGAAATATTCCTACAGCCTAAGTTGCTATAGACGAAATTCACTGTATGCTTTAGATACGAGGTGCGGCAATTATGTTCCGAGAATTTAGTTATCTCGGAAACTGGCAACACTGCATTATTCGTCAACGTTTTCCTAGAGAGGGGGGACCTTCTTTTTAGTTTCAGTCCAAGGTTGAAGTCGATAGCACGTTTGGCTTGTGTTTTATGTGTATTTTTTTAAGTAACATTTTTAGTGGAATCGTGAAAATTACTCAAATTACCAGCAACGTGTTGTGATTAAATTTTTAGTGCAATCAGGCGAAAAACTTTCGGAAATCTTTGGAAAATTGCAGCTGGCGTATAGAGACGAGTGCATGTCAAAAACACGCGTGTTTGAATGGGCTAAACGGGTGAAGGAGGGTCGTGAATCGGTAGAAGATGATCCACGTGAAGGAGCTCCCGTCACCTCTCATACTGACGCGAATTTTGATCATTTGCGTGCACTGATCACGTCTGACCAGCGCCTAAGCATTCGTGCATTGTCTGACGAGTTGAACGTCAACAAAGAAACCGTTCTTAAGATGTTACACGAACATTTGAATATGCGAAAGATTTGCGCAAAAATGGCCAAAAGTTCTCACCCGTGAACAGAAAGACATGAGAAAATCAATCTGCGAGGATTTGTTGTCCCGAATTCGGAGGGAAGGTAGAGACTGGAGATGAGACCTGGATATTTGAGTATGACCCCGAGACCCGAAAACAAAGTCAACAATGGGTGGAGAGCGGCCAAGGAAAGCGAGGATGTCCAAGTCACGACTGAAGGCAATGTTGATCGTTTTTTTCGATATCCACGACATCATTCATCTTGAATATGTTCCTGCTGGCCAGACAGCGACTGGACAGTTCTATGTTGGCGTCCTGGAACTGCCGCAGGCCCGCGTTTTCCGTGTGCAACCTAAACTCGCCGAGAACGGCTGGATTTTGCACCACGACAACGCGCCATCTCATTCCTCACTCATTGTGCAAGACATTGTTGCACCTCAAGGGAACTCAGCATTGCGGCGTACAGAAGGTCCAAGTAACTCTAGCCGTGTTGCTGAACGGGTTAACTGCGGAGGATTACGTAGGATGCTTCCAATCGTGGGAGCAACGTTGGAATCGTTGTGTAGAGTTAGAGGGAGACTATTGTGAAGGTCTGTTATTGTTTTTTCATTGATAAATTCCCGGAACTTAATTGCCACACCTCGTATTTTACCTGATACTTTTATCCTTTCTGACGGATTAACAGCAACGCCATCTTTATACCACAGAATTTGGGGTTTAGGAAATCCCTTGACTTCACATGGAATCTGTATATCACTCCCAGTGAGATATGTTTGTCTATTTATTGGTATATTGGTTTCAACTGGAGCTAAAAGAAAAAACAAAAATACCTGTATATTTATCAATGTTCCACCAATTTTAAGGCCTGTATGCAAAGGTATATTCTGGTTTTTGTTTTCCATTGGAAAAACAAAATTCTTGTTACAAACATAACCTGAGTATAATTATACTCCGATGTCGAAATTATAGATAGTGATGTTATTTCAACATGTGGATCCCATGAGTGTATCATTTTAGAACGTTCAAAAAGGTTTTATCTATAGAACAACAAATAGATATATACTTATGTCAATTTTGGTGAAAACTAGATTATTCTTACAAATGTACACTTATCTTGGTACATCCATATATCCGACAGGTAGGTAGTTGCCTTTTTATTTATATTTAGACTTATACTTATTTCGGGACATAGTCAACGTTTCCTTAATTGGACAAATGAACCCTGCAGAATTCTATATAAATAATACTGCAACAGTAAGGCAATACAAAATTAGTAAAACTACTAAAAGTATAAACATTATCGAAAAATTAAATACACCACCGCTATACGCAATAGTAAAATTACTGATTACTGTCACTAACGCCATTACTTTCATTGACACTATCACTGCGGCTAACGTTATTACTTTCACTAACACTATAACTGTAGCTAAGGTTACCACTGCTGTCGCCTAAAGCTATGATGACCCACGTTCATTTGTTTTATTTGCAGCATACATATGCAGTTCGTGCAGTTTTCCTTATTTGCACGCGTCCCCACTAGGCCTCATAGATATAAATTCTCTACATGCGATGGCTAATGCCGGTACTGGTACTACCGCTTGGTAATGGTCCCTGTTAGGCGTTGACCCTCCAATCCTGTCAAGCATCGTTCCTGAAGTTTGCCGTTGGTAATGGTTCCGGTAGGCCAAGGCTTCCCTATTCCTAATCTCCATCCCTGCCGTTGGCAACGGTCTCGGCAGGCAGTGAGGCATTCCAAAATCCCTTGTCTCTGCGCATTGGGCGTTGGTAACGGTCCCGCCTAATGCTACCAGGCGCTTCCGTCTGCCTAACCTAGCTTACGTTTGTATTTTTAGGGTTAATTATTTGATTTGCTATTATGTTCCCAAGGTATACGTTGATTTAAATAAAACCTAGCTTAGTGTACCTGCTCATCTGTGCCTTATTGAATCTCGAGTTACTGAGAAACCCAGACACGACTTCACCTTTTCCAAAAAGGCGGAAGTTGTTACATCTTTTTGTATGTGCATTGCACTTATTCCATGTTATCGCAGTTCCCGATTAATTGTCTTCTGCAGAAGTACTTTTACATCTCCTAATTTAAAGGTAGGTTTTAAAAAGGGTTCAGCTCAAAATAGCATGGAGGCAATTGAAATGTAACAACGAATCACCATTTCATCTATTACATATTTATTTCATGCATTTGACTCTTTGAGCAACTGCTAATACGTACAATTATTGTGCCATTATTTTGCTTTCCATTCAGCCATGCCATGATTTATCTTTTTCTCTATGCAGATGTTGGCAATATTTCTATTTGTCAACTATAGTATATACACACATAAGAGGGTCACTCTCATGTATCTCGCTTAATATGCGAGACACGTCAAAAATATTAAATTGTTTTTTGTTGCATTTTTGAAGGCCTTTATGCTCGTAAAATCAAATTTGAGATCCATGGCCAACTTTATGAGTAATAACAAAAAAACCTGTAAAGTGCCCAAACTTTAAGGCTGTCTAACTTTTTTATTTTAAGAGATAGAGAAAACTTATTGGTAATAAATTTTTATTGCAAAATTGATACCTTTCATCTGATATAAACAGATTTTTGAAATATTGTATGTGGTTTGCTGCGCCCTCTACGCGGATAAATTTTTTTTTATTGAAGTGGCATATGGCCACAAAAATTGCCTGTTTTTTCGTCTTTTATGCAATATACTACATGTTGCCCTTATCTTTCGTATTTATTACATTTTTTAAATTTTAGTTAAAAAAAATGTACCTAAATATTTTCGTGTTGCTCAAGATAATGTAGAACCTGTTTTAAAGACGCCAGCTGCAAAAAAAATAATAAACAGAATGTACTTTTTTACGGAAAATACAGATTTTCTTATAATATTATTTTATTGGTTTTCACATTAAAAGCAATTGGGTCTTTAAAATTATTTTGACACAGACAATGTAATAATAATAATAATAATAATAATAATAATAATGCTTTATTGCCCAACAGTACAAGACCAATAATAGGACAATTACATATATAACAATAGGTAAAATATTATTAGAAATATAATAATTACTAATAAATGAAAAAAAATAAAATAAAAAAAAAACAACTAAAGGGAATAACTTTAAAGTATTACTACTTAACAGAAATCTTCATTTACAGTACGTGAAATGGCTAACAAAATAGATTTTAAGCTGGTATGATTTATATCACAGAGATGCGACACTGTATTAAATAAGTTGCACATATTGTATAGCGGTGACTTAAATAAAAGATTAGTTCTTGTTCGCAAGCAATAAAAAGTATCAGTACCTCTAGAATTATGCCTAGGAATTAGAAAATCAATTTGACTCAAAAGCTCGGGACAATCAATTTGACCATGCAATAACTTATAAAGGAAAGTGACTGAATTTAATTTTCTCCTCAAATCTAAACTCTGAAACCCAAATCTATCAGTCAGTTGCCTATAAGGAGTGCCTCTTACAGGATAAACATGATCTATTTTAAGACATAAATATTTGAGAAATTTTTTTTGTGGTTTTTCAAGTAACACTCTATGACATAAATAGAATGGGTTCCAAACAGTAGAGCAGTATTCTAGTTTAGTTCTGACATATGAAAAATATAAAATAA
Source organism: Monochamus saltuarius (assembly GCA_025584915.1). Classification (NCBI taxonomy): domain Eukaryota; kingdom Metazoa; phylum Arthropoda; class Insecta; order Coleoptera; family Cerambycidae; genus Monochamus; species Monochamus saltuarius. The sequence goes on from CM046727.1 coordinate 34,537,445, forward strand.
CAAGAGATTCGATATTAGTAAACGATTTACAGTTGCGAAGTATGAAGCCATAAGCCTTCATTGCTTCATCCACCTTGGACACGATATGACATGAAAAAGATAATTCCTGATCGAAAATTACTCCCAGGTCTTTGATTTTAGTCAAACGATTAATTTCGATGTTATTAATTATGTAACTATAATGACAAGGAGATTTCTTCCTTGTAAAGCTAATAACATTGCATTTTGTAGCATTTAGATGTAAATCATTTAAATTACACCAGGCTTCAATTTTATTCTCCTTGAAGACTAACACAGTCATTCAAGGAGGAAATGTTTGAAAACATTTTTAAATCATCAGCATACAAGTTTTCGGCAGTCCAGAGTGGTAGTAAGGTCATTAACAAATAAAAGGAATAACAGTCGACCCAAATTCGAACCTTGAGGTACTCCTGACTTCGCCAAATATTTAACAGAATCATAACCATTATAAGAAACATAATATTGCCTTTCAGATAAATATGACTGTAACAGTAAAACTGAATCAGAATAGAAACCAAAGTTGTTAAGTTTTTGCAAGAGAATATTATGATTAATTCTGTCAAATGCTTTGGCAAAGTCAGTATATATAACATCGAGCTGAGCTCCACTGTCCACCGCTTCCAATGCATACTGAGATAGAACGGTCAGGTTGCTGGTTGTTGATCTCATTTTCATGAAACCATGCTGACATGGAGATATTTGTTGAGAAACTGAAGAGTAAACCCTGTTATACAAAATGATTTCAAAAATCTTGGAAAAGTTACAGAGGATAGAGATCGGCCTGTAATTAATGATATCAGCGCGATCGCCACTCTTGAAAACAGGGCACACTTTCGCCTCTCTCCAACTTATAGGAAAAACTCCTGTTGTAACTGATAGATTATATATAGCAAGTAAAGGAACCATTAAAACTCTGACCGTGTCTTTAACAACGAAAGACGGTATACCATCTGAACCGCAGGTAAACTTATTTTTTAATCTTTTAGATGCTTCAATCACCTCTACCTCAGTGATAATTTTAAATGAGATACTACAATTTGCCGAAGATATAAGATCGTTGTTATGATTATTATTAATCTTGGGATCAACAAAAACGCTGTGGAAAAATTGTGCAAAAGCATTAACAATAATTTGTTGATCATTTATTGTTTGACCGTTGTAGTTCATACTTCCAGGAATTCTTGTGGAACGATTTTTTGAGTGAATAAATGACCAAAATTGCTCTGGATGATGACGCAGATTAAATTCAGCATTAACTATATAATCATTATAAGCCAGTCCAGAACAATGCTTGATATGTGCTCTCAGCTCTTTATATTCACGCAAAAACTCCTGACGGCCAGTATTCTTAAACTGTTTGAAGCACCGTGCTTTCCTCTTAATACTCTTAATCATGTCCGCCGAGTACCAAGGGGGATACTTACGTTTAAAGACTTTAAATTTTGGAACAAAACTATTGAAAAAGGCATAAATTTTATCATAAAATAAATCTAGCGCAACATTAACATCTATTATATTCTCTAAAAATGACCAATCAATATCCATCAATGCACCATACAATCCCACAAAATCAGCTCTCTTAAAGTTATAATTTGTCTGACTCGGACAAGTGTTGACATCGAACTGCTTTTCACGCACACCCAGATTAAAAAAGTTAAGAACTAGTGCAGGATGGTACTGTGCATCTTCCGCAACCAATGGTGCATTATCTCTATTTACAATACAAGGCAGATTAGTAAATGCAAGGTCAAGAATACGACCATTCATGTTCAGAACAGTATTTATCTGCTTAAAATCATACAGGTTCATAAAATTAGATATTGTGGAAGTCTGCCTGTTATAGTTATTTCCAAGTATAAAATCTCGACAGTTGAAATCTCCAACAATAACAATACTTCCATCAAGAGTTGATAAAAACTGTTCAAATTCATCAAAAAATAGCTCATAATCGCCAACACTAACATCAGGTGGAATATATATAACAATGACAATTATAGTTATCCGAGATATAATACATTTACAGCATAGAATATCAATCAAATTAACAACACCGTCTAAATGCGGTGCTTCTATAACTTTAACAGTGATATCGCTTCTCATTGCCAGAAGAACACCACCACCATCATTTTTATTAACAAGATCCAGTCGTCTATCCTTACGGTAGACATCATATGTCAAGGGAAATAGTTCAAGACTGTTAATACCTGAATTTAAAAACGTTTCACTAATAGCAATAATATCATAATCACCGACAGAAACAGCACTATAAAACTCTTGAACTTTGGATCGCAGGCCACGAACGTTCTGATAATAAAGACACAGAGTATTGCGAGAGTGACTGCTGGGCAAAGTCAGTTTAAATTTGTAACTATTTTAGGGACTCCATTAATGTACCGAATTTTCAGATTTGTCTGTAATAATGTAATAAAATAATATTATATGAAAATCTGTATTTTGCATAAAAAAATACATTCTGTTTATTATTTTTTTGCAATTGGCGTTTTTAAAACAGGTTCTTCATTATCTTAAGCAACGAAAATATTTACGTACATTTTTTTTAACTAAAATTGAAAAAAATGTAATAAATACGAAAGATAAGGGCAACATGTAGTATATTGTATGAAAGACAAAAAAACAGGCAATTTTTTGTGGCCATAGCTTGCTTCAATAAAATTTTTTGTCCGCCTAGAGGGCGCAGCGAACCACATACGATATTTCAAAAATCTCTTTTATATCAGGTGGAAGGTATCAATTTTGCAATACAAAATTATTACCAATAAGTTTAGTCTATCTCTTAAAATAAAAAAATTAGACAGCCTTAAAGTTTGGGCACTTTATAGGTTTTTCTGTTATTACATATAAAATTGGCCATGGATCTCAAATTTGTTTTTACGAGCATAAAGGCCTCCAAAAAAAATGCAACAAAAAACATTTACAGATTTTTGACGTGTCTCGCATATTAAGCGAGATACATGGGAGTGGCTCTCTTATGTGATACAGCCTGTATATTATCAAAAACCCTTCTACCTAATAAGGTGTAGGATAGCCTATAGTCAACTATAGTAAGGTACATTATACATGAGAATCACTGCTCAAATAGATGTAATCCATCTTCCATATCCTCAGGGTAAGCTCCAGTTTGTCATGACTTGAACATATATCGGGTGGTCCACTTTTGAAAGCGGAAACTTTGGAGGCAGATAGAGAAGCACAAAATAATATCAGTTTGTATTAAAATAAACTATACAGGGTGTCAAAGTTTTTATCAAACGTTCCAAATTTATTAATATTTTTAAAACTACTTTAGATATTTAAATGAAATTTGGAACCTTTGAATGGGTAATCTAGATACATATTTATAAGTAAAAAATATTATTTTTCTTCCACCAGTGGCGTGCGTACGGATAGATATTCAGGAAATTTTAGTGAAAAAAATGATACGCCAATGTTTTTTAGAAACAAAAACTATTTCTAGAATCATTGTTCAATTTACAACAGTAAAAGGCTCCTTACTTTTTTTGTTTGACACACCGTAAAAAATTAAAATTCTTTAGTAGGCCATGAAACAAAAAAACTACTACTGTCAGTGTTATTGCGTTTTATAACGACAGCTAATTGAATTGTGTCAGGTAATTTAATTTCGAGTTATTGTTAATATTGTTATTAGAGTGTTGTGGAAGTATTAATCTGAAAAATGCTTTTTTCTAATAACGAATACGCAGATATTCATGCTTGCTACGGATTTTGTGATGGAAATTCAGAAGTGGCAGTTTGTGAATATCATAAACGCTATCCAAATAGAAAAGTTCTAGATGCTCGTGTTTTCATCAGAACACATCAGAAGCTTGGCATGCGTGTTAATAATGAACAAAGCAGAAGCCGTCGATATAATATTTAGAATAATCGTATACTACGTACTTTTGATAACAATCCGAGGCTGAGCTCTCGGAAGGCAGCTCAGCACCTTCACATTCCTAAGTCTAAAATATTACGAACACTATACGATCACCATAGACATGCATATCACCTACAGTCTGTTCAGGATTTATACCCTGGTGATGCTGAAAAAAGAATAAGATTTTGCCAGTGGCTTTTAAACTCGACGGAAGAAAATCCTGACATTTTACATAAGATTCTTTGGACGGACGAGTCCTCTTTTACCAGACGTGGGGTAACAAGTTACCATAATATCCATATTTGGGCACATCAGAATCCTCGAGAAATTCGGCCATGATCATTTCAAAATGAATTTTCCGTAAATGTTTGGTTAGGCGTTATTGATGGTAATGTTTGTGGTCCACATTTCCTACCCTCGGAGGAGTAGAACTCGGAAGTATTTATGGAGCTTCTTAACAATAATCTGCAGGACTACCTAGAGGATTTACCCATTAATTTAAGGTATGAGATTGGATACAACTGGATGGAGCTCCTCCGCATTTCGGAATAGCTGTAAGAGAATGGCTCAATATCAATTATCCTCAACGATGGATTGGCCAGCTAGGGAGGAATGACATGAATAATGACGTGGTTAATGATATTGGATCAGTGGTCTGGCCACCCAGGTCACCGGATCTTAATCCGCTAGACTTTTATGTTTGGGGCATTTCGGAATAGCTGTAAGAGAATGGCTCAATATCAATTATCCTCAACGATGGATTGGCCAGCTAGGGAGGAATGACATGAATAATGACGTGGTTAATGATATTGGATCAGTGGTCTGGCCACCCAGGTCACCGGATCTTAATCCGCTAGACTTTTATGTTTGGGGCACTATTAAAGATAAAATCTACGCTAATCCCGTATTAACAAAGGAAGATTTAATTTTAAGAATTCAGCAAGCCTGCAATGATATGCGGCAAAATCGGCATTAAGTATCTGCTGCAATAAATGCGTTAGTGAGAAGATGTCGAAAATGTATTGAGGTGGGTGGACTACATTTCGAGCAATATTTGTGATTTTACCCTTAATTTTCTTTCTTTTTGTTATTGTTGTTGAAAGTTGTAACGAACCTATTTTATTTTATTTGGCTCACACTGTTCTTTAATTGTTTGGCGCACGCGGTACCTGAAATTGCTTAGCGTATCGCGATTTTTGCACACGACACTACCCGCCGTTCTGTATAAAAGCCGGCGAAATTGCCTTTACCAGCAGTGCTTAGCAGGCTCTTTCCGCGGCACTCAACCTTCCTCTACCCCAGGGTGTTTAGCAGGTAACTTCCGCGGCACCCTACCTTCCTCTGGGTGTCCTGAGCGTTTAGCAGGTAATCTCCGCGGCGCTCTAGGTCTTGTCCGTATTCCGTCTTCCGTCGACTCCGAGCGTTTAGCAGGCCCTCTCCGCGGCGCTCGAGGTCTAACCCGTATTCCGTCGACTCCGAGTATTTAGCAGGTGTTATTCCGCGGTACTCGACGTCGTCTCCGTGGTCTTCGACACTGGGTGTTTAGCAGGCTCTTTCCGCGACACTCAGCGTCTGCACCGTACATTCCTTACCGCCCTCTTTGTTAATTTATTATTTTGTATTATTATTTCAGGACCTAGTTTATTTATGTTGGGGAATTATTATTCGTATTAGTTGTTTACAGGGTGACATTTTATTTTATGAAATAAATATTTTATTTTGAATACCGAGTCTGTAATATTCCTGAACCTTGACATAACTTCTCCACCGAGTGAACCCGGACAGATTCAAGTGGCTGTACTGGTTCGGCATCTGCCAACGAACCTTGAAAGTACGTCACAAAGTCACTAATTAAATTTCTCATTTTCATTTTTGTTTAGTTAATTGTTTTTCAGAAATCATTAAGTAATTTATTTTTACTGGCAAACGGTGTGTCAAACGAAAAAAGTAAGGAGTATTTTTCTGTTGTAAATTGAACAAGGATTCTAGAAATAGTTTTTGTTTCTAAAAAAACATTGGCGTACCATTTCTTTCCAAAATTTACCGCAGATCTGTCAGTACGCACGCCACTGGTGGAAGAAAAATAATATTTTTTACGTAAAAAGGTTCAAAGGTTCCAAATTTCATTTAAATATCTAAAGTATTTTTAAACTTATTAATAAATTTGGAACTTTTGATATAAATTTGGACACCCTGTATCTTTGTAACGAAGCATTTTTCGAATTAATATAAACAGATATTATTTTGTGATTCTCTGTCTGTCTCTAAAGTTTCCGCTTTCGAAACTGGACCACCCGGTATAAAGCATTATTTAAAAATCCGCATTTACTTCATAGTCTAAAAGCCAGTGGCCGGCAACCTATAAGTAAATGATTATACCTGAAATTTTGCACAGTGAATCTCTTATATCTATCACTCATGAGGTGGGGACTCGCTAAGCCCGGCGAGGCCGACTCAAGAGTTACTCAGGTGCGAGAAGTATGAAAATGTAACCAACTTCGTTATTAAATTAACAAAGCTGCCGTTTGAAAATTTTAAAATATACAATTATTATTATATAAAAATAACAAAGGCAGACGATTACCGTGCTTCTAAGGTCATGGCAGACACTTGTGAAATTGGCAAAAATTATAAATTTCAAAAGTATTTGATTAAATTTGATTTTTGACTTTAAAAAACTGTCAGAAATGTCAATCATTGTAATCGACATCACCAAATCTCAGAACCTGTGCCAGAAATAGAGGTTATTTGTTACTTATATTATTTTAATATAAAAAGGTGCTAAATATAATAAATAATAAAAATAAATGCCTAATTTGTTAGATCTGACATTTTAAAATTTTCAAACGGCAGCTTTGTTAATTTAATAAAGAAGTTGGTTAAATTTTCATACCTCTAGCACCTAAGTAACAGTTGGGTCGGCCTCGCCGGGCTTAGCGAGTCATCACCTCATGATTGATAGGTATAAGAGACTCACTGCAAAACTTCAGGTATAATCATTTACTTATAGGTTGCCGGCCACTGGCTCTTAGACTATCAGATATGTGTAATTATTAATCACCTGCCTTTAATATTGTAGAAAATACATCCAACAATACTTATCGCTATTGATTTTAAAATCTTGCCAAACTTTAGAGACCATATATTTTTCATTTATCTAGGTCTTATCGGGATAATACATTTTTTTTCGATGTATAATATTTTACTATATTTCTAAATACACTCTTCGCTATACTACTTTTTCATTCTTATCTAATAGCAGACGTTTTTATTTAGTTTAAGAAAATACATTTCTTGTATAGTATCTACGCAGTAAAACTTTTCGAGACAATGGAAGCAAATTTTGGTTTCCTACAATTGCAATAATTTGAATTTCCATTAGTATCAGAATTTGATTACAAAATAAATATTCATAAATATTCCTACAAACCGCATATTTCACGTTGTTGTCAATTTCATTTTTTTATTATACAGTCCGAAAAGATTCATTTTAGGGACCTAAATTAGTGCATAAAATAGCTATTTTTTTGGGAGCGAATACAAAAATAGTAATCTTCGGGCAGCCATGGAAAGTACTCCTTTCAGGGTGCTTTTTCTTTGAGAGAGTACATAACAAGTCCGGAAATCAATCTTTTATTTTGAACGAGTAGACAAGATTCCAGGAGCTTTGCTAGTCTAAAAAAACAGTTCTCGGGCGTGTTGCGTAACACTATTTAGGCAACCGTGTGGAATAACAAATCAATAAAGTATGTTTATTTATAGTAGGTGTGTTCAAGCAAGGAATCAGGAATGGTTTCAAACTGTCAGAAATATTCGACCAGTCAAGTTATGAATTTATTTCCAGTAAACATTGTACAAGGAGTTGTTGGACGAACGTTTTTGTCAGTTTTGAACCAGTCTGGATTCCTTGTTTGAACAGGCGTTATATTTATTTGCACAGCAAAATGAGGAACATTCTAATTCGTTTATATTAATATTTATATAGAAATTCGAACATATTCTAATTTTAAAAGAAACCAATTTGTTGAAATGTTCGGTATATTTAAATGCATGTTGTTGGTTACAACATGAAGGTAAGGTATTCGATTCATTTTGATTGTTTTAATATAATAATTTTTTAAATTTTGTTTGTAAGTGAATTGTCTATATATCCTTCAGCGACATTGGTAGATTTCTAGCCATCGTGTTTCTTTAGATTTGTGATATTTATATAATTTTATCAGCAAATAACGTTGCCGAAGTAATCGTATTGGCCAGTGACCAGGATTGGGTAACTTCTTTCCGTCTACTCACACCAGCTAACCCAGTAATTGTTGGTACCCGAAAATAAAAACAAATTAAGTTGCAATTTTTTTCTACAATCTTGCTTTTTTGTTAAATTTACCTTCATCATTAGGTATGGTTGTCTGCTTCCTTAGTAAATTTGTTGATCTGCTCGCTGCGTTGGTGTATAGCCTTCGAGAATTTGGCTGTTATATTATTCTTTATTAAAATGATACTGTAACCTCTAAATTAGGTTAGCATGGAAACACTTCACGTAGACAAACAAACTTTATTGCCACTCTTGATTATACAAGAAATATCCTTCGAACAAATTTCACAACTGTCAGCGCTTTACTTTGACGTTTGTCAATCGCCCTGGACTGCTCAATACAAACTGACTCCAGCGGCGCCAATATCCTTGGCATGATAAATGACCTCGGATGAGCGAAGTCGAGAGGGACTATCTCTCTTTACCCACTTCATTGCTGTAGGCCTGGACGCCTCGTAGAGGCGGGTTCCCTTCTCCGGTCAGCCTCGACCGCAATGCCGATGCCGGCGGCTCGAGGAACCTCCTCCTGTCCTGGCAAGCCCAACCGGCAAGGGCTTATCTTCTGACGCTCTTCTGTCTTCTCTTTTTTTCTTCTTTTCTTCGTCGACTTGTTAACCCCGAGGGTAGTGGTTTGGGTTAAGTCAGGATTAGCACTGTGGCTCTAGGGAGACGCCATGACAAAGAACCTTAAAGGCTCTATCGTCCAGCGTCGCGGAAAGGATAGGGTAACGCAGCCTACCTAGGCAGGCTCCGGGGTAGGGTAAGAAAAAGTCAAAGTCTCTTCTTGGTCCTATTCTTGATCCTGGTGGGCCTGAAACAGAAGAAATGTCTCAATCTCTCAACTTACCCCGCATCCAGGAGTTGGAACCTTGGCCGCCTGTACCTGGCGGCCGCACGGGGTCGGTAGTCCACCGCCGCCTGGATCAGCTGATTGCTGTGGACTTCTGCGCGTGCGAAGGATGCCTCTGTTCGCGCTTTCATCGCGTCCAGGGCTGGCGTGAATCCCAGATCCTGGCGAATGTCGCTGTTGCGGACGAACCAAGGGGCCCCCGTCGCGCAACGCAGGGCGACATTCTCGACGGCCTGCACTCTTTTCAGGTGCGTCTTCGCTGCATATCCCCATGCTGTTCCGGCATACTGTGGCTGTAAGACAGTTTGATGAACCTTGCCTTGTTGCCAAGGCTCAGTCGGCTATTCCTATGGAGTAATGGATAGAGTTTCGCCCTCACAAACTTGCCTTTTCGAACCACTTCGTCGACGTGTGGCTTCCAGGTCAGCTTTCTATCTAAGGTCACTTTCGTCCCTCCATTGGATGTCCTCGTCGTTGAACGTCATGCGGCCTCTCGGCTGCGCTCTGTACCTACGAGAGAACATACTACCTTGGATTTTCGTAGCGTTGATCGCCACCTTCCAGCGGTTACACCAGTCCGCAAGTCTGCCTAGCGGTCTCTGCAGTCGCCTCGTCGCCATTTCCGGGTTTAAGGACCAGGCTAAGATGGCGGTGTCATCGGCGTAGAGGCACAGGGAAGTGTCCTGGGTAGGTCCGCTGTTAAGATATTGAAAAGGTGCGGAGACAGCACGGCGCCTTGGGGGACGCCGGCTTCCATGGGTCTCCACCTTCCCATGCAGCTCTCTGCTATTTAGGAAGGACGGCACCAGCTTGACTAGGCCGACAGGGTAGCCAAGTCGAGCATCTTTACAAGCCCATCGTGCCAGACCCTGTCAAAGGCCTTGGCGACGGTCCACACGTCTCCTTTCCGTCCTCACGATTGCCACCTCTAGGTTCGTTTTATTCTGGATGACAGAGACTGGTTGACAGATCCGTCACGCACGAAACCGCTCTCAGTTGGTCTGTCTCCTGACTGCAATTGCCTCGTCGCGACGCTCCCGCCCTAGCTCGAGCAGGACGGGCGAGTGGTTCGTAGAAGCCTCGTGGTGCGTCGTCAGTTCGGCTTCCATCCGTGTTGCCTTGAGCAAAGCGCTATCCAGTACGTCCGGCCTAGTTGCGTCTGTCTGGAAGGTTGGCTGATCGGATCCGTACGCAAGTACGTCGTCGTGGTTCCGCAAAAAATGCAGAAGCACTCTGTCTCGTGTTGAGGTGGTCGTGCTACTCCACTCCGGCGATTTTTCGTTATTAAAGTCGCCGATGGCAACCGTATGTGGCCATACCCCCATGACCACCTCCAGGTCGTCATCCAAGAGCGGGAGAGATGCTGGCTGATAACAGGACACCACGGCGATATCTCCATGGCGGGTGCTCACAGAGACTGCCACGGCTTCCATGTTCACCAGCTGTGGAACCTGCAACATATGATGTTCGATACCTCTTTTGACTAGCAGGGCGACTCCTCCTCCTCTTCTGGCCGGCCGGCCCCTCCGATACACCACGTATTTGAGCATCCTGGCGGCCTGTACGTCTCTTAGCTTGGTCTCTTGGATGGCACACATGTCTACGTCTAGGCGTGGCAAGAGCTCCAATAGGTCGTCCCTCGCGGCATCGGCGAAGCTCTTCGTCGCCGTTGTCTTGGGGGGCTGCGGGTACTTAGCTGGTTCCTTTCCAGCTGCTGGCTTCGCCGCTCCCATCGTTGCCTTTTTCTCGGAGGACTTCTTGGGGGCAGTCCCTATAACTCGCCGGGTGAGAACCTAAGCAGTTTGAGCACTTCGCGGGCGCTTTCCTCAATTTTTGGCATTCGACCGAGTGGTGGCGTTCGCCGCACTTAACGCACTTCACTTGAGCGGTGCAGCGGCTCTGGCCATGGCCAAATTTTTGGCATCGGTGGCACTGGGACGCCACCGCTGCCGCCTTCTGTTGCTCCACTCGGACGACCAGGGAGCAGCATCTGGATACCTGCAAGATACTCACCTGGCCCTGTGGCATCTGGACTGGGACTAGAGACATCTGCCTCTTAGTCCTTTTGTCGCTCATCCTCATCACGTTGACGGCGGCGAAGCCCTGACTGCGGAGGTCCTCCGAAACCTCCTCCAACGGGGTGCCACAGGGGATGCCGCCGATTACTACCCGCAGCAGCCTATCTTCTTGGAGGTGATACTCCTCTCCTTTCGCCGCTAGCAGCCTGGTGAGCCTCTTATGGTCGCCCACGGAGACAGGGGAGATGGCCACACCCTCTCTAACCATCTTGGCCTTGGAGAAATTGATTTTCTCCTCTCTCAGAAGCACCAACACGGCGGTCCACCATTCGCCCTTCCTTAAGATGACCAGGGGGATTTTGGGAAGCTTCTCTGCTTCTCCCGAGACGGATTCTTCTTAAGAACCTTAGGTACTTCATCGGAGGATCCCGCCTCGCCTGTAACAGAGAGAGAAAGCGACTTATTTCTCTTGCCAGACTTACCTTTGCTGGCGGCGGCGGTGGGTGCGGCTGGGCGGGCGATTCGTCCATCACCTCAGGGTAGATCGCCTGGCTGGATGGAGTAGTTGATCCGGCCGACAGGCTCTTAATGAGCTCTTCTAGAGCTCGGTGGCGGGATTCAGCAATACATTGCCTGAGCTGGTGGTTTACCTCCCGGAGCCTTTTGAGCTCCTTGTCATAAAGTGGCAGAATTCGCCCAGCGTCGGATTGTGAGATACTGCACCGGTTGTCACGTTTGCGATCTCGATCTCATTGCGTCGTTCTCCTCGACATTTCCTCTTGGAACACAAATATCTGAGACCTCGCTGCCTAGGCTGGGGCATCTCAGACGGTTTGCCAGAATTCTTTTAAGAATAGTCTTAAAAAATACTAGAAAAGCTTGTCTTAAAAGGCAAAGTTTTGTAGGGCCTCCACTTTACTGTGCGCGCACACTGGTTTGCACTACTTTGTCACCCACTCGTACACTAGCAGGGTAGTACCTACTCGCGTCGCTGCTCGGGGACTACTCCAGCGGCGAATTTGATCCGCTTATATAGGTTTTTAGGGTTCTAGAAGTTTTCGGCGGTCTCAAGAATCAAATAAAATGTGGCCGAGAATGTTCCAGAAAACGTCAAAATAAAGGCATCACAAACATTATAAATTCTAACATAAACAGAAACGTAATTTACAAACTAACAAGGTAGGTGAGCTTCAATTGTAAATTCTAACGTAAACAGGAACATAATTAACAAACTAAAAAGGTAGGTGAGCTTCCGTAACAATACTTTTCAGCATAGAATACTCCACAGGGTAGAGGATTTAACAATTTCTGATTTTTATGCCAAAAAAGCCAAAATTATGTTTTCTGTAATAGTGTTACATTTCTTTATATTCATCCATTTCGTGAACAAATTATAAATACTTCTGCATCTACTTTTTTGAAAAATTGTGAGTCAATGCACAAATTTTTTAATTTACTCCGTACTTTTTACACGTAAACTGTAATTTGAAAAAATATTTACGATCAATCTATGTTGGTAAGAGTACAACACTCTTCAGCAGAAAAAATCCCATATGCAAAACGTTACCTGCTCATACCCGATTGTGTTCCCCGTTTCCCCTCCGTTTAAGAAGTGTTTAATATCTACAATGGACATTATATTTACACAATATATTCCTACTCACACATCGTTTGGTTTATTTAACTAAAAATTATATTGATGAGCTCACTCTTTGTTAAATTCACTCAACCTTCATCACCAAAATAATTTCAGTCATAAATATAATTGAATTTATCTGACTGTTATTTTTTACGGCGTACTTACAATTCCCGACTATGTTTTGTACAGTTGTTTGAACGGTATGATCTTCTAAGTCTAGTGAGTACTTATAGGTAGATGGACAACAAACTAGTTCATCCACACCAACAAATCCACATCTTTGCAGGTCATGACTAGCAATCCTGGCCATGGATTCAACAGCTATTGGGCAGTTCTTTACGCGTTTACATGTCCCAAATGTGCCAGAGGATTTGCATGTTGATCCCTCTGAAAGTATGCAGAATTAGTTTAGAGAAAGAAAATGGGCAAAGTAGTACATAATATTGTGTATCAACACCCCAAGAAAAGGATATTAATCTTGCTATTTTATACTTTATTCGATAATTCACAAAATCGTCAGTAGAGATCCGTATCAGTTTCTGTATTTGAAAACTGTATTGTATTTTCAACCGCTCCCTTAAACATTAATGTTCTATACCCGAGTTTCAATATAGGTAATAGAGAGTGACTCATTTCCAGCACTTAGCTGAGTAATGGAGGTGAGGGCTGCAGGGAACAAGACTACACAGACGGACCACATGAAAAGGCTTTAAAGAATACAAAATTACCAAAAATATGTAGACGTTGAGTCGTGTCATCCTTTCCACAATTGTAGAATTCCATCTCTGTGGACGGCTACGGCACACCACTACTCACTTAAATCTACTTGATACGCACGGATATCACATTTTAACACTTAAGCTAAACGCAGCACGGAATAGTCGGAACGGATTTTATTTGGCAACATCGCATTAGAGTAATTACTGTATGCGATGTTGCCAAATTAAATCAGTTCCGTCCGTTCCATGTGATGTTAATAGTATGCGCTTAGCTCTATAACACACTAGACACTATTAGTTACTAACACTGTCATTATAACGTTCACACATTAAGAGTTATTATACACTACACTCCACTTATACACTGTACTATACTACACTATATACATATATATTACTGGTCACTATCTCTGTCCAGCTGGCGTGTTCATTACTAGAGGTGCTGCCGTCTCCAAGGGTATTATAAGTGAATCAACCAATACATCTGTTGTGTCAAGATCCTACATACGTTGTATCTCCTTCAGGACGTGATTTTGAGTAATTCAGGCTTAAGCAGTTTTGTCGAATTCAATCATTTTCGATTTTAACTAGTTTATAATTTTCGTGTTTCTTCATGCTGCATTATCAATTACAACTACAGCCCCAGGTTCCAAATGTGGCAAAACAAATCTAAACCATTTTAAATTACGCCGCTATTCATACCCTTATGATAATAATAATCTCCGTGATTCAAAAAGTAGTAAATCCTTTTCCAACAATCCTTCTGTATTTCCAACATGCGTTATTATTAGGCGCTATCCTTCTCCATAAGGTGAGTTTAATCCAGTAAAAAATCCTTAAAAAAATGCCTGCCGTTTGCTTTGGATATTGTAATCGTGCCACACTTTTATTACATTCATGCGTCCATATTTCTTTCTTTCTTCACCATATCACTATTTTTAGCATACTCCTTTGATTTAGTTTTATAAAACGGAAATTCATTCGCAATGCAAATAATCCAGATGTTCTAAGCACACTTTTATCCTGTGAGATGTCAACTTGAATTTGATTTATTTTCAGAAGTTCATTTTTAAAATTGTATAGCAGGTTAACCATAGCCGCCAAGGAAATTGTCTGTAGGCATATAACCATCAGAATCTACACAGATAGTAGACAATCACTACTGGTCTTATGTATATAATACGATAACAACTAGATCAGCATGGGAGTGCCATGAAGCACTGGTAGTGGCCTCAACCGACAACAGCATATCTGTATGCTGGGTAAAGGAACACGAGCGGTGCTATGGTAATAGAACAGTTGATAAGCTGGTTAGGAGTGCATCGGGTCTCATATTACTCTTTTATCTATGAGCACACTCTTTCGATTTCGTTTTATAAAATGAAAATTCATGTAGCTCAGATATTCTAGATGACGTTTTTTATTCTCTCTTCTTTCCGTGAGCTTACACTATTTCTCGTTTTGCAGTTCTGTGCTTTTCTCTCTTTTTCACTCTTTATTGCACTATATACATTACTCACGAACATTCTTGATAATGAATTACATATTTCAACGGTATCGTTTTCACTCATATTATGATCTCGCGTCCTAATCCCATCATATACGTCATCATCCGATAATGCTCATTTATTAGATTAACACGTTTACGATTTTGAGAATACGCTTTAGAGCTTGAATTATTCTCCATTCTTAAGAATACAAACACAAAATTACTAATGATTTAATTACATTCACATTAAACTAGGTGAAAGATATACCCGACATTTTCATAATAGATTATATTATTTCCTATTTTAGTTCTAAAATAATGTATATTGTTTTTTTTTAAATAAACATTTTATTGCGAATTTCCCTGGCTACATTATTTTTTATATAGTTTCAAATTTACAGTTCAATATATATGGCTTTCAAGATTGACCAACAAAACTTTATATATTTACCTATAATCGTTTAATAATATTTATATTTATTACATTACAAATATTTTATTTATATAATAAGCAGCTTTACATCACCATTTTGGAATATCCCTCGTATATAAATATTTTCCAATTGGAAAGAAACTACTATTTTAAGACCCTCGTAATTGGCCATATTTTGCGACAGTATTTACGTGCGGCGGTACGGCTTTGATCTCGAAACATCAAAGTGCCGACAGAGAGAGGTATAACTTATATTTATTCAGTAAACTTTGGTATAATATAATATAGTTATACTATAAGGTGTAGAAAATGTTGTATGATAGAAAAGAAATGAGTCAATGAACATTATTTTTAACACCCTGTAAGGAAAATTCTGTTATGTTCGCCTAAATAATTGTTGTTAACGGCTTGAGCTACTAATTTGTGACACCCTGTGTAGTACTTATAAACACAAAAAATTATGCGGTTTACACTATTCCACCCTCTTTACTAATATCAATGAAGACATGCATCAGTACTTACCAAATTTTAAAGAATTTACATCTAAGTAACATTGAAAAATAAAATAAATTACAGGCAATATGTACATGGTCTTTATATTATTTATTATTGGACACTTTAGTGGTACTCTGCCGAAAACAAACGAAGTGAATATTTAAAACAAAAATATTTATTAAACTTGTAGTTATTATCAGAGTTGTGAGAAAATCGTTATCATAATATAGTACAGGGTGGCCAGATGAAAGCGAAACAGAGCCATTTTCAGGAACTGCGTCAAGCTTGAGAAAAGCGCTCAGCCCCGTCGATTTTAGATTAATGGGGGACATTATTTACTGGTATATTTGACTCCGCCACTTTCACCCCCAAACAAGGGTAAGCATCACCCCAAAATATTTAAATGGCACTGGGGGTTTAGTAATATTTATTTGAAAGCTCTTACAATTCTCTTTACAGCAGACTTTTTTTTTCTTCCTACGAAGGGGTAAGTTTATACATATTTTAATATGTAGTACATAATGATAAATTGCATTTTATAGATATGTAAAATATGAACAAATTTGTAAATAATAATTATATTTATTTTAGATAGAATGTCTTGTATAAATTAGTTAAATAATTCGCCCCTTCTAGGATATCCATTTATTTTGTTTATGTTTGTAAACCTTAGTTTACTCGTAAATATGATTTAGGGCATCCGAGAAACAAGATTTTTTTCTAATAAAACTGGTGCAAGCCGCATCAAAATCGGATCATTATTACTAGTTATTTTGAAACTAGTTTTAAGATACCCAATGACGCAGACAGTAATAAAAAAACCTCGTGCTGTCAACAAAAAACAGTCCGAGACATACCTATTCAGTGATCAACAATCCCGCAATACGAGTCTTGACCTACCGTATTTAGGTCAATAACCTTGTTTTTAATGTCTACTCAATGACAAGCTCTGCAGAACGCTAAATAATAACAGAAACAAACAATATTTAAATTTTCATTTTTATAAACACCCGGTGTAATCAAAAGGAAATTATAAGAATTTTATAATAATTGCCAATCGCAGTAATCAGCACCAGAGAAGTGGAGTAGGGAGAAAGCGCTTCGACGACTGCGCATCGGTTTCTCGTCCGACGCTAAGCGGACAGCCATGTTCTAACCCAACTGTCAAAGAGCTTTGTTGTGTTTATAAATACATATATTTTTTCGATTTGTGAATATTTGAGTTTAATTATCATGATCTATGTGTTTCAATATTTATTGTTAGTGTAAATTTAAACATTTTACCATAGCTAGTTGTGCTGTGAGAGACTGTTTCAATAATAGAAAATTTTTGCGTGAAGGTATCAGTTTTCATACGTAAGTTGTTAATTGATACTAATATAACTTGAAACTACGGTATAAAGCTTTTTCTTTACATTTTTCCTAAAGGTGATTTGCAGAAAGAGTGGCTTCAAGTATTGGGTGAATCTAATGAAAAATTTGTCTGGTCGAAAAATTAAATTGTTTGTTCAGAGCATTTTAAAAAGGAAGACTTTGTAAAACTTTCTGGTAAAAGATTATTGAAGCCTAATGCGATACCTTCACTGAAATTAGGAAAAGTTCAAATTGATTCATTTAACACCTTCTCGTTATCCAATATATCATGGGCTAGGTGGGCCTCTTTTCTATTCGGAACTAGCAGATCAACTATCGTTAAAAAGCTAAAAATTGCCAGTTGTGGCCACACTGCTGTTGTTTTTCTTTTTGTTTAGGTGCTGACGTATATGTATAGGCCTGGGACCTACTGTTATCATGATAGCTGAATGCTTTTTCCATGGCTGTGGTATTGTAATATTTTTTGTGTGTTACTGTTGCTTTAAGTACCTATATTTTGTAAATAGTTTATCATTACAACAGAATTACAGATATTTGTTTGAATCGGGGTTTTCTCTGCCGTGCTCTTTTCCCACATGATTTCAATGCTGAGTACGGCATACTAGTTCTCATTTATATTCCACTCAGTCCTTCATAGTTAAGTCAGGTTTTTGTTAAGAATCTTAATTGTCGACAGATAATAAATAAAGTAGGTGTATTTATTATTTTTATAATCTTTCACCTATCCAAGGTAAGTTAATAAATAAAAGAAATAAAAAATAAACACAAGACGTACGTAAATTTTAATGTAGCTCTAGTAATCTTTATTATTTTGCTTCGCAAAATAGAACAATTACATTTTCATTAATTTGAGTTTTATTGTCATAGAATGAAGTGAGCCTAACCACCCATCCTACCTGCTGTGCTTTGCTTTGAGATGCTGTCCACCGTTTGTCAAAATTGAGTTATAAGAACTGATTGACAAGACAGAGATTTATGTCATTTTTTCGTAACTTAAAAATAGTCATGAGCTAATTTGTTTAATTTTTTTTTTATTAACATACCGCTTTCACGCGTAAATGAAAAGTGGTATCTACTAAATTTGTACACTATCAAAAGTAACACAGAGCGTTAGATTTTTTTATACAAATTGCATATAAATTGTTAAAAAATTAGTTTAATTGCGTAAAAAAAAATAATTTTCAAAATAATCCAATTTTTAAAATATGTTTTTTTTACTACAACATCAATTGCAGAATAGTTACAAAAATAGTTTTATTTTTTAACAATTTTTTATACGATTAGTTGCGTTAAACAATGTCGATATAATTGTAAACAGCCCTGGTAAGTATAAAATATTGATTACTCCATGTATAAAATTTGACATTTGGGTTAGAAGATGTCCGCGCGCTTCATTAGGAAGTTTGCGCATGTTGACGATAATTCTCCTTACTCCATTTCTTTGATCAGCACACTCGGCACAGCTAAAAAGTTGGTAGAGTGTATGTTCTGTGGTTGGTAGTTCAAATTCCCCTTTAATACGTTACCGGCGGAGTAAATCGAACATTGTTCGGGTCCGTTTTCCTAAGCGAGCACTTTTTCGATTTTCTTCAATTCTTCATCCATTAGTTATTATATTGGCATAGTAGACGTTAGTGAATTTCGTGTGTCGCCAGTGTAGTTTATAATTGTTAATAAAATTTGCTATTTACCTAAATAAATATGCAAGTCAAGTTGGCTAAAGTAAAATAGTGAAAGACCGCGATTGTCCTCTGCTGAACAGAGCCGTGCAAAAATTTATTATAAAATACATTTTAATATACAATGTGCATCTGTGTAATTCGGTACCTACTGATCATGAGTAATGGATTTAATTATGATCATATTCATGATTAAATGCGATTTGCATTATTTTGGAATATCAACGTACGAGCTCAACTTGATTCTGCTTTCAAGAAGATGACGAAAAGGTGACACAAAATACGTAAGTTTTTAATGATAATCCAAAATGATTTACTGTATAAAGTTTGCGGAGATTCTGAACTTGCATTACGAGGGCATGATGAGTGGCAACGCTGCTGGACATCCATTAGCTTCAATACTCGTACGCGTTATCAGAACATTTTTAACGTACCAGGGGCATCGTGTCACCGATTGTTATAGGGTGATTTGTTTATCTTTTGAAAGTCGAGTAAATTTTTTTTGTTGATTTTCTGTATTTATTAGGCCCCGAATACGAAGTTAAAATTAATGAAATTATGACTGATTCACCCTGTATATAGTAACAGTCTTGAATAGAATCAACAGATGCAAAGAGTATGTGTTTGGATGTTATTAAATATGCCATTCATAAACATTTTAAATAAGAAAGGAATAAGTACCGATCCCTGCGGAACTCCCGATGTCCCTAGTTTGTCAATTGATTTATATGTGCGATAATGAACATTTGAGTTCTATTGCTTAAGTATGAACTAAAAATAATAACAGAACTAAACTAATAAGAAACTATATGTGATTTAGCATGGAACAGAATATAATCACTTCAATCGTCTTTTTGTATCTATCAATTGATAATAGAAAAAAATATTATTCAAATATAATGTGCCACCTTTTTATTTCGTAAATTTTGGTTGTAATTATTTGTCAAAAGTTCTCTTTATGGACATACAAATCATTTCCTAAATAACGACATAGGATATATGCATTATTATGGCCAATTTTAAATATCTACAACCGGCACTGTTTCTGGACTAACCGGAATTACTCACTATTTATTTATATATTTCTAATCAGTTTCCATTCAACGGAGCAATAATCAGTATTAAATTCAGATTAACAGAATATAATTTAAACGTTTCGATATAATGAAGAAACTGCAAGAATTGTTACCTCTTATATGTATTATTCTTCAGTGCTACTTACTAACTAGTGCACGAAAAAGTGAGTATTGAATTTGTATTTATTTTATTATAAAACATATAAGCTTGAAAGATTATTACAGTTAAAATTAAAAATAATTAATTCATATCTTCAAATTAATAATTTTGTGTCAAGTGAATGATGAAGTGAATTCTCCTTTTTTAAATAAATTATCGTACGTAATATTCGAATATGACACTTTTTGATAGTAATAATAATAATAATAATTTATTTGCTCTAGAACATACAGGTATATAACAAGCAATACACTGGATATTAT
Source organism: Monochamus saltuarius (assembly GCA_025584915.1). Taxonomy (NCBI): domain Eukaryota; kingdom Metazoa; phylum Arthropoda; class Insecta; order Coleoptera; family Cerambycidae; genus Monochamus; species Monochamus saltuarius. The sequence goes on from CM046727.1 coordinate 34,557,868, forward strand.
AAGCTCGTCAAATTAAGGAAGACAGACAGACAAAATTAACTATTAATAAGGCATTAACATTTTCTTATAACAAAAACTGTTTAACAGTATAATAACACTTAGCAATCAAAACTTTTTTAATCTTGTTTTTAAACACACTAAAACTATCTGTGGCTTTGAAGCATTCATGGACCGACAATGCGTGGTTATATATTTTCACCCCAATGTACCTGGGGCTGTTTTGGGTTACAGTAAGCCTGGGACATTCGGTGTACAATGTATCCTTATACCTAGTATTGTGTGTATGCACATCGTATCTTTTTTTCCAGTCCCCTATATTCTGTTTTACAAAAATTAAGAGTGAATAGATATAGAGCGACGGCAAGGTCATTATTTCAAGGCTTTTGAACAGATCTACACATGATGTTCTGCGAGAAGATTTAGTCATACATCGTATCATTCGTTTCTGAACCAAAAATACTCTATCTACATCTGCCGCAGCATCCCAGTGAGTTAACCCGTACGCCAGAGTTGATTGAAATAACCCAAAATATATTAACTTCAGTACATTTGTTGATACGGTGTCTCTAATACTTCTAATAAGGTAACAATATGAACTGAGTTTTGGAAGTATATAATCTATGTGATCACCCCAAGTAAGTTTCTTATCAATATACAAACCAAGGAATTTCACCGCTGTAATGTTTTCTATTGATTTTCCCTCCACTCTAAGCAATAAGCTATTATCTACAGTAGCATTTTTCGGACAGAATTCCACCGCCGTAGTCTTCATTCCGTTAAGCTTAATGCCGTTATCTCCACACCATTTCACTACGCGCTCTATACCGCTGGATGCAAAATGTGAAATATCTCTTCTGTTTTTTGCAGAGATTAACACGTTAGTATCATCTGCGTATATTAAAAATTTATTATGGGCCACATCGCAAGTTGGCAAATCGTTTATGAAACAATTAAATAATGTTGGAGACAAGCAAGAACCTTGAGGCGTACCTTTACTTATATGTCTTGGGCATGACTTGATTCCGTCGATCACAACCCGCTGCGTCCTCTCTGTCAAATATGATTTAATCCAGTCATAGGCCGGACCTCTAATGCCCATTAAATATAATTTTTCCAACAGTAGGTGGAATCAAAAGCACGCGTCATGTCAAAGAACAAGCCCAATATAGCTTCTTTATTATCTAATGCATTAATTATTGGTGCAAGGCACTGTCCAGAGCAGTATGAGTTGAGCAATTTACTCGAAAACCATTTTGGCAGGGTGACAGCATAGTTACGCTTCGATACACAAAAATTAACGTTTTACTAGAAAATTTACAAGAATACATTCAAAAGTCAAGAGAGACGAAATTTAAACAATGAATCAAGGGAGTAAAAAAACATTTCAAACTTTACCAGGGACGTACAAGAAAAAATTTCTGAAGGGTTCAATGATAGCAGAACCTTGAAAAAATATCACCCTGTATAACGATTTTAAAAAATGAACTTGTATAATATCCGAGACTAGTTGAGCAGTACATGTATCAAATTTGGAGGCTCTGTGTGCAATACTAATATATTTTTTGAAACTTTAGCCCCCGATAACTCCGCTACTGATCGAGAAAAAGACCATGTTCATAGTTTTTCTCTTAAAATTGCTTATTCTATCTATGGTTTCAATTTGTTCCAAACAAACCAGAACACCCTGTATAATATATATGATAACGTCGTTAGTCATTTCTGTCAAATCCCAAATATAATACTTTCGATTGAAAACGGAGCTTACCTCATCCCATTTAACACCATGTGTCCCAAATTTTATTTAAATTTTTTGTATCCTCACAGTAGGCCCATACTATCGAGTTTGAGACACCATGTACTTTATTATTCTACTACCGGTCCAGATGGTATACCTGCATTTCTTATTAGGGACTGTGCCTATGTTTGTTCTCGTCCCTTATTGAAGTTATTTGCTTTATGTATTGCTGAGTGTCGGTTACCTGATCTCTGGACGCGTCCAATTTTTAAAAAAGGCGATAAGTTTAATATTTCCAATTTTCGTCCCATTTCTATTATATGCAATTTCTGTAACGTGCTGAAGATTTTACTTCATGACTCCGTTTACTCCAACGTTTCTAATTTAATTACACCGTATCAGCATGGTTTTATGAAAGGTCGTTCTACAGTGACAAATTTGATCAGTATCACACAATTTATAGCCGAAATTATGTGGCTTGCAAACTGATGCCATATATACTGATTTCAGCAAGGCGTTCGATCGGCTAGACCAGTCGATTTTACTTTAAAACTTGACACGTTTGGTTTATCTGATTCATTATTAAGTTTCTTTAAGTTATATTTCCACAATAGAAAACAACACGTAGTCTATAATGGTATTGAGTCAGTGGAATATGTAGCTACATCTGAAGTTCCCCAAGGTTCCATCCTTGGGCCCCTTTTGTTTAATATATTCATTAACGATCTGGTTGGTGATCTGAATGTAAACTATCTTTTTTCCGCCGATGACTTAAAGATATATAGTTCCATACGCGACATTTCCGGCTGCATTAATCTTCAAAAAATCTCAATGCGGTCAAATCGTGGTGCATGAATAACGGATTAATGTTGAACATCGGTAAATGTAATGTCATGTCTTTTTCTAATATAATAGATTGTCTCGCGTTGTATTTGATTACAGTATCTATGGTAATATTCTGTCAAGACCAAAAACGTTTCGTGATCTTGGTGTTGTGTTTGATGATAAACTATCGTTCAATGACCACGTAGTTGCTGTTAGTTGTTTCCGAGGAAAATAGAGCATACGGTTTTATAGATCGTAATTGCCGCGATTTTACAAATTTAAAAGTCATGAGGTTACTTTATTTCAGTTTTGTTAGGTCAAAACTGGAATATGCGTCACTTGTATGGTTCCCGCACAGCATGGCTCAAATTAATAAGTTAGAGTCGATTCAGCGTCGATTCCTAAAATTTTTAAGTTTCAAATCAGACGGTTACTATCCACACATTGGTTATCCACATGAGAACCTCCTCAGTAGACATTCACTGGCTAGTCTAACCAGACGAAAATATTTTTCCCAAATATTCGTTTTCAATATTTTACGTAATAAGACTGACTGTCAACAAATATTGACAAACTTACATTTTTCTGTCCCTAGATTTAACTCGAGAGCAAATTCAACTTTTTATTTGCAGACGCCTCCTCCACTACACATAATTTGTAACGGCTGTAATACTAGTTTTGTTGATGTTTTTAATTGCAGCGTAAATGAGTTGAGACCGTTTTATTTTTCTTGATATACTTGTTGTAGACTGTATAGTTGTTGTTTTGTAGCAGTTTTGTTTTCTTGTTGTTTTTTTATTGTATGTATTTCGATTATTGTATTTCTTTTAATGCTTCTTTTTGTACCTGGTCCACAATTGGGTAAATTTGTACCTGCTGACCAGTGGATTTAAAATAAATAAATAAATAATGTATAGACAGAGTATAACGTACGTTTATTATAAAGTACTAATTGCATTAGAAAGTAGTTATTAGACGTCTCGTAGGGTTAAGCAGTATTTAGGTTTCCCTTATGTTGACATTTAAGCATGCGCATATACGGTGTGTAATTAAGGCAACAGTAATAAGGACAGTGCTTGATCATAATTATGCATGATTAAGATAACGTCGAACAATCCCTTAATTGCTAAATCGGGTCGTTCGGCCGTAATCGGTCATATCCGTTGTAATATCTTTCTCACCTAAAATAAAATGTGTTTCGGTTTTTTAAATAGTTTCCGTTGCATGTTTGAAGAAAAATGAAATGAAGATAAGTTAACATCCTAATTTTGTCAAAATATTGTCCTATACTGTTTTTCTGAATTACCATTAAATGAGCAAAAAATGAGAGGATAAGGGAATCCCATTTTGTGGACAAAATAAAGGTAAGCTTTATTTAAACAAAGTGGCACTAAATACTATTCGGCAGTATTAAAGGGATTTCCAATAACTCTTTATTACGTATCAACTATTGCTTTATTAAGGTCAGTTTTTTTTCATAGCAGATTTTGTTTGTCCCATTAAATTAAACTATTTTTAGAGAGTTCTACTTGAACTCAATAAAGGGGTTAGAAATTCCGCTGTTCCTCGAAGATTATCTAGAAGAGGCTAAAAGTTCATGATTATCAATAAGGTTACAAAGATCAAGTCAGCAATAATTATTTGCCAAACTGTTGCTGCTGCGTATTCAGGGTGTAACGAGATTGCTGCGACAATAGTAACATACAGAAACAGTAATTTTATCTAACTGTTATTAAGTAAATACTAATATATTTAAAATTATCTGTGCAGTCTATCTACCGACATAAAAACCTTGGCGAGACCTAAATGTTCGTTTTTGAAATAGCTTTTGAGCTCTTTATAATACTTGTAATGTTTTTCAAAAAGTTACAGATGATCTAATAAGAGACATCGATATGAATAAATGTACCTGTATCATTCTTCTTGATTTTCATAACGTATTTAACACCTAAGATCATACAACATTTTGTTTCAAAATGCTTCAGTTTTACCGTCATTGCGGTCACATTGTTTAAAAATTATCCACGGGGTAGACGCCAGAGGTTTACTTGGAACGTTGACGTATCTAGATTCAACATTATCTGTGCTAGTGGCCTTCAAGATACTAGGGCATTTAAAATGCAGTAAATCTACAAAAGCTAATAATGGGTCTTCATTCATTTTTGGTGGAAAACCGATACATGTATAAAAATGTGGAAAAATTTCTAGCTTCAATTGACCAATAAATTGGCGTCAATAGATGAAATTTTATTTAATAATCATTATGAGATTAGTGTATGATAACTAATATTTATAGAATATGGTACTTCTTAAAATAAATTAAAAGCCAACGTGTTCAATTTGTTTCTTAATAAATAAATTGCAAAACAGCTACTTCATTTTAAAGTTACAGGGTGTTTATTTTAAAAATGACGATTTATGGCATTCTGGAGCAGAATTTAAGAGTTTTATTTAGTAAACGGTTTGCGAAGATCGATAAAACTAAAATTTTCCAATTTTGTCAGTAGCCTTTTTTTTGGAAAATCCACGCCACTAGAATTAGATATTTAACCTAAAATTTCATTCATTTCGGAGTCATGGGTAAAAGTCGTTTTTGAAATTTTCACTTCAACTCATTAAAATGAAGCAACTTCGAACTAAGGTATATTTGGCCCAACCGTTATATTTTAGCTACAAGATTTTGGAATCTGGAATTGAGAGGATGGTAACAAAAAGGCTACAGTACTTAGGCCCCATTGGGCCCCTTGTACGTCCTCCCATTAGGAGATCAATCCACCTGAGCCGCCAACCAACCTAATGAGGAGAAAAAGATGGTGACGTTGCCCTCTAATGTAGGTCATAGAAGGCCATCGTTCTCCCAACACGGATTTTCTTATTAACGAGATGGCAATGAAGTATTGTCTTGTCTTCCTGTTCGCAACCCCTACAAAGAGGTATTTCGCACTTCCTCATGCAATAGAGGTGCTTCCTTAGCCAGCAATGTCCAGTTTGAATACCTGTCACCAGCCGAAGATTTGTCCTAGACATAGTCTGGTACTTTTTGGCTATATCCTTGCAGGGGTACTCTAGGAACTCCTTAGCAAATTGACAGCCATTTTTTTCATCCTAACGTTTCCTAAACTCTTTGTGGGTGTCCTCTTTGATAATTTCAACGAATGCTTTCAACAGAAGCATACTGGAGGGACCAGGTCCAAAAATATTGAGACCCGCTGCACTCCTAGCCAGCTTGTCAGCCATTTCACCGGTCGTTTTCCTTTACCCAGCATGCACATATTCTGTTGTTGGTTGAGACCACTACCAGTGCCTGATGGCATTCCCATACTGATTTAGTTGTTATCTTATGATTACGTAAGATCAGTAGTGATTGTCTACTAGCTGTGTAGATTCTAATAGTTTTCCCGTTGTATGTCTACGGGTAATTTCTTTGGCGACTATGGTTATACCTGCTAATTCCGTTTTTACCATGTTAGCGTGCCTATTCATTGCTCACTGGTATCGAATATGTAAGGATCTGGACGAAAAAGTTCTTAAAAATTTGTTCTTCCTTTGGAGCGTGACGCGGTTTCTCGACCAACACCCCATCCCAATGTGTCTAACGGGCGCAAAGAAGTATAACTTCAAAAATGGGGCAAAACCCTTTTTTCCTACGGAAAGTCGGCGCCTATGATGAGTATCGACTGAGATGGCTTATGGCTTAGATCCATAGGTGACATTACAACAGTCAACAACTACCATGCCGTCGTTTGCAGTGTTTCTAAATGCAGAAACGACAAAAATTAACATTCTTATTAGTAATAGTACCTGATAGGTAGGTAACAGTTAATCCAGTTAGCTCCAGTATTTTGCATTCGCTTTTCATTATTTGATTACAAACTGGTAAAACTACATTTTCACTCACTACCGATAAACACACTTCCCGTAGGTACAATGCCTATGTATTATAACAAAATCGAATAAAGGGATGAGTAGGTAGGTTCTAATAGATAACAGAAAACGTTTAACAGCCGCGGCAGTCTTGTCCCATAACCTAGAAAAACAAACCGGCGAACTATATTGTGCGGATATATCTGTACTTACACATATTCATTTATTTATTAACTATAAAACGTTTAAAATTAAAATAAGGCACTGAAAACTGAATAAGAACACAAAACTACAAAGTAAACACAGGAATTAAATTATAACATGACAGCGAACCGACTCGACTGGACCGATTGCTAGTTGCATACTCTGATTCTCGCATTGGCGGCGTTAAATAAGAATTTAATATAATATCGAAAAAAAGTTTTGTTCGCTTTATAAGTTTGGAAATTTTGTGAAAGGAAATTCTGTTAATTCTTATTTTTCTCTATCCCCTCTTAAAATATTTGTACTTATTTATAGTTAACCCTGTATAATGATCCTTACTGCCGGTAAGTTTCTAAAGCTGGTAATTTTTTGTTTCATACCTACTGTCATACTAAATGCGTACACCGAATTTGGTTAAATTATCCATGCGGTTTAGCAATTAAAAACTGATTTTTTTAAAATTTTTAACACGCTGTAGCTGAACAATGGTTGTCTTAAGATCCTACATTTATATAACAAAAAACCCTTATTTTTGGTCACAGAATATACGCCTCTGGATTTTTGACCTCTATTAAGAAACCCTGTAGACAAGCAGCCGTCATAATTTAAACAAAGGTGCCTGTTTCTAATTATTTTCTGTAGGAACTTGGGTTCACAGTGCTGCCCTCTTCCACTAGATATTTTTATTTCCTGTTAAAAAAAACGTCGGAAGCAGTGCTTCGTGAAGCTTATGGGAAGGAAACTTTGAATAATACCCTTGAAGAAAATATGACTTCTTTTAATTTTTCTACTGACTACTGAGGACAGCACTGTCAATTCACTTGCCTACATAAAATAATTCTCGTTTTCTTTGGGTACTCCCTCGTATATGATTCAGACTGGAAACTTTTATCTTGCGACGAGTGTATTTATGCTTAATAGTTATTTATGCAACAAGTACAAAAAGTAAGTGTTTATTGCACGCAACGTGATATTGTAATGCCGTTAGGCTGAGTAGGACAACACTTCGAGTGCAATAAACACTTTTTGTACGAGTTGCATACAATATTTTTTCTACGTTCATGCAAGAACCAAAAAAATATTTTTTTTTGATGACACTCAGTCTAGGAAAATGTGACGTCGATTTGAACGTTTATGTATGTCATGATGACAAAACGCTGTAGTAGAGTGACAGATGAATGCAATAAACACTTTATTGCACTAGTGCAATAAAAACCACTTTTTCCACTAAATATAGTTCAATAAAGTTTTGTTTTTTTCATAAACGTAGAAAATAGTTATTTACGCAACAAGTGCAAAAAGTAAGTGTTTATTGCACACAACGTGAATTTGTCCAGCGAAACCGTCAGGCCGAGTAGAACAATTAGTCGAGTGCAATGAACACTTTTTGTACGAGTTGCATACAATATTTTTTCTACGTTCATGCAAAAACAAAAAAAAAATGTTTTATTTAGATGGACTAAGTGTAGGGAAAAAAAGCGTAATTTAATAGCAAAATATTTAATAATTAATTAGCATTATATTTGTATTGAAAAAGTTAGGAACTAATATGATAGAAACAATTTAACTCAAACTTTATTTTTACCATTCTCACCGAAAAATGACTAAATATGGCGTCGATTTGAACGTTTATGTTTGCCATGATGACAAAACGCTGTAGTAGAATCACAGATAGGTGCAATACATTTTTATTGCACTAGAACAATGTTTCACTAAACATAGTTCAATAAAGTTTTATTTTTTGCATAAACGTAGAAAAAATACTGTTTCCATAATTGATGAAATAAATGAGATTACTTTGTACAAAAAATTACTGTTTTGCTTTACAGAAGAAGGATCATCTTGTAAATTGCCTGGAGAGATTTGCAAGCGGGTGATAAATTGTACTATGGCTTTAGAATCCATGAAAAAAACAAGTACTCCTGGATTAAAAAGGTGTGGATTCGTCGGTGCAGATGAATTAATTTGTTGTCCATCAGTTGATAATAGAAATTTTAATAGTACTGAAAAATTTCCTGGCCCAATGTCACCAAAAACCTCCAAGGAGTGTAAGTAGTATGTGTATACATACATGTAATTAGTGTATGGCTACTACGGCGCACCGCCCATAGCCTGGTACCCAAGTTTGGCGCACACTAGAAAATAAATGTATTTTTTTATGTAAATACAAAAGTTTTGTTTATTTATATGAAACTAGGGTACTATGCTATGGTCGATTCAGCTTTTTTTATGGCCGCTTACATTTAAAAGAATACATGTACATTTACGAGCTAGAAAATCAGCGATCCTTATATCGGTCTTTTTCCCCCCAACCGCTCACGTCCTAGGCAGGTCACCATCGCCTCCCTTACAATCCATGTTGGGAGGGGAGGCCCCTCCAGCAGAACTTGGAATTCTTAGATACTCGATAACCTCTTGGCCACTCGGTTACTCGTTTCAGATTCGACCACCACATCAAGGTCGGTTTAACCACCGTCATGTATACCTAATGCATGTTATTTTCGATATTTATTAAATTCAATCTTGTTTATGGAGATATTTCTTATCTTGTGTGTTGAAAAGAGAATTGTAGGAACATTATTTTAATAGTTAAAAGTTAATACAAGTTATGGGTATTATTCCTTGTCTCGGGTTCCCTATAGTCGCCAGCTGAAGCTTATTATAGCGTGCGACTTGAGTAAGCATAATTTTCTCATAGCGAGTTTTCTGAGTAATCTACTGTAAGTACATAACGTTATAAAATGAAATATGAATAACAATAAAATATATATACAGGGTGTTTGCACACCTCCCTTCTTAGAAGGGATTCCTCTGAAGTTGGAGCCTTGGGGTAGGTTCAGGATTGTTGGACCTCGAGACCTCAAGTTCTGATGAGAAGACCTTGAATTCTCTGTTGACTTCTTCCTTGTGGTCCTCCTGGGGCTGATTCTTGAGAATATCCTCTTATAGGGATTGCAATATGGGCACATCTTCACATGGAATATACAGAGGAGTAGAATGAGTATTATAACTCCTAGGGTGAACCAGATCCATAGGTTATTGAATTCATTAGGGTGAAAGCGTTGAATATGAATTTCGGGTAGTTCAGAGATTTATCTTTGAATGTCTTCTAGATTCAGAAGAGATTTATTGGAAATATCCGTTGAAGAATTTGAGTATTTTGGTTGTGGCAATATAATGGTTTGATATGGCAAATTCGATTCTGAAGTAGAAATTACTTTTTATATATTTTTAGGTATTAATAATATTGTGTGACTACTCTGTGGACAAAAGCCCCAACCAGCGTTGAATTACACCCACAATATCTACCCATATATTCCTTATTATTAGCTTTTGTAACATTTTTTTACTGTTTAAGAAATGTATTTTAAGCTAATATGTATCAAATCTCCTACAATTCCTATCAATGAAGTCATATGTATGTTCTCTGATACCAAACATCTAGGTATGCTAATGAACATCCACAGACAAAACTCTATTCAATAATTATCTAAAGAATTTAATATATTTACTAACCTCTGGAGTGGGAACTCGAAATTCAACCACAATAGATGAGATCTCACTTATTTCTGCATTTTATTATTAGGATTGCTTCATCAGGTGGCCTCCTTTAACTTGAGTCAAATATCTAACTATAAAGATGATTATACCAATAAATTAAAATTATTTGAAATTGAATGTCAAAATGAAATATCGACAACGTCAAACTGACTAACTGTCAATGAATATCATAACAACCTACTAAAATAAATTAAAAATTTTACCTTTTATGTATAGTTTTTTCATATATTTAAAAAAATTTTACTGAATTAGAAAGGTATTTTAAGTAGGCAGAAATAAGTCAGATCTCATCTATTGTGGTTGAATTGTCGTGTTCCCACTACCAAAAGTGAAGTTAGATATTTATAGAGTGTTTTCATTAAAGCAGGTTAGTAAATTTAGATAGATTAATTTCTTTAGATAATTATTGAATAGAGCTTTGTCTGTGGAATTGTTCATTAGCATACCTAGATGTTTGGTATCAGAGAACATACATATGACTTCATTGATAGGAATTGTAGGAGATTTGATTTATATTAGCTTAAAATACCTTTCTAATTCAGTAGAAATTACTTCTTCTTTTACTATTGTAGAACACTGGCTACTTAGTATGATAATTGTTGGGGCTGATATAGAAGTTGTAGTTAGATGTTTAGAACAAGTTTCTCTAACTAGGACATTTTCATTAACTGATGACAAGTCTGTCATAACTTATGGCGATGAAAGATTGGTTTAAGTGAATTTTTGTTTTTGGCCGGGTTGTCCTTTGAGCAAAGACTCGTAGCAGGTATCTTCAATTTGTTGCGGCAATTCGTCTATGCATAGACTATATTCTTCCAGGGGTTGGAATTCTTTTTTATTCCATAGGCTACTGCGTGTGTGTTCTGATATAAGGATTATCGGATGAGGAGGAATAATTGTGAAGTTAACCAGGGATTGGGATCAATTTATATTGAATGTAATTTACTGGATACAAAATGGGGAAAGAAAAATGCAACAGAAGTGAATCTTTAATATATTAATATCCGTCCTAATGATTGATATGATTGAATAATTGATTTCTAAATTTAATAATTGTTCGGGTTTATATAATTCACTAAGTTGACTGTTCATCTCAGAAATTAATTCCTTTGAAATTAAGTATGGAAAACTGTTGCCAAAGTGAGATAATTGAATAGCTTCATTTAGAAACTCTAAATTAGTTATACATTTTTGTAGTAAAATTTTTAGTTTAATATTATTAATTTTATTATCAAACAAGTTGAATCTGTTAGATATCTGTTTTTGTTTTATTAAAAGTTCTTGCGTAGTTTTTTCGAGTTTTAGTGATATTTCTCAAAATAGTTGTACGCGCTAATTACTTCTTGAATTTGATCTTGATTGTTTATTAATGTCTCGAATTTTGAATTTATTTCCTCTAGGTCGTCTGAATCAAGGGTTCCCTATAGGTATAATATTGATCTTACCTACTAGATTAACCAAACCTCTTTTTGAACGTGAGTGTGATTCGAATTTGTTCAATTATAATTATTCTAATTCATTTATATATTGTTTAATTTCGGCTTGTTTACGTTGGACATGTTTAACTTTGAGTCTAGCAAGATTTGTTTATATGGTGTCAGTGAATGTTTAGTAATGAAGGAATGTGGATAGGATAAGACTCTAGTTTTTAGGTTGAGAAGTATTGATAATAGAGGTGTTTTTATTTATTCTACTTGGAGGGGGTAGATTTCTGGTAGGATAACGATGTACAGTAGTAGAAGGTACATCTGAAACAGAACGTTTCACTGTAGTATATCGATTTTCGAAACATTGAGGGATTAACTGAGATGGTTCGTCTTTATTAGGGTTTATTTCTAAAGTTTCAGCATGTCTGAATTCTTTATCTGGTTCTTGTCTAACTATAGGGTGTGCTATTACAGATGGAAGAGGTTGAGGTGGAGAATAATTAAATTTTTATTGCTTGGCCTAATTTTGAGAATGGGTCAATTAATGTTAGAAATTTACAGTTATCGATAAAATAAATGTCTATGTGTACTTTCTACAACGGTTTTAAAGGTGTTGGAGTTAGTTGAAATTTGATTTTTACTGGGTCTCTTTCGTATTTTGCCGATTGACATGAGACACACTCGTTGATAAAATTCTTTACATCATTGTCTAATAATATAACATTTTAATGGAGGCTATTGTTTGGTTAAAGCCACGGTGTATTTGTTTACTTTGATGATGTTAATGTCTAATTTTTCTTTGTTCTCTGATGTCGGGGACATCTTCCAATTTTATGTATCATAGAATTTAAAAAATCTGAGTACTCTTAAATTGTTTGTAAGATATTAAGATAAAAAATTACAGCCGCCTTAAAATATGCAACATTTATTGTTTTTCGAAATATCTAAAAGATCAAAACAGCCAGTCCGACCTTTAAGTTAGTAATAGAACGATCCAAATTTTTTTCATTCAAGGATTTGTCGAATTGTTATAGTTACCAAGATGCACAGTACGTGCATTATCAAAATGTTGTGTAAAGAAATACTTTATTTTATGTGATTTATAATTAAAATAAGACTACTTTACTTGCTGAGCAAACTAAATGGTTTCAAAAAATATTTAATAATAAATAACATAGCATCACAAAAAACTGGTATGTCCGATGAACTAGACTTATGTAATTTTACTCGCTGAATCCGAGTCCGTCTACCCCATCAGTCCAACGTTCCAAGGTCAAATCAAAATAGATATATGGATATGCAAATGAACCAGATCATCGTACACATATGTAATTTCTATGTACACATATATAATATATTATTTCTTAATAAAATTACTAATTGTATTTTTTTTTGAACTGTAAATTAAGATTAGCCTTGGAGAATGCGCGTTAAATAGAAATAAAAAATTGATGAATTTGTAAGTTCGGAAAATTTGTCTAATAGGTAGTTAAAACAATCTTACTTAAATGAATTTATTCGCCTTACAAAGTAGAGCAATTTCAAATAATATTGTACTTATTGTATTTTCTGATTTACCCATAAATAACGATTAAGAAAAAGTTTCCAAAATATGTTAATTCTGTAGTTCGTATTTGAAACAGTCCCAGCCTACTTGCCTAACTAGTTTAAAAAATTAGGCGCCACTGGTCGGATCCAAATCCGGAATTCATTTAATCCTATCAGGTCTTCAAGGTTATTTTAAGGTCAAATCGAAGCCATCATACATTAATATTTTTGGGGTCGCTGAATTTGAATATGAGGGTTAATTAAAATTCTAAAACCCAGTAACGCCCATAACACTGTAACCGATGCATACTAGAGCTTAAACCCTAACTCTTAAGGATAAGAAATGTTGATATTTTACAATACCATTCATCTTAAATTTGAAGGTTTTCAGTGTTACAAGCGGATATCTAGTTCTATCTTCATTCAGTAGTCTGTTGTTTTTCTGGTATATCTGTTGCAAGCATTCAGAGTTAATCAGCTAGCATTCGTTTATCATACCTGCCTTGGTAACGTTGCTCTGAATCCTTCAAACCCCGATGAAATGTTTCAATTTGTCTTTTATTGAAATTTTCATAATTCTGTTGGAAGTAATCAATAGAGAATCAATGAAATGCAATTTCAGATTCTGAAAGATTTCATAACGGATGCAGAGTAACATTATCAAAGTAGATGCAATAAAGATATATTGTTTATATATTGTCACGGAATTTGCCCCACTCACTCCCAAACCGATGACTGTGGCACCGCGAATTGCCTAAGATTGCCCCGATCACCCCTACGCGATTCTGGTAAACAAACAACATGCCGCTGATCGAGATCGGCCTGGAAAAATCTGGAATCGACGAGAAGCATTCGAGTCGTACGAGAAAATGGATCTAGAGATACTGGAATATATCTGGAATATTCGTTGGGTCTATAAAAGAAGAATAAACGGCCGAGTTAGTTAGTCTTGTATAAGTCTTGTGTTACAGTCTGAATTAAAGTGTTTAGTTGGAGATATCAAAGTGATTTAGATAGCGATTAATTAAATAAGTGTTTAGTTGACCTGTAATTAGTAGTGTTCAGTAGTTAATAAAGAAGTAATTAATTAACGGATTGTTTTTCTGGAAGTAAGAAAAAGACGGATTGGGAAATCCGTGACAATTTGGTGTCGGAAGTGGATTTAGTTGGAAGTTTTAAAGAGCTTTCTGGAACCCTGTCCGCAAAGTGGGATTTAAGTGGAAGTTTGAAGAACTTTCTGGAACCCTGTGCGCGGGTGGAATAAAGACCCAAGTGTGATATATCACCGCACTCGTCGTGACTCAAGGAAGTGAACGGTGGTATTCGCGAAGGACAATCTCGAACATTCTAGAACTTTGTACAGAAGTGAGACAAATACCCAAGTGTGATATATCACCGCACTCGTCGTGACTCAAGGAAGTGAACGGTGGTATTCGCGAAGGACAATCTCGAACATTCTAGAACTTTGTACAGAAGTGAGACAAATACCCAAGTGTGATATATCACCGCACTCGTCGTGACTCAAGGAAGTGAACGGTGGTATTCGCGAAGGACAATCTCGAACATTCTAGAACTTTGTACAGGAGTGAGACAAATACCCAAGTGTGACATATCACTGCACTCGTCGTGACTCAAGGAAGTGAACGGTGGTATTTGCGAAGGACATTCTCGAACATTCTAGAACTTTGTACGGGAGTAAGACAAAGACCCAAGTGTGACATATCGCCGCACTCGTCGTGACTTAAGGAAGTGAACGGTGCTATTTGCAAAGGACATTCTCGAACATTCTAGAACTTTATACCGAAGTGAGACAAAGACCCAAGTGTGATATATCACCGCACTCGTCGTGACTCAAGGAAGTGAACGGTGGTATTCGCGAAGGACAATCTCGAACATTCTAGAACTTTGTACAGAAGTGAGACAAATACCCAAGTGTGATATATCACCGCACTCGTCGTGACTCAAGGAAGTGAACGGTGGTATTCGCGAAGGACAATCTCGAACATTCTAGAACTTTGTACGGGAGTGCGACAAAGACCCAAGTGTGGCATATCACTGCACTAGTTTCATTGTAAGGAAGGCAACGGTGATATCCAGAAATACATTCGTGGACATTCTAGAATAGAGTGAATGCCTGTAACTAGAAGCCAAGTCAATATGGATGCACAACTGGCGAAACTGTTAGAAATGATGCAGACAATGCAACAGGAAATGAAAGACCAGACGAAGACGATGCAAGAGAAATTAGAAGAACAGGGACAAACAATGCAAAATAAATTAGAAGAGCAGGGACATAAAATGGAAGACCAGGCGAAGACGACACAAGAAAAATTAGAAGAACAAGGGCATACAATGAAAGATCAGATACAGACAATACAACAGGAAATGAGAAACCAGACGAAAGAAATGCAGGAGAAATTAGAAAATAAACTAGAAGAACAAGGGTATATAATGAAAGAACAGATACAGACAATACAACAGGAAATGGAAACCAGACGAAGGAAATGCAGACAAAGTTAGAAAAATTGGAAAATACACTAGAAGAAAAACTAGAGGAGCAGTCACATAAGGTAGAAACACAAGTAGAAGAGAAACTATTGGCACAAAAAAAATAGACGAAGAAATAAACCAGGTTAGAGAAGAGCTTCGACTTAAATTAGACAAGATAGCGAAGGAGGGCGTAATCAAATCAGAAGGACCTGTTTTCCGAACTCAAAAAACGAAGCCTCCTGAATTCGACGGCAAGGTCTCATGGAATGTCTATCTACGTCAGTTTGAAGCAGCAGCTGCCGCAAACGAATGGTCTGATTGTGAAAGCTACTGCTCTGATAGTTGCTCTACGAAGCTCTTGACGTCTTACAAGGAGTTCCTGCTGGGCAGCAGAGTAACTATGACCTTCTGAAACAGCATATGGAAATGAGATATGGGGATAAGCACCTGCAGCAAGTGTACCAGGCGCAATTGAAAAATCGTCACCAGCAGAGTGGAGAGAATTTACAACATTTTGAGACAGACGTTGCTCGACTGGTTCGATTGGCATATCCAACAGCCCCGTCCGAATTTGTAGACCAGCTCTCCATCCAAGTGTTTATCGACGGCCTAAGAGATTGCGAAACACAGCAGGCACTACGGCTTGGTAGACCTAAAACGTTGAATGACGCTCTTTCGCATGCACTGGAATTTGAAGCAGCAAAGATGGCATCCGGTAGACATGTTAAACTTCGTGCCATCAGTGATAACAGCGATATGAGAAATGGAGACATAATCAAAACATTGAAGGAAGTCATTGATAAACTCAGCCCAACTACCGGATCAAAGAAAGAACAATCTGATAGTCGAAAGGATCGCCTTCTTAAATGCTGGAACTGTGGACAGACAGGACATCTAAAGAGACAGTGTAGGGCCCCAGTCGCGGATCTGCCAAAGCGCGACTCCCAAACGGCACCTGCACAGGAAAACTAGGGTCAGCCGGCTTGACGGGGCAAAAGCCGGCTGCGTCCTCGTACCATGCCCCACGAGAAGAAGTTACGTTATCACGTCTCCAGGACTCTGACTCCTTGCTAGTAGAAGGCATTATTTTTGGTCGTATGTTCCCTATGGTAATCGACACTGGAGCGACAAGAACTATTGTACGGCCGGATATTATTGGTGATTGGCGTATTAAGAACCCTGCCAAACGTTATGTTCTTACAACAGCCAATGGACAACAACTGCCAGTCAAGGGGGAATGCGAGCTTGAAGTAGACTAAGGAGACGTCAAGTTCAAACACAGAGCCCTGGTAGCAGATATATCGGACAATGTCATACTCGGACTAGACTTACTACGAGCAAAGGGGGTGAACTTAGATTTGAATGCTGGTACGCTACGGATAATGGGTGAGGAAGTAGTGCTAACGACCATCACTGAGAATAACGCTGTAAGGAGACTCGTTGTTAAAGAAGATGTGGTACTACCTGGTCAGACCGAAACATTGATTGCCACTGTAATGGATGGGAAATGTCTTGCAGTGTAGGAGTGGTGGAACCCAGTAATCCGGATTTGTTCAATAAATCTATAGTCACCGGCCGCACACTGATTAAACCAGAAAACGACAATAGTACGGGTAGTTAACCTGAAAACCTTTCCACAGAAAATTACAAAGGGAACTGAAGTAGGAGTCTGTGAACCTGTTACCATGGTCAGAACACTCAAAGAAAACAACGAAATGGAGAAGAAACCAAATAAGACCAGCCTACCGGAATGTCTAAGGGACATCGTGGATAGGGCCAAGCAGAGATTAAAAGAGTCGGAGGTGGAACAACTGGAAGAGCTGCTACGTGAAAATGAAGATGTGTTTGCACTTAAACCAGGCGACTTTGGGAGAACCAATGTTGTGAAGCATCGAATCGATACTGGTTCATCATCTCCTATAAAGCAGCCACCACGAGGACTTCCACTAGCCAAGCGAGAAGAAGTTAACAAGATGTTAATCGAGATGCAAAATCAAGGCACCATAGAGCCATCTCAGAGTCCTTGGGCTTCTCCTGTAGTTCTGGTCAAGAAGAAAGACGGCTCCACCCGATTTTGTGTGGACTACAGAAAATTAAATGACGTCACCAAGAAAGACAGTTACCCATTACCGAGGATTGACGATACTCTGGACACCTTGGCTGGTGCGCAATGGTTTTCCACTTTGGATTTAAAGAGTGGATATTGGCAAGTCGAGGTCAGCCCAGAAGACAAGGAAAGACAGCATTCACTACCGGAAATGGATTGTGGCAGTTCAATGTAATGCCATTTGGTCTATGTAATGCCCCTGCCACTTTTGAACGACTGATGGAAACTGTACTTCATGGCCTGCATTGGGAGACCTGCTTGATTTACTTGGACGACGTGGTGGTGCTGGGACGCTCTTTCCAGGAGCACCTGAAGAACGTGTCCGAAGTGTTCAAGAAGTTGAAAGCAGCAAACCTGAAGTTGAACCCGAAGAAGTGCAGTCTGTTCCAAAGGAGGTCAGATACTTAGGCCACATTATTACTCCACACGGTGTGAAAACAGACCCGGAAGACAGAGTGCATAAAGAACTGGCCGGTTCCTAAAGACAAACATCAAGTTCGAAGTTTTCTGGGCCTATGCACATACTATCGACGATTCGTCCAAGGATTCTCGGACATTGCCAAGCCTCTTCATAAACTCACAGAAGACAACATCCCGTTCGAATGGACGACGAAATGCCAGCAAGCCTTTGAGACGCTGAAAGAGGCCCTCTGCACTACCCCGATTTTGACATACCCAATACCTGGACAACCATTTATAGTGGACACGGACGCAAGCAACATTGGAATTGGCGGAGTTCTTTCCCAAATACAAGATGGCCAAGAGCGAGTAGTGGGCTACTTCAGTAAAGTCCTGTCAAAAGCCGAAAAGAACTATTGTGTGACTCGGAAAGAATTACTTGCCATCGTCAAGAGCCTAGAACACTTTCATAAATACCTGTATGGCCAAGAATTCCTTCTAAGAACGGATCACGCTTCCCTTAAATGGCTGTTGCAGTTTAAGAACCCGGAAGGACAGATGGCCAGGTGGCTGGAACGGCTGCAAGAATATCACTTTGTTGTTGAACATCGAGCCGGCAGGAAACATGGAAATGCAGATGCCCTTTCTAGGAGACCCTGTCCTGTCAACTGCAAACACTGTAGTAGTCTTGAAAAGAAAGAGGACATCTCATCAGTTCCTTGTAAGGTGGTAGCAGCCCAACCTGAAGACAGATGGAGTTCAGCGGCGATTCAGGAAGACCAGCAAGCTGACTGTGACATCAAGCCCTTACTAGACTGGAAAGAAGCCAACAACCGACCCTCATGGGCTGAAGTCAGCAGTAAAAGCCCAACATTAAAGAGCTATTGGGCTCAATGGAATTCCTTGGTGTTGGAAGACGGTGTCCTAAAAAGAGCATGGGAGAACAATGACGGAACGGAGGTCAAGAAACAAGTACTACTCCCGAGGACACGGGTCAAGGAAGTGCTGCAGGAAGTACATGGAGGTACTGGGGGTGGACATTTCGGTATCAATAGGACTCTACAGAAGATTAGGGAGCGTTTCTACTGGTTGAGCTGTAGGACGGATGTAGAAGATTGGTGCCGAAAATGTGACGTATGTGCAGCCAGCAAGGGACCGAAGACCCGTTCCAGAGGCAAAATGCGCCAGTACATCGTAGGAGCACCGTTTGAGAGGATTGCGATTGATATCGCTGGCCCCTTTCCGAAAACCCAAAGTGGGAACCGATATCTACTAGTGGCCATGGACTACTTCAGCAAATGGCCGGAAGTATACCCCCTTCCCAATCAAGAGACCACAACCGTAGCAGAAGCGCTAGTCAACAACCTGTTCTGCAGATTTGGTGTGCCCATGGAACAACATTCAGATCAGGGCAGAAATTACGAATCAGGTGTGTTCCGAAAGGTCTGCGAGCTTATGGGAATCCGAAAAACCAGGACCACCCCACTGCATCCCCAGTCAGATGGTATGGTGGAACGCTTCAACGCCACACTAGAAACCAATCTGAGGATGTTTGTGAACGAGAACCAGACAGACTGGGACAAGCTCATTCCACTCTTCCTGTTAGCTTACCGCTCAGCTGTCCATGAAACGACTGGGAAGACTCTCGCGAGGATCATCTTTGGAAGAGAGCTTCGCCTTCCAGCAGATTTGGTATTTGGTCGTCCTGCGGAACAGCCCACAGAGCCAGACACTTATACCCATGACCTAGAACGAAGACTAGCAGCCGTACACGATCAAGTCAGATCTCGAATGCGATTAGAGAGCGATCGCATGAAGACTCGATACGACGTCCGGGCCAATACAGTCGGATTCCAACAAGGCGACCTGGTGTGGCTGTACAACCCCACGCGGAAGAAAGGAAAATCGCCTAAACTACAGAACCGTTGGGAGGGCCCCTACACCGTCATTAAAAGAATCAATGATGTCGTCTACCGGATACAGAGGACTCCCAGGAGTAAGATGAAGGTCGTCCATCTGGAGCGTCTGTCCCCGTATAGAGGTGTAGCCGATCGGGACGATCGGTCCTAAGGAGGGGGCAGTGTCACGGAATTTGCCCCACTCACTCCCAAACCGATGACTGTGGCACCGCGAATTGCCTAAGATTGCCCCGATCACCCCTACGCGATTCTGGTAAACAAACAACATGCCGCTGATCGAGATCGGCCTGGAAAAATCTGGAATCGACGAGAAGCATTCGAGTCGTACGAGAAAATGGATCTAGAGATACTGGAATATATCTGGAATATTCGTTGGGTCTATAAAAGAAGAATAAACGGCCGAGTTAGTCTTGTATAAGTCTTGTATTACAGTCTGAATTAAAGTGTTTAGTTGGAGATATCAAAGTGATTTAGATAGCGATTAATTAAATAAGTGTTTAGTTGACCTGTAATTAGTAGTGTTCAGTAGTTAATAAAGAAGTAATTAATTAACGGATTGTTTTTCTGGAAGTAAGAAAAAGACGGATTGGGAAATCCGTGACAATATATATATTTACGCATTAAAAATATCGTGTGAAACTAATTACTCTGGGAACTAAATCCCCGACCAGCGTTAAATTACACCCACAATATCTACCCTATATTCTTTATTAATAGCTTTTGTAACATTTTTTAGTGTAATAGAAAGGTATTTTAAGCTAATATAAATCAATTCTCCTACAATTCCTATCAATGAAGTCATATGTATGCTCTCTGATACCAAACATCTAGGTATGCTAATGAACAATTCCATGGACAAAGCTCTATTTAATAAGTATCTAAAATAAAAATTAATCTAGCTAAATTTACTAACCTGGTTTAATGAAAACATTCTACAAATACCTAAGTTCACTTTTGAAATTGTGGGAACTCGAAAATTGAACCACAATAGATGAGATCTGACCTATTTCTGCATTTTTAGGTTTACTTCTTTAGGTGGCCTCCTTTAAGCTGAGTCAAATATCTAACTATAAATGTTTTTATTAAACCAGTTTAATAAATTTAGCTAGATTAGCTGTAAAAGATACAATTCCTTAAAAGTTATGTGGCTTCTAGCACTTCTATGCATTGGTTACGAAGTTATGGGTCTTGTTGGATATTAGAGTTTTAAGGTTGTCGGGTTAAGTTGATCTGATACGAATTCAGCAACACCAATACGTAATATGGTCAAATCTTTCTATATGATCTTGAAACTAACCTAGTAGGGTCAAGCGAATCCCGTATTTGAATTCAGCGACCTCAAAAAGATAAAAATATGATATTTTGTTCTTTTGCATAACTATATTTCGATTTGACCTTAGAATGACCTTGTAGCTAACCTGATGGGATAAACACCTAATTTGGATCTAGCGACTCTTAACACATATATGTACAGTGGTATACATACATATACTCGTATGTCTATCTGTCGATTTGACCTTGGTAGGTGAAAATAATCTTGAATATTAGATAATGGGATTAAACGGATCCCAGATTCAGTGAGTAAAAATACATAGAGATACAAATGAAGGAATATATAGGTCTCGTCCGACGAGCAGACCACTTTTTTTGTAGTGTTATGTATTAAGACTTGAGTAATTTGTTATGTTCGAGTATTTGCTTTTTAAGAATGTTTATCAAATTTTCATATTTTCAGTTTCAATGGGTTTAAAAAATTAGTATAAATTAAGGCACTACATTTTTGTGTCTACAGTAACATAAAAGATTCACTTCAAAATTTGTTGTATGTATCATTGCAGTAGTCAAAGCGGCTCTAAATACCCATTAAAAGTATTTCAAATATCAAACACCATCTCTATTTGTCTAAATACTCAAAGAAATAATTAATTGAATTTTCAAGTAATTAAAGTATATCAAATTTCTCTAGTATTTGAAATACCAGAGGTTTTATTTCAAATACCCAAAAATTATTTTACGGTATTTAAAATCCTTTACTTCTTGGGATGGTGGACACTGGATATTTTCATTGGTATAGTTTTTCTGCAGACTATTGCGAAGAGTTTCAGAAAAACAAATTTTTAAATCCATGCATTTTGAGGATTATTTGAGAATGGTTCGGTTTTTTTAAACACCCTGTATTGTACTCATTAAAATAGTTTCCATATAGACCATTGTCAAAAGTTTCATCAAAGGAATATTATACTTCCACGATGGTTTCTAGAGAATGGTTCGGTTTTTTTAAACACCCAGTAGTTTTTTAATTAGTATAGTTTTCTGCATCTTATTGCGAAGAGTTTTAAATCCACGAATTTTGAGGATTTTTAGAGAATGGTTAGGGTTTTTTAAACACCCTGTATTTTCTAATTAGTACAGTTTTTTTACAGTCTATTGTGAAGAGTTTCAGCAAAAAAAATTTTAAATCCACGAATTTTGAGGATTTTTAGAGAATGGTTCAGTTTTTTTTAAACACCCAGTAATTTTCCATAAGTATAGTTTTCCTAAGAAATATTGTAAAAAGTTTCATAAAAAAATATTCCATGAATTGTGAGGATTCTTAGAGAATGGTTTGGTTTTGTTAAACACCCTGTATGTTTTTATTAGTATAATTTTTTTACAATCGTGAAAAGTTTCATAAAAAAAATAAATTCCATAAAATTTGTGGGTCTAGAGAATGGTTCTTTATTTTACACCCTGTATTTTTTCATAAGTATGTATTTACTATATAAATAATACCTAAGTATGCATTTTTTATAGTTTTTTTACAAACTATTGTAAAAAGTTTCATCAAAAATCAAAAAAGAATTTTTAATTCAAGTTTTAAGGGTTTTTAGAATGATTCGGTTTTTTTAAACATCCAGTATTTTTTTATTACGATAGTTTTCCTTCAAAATATGTAAAATGTTTAATAAAAAAAATTTTTTTAGTTCCATAAATTTTGAGGATTTTTAGAGAATGGATCGGTTTTCTAAAACACCCTGCATTTTTTCATTAGGGTAGTTTTTTTGCAGTCTATTGTGAAAAGTTTTATCCAAAACATTTTTTAATTCCATGAATTTTGAGGATTTCAAGAGAATGGTTCGGTTTTTTTAAACACCCAGTATTTTTTCATTAGTATAGTTTTTCTGCAGACTGTTACGAAGAGTTTCAGAAAAAAAATTTAAATGCACGAATGTTGAGGAATTTTAGAGAATGGTCGGTTTTTTAAACACCCAGTATTTTTTTCGATAATTAGTGCGGTAAGAGACACCCGACGGAAGTTTCGTAACAAAAAAATTTTCAGTTCCCTTAATTTTGACATTTTTTTAACGTTCGACATTTTTCCAACACTATATAAAACGGTCTTTCGCACGTCAGACGACCCCTCCGAAGCGAAAAAACCGAAAATTTTCTCGAATCTAATTTTTATTTTTTTCTCGTAAATTTTTATCGGAACACCCCGTACATCGAGCTTTTTTGAGTCGCACTATATATACGCGAAGCGGCTCGACATTGTTTACGCCGCCATATTGCTTACGTCATTTTGACCCCGTCTTGGTTCGGATTTTCGCAAATTTTGATACAAAAACGAACTCAAAACCCAGCGCTCGCATAACAGAAAGTATCTAGAGACTTTCAATTTACCGTTTCTGGCCTTTGCGGGCCTCCGATCGGCCCGTTTAGCGAAATTTCCTAAGTTTTATTGGGAGCTGTCACAGGCCGTGCATCGTTCGGCTCGTCGTTTGACGTTTCTGAAGGCCGAGCGCCGGCCGAATGTGTAGTTGACCCAAACTTTCGCTATTTTCACTAAAAAATCGAATTTTAAACTCAGACCTGAGTCACGCGGGACATGGTAGAAGGTTCAAAGTTTACGTTTCGATATGGCTTTGTGGAAATGAATACGGGAAAATACGAAAATATCGAATCCGAAATAGTTTGACGTCTACCCATATCTGACTGACGTTTCTCTAATTCCCGGGCGATAAGATCCGCCTCCGCTATATCTATCTCGGTCGCTGAGAACGGCCGGCGAGGACCCTCCGAAAAACGGAAAATTTACTTAGAAAACTTAGAAAAACGCGAAAAACGGCCCGCCAAGTGCCTCGTCGCGAAGGAGAAAGGACGAAAGAAGCCTCCCGACCCGCGGCCGCGTCCCCAACAGGACTCCGCGCACCCGGGCTCGCCGCTGCGCGGCTCGCAGAAACCTTTGTGGCGGTAAAATGCCCCTTTTTCACCACCCGGGTGGGACTGAGAGGAAATCACGCATTTTAATATATAAAGGAATAGGCATTTGAAATACCGCAAACTGTACTTCAAATGCCCAAAAAATATTTTAAGGTATTTCAAAATCTTTAATAGATATGATTTCAAATGGTACTTCCAATAATATGTTAATTATATTTATATTTAGCTTCTGAAATTTTACAACTGAGGAAATAAGTAACAACACAAAACATAAAACAAACATAACTTTTAATTTGCTCTGAAAAAGAGTACAAAATATTTACGTTCAACAATAGTAAATGAGATATTCACAAAAATTAATAAATATCCTATCCTAACCTTCTTATTTTGAGTATCTATTACCTTTGCCTTTATAAGTACCAAATTTTCAAAATCTCACTTAGTTCGTTCCTTCGTGTGCATTTATAATTTCCGCAAAAAGAACCAACAAAACAATACCGCATAGGATGATGAGTTGATTTTGAATAAAATACTCATTCTAGTGCTTTAAACAGTAGGTACTTGAAATAGCGGTACAGTATTTGAAATTCCAAGCAAATTGAAGTACTAATATTTCTGAAAACCGAATACCAAATCCAAATACTCGACCAAATACCAATAATCGAAAGGATTATGAAATAAGTGCTTCAAATACCGAAAATGTTTGAAATACTTTTTCAATTACTTTTATTTCAAATACTGGACAGTTCTGCCAGTGGCGAGCCTAAAAATTATGGTGTGCTGTTAATTTTAAGTGCCATCATTATATTATATATTTTCATCAAGTTAATATTACATTATTTTCAGTTTGTGGTGAACTCGTTGAGGGCTATAACTCCAAACCTATATTTTTTATAAGTGATGGTGCACCAGCCGACAGTGGTGAATATCCTCATATGGTAATTTTTTTATTTATCGTTTGTTTGCTTGACATTTAACAAGACCAAAGACAATATTTCAACTATTTGAGCTCATCTTGTGTCTGAAGGTAACCAGCAGAGACGCCAGGAAGGGCAACATATGGTTTTTTTTTAATTTCAAGATGGAAAAATGTATAAAATGTTTGTTCTGTAGATACATTAGTTTGCATCGAATAATTAAATAATCATTACATTCTCTTACTTTTTTTCTCTCGTACCTCCACGGGATTGTTAAACATCGAATAGGGAATACCCGAGCAAATAGAACCTAACGGGCAACGAGAACCAGTAATATATTTTCTTAAAAAGGAACACTGTAATTAAGTCAGTTACTGTCCACTTCCTGTTAACTACCATGCAGTCGTTTTTTATAGTGCTTTCAAATGTACAAATGGCAAAATAGAACATTTTTATTAATAATAATATGATAGGTAACAGTTAATCCGGTTAACTGCAGTATTCTGCATTTGGTTTCCGTTCTCTAATTATTCCAAAGTGTCACAACTACGTTTTCACTCATTATAACTATGGGAAACAGACTTCAGGAGCGGAATAAAATGTCACAGTATATATGATTATGCATATACATATAAGCGCTAAATGCGGGGCAATTGTGATTACGGACTAAATACCACGAGGGAGGAAGCAAACAAGTAATTACTACTACTAATTATTACACTTGACTACAATCACTCCTGAGAGAAATCAATCAATAGCAAGTCAAAAACAGAAATGATTCATCGTGAAGGTCTGGCAGGACGGCTGGCAGTTGCGATAAAAAATAAAATGACAAGACAAGTCGGTCTACACCTACGCTTCAGAGCAACGAGTAATCAAGGCAACCTCTTTGCTCTGAACGCGCAGTTAGGTTCGACACACGTGATCAAGGCAACCGTGTGCGTCACCGTGCCGTAAAATGAACAGAGGACAGGTCAGCTATGACAGACGGAAAATGGTCTACGTTTCAGAGCAAAGGGGTACCCCCTTCCTCCGAACGCATAGTTAGGTTTAACACACGTGATCAAGGAAACCGTGTTCGTCACCACGCCGCAAGACAGACAGCACAAATCAGGTAAGACGGACAAAGAGTTAAAAGTATCCATGTGTTACTTACAACTTTCTACTTACTTCCAATACTCGTGGTAGGACACGTCTTTCTTCTAGTAGCGGCAAGATGGAACTAACAACTAACCCTTTTTTTTCTCGGATGAGCAGGGTCGAGAGGGATTATCTCTCTTTACCCACTTCATCGCTGTAGGCCCGGACGCCTCGTAGAGGTGGGTTCCCTTCTCCAGTCAGCCTCGACCGCAATTGCGGCCGATGCTGGCGGCTCGAGGAACCTCCTCCTGTCCTGGCAAGCCCTGCCTGGCGCTCGTCTGTCTTCTCTTCTTTTTTCGCCGACTCGTTAACCCCCGGGGGTGATCATGTTTTGGTCGCGGCGCGAACGCCTCCGACCAGGTGGTGGTTTGGGTTAGGTTAGGATTAGCACTGTGGCTCTAGGGAGACGCTAGGACAAAGAACCGTAAAGGCCCTGTCGTCCAGCGTCGCGGAAAGGATTAGGTAACAGAGCCCGCCTGGACAGGCTCCGGGGTAGGGTGCGGGAAAGTCAAAGTTTCTTCTTGGTCCTATTCTTGATCCTGGCGGTCCTGAAACAGAAGAAACGTCTCAACTTACACCGCGTCCAAGAGTTGAAACCTTGGCCGTCTGTACCTGGCGGCCACATCGGGTCGGTAGTCCACCGCTGCAAATCAAGAGGTAACTCACCTGCATGGTCCAAAAGTCTCCTTTCCGTCCTCTCGGTGGTGCTGCTTTCCAGGGCGGTGCGGATATCTGTCTCAAGGCTCACGACTGCCGCCTCGAGGTCCGTTTCGTCCTGGATGACAGGGACTGGTTGACAGATCCGTTGCATTTCTGCACGAAACCGCTCCCAGTCTGTCTGTCTCCTGACTACGGTTGCCTCGTCGCGACGCTCCCGCCCTAGCTCGAGCAGGACGGGTGAGTGGTTCGTGGAACTCTCGTGGTGCGTCGTCAGTTCGGCTTCCATCGGTATTGCCTTGAGCAAAGCGATATCCAGCACGTCCGGCCTAGCTGCGCCTGTCTGGAAGGTTAGCTCATCGGGTCCGTCCGCAAGCACTTCGTCGTGGTTCCGCAAGAAATGCAGGAGCACTCTGCCTCGTGTTGAGGTGCGGCTGGGGCTTGCACATGCGATTCTTCCATCGTCTTCGAGGAGTTCGCCTGGCTGGGAGCCCTGGAGCCGGCCGACAGGCTCCTCATGAGCTCCTCAAGGGCTCGATGGCGGGCTTCAGCCGTCTCCTCGCGGGCTCTCGCCGCCTCCGCTCTGAGCCTGACGAGCTCCTCGTCACGACGCCGCTGAATTCGCCCAGCGTCTAATAGTGGGCTGCTTGACCGGCTGACGTCAGAGCTATCGCCGCTCGTTTCACTTGGGGTCGGGGTTGGCGACCGAGAACGCATCTCGCCGTTCTCCTCGACGGCAGATCCTAAAAAAGAAATGTTTAGATCCTCTCTGCCTAGCTGGGGAATTGAAACGGTTAGGACGAATTTCTTTTGTTTTAGTCTTAGTAAAGACTAGAAATTTCCTATTGTTGTTTTGTGGGACCTCCACTTCACAGTGCACAACACACACCTGTTTGCACTACTTTGCCACTCACTCGTACACTAGCAGGGTAGCACCTGCTCGCGTCGCTGCTCGGGAACTACTCCAACTAACCCTCAGATTTCGCTCTCTTAGCAGCTCAACCGGTGGAATTCGGAGACCTGCGCACTAGTGGTGCGCTGAACTACGGTTGCGTGATGGTACGGCTGCTCTTCTGGTCTCCAGGCAGCAATGCTTAGCTCGCTCTCTGGAGGGCAACTCAACTTGTTAGCAGGTAGTTGGAGACCTAATGCAACTAAGTGGTCGACGACTGCACACTGGTCTCCAATTTGAAAATTCTTACCCAATACGGCTTCTCCAAGGTCGGCTGTGAATTAAGTTCGTCAGCGACATATAATAATTTCTGGCAGATCTTCTGGTGCTCATACGACGGATAGGTAGGACTTCTCACTATGACAGTAGGTCTGAAACTGAATTTCCAAATCCACGTTTGGAAGACCTAATGCTGATGTGGAGATGGCGGCTGCGCACAGGTCGGTTTTCGGACAGTACCTCGCAGATTTGGTCCGTAGAGGGCTAGAGATAACGCAGCTGCTCGTGGACCAGAATAGTGAATTTTCTCATTTCCCAAATTTGAAAAGGTTGCGCTGGACTCTGAATGGCCTGCTGGATCAAACACGCATCTCTACGTCATCTTCCGTGGTCTGACGCTGATAGATACGTGTTCGGTTCTCGCAGTCTTCCTCGCGCTTTCTGGGTTCCAGCGTCGACCGACTTTCAATGTGGACAACAACAACCAAACACTTTACAATTGGTTTAACGGACTGTTTTATTTATAAGATAAATAAATTACTGGACACCTAAAATCACTTCATTACACAACCACTACCCACTACCGACAAAACACACATCGCATACAGTTAAATAAAATGCCCATATATTCTGAGCGGCTATGCGACCTCGCATCGGACACGTCGCGTAGTCTACGATAATACAGTTTTGAAAAAGAAATCGATTTATAAATGACTGTAAATGTTTTTAAAGGTTAATTCTTATTTTTCTCTATCCCCTCTTAAAGTATTTGTACTTAGTCATAGTTAACTCTGTATGAGTTCAAATTCAATGTTATTGTGCAATAATTTGGACTGTATAAGGTAGCAATTATCAATAACTTCCAAAGTTTAAAGAACAAATAAGTGTTATTAAAATTCATTAAAAGAGTTACAGAATACGAATTTTTATAATAACTTCTAACACTATTTTGTAATTCATTCAAAAATTATTTTAATGTATGTGTTATATTATCTCGATTTTATTTGTTTAGCCACATGTTAGGCAACTGAGTTTCGTACAAAAATATCTAGACGTGTGACAACAATGTATTGGGCATTATAAATTATACATTTCATTGCACAATATATACATATATGTAAATAATACTGCAGGAAACAACTACTCCGCGGACTAATGCCCCGACCGGCATTGAATTACTCCTGCAGTATCTGTGTGAACAGCCAAGAACCCTTGTCGGACACATCACCAGACATAGACCGGTACGGGCTTGTTAGCCCTCATCAGTATGACATCGGTGAGATGCCCGACAATTGAACTGGCTGTTCCTTCATATGTATGTTCACATATAAACTGATATATATATATATATATATACTTGAACGTGTATATGGTGATTATGGCAGATAAGTCAGAATGTTACCTAACAAAAATTTTGCTAATTACAGGCGCTGTTGGGATATCCAAAAGAGAATGAAACTAAACCAGAGTGGAAGTGTGGTGCAACTATTATATCAGACAAATTTCTGCTCACAGCAGCTCATTGTATTAGAGATAAAAGTCAAGTAAGTCCGACTATTGCTCGACTAGGGGTTACTAAATTGGACGAAATAAATCCACAGGATTACATTATAGAGAAGGCAATAATGCATCCAGATTACAATGGCAAAATAATGCATAACGACATAGCGCTAATAGAAATCAATGGAACAATTTCCTTTGGAGATAAGGCGTCCCCGGCCTGTTTATATTTTCAACATGACATCCCGTCAAGTTTAACTGCAACCGGATGGGGAGCTACTAACAGTATGTACTTTTTTCAAATTGGGTAAACATACACAAAAAATTAATCAAATTATTATAATTGAGAGGCCGTTCAGTAACTAAAATGTATACAGGATGATTCAGTCATAGTGTCATTAATTTTAAGAAAAAACAGGGAAAAATGAGTAGGGGAGAGTGGAGGAATGCCGCGCATCTAAAAAAAATAATTTATTACTAGGTCATGAAAGTGATTTGAAAAATTAAAACTGATACAACATAATCAGCATTTATTAAGGAGTGTTTAATATTATTTTATTTCATTTATAATTTTTAGATTCTGAGAAATTCCCCATACTGCTGGGTAATGATGCGCATACTGTAGAGTAATATCGCACATATTCGGAATTGTAGTTTAAAGTGAACATTTTTTTCGCAAATGCTTAAAAAAGTAATTGAATAGAAACTAAGTGATAGAAATCATATTTATTTTTTACATAGATAGATACTTTGCGACTATCTTCAGTGCTTTGAACTCATTTAGTTAATTAATTGAGGTGAGCTTTTTATTATTTTACGAAATCCTTTTTTTTTAATTGGAGCCAACTCTTGAACATTCACAACTGAGGGGTTACTGAACCTGTTGATGTTGATGTTTTCGCTACTTGATTTGCTAATGCTGCTACAGGTCTCATTTCACATTCAATGTGAAAGAGATGTAGCAAATTGTTTTTCATGATTAAACACATGTTTTATTCCATGTTTAGCTACAAAATCATAGACAGTTTTTCTGAGACTAAGCTGACACTAAGGGGAGTCACTCCATAACAGTTTAGCTAACTTTGGCTAAGGTTTTCATATGTTTAACTAGTTTCTCTTGTTGTTAGGGAGTAAAGATGGATTTTGTACCTAAATTTACATCGCTTAGTCGCTCCACATTTATTAATTTATTTCTCAACATTGATTCTGAGACGTTGGGATTGCGCGGTATTACCCCAAGGTGCTTCTGTGTACAATTGCTTTACAGAAAAAAAGTAAAAAAATGATTTACAAAGATATGATAAATTTCTACAAAATATAAACTTAAAATCCAAATACTAAATTAGAACTTACCGTACACAAATATTATAAGATATACAAGCATTGTAAACAAAACTCAACTTATGTCACCTATAAAAATTTAAGGAATCATTCACTGCTCCACAGTGTTTAAGTGATCGACCGCTAGATGTCAGCAATATTTACTTTGAACAATTATTATTTGTTACATTGCAGTGCTCGAGGGTCGGAATAGATACAATTAAAATTAAATTAACAAAACAAAAATAAAAACAAATGAGTGGTACACGAACAGTTGAATAAACTTGTTTTATTTTAAATTTATATTATTAATCATGCATACAATTGAAAAAGGTGGCGTATCTCCTTTAATAATAGAGATAATAAAGTGACTGAAAAAACAAAATGTTAAGGAAAGACGTAGCTTCAACTTAATTTCAATTGAGATATGTTAACAGTTACAAATTTACGGAAAAAACACACTATTTTTCTTCCGCCCGATATAAACCGAAAATTAACGTTTTATCAAAAACAAGAAGTACGAGGTGTGGCAATTAAGTTCCGGGAATTTAGTTATAACTCGGAAACTGGCAACACTGCATCGTTTGTCAATGTTTTTCTAGAGAGGGGGACCTTTCTTTTAGTTTCAGTAAGTAAATTTTTTAGTGGCGTCGTGAAAATGAGTGATTCAAATTACAAGCAACGTGTTGTGATTCAATTTTTAGTGAAATCTGGCGAGAAACCCTCAGAAATCCTTCGAAAATTGCAGGTGGTGTATGGAGACGAGTGCATGTCGAACACACGAGTGTTTGAATAGGCAAAACGATTCAAGGAGGGGCGTGAATTGGTAGAAGACGATCCACGTGAAGGAGCTCCCGTCACCTCGCGTACTGACGCGAATGTTGACCGTTTGCGTGCACTGATCACGTCTGGCCGGCGCTTAAGCATTCGTGCGTTGTCTGACGAGTTAAACGTCAATAAAGTAACCGTTCGCAAGATGTTACACGAAAATTTGAATATGCGAAAGATTTGCCCAAGGATGGTACAAAAATTTCTCACCATTGATCTGCGAGGATTTATTGTCTCGCATTCGGAGCGACGGTAGAGACTGGATGAGTCGGGTAGTCACTGAAGATAAGACCTGGCATCATTCATCTTGAATATGTTCCTGCCGGCCGCACAGTGATTGGACAGTTCTATGTTGGAACGGCTGCGGGCCCGCGTTTTGCGTATGTGACCCGAACTCGCCGAGAACGGCTGGATCTTGCACCACGACAATGCGCTAGCCCATTCCTCGTTCATTGTGCAAGAGCTTTTGGCAAAAAGGCATTCCAACGTTGCCTCACCCACTCTATAACCCCGATATTGCCCCTGCAATTTTTTTATTCCCCAAGATAAAGTCGCACCTCAAGGGAACTCATCATGGCGTAGTACAGGAGGTCAAAAGAAGCTGTAGTCGTGGCGCTGAACGAGTTAACTGCGGAGGATTACCAAGGGTGCTTCCAATCGTGGAAGCAACTTTGGAATCGTTGTGTATAGTTAGAGGGAGACTATTGTGAAGGTCAGTAATAAAATTTTGGCGAACTTTATTTTGCTTGTTTTTTCATTGACAAATTTCCGGAGCTTAATTGCCACATCTCGCATACTGACAATGTCAAGAAACAAACCTACAATTCAAAAAAAACTTTGACATCGGACTCCAGGTAACAAAAAATGTAGCAACAAAATTTTAGTAAA
Source organism: Monochamus saltuarius (assembly GCA_025584915.1). Lineage (NCBI taxonomy): Eukaryota > Metazoa > Arthropoda > Insecta > Coleoptera > Cerambycidae > Monochamus > Monochamus saltuarius. The sequence goes on from CM046727.1 coordinate 34,590,568, forward strand.
TTTATAATGGTGCGTTAATTTTGAACAGAAGTTTATATTATATTTAATATTTCAGTGCACTGTAATTGAAGTTTTATTGTCATTTCTGATTCGTTTTAGTTAAGTTGCATATGTGTATACTGTTACTATGTGAAATGGCAATGCCCATGGCCTCAAGCACCACCAAAGAACAGGAAAATGAGAGGAATATGCTAACGATATTATTAATAATCGCGCTTTTTCAACTTTAACAAAAATCAATTAATTAGAAAGTTTCAGAAAACCGTCAAATAATTTTAAAATTCTTACTTAAATGAAATTATTCGCCTAACCAAGTAGAGCAATTTCAAATAGTCCTGTATTTGTATTTTTTGATTTACCTATAAATAATGACCCTGAATGAAACTTAAAAAAATAGTTTAATTACAAAAGGTACCGATCAGCATCAGTAGATTAATATAGAGACTGATAAATAAATTACAGACATAATGAACTATATAATCTTTACAAAGGAAAACATTTAGTTTCTGACGAATGTAAAATGGAAGGGTCGTACTTTTGATGTTTCTTCTTAGTCAATGGGCAGTTGCCATAACACACCTAGTTCACCAAGGCAAAGTTTATAGATTAATATATAAGGTAGACCACTCTCCGTCAACAGCAGTCACTTAAGTTGTAGGAACAGTGAATTGTACTATTGGTAATTCTTGCATTCCCAATATAAATAAGTGACGCCGTCGTATTTTGCACACAACTGTAATTTGTTGTCGTAGCAAATATTATTTAGTAGATATCAAATTACAATAAAAATATTTAAAAAGATTTAAAAAACAGTTGAATATTAATTTGAGAAAATTGATAAATTCAAACTTATTACTGTTTATTTTTATTGCAGGTAAAGGTAATTCAACCACCACTAATGCATTAATGGAGGCTGTATTGGATTCGCTACCTAACAGTGAATGCCATGAGTACTATTCAAAGAGACTTATTGAAGCAAGAAATATAAGTGACACACAATTTTGTGCTAAATATAAGACAGGTGACACTTGTGAGGTATGTATTTCTGTTAAAAAGAAAGGTGTGTTAAAAAAATTGAATACGTTAGATCAGAAATTATTCTTTTGTTATGTTCCTTCTGAGATATTTCTATCACGCGTAAAATTGGTGCTCCTGATAAGCTATCTTTATCTACCTTTGTTTTTATTAACAAAATAATATATTTTATTCATTCATGTATCTAGGTAAAAAAAAGGTCTGTTTATTCCATATCGAAAAACAAAATAAAATAAAAGTTATTAAACCTAAGTTAACTAACAATACGGTAGGTCAAGAATCACTGTTGCCGGATAGCTTATTACTGAATGTGTCTTGGACGTTTTTTTACCGACAACACGGGAGTATTTTTTATTACTCATTATACAGAGTGAGTCAGTAATAATGTCATTAATTTTAAGAGGAGATATGGAATAATGAGTATAATGCGAATACGTGATTAAAAAAAATCTAAATCCATATTTACCCCGAAAAAAAATATTTTCAAATCATTATTTAAACCCCCTCTTCAGACTGTCACTGACCGGTCACAGTCTTGGTCGGTTACAGCTGACAGTTCAACTCGATATCGACCTGATGCAATGTTGTCAAGTTGTAATATTTTTCTATATAGTACCTACCCACCTAGGTTTTAGACATCACAAATAAACGGTTGTACTGACTATTTTAGAATATCATTTTTTCTTGCTCAGTTCAACTTCAGCCAATAATAATTTAAAATGTTAATACCCAATCAAATCAAATAATAATAATCAAATAATTCTATTAAAAATTGCAAGTAACGCGGTCCACTCAGGTTTTCCCGTAGAAAATACGGCCCAATCAAACGATACCCGTACACTCGCGTGTCGATTTTCTCTGAGCAAATGTAGCTGTTATGACTGCAACAAAACTCCAACGTGTCTAATAATAAACTGAGTAATAAACCATTTACGTACATTACATATACCCAATGGGTAAATTATTGAGAAGCTGAAAAGTGTTTCGTGTTTAAATACTAAGTACTTAATAAAAAACCATCGTGTTGTCGACAGAAAACTGTCTAAGACCGAAATGGCACGCCGCTAATCGAGAGTTAATCTTGACCTTGACCTTATTAGGTCAATAACCTAGTTACCTAGTTTTTGTACTGTTATTTAACGACAAGGAGTAAAACTATTTTTTTAATGTAGATACATGAATGAATTTTCCTTAAATATTGATTTATTTGTTAATAAAAACAAATGTAGATAATAAATAAATGTTTTCGAATGCTAGGCTATTACAGTTTAATAATTTTGATATTAGTTTTCACTACGTTTTACAAATAAATATGAATTTTTAGTATTACTCGTAAGTACAATTAACCGCACACATAACCAAATGTACAATTTGTAGTTACGTACATCTAGCCTAGAAATGTATTGTTTTTTAAGTAGTATGATACTAACCTGTTTACAGCCCACATAAGTAAAACTGCATTTATCCGTCCATAGCACTTTATTAATAAAATTCAGTCGCATTTCGTAAACATTCTCCGTATAACACTACCATTTCCACATAATCGGAATTTGTAAAATTATGCGTTGTGAATTTACGCCAAATACGTGAGGTTAGACCGAAATAAACAAACTACTGCTTGTATTCTCTAACAATGTGTGGCATGATCTACAAATTTGAGGGGGAAGAAATGCGGGAAATGCAGAGTGCTAAATGGAGGTAAATTTGAATAACACGCTGATGTGTTAGACGATATTATGTATGTAAATGTGGCATCCATGGTTAATACGGCAAGTCTGTGACATTAGAATTGCGTCGGGTGCGCCATCGTAGCGTACCAGGAGCGTCGTGTTACTGATTTTTATAGGGTGATTTGTTTATTTTTTTAAAGGTCGAGTAAAAAATTTTTTTTTTCGATTTTCTGCCTTTATTAGGCCTCCCGAATACGTGGTTAAAATTAATTACATTATGACTGACTCACCCTGTATTTAAATAAGAAAAACTTTCCAGCTGCTCACAATAATTTACCTAATGATTTCGCTATTTATTTAATGAAATATAAATTGTATATTTAATTCGGTGGAGTTTTGTAACTTCATTATTAAATATTTTTTAGACTGAAACCTAATATGTTAGTTGTATATTTTTAAAAATGTATCATTATATAGTTTAAAACATTTTAAATTATTACTGGTTGAAGTGAGCAAGATAAATTATATAAATATAATACTTTATATTTATATAAAAAATCTTAACAAAATTCTAGCACTTTGGATCAAAATAAGTTGATTTAAATCAACTTACCTTAGTATACAAGTTTGGGTTTCTTGATTCACGACAATTTGGAAAGTATCCAAATACCAAGAGTTAGCTGTATATTCTGCACTGATATATTGTTTTTTAAATTATTACAGAATTAGTTAAAAGACTTCTGAACCTGAATCAAATCTGATTATTTAGTAAAATTCAAATTGATGTTTTCCTAACCTCAATTTTTTCTAAAAATTTTAATTAAACCTATGTGAGAGTAATCGAGTCATATCAAAACTTTTTTTTAGTAAATAAGTTATATAACCACCAAAAATTTGCACCCAAATTTTGTTCTTTTTGACGCAAACATTAAAAAACGCTCAAACCAGCCAACTTGTGTTTTGAGGAGGCCTTCTCTACTTCTCTACATTATGCAATGCCTGTGGGGTGATTTTTGAATGAAACATTTCAAGAATGGGTTGGAAGGTGAGGACTTACTAAATGGCCAGTACGTTCGCTGTTAATTTTTTTTTGAGGGGTCATTTAAAGGCCAAAATATATGCCACAAAACCTGATTATCATTATAAAGCCTTGTACATACTAAGTTGCGCAACTGTTGTATGTTGTAGTGCCTGTGGTAATCTTGAAATACGTTATAGCATTGTATCTCGACAAACTCTGGTGTTTTGAGACAGTTGCGATGCAACTTTGGTTGGAAAGGATTATTACATACTGCTCAACAGTTCATAATCTAGATGTATGTTTTGACAATCGCGATACACAAAGTCTAGAAGAGCAGCCACACCAAGTAACATCTTAAAATCAAACGGCGGCATATGTATAAATTTCCTCAACCCGTCTTCATTCGTAAGGTATTCAAAAAATGTTGTCCAACAGTGATACTTTCTGAAAATAATTATCAGCGTTACTAACCTCTTGGCCTTGGTCATAAATATTTGTCAACGTACCAACTAAAATTTACAAAAAATATGTATTTAAAAATTGATAATTCAGGTCTGTCTTGCCGTCACATTAAGCACATTTGTACAAATTGTACAATTATTTCAATTGAATATTTTGGTTAAAGAACATGTAGACAATTATGTAAAGATCTTTAAAAATAACCTGTATGTTAGCAAACTGTAGAAATTGTAATTACATTTAAGAAAATTATTTTAGGGTGATTCTGGAGGACCACTCCAAATTAAAATTAATCAGACTTACTTTGTCGTGGGAATTACATCTTTTGGACAACACTGCGACGAAACCAATCTTGGAGTATACACTAGGGTGTCGAAATATGTAGAATGGATTGATAATATAATATGGTCTTAAAATAAAGTTAAACATCGAATAGTGTTTTATTTTTATGTATCTATGAACTTAGATGGCCGCATGGCTCGATTTAATTAAGCAGTCAGTATGAATGTATGAACGTGCTCAAAGTCTTGCCAGCAACTTTTTAAGAAAAATAAACTGATACCTTTGATATTGTTTTCATTAGTAGATAAACATTTTTCATTGTGGATTTTTTAAATAACATTATAAAATCAACAAGGACTATATAAGCCGAGATATAAGCCATTTAGCTTTTTTCCTCTAGAAGTTTATTATCAATAATAAGTGTACCAAATCTGAAAAAAGTTTCTTAACGTTTTAGTCTAAACATCTTTAACCAGTTATATGATATATATGATATTTGAGATATTAGTTATTTATGCGGAATTTACAAAGCACAGATTAAAAAAGTACCACCACCTTTTTTTTAAATAGTTGGTATGTCGTAATACCTGCTTTATTTGATTACATAAAATATGCTAGCTAGTTGTTCAGATAGATTTTCGCGGTTATCAAACTGAGACATATTAGATTTTTAGGTTGAACTGCGAAATTATCTTTCCGGCTTCCATTTTTGAACCATTGTCAAGAGATTAAAGTTAAATTATGCTTAAGGAATAAGATAAGGAGGAATGGTTTAATATTACCTAAAATTCAAGTTGCTTACTCATTAAATGTTGAGCAAAAGAATAAAGATAAATATTCAAATTTCAGTATGATTACTGCAACTTAAGTATCCACACCTTTTAAATATTTATATTCTTTATCCTCTCTAAAGCGTAACCTGATTGATACTTCATTCATTCAGCCATATTATCTCATCCTATTCCTAAACTATAAATTAATTAAGTTTATCTTCTAGTTCTAGTTCTCTAAGTGAGTCGGCCAAAAGCTAGCCGTCCACTACAACTCTGTGGTCTATTGTGGCTCACATACTTATTACACTTCACCCAACAGGTTTAGCCTCTTTATGAAACCAATAACCTTGTTCGGTGAGATTCTGTCCAGATCTTCTGGCAAAAGATGCACTTTGCCAATTATAGAAAATCTGGTCCGTTCTCCAGCCGGACAGTAACACAATATGTGCTCTGCCGATTCGTCACTTTCTAAACACAACCGGCACTCGGCCTCCTCAGCCCAGCCCAGCCCAGCTTGTGCATGTGTTTCTTTAACTGGCAGTGCCCAGTATATACGCCAATCAGGGTCTTTAGGTCAAGCCTATTTAATTCTAGCAAATTGTAAGCTCTCTTTGTCGATGTGCACCCTATGAACGCCTTCGAATGAGCTAATCTTGACAGATCTCGCCAGTACTCCCATACCTTTTCCTCCGCCCAGGCCGAGATGACTGCTTTGGCAGTAGCCGAAGCTAAGCCAAGAGCCGGTTCCGGACCTATAAAGCTGGAAGGGGCACTCCGCCTTGCTAACGAGTCCGCTGCCTCGTTTCGCTGGATACCCGCATGACCAGGTATCCAAACCAGGGTTACTCTGTTGCTTGTACCTAACCGCTCCAGAACCTTTTGACAATTCCATACCGTTCTTGAATTACACCGGTAGGATCCAAGTGCTTTTAAAGCTGCTTGGCTATCAGAAAAGGTTTTTATCTACCTGCGTTTAAGTCTAAGCTTTTCCAGCTTCCACACACACAGTTCGATGGCATAAATTTCTGCTTGAAATATTGTTGCATATTTACCCAGGCTTACGAATAGCCTGGTGTTTGGGTTGCAACTATACACTCCAGCTCCAACACCCTCTTGGGTCTTGGAGCCATCAGTGTACCAGCAACTATCCGCCTTCAGGAGGTCAGTTTCACCTCGCTCCCATTCCTCTCTCCGAGGAAAGAGAATTTCAAAACTCAGCCTATAGTTGATTATTGTAGGCATAACATCCCAGACAATCGATAGAATGCTGTGAGCTTCTATGTCCTCCAGCACTCCACTACGCTCCATTATGTAAGCCTTCGGGATACAAATAGCCGCTTGCTTCAATCTGTATACTGCCCACCTGGCTTCTCTCTCCAAAAGTATATGGAGAGGTGGTAGTTCCAGGAGGACTTCCAGAGTAGCTAACGGTCTGGTACTGATTGCACCAGTTATCGTCAGACTAGCTTGTCTCTGCAAACCTAATAGTTTCACTTCGGCTATCCTTTGAACCATGGACCAACTTTCCACAAATGCGTCGACACGTTCATAAGGAAATTCTGGCATTGTGGATGACTTTATCCATATGAGAGTTCCAATGGTTTTATCTACAACAACTCCCAGATATTTTGCTTTCTCTGCAAATGGTATTGTCTCTCCTCGTAAAAAGGGGGGTCTTAAATTGACCAGTTTGCGTTTCTTTGTAAAGGGTACAATCATTGTTTTGTGGTGGTTTACAGACATCTGCTCCTTCTCACATCAGTCAAATACCCCACTTAAAACTTCCTGAAGGATAAATCATATACTATCTTCAGTTATACCTCTTACCAATATGACCAGATTATCAGCATATGCCTGGACCTCGACCTCCCATGAGGAGAGTATGACGAGCAGGTCGTCCACAAGGAGCGACGATAGCAGGGGAGAAAGGACCCCACCCTGCGGACAGCCCCTTGCAGCCCTAAACCTGACCTCCTCCCCCTGCAGGGTTCTCGTTATGATCCTGTTCGCCAGCATTGTCCGTATCCAGCCACATATGGTAGATTCGATTCCCCTAGCAGCTGCTGCTGTATAGAGGGACTCTGGTAGGGCATTGTTAAATGTTCCTCAATGTCCAGAAATGCAGCCACCGCAATACCCTTCTCCTGAAAGGATTGGGTGATTTTCCCGACAAGGTTATGTAGTGCTAGTTCTGTCGATTTACCAGTATGATAGGAATACTGATGAACACTAATCGGGTTGGCACTAACATACCCATCCAGTGCCTTTTTTCAGACTTTTCCAACAGAAAGGATGTCAGGCTAATTGGCCTGAATGCTTTAGGGCTTAGATCTTTCCTACCTATCTTAGGTATATAGACTACCCTAGTAACTGACCAGCTGGATGGAATGTAATTACATGCAAAGATGGCTCTGAATAGCTTGACGAGGTGCACCTTTATAATTTCCAGTCCATGTTGCATTAGAGCTGGAAAGATGCCGTCTTCTCCAGAAGATTTGAATGGTTCAAATGACTTGATCGCCAATGCAACAAATGGTACTGTGTTACTACCAACCAGTCATCGGTCGTCTAGACCTACTTTGTGATGTTGTTGAGGGATCACTATTGTTATCACCCAGAATCAGACTGTTGTGAAAGTGGCTTAGAATGAATAGCTCTCCAAGATTTATCTACTGGAATCCGTAAAAGTTCCTTCACAGGTTTCCTAGATAGAATCTTGTGGATTCTGGAACTGTTCGGTAAATAAGAAATACTTTCGCAGAACCTCCTCCAAGACTTCCTTTTTGCCCTTTTAATTTCTTTGTTATAGTCCGTTTATCTTAAACAACGGCTCCAAAATATGAACCGAAACTTCAAGATTTTAATAATATCAGACGAAGTTCAACTAGAGCCTTATAGTGCCCATATTAATAACCGTCGAAATTTATCAAACATTTCATATATATAAAATGCAAATGAGGTGATTATATAACAAAAAATAAAAAATATAAATAAGTTATTAAATGCACATTTACATCAAATTGAAAAGGAAGTGACATTATGAAAAAAGTACTTACAACTGAATGCATTCAACATAATTATTATTTTAATTTTTTCTTCTAGCATAGAGGTTTAACTAATAGAATAACAAGCCTGTCTAAATGAAGATTAAGAATACGGTTTTGAAGTGTAAGAGAAACATCATCCATATGGATGATAACCAGTGAACAAGACCAAACTTTATGTTGAGGGTATTTTAAAATGTTATCCATAACCCTCTACACAGTAGCTTGTACATTTTCCATGCTGGAGATTCAAAATGATCTATTTCTACGTTAAAGGCAATTTTATGCATTCGAGTAGAATTGAGGAATTTCTATTTGGTGAAATCTTGCAGAAACGTCAAATCGCATCTTTATAATTTATCCAAAATATCAGTGATATTTCATAATGAATAGCAATTGTCGATAATGTTCTCACTTACTTTTCTATATTCTACAACTATTTTCAACTTGGGGAACTCCATGAACTGGTGCTGGTCTTATAATGCCTTCTTGTAGCAGGTGCGTAATTTGTTTCCTTATTTCTTATTTATTATAAACTGCAGCTTTTTTTATTTTACAATCGAAGTTTTATTTCGGTTTTTATATTGGTTAAATATGAGAAGGAAACATTTTTTTAATAGTAGTTGCAGGTCGAATAATTGATTTAGAAAAACAGGTATTTACTAAAAACATCATACAGACTTTCCTCTTCTTGCCATTGTAAAAATCTTGATATTTTCTTCTGTTTGGGAAAAGTTTTTCTACAGTTCTCAAAGTGCCTATGGTTGGAAGTATTGTCATCTTCAGATTCCGCTCATTGCTGTTTTTTATGTTGATATGTAGGTGTTATATTTGGTTTCTATATATTCGTAGGTTTTCCAAAACTTAACAGTTAGTTGAGAAACGTTGCATAACTGGGCATGTAATAATAAATATACCGGGCGTTTCACAAAGGTCGACGGCTTTATCTCAGATCCTGTTTGTCTTACAGCTTCGTTAAAAACAAATTGTAACAATATTTAAGTTTCTGTTCAAGCGTGAACCACTAGAGGATATTTTTCGGCCGTCGAGGTAGTTGTTTACTCAACGCTACGTAGGCAAAGATACATAAAGCAGTTTTCGCCGCCTCATTTATTCGTCTTTGCAATTCATATGTACCACGCGCCACAACCATGAAAACAGCTGTGTGTGTTATCCCTCATGAATAGTCCCGATTCGGCTACGCAAACCACTGTCGACATCGTTGGCCGATATGCCTTCTATTTCACTTTTTATCCGTAAATTTCGTTATTCAAAAAATGAAAACAATTAGGTGAAAGAAAATATTTCAAGAACTAATAAAATAATGTAGAGGAAATTATTGCCCGGTGATAGGTCAGATTTATAAAGAAAAACGATTTCTTACATACTGCCACCGTTTCGGCTTATATTGGGCATTCTTAGTTACTAAAGGTCACTAGGAACAAATAACATTTAATAAAATAATTAACAATGAAATAAAATTGAATTAAATTGCTGCTTCAAGTTATGTTTCAATTCAATAACTTCTTACACAAATTTTCGAAGCAATAATGTAGAATATAATTTTTAATACTTAGTATAGCATCAAAATCTACCGTTCCACGACTGTGTAAAATAATTTTTATACCAGAACGTTAATGCTATTTTGCTATAACCACTTATCTTGTAAAATCCAACACCCTGAAAAGAGAAAAATAAATATATAAAATTACTACGAGACACTGTATTCTAAGCTAAAGCATCTGGATAGACGCTGTCCACGTCCCAGCTCTCTTCGTAGTGGACTTCTTCAATCTTCTAGAAAGCTGTGTATGCCCCTGGAACAAAGAGAAACGTTTATCCTAATCAATAAAATTAACTCCACTATAAAGAGCCCATACAAACCTCATAGAAAGTGTCTCTCAGTTAAATTAGCTCAAATTGGCATGTTTGTTGTAACCCTTGATGTTCTCATGAAGAGTACCCATGGCCAGAAAGCATGAAAGTCACTATTTTTCGCTGTATACACATTCACAATGCCTATATTTTGGGATATAGGGTGTGATTTCTCCGAAAAGATGACATTGTATCGAGAAAATTACCTATACAAAAGTTACTGTATCTATGTACAATTCGGCTGCTCGTATTGGATTTTTTGACCTTGAAGGTCATTTTCAAAAATTATTTGAAAGGCAGAGAACATACATATGACTTCATTGATAGAAATTGTAGGAGATTTGATTTATATTAGCTTAACAAACGTTTCTCATACAGTAAAAAATGTTGCAAAAGCTAATAATAAGGAATATATGGAAATATTGAGGGTGTAAATCAACGCTGGTTGGGGCCACAGCGTAGTTAGTTTCACAAAATATTATTAATACCTAAAAATATATAAAAATCATTACATAAAGGGTAAACGTCATATTTCATTTAAAAACCATTAAACTCACTTTTGCCATTGTCGATATTTAATTTCAAATAATTTTAATTTATATAATAATTTTTATAGTTAGATATTTGACTCAACTTAAAGGATGACAACTGAAGAAGTAATCCTAAAAATTCAGAAATAGGTCAGATCTCATCTATTGTGGTTGAATTTTCGAGTTCCCACTGTCAAAAGTGAAATTAGATATTTATAGAGTGTTTCCATTAAACCAGGTTAGTAAATTTAGATACATTAATTTCTTTAGATAATTATTGAATAGAACTTTGTCTGTGGAATTGTTCATTAGCATACCTATTTGTTTGGTATCAGAGAACATACATATGACTTCATTGATAGGAATTGTAGGAAATTTGATTTATATTAGCTTAAAATACCTTTCTAATACAGTAAAAAATATTACAAAAGCTAATAATAAGGAATATATGGGTAGATATTGTGGGTGTAATTCACCGCTCGTTGGGGATTTAGCCCACAGAGTAGCACGGGCGTATCTATGATTTTATCTTGGAGGGGGTAAAGTTGTAAAGAACTTATAACATTAACAGACTAAAGAACTAAACATAAATAAAGACTTTTGTTAAATAAAAGAAGTTAATATCCAATATCAATAATAAAATATAAATTAACGATATATGCATTGCAGCAGTATTATAAAATAAAATATAATGGAAATTAAATTAATTTTTCTATTTTTTTTACTTGCATATCAATAATTGAAATGTCTAATTTAATATGTCTATGTATATATAGGAGAGCAAGAATTTTTTATGAACGGAATAGGAAAGAGAAAGTTTTCGCCGGAAACGAAAGCATATTTAAAAATATTGTATTTTTCTAGATCAGAGCTATTTTCAGCATTCATATATGCAGCAACATCGAGCAAAATTATAGAATTTAGGCTTGAAAGTCACATTAGTAAACGCTAAAATATTACCTACTTATAGACATATTACTTATTACACAATTTAATATTGTTACTAGAAAGGTGGCAAGTCGGCTATCGCCGACTTGACCTTTCTTGGGTTGGGTTCGTTTTTTTTAAACACCCTGTATTTTTTCGATAATTAGTGCGTTAAGAGACTCCCGATGGAAGTTGAGTAAAAAAAATTGTCAGTTCTCTTAATTTTGAGATTTTTTTAACGTTCAACATTTTTCCAACACTTTGTATATAAAGCGGTTTTTCGTACATCCGACAACCCATCCGAAGCAAAAAAAAATTATTCCATGAATTTTGGGAGTGTCAATATTGGTTCAGTTTTCTTAAACACCCTGTACTGTTTTCATTAAAATAGTTTCCATATAGACCATTGTTAAAAGTTTCATCAAAGGAATATTATATTTCCATGAAGGTTTCTAGAGAACGGTCGGTTTTTTTAAACACCCAGTAGTTTTTTAATTAGTATAGTTTTCTTACAGACCATTGTGAAAAGTTTCATTAGAAAATATTCCATGAATTGCGAGGATTCTTAGAGAATGGTTTAGTTTTGTTAAACACCCCGTATTTTTTCATCAGTATAATTTTTTTACAATCGCGAAAAGTTTCATAAAAAAAAATTCCATAAATTTTGTGGATCTAGAGAATGATTCTTTATTTTACACCCTGTATTTTTTCATACGTATGTATTTATATACATAATAATGCCAGAGTATATACTTTTTATAGTTTTTTTACAAACTATTGTAAAAAGTTTCATCAGAAAGCAAAAAAGAAATTTAAATCCACGAATTTTCAGGATTTTTAGGGAACGGTTCAGTTTTTTTAAACACCCCGTATTTTTTTCGATAATTAGTGCGGAAGTTTCGTACCAAAAAAATTTTCAGTTCCCTTAATTTTGACATTTTTTTAACGTTTCACATTTTTCCAACACTTTGTATATAAAACGGTCTTTCGCACGTCAGACAACCCCTCCGAAAAAAAACCGAAAATTTTCTCGAATCTGTAATTTTTATTTTTTTCTCGTCAATTTTTATCGTAACACCCCGTACATCGAGCTTTTTTGAGTCGCCCCATATATACGCGAAGCGGCTTGACATTGTTTACGCCATATTGTTTAGCTCATTTGTACCACGTATTCATTCGTATTTATGCAAAGTTCAATGCAAAAATGAACTCAAAACCCAGCGCTCGCATAACAGAACGTATCTAGAGACTTCAAATTTACTTTTTTTGGCCTTCGGGGGGCTCCGATCGGCCCATTTAGCGAAATTTTCTGCATTTTATTCGGAAATGTCATCCACTCGCCGTTTGACGTTTCGGCCGAACGTGAAGTTGACCCAAGTTTCGATATTTTCACTATAAAATCGAATTTGAAACCTAAACCTGAGGCACACGACACATTGTAGAATGTTCAAAGTTTACGTTTTGATATGGCTTTATGGAAATAAAGGGGTACTTACTTTGCAGAATGTAACGTTTAAAAGGTTTCGTGAGGACCTGCCATATCGCCTGGCTTATCTTTCCCCGTCTTCGTTCGGATTTGCGCATATTTCGATACAAAAACGAACTGAAAACCCAGCGCTCGCATAACATAAAGTATCTAGAGACTTCAAATTTACCTTTTCTGGCCTTCGGGGGGCTCCGATCGGCCCGTTTGGCGAACGTTCCTACGTTTTCACTCACTGGGTATGGTGTACAAAGCCTAGACGTGTGTTTAGTTCCTCCCGCATAAATTTTATAAATAACTAGTAAAAAGTCAACAGAAATTGTAGAAACTTCGACAGTGCATAAGCGAAAGTGCAAGCTCAGTGGTGATATAATTATAATTGTAATATATAATGTCTACCAGAAGTAAAATAGAATTACATAGTGTAATAAAAGACTCCATAAATGAGTTATTGGCAAACGAGGAATTTATAAATAAGCTGACAAAACCATTACAGATAAAGTGGAAGAAAAACTAAAGTTATTTGAGGAAAAAATTACTCGCCAAAATAATAATATAAACAGACTGGAGTTGAAATTAGATAAGCTGGAACAGGATAATAAAATTAACAATATATGTATATATGGAGTACAAGAAGGAAGCGTAGACGACTTGAAAAAAAGAATAGTTGATCTCATAAACAAAAATGCAAATTTACAAATAGATCAAGTTCATATACGGGATCTGTACCGAGTGGGCAAACTATCCAATAATAAACCCCGCCCTATTATTATGAAATTATCAGATCATGAAACTAAAGTTACTATATTAAAGAATGCAAAATTTTTTAAAGGAAGTAACATATTTTTCACGGAAGATCTCACAAAATACAGGAGAAATTTACTCACTCAAGTAAAAAATAAAGTAGGACAAAAAAATGCCTGGACGTTTAATGGACAGGTATATGTCAAAGTAAATGGTAATAACATTAAAATATATTCAGAGGTAGATATGCAACAAGTAATGGCAATACATGGAGCGGCATCAACTGCAGCAAGGGGGGCTCAACCAGACTCAGCACCAGTTACACCACTAGCAACAGCATCAGGTGAAATATGAGCAATGGTAACAACACAGAGAATGGCTTAAGGCTGGTTTCGCAGTGCCTGAATAACCGTAACCCATTTTTCTCCTTTATTTTCCGGCAGAATAATTTCATTTTTTAACTGTAGTTCTGTTTAATAATTATCTATTACTTCCTCGCGTTAGAATTTTGATAATAAATTCAGAAATACAGCAAAAAAATATTTTTCGATTTTTGTTTCCCTTATAAGCGGAAATTCGGCCACGAGCAAGTTGTTTTAATGATTTTTCACGTTTGTCCCATTCCAATATATACAAAAATGACTGAGAAAAATGGGTCCAAATTTTCCAATAATTTCTTAAATTTACTGAAATTTTAAGTTGGTACGTGAGACGTTTGGGTGGAACTTGCAATAAAGCTCCGCCTTTACACGTCACAATTCATTCATAAAATTCGAAGATGTTACTCCTATAATTTTACAGAGTGATAGACAGGGTGTTAATATAAAAATTGATAAAGAGAAAATAAAATTTCCAATTTCGAGGAAATTTTATTTTTGAAGATTTAACTTCGGAACGGTTATTAAACGTGCGAAAGACCGTTCTGTATACAAAGTGTTGAAAAATTTTTCACCGTTAAAAAAACTTAAAATTAAGAGAGCTAAAAAATTGTTTTTGGTAAAACGTCTAACAAGGGTTCTTTAGAATAATAATTAACGAAAAAAATACAGGGCGTTTAAAAGACCCCAACCAATTTCTAAAAACCTCTAAAAATTAATGGAATAAAAAATTATTTTTATCAGAAATTTAACAAGGGTTTATTAGAACACTAATTAATGAAAAAAATACAAGGTGTTTAAAAACTAAACAATCTTTAAAAACTGAAAATTAATGTATTTAAAAAAATTGTAGGTGAAACTTTTAACAAGGGTCTACTACATCACTAATTAACGAAATAATACAGGGTATTTAAAAAAAATGAACCAATCTCTTAAAATCTCCAAAATAACGAAATTTAAAACAAGTTTTTGATTAAATTTTTAATAAGGGTCTATTACAACATTAATTAATGAAAAATACAGGGTGTTTAAAAACTAAACAATCTCTAAAACCTCTCAAAATTAATGGATTTAAAAAAAGATTTAGATGAAACTTTTAACAAGAGTCTATTAGATCACAAATTAACGAAAAAATACAGGGTATTTAAAAACTGAACCAATCTCTTAAAACCCTCAAAATAACGAAATTTAAAACAAGTTTTTGATTAAATTTTTAATAAGGGTCTATTACAACATTAATTAATGAAAAATACAGGGTGTTAAAAAAAACTAAACAATCTCTAAAACCTCTCAAAATTAATGGATTTAAAAAAAGATTTAGATGAAACTTTTAACAAGAGTCTATTAGATCACAAATTAACGAAAAAATACAGGGTATTTAAAAAAACTGAACCAATCTGTTAAAACCCTCAAAATAATAAAATTTTAAATAATATTTTGATGAAACTTTTAAAAAGGGTCTATTACAACACTAATTAATTGAAAAAAATACAGGGTATTAAAAAAAACTAAACAATCTCTAAAACTTCTAAAAATTAATAGATTAAAAAAAATATATAAATGAAACTTTTAACAAGAGTATTAGATCACTAATTAACTGAAAAATACAGGATATTTTTTAAAAAACTGGATCAATCTCTTAACACCTTCAAAATAATAAAATTTAAAAAAAAATTGATGAAACTTTAAACAAGGGGACTATTACAACACTAACGAATAAAATACAGGGTTTAAAAAAAAACAGTCTCTAAAAACCCTGAAAATTAATAGATTTAAAAAAAATTGGATGAAACTTTTAACAAGGGTATATTAGATCACCTATTAACGAAAAAAATGCAAGGTATTTAAAAACCCAACAATATTTAAAAAACCCTAAAAATTAATGGAATAATAAAAATGTTGTTCAGAGGTTTAACAAGGGTCTAATTAATGAAAAAATACAGGGTGTTTAAATCTTTAAAACTCCTGAAAATTAATGATTTAAAAAATATATATCAAACTTTTGACAAGAGTCTATTAGAATACTAATTAAAGAAAACATACAGGGTGTCTAAAAAAGCTTAACAATTTCTAAACATCCTAAAAATGTATGGAAATACAAACAATTTTTGATGAAACATTTAACAAGGCTCTATCAGAACACTAATTAAAGAAAAAAATACAGGGTGTCTAAAAAAGGTTAACAATTTCTAAACACCCTAAAAATTTAAGGAAATACACAAACTTTTTTGAGGAAACATTTAACAAGAATCTATTCCAACTAACGATTAATTAACGAAACAAATACAGGGTGTTTGAAGGAGCCTAACCAATCTCTAAAAACCCTAGAAATCTATGGAACTACAAAACACTTTTGACGAAACATTTATCAAGGGTCTATTAGGAGCAATTAACAAAAAAAATACAAGGTGTTTAAAAAAGCTAACCAATCTCTAAAAACCCTAAAAATGTATAGAGCTATAAAAATTTTTGATAAAATATTTAACAAGGGTCTATTAGAACAGTAATTAATGAAAAATATACAAGGTGTTTAAAAAAAGCCTAACCAATCTCTGAAAACTATAAAAATTTATGAAAATATAAAATTTTTTTGATAATTTAACAGGATCTATTAGAAAACTAATTAACGGAAAACAATATAGGGTGTTTAAAAGAGCCTAACCAATCTTTAATAACCAAAAATTTACGGAATTACAAAAAAATGTTGATGAAACATTTAACAAGACCCTATTAGAACACTAATTAATGAAAAATATAGTATGTTTAAAAACCTAACCAATCTCTAAACAACTTCAAAATTTATTTATTTTAACTTTATTTAGTTTATGAATTTGTAGGTAGGTAATTAATTTTGTAGGTAGGCATAGGACATATAATTTATAATAATTACGTATATTTATAAAACATAAGAATCTGAAATAATTAATGTACTGAAAGAAATAGTCACACGTTTTGCAGATTATTTATTTTAGTTATACAGTGTGTATAGTTATTTGTATAGTTAGGTCAGTATAGTCAATGTGCAGCCCTTCATAAATGTTTAGCCGAACCGCTATTTTCAGTGATTTTTGTTTAAAATATTTGACCGTACTTTAAACAGAACGATTATTTTGCAGGAAAACAAGACGTTTTAATCAAATCTTAAGTATTACATTTCAAATATTTTTTTAGTAAATATCAACACATATGCGATTTCTAAATTAGACAGTAATTCTAAATTGAAAAGACTTTTTAACTTTTGGAACAACAATAACACGGAAAAATATCCAAACTTCAAATTTTATTATTATTTGGACTTTCATACATTACAGACAATTTAAACGACATACTTATATAAATAATTTTATTTAGTTATGACATCTGTACTATTTCAGGTAACATATTATGATCATAATGGAAATGCTTTAATTTTACTACCATGCATTCCCAAAACTGATCATCTCTTTATTCTCTTTCAACCTATAATAGATAGATACAAAATAATTAACGGGCATAAATCTTTACTATATTGTTCTTGTTAAATTACCTTATCTACAACCATTCCTAGAGGAGTCCAAACTATAAAATAACAGTATTTAGCCCGAGTTAATTCCATCTTCCTTGTATCTGATAATAATAACTATGCCTTTTTTTCAATTTCCATTGCCCGATTTCATTTTGTAAAAATTTAATTTTATTACTAGAAATAGCTTCTTCGGGTGTAAGTTTTGCAGCCGAGTAAGGACATTTAATTTCTGCAATGGTATTTTTGTGTATGTAATAAACCGCATTCATTTATTTTTAAAGAGAAAGTTCTGCTAATTAAAAGTGAGACACCCTAAATAGAAATGTCAGAGATTTAATGCTACATGAGTTATAAATTTTAAAAGACGAAGCTTTTCCTTTCGTAAACACCCGGTTTATCACATAATAATAAAAAATATATAATGTAACACACAACTAAAATTTATTAAATGTGTCATATTGATTATTTCAGTTTACTGTTTATTTGCGGTAAATATGTAAATATTTCAAGTAGAAACAAAGTATAGATATATTTTAGAACCATAAAGTAGTACCAACAAATATAATCTCCTTGTAGATTTTGTCAATATACTGTTTCAGCTGTGAAGATACATTACTGCAAATATTAATCGCCCTGTATATTTTGTCGATATACTGTTTCTTGTAAATTTATATTTGAAATCATTTCAAATTATTTATGCATACACTACTACAGCTATTAAATCGCCGTATATGTTTTGTCCGTACACTCTTTCTTGAAAATTAATATTTGAAATCGCTTCAAGATTATTTGTGAACAGCTGCGAAGACGGGCACGCTCATTCAAAAATGAACAAACGTAAAACCTACACGTGCTCTCGTTTTCTAGGCGGTTACAAAATACGTCTGGTTTTATGAGAGCATCTCTGATGTTAGCTGTCTTTGTCTGTATCGCATACAAACTGTTTCATCGCAGTGAACGGAAGTCGGCTGTTACTCGCTATGTACAAAACTGTGACACGCCTTCGGGAAGCTTCAGTTTCTCCAAACCGATAAACCAGCCTTAATAATGAAAGCTATCGATATTTAATTATTGCAAAATATATTTTCTCATTACTTTAGTTATTTACTATTATTTTTTAATTTATTTTTTTTTTCTCTTACGCTATGTATGTTAGTACGTTATAATCTGTTGATTTGTTAAGTTTTTGATGTAGTCGGGGGAATGGCATCACGAGTTTTTTTTTCTCTTCTTTTTATTAATATTTTAGGATTAAATTGTAATTGTGTAAGGTTATATATAATTAAAAAACACGAATGCTTGATTTTTTAGCTACTCTGGAAGCTAGTGATGAGAGGGATGCAGTAGTCATTGATGAAGTCCAAATAGGCTGTTTACAGGTAGACATTTTTTTAATATCGTGCATTTTAATATAAGAAGTTTAAACAAAAACTATGATGAATTGTTACTGTATATTGACTCTTTTAATGACAAAAATATTGGGTACTGAATGACATAACAAATTTTTCTCTGGCAAATTTTGATATTGTGTATAATGAATCACGTTACAACCAAAACGATGGAGTAATTGTATATGTAAGAAAAAGTATTGATTTTATAAAATCTATTAAATGTTTATCTGAAACTAAACTCCTTGAAATTTCTTATACTATAGAAGATACATCTTTTATTTTAACTGCATCATATAGACCGCCTTCAATTAATTTGGATATTTTTTTAAAGAATTAGAATACTATTTTTCAGTTCAAAATAGCGCAAATATTAAAATTTTTGTTGGAGATATAAACATTAATATTTTGGATGAAGTAGATGTTACAACTAACCATTATATGAATATGTTAGCTCAGTATGGCTTTTTTCCATACGTTAATAAACCAACTAGAGTAACAGAAAATTCTACAAGTGCAATTGATCATATATTTGTTAGCGTCAATGATAATTCAGTGTTTAATAAAATACAGTTGAAGTCATATGTGATTAAAACGAATCTTACTGACCACTATACTTTATTATTAATTATTAATTTTAAGGATAATAGCAATGTCGCAAACTGTCACAATAGTAACAGCATCAATAGTAATAAGGTACATAAGTATATTATACACAAGAAATTAGAACGGCTGTTGATGATAGAGCAATGGAACGAGGTGTTTGAATCAAATGACCTTGATAAAGCTTACAATATATTTATAAAGTTATTCAAAAAACATATTGATAAGAGTTCGAGGATAAATAATCATTTACAAAATATTGACACAAAATTAAAACCGTGGATGACAAATGGTTTGCTAAAATCTATTAAACATAGGGATTTTTTGCGAAGGCAGCTTATTAAAGAACACTCACAATATATAAGAGATGAATACAAAAATTATAGAAATTATCTTACTACTTTAATTAGAATAACAAAAAATAATTATTATACCACAAAACTAGAGGAAAATAAAAATAACTATAAAAAGATATGGCAGCAACTAAATGAATTAACTAATAGCAGAAAAACAGAAAAAGGAAATATTTGCATTATAAACGATGCGGGTGAAGATATAAAGTCAGATAAAGAAAAAGCTAATTATTTTAATAACTTCTTTATTAATATCGGAAGACATATGGCAGAAAAAATTAATAATTCTGAATCTAGACATTACAGCATAGACCCTGAAATCACAAACACACTGTATCTTCATCCTGTAACAAAAAATGAAATAATTAATATAATATCAACATTAAAAAATGATGCTTCACCGGGACCTGACGGTATTTCAACTTTTTTTATAAAAAAATATCATTTAAATATTGTAAATCCTCTGTGCCATGTTTTCAATATTAGTTTTTTAAATGGATATATTCCAGATGCTTTCAAGGAATCAGTTACTATTCCTTGTTACAAGTCTGGAGAAAAAAAGTTGGCTACAAATTATCGTCCCATATCTATTATAAATAATTTTTCTAAAATATTTGAAAAATGTATAAAAAATAGACTAGTTAATTTTCTTACTAAGAACAATATTCTATCGAACTGTCAGTTTGGTTTTCGCGAACATTTGTCGACAGAAAATGCTGTTTTTACACTTGTAAATCGTATCATAAACAGTATTAACAATAATAAAAAGTGTCTAGCAGTATTCTTAGACTTGGCTAAAGCATTTGATACCGTTAACCATGCACTTTTATTGCAAAAATTAGAGAGAATTGGTGTTAGAGGGATAGCATTAAAATTATTTGAGAATTATTTAAAAAATAGGAAACAAATTGTTAAAATCAATAATACTGTAAGTGATCCCTTGATTTTGTCTGTAGGCGTACCCCAAGGTACGGTAATAGGGCCATTGCTCTTTCTTATCTATATAAATAGCGTCTACACCATAAACATTGAGAATGGACATTTTGTTTCTTACGCTGATGATACAGCTATTATTTTTACCGGTGATACATGGGATAATGTATATGAAACCGCTGAAAGAGGTCTTCAACTCACTTATAGCTGGTTGAATGAGAGCTTTTTGAGTTTAAACACTACTAAAACTAAATTTGTTACCTTCAGCCCGACAGTAAAAGACATACCAAATAAAGATACAATCAAGCTACATAAAATATCATGTAGAAATAAAGCAAATTGTGAATGTTTGTATATATATAGGGTGAAGATAATAAAATATTTGGGAGTCATTGTGGACCAATTTCTGCGGTGGAAAGAACATGTAGAATATACAGTCCAAAGACTAAGAAAATTAATTTACAAATTTTATCAGCTAAGGAATGTAATAAACAAGAAACTTATGGTTGTGGTGTGCGATGCTCTAGCTGAGTCTGTTATTCGATATTGTATTATTGTATGGGGTGGTTTATATGAGGCAAATTTGCAAATGCTACAAGTAACACAAAACACATTACTAAAGATAATGTTTAAAAAAGACAGACAGTATTCTACTGAGCATTTATTTAAAGAAAGTGGAGTGTTTGGTGTTAGAAAATTATATATTTACCAAAGTCTTTTATGGTATATGTCATCAGAAATATTATATACAGAACATTCATATAGCACCAGGGCTGTGAGAAATTCTTCTGCAGTTATTCCATTGTGTAGGTTAACTCATACCCAAAGATTTGTCTCGTACTTTGCTCCAAGAATATTTGCCTACAGACATTAAGAGAATTCAGAATAAAAATAAGTTAAAGAAAGAGTTAAAGCAGTATGTAGATAATAATTATAATAAATTTAAAAATATTCTTCAATAATAAGTAGGTACATGTAGAATAATAAGTATGCATTTTTTTTACCGACTTGCTCGTCTGCTGACTGCTGTTTCCCATCTCATCAAATAGTATTTTCCTTCCTTTTTTTTTCATTTAGCTTTAAAACTAGTTTATTAAGTATAAAGTCTTGTATTGTTTACTTGGTATAGTATAAAGTCTTATATTGTTTCTTAATTGGATGATCCACAACACAAGCCTCGCTTATAGTGGACCATCTTAAACTTATAACATATAAATAAGCATTTTGTAAGAAAAGTTGTATACCTGCGATGTGAAATAAAAACTTACTTAAAAAAACTTACTTTTATGGGGAGCTGTCACAGGTCGTGCACCGTCCGGCTAGCCGTTTGACGTTTAGGACGGCCGAACGAACGCGAATGCCGCCGAACGTGTAATTGACCCAAATTTTCGTTATTTTCACTATAAAATCGAATTTTAAACCTAGATCTGTGGCACACGACACATTGTAGAAGGTTCAAAGTATACGTTTCGATAGGGCTTTATGGAAATGAATGCGGGAAAATACGAAAATATCGAATCCGAAATTGTTTGACGTCTACCCATATCCGACTGACGTTTCTCGAATTCCCGGCCTATAAGCCCCGCCCGCGCTATATCTATCTCGTTTTTTCGCGAAATCCTCGCGAAAATCGAAAACTGGCGGCCGCGGACCTCCGGAAAAACGCAAAATTCGCCCCGAAAAAGGTAAAGAGAAATCACCAAAATACGCCTACCGGACAACCGAAGGACCGAACTCGGCTTCGCGCACCCGGGCTCGCCGCTGCGCGGCTCGCAAAAGATGCCTTAGGTAATGCAAAACCCCACTTTTTCTCGAGAGAGAAAAAACAACGGATTTTAGTATATAAGGACTAGAAAGGTGGCAAGTCGGCTATCGCCGACTTGACCATTCTTGAGTAGGGTTCGTTTTTTTTAAACACCATGTATTTTTACGATAATTAGTGCGTTGAGAGACCCCCGATGGAAGTTGATTTAAAAAAATTGTCAGTTCTCTTAATTTTGAGATTTTTTTAACGTTCAACATTTTTCCAACACTTTGTATATAAAACAGTCTTTCGTACATCCGACAACCCATCCGAAACAAAAAAAATAATTTTATTCCATGAATTTTGGGAGTTTCAATATTGGTTCAGTTTTCTTAAATACCCTGTATTGTTTTCATTAAAATAGTTTCCATATAGACAATTGTTAAATGTTTCATCAAAAGAATATTATACTTCCATGAAGGTTTCTAGAGAATGGTTAAGTTTTTTAAACACCCAGTAGTTTTTTAATTAGCATAGTTTTCTTACAGACCAATGTGAAAAGTTTCATAAAAAAATATTTCATGTATTGTTAGGATTCTTATAGAATGGTTTGGTTTCGTTAAGCACCCTGTATTTTCTCATTAGTATAATTTTTTTACAATCGTGAAAAGTTTCATAAAAAAAATAAATTCCATAAATTTTGTGGATCTAGGGAATCGTTCTTTATTTTCACCCTGTATTTTTTCATACGTATGTATTTATATACATAATAATACCAAAGTATATATTTTTTATAGTTTTTTTACAAACTATTGTAAAAAGTTTCATCAGAAAGCAAAAGAAAATTTTTAAATCCACGAATGTTCAGGATTTTTAGGAAACGGTTCGGTTTTTTAAAACACCCCGTATTTTTTCTTTAGCATATTTTTCCTACAGAACATTGTAAAAAGTTTCATCAAAAAGAATTTTTTAATTCCATTAATTTTGTTGATTTTTAGAGAATGGTTCGGTTTTTTTAAACCTCCTGTATTTTTTCATTAGTATAGTTTTTTACAAAATATTGTGAAACGTTTCATGAAAAAATATTTTTTAATTCTATGAATTTCGAGAATTTTTAGAGAATGGTTCGTTATTATTAAACACTCTGTATTTGCTTCGATAGTGAATGTCATAATAAATCCCTGATGGAAGTTTAATAAATAAAAAAACTTTTTTCCATGAATTTTGGGAGTTTCAATATTGGTTCAGTTTTCTTAAACACCCAGTAGTTTTTTAATTATTATAGTTTTCTTACAGACCGTTGTGAAAAGTTTCATAAAAAAATATTCCATGAATTGTTAGGATTCTTATGGAATGATTTGGTTTCGTTAAGCACCCTGTATTTTCTCATTAGTATAATCGTGAAAAGTTTCATAAAAAAAAATAATTCCATAAATTTTGGGGATCTAGAGAATGGTTCTTTATTTTACACCCTGTATTTTTCCATAGGTATGTATTTATATATAAAAAGAGTCTCGATCGCGTTAGTGTATGTACGTGTCGCAAAAGTGCTCCGGCATTAAAGTCCAATTTGAACCGTGCCGAGTTATTTTTGGGATACAAATAGTGTGAGTTTTGGTGGTGCAGGAAAGGGGCAAGCAGTCGAATAAGAAAATTTGGAAATAACAGAGTAAAAGTAAAAGAAAGACAGAAATTTTTCGGAGGTTAGTGAAAGTAGGTCATCAATAAGGTTCAGTGTTGCTTACAAAGATTGACAGAGAGTCTCCGATCGGTCGACGAGGACAGCTCTGTCACGCGCGTTAGGTAGGCAACCAGTAGTGCAAAGACGTATTGCAGAAGGAAATAACTGGGGTAGTTTAGCGAACTGGTGTCAAGTGAGATAGGCAACCAGTAGTGTCGGAAATGTTAAGGAAAACTGAAAAACCGGTGGTCAGTAAAAGGGTAACAAGGACACCCGAGCGAAGAAAGGAAGAAATTGAAATAGAAACCGAAAGTGATGCCAGTGGAACAGATGAGGGAAAGAAAAGAGAAGTATGGAAGAAGTAGCGGAGGTATTCAGTTGCAGCAAAAACTAGCACGTTCGCCAGTAAAGAAAGGGGATATGGAGTACAACATGGAAAAGGTGCTGCGAATGCTGGAATGCTTAACACAGGAAGTAAAAGAGGTGAGAAGAGAAGAGAAAGAATATAGAGAGGAGATAAGACAACTCAGAGGAGAGATTGAGGACATGAGGCAGGAAAATAAGGCGCTTAGGGATAAGATGAGAGAGGTAGAAGAAAGAGTAGAGAGTATAGATAAAGAGAAAAGGAAGAAAAATATAGTGGTGCAAGGCCTACAAATTAGAGAAAATTTAGATCAAAATGAGCTAAAAGGACAGATAGAAGAGTTTATAAGAAAGTCAATGCATATGGAGATTGGTACAGAAGGGGTAACGAAAATAGGAGTTAATGTATTTTTAGTAGAATTAAAAATCTTCGAGGACAAGATAAGGATAATGAAAAATAAAAGTAAATTAAAGGAGATAAGAGCTGCCAAAGTCTATATTAACGATGATATGAGCAAAAAAGAAAGGGAAATTCAAAGGAAACTAAGAATAAAAGCCAAAGAAGTGAGAATGGAAGGAAAGGTAGCAAAAGTAGGATATCAAAAACTCGTAATTGATAATGAGGTTTGGAAGTGGAATAATGATGCAAGCAGGCTAGAAAAAGGAAGCAAAAACTAGATATATCACTCAGCATAAAAGAAAGATCGCTGGCAATGGACACGGTTATGAGAAAAGGAAACGACATAAATAGAACCAGGAACAGAAAGCAAAAAATACAGAACGAAGCTAGAAGGACGGAGAGGGGGAGACAGAAAAAGACGGAAAGCAAGAAGACACAAATCAAGAAAGAGGAATGAGAATGGGAACATGGAATGTAAGAGGGTTAAATGAGGAAGGATCATTAAAAATCCTAGAAAGAGAGACAAATAGATTCAAAATGGACATAATAGCGATACAGGAGACGCATATAAAGGAGCCGGACACATGGGAATAAGAAAATTATTTATTCTTTACGAGCGGAGGCGAAACAAGGCGATACGGAACAGCATTTTTAGTAAATAAAAATTTGAGGGATAAAATTTCTAAATTTGAAGCAATTTCAGATAGGTTATGTATGATTAAAATCAGAGAAGAAATAAACATAGAGATATTAAATATATATGCGCCAACAGAAGAAAAAACAGAAGAAGAAAAAGATGAGTTTTATGAGAAGCTAGAAGAAAATTACGGAAAGCTGAATAAAAACACAGTAAGAATGGTGGTAGGGGATGCAAACGCAAAAATAGGGAGAGAAAGGATGTATGAAAGTATAGTAGGGACAGAAAGTAAACACCTAGAGAGCAATGACAATGGGCGTAGATTGATTGAATTTGCAGAAGAACAAAAAATGAAAATAATGAGCACATTCTTTAAGAGAAAAGACATACATAAGGGGACCTGGACCTCTCCGGATGGAGCATATTCGAATCAAATTGATCATGTTTGCATAGATGAGAATCACAGAAGCTTAATAAAAAATGTTAGGTCATGCAGAGGGGCAGATATAGACTCGGATCACTATCTAGTAAGGATAGATTTGAAGATAAAAACCTATTAAAAGAAAAGGATTACAAAGGAAAAAAGACAACTAGATATGGCGACATTACAAAATGAGAGAACCCAAAAGAAGTATGAAGAAGAGGTAAGGAAAGGTTTGCAAGAAAACATACGGATATTAGAAGCAAATATAAATGAAGAGTGGATAAAGATCGAAAATGTCATACAAACAGCAAGTGAGAAAGTAATACCCAAAAAAAGAGTGTGCAGGGAGGAAAAGATGGTGGGATGAGGAGTGTATAAGAGAGGCGGAGAAGAGAAATAAGCTAAGAATTAAAGCACTTCAGTCACTACAAGAGGAAGATAAGGAAAAATACAGGGAACAAAGACAAAAGGCAAAGAAAGTGTTTAGACAAAAGAAGAGAGCAGAGCAGGTTAAGAAAATAGAGGAAATAGAGCAACATTACAAGAGGAAAGAAATACGTAACTTCTACAGAGAGATAAAAAGGGAAAAAAGATAAAGAAGGATGTAATATATGTGAGAGATGAAAGTGGCAATCTAATTGGAGAGGAAACAGAAGTGAGAGAAAGATGGAGGCAATACTTTGCAGATATGTTGAATGAAGAGAATGTAAGGGAAGAAGAGGTGCACGAGGAGATGATACCGGGAAGAGAAGAGGAAGTAGAAGAACCTACAAAAAAGGAAATAGATATAATTATAGAAGCTTTAAAGAATAACAAAAGTCCAGGGAAAAACGGAATAACAGCAGAGAACATTAAGTACGCAGGAGAGGATTTAAGACAAAGAATATACGAAATGATACGAATGATCTGGAGAAGAGAATGTATGCCTGAAGATTGGAGAGATGCTATGATTATACCAATCTTAAAAAGGGAGATGCAACGGACTGCAGAAACTACAGGGGTATATCATTGTTAGATATAGGGTATAAAATTATGGCAACGTTAATAAAGCAGAGAATAGAACCTATAGCAGAACGGCAAATAGGGGAGTATCAAGCAGGTTTTAGAAAGGGAAGGTCAACAACGGACCAAATCTTCATGGTGAAGGAAATGCTGACTACATGCTATGAGTATGGGATCAAAGCAATGGTTTTATTTGTGGACTTCAGGAAAGCATATGATTCGATCAAAAGGAATAAACTAAGTAAAATTCTGGAACAATTTGGGATACCAACTAAACTGATTAGGCTATTGAAAATGACCTTAGAAAATACTAAAGCCAAAGTAAGAATAAAAGGTGAATGTTCGGAAGGCTTTACTATTGATACAGGACTGAGACAAGGAGACCCACTCTCAACGCTTCTTTTTAATTTAGTACTAGAAACGGTCATAAGAGATAGTGAGTTGAACAGAGAAGGACACATATGGTTTAAAAGTCACCAAATAGTAAGTTATGCAGATGATGTGGCCATTATTGCTAGAGATAGTAGGGAATTAGAAGAAGTAACGAGAAAACTTGTGGAGGAAGCAAGTAAAGTGGGATTGCAGATAAATCAAGAGAAAAGTAAGCTGCTGAGAATAGGAGAACAAAAAAAGGATACAAATTTTAAATTGAGAACAGAGCATGGAGAGATGGAGTTTGAAGAAGTTCAAGAATATGTGTATTTGGGGGCGCTAATAACAGCTAACTGTGATGAGGAACAAGAAATAAATAGGAGAATAATAAAAGCAAACAGAAGTTCGGCAGCAGTCAACCACTTATTGAAATCAAAAATTTGTCCAGACGAGTAAAATTTAGAATGTATAAAACAATTTTGAGACCGACAGCGCTGTATGGTAGTGAAACCTGGGTTCTCAATAAGAAGTCAAGAGAAAACCTTTTAAGGTGGGAAAGGAAGATCTTAAGAAGAATTCTAGGTGGTAAGAGGACAGAGGAAGGCTATGTAAGGAGAAATAATGAGGAAATATATGGAATGTACCAGGCACCAACAATAGACGAAGTTGTAAAAGCCAGGAGAGTGCAGTGGCTAGGGCATCTAGAACGTATGGAGGATGAAAGGGCAGTTAAGAAAATAGTAGGGAGTAAACCTAACTACAAGAAAAAAGAGGTAGACCGAGGAAGCGATGGAGAGAGGCAGTGGCAATAGATCTAAGGGAGAAAAATGTAACGGATTGGAAAAGAAAGGCGAAGGACAGAATGGAGTGGAGGAGAATAACACAGCTCTGGTCCTAAAAGGCCTGTAAACAGCTTTATATATATATATATATATATATATATGTATTTATATACATAATAATACCAAAGTATATATTTTTTATAGCTTTTTTACAAACTATTGTAAAAAGTTTTATCAGAAAGCAAAAAACAATTTGTAAATCCACGAATGTTCAGGATTTTTAGAGAACGGTTCGGTTTTTTTAAACACCCTGTATTTTTTTCGATAATTAGTGTGGTAAGAGACCCCCGACCGAAGTTTCGTAAGAAAAAAATTTTCAGATCCCTTAATTTTGACATTTTTTTAACGTTCGACATTTTTCCAACACTTTGTATATAAAACGGTCCTACGCACTTTAGAGAACCCCTCCGAAGCGAAAAAACCGAAAATTTCCTCGAATCTGTAATTTTTATTTTTTTCTCGTCAATTTTTATCGGAACATCGAGCTTTTTTGAGTCACCCCGTAAATACGCGTAGCGGATGGAAATATTTGACTGCTGTTTTATGGCTTACGTCATTTTGACCCCGTCTTGTTTAGGATTTTCGCAAATTTCGATACAAAAACGAATTGAAAACCCAGCGCTCGCATAACACAACGTATCTAGAGACTTCAAATTTACTGTTTTCGGCCTTCGGGGGGCTCCGATCGGCCCATTTAGCGAAATTTTCTGCGATTTATTCGGAAATGTCACCGCGCACTCGCCATTTGACGTTTCTGTAGTCGACGCAAATTTTTGCAATTTTCACTATAAAATCGAATTTTAAACCTAAACCTGAGGCACACGACACATTGTAGAAGGTTCAATGTTTACGTTTTGATATGGCTTTATGGAAATAAAGGGGTACTTACTTTTCAGAATGAAATCGTTTTGAAGGTTTTGTGAGGACCCGCCATATTGCCAGGCTCTTCTCCACGTCTCGGTTCGGTATTACGCAAAATTCGATACAAATTCGAATTCAAAACCCAGCGCTCGCATAACAGAAAGCATCTAGAGACTTTAAATTTACCTTTTCTGGCCTTTGCGGGTCTCCGATCGGTCCGTTTAGCGAACGTTCCTAAGTTTTATCCGGAGCTGTCAACGGCACCGCACCGTCCGGCTTGCCGTTTGACGTTTCGGACGGCCGAGCAAACGCGAATGCCGCCGAACGTGTAATTGACCCAAATTTTCGCTATTTTCACTATAAAATCGAATTTGCACGCGACACTTTGTGGAAGGTTCACAGTTTACATTTCGATATGGCTTTCTGGAAATGAATGCGGGAAAATACGAAAATATCGAATCCGAAATAGTTTGACGTCAACCCATATCCGACTGACGTTTCTCCGATTCCCGGGCGATAAGCTCCTCCCGCGCTATCTCTGTCCCTCTCGCCGAGGACGGCCGGCGAGGACCCTCCGAAAAACGGAAAATTTACCTAGAAAAACACGAAAAACGGCCCGCCGAGCGCCTCGTCGCGACGGAGAAAGGACCAAATAAAGAGACTCGCCCGCGACCGCGTCCCCGACGGGCTGGCCCGAAAAACGTCGCGCGGAGCGAAATCGGCCTCCGGGCGGCTCCGGACTTCCGATAATGGGCGTGGTTTTCGACTTTTGTCTCGTTTCCTCGCGAAAATGAAAAAGTAACACCGGCGGACCTCCGGAAAAACGCAAAATTCGCCCCGAAAAAGGTAAAAATAACCAACCAAAATACGCCTAAGCGACAACCCCAGGACCGAAGGGCGCTTCGCGCCCTTCGGTTCGCCGCTGCGCGGCTCGCAAAAAAAGCGTTTGGTAATGCAAAACGCCACTTTTCCACCCCCGCGGAGGGAGCGAGAAAAAACAACGGATTTTAATATATAAGAACTAGAAAGGTGGCAAGTCGGGTATCGCCGACTTGACCTTCGTTTTTTTAAACACCATGTATTTTTTCGATAATTTGTGCGTTAAGAGACCCCCGATGGAAGTTGATTAAAAAAAAAATTGTCAGTTCTCTTCATTTTGAGATTTTTTTAACGTTCAACATTTTTCCAACACGTTGTATATAAAATGGTCTTTCGTACATCCGACAACCCATCCGAGGCAAAAAAGAAATTATTCCATGAATTTTGGGAGTTTCAATATTAGTTCAGTTTTCTTAAACACCCTGTATTGCTTTCATTAAAATAGTTTCCATATAGACCATTGTTAAAAGTTTCATCAAGGGAATATTATACTTCCATGAAGGTTTCTAGAGAACGGTCGGTTTTTTAAACACCCAGTAGTTTTTTAATTAGTATAGTTTTCTTACAGACCGTTGTGAAAAGTTTCATTAGAAAATATTCCATGAATTGTGAGGATTCTTAGAGAATGGTTTGTTTTTGATAAACACCCCGTATTATTTCATCAGTATAATTTTTTTACAATCGTGAAAAGTTTCATAAAAAAAATTTAATTCCATAAATTTTGTGGATCTAGAGAATTGGTCTTTATTTTACACCCTGTATTTTTTAATAAGTATGTAATTATATAGCTACATAATAATACATAAGTATGTATTTTTTATAGTTTTTTTACAAACTATCTTAAAAAGTTTCATCAAAAACCAAAAAAGAGTTTTTAATTCCAAGTTTTTAGGATTTTTAGAATGATTCGATTCTCTTAAACACCCTGTATTGTTCTCATTACAATAGTTTCCATATAGACCATTGTTAAAAGTTTCATCCAAAGAATATTATACTTCCATGAAGGTTTCTACAGAATGGTTCAGTTTTTTTACACACCCAGTAGTTTTTTAATTAGTATAGTTTTCCTACCGACCATTGTGAAAAGGTTCATAAGAAAATATTTCATGAATTGTGAGGATTCTTAGAGAATGGTTTGGTTTTGCTAAACACCCCGTATTTTTTCATTAGTATACTTTTTTTACAATCGTGAAAAGTTTCATAAAAAAAATTAAATTCCATAAATTTTGTGGATCTAGAGAATTGGTCTTTATTTTACACCCTGTATTATTTCATAAGTATGTATTTATATAGCTACATAATAATACCTAAGTATGTATTATTTATAGTTTTTTTACAAACTATTGTAAAAAGTTTTCTCAAAAACCAAAAAAGAAATTTTAATTCTAAGTATTAAGGATTTTTAGAATGATTAGATTTTTTTAAACATTCAGTATTTTTTCATTAGTATAGTTTTGCTTCAGAATATGTAAATTGTTTCATAAAAAAACATTTTTAGTTCCACAAATATACTTGCATGAAGGTTTCTAGAGAATGGTTCGGTTTTCTAAAACACTCTGCATTGTTGCATTAGGGTAGTTTTTTTGCAGCCTATTGTGAATAGTTTTATAAAAAAAAAATTAATTCTATCAATTTTGAGGAGTTCAAGAGAATGATTCGGTTTTTTTAAACACCCTGTATTTTTTCATCACTATAATTTTTTTACAATCGTGAAGTTTCATAAAAAAAATTAAATTCCATAAATTTTGTGAATCTAGAGAATGGTTCTTTATTTTACACCCTGTATTTTTTCATAAGTATGTATTTGTATACATAATAATAATACCTATGTATGTATTATTTATAGTTTTTTTACAAACTATTGTAAAAGGTTTCATTCAAAACCAAAAAAGAAATTTTAATTCTAAGTTTTAAGGATATTTAGAAGGATTAAATTTTTTTAAACATCCAGTATTTTTTCATTAGTATGGGTTTTCTTCAGAATATGTAAAATGTTTCATAAAAAAATTTTTTAGTTCCACGAATATACTTGCATGAAGGTTTCTAGAGAATGGTTCAGTTTTTTTAAACACTCTGTTATATTGTTCTCATTAAAATAGTTTCTTATAGACCATTGTGAAAAGGTTCATAAAAAATATTCCATGAATTGTGAGGATTTTTAGAGAAAGGCTTGGTTTTGTTAAACACCCTGTATTTTTTCATTAGTATATTTTTTTACAATCGTGAAAAGTTTAAAAAAAATTAAATTCCATAAATTTTTTCCATGAATTTTGGAAGTATCAATATTGGTTCAGTTTTCTTGGTTCTCATTAAAATAATTTCCATATAGACCATTGTTAAAAGTTTCATCAAAGGAATATTATACTTCCATGAAAATTTCGAGAGAATGGGTTAGGTTTTTTAAACACCCAGTACTTTTTTAATCAGTATAGTTTTCTTACAGACCATCGTGAAAAGTTTCATAAAAAAAATAAATTCCATAAAATTTGTAGTATGTATTTACCATATACTTAATAATACCTAAGTATGTATTTTTTATAGTTTTTTTTACAAACTATTGTAAAAAGTTTCTTCAGAAAGCAAAAAAAAATTAAATCCACGAATTTTCAGGATTTTTAGGAACGGCTGGGTTTTTTGTAAACACCCTGTAATTTGTATATAAAACGGTCTTTCGCACGTCAGACAACCCCTCCGAAGCGAAAAAACCGAAAATTTCCTCGAATCTGTAATTTTTTTTTTTCTCGTCAATTTTTATCGTAACACCCCGTACGTCGAGCTTTTTTGAGTCGCACTGTATATACGCGAAGCGACTTAAAATAATTGAAGTCCGCCATATTGTCTAGCTCTAGCTCATTTATACCACGTATTCATTCGTATTTATGCAAAGTTCAATGCAAAAATGAACTCAACACAAAACGCTCGCATAACAGAACGTATCTAGAGACTTCAAATTTACCTTTTTTGGCCTTCGGAGGGCTCCGATCGGCCCATTTAGCGAAATTTCCTATGTTATATGCAGAACTGTCGTTTGACGTTTCGGCGGAAGAGCGCCGGCCGAACGTGTAGTTGAGTAAAATTTTGATATTTTCACCATAAACCTGAGGCACACGACACATTGTAGAAGGTTCAAAGTTTACGTTTCGATATGGCTTTATGGAAATAAAGGGGTACTTACATTTCAGAATCTAATCGTTTTGAAGGTTTTGTGAAGACCGCCATTTGCCAGGCCCTTCTCCCCGGCCTTGGATCGGATTTTCGCACATTTCGATACAAAAATGAATTCAATATCCAGCGCTCGCATAACAGAAAGTATCTAGAGACTTTAAACATACCTTTTCTGGCCTTCGGGGGGCTCCGATCGGCCCGTTTGGCAAACGTTCCTACGTTTTATGGGGAGCTGTCACAGGCCGTGCACCGTCCGGCTAGCCGTTTGACGTTTAGGACGGCCGCGGTCGAGCGAATACGAATGCCCCCGAACGTGTAATTGACCCAAATTTTCGTTATTTTCAATATAAAATCGAATATTAAACCTAAATCTGAGGCACGCGACACATTGTAGAAGGTTCAAAGTTTACGTTTCGACATGGCTTTGTGGAAACGAATGCGGGAAAATACGAAAATATCGAATCCGAAATAGTTTGACGTCTACCCATATCCGACTGACGTTTCTCGGATTCCCGGGCGATAAGCTCCGCCTCCGCTATATCCATCTCGCTCGCCGAGATCGGCCGGCGAGGACCCTCCGAAAAACGGAAAATTTACCTAGAAAAACGCGAAAAACGGCCCGCCGAGCGCCTCGTCGCGACGGAGAAAGGACCAAATAAGAGACTCGCTCGCGGCCGCGTCCGCGATGGGCCCGCCCGAAAAACGTGGCGCGGAGCGAAACCGGCCTCCGGGCGGCTTCCGGACTTCCGATAAGGGGCGTTTTTTTCCACTTTTGTCTCGTTTCCTCGCGAAAACGGAAAAGTAACACCGGCGGACCTCCGGAAAAACGCAAAATTCGCCCCGAAAAAGGTAAAAAGAACCCACCGAAATACGCCTAAGCGACAACCCAAGGACCGAAGGGCGCTTTGCGCCCTTCGGCTCGCCGCGGCGCGGCTCGCGAAAAAAAGCCTTTGAGGAGGTACTTTGCCACTTTTCCGCACGCCCGGTGGGAGCGGGAGGCAATCGCGCATTTTAATATATAGTAACTAGAAAGGTGGCAAGTCGGCTATCGCCAACTTGACCTTTCTTGAGTAGGGTTCTTTTTTTTAAACACTGTGTATTTTTTCGACAATTAGTGCGTTAAGAGACCCCCGATGGAAGTTGAGTAAAAAAATTGTCAGTTTTCTTAATTTTGAGATTTTTTTAACGATCAACATTTTTCCAACTCTTTGTATACAAAACGGTCTTTCGTACATCCGACAACCCATCCGAAGCAAACAAAAATTGTATTCCATGAATTTTGGGAGCTTCAATATTGGTTCAGACTTCTTAAACATCCTGTATTGTTTTCATTAAAATAGTTTCCATATAGACCATTGTTAAAAGTTTCATCAAAGGAATATTATACTTCCATGAAGGTTTCTAGGAACGGTCGGTTTTTTTAAACACCCAGTAGTTTTTTAATTAGTTTAGTTTTCTTACAGACCGTTGTGAAAAGTTTCATTAGAAAATATTCCATGAATTGTGAGGATTCTTAGAGAATGGTTTGGTGTTGCTAAACACCCCGTATTTTTTCATTAGTATAGTTTTTTACAAACTATTGTATAAAGTTTCATCAAAAAGAATTTTTTAATTCCATGAATTTTGAGGATTTTTAGAGAATGGTTCGTTATTTTTAAACACTCTGTATTTCTTCATTAGTATATTTTTCCTACAGAACATTGTATAAAGTTTCATCAAAAAGAATTTTTTTTTCCATGAATTTTGAGGATTTTTAGAGAATGGTTCGTTATTATTAAATACTCTGTATTTGCTTCGTTAGTAAGTGTCATAATAATAAGTCCTTGATGGAAGTTTAATAAATCAAATTTTTTTCCATGAATTTTGGGAGTTTCAATATTGGTTCAGTTTTTTTAAACACCCAGTAGTTTTTTAATTAGTATAGTTTTCTTACAGACCATTGTGAAAAGCTTCATAATAAAATATTCAATGAATTATTGTGAGGATTCTTAGAGAATGGTTTGGTTTCGTTAAGCACCCTGTATTTTTTCATTAGTATAATTTATTTACAATCGTGAAAAGTATCATAAAAAAAAATAAATTCCATAAATTTTGTGGATCTAGAGAATGGTTCTTTATTTTACACTCTGTATTCTTTCATATGTATGTATTTATATACATAATAATACCAAAGTATATATTTTTATAGTTTTTTTACAAACTATTGTAAAAAGTTTCATCAGAAAGCAAAGAAAAAACTTTAAATCCACGAGTTTTCAAGATTTTTAGGGAACGGTTCGGTTTTTTTAAACACCCCGTATTTTTTCATTAGTATATTTTTCCTACAAAACATTGTAAAAAGTTTCATCAAAAAGAATTTTTTAATTCCATGAATTTCGTTGATTTTCAGAGAATGGTGCGGTTTTTTTAAACCTCCTGTATTTTATCATTAGTATAGTTTTTTACAAAATATTGTAAAACGTTTCATAAAAAAGAATTTTTTAATTCCATGAATGTTGTTGATTTTTTGAAAATGGTTCGGTTTTTTTAAATCTCCTGTATTTTTTCATTAGTATAGTTTTTTTACAAACTATTGTGAAACGTTTCATCAAAAAGAATTTTTTAATTCCATGAATTTTGAGGATTTTTAGAGAATGGTTCGTTATTATTAAACACTCTGTATTTGCTTCATTACTGAGTGTCATAATAAATACTTGATGGAAGTTTAATAAATAAAAAAAAATTTTTCCATGAATTTTGGGAGTTTCAATATTGGTTCAGTTTTCTTAAACACCCAGTAGTTTTTTAATTAGTATAGTTTTCTTACAGACCATTGAGAAAAGTTTCATAAAAAAATATTTCATGAATTGTTAGGATTCTTATAGAATGGTTTGGTTTCGTTAAGCACCCTGTATTTTCTCATTAGTATAATTTTTTTACAATCGTGAGAAGTTTTATAAAAAAAACATAAGCTCCATAAATTTTGTGGATCTAGAGAACGCTCCTTTATTTTACACCCTGTATTTTTTCATAAGTTTGTATTTATATACATAATAATACTTAAGTAAATATTTTTTATAGTTTTTTTACAAACTATAGTGAAAAGTTTCATCAGAAAGCAAAAAAAATTTTTAAATCCACGAATTTTCAGGATTTTTAGGGAACGGGTGGATTTTTTGTAAACACCCTGTATTTTTTTCGATAATTAGTGCGGTAAGAGACTCCGACGGAAGTTTCGTACCAAAAAAATTTTCAGTTCCCTTAATTTTGACATTTTTTTAACGTTTAAAATTTTTCCAACACTTTGTATATAAAACGTTCTTTCGCACGTCAGACAACCCCTCCGAAGCGAAAAAACCGATAGTTTCCTCGAATGTGTAATTTTTATTTTTTTCTCGTCAATTTTTATCGGAACATCGAGCTTTTTTGAGTCACCAAGTATATACGCGTAGCGGATGGAAATATTTGACTGCTGTTTTATGGCTTACGTCATTTTGACCCCGTCTTGGTTAGGATTTTCGCAAATTTCGATACAAAAACGAATTCAAAACCTGGCGCTCGCATTACACAACGTATCTAGAGACTTCAAATTTACCGTTTTCGGCTTTTGGGGGGCTCCGATCGGCCCATTTAGCGAAATTTTCTGCGATTTATTCGGAAATGTCACCGCGCACTCGCCATTTGACGTTTCTGTAGTCGACGCAAATTTTTGCAATTTTCACTATAAAATCGAATTTTAAACCTGAGGCACACGACACATTGTAGAAGGTTCAAAGTTTACGTTTCGATATGGCTTTATGGAAATAAAGGCGTACTTACTTTTCAGAATGTAATCGTTTTGAAGGTTTTGTGAGGACCCGCCATATTGCCAGGCTCTTCTCCACGTCTCGCGGCTCGCGAAAAAAACCTTTGGTAATGCAAAACGCCACTTTTTCGCCGCCCCGGTGGGAGCGAGAGGCAATCGCGCATTTTAATATATAGTAACTAGAAAGGTGGCAAGTCGGCTATCGCCGACTTGACCTTTCTTGTGTACGGTTCGTTTTTTTAAACACCATGTATTTTTTCGATAATTAGTGCGTTAAGAGACCCCCGAAAAAAGTTGAGTAAAAAAAAATTGTCAGCTCTCTTAATTTTGAGATTTTTTTAACGTTCAACATTTTTCCAACACTTTGTATATAAAAAAATTTTAAACCTAAACCTGAGGCACACGACACATTGTAGAAGGTTCAAAGTTTACGTTTCGATATGGCTTTATGGAAATAAAGGGGTACTTACTTTTCAGAATGTAATCGTTTTGAAGGTTTTGTGAGGACCCGCCATATTGCCAGGCTCTTCTCCACGTCTCGGTTCGGTATTACGCTAAATTCGATACAAATTCGAATTCAAAACCCAGCGCTCGCATAACAGAAAGTATCTAGAGACTTTAAATTTACCTTTTCTGGTCTTTGCGGGTCTCCGATCGGCCCGTTTACCGAACGTTCCCAAGTTTTATCCGGAGCTGCCAACGGCACCGCACCGTCCGGCTTGCCGTTTGTCGTTTCGGGCGGCCGAGCAAATGCGAATGCCCCCGAACGTGTAATTTACCCAAATTTTCGTTATTTTCACTATAAAATCGAATTTTAAACCTAAATCTGAGGCACGCGACACATTGTAGAATGTTCAAAGTTTACGTTTCGACATGGCTTTGTGGAAAGGAATGCGAGAAAATAGGAAAATATCGAATCCGAAATAGTTTGACGTCTACCCATATCCGACTAACGTTTCTCCGATTCCCGGGCGATAAGCTCCGCCTCCGCTATATCCATCTCGGTCGTCGAGATCGGCCGGCGAGGACCCTCCGAAAAAGGGAAAATTTACCTAGAAAAACGCGAAAAACGGCCCGCCGAGCGCCTCGTCGCGACGGAGAAAGGACCAAATAAAGAGACTCGCTCGCGGCCGCGTCCCCGACGGACTCGCCGGAAAAACGTCGCGCGGAGCGAAACCGGCCTCCGGGCGGCTTCCGGACTTCCGATAAGGGGCGTTTTTTTCGACTTTTGTCAAGTTTCCTCGCGAAAATCGAAAACTGGCGGCCGCAGACCTCCGAAAAAACGCAAAATTCGCCCCGAAAAGTAAAAATAACCAACCAAAATACGCCTAAGCGACAACCCAAGGAAAAGGGAAAATTTACCTAGAAAAACGCGAAAAACGGCTCGCCGCCGCGCGGCTCGCGAAAAAAGCCTTTGGTAATGCAAAACGCCACTTTTTCGCCGCCCCGGTGGGAGCGAGAGGCAATCGCGCATTTTAATATATAGTAACTAGAAAGGTGGTTTCTTGAGTAGGGTTCGTTTTTTTTAAACACCATGTATTTTTTCGATAATTTGAGCGTTAAGAGACCCCCGATGGAAGTTGAATAAAAAAAAATTGTCAGTTCTCTTGTCAGATCTTTTTAACGTTCAACATTTTTCCAACACGTTGTATATAAAACGGTCTTTCGTACATCCGACAACCCATCCGAGGCAAAAAAAAATTATTCCATGAATCTTGGGAGTTTCAATATTGGTTCAGTTTTCTTAAACACTCAGTAGTTTTTTAATTAGTATAGTTTTCTTACAGACAATTGTGAAAAGTTTCATAAAAAAACATTCAATGAATGATTGTGAGGATTCTTAGAGAATGGTTTGGTTTCGTTAAGCACCCTGTATTTTTCCATTAGTATAATTTTTTAAAAATCGTTAAAAGTTTCATAAAAAAAATAAATTCCATAAATTTTGTGGATCTACAGAATGGTTCTTTATTTTACACCCTGTATTTTTTCATACGTATGTATTTATATACATAATAATACCAAAGTATATATTTTTTATAGTTTTTTTACAAACTATTGTAAAAAGTTTTATCAGAAAGCAAAAAAAAATTTTAAATCCACGAATTTTCATGATTTTTAGGGAACGAGTGGGTTTTTTGTAAACACCCTATATTTTTTTCGATAATTAGTGCGGTAAGAGACCCCCGACGGAAGTTTCGTACCAAAAAAATTTCCAGTTCCCTTAATTTTTAAATTTTTTTAACGTTTAACATTTTTCCAACACTTTGTATATAAAGCGGTCTTTCGCACGTCAGACAACCCCTCCGAAGCGAAAAAACCGAAAATTTCCTCGAATGTGTAATTTTTATTTTTTTCTCGTCAATTTTTATCGTAACACCCCGTACGTCGAGCTTTTTTGAGTCGCACTGTATATACGCGAAGCGACTTAAAATAATTGAAGTCCGCCATATTGTCTAGCTCATTTATATATACCACGTATTCATTCGTATTTATGCATAGTTCAATGCAAAAATGAACTCTAAACAAAGCGCTCGCATAACAGAACGTATCTAGAGACTTCAAATTTACCTTTTTTGGCCTTCGGGGGGCTCCGATCGGCCCATTTAGCGAAATTTCCTATGTTATATGCGGAACTGTCACCCACTCGCCGTTTGACGTTTCGGCGGCCGGGCGCCGGCCGAACGTGTAGTGGACTAAAATTTCGATATTTTCACTATAAAATCGAATTTTAAACCTAAACCTGAGGCACACGACACATTGTAGAAGGTTCAAAGTTTACGTTTCGATATGGCTTTATGGAAATAAAGGGGTACTTACTTTTCAGAATCTAATCGTTTTGAAGGTTTTGTGAAGACCGCCATTTGCCAGGCTCTTCTCTCCGGTCTTGGATCGGATTTTCGCACATTTCGATACAAAAATGAATTCAAAATCCAGCGCTCGCATAACAGAAAGTATCTAGAGACTTTAAATTTACCTTTTCTGGCCTTTGCGGGTCTCCGATCGGCCCGTTTAGCGAACGTTCCTAAGTTTTATCCGGAGCTGTCAACGGCACCGCACCGTCCGGCTTGCCGTTTGACGTTTCGGGCGGCCGAGCGAATGCGAATGCCGCCGAACGTGTAATTGAGTCAAACTTTGGTTATTTTCACTATAAAATCGAATTTTAAACCTAGACCTGAGACAAGCGGCACATTGTAGAAGGTTCAAAGTTTACGATGGCTTTATGAAAATGAAGGGGTACTTACTTTTCAGAATGTAATCGTTTTGAAGGTTTTGTGAAGACCGCCATTTGCCAGGCCCTTCTCCCCGGTCTTGGATCGGATTTTCGCACATTTCGATACAAAAACGAATTCTAAACCTAGCGCTCGCATAACAGAAAGTATCTAGAGACTTTAAACTTACCTTTTCTGGCCTTTGGGGGGCTCCGATCGGCCCGTTTGGCAAACGTTCCTACGTTTTATGGGGAGCGGTCACAGGCCGTGCACCGTCCGGCTAGCCGTTTGACGTTTAGGACGGCCGAGCGAACGCGAATGCCGCCGAACGTGTAATTGAGTCAAACTTTCGTTATTTTCACTATAAAATCGAATTTTAAACCTAGACCTGAGACAGGCGGCACATTGTAGAAGGTTCAAAGTTTACGTTTCGATATGGCTTTGTGGAAATGAATGCGGGAAAATACGAAAATATCGAATCCGAAATAGTTTGACGTCTACCCATATCCGACTGACGTTTCTCCGATTCCCGGGCGATAAGCTCCTCCCGCGCTATCTCTATCCCTGTCGTCGAGGACGGCCGGCGAGGACCCTCCGAAAAACGGAAAATTTACCTAGAAAGACGCGAAAAACGACCCGCCGAGCGCCTCGTCGCGACGGAGAAAGGACCAAATAAAGAGACTCGCCCGCGACCGCGTCCCCGACGGGTAAAAATAACCAACCAAAATACGCCTAAGCGACAACCGCAGGACCGAAGGGCGCTCGCGCACTTCGGCTCGCCGCCGCGCGGCTTGCGAAAAAAGCCTTTGGTAATGCAAAACGCCACTTTTCTCACCCCCCGGTGGGAGCGAGAAAAAACAACGGATTTAAATATATAGTAAGTAAAGATCAAGTAATTCAAATTACAAATACTTCACCCCTGTTTTATTACATATAAAATTATAAAGTAATGTATTTAATTTCAGCAAGCTCCTTGGGGAGGGGGGGGGGGTAATTACCCCTCCCCCATGGATACGCCCCTGCAGAGTAGTCAGTTTAACACAATATTATTAATACCTAAAAATATATAAAAAGCCAACTCTCTGTTTTCAAACGAGAACACCTATTTTCGAACCTGCATTTGAAAAGAAAAAAATAATGTATGTTCGGTTATGGTTTGACATGGACATCGTAAGTTCAAATGTCTGTCTGAAAATTCCTAGATCGATTGATTGTCAACATGTACAGGGTATTGCATGACGGACTGGACAAACTTAAGGAACTAGTTCTTGAGGTCATTCTGAGTAAAAAAGTTATAATATGCATAGGGTTAGTTCTTCATAGTTCGAACTATGAATCTTTAAAGTTTAGAAATAAGTAACTTACATGTACAATTGTTTGCAATAATAATGACAATTTTTAACATTAACTATTGTTTCACTCATCAATAGATACTTAATGAAATTTCTACTCAGAACTCCCGGCTCTCTCAAAAGCTGTTTTGAGACAGTGTTATTATTAACGCAAAAGCATGTACACAGACTTTAAACTTTTACTATGTCAACAGCACAGATATATACTCGCGATAAGAATTCAGACGACTTACGTCATACGAACAAATGAAAAATTCATTATATTTTTATCAAAATATTTAAGAAACTGCAACTGATAGTAATAAAACTATATACTACACTAAAAGTTTGTATTATATATTGCTCTAAATTGCAAAAAATTATTGTTTTTAACGCGACCAAATATCGAAAATTACGTTGACAATAAAAACAAATGTGTAACGTCTGCTGTGACGTAAGATGTCTGGTAGCCATGGAGAATTGACCCCACATACAGATTTGGAAAGTGAGGATCTTGATGGTGAATTGTATTTTGCCGCTTGCGTGTATTTGTGTCATGCTACACGCATTGCTAATTATTAAGAGAGCAGTCTACAGTAAAGGACATTTCAAGTACCCAAATATTGTAGATACCTACCTCTATCTATTCAATTTTGTCCTCGATTTTGCCTTTATTTTTCGTTAGGTCTTTGTTTTGGTAGATTTCAAAGAGTAATTTTAATAATTTTATTATTTCTTTTTGTGTCTATTAAAAAGCATGAAATTTTGTAATCAAAATATGAGAGCATGAGATTTCCTCGGAATGCATGAGATCTCATGCAAAAGCATGAGCCCTGACAACACTGGCATCAGTTGACCGGACAGTTAGATTTGCAATGGCGAATTGGCGATACGGAACCGATTACCGTAGTAGTGGGGAATGCTAGACCAATGCACGTCGCCGCGCCTCTTAAAGTTCGTACCTTCCCTGGGATGAAGCGGCAATTTCTACTTTCTCTGTAAAGATCCGCAATTTCCGAATCTGTATATTAATCTTTTATACTCAGAATGACCTCAAGTTTGTCCAGATCATTCTGTGGTAAATACAGCTAATGTTAGATTTAACTTGTATTACGCTGAGATTAGATAATATTGTCACAGGTTTCCTAACCCGACTTTTTCTTTTACCAGTAAAACAATCCGTTAATTAACCACTTATCTTTATTAACTACTCTGTACACTACTGATTACAACTCAACTAAACACTATTTCACTTTGAAACTCCTGGAAATTTTCAACTAAACACTCCAATTTAAGACTGTAATTCAAGACTGACTGACTCGGCCGTTTATTTTTCTTTTATAGACCACACGAATATTCCAGATATTTTCTAGCATCTCTAGATCCATTTTTTGAAAGATACTCGTCGATTCTCCATATTCCAGTCGCGCCTCGATACACGGCATTATTTTGTTTGTTTACCAGAATCGCGTAGGAGCAATCTGGGCAATCTACCGTTTTGCGATACCACAGTCGTCGAATTGGGTGCGAGTGGGGAAAATTCTGTGACAGTATGAAATCATATTATTTATTATTATTATTATTTTAAGCAGGAACCGACGAAATCTGTTACTTTAAATAGAGGAAATATGAAAATAAAAATAAAATTTTCATATCCTTGTCTATGATATTTGGCTTATGGCTTTTACTAAACATAAATACACTTACATAACCACACTGTATTTATGAATATGTTTCAGGATTGTCAATATATATTGCACAAATTGATATACCAAAGATCATAAATATATTCGAGTGTTAAACTTCCTACACCTACAGTTAATACAAAATATGAATTTTTCTGGTGTAATAAAAAAATCTGTCATAAAATGTAATGTATACTTTGTCCAATGTCACATCTGTCTTTCTCATTTCAAATGTCACTTTCTATAATTTTTCTATACGTTGTGATTTTGACAATCAAGTCAAGTCAGCATGACGGCCTATGG
This sequence comes from Monochamus saltuarius, assembly GCA_025584915.1. Classification (NCBI taxonomy): domain Eukaryota; kingdom Metazoa; phylum Arthropoda; class Insecta; order Coleoptera; family Cerambycidae; genus Monochamus; species Monochamus saltuarius. The sequence goes on from CM046727.1 coordinate 34,634,252, forward strand.
AGGTCACTTCAACACATTGATCAAACAATATTCGAACAAAGAAAGTTGACCTTTAAATGACCTAGACAAAATCAAAGTCACCAGTTGTTTCTCCAAACACAGCAACTTCTGTAGAGATCATTTTCTCGATACCAAGTCATTCTTACGGGAAAATCGGACCCTGTGTTCAAAAATATGGAGAGAAAACTATTGACTTCCATGCTTTGTGGTCAAGGAGTTTCTCACTCGAACATCAAGGGCTAAATTAATACTAGTTTGAGCGAATTTAACCGAGAGCTACTTTCCATATGGTTTGTGTGGGGCCCTTTATCAGATATTGGGTTAGTAGGCAAGGGGAAATGCGTCGGCAGGAGCAAAACTTTAGGCGCTAAGTGGATCGAGCATATCTTTAGACATTGGTATTACTTACATCATACCACTATTACAAACGTGTGCAAAAAATAACAGGCATTAAGAAAAATCAATTTTAGAATCTGTGATTAATAGCTTAGCCTTAACCTACTAATTTGTGGCACCCTGTATTATCGAATTAATCACATTTTATCCTACTTATCAAGAGTTTGCCACGGTCACCGCTTAGACTATTATGAGGTTACGCAGGGGCATGTATTTGTTTATATTTTCAGTTAAAATGGCACAGTATTTTAGTATCAACGCAACTAAATAGAATAAAGTATAACGTCGAGTGATGTGGAGAACAGGAAAATACATTTCCCTTTTATATATGATATTCTATTGGCATGTAACTAAAGCGCTACTAGAAGGTAAGTGCATGCACAGGTTTATTATTACAATACTTTAAATAATCTGCTTTTATTTATAATTATTACACTGTTTAATTAATCAATTCAACATTAATGTCAAGTGCATTATTTGTAATCAAAATTACGACCTTTATTAAAATATAGACGTTCTTTTAAACATGACCGAAAATAGATATTTTCGTGAGGAAAAAGTTACATTTTTTTGTTTAGAAGTTACAATCATTTTAAAAATATAATTTCATATTTCAATCAAAGTAGCCGGATAAGTAAAAATGATGGTTGCTGTAACAATAATTATTATTTGCGTTTAAACATTAGTTAACCAAACTAACAAATCTTAAGACTATAAAAATTCTCTAGATGTATTTGTGACCTTTGTGTATTATTTGGTTTATTTTGGTCTGGTAATAGGTCAATATAGGTAAACAATTCTCCACAAATTGCTCACATTTCGCCTTGTATTCAGTCTTCCTCAGTTAAAAAAAAACAACAGTGTTAACAGTATGTTAAATAGTTTTGAAGCTATTTAAAAAATATATACATTAAATTATTCAGATTAGAAATATTTCAAAACAATAGTTTAGATATAGCTTTCAGTAGTAAAATACTTTCAAAAAATTTACAAGAGAGAAAGATGTTAATCCTAATCATTGTGCAGATTGTAACAAAGTTTATAAGGTCAAACAGAAAGATACCTCAAAACACGGATTTCTGAACATGTTAGAAGCACCAAACCTTTCTCACTATTAAACAATAGTAACAAAACAGCCCTCGCAGATTATGCATAAACATTTTTTTACTGTATTAGGAAGATATTTTAAGCTAATATAAATCAAATCCCCTACAATTCCTATCAATGTCATATGTATGCTCTCTGATACCAAACATCTAGGTATGCTATTTAACAATTCCACAGACAAAGCTCTATTCAGTAAAAAATATTACAGAAGCTAATAATAAAAAATATATGGGTGTAATTGAACGTTGGTTGGAGCTTCAGTCCACAGAGTAGTTAGTTTCTCACAATATTATTAATACCTTAAACACTGTTTCTAATGTGACTTGTGTCACACAATATATTGCTCACCGTTTAGATGTATCATCCCAGGTAGACGTCATTTTCACTGATTTTTCTAAAGCTTTTAACAGACCATGGTTTGCTTCTTGGAAAATTTTCGAGCTTTGGTTTATGTAACAACTTTGTTTTATTTTTTCAAACATATCTCTTCAAGAGGTAATTATTTGTTCAATATCACGGTTTCAAGTCTGTCACTTTTATTGATAAGTCTGGGGTACCGCAAGGGTCTGTCCTAGGCCCCCTTCTTTTTAACTTGTTTGTGAATGACCTTTGCCTTGGGATGAATTCAGAAGTCCTTTAATATGCCGATGATTGCAAACGCAAAATCACCTCCTTAGATGACTGCTTAATCCTTCAAGAGGATATTAATAAACTGGTTCATTGGTACGATGTTAATTTGTTAAATCTTAATGTTTCTAAATGTAATATTTTATCTTTTACCCGCAAAAAAACAAAAACTAATTTTGCCTATACTATTGATGACATTAACATAAACAGATGTTCCCAGTTTAATGACCTCGGAGTAGTATTTGATAGTAAATTAACGTTCTCTTATCACATTAATAAGATTGTTTCAGAATCTTTTCGAACTTTAGGTTTTGTTATAAGGAACTCCAAGTGGCTTTTACAAACGGATTCAGTTTAACTCATTTTTAATGCTTTGGTTAGACCTAAGTTAGAGTATGCCAGTATTGTTTGAAACCCTGGCTATAGGTTATATGTAAATAATATTGAGTCTGTCCAAAGGCGTTTTGTGAAATACTTGTGGTTTTCTGCTGATGGTGTCTATCCATATCGTGGTATTTTGCAGGATGTGCTAAACAATAAGTTTAATGTAGATACAGTTGTTGGAAACACGTCGAAAATATTTTGGAGTCTTATTTTTATATAAAATTTTAAATAATATAATTGATTCTCCCCAACTGCTATCACTTATTAATTTGCATGTACCGAGATTACCAGGCAGGAACTTAAATGTGTTTTACCCTCCGCTAGCACATACTAACATTTTAGATTTTTCTCCGATGCATAAGATTTTAAACGATTTTAGTCTCGTACAGGCTAGCATTGACATTTTTGCTTGTAGATCTGGTGATATTAACAAGGCATTCTTTGGCCCTCCAATGTATTAATATTGTATTTTTAACATATTTATTGATTTATTTTGTAGATTATTCATTTGGTATGCAGTTTATATTAGCAATTCATTTAATATTTTTGTTGTACTTTGATGTTATGTATTAGTTACTGCGATTTTGTATTTGTTTGTCTTTTTGTATTGTATTTTCCCACCCTGTTAATGGCCTAGGCCTAGGTTGTTGGGTGGTGTACTTCTAAATAAATAAAATAAATAAATAAATAAATATTATTAATACCTAAACATATATAAAAAAACGATTACATAAGGAGTAAACATTGTTTAAGTAGGTATTTGTCATATTTAATTTAAAATTTATTGACATGCTAAAATCACTTTTGAACATTATCAATATTTAATTTCAAATAATTTTAATTTATATAATCATTTTTATAGTTAGATATTTGACTCAACTTAAAGGAGGCCACCTGAAGAATCGATCCTAAAAATGCAGAAATAGGTCAGATCTCGTCTATTGTGGTTGAATTTTCGAGTTCAAAAGTGAAGTTAGATATTTATAGAGTGTTTTCATTAAACCAAGTTAGTAAATTTAGCTAGATTAATTTTTTTTAGATAATTATTGAATAGAGCTTTGTCTGTGCAATTGTTTATTAGCATACCTAGATATTTGGTATCAGAGAGCATACATACGACTTCATTGATAGGAATTGTAAGAGATTTGATTTATATTAGCTTAAAATACCCAAAAGCTACTAATAAAGAATATATGAGTAGATATTGTGGCTGTAATTTAACGCTGGTTGTGGCGTCAGGCCACAGAGTAGTTAGTTTCACACAATATTATTAATACCTAAAAATATATTTAAAAAAATGCATAAACATATTTACATAATTTTAATTTTGAAGGAATTACTATCATGGAGAAACAAAACGACTTTAAAAACAAAATTTTCATAAAATTATTAGGTCAAAAAAATAAGAAGCAAGACATTCAAAATTTAAACACATATTTTAATTCAGTTGAAACAAACAAGTATTAGTGTAATTTTAATACACTGTATATTCGAAACCTGCAAAATTTTTGCTATTTCTTTTCTAATTTTTATTAATTTGTTAAAAAAAAACTTCGTCCAAGTCTACTTCAATGATTGAGGTGCCATAGATATTGTGGATGTAATTCAACGCTGGTTGGGGCTTTAGCCCACAGAGTAGTTAGTTTCACACAATATTATTAATACCTAAAAATATATAAAAATCATTACATAAAGGGTAAACGTCATATTTCATTTAAAAATCATTGACAGGCTAAACTCACTTTTGTCATTGTCGATATTTAATTTCAAATAATTTTAATTTATATAATAATTTTTATAATTAGATATTTGACTCAACTTAAAGGATGCCACCTGAAGAAGCAATCCTAAAACTGCAGAAATAGGTCAGATCTCATCTATTGTGGTTGAATTTTCGAGTTCCCACTGTCAAAAGTGAAGTTAGATATTTATAGAGTGTTTTCATTAAACCAAGTTAGTAAATTTAGCTAGATTAATTTTTTTTAGATAATTATTGAATAGAGCTTTGTCTATGGAATTGTTTATTAGCATACCTAGATATTTGGTATCAGAGAGCATACATACGACTTCATTGATAGGAATTGTAAGAGATTTGATTTATATTAGCTTAAAATACCTTTTTAATACAGTAAAAATGTTACAAAAGCTACTAATAAAGAATATATGAGTAGATATTGTGGCTGTAATTTAACGCTGGTTGTGGCGTCAGGCCACAGAGTAGTTAGTTTCACACAATATTATTAATACCTAAAAATTTTAATTTTAAAAAAATGCATAAACATATTACATAATTTTAATTTTGAAGGAATTACTATCATGGAGAAACAAAACGACTTTAAAAAACAAAATTTTTATGAAATTATTAGCTTAAAAAAATAAGAATCAAGACATTAAAAATTTAAACACATCATATTTTAATTCAGTTGAAACAAACAAGGATTAGTGTAATACACTGTATATTCGAAACCTGCAAAATTTTTACTATTTCTTTTCTAATTTTTATTAATTTGTTAAAAAAATACATCGTCCAAGTCGACTTCAATGATTGACGTACCATAGATATTGTGGGTGTAATTCAACGCTGGTTGGGGATTTAGCCCACAGAGTAGTTAGTTTCACACAATATTATTAATACCTAAAAATATATAAAAATCATTACATAAAGGCGTCATATTTCATTTAAAAATCATTGACAGGCTAAAGTCACTTTTGTCAATGTCGATATTTAATTTCAAATAATTTTAATTTATATAATAATTTATATAGTTAGATATTTGACTCAACTTAAAGGATGCCACCTGAAGAAGCAATCCTAAAAATGCAGAAATAGGTCAGATTTCATCTATTGTGGTTGAATTTTCGAGTTCCCACTGTCAAAAGTGAAGTTAGATATTTATAGAGTGTTTTCATTAAACCAAGTTAGTAAATTTAGCTAGATTAATTTTTTTTAGATAATTATTGAATAGAGCTTTGTCTATGGAATTGTTTATTAGCATACCTAGATATTTGGTATCAGAGAGCATACATACGACTTCATTGATAGGAATTGTAAGAGATTTGATTTATATTAGCTTAAAATACCTTTCTAATACAGTAAAAAATGTTACAAAGCTAATAATAAGGAATATATGGGTAGATATTGTGGGTGTAATTCAACGTTGGTTGGGGCTTTAGCCCACAGAGTAGCAGGGGCGTATCAATGGTTTTATCTTGGAGGGGGTAAAATTGTAAAGAACTTATAACATTAACAGACTAAAGAACTAAACATAAATAAAGACTTTTGTTAAATATAAGAAGTTAATATCCAATATCAATAATAAAATATAAATTAAAGATGTATGCATTGTAGCAGTATTATAAATATAAAAGATAATGGAAATTAAATTAATTTTTCTATTTTTTTTTACTTGCATATCAATAATTGAAATGTCTAATTTAATATGTCTATGTATATGTAGGAGAGCAAGGATTTTTTATGAACAGAATAGGAAAGAGAAAGTTTCGCCGGGAACGAAAGCATATTTAAAAATATTGTATTTTTCTAGATCAGAGATATTTTCAGCAATCATATACGTACCATATTTGTCTTGAAATGTTATATACATAAAATATCAATTTTTTGCCTATTTTTTTTTATTAAATTAAAGGTACAAACACATGTTTGACAAAGTAAACCAGCATTCTACAGGAAATTATTTTTAAAATAAAAAAAAAGTTTGGTATTTTAATTTTATGTTAATACTGCGTTAGCTACATTGTTTTATAATTACAAAATTAATAATAATAAATTTAATGTAAAAAAAATAAAAAAAGAATAATTTAATGTATGTTTGTTTAAATATCTTCAAAATTCGGTTAACATGCAGTTAACACCGTTAACATTTTTTTAGAGCCCTGAGGAAGACCGAATACAACCCGAAACATTGGCAATTTGTGGAGAATCGGGCCAAAATAAACCAAACTATAAAAAATTTTCAAAATACGCATCGGCGAACTAAAAATTCCGTCACTCGACGTATGAAATTTGAATATTTTTTTATCTAGTGAGCTGCATCCTAAATTCTTTCAAGTAGGTAACTGTTGACGGGTAGTGATTTCAACATGATAGACAAGCTGCTTCATATGTTCCCATATATAAAAGTCGAAATAATCTGGGGAATGTAGTGGCCATGCTATTGGATCTTGTTGACCTAGCCATTTACTCGGGAAATCATCATTTAACCAAGCAGTTATTTGTCTCCCTTTATGTGGTGGTGCACCGCCATGTTGATACCACATATTATTATTTTGAAAAATATTAGGCATACATTATCAATGAAATCAAAAAGGTTGCATTTCAGGAAAATTCTATACAGATAATTTGCATGCGGATTTTGTAACGCTCAGATATGTTCATTATGATTATTATTTATGCCATCCCTATTAAAACACGCTTCATCAGACCACATGACCAGCGAAATTAATCTATCATTGTATGCATGTTGCTGAATTAACCAGCGACAGAATTCTAATCACTGAGGAGCATCTCCAGCATGTAACGCTACATTTTGGCGATGAAGTTGTTAATAACAGCATCTATTATATCTTCTTCATTTTGTACATTTACTTTAGTAAGACGAAAGGTCTTTTTCGGAGCGCCGTTACCTTCTTCTCAAAGTCTACATAATGATTCACTAAAGACACTTTACGTTTCCTTTTCAAGATCATCACGCCCCAGGGCGTCAAACTTATGAAGAACTCTAGAGAGCTTTTGAAAAAGAACACCAATTAGAGGATAGTTTGCCGGTCAGTTTGTTTACTTAACCTAAAATACTTGTTTAACATAATATAATCATCGTTTTCAGTATAATTTAATTATTGGTTTTGATGTAATATAACCATCACTACGCACAATTAAATTTTATATACCTAATCACGGATTATACATTTTTCCTAATTTTGTTTCTAATAATCTAATGTAACCCAACATAACCTAACTATTATTTTGTTACAAAAGCTAATAATAAAGAATATATGGGTAGATATTGTGGGTGTAATTCAACGCTGGTTGGGGCTTTAGTCCACAGAGTAGTTAGTTTCACACAATATTCAATGGAACGCGTTCTCAACTTAACTGGTCGAATATTTGTGACAGTTTCCAAACCGTTTTCAACTGCTGCAAAAACAAGCCTATTATTAATACCTAAAATATATATTATTTTGAAGTTGTCAACTCTGTCAAGCCCCTGCTAAAGCTGCCCAAGCTATTGAAAATAATGCAACGTTATGTGGGCAGGTTGATGTCTATTTGGGTATCTTTGTTGGTATTCTCGGGGAGCTAAGTGTCAAATGAATAAACAAAATGACACAAATAATCACAGGCACACAAAAAAATAAAAGCCTTCTGTGCCCGAGCTCCGACCTATGGTTCCCCAAGTATTTTTGGCTCCCGAAACCGATCCCGGGGTCGGTATAGCCCAGACGTTCCATATTTGCGCGAATCAGTTGATGGATAGGACCTCGCACATCCCAATTGTCACTTAAAAAATTTCAAATTGTCAGAAAAATTCAGATGATTTCACCGTATTCAGGATCGAATCGGCGATCGGTTTCGGGAGCCAAAAATACATGGAGAACCATAGGTCGGAGCTCGGGCACAGCACTTTTATTTTTTTTTTGTGTGTGCCTGTGAATTAATGTTATAATAACCATCATTTTTATTTATCAGGCTACTTTAATTGAAATAAGATATATTTTTTTAAATGCTTGTAACATCTAAACAAAAACGAATCGGTGTTTGAAAATAACCCAGCTACCATCTGCCAAAGTTTGTCGTGGAGATTGTAGAATACAACATTTAAAACCAATTATTTAGTGACCAGATTAAAAAAATATTACCAAATACACAAATAAAGAAATGGGACGCAAAATTACCGTAACCTTAAAATTACTTTTAAAAATTGGAGCTACAACTTATATCCAACCACAAAAGATCGGAAAGTTATTGACTATTATAAATGACAGCAAGGTTAGACACTTAGTGAGGATTGAAGTCATTTTGAAGAGGGATGTTTTGACAATTATTACAAGTTAAAAAATTATATTTCATAAAAAAGTCAATAGTGTCAAATGGGTAATTATTGGGTTAATACGTTGTAACGAAGTGATTTTTCGTTTTAAATATTGTTAATAAAATATCATCTGACCGCCGATATGTGTTTAATTACCGTCCAAGACGAGCGCTAGAATGAACGCGTTGCCGCTACCGGCCAGCGAGTTCAATGGCGGCCGCCTGAGCAAGCAGTCCTACAGCGCGACCCCACCAGTACCAGCGACGCTCTGATCGACTTAGAATAATTTCGTGAAGACTACTAGCAGGGTAAGATTTTTATAAGTCTAAAAGGGAGACCAGTGCGCCGCCGTCGATTTGTCAACAGCACCGAAGACTTTCAAACACCGCAGAGAGGTTTCAGTTCCTGGCCAGCCGTCGTCGAGAGCAGTCCAGCCTGTCCGCCATTCCAATACTTGAGGAGCTACTCGAGATTTTTCTAAGTGGCTGATGAACTTTAGCACCGCCAGCAGACCTGTGCAGCACCGCCAGCTAGCATAGTAAGTAAATTGCGCACGCTACCGAAGTAACTACGGTTTGTCCCGTAAAAGTTAGAGTTGTAAATATAGGTTTACGTTGAATAAATGTAAATATTTACCAAGTGTGATTTGTTTTACTGGACACCGAAAGTCTAACTCCTCCCTCATGACCCTCTGGACATACCGTGTCTTCACTGTAGCCGCCCGAGTAGTTGTGTTTCTGCTCTGTAAACAGAAACTGGCGCCCGAGGTTACCGCCGCCACCGCTCAGGGGTCATAGTGACACTGTGCCGTATTGCAATCACGAAGTAGGTACGTTACAATGTGACAAATTTGCAAGTTTCTCCACAATGATATTGAAAATGCCCAATATCATTTGAATCAGCATTTGAAGACATCGCTTAAGACCAAAGAAAACTATTGATTTAAGAGATTTAAATCCATTCATAAAACTAAGGAAATACTCACTTACTTCTTGTTGTTAATGGGCTTATCAAATTCTCATTAAAATTTTGATTAAATATGAAAGCAAGGTTTGCAATTCGGTTGATCAAAAACACTATTTATTGTTTATTGTATCTCAACACGTAGTGTAACATAAAGCACATGTTAAATGTCATTGTAAGGACAGTACGAGCCATTCAGTATGGCCATTTCTAGTATTTTATCAGTTATAACCGAGGCGTTGAAGATAAACAGCCCCACAAAAAGAAATTCTCAGATTTGGAGGTCAGACTATTTTGGCCTCGCGGAATCTGAATCGGAGTCCGTTTAACCCCATCACATCAGGGCCTTGTCATAACCTAAAAAATAATAATGTAGGTTCTTCTTTAAACAAAACATAAGTATCCTACCCCACAAACTTAAAACCCAATAACCTCACAACTCAAGAATCCCATAAACAATAACAGTTGTATTTTTCCTGAATAACGAAATGGAATCGTCGGCATATGTCTGGTAGGCTGCTGACGAGTGACTTTAGCTGTTTGCTATAGGCTTTCCAGGTGTAACTCAATGCTGGTTGGGCCATTAGCCCGCAAAGTAGTTATTTCCTGGATTTCCGTATTTGCATATCGGTATGAATGTACTTGAGTAGAAACCTTGTTTTGTTCTTTGTAACGATCCAAATTAATTCGGTGCTGAAATATTACTGCTTGCTTTTATTAGGTTATAATTTTTGTTACATCGTGCCTCGCTGAATTTTATTTAACAGTGATTATCTATATCTCAAAAGCGTAAAATAATTTAAGATTCAATTCCTTTTCACTTTATAAAATAAAATTCTTTAACGTATTCTTTTATCAATTATTTTCTTATAAGGTTTTTCAACTCAGTAATTAGACATTTTTTTACCGCTATTTACTAGTTATTTGTGCTCGGCAGTGCGGCTGACTAACTTCACTAGCTGAATAGAACAAGACAAAACACATAGGCGCGTGTAATAAAAAAGACTATAAAACATTAATTACCGAGAGTTCCGTACAAGCTAAAAGCGAGAAATGGAAGGAATGGTTCTGGGAAAATTATTGTCTTAGATGTTTAATGACTTATTCTAAAAAAAATGTAAGAATTGTCATGACAACCTCATTTGCCATCCTTTACGAGACGTTAATGTGTCTACTTAGCACTTAGGTTTTCTAAAGGACATTAACTGAAATTTTTGTTTTGTCATTGTGGTATCCGTGATCGTCCCCTCCAAAAGTCTGATTAACCGTAGGACGGGGGACTTGAAAAAAAGACCTAACTGGGAGAATAAAAGTGTGACTCGTGGTGAATTTTATGTGTGGAAATTTCTATTGAATGTGTATATCTGCCTTTTTGGGGATTTCTAGTGTTTTCTACCAATTGTGAATTTTCCATTTATTTGTGGGTTATTGGAAAAGTCAAACTTAATTGGACTAAATAATCTCACGAAGGCGTCCATCTTCTTCTTCTTATAGGAAAACCCTCATGAGTGAAGTATGTAAATTGTATAAGTCTCTGCCTGTTTTCTAATCATAAAATAGTCACTAATCGGAAAAATTTTCATAATAGGGTTCTTCTTGCGACCTGACCGTTTTCGAGAGCAATTGCCGTATCCCAAGGCTGCTGCATCCGCAGCAGTATCAGACTATTTTCCTTCGCCGTCCCTATAGAATCTTTGGTCCATGGCTGATCTCTATTCATCCCCTTTCAAGGACCTGTTTTGGTTATCACATTGCAACATGTGGGATTCCAAAAGGAAAAGAGGGAGAATCTACGACAAGCGCTACCGCAACATTTATGACAACCATCCCGGATGCCAGGCTAAGTTTTATGTTGTGCTGTATCAACAGTATTCTCAGTTTATACCTGGATAAGTTTAATTTAGATGCTGTAAACTAAAGTAACATTTTTCTCAGGGAAAGATTATCAATTTAGAACACAAGTGCCATTTTGTACTGCCCCGAAAGACAGTTCTAAGTAAATGAAACAGATTGGTTAATATTAATTTATAATTATTGCTGTGTTATTAAATTTATGTTAATTCTAATTGGTAATCGCGGGTATATAGATCTATATAGAGTGGGATTTGTAGATTTGTATATTAATCGACGTTACTTTATTTTCTCTAAAAATTTTGACGTAATTTATTCATAAATTCTGGGTGTAATTACGTTCTGATAGACATATATGTATCAATCTTAGCATTTTTTTCCCTCCTCTGAATAAGGAATCAGTCTAGCATACATAATTGTTTCGTGATTTCATTTCTATTGTATTATATCTACTGCTATACAAGGCTTTATGAAATCATGTGGCCAGGGCCGCGCCAACCCGGGGGTGCAAGGGGTGCATGGCACCCGGGCGCCACGATCCAAGAGCGGCAAATGACCATTGGTTAGTAGCAGACGTCAGTCAAGCTAAACTGCACACTTCTTGTTAAAATATTTATCTTCCTCTTTTTTACCAGTTAGATCAGATCCTCTTACTGTAAATAAGTACTTTCTCAGATCTTAGTTGACTTGTTAAAGTGGGAGGTTCACTCGACGTCAACTTATTTTTGATAATTGTGTGTGCTTTGCTTTGAACCCTTTTCAAGTGGCATGCCTATAGAATCTTGTTCTCTGCAACCCTCACCTCTCGTACTGATCCATGTACTGTGAATTAGTCAAATTTCAAAAAACCTAGATATATCTGACTTGGTTGAGGAATTTGAAAAAAGAAAGGCCCGAAAAATTATTTTTTGATTGACAAGATACCTACTATTTAAATGAAAAATCAGTAATACTGATATCTGAGCATCATTTTATGTGTTCTTGTTATTTTTACACATGTATTTTATATTATAAATATATTTAGTTTTGTGTTACTTATGAAGACTATTTAAGTTACTATTCTTTGCTCATGTTTTTTTAATATTGTTTATTTTCTGTTAATTGTTGAAGAAAAATACATATATTTTTATAATTATTAATGTATATTTCCATATTTATTTTATTGCTCCAATATTTGGTGATTAACCTAGAACGCTGCTAGGGCGGCAGCAAAGGTTCCGCACCCCGGCGGCAGCCCTGAACGTGGCGCCCACAGTATACAATGTTTCTTATAGTGATTTGTTGCATTTGACCACTAGGCTTTGTATAATGCAGTTTTGTTTATTTGTTTAGAGGAAACTATCGAATAATTAAGCTGAGCTAGCCATTGATGTCACCTAAAAATATAATTATTATAAATTTAAGGGAAAATGACATGTTTACGGAAAATATTCAAACATAGTAAAAGTTCAATCACAAACACGTTCTCAAAATGTATGTATTTTGCAGAAATATAAAACTACTTATAAAAAATACATATAATAAAGGTGAAACATGAGAAATGTCACATCAAAAAAGGAAATGTCGATTGTTGTCTGGATATTCTTTATAAAAGCTCAGTTTTAATTATAATTACTGTGGGTTGGGTAGCATACATAAAAAACATACAATACAAAAACAATAGATGAGATCTGATCTATTTCTGCATTTTTTTTTTGGATTGCTTCATCAGGTGGCCTCCTTTAACTTGAGTCAAATATCTAACTATAAAAATTATTATACCAATAAATTAAAATTATTTGAAATTAAATGTCAAAATGAAATTAAATAATGTCGACAGCGTCAAACTGATTAACTGTCAAGTATCATAACGACCTACTAAAATAAATAAAAATGTACCTTTTATGTATAGTTTTTTCATATATTTTCAGGTATTAACAATATTATGTGAAACTAACTACTCAGTGGACAAAAGCCCCAACCTGCGTTGAATTACACCCACAATATATACCCATATATTCCTTATTATTAGCTTTTGTAACATTTTTTTACTGTTTAAGAAAGGGATTTTAAGCTAATATGTATCAAATCTCCTACAATTCCTATTGAATTTCGAGTTCCCACTCCATGTATAGAGTATATCAGGTTAGTAAATAGAATACATTTTTTAGATAATTATTGAATAGAATTTTGTCTGTGGGTGTTCATTAGCATACCTAGATGTTTGGTATCAGAGAGCATGCATATGACTTCATTGATAGGTGACGGTCTTAGATTTTCTTACGGTCTTAGAAAATATGATCATATTAGTTCTAAGCTCAATGAATCCTAATGGTTAAATCTCAATGAGCGTTATTATTTGCATCTGTCTAGTCTAATTTATAATATTAACATTCACAAGACCCCCAAATATCTTTTTAATAAGCTAAAAAATATCGATGTACACAGTTGTTCTACTCGTCACAAAGATGTATACGTAGTTCCTAAGCACCGCCTTATATCAAAGATCTTTCTCTTATAATGCTGCTTTTCTTAATAATAATAATAATAATAATAATAATAATAATAATAATAATAATAATAATAATAATAATAATAATAATAATAATAATAATAATAAGAATAATAATAAGACCATGAAGCAGCAGGGATAGGAGCGTTTGTGTATAAGGCAGCGAGAAGAGCAGCCGATGAACTTGGTCTTGTGTTCGATACTGAGCGGGAAAATCCAGACTCTGTCACCGAGTCGGATCCTGCTCAGTTAAAAGCCCTAATTAAAGCTGCAGAAACGCATCATCTTCTGCAGCTACATAAGGATAAGCCAATGCATGGTCTCTTCCACCGACATCTAGAGGGGCTTGGCTTATCTGAAAGGCTGACCTTTTTTGAGGTCAGCGGGGCTGAACTCTGAGACCGAGGGATTCATAATGGCTTGCCAAGATGGTGTAATGAACACACTCGTCTATCGTAGTCGTGTCTTGGGTATCGAGGTTCCTGATACCAGCTGCAGGGCCTGCCGCCTAGCGCCGGAGACGCTTATGCATCTCCTGTCTGCTTGTCCGGTATATGCGGCCACAGCGTATATCCAAAGACACGATTCAGCCTTACGGGTGTTGTATTATCATTTACGACACTCGTATGAGATAGACGAGACGCCAGTGCGGCCTTATGCTCCGGGGGATATAGAATCCGTAGTGGGGAATGAGAAGTGCCGAATTTATTGAAACTATTCATTCCCCACCCTCAGGCAAATCCAAGCCAATAAGCCTGATGTAGTCCTCCTCGACCACCAGCTTAGGACGATGTTTGTGATTGAGTTCTCGGCTCCCGCAGAGAACAACATCGTCCTAAAAGAGGAGGAAAACGGAGGAAATATCGAGATCTTCTCTCCGAGCTCCGCAGGCTGTATCCAGACCACTCTGTTAAGATTGTGGTGCTAATTATAGGCGTCCTGGGTGGAATGAGACATACGTTGCTTTCTGACTTAAAAATCATACCGGCTTGTCGAAATTCGGCAGAGATCTTAGCCGGCAGAATGCAGAAGGCAATCGTGCTTGGTTCGCTACGTCTGCTCAGAACACACGATTTACGGGCGCAATGATTACTGACTCCACGGAGTGGAGAGTGGTCATTGCTTGACTCTCCAGAACATCTCCGAATGTGTCGGAGCTTCGGAAGGTGTTTACTGGAAAAAAAAAATAATAATAATAATAATAGTAATAATAATAGTAATAGTAATAATAATAGTAATAGTAATAGATAGATAGATAGATAGATGGTTTATTGACAAACATTACAAAAGTATGTATTTTTGTCACAACATATAGATTAAGTCAAGTAAAAAATAAAAAAGTACACAAATTGATTAAAATTAATAAATGACATACAAAGATAAAAAAAATGTAGAGCATGAAATTATGACAATGTTAGTAAGGCTATGTGTCCCTAGTTATCAGATATATTATAATCGTTAAATTCAGTAATGCTGTAAAAGCAGTTTGTCATAAGAAAATTTTTTGCCAGTGCATGAAACTCCCTGTATCCAATAGATCTTACATTCACCGATCTGTGATATTTCATAAATTTATTGTACAGACTATAATCTATCTTATTCAACTGTGTGGTTCTCAATCTTGAATACGGAAGTCTGAGATCTTCCCCAATCCTTGTGTTATAATTATGTGATTCACCATAAGTGGATATATTGTTCACATTTCTGTGTATGAGTAGCAATGTTTCAAATATATAAACACTTGGCATGGGGAGGATCCCATACTTCCTGAACAAAAGTCTACCATATGGAGCTGAGTCAATGATCCTCACGGCTGCTTTTGGAGATAGAAAACTTTGAGGTATTTGGACGAATTTCCCCACAAGACAATAGCATACGATAAGATACTATGTATCAAAGCAAAGTACACCATCCTCATGGCAGTGTTATCCAAACAGGGTCTCATCTGACGCATCGCATATATTTGGGATGATAACTTAGCACAAACAGACTCAATATGATCAGACCAGCACAAACTAGTGTCAAGAGTGATGCCGAGTAATCTAATTGGCTCCATTTTCCCAATCCACTTATCAGTGGAAAATATCAAGTTATGAGTTTTGGATTCGTTAAGTTTTAAATTATTACTATTAAACCATGTTTTAGTTCGACTAAGGGCCTCATCTCTCATTGACACCTTTCCCCTGGTAAGCAGAGTGGTATCATCAGCAAATAAAACACAGCATAATTGTCCAAGTCATCCACGTCACCTTTCTTATGTATAGGCAGTATTTTTGAAATTTTTAAATTAGTGGGCCATGTACAATCCGTTATGCATTTATTATATAAGGTTGCTAGAGGTTCAACCAAAATTTCAGAAGATGCTTTCATAATAAAGCTGTTTAGATCATAAAAGTCTGTACATGCTGAATTTTTCAACTTTAATATAGCTTGCCTAACATCAGATCCGACTATGGCCGGCATAAAAAATGAAGTAGGCAGTCTTTGTATCTTACTCAGGAAATACTGCGGATGAATATGTGATGTTTCAATTGAAAGTGCAATGGCATCAGAAATTGTGTTAAAGAAAACATTAAAATCTTGAGGAGATAATGAGGTTCGAACTGAATTACTATCTTTAATAGATATCTCGCGTTTGACTAGACTCCATATAATTTTGTTCCTATCTTCAGCAACTGATATAAGATTAGCATAATAATTATTTTTTTCTACTTTCAACGCTCGTCTGTAACTCCTCCGCAATTCCGTGTATACAACCCAATCATGCTGAGATTGAGAATTAATAAAATTGTTGTTTGATATGCGTAATTCAGACCTCAGCTTGCGAAGCCTTTCATTAAACCATTTAACCCCAGATTTTCTAGGTTTGATAGATTTAAAATTGAAGCAAATATCACGCTGAGTGCATAACATATTTAATATCGACTCAGACAACTGTTCTACATTCAGGTTTGAATTACCATCGACAAGCTGAGACCAGTCAAGGGAGCCAATGCTAGCAACGAACTTATCCATATTATATTTACTAAAATCTCTTTTGGTAACACAGCCCTGTGGAGATGCGTTGTCACAAAGGGTATTAAAATGGATATATACAGCGCAGTGATCAGATATGAGAGGATCATTGACTCCAATAGTAAAACAATGGGAAGACTAGTTACATATAATATTATCAAGGCATGAACTAGTAGTTGCCGTAACCCTGGTAGGCGCAGTAATACAGTATTGCAACCCGTACATAACAAGTATATTACGGATATCACAATAGTAATAGTAATAGTAATAGTAATAGTAATAGTAATAGTAATAATAATAATAATAATAATAATAATAATAATAATAATAATAATAATAATCATAATAGTGAACCCGGTTTATCAACGGATATACGAGCAGCGAGGGTCCAAGAGGGGTGTAGCTGGCTGTAAGGAGAACCTGCTCATCGGCAGATGTATTACGCAGGACTCCGTGCAGTACAAGCGAAACCTCTCAATGGCCTGGATAGATTACCGCAAGGCATTTGATATGACATCTCATGAGCTAATAGTCCACTTGCTCCAATGTCTTGCGGTGGCCGACCCCATAGTGAGATGTATTGAACAACTCATGCCGCTCTGGAGGACCCGCTTTACCATAACATCGGCTAATGCAAGGGTCCAGGCAGAGCCGGTATTGTTCAGGAGGAGTGTTCCAGGAGATTCCTGAGTCCCCTCTTGTTTTGCATCTCACTGCTGCCATTATCCGTTGCACTTCGTCGTACCCAGGGTTACAACTGCGGTACCCCAGGAGACCGGAGGCATAAGGTCACCCATTTGTTCTATATGGATGACCTTAAACTCTACGCCTCCGGAGAGAGGGATTTAAATCAGTCCCTCAGAGTGGTACATGAGTACACGCAGGCGGTTGGGATGGAGTTCGGGCTGGACAAATGTGCACTGGTTCATCTCAAGAGAGGACGATGCGGTCCATACGGAGAGGACGCCCAGCTCATAGACGGAAGCATCTTTCACTATCTAGATGCCGGAGAGTCGTACACCTATTTGGGTGTCCCACAGCGGGGCACTCATGAGGTGGCAACGGCGAAAAACGCTCTCCGCGGCAGGTATCGGCACCGCCTCCGACAGATCTGGTCTTCGGAGCTGTCGGGTAAGAACAAGGTGAGTGCCACAAATATGCTTGCCGTTCCGATCCTTCTACTCCTTTGGAGTAGTGAAATGGACACAAGAAGAGCTGAGGCAACTCGATGTAGGGACCCGTAAAATGATGCATCTCCATCGGAGTTTGCATCCAAGATCGTCCGTTCCGCGGCTATACTTCCCAAGAAATCGGGGAGGCCGTGGACTCTTGAGTTTGGAGTGTCTCCAGGGCAAAGTGGTTTTGGAGGAGGCCTGCAAAGTCATCAGGAGCTCGGATCCCTTCTCTGCATGGTCCAAGACCATGAAGCAGCAGGGATAGGAGCGTTTGTGTATAAGGCAGCGAGAAGAGCAGCCGATGAACTTGGTCTCGTGTTCGATACTGAGCGGGAAAATCCAGACTCTGTCACCGAGTCGGATCCTGCTCAGTTAAAAGCCCTAATTAAAGCTGCAGAAACGCATCATCTTCTGCAGCTACATAAGGATAAGCCAATGCGTGGTCTCTTCTACCGTCATCTAGAGGGGCTTGGCTTATCTGAAAAGCTGACCTTTGCTTTTTTGAGGTCAGCGGGGCTGAACTCTGAGACCGAGGGATTCATAATGGCTTGCCAAGATGGTGTAATTAACACACTCGTATATCGTAGTCGTGTCTTGGGTATCGAGGTTCCTGATACCAGCTGCAGGGCTTGCCGCCAGGCGCCGGAGACGCTTATGCATCTCCTGTCGGCCTGTCCAGTATATGCGGCAACAGCGTATATCCAAAGACACGATTCAGCCTTACGGGTGTTGTATTATCATTTACGACACTCGTATGAGATAGACGAGACGCCAGTGCTGCCTTATGCTCCGGGGGATATAGAATCCGTAGTGGGGAATGAGAAGTGCCGAATTTATTGGAACTATTCATTCCCCACCCTCAGGCAAATCCAAGCCAATAAGCCTGATGTAGTCCTCCTCGACCACCAGCTTAGGACGATGTTTGTGATTGAGTTCTCGGCTCCCGCAGAGAACAACATCGTCCTAAAAGAGGAGGAAAAACGGAAGAAATATCGAGATCTTCTCTCCGAGCTCCGCAGGCTGTATCCAGACCACTCTGTTAAGATTGTGGTGCTAATTATAGGCGTCCTGGGTGGAATGAGACATACGTTGCTTTCTGACTTAAAGATCATACCGGCTTGTCGAAATTCGGCAGAGATCTTAGCCGGCAGAATGCAGAAGGCAATCGTCCTTGGTTCGCTACGTCTGCTCAGAACACACGATTTACGGGCGCAATGATTACTGACTCCACGGAGTGGAGAGTAGTCATTGCTTGACTCTCCGAATGTGTCGGAGCCTCGGAAGGTGTTTACTGAAAAAAAAAAAAGAAAAAAAATAATAATAATAATCTCTATCCCTCATTCTAATCACAGGGATTAGCCGCAGGCCGCATTTGCGCCCAGGAACGACTTACGTTGGTAGGCCCTAACCACTATTCAGTGCAGGAATGAGGAAAACCTGGAAAACCTCATTAATTAGGGGGGTGGTCAAATATCAACCGGCATCAATCTCTCACCTCCACGAATATAGCTTATATACGGTCTACCGGCAGCTGGGCTCGAACCAACTCCGTCTAGTCACTTCGGTTCAAGTACTAACGCCTTAAACCGCGCGACCACTGACCGATTGAATGAATGAATGAAATACCTCCTAGTATTAAATCGTCTAAGACTGTACATGACTTTAAGGCTTACGGTGAGCGCTCGATCTAAAGGGATATAGTTTTCGCTCAGTAACTCCTCAACGAAAAATGATAAAAATATGCGTTTTTTTTTAATAGACTACAAAAATTATTTTACGTCGACGCTGTGTTTTGAAATTTTAAAAATATGCAAAATTCATTTAAAAAAAATTAATTTTACACTTTTTCAAAATTTCAAAATACAGCGTCGATGTAAAATAATATTTATAGTCTATTTAAAAAAACCGCATATTTTTATCATTATCCGTTAAGGTCGGATTTGCTGGCGCGAGTGCGGCTGCGACTGCGACTCGTTGCCGGCCAATAGACAGTCTGAATGTTCTCATCAACTCCAGCATTTAGATGAGATGCCTATTGGCCGGCAACGAGTCGCAGTCGCGAACCGCAGCCGCAGTCGCACCAGCGAATCCGTACCTTTTATGAGTTACTGAGCGAAAACTATGGTTTGTTCCAACACAGCAAGAATGGATTCCGAACCGTCCAGAATTAGTTAGTCAGTTCAGTTGTTAATGTACTCTCGGCGAATGCGACGTAAAACGGTGTTGGTCAAACATTTCTCACGGTTCTGAACCAGTTCTCGACGGTTGTTGGAACAGACCTAATATATCGTTTGATAAAGCGCTAACCGTAAGCCTTAAAGCGCAGGTCAAAGCTAGTCTATTTGCAAAACGCCCTCACTAATGTCTGTGTGCTCTCACCTGAACGAACGGCTTCTTTCATTTACCTTTCCAGGCAGTGATGGTAGCAACCACTGCTGCGATGGGTATGGAGGCGACAGCCTCCTGACTGACCACAAGAATATTATTTTGAATATTATTTTATTATGAATGAGAAAGTAGTAAGGAGGAGAAAGTATTCAGCAAGTACATCGATAAAAGAAACTGTATGGTGTTTATGTGTATCATTTTCTAGTTCTAGATAATAGCATAAATTTTTTTTGTAGAAATGCGTTTTTTCCTTTTTCATCCAGAATAAGGGAGAAACCAATTTCTTTGCAAAACTTTGGTATGAAACAAAACTTTACATTTAAAGATAAATATCACAAATGAGAGAGAATCTTCTTGACTGAAAGTTGATGTCACATAACACTTGTTGATGTAACCAGATATATGTGTTACAACATTATGTGACGTTGCCATTACAGGGTTCTCAGCAATTTTTCAGAATCAAATTCCCTGACATTTCCAGGTTTTCCCTGACATACTTTTTTAAAATTCCCTGACAAAAAGCATACAAAATATCATATTTTTTAAAACTTAAACCAAAGTAAAAACAAGTAAAATGATAGGCATAAATGAGCCCATTCGATGGCAAATAAGTGACATATTTATATAGAAATATTTATTTCAGTCATTGCAACACATTGTACTGTGTTAAATATTAACAAATATAAATATTTAAGAAATCTAATAAAAATATGTATAAACAAACACAACAAAAACCAATAAAAATAGATTTTACTACTGAGCAAACAGCTATACAAAAAACAGCTTTAGCTGTTGTATGTCATTGAATGTATTCAAATCGGTTCAAAACACTATATTTTTGCATTAAAACAGTAACGTCACATAGGTCGCTTTTTAAACCGTGTTTAAAATGTCTACTGAGCCCTGTTTGAACTCTTTAGATGCTTTGCTAAGGTCTATGTAGCAGTTGCTGGATAGAAATTTCAAAATCGGTGTGATTTAAATTTTCAGATTTTATGTTTAAAATGGTTGATACTATTATATTTCTTATCTTGTTTATTTAAAAAGGAATTGGTGTGGATTATTGTATGTATCTCTACAAATTTTAACGTATTCTTAGACTTAAATTACATTACAAACGCATAATCCAATTACTTTTCTCCACAAATTTCATTAAACCTGTCACTCACACGAACATGTAGGTAATTATTTGTTTTTCGTTTGCAGTTGCTAAAATCAATTCCATGTTTCTGTTGCAGATCTCACACATTTTTCAAATATATATACAAAAATATGAACAAGAAATATATTGTTAATAATTTCTGCCTATAATAATTGTTCGATTTTAATCCAAATCTAGTGTAGCTTTGTTATCAATAAATTGTATAAACAATAATCAAAAAGTGTGAGTGTGATGTTAAAGAGAAACAAATATTTAATGACGTTACGTTTTGAAACTATACATGTTCTTGGTGCATTACATAAGTAACTTCACCATTGAATACGTCTTGAAACAGGCGATGAATATGTATAAAAAACAGCTAAACACCCCAGATATATATGTTTCTTTATATCAATCTGCGGGTACGTGTGATTAAAACAAACAGAAATAGGCAACTGGGTGCGTTCATTAAATAAAGAATTTAAACACGGCAGGAATAACATTCAGAAATTTTCCCTGACGAGAATAAAAATTCCCTGATTTTTGACAATTATTGGCACTTTCCCTGACGTTTCCCTGACAAAGTTCAAATTCCCTGACATTTCCAGGTTTTTCAGGTTTTTCCTGACGCTGAGAACCCTGCATTATGTTGATCCGTAACATATAAATGACTCGAAAATTGGACAGTTGTTATGATGAAGATGAATTTCTTCAAAATATGCCATACAATAATCTATAAAAGATCTAAAGCACTGCAATTTTTTTAAATCTGAAATGACAAATTTTTTTTGCCAGTGAATGAAATTACTCTTAGCAGCTATAACTGTGTCATTTTTTTTCAGAGGGATCAGAATGCACAGAACCGATTAAAGGACCTGGGATATGTCAACGTATAATAAATTGTCCTTCAGCTATTGACTCCATGGCTAGAACACGTTCTCCTGGATTAAGCAGGTGTACATTTATTGGTCAAGATGAAATAGTTTGTTGTCCATCGATTGCCAAATCGGGCGCTCCTGTTGTCATCAATTTACGTAAGTAATAGTATCAGTAAAATTGTTACTTGTAAATTCAAAATATTCTTAACTTTTTAAAATTGTTTTAAAACTTTGTGTTCTCTTACAAAAAACTGAGTTTATGACGTGATAAATTCTTCACTAGCATACAAGACACAGCTAGTGAAGTTTTACCAAAATCATTTGGTAGACTGTGCTTTAAAACATTCAAGTTCAAGAACAATAAACTATACAAAACTGCTACATTAATCAAATCGTTCTGTGCGATATTGTTTTGTTGTCACGCAGTAGATTTTCCTCAAAGTGTGTGTCCGTAAGCACTTTGTTTTAAAGATTTGAAGATAAATGTTATTAAAATTAAAGGAAAACAGTTATTCGAAACTACAAAAAAATCAATGAAACGACTCTAACGATGATTCAAATTTTGTATTGATATATACAGGGTGATTTAGTCATAATGTCACTAATTTTAAGAGAAGATGGAGTTAAATGAGTATCATATGAACATGCGATTTAAAAAAATGTAAAATTATTTTCAAATCATTATTTAAACCCCCTTTTCATTTAAATATTTTCCTTTAGTGGAATTAATGCTATAAATTATTATTTAAAAGTATGCAATTGACATATCAAGTTTCAACATAAAAAATATTTAATATTGAAATTACAAAACTCCAACGGATCAAAATAAACCATTCACATTTCATTACATAAATAGTGAAATAAAATCTAATACTCACTAGGTTAAATTAAGACAGACTGAAACGTTTTTTGTATTTAAGGCGCAGCGCTAGAAGCAAGTCAACTCGACCGTTCCGCTAAGCGCATTGCAACCGTCCAACTTCCCTTACATATTCCATCTTTGCCTGTCTCGTATTTCATCGCCTGATACTATTAGAATGTAAGCGGCTCCTTTGGCAGACTTTAACTTTCTTAGTCCCATATTTACAAAGTTGTTATCAATTATTTTCAGAAACAAAGTGTGTATAAATTAGTAAAATAATTCGCCGCTTTGAGGACGCCCACTTATTTTGTTTCCTTTACGTTTTAAACCCTAGTTTACTCGTGTCAAAAAATATGTTTTAGGGCATCCACGAAACTAGATTTTTTCTAAGAAAACTGGTGCAAGCCGGATCAAAATCGGATCATTATTCTGGAGTTATTTTGAAACTAGATTTAAAATACCTAAAAAGACCTTTTAAATGCAGACAGTAATAAAAAACCCTCGTGCTTTAAACAAAAAACAGTCCGAAACATACCTATTCAGTAATCAACAATCCCGCAATCCGAGTCTTTATATATATAAAGCTGTTTACAGGCCTTTTAGGCCCAGAGCTGTGTTATTCTCCTCCACTCCATTCTGTCCTTCGCCTTTCTTTTCCAATCCGTTACATTTTTCTCCCTTAGGTCTATTGCCACTGCCTCTCTCCATCGCTTCCTCGGTCTACCTCTTTTTTTCTCGTAGTTAGGTTTACTCCCTACTATTTTCTTAACTGCCCTTTCATCCTCCATACGTTCTAGATGCCCTAGTCACTGCACTCTCCTGGCTTTTACAAATTCATCTATTGTTGGTGCCTGGTACATTCCATATATTTCCTCATTATTTCTCCTTAAATAGCCTTCCTCTGTCCTCTTACCACCTAGAATTCTTCTTAAGATCTTCCTTTCCCACCTTAAAAGGTTTTCTCTTGACTTCTTATTGAGAACCCAGGTTTCACTACCATACAGCGCTGTCGGTCTCAAAATTGTTTTATACATTCTAAATCTTACTTGTCTGGACAAATTTTTCGATTTCAATAAGTGGTTGACTGCTGCCGAACTTCTGTTTGCTTTTATTATTCTCCTATTTATTTCTTGTTCCTCATCACAGTTAGCTGTTATTAGCGCCCCCAAATACACATATTCTTGAACTTCTTCAAACGCCATCTCTCCATGCTCTGTTCTCAATTTAAAATTTGTATCCTTTTTTTGTTCTCCTATTCTCAGCAGCTTACTTTTCTCTTGATTTATCTGCAATGCCACTTTACTTGCTTCCTCCACAAGTTTTCTCGTTACTTCTTCTAATTCCCTACTATCTCTAGCAATAATGGCCACGTCATCTGCATAACTTACTATTTGGTGACTTTTAAACAATATGTGTCCTTCTCTGTTCAACTCACTATCTCTTATGACCTTTTCTAGTACTAAATTAAAAAGAAGCGTTGAGAGTGGGTCTCCTTGTCTCAGTCCTGTATCAATAGTAAAGCCTTCCGAACATTCACCTTTTATTCGTACTTTGGCTTTAGTATTTTCTAAGGTCATTTTCAATAGCCTAATCAGTTTAGTTGGTATCCCAAATTGTTCCAGAATTTTACTTAGTTTATTCCTTTTGATCGAATCATATGCTTTCCTGAAGTCCACAAATAAAACCATTGCTTTGATCCCATACTCATAGCATGTAGTCAGCATTTCCTTTACCATGAAGATTTGGTCCGTTGTTGACCTTCCCTTTCTAAAACCTGCTTGATACTCCCCTATTTGTCGTTCTGCTATAGGTTCTATTCTCTGCTTTATTAACGTTGCCATAATTTTATACCCTATATCTAACAATGATATACCCCTATAGTTTCTGCAGTCTGTTGTATCTCCCTTTTTTAAGATTGGTATAATCATAGCATCTCTCCAATCTTCAGGCATACATTCTCTTCTCCAGATCATTCGTATCATTTCGTATATTCTTTGTCTTAAATCCTCTCCTGCGTACTTAGTGTTCTCTGCTGTTATTCCGTTTTTTCCTGGACTTTTGTTATTCTTTAAAGCTTCTATAATTATATATTGAGACAATATGAAATAGCAGCTTTAATACTTATGAGAATTTACATGTTTATTTAAAAAAAACCATAAAATAGAATAGAAATTATTGTTGTTATAAAAATTAAAACATAGTAGAATTATACAAAATAATATAAAAATTGACAATGCAGAGCATATAAACAGTTATTGTAGAGTAAATTAAATAAATTACCATTTTTGAAAGAAAAAAATAGTTAAAATTCATTAAATATTGGGACATGATATCATATTTTTGTATAGTACATAAACAAAAAAGGACTTAAACCAAGATTAAAGTATATAGAAAGAAAAAGAAAAGATCATTTAATAACATCATACACATATCAACATAAGTCAAGTGAAGATAATTAAAATATTAGTAATTTAAATAAATAAAATTTATAAAATATTTAGAAATGTCAAATAAATATCATAGATAGGGACAAATGTCAAGTCTAAAGTTGGCTCCACAAAAGATATAACAATGTACATAAATAATATTGAAGAATATTTAATAATTAGACATAAGTAAAATTGTAATAACATAAAATTTGTCATAGTTTTAAGTAGTGGAGTGAAAACATAAAAAAAACAGTGCATCGAAAAACTATATAAGATCATATGTATGGACCATAATATGTGTGCAAATTTTACAACAAGGCATCAAGTTATCAAATTGGTAGAAAAATAGTGGAAAAACAAAAGTTTGTTGATTAGAGACGAAAGAATGTAAGAACGGGCAGCGTCGGTTTTTGGACAGAGGTTCCAGAAAATGTAGAAATTAGCAAGAAAAAGTTCCAATAATAGTTAAAAGTTATACTCACGTTACAAGAAAAGTGTCTAACAACAAAATCAACAGAGATCCAGGTCCAATTTAGAAATTTGGCAGTACCATATAGTGGGAAGAACCAGCCATCAATAGCAGAAGCCCAATTACCAGTTCAGAGGGATTTCCAAAGGATTTCCAGTCGAAGTCTTATAAAAGAAAATCAACTACAGAAAGGTATTTTATGTGCACATAAATTCACAGAAATTTACGTAAATTTTATCAGAGAAAATAAACGCTAGCTAGCTATTAAATTCACAAAATAGACAGTCACAGACTCTAAAACTTATTAAAACAATAAGTTACTTACCTTAGTATAATTAATAATCTTTACTTTTCTATTTAATATATTAAAATTCGTTATTTAGTGGAACATCTGTCAAAAAGTTATGATTTGCAAATATAATACATGACCATCAATGAACATACACTAGCAGAATACCATTGAATCACGGATTTTAAGAATGTTGTATCCTATTAAGTTACGAAATTTAGAATATTAAAGATAGGCAACTTTTAATACACAACTGCCTTTAAAATAAAATTTATATGTTACCTATTAATTAAATGTTCATAAAACGTTAAATATTCTTGAATAAGTAGTAAACAAATATCTTATGAAATAAAAATTGTCCATTTTAAATTGATATTTATTTGAAAGTAAGATACAGTGTGTTAAAAAGATTTGACTTGACGAGCGAACCGACTACCAGAGTCTATGTTCTCCAAGCAGCCAGGGTAATTGAATAAGCATTAAAAAATATATAAGATACAGGTTTGTAGTCCAATAAATACAATCTTCCCTTACACTCTCTTCATTCAACATATCTGCAAAGTGTTGCCTCCATCTTCCGCTCACTTCTGTTTCCTCTCCCATTAG
This sequence comes from Monochamus saltuarius, assembly GCA_025584915.1. Taxonomy (NCBI): domain Eukaryota; kingdom Metazoa; phylum Arthropoda; class Insecta; order Coleoptera; family Cerambycidae; genus Monochamus; species Monochamus saltuarius. Next base: position 34,661,373 of record CM046727.1, read on the forward strand.
ATTGCCACTTTCATCTCTCACATATATTACTTCCTTCTTTATCTTTTTCCCTTTTTTATCTCTCTGTAGAAGTTACGTATTTCTTTCTTCTTGTAATGTTGCTCTATTTCCTCTATTTTCTTAACCTGCTCTGCTCTCTTCTTTTATCTAAACACTTTCTTTGCCTTTTGTCTTTGTTCCCTGTATTTTTCCTTATCTTCCTCTTGTAGTGACTGAAGTGCTTTAATTATTAGCTTATTTCTCTTCTCCGCCTCTCTTATACACTCCTCATCCCACCATCTTTTCCTCCCTGCAAACTCTTTTTTTGGTATTACTTTCTCACTTGCTGTTTGTATGACATTTTCGATCTTTATCCACTCTTCATTTATATTTGCTTCCAATATCCGTATGTTTTCTTGCAAACCTTTCCTTATCTCTTCTTCATACTTCTTTTGGGTTCTCTCATTTTGTAATGTCGCCATATCTAGTTGTCTTTTTCTACTTTGTAATCCTTTTCTTTTAATAGGTTTTTTTATCTTCAAATCTATCCTCACTAGATAGTGATCCGAGTCTATATCTGCCCCTCTGCATGACCTAACATTTTTTATTAAGCTTCTGTGATTCTCATCTATGCAAACATGATCAATTTGATTCGAATATGCTACATCCGGAGAGGTCCAGGTACCCCATATTACCTCAATGAGGTACCCTTATGTATGTCTTTTCTCTTAAAGAACGTGCTCATTATTTTCATTTTTTGTTCTTCTGCAAATTCAATCAATCTACGCCCATTGTCATTGCTCTCTAGGTGTTTACTTTCTGTCCCTACTATACTTTCTCTCCCTATTTTTGCGTTTGCATCCCCTACCACCATTCTTACTGTGTTTTTATTCAGCTTTCCGTAATTTTCTTCTAGCTTCTCATAAAACTCATCTTTTTCTTCTTCTGTTTTCTCTGTTGGCGCATATATATTTAATATCTCTATGTTTATTTCTTCTCTGATTTTAATCATACATAACCTATCTGAAATTGCTTCAAATTTAGAAATTTCATCCCTCAAATTTTTATTTACTAAAAATGCTGTTCCGTATCGCCTTGTTTCGCCTTCGCTCGTAAAGAATAAATAATTTTCTAATTCCCATGTGTCCGTCTCCTTTATATGCGTCTCCTGTATCGCTATTATGTCCATTTTGAATCTATTTGCCTCTCTTTCTAGGATTTTTAATGATCCTTCCTCATTTAACCCTCTTACATTCCATGTTCCCATTCTCATTCCTCTTTCTTGATTTGTGTCTTCTTGTTTTCCGTCTTTTTCTGTCTTCCCCCTCTCCGTCCTTCTAGCTTCGTTCTGTATTTTTTGCTTTCTGTTCCTGGTTCTATTTATGTCGTTTTCTTTTCTCATAACCGTGTCCATTACCAGCGATCTTTCTTTTATGCTAAGTGATATATCTAGTTTTTTGCTTCTTTTTTTTCTAGCCTGCTTGCATCATTATTCCACTTCCAAACCTCATTATCAATTACGAGTTTTTGATATCCTACTTTTGCTACCTTTCCTTCCATCCTTACTTCTTTGGCATTTATTCTTACTTTCCTTTGAATTTCCCTTTCTTTTTTACTTTTATTTTTCATTATCCTTATCTTGTCCTCGAAGTTTTTTAATTCTACTAAAAATACATTAACTCCTATTTTCGTTACCCCGTCTGTACCAATCTCCATATGCATTGACTTTCTTATAAACTCTTCTATCTGTCCTTTTAGCTCATTCTGATCTAAATTTTCACTAATTTGTAGGCCTTGCACCACTATATTTTTCTTTCTTTTCTCTTTATCTATATTCTGTACTCTTTCTTCTACCTCTCTCATCTTATCCCTAAGCGCCTTATTTTCCTGCCTCATGTCCTCAATCTCTCCTCTGAGTAGTCTTATCTCCTCTCTATATTCTTTCTCTTCTCTTCTCACCTCTTTTACTTCCTGTGTTAAGCATTCCAGCATTCGCAGCACCTTTTCCATGTTGTACTCCATATCCCCTTTCTTTACTGGCGATCGTGCTAGTTTTTTGCTGCAACTGAATACCTCCGCTACTTCTTCCATACTTCTCTTTTTCTTTCCCTCATCTGTTCCACTGGCATCACTTTCGGTTTCTATTTCAATCTCTTCCTTTCTTCGCTCTGTCCTTGTTACCCTTTTACTGGCCACCGGTTTTTCAGTTTTCCTTAACATTTCCGACACTACTGGTTGCCTATCTCACTTGACACCAGCTCGCTAACCCACCCCAGTTATTTTCTTCTGCAATACGTCTCTGCACTACTGGTTGCCTATCTCACTTGACACCAGCTCGCTAACCCACCCCAGTTATTTTCTTCTGCAATACGTCTTTGCACTACTGGTTGCCTACCTAACGCGCGTGACAGAGCTGCCCTCATCGACCGATCGGAGACTCTCTGTCAATATCTGTAAGCAACACTGAACCTTATTGATGACCTACTTTCATTAACCTCCGAAAAATGTCTGTCTTTCTTTTACTTTTACTCTGTTATTTCCAAATTTTCTTATTCGACTGCTTGCCCCTTTCCTGCACCACCAAAACTCACACTATTTGTATACCAAAAATAACTCGGCACGGTTCAAATTGGACTTTAATGCCGGAGCACTTTTGCGACACGTACATACACTAAAGCGATCGATCTTTTTTTTCTAGTCTTTACCTATCGTATTTAGGTCAATAACCTTGTTTTTAAGGTATACTCAATGGCAAGCGCTGTAGGGCTGCAGAAACGCTAAATAATAACAGAAACAAACAATAATTAAATTTACATTTTTATAAATACCCGGTGTAATCAATAGGAAATTATAAGAATTTTATAATTAATGCCAACCGCAATAATCAGGGCTGACATCAGATAGGCTGTAATCAGCACTCTCGCAGCAGTTCATATTTCCGTTTAAAGCCGGATATAGCAAAGAACATGAACATACATATACGAACGTACATGAACGAATGACTGTGGACATTACGACAATCACAAACAAGCACAAACAAAATACGTGGAGCGCCGATGAATACGATCATTCGGCTCTGTGCTGTTTATATATTCATATTTGTTCATGTTCGTTCGTTATATGTGGACCCGGCTTAACACGGTACCAGCGGAATAAGTCGAACATCGTTCGGGTCCTATACAGGCGTGCCCGCCTTCGACTGCATACTTCTACCGACTTCTCTCTCCCTAATCCACATCCATCAGTTAAATTTTCACGATTGCGTGGTGGAGGTTTGTTGAATTTCCTGTTTGTGTCGTCAGTGTAGTTTATAATTATTAATAAAATTTAAGTAACACACAATATACCTACCTAAAAATATATAAAAAACGATTACATAAAGGGTACATTTTTTTGATTAATTAAGTAGGTAATTTCGATATTTAATTTCAATTTCAAACAATTTTAATTTATTGGTATAATAATTTTTATAGTTAGAGATTTGACTCAACTTAAAGGAAGCCACCTGCAGAAGCAATCCTAAAAATGCAGAAATAAGTCAGATCTCATCTATTGTGGTTGAATTTTCGAGTTCCCACAGTTTCAAAAGTGAACTTAGATATTTATAGAATGTTTTCATTAAACCAGGTTAGTAAATTTATCTAAATTAATTTTTATTTTAGATAATTATTGAATAAAGCTTTGTCTGTGGAATTATTAATTGGCATACCTAGATGTTTGGTATCAGAGAGCATAAATATGACTTCATTAATAGGAATTGTAGAAGATTTGATTTATATTAGCTTAAAATACCTGTCTAATACAGTTTCAAATTAGTTGATAGGTAAATTTGTCATCTATGTACAGGTGAATATCAGAATGCGAGATACCCGGTGCTGTCAACGATGAACAATGAAAATAAAATTGGACCCAGCACACTACCTTGGGGGACGTCAGATGATGTTTCCTTTACCATTTATATTTTACCAGTTACTGATAGTGCAACATTATATTTATTTTTTTCATAATAAAATTACTTATCATTTTTCTTCAAATTGAAAATTAATATTGATTGATAAAAATAAATCAAGTATTACAATGGACATAAATGGACAATGCACGTAAAATACAAACCGAAAAATTATTAATTTGAGAGTTCGGGAAAATGGCCAAACAGTAAAAATTCATACTTAAATGAATTTGTTAGTCTAACAAGATAAAGCAATTCCAAATAATCCTGAATTTGCATTAGCTGTGCCAATAAATAATGATAAAACAAATCTATAAAAAATATTAAACATTGTATTCTTATTTGGAGCAGTAGATAGATATTTTAATCTGTCTGCCTCATAAGATTAAAACGTCATGAGCCGCCACTGGCTTACGGACAGAATTTTATTTGTATATGGATTAGTTAAAATTTTATTTTTACAGGAAATATGATAATTTAGTTACTTACTTTATCTGCAAACTATGATTAAAAATAACATTTGTATTTTATTCACGTACCATATTATTTCCAGCACCTGAAGAGAGTACCGAAACTATCAGCAGTTCCAAAGAATGTAAGTATTACTGTTAGCTCAAGATCCCACTGCAAAATACCTTCACCCAAAAGTTAATAGAATGAATCACATTTAAACATGTGTTTCATGTACGTCCTATTACGAATACACCGCATTAGTGTGACGTCAACTTATATTCAAATCCAGAATGGTCAAAATGTAACTTAATCTTCTATATACAACATCTATCAGATGATATATCTTAAATAAATGTGGTAATTGAACAAGAAAAGGAAATAAAAGCTGCTATTTTATTGATTTTATTTTGAGTCTTAAGTCACTTTCCCTTTTCGAAATTTACAGATAAGTCTTCGCGCCAATTTTGTTATGACACTTGTAGCGCTGGTTGCCTAATTTGTGACGTCACCACTAATCCAGTCTATTGGCAATATTGTCAAAGCCGCGTCCTAGAGGCATCAGTTTGAACTAAAAATATTAATTATGAAGGTGAATTACAAATTAGTTTTAATAAAATAAATAATGAACCATTTGGAAATTGAGAACCCGATAAGTATAGAGTTGGCACTCCTGAGAAGGTTCTCAACATTGGTTCTTTAAATATTAATGTTTATATTGTTGGCGTACAACTTCACCGGCTGTTTAATGAAAACAAAATACATACCATTATACGCAGAAATATATATACCTACTTTACCAGATAAATTCGGAAAGCCTGTTTTCTGGGCCCATAATTAATTAGTAAATAAAGTAGAGTACTGTTTCCTTTTTGGTACAATTTTATGCACCTTTTATTGTTGATACAAGATAATTATAATGCTTTTCTGTTACATGATATATGATATTTTATAAACAAGATGGTCAATCAATTACTGGTACTGTTTCCTTTTTGGTACAATTTTATGCACCTTTTATTGTTGATACAAGATAATTATAATGCTTTTTTGTTACATGATATATGATATTTTATAAACAAGATGGTCAATCAATTATTTTAAGACAATGCCATAGAATAATAATACATTTAATCTAATTTCAAATCTATTTAAGCAGTAACACCTAAGTAACTTTGGCTGTAATCAATAGCTCTTTGTTATTGTCTTATTAAATACATGATACATTGTTACAGAATGTTGCGTTATAACTATCTGATATAGTTATAAGGCCAAAATGTATACAGGATGTTATAAACACATAAATAAAACATATGTATCATAATAATATTTAATAATTTATTAATTTCATGTATTTTAGTTAATTAGTTCTTTGGATGTTAGTCCGTTGAATTAAAAGACATTTTGTATATTGTTATTCGTTTTATTTACTTTCTGTTTATAGTTTGTGAAAAAATTGTCAGCGATATTGCATCAATTCCTAGCGAAAAAATAGCCGGTGGACAACTAGCTGCCCAGGGCCAATATCCCCATATGGTATGTATAAACAAAGAAACTTTTAGGTCATATTTTTTCCAAATTAATTTCTCTAACAGTAAATACACTTATAAATATTAAAATGTAACACAATTAAAATGTAGGGTTCTATAGTATTTTCCGATAACACAGCCCCATACCATATGTTTATGGGGTCGCTGAATTCGTTTAACCCCAGCACATTTAGGTATTTCCGCGCTATTAAACGTATATAACTCAAACTTTAAACGCAAAACCCAAGCTCCCCACAACTCCATAACCAATAATCCTAATAACCGCATTACTCGATACTTATCTTACATCACGCGATTGGTCAGTGCTCTTTAAACAAAACATATCCTACGCTACAAACTTATAACCCAATAACCCCACAATCTAACAATCGTATAACTCCAAGACCCCATAACCCCATAAACAATAACAGTTGTATTTTTCCCGAAAAACGAAATGGAACTGTCGGCATTAAAGTTACCCAATGTATACCACGAAGAGGTTGCGCGAGCGGATTTTGTACCTCAAAAAGTCTTTATGGACAGATATTCTGAACAAACAGTTTAGACTCTAGGTTTTGAGGCATCCAGTAAATTCATACAGCAAAGCTCGATGAACCCTTCTCGATTAATTAGGAGCTGTGTTACACCGAATCAAATTTAGCTTCGCTGGGTGATAATACACACGTCAAAAGTCTTGGACTCCCCCTCATTCTTGTTAAAGAAATCTTTTTGTCAGAAAAACCAAATACATTTATAAAAGTATATTACTTTCTGAATCTTTTTTTTTGTAAAAGGAATATGTAAATCAAAAAGAAGTAACAAGGCAAATTATCTACTTGACTAATAGTCGGAATGACCTCCACCACGTTCCAATAGCATATTGACACGTCTGTGCATTGAGCTAATCAAGCGGTTAACGATATCTTGCGGAATACTGTTCCATTCCTCTTCTGCCGCCACGACTAACTCATCTGCAGGCTGAGGTGGAGGAATATGATTATGAATGGCTCTAGCAACAAAATCTCACATGTTTTAATCATATACTCATACTCATACTATGTATTGACAATTATATACAAGAGTAAACATTAGGTCACAAATGAAAAGCAGTCATTGAAAAAATCAGAAATTGTATAAAAACAATGTTCCAACAGATAAAGTCTGACAAACCTCTTGAATTTATAGAAATTCATGTCTTTTAAATTAGCATCAACAAATCGACTATTTAAGGCATTGTACAGTCGTAAGTCTGGCTTATTCATCTGGGTAGTTTTGATTCTGGCCGATAATAACACAAAATCTTTTGCATGTCTTGTGCCATAAGCATGAACGTCACTGTGTTGAGAGAAACAATTTATATTGCGATGAATAGACAGCAAAGTCTGAAGTATGAAAATGCATTGCAAAGGAAGAATTTTATGCTTTTTAAGAATAGGTTGGCAGTGGGTACCAGAAGGGACATTATCGATAATGCGTAAAGCCATTTTCTGTAGACTGAAGACTCTACCAGCCTTAGTTGAATTACCCCAAAGTGTAACCCCATAATTAATATGGCTGTCAATTAAAGCATAGTACACCGACCTAAGTACATCGGTAGAAATACAACTTCTCAATTGACGCATAACAAACAAGGAGGAGAGTTTATTGCATAAAATGTCTATACGAGGTTTCCTTGTAAGGTGCGTGTCAAAAGTCAGGCCCAATAATTTCACTGGAGATGAATTATTAGTCCATTTGTCAGAATCAAAGCAGATAGAGTGAGTCTTTTTATCGTTTAACTTGAGCTTATTAGCCGAAAACCAATTACATGCCCGATTCATTCTGTCACGCAGATGAAAGCCACCGGTAGACAAAATAGTTGTATCATCCGCGAACAGGACACAGCGGTTATTTATAGCTAAAGGTAGGTCATTGATCTAAATCAAGAATAAAATAGGTCCCAATATAGACCCCTGAGGCACTCCACTAGTTACTGATATAAGCGAAGAACTAATTCCATCACAGCTGACATACTGCCTCCTGTTCGCAAAATAGGAAGCAAATAAACTCAATTCCTTCAATCTCGCAGCATAATGCTCAAGTTTGTACAAAAGAATATCACCAGACACGCAGTCGAAAGTCTTTGCCAAGTCGCACATTACTGCTTGAGTGGGGCAACCCTTTATCCAAATTGTCAACTACAATCTCCAAAAAATCAGTAAGTGCGTTTATTGCAGATTTATTACTACGAAAACCATATTAGGCAGCTGACAATAGCTGCATAGACTCAAAGTAAGAGATTAATTTTTCTCTAATGACCGCCTCTAAAATCATAGAGAGTATAGGCACTATAGCAGTAGGTCTGAAATTGTTGGCGTCATCTGTATCGCCCTTTTTATGAATTGGAATGATTTTCGTAATTTTGAAGTGATCGGACCAGTGACCTTCAAAAATGCACTTGTTATATAAAACTGTTAAGAGACGAATCAATATAGAGGCTAAAGATTTAATTATTTTACTGTTCATGTTATAGTAATCTAAAGAGCAAGTGTCGTTCCTAATAATATAATTTATTTCCGTTAGACATTAATACATGTATAGGAATTGTCACAAACACTTACAGACTAAGATACACATGCTAAAATTTGTGACAGAATAATAACATTTATATAAAAATTCATTTTTAATTGTTTTTATTTCTTCAGGTAGTTTGTTAAAAAATTTTAATCCTAAATAATTAGGAGAATTTGAAATTATCTGTTTCGTAGTGAACGGAACTATTCAATGCTCAATTTTGAAAAACATATAAACACAACTCGAATACAAACAAACATGGTAAAGTTAAAATATTGAGACTCTTAAAAATATTTCTATATGAGTAAGTACTTGATACCACAACCATACATCTCATTATTCGTTTCTGGGCAATAAAAACTTGTGAGGATAGTGTAGAACATCCTCAGAAACATAGACCATCTCTGAGACGAGAATGAACTTGAGCGTAGTATATGCACACAAGTTGTTCCAGATCAAGTACTGTCGAAATAGGTATGTAAGAGAAGAAAGTTTACTTATCAATACATCACAATGAATTTTCCAATTTAAATTCTTATCGATATGAAGTCTTAAAAATTTTACTGTTTCATCATTAGTACTCAAATAAACATTGTTTAATGTAAAATTAAAAGTGCTACAATTTTTCTGGGCACAATGAAATCTCAAAATTTTGGTTTTGTTTATATTGATATACAGAGAATTCTGGTAGAACCACTCTGTTAGATTACTTAATAAAGTATTACAATTAGCCTCTACTGCATTCTTATTGATATTAGATGTAATCAGAGAGATGTCATCAGCATATATTCTAAAATGAGTATCTATTTCATTCACGTACAACAGATAGAGCACTGGACCTAGAACAGAACCATGTGGGACACCTTGTTTTACTTGCCGAGACTTGTGAGAATTATCATTATTAATAGAAACATATTAAGTCCTATTCTCAAGGAAAATTTTTACCCACGTCAAAGCTAAGTCTCGAATACCATATGTGTATAATTTGGACAATAATTTTCTGTGATCAACACAATCGAATACTTTACTGAGATCACAGAAGATACCCACCGGATACTCACCAATGTCAAGAAAATGGTAGACGTGTTCTAAGAATGAATGCATTGCGGTACTAGTTGACCTCCCTCTGCGAAAACCGTGATGATTAACTGACAGAATGTTAAATTTTTCTAAAAAGTTTAATACATGGTCCAAAAAACAATATTCAAATATTTTAAACAAACAACAGGCTGAGTAACAGGTCTATAATTCTCTATACAAGAGGGATTACCTCCCTTGAAAATAGGAACAATTTTCCCAGATTTTAAGACATCTGGAAAGGTACAACATTTGAATGACAAGTTAATAAGGTATGTAATTGGTTGTATTATGCAACCAATAGCACGTTTTATTAAGAACACTGGTATGTCATCAGCACCAGATGATCTTTTATTTTTTAATTTTATATTCAATAATTTAAGAATTTCGTCAATAGTATAAGGGTTTAAATGCATAGAATTATTGTTTTTCCGCAAATAAGTCAAACTGGTATTATTTCCCGTATTGGGTATGTCTCTGATAATTTTTTGTGGTGTACTTATAAAAAAATTATTGAATAATGATGCCACAGTCCTAGGCTCTCTATAGGAAATATCGTCAATAGTTACCTCTATCTTAGGGTGAGCTTTATTTTTGTTACTAAGTTCAGATACAACCTTCCAAGTGGAATGTGATGGATTGTCTGAGACAATAATTTTATTTTGATAATAAGCCCGTTTAGTTTGTTCAACCAGGTGGTGATGTATTTTCTTCTGCAATTTATAAAAAGATTTTAATACCGGATAAGTTTTCTGTAATATATAAATATTTCTCAAATTTAAACTAGACACTCTCACATTTTTGTTAATCCACTTTTTGTTAACGGGTATATTGTTACAATATGTTCTGATTGGAAAATTGAGGTTAAAATAATATAAAAACATATTATAAAAAAATGATAATGCATCATTAATCTGGTGTAAGTTGTATAAACTCTGCCAGTCTTCATTTTGCAGTGCATTAGAAAAGTTAAATATAGCAGAATTATTGAAATTTCTTCTCTTTTTACTCTTGGAATCATTTTTGTCCGAAAGTACTACACCAAAATCGCAAAGGACAGTCCTATGATCGGATGTACAGTTATCGATTAGACAACAAGAACCTTATAGCTTAAAATTTAGAAAAATGAGATCAATCGTACCCAAAGTGGTCTCCGTTACTCGAGTGGGCCAAGAACTATATTAACTAAATTAAAACAAGCTAATAAATTACTTAAATCACTAAATTCTTTGGAATTATTAAATGAGTTTAAATTAAAATCCCCTGTTAAAATAAAAAATACTTTTAAGTTTTCAATAGGATTCATCTCAGGAGAGTTGGCCGGTCAATCTAATCTATTGATATGTCCTGCTTCGAGTGTCTCTTGAACTCTTCTTGACCGATGTGGTCGAGCGTTGTCGTTCATAAACACAGAATTTTTAGCTAGGCGGTTGAACATTATTCCACCCCAAAACATTACGATACCCCCTTCATACGAAGCAACTTCACGGAGAAAATGAAGTTGCTGTTGACGACCTGGTTATCTCCAGACTCTTTGTCGATTGTCATCAGTAACCAGCCCAATTCTAGTTTCGTCTGTAAATAAGACCCACCGCACTAGCGTAAAAACCAAACCCTATGCTATCGCGCCCACTGGAGACGGACAGCACGATGCCTTCTAGCACGTAAATTTGCGTTGTAAAGTCGTCTTAGAATAGTAGGTGTCGATATAACACGGCGAAACGTACTTTGAAACTGGTCCTTGAGAGCTGAAGCTGAAGATCTGCGGTGTCTACTGGCATATTGCACCAAACACCGATCCTCTCTTACTTTCATTAGATACTCGAGGACGTCCACTACGTGGTCTGTTTTCCACTGTGTCAGATTCATATATGTGTAGTATTCGTACAACAGATGATCTGGGAATGCCCAACATGTTCGATATCGGATGATTAGATTAGAATGTCCTGCATCATGTAAAGCAGTCATTCTTGCTCAGGTAAACGCAAAAATTTCACGTCCTGGCATTATAATGTACAAAAATTCAAAGAAACATTTGGCTGAATACACTGCGTAACTGACCAGATTTGTAAAAACATTGGTAATAAAATAAAGGTTCATGGTCTGCAAATTTATATTGTTTTTTTTGTTACCTAAGTCCTACATGTACTTTTTTACCACATTAAGAAATACTACTTGGTTTCATCGAATCATTTAATATACAGGGGTCCAAGACTTTTGACATTGTGTGTATATCGTCATTGTCCTTGAACTAATTGTATTTGACGAGAGAATTAAGAGTGTTCTCCAAATACTTCTATTTAGGCTGTTAGAGGGATTTTGACCAGACGTAAATATTCTTAAAGTGCAATTCATTCGACGGTCTAGAAACAATTATTCTGTTTGGTAGGAAGGATCCATGTTTCTTGAATTGCTTGTCATCACTGCCATCATTAAATCGATGTTTACGATTACTAGACTGGTACTTGTCGCCTTCATGAAACGCATGATCAATACTAACTACAGATGTGCGTCGTGGCACACCTCAGTTAATTCGCTTGCGTGATACAGGTAACATAACGCTCCTGAATGCGTTGATCAACAAGTTATCTTTCTCAGTATTTCGTTTTTATGTCAGATGTAGTAGTTCACAATTTACTTAAATAGCTAAAATTAGCGAAAATTTCACACTGTCAAGGAGATTTGAACAGCCATAGCGGTGAAGGCACAATAGACTGTGATGCTGTTTCGACTATGGCGTGGCAATGGTAATTGACGTCACTTAGTGTTTCTGCTTGCGTACCATTTTTATGGGACCATTTTAAACTGTCCATTTATAATTTAATTCTCGTCGACTATGACGTGACTGGACTTCCTGCTGTGTCATAAAATTTGAGATGTCCTTCGGAATATGGATTTAAGCGGTTGGTCTGGCAGTTACAATGAAGAATAAATTCCAGGCGTATGTCGTTTTCCGTTTTGATGGGATCATCCATCATCCATCATCATCCATCATCATCATCATCATCATCATCATTAGAATTAATAATCATCATCAGAAGCAGCTGTTTAAAGAAAACATTTTTGTTACGTAGTTCATTGCAAATGCAGATGTCATAGCAAATAACCGATAAGCTGAATAACAGAAGATGAATGATGTTTACCTATAGTGTACCAAGTTATTTATACTCAGTGTTCCATTGATGTCATAAAACAAGTTACTACTTGTTGGATCTAATATCCCTATATAGTGTGTCCTTGGTGACGTAATTTATTATTTGCTTGCATTGCATGGACTAAGAATCAATTTGTTTTTGTATTACAATATAAAGTTCATGATTTTTAGATCGTATTTGTCTCTGCTCTCGAGTCATAACAATCTTGTTAAATAAACAGTCTGCAAAGTCTTCGAGTATTATTTGTCTTACAGCCTGTAAATTTTATTATTTTACCATTGGTTTCATCTTTCATAAGACCTAGCACTTTCTTATTTACACGAGGCATACTAAACACGTTATCTTTAGTATAGTCGGATAGTATCAAAGTACTTTAACATCCTGTAATTTATTTTGCGACATTTTTCGTTTATGAAAGTTATGTGGTTTGTGTTCTAGATTATACCTTTGAAGTATGTAACATTCGCTAGGTGGCTGTATAAATATGAATTTCTAAATACATCTATTAAAAAAGTATTACCTTTCAGGTTTCTTGAGGAAGTGAAAAAACGAAATATTATCCTGCGCATTAGCTTTACAATCATCAACTAAACAGTAAGATTCATGATAAACCATTATTATTGATCTGATCAATAAAATTAACTTGAAATTTATCGGGCGCACCCAGTAGAACCGTTTCACGAAACACTGGATGCGCTGGAAATGAAACAGTTGGATCATGAAATGCCAGCAGCGCATGCGTAGCAGAAGCTGTGTAATTTCTTTGTGTTGAGAGCTATAAATTGTGAGCAGGTTTATAACATTAGTCACTCTCTACAATTTTGGAAGTCTGGTATAGTATATTTAAAAAGTGTCATTGGTTTGAAAAGCTATTATTGTCGCTACTGTCCCTTGCTGCTGTTGGAGAAAATGGTCGCGGCTCCATTAAAATAATCCATGAGATGCTTAAGTTTATTAAGTTTTAAGCGTCCACAACATTATTCTTATAAGATGCCTTAAGTGTTCAGACATTGCCAACAATAACTATTAAAACTTCCTCACAAATAGAACTATTTAAACTATTCGTCAAATATCATGTTTGTTCCGTCCAGAACATAGAAGAACAATAAGAGTGAGCAAATAATAGTAAAACTCTTTCTAAATCAGTACAGGGTGATTCAGTCATAATGTCATTAATTTTAACCACGTATTCGGAAGGCCTAATAGACAGAAAATCGAAAAAAAAATATATTCGACCTTTCAAAAGATCAACAAATCACCCTGTAACAATCGGAACACGCTCCTAATACGCTACAAATTTTCTGATGACCCGTTCGAGAATTGAAGCTAATTGAAGTCGAGCAGCGTTGCCACATGCATGTTTAAGGCATTCATTAAGCGTTTTGTCAAGTTCTGACGTAAAATTCAATCATCATGCCTCCGTGATGCAAGTTCAACTTTAATACAGTAAATAATTTTGGATGTAAAAGATTAAAAACATACCTTTTCGTTATGTTCTTGAAAGCAAAATCGAGTTGAGCTCGTATGTTGATATTCCCAAATAATTCAAATCGCATTTAATTATGAATATGAATCAGAATCAAATCTATTACTCATGATCAGTAAGTAGAGAAACTACAGATGCAAATGTCTTTTAAAATATCTTTTATACATTTTTTCACGGTTCTGTTCAGCAGAGGACAACCGCGGTATTTCACTACTTCACTTTACCCAACTTGAATTGCATTTTTATTTAGGCAAATACCAAATTTTATTAATAATTATACACTACATTGGCGACACAAATACGAAATTCACTTACCTCTATTACGCGAAATAGTGAAAATGTAACTGATGGATGTGGAATGTGGCTGAAAAATAGAGATAAGTCGGGCCGTGTGCATCTGATTCACGTGCAGTCGACGGCGAGCACGCCTGTATAGGACCCGAACGACTTATTCCGCCGGTAACGTATTAAACGGGAATTTGAATAGCTACGAGTGTGCTGATTACAGCCTATCTGATGTCTGCGCTGATTACTGCGTTTGACATTTACTATAAAATTCTTATAATTTCCTATTGATTACACCGGATGTTTATAAAATTGCAAATTTAATTATTGTTTGTTTCCGTTATTATTTAGCGGTTCTGTAGCAGCGCTTGTCATTGAGTAGGCATTAAAAACAAAGTTATAAGACATAAATAATAAGATAATAAATAAGACTCGGATTGCCGGATTGTTGATCACTGACTGTTTTTTGTTGACAGCACGAAGGTTTTTTATTACTGTCTGTATTTAAGAGATCTCTTTAGGTATCTTAAAACTAGTTTCAAAATAACTCCAGTAATAATGATCCGATTTTGATGCTACTTGCATCAGTTTTCTTAGAAAAAATCTCGTTTCTTGGATACTCTAAATCATATTTTTTGACACCAGTAAATTAAGGTTTAAAATGTAAAGGAAACAAAATAAATGGACATACTAAAAACGTAATTATTTTACCAATTTATTGTAACCTCTATGTTGGGTTAGCGTGGAAACACGTCAAATAGACAAACAAACTTTATTGTCACTCTTGATTACACAAAAAATATTCTTCAAACCAACAACTGTCAACGCTTTACTTTAACGTTCCTGTCACTCGCGTTTGGTTGTTCAATATAAACTGACTTCAGCGGCGATACCGAATCGCTTATAAATCTTTTTAGGATTCTCGAAGTTTCTGTGACATTGAGAACGTGTCGAGAATTATTAAATAGAATATAGCTTGGACTATTCCAGAAAACGTTAAAATAAAGGCATAACAAGAATTATAAATTATAACGTAAACAGGACATAATTAACAAACTAAAAGGTAGGTGAGCTTCCTTAATATTATATATATTTTGTTTCTGAAAATAATTGATAGTAACTGTAAATTTGGAACTAAGAAAGTGCATTTTAAGTTAAAGTCTGATAAAGGAGCCGCTTACGTTTAAATAGTATCAGGTGATGACAGTGGCAGTGGCAAAAAATAGATATTTGTATATTTTCGCGGCGTAATAATTACTAAAATTTATTAATAAACAATTTGGTGAGTTGGTGCAGCTAAACAGCATCCTACGCCCGCCGACGCTGTCCGCTGTGTCAAGCCGTTGTGCTTGTGTTAAAAACGTATTCTGCCTGTCGTCCTCTGTTGAGTAGTAAACCAGATGAATTATCTGGGTTTATACGCGAGCGCGTCGCGGTACATTGAACTGGGCCACAAGAGATAGTTCTGTTCTGTTCTTCAGCACGGCTCAGGACATCCGTCCTCCCCATCGACTCCCGCGACAATCCACAATTGACGCTCGCAAATGCAGGAATTTACACGATCAGCGAGCAGCATCAGTACTCCTCGTAGAATTGCGGGCGTAAATCGTACATATTTAGTATCTATTTCGTGTTAATTTGAGATTTCAAATACTCTTTCGGTATTTTGTGAATTTGTGTAGGTAGTGATTTATTGTACTATTTAATAATATTTATATACTGTGATAGTGACAATGGATTTAGTTTATAATTTAGTTCATGTGAAGCGATTTTTTAAATACTCTTACGAGGAAAAAATTGATTTAAAAAACAATGGTCGGCCATTGCCCGATATTTTCATTGAGACTGCAGGTGTTAGCCGCGGAAAACGACAATTTAATAGAGACATTTTGTTGCACCCACAATTGGATTTGTGGGTGCAACAAAAATGCGTTATTTTATTTTCCTTGTTTACTTTTTGGCGGTGATAAAGCATGGACGGAGGTAGAGGTGACAGATTTTATTAGGGACAACTAATATTAAAGCGCAGCTAGATTCAGCTTATTGGATAAATGTGCAAAAGCATAATGATAATGTGACACAAAATAGATACGTTTTGTCAAAAATTATAAACTGCATAAAGTTTTGTGGGGCCTTTGAACTGGCGCTGCGAGGACATGACGAAGCTGAAACCTCTCAAAACCCGGGAATATTTCGTGGTTTGATAAATTTTTCTGCTGAGCTTGATGTAACTTTAAGCGAGCATCTACAAAATGCTTCAGTATTTAAAGGAACCTCTAAAGAAATACAAAATGATCTTTTAAACTGTATATTAAAAGTATGTCATGAAGAAATAATTAAAGAAATTAACAAATCTTCATTTTTGGCAGTTATGGCAGACGAAACAACTGATGTATCTGCAAAAACTCAGTTAGTGGTAATTTTAAGATATATTCTCGATGGTGAACCGATTGAACGTTTTTGGATATACCTAAAACCTGCAAAATGTGACGCTGAAACTCTTTCGGAAAATATTTTAAGTGTTATAAAACCTCTAGTAGAAAATTCACCTTACAAGCTAATTTCGCAAAGTTACGACGGAGCAGCGGTAATGAGTGGACAACACGCAGGAGTTCAAGCAAAAATTAGACAAAAGTATCCTTGCTTGCTTATTTTGTACACTGTTACGCACACCAATTAAATCTAATTATGTCTAAAGCCGCTTCCATAAATTCTCAAGTGCGTGTGTTTTTTGGAAATCTGAAAAACATTCCGGCATTTTGGGTGCTACGACTCGATGGAATTTTAATATACGGACCATTAATGTTGTATAGTAGTGTATAAAATAGTCGTGTATAAAATATATAATCGCTTATTGAATGTATGGAAGAAATAGAAGAAGAAGTCCATAATGAAACCGTGTGTAATGCAGCTTTCTCTATTCGGCGAATGTTAGAAGATTCTGTTTTTGTTTTTTGGTTAACTTTTTTTCATCACGTAATGCCTCACTTCGACATTTTGTTTAATCAGTTGCAGAAGAGAAAAACCGATCCAACCCAAGTAAGAAACGCTATCGACAATTTCGAAAAAAGCATCACCGGTATTCGGAATAATATTGATGACATCATTACTGAAACCTCATCACATGTCTGCACGGAGCGTCAAGAAAAAAAAATTAAACGCCCTCATAACAGCAAATTTGATCATCGTATTGCCGCCTTAGAAGTTCGTGATCTTATTACGAATTCTGCAAAAGTCAGATTTATGTTTAAAGATCATCTTGTAGCAGCATCCCTTTTCTTTTATGAGCATTTTGCAGAGTACTGTGCTAAGTTTCCCGAAGACAAGTTGACAACCACTTGCCTAGCTTATCCCACACTTGAAAAGGAGCGACTCAAAACAGAACTATCTGTTATCTATTTAAGAATCGACTGTAGAAATAAAAATGGTGCATTACCCCTATTGAAATTTTTAACACAAAATAATTTAGACGAAACATTTCGGGAAACTAAAAATTATTAGAAATTGTGGCAACAACACCTATGTCGACATCAGAAGCTGAAATATGCTTTTCAACTTTAAAAAGAATCAAGACCTTCCTTTTAAATTCAATGTCCCAGGATCGTTTGACAGCTCTATCGATGCTTTTCATTGAAAAAATATTTCTTTCAAAAATTGATGGCTTCAACGGAAGGTTATAGACAAGTTTGCTTCTATGAAGGATCGCAGGATTGAATTGACTTTCAAAAAATAGGTGAGTAAATATTTGCAGAACACCCGTTTCATTTCATCACGAGCCGCCACTGGGTGATGATATACGAGGCAGACAAAGACAGAAGATGTAAGGGAAATCGAAGGGTTGCAATGCGCTTAGCGGAACGGTCCAGTTGATTTGCATCTAACGTTGCCCCTTAAATAAAAAAAACGTTTCGGCCTCTCTTAATAATTTAATCTAGTGAGTATTGGATTTTTATTTCACTGTTTATGTAATGAAATGTGAATGGTTTATTTTGATTCGTTGGAGGTTTGTATTTCAATATTAAATATTTTTTATGTTAAAACTAAATATGTTAATTGCATACTTTAAAAAAATAATTTATAGCATTAATTACAATACAGGAAAATATTTAATTTTGGTAACGTTGCGTTACCGCCAGCGGTCTGTCACAGTCACAGAAAAGGGGGTTACAGTAAAATAAATAAATAAATGGTATATTTAAAATGAGTCCGGATAAAGTATGATGTCCACTATACATAAAATATGCCAGTCAGTCAATCGTGATTGACGGGGTGGCTTCCAATAGCAACAAATAAAATTATGTAGAACTCAAAAATAAAATTATAAAACAAATTGTTTATTCAAATCAAGAATTAGCAGATGTTGATTGAGAGAATGTAGTGGAAATCCGCTACCGATCTTTTACATATTTTCGTTGCGTGATAACACTACTATTGTTGGTATTGAGGCTGCTCCTAGGGATTGTGGTTGTTGAGCTAGTACGGACCACTACTAAAAATCTAACAGTGGAGAGCGCTGAAACGTTTGTCAATATTGTCCACGGCCAATTACAAGACTACTACGAAACATTTATTTATGTAGCAAATCAAAAAATTGTTTTGTTTGTAAGGAAATATTAACGTAAAATTTATTTATTTCAGGTAGCACTTGGATATCCAACAGAAAACTCAAATCTCACATTTAGGTGTGGTGCAGCTATTATATCAAACAAATTTTTGCTTACAGCTGCTCACTGTATTAGAAATAAACTTCAAATAAAGCCAACAATTGCTCGTATAGGTGTCACCAAATTAAATGAAACTAATCCATTATACTTTTCTGTAAAAAGAACGAAAATACATTCACAGTATCATAGTAAAACAAAACATAATGACATAGGTTTAATAGAACTGCATGAAGAACTCGTCTTTGACAAATCAATTTATCCAGCCTGCTTATATTTCGAAGATGATGTTCCATCGCCTTTAGTAGCAACTGGTTGGGGAGCAACAGGTATGTAATTTTTTTTTGCATAAGCAGATATTAGTGGTCGATTTGGATAGGAAAAAATAACACTCAGTGTAAAAAATAATTGTATAGTCTATTATCGATATAAGGAAATATAAAAAATTTCACAAGATACTGACCATAAATAGTGGGAAAGATTGGTTCAATATAATTCCAAGCATGTGACATAAAAATCATTAGAATAAGTGTGCATAGTATATTATCGTAATTCTATAGATGATGTCTATTTAAGTCATCTATGTTAATATTATTCCTCATCAATCAGTGTTTATTTTACTTCAATCGATCCCACTGCTCGAATATAAAAGCGTATACAGGGTTAACTATGACTAAGTACAAAAATTTTAACCACGTGGTCAGGGAGGCCTAAAAGGCAATAAAAAAATTATTTCGGAATTCTAGCTCAATGTTTTAAAAATGCGGCAAATCTCTTTTTTCCTACGGAAAGTCGGCGCCTATGTCGATCAGTCATCGTCCAAGATGGCTACATATGTCAACTACCTTGCGGTTGTTTCTCACAACGTTGCCGAATGTAGAAACAACGAAAGTAAACATTTTTATTAATAATAATACCTAAGTACGTGATAGATAACAGTTAATCCGTTTAGCTACAGTATTTTGCATTCGTTTTTCGTTCCTTCGTTTCAAACTGCCAAAACATCATTTCCACTTATTACAGTCTCGTCACAAAATACACACTTCGCGTAGATGCAGTTAATAAATTGCCCATTTATTTTAAGAAAATTGATTGAAAGAAATACTAACAGAAAACTTCGAATACACCCGTGGCAGTTTTTCATTTAGAAAATTTTGTCCGATAACTGTAAGTTGACTGCATTGCTCTCAACTCTAGAAAATATCTCCACGTACGTTTAAAGAAAATTTTGGAAAACTGCACATGTCCCAATATATCGCAACTGTCCATTATTTAATAAATGAAACGTTTAAAACTGAAACTTTCACTAAAAACTAAAATTGCAATGTCAACACAACCGTTCAGTCTTCAGTCCGCCACAACCTAGAACCTAATATTCTTCAGATAAATATTCTTATGGCAATCAATATAATCAATATTATATTCTTTTGTGTACAATCGTGGGTTATCTTCATCCTAGTATTGTTTTGACACTTCCTCCGTGACACGGAGTTACACACACATAGCACTTATCAGTCGATATAAACCTATACTGTGTTGTTAGTTGCATTGTTTCTAATACAATACTTTCCTGCCAAACAGCACTAGTGGTCAGAAAAGTAATATTACAGGCCACTGTAAATGCCTCGGGCAATTGAAAATAACAATACTACAACATTATTATATGCAAACATGGTCGATTATTATTTAATTCTAAAATAAGTTAAAAAGTGGAACGAGCTTTAGTGTACTTTGCGCTAATGACCTACAGATGACGCCAGCATTGGAAGATCCGTCAAATGTCGCAAATATTTTGATATTAGTTTTCAGTATTTGCTTTTCGCACATTCAAATTCGTGTAATCGGAGAAATTACGGATATAGTACTAATTTATGGGAAGAGCGACAAAAGCGCATATCGTGCAGCAGCAGAATATCCAAGACGTTTTCCAAATAGACGGAATATGCCAAATCCTTGTACATTTGTACGAATTGTACAACGTTCACGAATGTTCTTTTACACGTGCTGGAGTTTTAAATACGTATGTACCTAACTTGAAAATAAAAAAGAACCAATTTCATACTTTTTAAAATTCCTTGTATCCTCTTTTTTACTTAGTGACATAAAAATAAAGCATTTTTAAACTACAATAGATATACCTCCGGAAAAAGATATTTTTTTATTTATGAAATGGTCGAGGGAAACCAAGAGGTCTCCAGCAAGTACAACAATTTTTACAACAACAAGTTATAATGTAAACAAGTCAAAAAACAGAAAATAATTCAACTTTCTTGAAATCTCCAAATATCAGGCCTGAAAGTATCAGTAAGGTAGGTTTTACTCTCAGTGCTACCATATCGTGGTTCTCATTAAATAATCTAGTATTTTGTAAATAAAACTTTCTTTAAAAGCGCCGTAAATCGTTACACGTGGCAACGCGGTGCTCTGTGACTACCTTTCGCAACTTTCACTTTGGCAGAACATACCTAACCTCGCAGCTGACAGCATAGTCGCCGAGAAATTATGGGTTAATAAGGTTTTGAAAATAATTTTTTTTTGCTTTATAAATAAGTTTGGAATTTGTTTGAAGGGTGATGCCGTTAATTCTGATTTTTTCCTATCCCCTCTTCAAATATTTGTAGTAAGTCATAGTTAACCCTGTATAGGGCACGGAACTATTTGGAATGCGACGTTGTGACATTTCCGCTTTCTGTATATCATGGAAATGGGTCTTTGTCTTTATAAAATGTAATCCCTTAACAGGTATTATATATTTATATATGACATTGCGAATAATTAGCACTTCGCAAATGTGTAACAAATTTGGCAACTATGCAGTCTCTCGTCTGCCAACTCACCGACAGACGTTTATTCTTGAACACTGTAATAAAGACAAAGAGGACAGTTAGATGCGATTATTACCTGTTTACTTTGCTGGCAGTACAGGACAGTACTTTTCAGTGCTAGGCTCGAGAGTATTATAACTTTGTGCTTCGCGATATACTAGGAGTTTTGTAATTACTGTTATCATTGGCTTATTATAAATTAGTGTTGTAAATACATAATTGTTTAAACAGTATTGTGTATACTACATTAGTGTTGTGAGTAGTCAGTGTTGTGAGCGAGTGGAACTACGAACACCTGTTCTGTCCGCACAACATCGAACGCTAAAGCACTCAAGGGTGGATATTAAAAATAAAGGTGGTTAAAAATTACATTTTTTAAAATTATTTCTTGTTACTTTTGTCTTTGTTTCTACATTTTTTAGAAAGTAGGATTATATTGTCACGGATTTCCGAATCCGTCTTTCTTACCGCCAGAAAAACAATCCGTTAATTAATCACTTCTTTATTAACTACTCAGTACGCTACTGAACACTAATTACAACTCAACTAAACCCTTATTTAATTAATCGCTATCTAAATTACTTTGATCTCTCCAACTAAACACTCCAATTCAGACTGTGATACAAGCATCTTAGCATTTCGCGACACCACACTAGTCGGTTTGGGTGTGAGTGGGGCAAATTCTGTGACAATATTTTTGTGAATGTTTATGATTTGTTTACGTTTGCAGGTGTAATATTCCATTTTATTGTGTAAACCATCTACTATAGCACCAACCTGAAGATTTTACTAAAGATTATTGTTTTGTTATTTTTCATTAAAATTTAGAAAAAAAACTACTTACGCGTTATTTTTGTTGCCCCCCCCCCTGAATTTTCTTCTGTCGGCGTCCATGAAAGTACTATAAGTTATTTTCATAAAACTTTACACTAATAATGACATTATGACTGAATCACCCTGCCTATATGAAAAGCAAAAAGTTGATAATAATATAACGAATGTAACCATGGTCGGCCGGCCACGTGGGGCTTGGGCCCCTTGGCGAGACGGAATACCCCGCCCCGCGGTGCTGGGTTAGCAGGGCTGTTTGTCAGGCCAAGTTTGCTGAATTAGGTTTTTGACATTTTGTGTTTATTGCTATTATTAGACTTAATTTAATTTTTATATAAAAAATGATATCAACATTAAAGATCCGTTTATATCTACAGACATCCAGCGTGTCAGACACGTGCGGTGTCAGACAAAATAATATTATTCCATACAATGTGTATTAACGTATTTATATCTATCGTAACATGGTCGTGCAGACGCCGACAGACACGGGTCTGACACGTACGGTGTCAGACAAAATAATATTATTCCATACAATGTGTATTAACGTATTTATATCTATCGTAACATGGTCGCGCAGACGCCGACAGACACGGGTCGTGGCCGGCAAGTATTCTCGGAAAGAATATTTTGTCTGCGCGGTTCATGTCTGTACGTGTCTGTGGTTACTTACCGGGCAGCAGTGTTGCCGTTTTAGTACATTTGTACTATTTCTAGTACATTTTCGACAGCAAAGCACAAAAGTACATTTCATCATAAATAGGCCTAATTCTAGTACATTTTTAAATAAGACCAAGGTCATACAAATCGGTCGATGATTCCTCGAAGTGGCCGAGTAGAATATAAATATTAGGTTTGTTTTAGCAGCAGTTGGAAACGGTTTGAAACTATCAGAAAGGTCCGTCCAATTATTTATTGCGTCAAATTCGATGGTAACGCGTTCTCAACTTAACTGGTCGAATATTTCTGACAGTTTTCAAACCGTTTTCAACTGCTGCAAAAACAAGCGTAGTATTTGTTTTTTTCGTATATATTTTATGCTATATAATAAGAATATTAGAAAAATAATAGTTTTCTGTTTGATTTTTTGGCATATAAGTAGGTATTATGAAATATAACATATATCATTTATATTATAAACTTAATATATTTTAAAAAATAATAGTTTATGTTTATTTATATTTATATTTTTGTTTCATGTATATTTTTTGATAAAAAAACAAAAATACTTTGCAAAACATAATAGTTTAATATCATCAGCGCAAAAAATAGGTCTACTCTATGAGAAACGGCAATATTTCACTTTATCGTAAATTTTAGTACAATCTAGTACATTTTATTGCTTCTGCTCAGTACATTTCAGAAACTGAACGCGGCAACACTGCCGGGCAGTGTAAATAGAGTATCGGGACCGTGCAGACCTGTTTTGTATTTAGTAAGTGCCACTACTGCCAGTGAGAGAGGCCGCGTCCGACACCGACGACAGTGTCTGTCGATGTCCAACACGGTACACTTCACGTTAGATGTAAATAAATGGTGTCTGCACGGTACTTGTCTGAAACGCACCGTGTCTGTAGATATAAACGAACCTTAAAACTTACAGACAAATCAAACAGTAGTAACCATCTGAGAGAAGCTACATTGGATCTGCACCCTCATAATAAATGTAATGAGTACTACTACTTAAACAAGACCATAAATGCAAGGAGAATTATCGACACCCAGTTCTGTGCCGAATATAAAAGTGGTGATACTTGTGAGGTAAGTATTTTGTGTGAAAATAAGTGTTACTTACTTAAGACAGTATTTATTTATAAAGATATAATCTAGTCAACTACCATTAATTCTTGATGCATGTAAAATGCTTTGGATAACTGTTATACATGATGATTCAGAACTCATACAAATACAATTTTGTAAAAAAAAATCAAAAAGGGTAGTTCGAAAATGATTTAAAAATGCACTTCTGCACGGCACTGAAAATTGGTCCACTGTAACACCTGACCTTGCGCAAGGCAAAGCAATCAGTCGACGACCGGCACGTTGGAATAAAAAATGAACAAACTTCTATTAGCAAATTTAGCTGCCTTTGTCGTTATTGTTAATAATAATTAATTAGATTAATTTGCAGTTTTAATTATTATAAAATAATTTGGCATGATGTTACAACTTCAAAATTTTGTCCAGCGACGTGTAAACACATTTGGGTGCATCTTATCCAGTTTCTATGAGCTAACAATGTTTCTGATTCTTGTCCGTTTTGAACTCGTAAGCTATTGACAGTAGTTATAAAATGCCGCGTATAGTCTCCAGTTCGGTGTGATACACTTCATTTTTTAAATATTCCCATAAAAAGAACTCCAAAGGATTTAAGTCAGGAGATTGTGGCGGCCATGGTACTCGTCCTCCTCGTCCAATCCATCGACCCTTTGAAATTTATTAAGGTACTTGAACGTTTTGTAGAAAATGAGAGAGACATCTTCCAGAAGTCTAGACAGATCATTTCGAAGAAACTGAACCTCATCCATTCGATTTGGTAATATCCAATCAAGCGATTATTGGCAATACCTTCCCAAACATTTAAAAAAAGCGTTGTTGGAAATTCTCTCAGTGAATTACGTGCGGATTTTCAAAATCTCAAACATGAGCTTTATGAGTGTTATATATCCCATTCCGTATAGCTTCATCTGTACCCAACACGTCAGCGGTAAATCTGGGATATTGAGCATTTTGTTGCAGCAACCATTCAAAAAATCTAATTCGTAAGGGATAATCCCTTGGTATTAATGCTTGGATATACATGTACATGATACGGATATAATTGAGTCTCGAGTATGATACGCCACACTATTGATTGGGACATTCCTTGTACTTGTTGAGCGATTTGCCTGTTACTTATTCGGGAATTCTCTTCAACAATCTCTAAAATGTGTTCCTGAGCCGTTGCGATACGCCGTAGAAGCTCGGGACCTCCATCTCGATTCGGTTGAAAATTTACCAGATTTCAGTATTAGAATTCGCCTGCATTCTGATGATGGTAGAGACAGTAGTTCAGCTATGTAAAGGTTGAAAATATTACAACTTAATACAGCATTCTTTTCTCGGAAACTATAAGAAATTTACAATCTATTCCTAAATTTGTTTGGATAAGTTGTGAATCACCCTGTATAAACACTTCTGTCACTGTTCTTTACAGATACGATTCACGAAACAGCAGTGGCGACTCTCGTCGATTTCATAATATGAGTAGGTAAAGCGAAAGGACAAGTACTACTTCGCGGCGAATTTGTTATATGTAAAAAGAATCAATTTATTTTTTAAATATAAGGTATATTCTTCGATCTTTTAAAGCTGCAAACTTATCAGTGATGTCGTCATAATATTGTCTTTCTCATTTGAAATTTTTGCCAAGCCTGTAAATCTGGATTTGGTCCTTTAGTTACACAGATAAGTCTAAACTCTTTTTATTTAAGAAAAACTTGGTATAGTAATGGCATTTTCAACAAAACACGAAGGGGATGAAAATAAAAACATGTTGACGATTTCGAGTATGCATTGCATGCGAAAAACCGAACATCGATATAGAAATGCAACACTTATGGCCCCATAAAAACATATTTAGGTTTGTTTCTACATAGCAATGACTGATAGTTTACAGCACTACCACACAACCAAAAGTTGACTTCTGTTAGCGGTTAGATTCTCTCTGCGCATGCGTCTGACTAGTGGTTTCCTAATAATCGTCAAACCGATTTGACTGTCGGCAAACAGTTTCCACACCATCCACTTTTGTGTTGGAACAAAAAATCTTACAACTAGTTCCCGGATTGATTGTGTTGGAACGGTTAAATTCGTACTGCGCATACTTGTGACAGTTTGCTGCTAGTTTGATGCTGTGTAGGAACAAACCTATTAATGTGTAAAGGGCAGCGGATTTTAACTGAAACTGATTCCGCAAGATGTTTTGTTTATACATTGTACGAAAATGGTAGTCGCGCTCAGCCTCAGGTGAGAAGGCGTTCAGCGTCCTACTTTTATAATTATTCTTCTTTTTTTTCGTATCTACTGATTTTGATAAAATATACAATAAACATAAACTATGTATTTAACGATGTCTAAAAAAGAAACAGAAGACATTTTTAATATAGAAATAACAAAATTTATATTAGATTAAAAATAATTTTAAGTGGTACGTACCTACTACCGCTAATTTTAGGAGAAGCGGTGAGCGGTGAGTTACCTGCGTCATCTAACGAACCACCACTGCAAAATACTTACATATCGACGGCTTACTTGTAAGTCTGAAAAGCACAACTTTTCTGGAGGCAAAAAACTGCCACAATCATTACTTAACGACACTGTCTTTTCATAAAATAACAATTGTAATTTCAGTTAAACGAGCAATGCAATTAAATAAATTAAATATTTTTGTATTATTACAGGACTTACAAGAAGTTTCTCATTGTTATATTTGAGCAAAACTGAACTGAATAATATAGAGCTTAGCAAATAACAGAAATGTGATCTCCTATAAAGTAGATAAACAAAACATCAATAATTTTAGTTTTGACAATACTTTTGTTCTACGGTTTTATTTTTCAAGATTTCTGTACCTAAAAAAAAACATCACAAATTTGATCATTTTCGGGGCGACCTTAATACATTTTATATATACTATCCCACATTATAAACGGGCCCTCAAAATTTATTTTAAAATCCCTAGAAATAAAGCAAAATTTCCTATTTGGAAATGAAATATCTAAATTTAGTGAAAAATTTCTACATCTGGCATCACTGCGAGTCGGCCACTGACTAGGCCGCCGGTCATCTAAAAGGACTAAAAGGAGTCTTGTATCTTTGTTCATAGTCAAGAATTCGTGGACTACCCAAAATGTATTGTACATATTATTGTTCCCGCTTTCTAGGAAAATTTGGTTGTTACATCTGAAAAAATAAATTCAGACCTTTCGATATTGTTAATTTCATTAAAACTCTTCACCTCAAGATCAATTTGTGTTTTTAAGTTAGGTATAACATATATTATTGAATTAAAAAAATTCTTATTTCCCGACATTTTTCTAAAACTAACCTTCTGATATTAAATAACCTTCGTTACCCTGCAATGTAACATACAATACATATTTCTAAAAAGAGAAACCTGTGGTTTGTCTAAAATTCTATGGGGTTATTTTTGCGATCTAATCATCAAAATAATGTTGGCAGAGGTAATTGCATAGTGGCTACTTAGGCTAGTTTACTCTCAAAATAAAACCACAAGATCCTTGTCATTTGGGAACATCAGCAGTGGTCACAGAGCTCCAAGTTTGTACCTCGTTTGTGCTACCATCAAAAAACTTAATAATATAATTTACCTACACGTGGTATTATTTTCCCACACATGAGTACGCCCGTTGGTTGTATATTCTATACAAACAATGGTACGCTCTACCCGACACGATGAGTAGTACTGATTGTATAAGCACAGTATAAGTATAAGCAATAAGCATACTGAGCTTTGATGCAGGTCCCATTATTAAAATAATCGCATCGGTAGAATTCTATTATTGAAATTGCCCAATTATGTCCATCACTAAGTTATAAACCTTATATCCTATAACACAATGTTTTAGGGTGATTCTGGAGGACCTCTGCAAATAAAGAAAGATGCAATGTATTATATCGTGGGAATTGTCTCTTTTGGATTAAAAGGATGTGGAAACCCTGACGGGCCTGGAGTGTACACCAAAGTGTCAAAGTATATCGAATGGATTGATAAATACATATATAAAAAACATTAATTAAAAATAAATTTTCCTTAATATTTTCTTATGTCAGTAATGCTTAAATTATTTCTCTGATCTTAAGTAGATACGTCTGGTTTTTGGTAAAAAAAATTTAACACTAAAATCAAAAATAAAATTAAAAATCAAATCTAACATTTTGAGTGGAATTAAAATAATTGTAAAGAAAACCACACCAGCTAATTTTTGTTGTTGCTGTGACATTGACGTTAATTCGCTTATGGCCGTTTGTACCGTTTTCTCCTTAAACACTGGTTATCTAATCATCGATTATCTTTTAATTACTGTTTAAAGATTTTTGAATTGCACCGTTACAAATTAATCGTTTGTTAGTTAATCAGAGAAACAATGTAGCAACACTGCAATTTTTGTTTAGGTTGCTATATATATGGCAGTAGTATAACCCCACTTTTTTGCATCTTGGAAGTATTTTAGTTTGACATTTTGTATAATAAAATATATAACATGGACATGAATTCCACTACCAAAAGAAAGAGTTCTACTACGGGGAAAGAAAACTCTACCGAGGGAAAGATGTGCAAATTTCTCTTTTTCATTTGAATTCAAGTACCTACCTATTATTTAAATGTAACTTCGGTTGCAGTAGATAATAAATAAATTTTGAACTAAATAAATATTTTGTATTACAAAAATAATATCCATAGGTATTATTATGCAAGTATAATAATTTTCAAACTTTCAAAAGTAAATTAAAGCCGAGAAAAATAAACATTTATAAGTTGATTTCTAAAATGGTTAACATTAACTTCGTTTTGTGGTTCTGGTACATTTCCAGCTTCACCAACGGCAATTAAATAATTTAATTCCTCTTCATTGATATCTTGAGGTAAAGCAGGTTGTTCTTCGTTCATATCTATTGATATATCATGTAAAACTGCAATTGCTGTAATAACTTGCAGTCTCCATTTTTAATCTTAAACCATAGGCCAAAACAGGAAACCTTCTTTTCCACACTCCACAACATCTTTCAATTACATTTCTAGTTTGCAGAGTTGGTTCCTCCACTGGGTTTTTAGGTCAAGAATAATAAAACAACAATGTTGAATTTCAAGCTAACGTTTCGAAAAATTTATTTTTTTATCTTCTAGAATAATTACGTTTCTAGTTCTGATGTGGGCTTCATTGTATAAACATTCTGCTCTTGTTAAAGGATTTACTAAAGGAGTTAAGGGTATAGCCACTATCACCTCTAATTGATGAAATGCATCAGACTCCCATATAGATAATAAAAATCCCTTTAAAATTATTGCAGGTGTAACTTTACCTAATAAAATACAATTGGGAAACTCATAGTTTTCAAATCGTCGTCTTAATATTGAATTATTAAAGATGGTACTATCATTTGCTGAACCTGGCCATCGAGCTACATCTAATAACTTGAGATCTGAATTGCATGCTACTTGAACGTTGATGGAAAAATATCCCTATCTGTTCCTAAACACTTCAGGATCCTCCCCACCTAAGATATAATACTACAAATAAC
Source organism: Monochamus saltuarius (assembly GCA_025584915.1). NCBI lineage: Eukaryota > Metazoa > Arthropoda > Insecta > Coleoptera > Cerambycidae > Monochamus > Monochamus saltuarius. The sequence continues at coordinate 34,691,455 of CM046727.1, forward strand.
ATTTTTAAATAATTTTAGGTTTACTAATCAGTCGTTAATCATCCGAAAAGAACCGGTTAAAGTAATCAGTGTTTAAGATAGATTAAATCAAGTTTAATGAACGGTACAACACAATTTTCATATTAATCAGTGATTAATGTTTTAATCACTGTTTAAGCAAACGGTGCAAACGGCCATTAGCTTATTTTCACCTCAATATTAATTTTCTTATGTCAGTAATGCTTAAATTATTTCTCTGATCTTAATAAAAAAATTTAACACCAAAATCAAATCTAACATTTTGAGTGGAATTGTAAGTATAAGTATAGTATAATCTACATTTTCTATTATAGAAAAGAAATCAGACTAGATATTTGCAATTCTTATGAGAATTAAAGGTAAAAACAAGAAATGCCAGTAAAAGAAGTTTGCATTTGCAACCCGTGTTACAGCTAAAACTATATAGTACACTAAATATTTGCACTATACAGGATGTCCCGCAGTGGCGTAGCGTGGACTAATCTAGACGTGGGCGAAGTCGCATCAGCGAGGCCCTTTTCTTCCGCCATTGGATGCTGAATGAACTGAATATTGTGACACACAGTGGCGTACCTGTTTATTATTGACATGTTTATGATGAGATTGTTTTTTTATAAAAAAAATCTAGTTTGAAATACTTTGTTCACTGAACCCCCCCATGTCAATTTTCTGGTTACGCCACTGGTGACACATAATAGCTACATGCAAGGTCACAGTGTGCATCAATTTTGGTTCAAATATTTTCATAGAAACGGGAGAAATAAAAAAAATTAAATTTTACAAAAAATTTTTAAATGCTGTATCTTGAAAGCAAAAGGCGATCGAACATTAGTGTATATAAGTAACTTTATTTTTTTTTTTGGTCCTCCATCGCGTGATACTATGCATTGTAGTTTTTTCAATGTCATCCTGTATATTTTCAAGAAAAGAATGGTGAAAAATCAGAAAGTTTGTTTACAAAATTATTCATTTATGACAAAACTAGTTAAAGTAGTGAAGTCTGGATGATCTGAAAATTTCATAATTATGAGGTGTTTAAATGCTAAAAATAATTATTTTTTGTAACCTCTTCAGTACTAAAAAATATGTCGATAATAGAGCACACCCAGCAGAGTGTGCAAATTAATTATAGTACGCGTGGTAAAGCCTCGGTAAAGCTTATTCTTAGTAAGGTCTTTTAGGGTGTTATTCGTACTATTTAAAACCACTCTACTACTACTACTATTTAAAATCACCCCCAAGGGGGCCTCACGCAAGGCCCCTTTAAGTGCGAGGCCATGGGCGAGGGGCCGCTTCGCCCACGCCTAGCTACGCCACTGATGTCCCGAAATAAATGCAATATAGAGCAAGAGTAGATCCCTGACAACAGAATAATTCGATTTTGCCATACGGGGTGTAATGACTTGGTAACTAATTTAATAATTTGTAATAATACTCAATACTGGTATTTTATATATAAGTTTATTCTATAAAAATATTGGTATATACGAATACGAATACACAAAAAAAATACAAAAAACTAAAATGGATTCTCTACACTAACAAGCGGCACATAGAAAATAAGTTTCACATACATAATGCTTAACTAGTGGCACATTAAATTATATATACATACATCATATTAAATATACAACACAGGGTATCAAAGTTAAAATTTTAATTTCGATATTTGTAAATATCTTTTTAAAAAATCCAAATATTTGCTTATATTTTGGAGTTTAGGGGTTTTTGGGGGCGAGAAATTCAAATGAATGTTTTTGAAATAGAACATTGGTATTTTTTATTTACAAAAATATAAATATCTCATAAGAAAAACTTAATAGATTTGAGACATAATATACCTAGTTATTTAAGCATATATTTTAGTAGCTCCAACCATTTTTAATATTATACATATATTGGTAGTTAAGAAAGCTTTTGATCAACAGGTAAGTATTAATTGCTCATATAAATATTGTAAGTATTAGTATATTCCGCATTTTCTATTGTAGAAAAGAAAGCAGACTAGATTTTTGCAATTCTTATGAGAATTAAAGGTAAAAACAAGAAATGCCAGTACACTGAAGTTTGCAACCCGTGTTACAGCTAAGCAAATGTATTTTATCTTACCTAAGTTGCAAAGATATATAAAAAAAATGATGTAAAAATGATTCTTATTATATGGTTTACTATAATCTAAACTCAAAACCATAGCAAGTTATTTGGAACGATTCCAACTGGAATCAACTTATTAGCTGAATTAAAAAATCGGACATACATTTTTAAATTGTAACTGATTAAACTGCGCTAATTTCAGGTTGCTATCAGGAAATTTTAGGCAAAAGAATTTGGTTGAATTAAAATTACGTCATAAATGTTTAACTAACCAGGTACTCTGGTCTCAAATTTTAATTTGAAAATAATAATTGTATTTAGTTTGACGCGGAAGAAAACACTCATGAACCTCCAGCGAGCGGCTCATGAGCCGTTCAGTTCGCAAGTACGGACAGGGTTTAAAGCGTCGTCTGATAAACGATGTGATAAACACCATCCACCACGGGCGTAGCCAGGATTTAGTTTTGGGGGGGTTTGGTTTGAAGTAAATAAGACAACAAAAATATACTTACATGAAATTTAATATCTATATATTCATCAGAAAAATTACGACATAGGTATTTATAAAGAAAGTTCTTAACTTTAAATGAAAACCATTAAAGAAGAAATCTTCCGCTTTTTCTTTTAAATATATCCACTACTTCATCTGCATGAATTTCTGTTCCATAGTCCATAGTGAATGTTCATGAGAGCCAAACCATTAAGTCTGTTTTCATTTGTAGTGTTTCGTAGATAGTTTTAGTCCTTAGGCTGGAGAAAGACCTTTCTGGGGTAGCAGTGGATACAGGAATGGTAGCCAAGATTTGTAGTAATGTGTAAATATTAGGATAAAGGTTTTTATCGTACATATCTAGGCATTCCAAACTAGATTTTGGGGTAGGCGAGATACTTGTCATCACTGTTTTCCATACTTCAAGTTCTGCTTTAACCACTGATAGGTTGCTTTTGGGAAGCAGTGACGAGTACATGAAAATTGCTTCTTCAATTTCAGAACTGGCAGTAAAATTTAAAGGTAGCACACCAGATAATGCTGATACTACTTTACGATGTTTGGTAAACCTTTCAACCAATTGTTGAATTGTATGATCAAGAAATGGAATGAACAAATTAATTTTGTAATACGTGCATACATCCAATGCAGGAATGTTTGGTCTATTTAATTGTCTTCCGACGACGCGTGGCATTCGCAGTATACCACCATTTTCTTCCAGTAAAACCTTTGGACAGTTCTCGATCGCTTTAGTGTATGTACGTGTCGCAAAAGTGCTCCGGCATTAAAGTCCAATTTGAACTGTGCCGAGTTATTTTTGGGATACAAATAGTGTGAGTTTTGGTGGTGCAGAAAAATGGCAAGCAGTCGAATAAGAAAATTTGGAAATAACAGAGTAAAAGTAAAAGAAAGACAGAAATTTTTCGGAGGTTAGTGAAAGTAGGTCATCAATAAGGTTCAGTGTTGCTTACAGAGATTGACAGAGAGTCTCCGATCGGTCGACGAGGGCAGCTCTGTCACGCGCGTTAGGTAGGCAACCAGTAGTGCAAAGACGTATTGCAGAAGAAAATAACTGGGGTGCGTTAGCGAGCTGGTGTCAAGTGAGATAGGCAACCAGTAGTGCAGAGACGTATTGCAGAAGAAAATAACTGGGGTGGTTTAGCGAGCTGGTGTCAAGTGAGATAGGCAACCAGTAGTGTCGGAAATGTTAAGGAAAACTGAAAAACCGGTGGTCAGTAAAAGGGTAACAAGGACACCCGAGCGAATAAAGGAAGAGATTGAAATAGAAACCGATAGTGATGCCAGTGGAACAGATGAGGGAAAGAAAAAGAGAAGTATGGAAGAAGTAGCGGAGGTATTCAGTTACAGCAAAAAAACTAGCACGTTCGCCAGTAAAGAAAGGGGATATGGAGTACAACATGGAAAAGGTGCTGCGAATGCTGGAATGCTTAACACAGGAAGTAAAAGAGGTGAGAAGAGAAGAGAAAGAATATAGAGAGGAGATAAGACAACTCAGAGGAGAGATTGAGGACATGAGGCAGGAAAATAAGGCGCTTAGGGATAAGATGAGAGAGGTAGAAGAAAGAGTAGAGAGTATAGATAAAGAGAAAAGGAAGAAAAATATAGTGGTGCAAGGCCTACAAATTAGAGAAAATTTAGATCAGAATGAGCTAAAAGGACTGAGATAGAAGAGTTTATAAGAAAGTCAATGCATATGGAGATTGGTACAGAAGGGGTAACGAAAATAGGAGTTAATGTATTTTTAGTAGAATTAAAAACTTCGAGGACAAGATAAGGATAATGAAAAATAAAAGTAAATTAAAGGAGATAGGAGCTGCCAAAGTCTATATTAACGATGATATGAGCAAAAAAGAAAGGGAAATTCAAAGGAAACTAAGAATAAAAGCCAAAGAAGTGAGGATGGAAGGAAAGGTAGCAAAAGTAGGATATCAAAAACTCAGGCAGGCTAGAAAAAAAGGAAGCAAAAACTAGATATATCACTCAGCATAAAAGAAAGATCGCTGGCAATGGACACGGTTATGAGAAAAGGAAACGACATAAATAGAACAAGGAACAGAAAGCAAAAAATACAGAACGAAGCTAGAAGGACGGAGAGGGGGAAGACAGAAAAAGACGGAAAGCAAGAAGACACAAATCAAGAAAGAGGAATGAGAATGGGAACATGGAATGTAAGAGGGTTAAATGAGGAAGGATCATTAAAAATCCTAGAAAGAGAGGCAAATAGATTCAAAATGGACATAATAGCGATACAGGAGACGCATATAAAGGAGACGGACACATGGGAATAAGAAAATTATTTATTCTTTACGAGTGGAGGCGAAACAAGGCGATACGGAACAGCATTTTTAGTAAATAAAAATTTGAGGGATAAAATTTCTAAATTTGAAGCAATTTCAGATAGGTTATGTATGATTAAAATCAGAGAAGAAATAAACATAGAGATATTAAATATATATGCGCCAACAGAAGAAACAACAGAAGAAGAAAAAGATGAGTTTTATGAGAAGATAGAAGAAAATTACGGAAAGCTGAATAAAAACACAGTAAGAATGGTGGTAGGGGATGCAAACGCAAAAATAGGGAGAGAAAGGATGTATGAAAGTATAGTAGGGACAGAAAGTAAACACCTAGAGAGCAATGACAATGGGCGTAGATTGATTGAATTTGCAGAAGAACAAAAAATGAAAATAATGAGCACATTCTTTAAGAGAAAAGACATACATAAGGGGACCTGGACCTCTCCGGATGGAGCATATTCGAATCAAATTGATCATGTTTGCATAGATGAGAATCACAGAAGCTTAATAAAAAATGTTAGGTTATGCAGAGGGGCAGATATAGACTCGGATCACTATCTAGTAAGGATAGATTTGAAGATAAAAAAACCTATTAAAAGAAAAGGATTACAAAGGAAAAAAGAGACAACTAGATATGGCGACATTACAAAATGAGAGAACCCAAAAGAAGTATGAAGAAGAGATAAGGAAAGGTTTGCAAGAAAACATACGGATGGAAGCAAATATAAATGAAGAGTGGATAAAGATCGAAAATTTCATACAAACAGCAAGTGAGAAAGTAATACCAAAAAAAGAGTGTGCAGGGAGGAAAAGATGGTGGGATGAGGAGTGTATAAGAGAGGCGGAGAAGAGAAATAAGCTAAGAATTAAAGCACTTCAGTCACTACAAGAGGAAGATAAGGAAAAATACAGGGAACAAAGACAAAAGGCAAAGAAAGTGTTTAGACAAAAGAAGAGAGCAGAGCAGGTTAAGAAAATAGAGGAAATAGAGCAACATTACAAGAGGAAAGAAATACGTAACTTCTACAGAGAGATAAAAAGGGAAAAAAGATAAAGAAGGAAGTAATATATGTGAGAGATGAAAGTGGCAATCTAATGGGAGAGGAAACAGAAGTGAGAGAAAGATGGGGGCAATACTTTGCAGATATGTTGAATGAAGAGAGTGTAAGGGAAGAAGAGGTGCACGAGGAGATGATACCGGGAAGAGAAGAGGAAGGGGAAGTAGAAGAACCTACAAAAAGGAAAATAGATATAATTATAGAAGCTTTAAAGAATAACAAAAGTCCAGGGAAAAACGGAATAACAGCAGAGAACATTAAGTACGCAGGAGAGGATTTATGACAAAGAATATACGAAATGATACGAATGATCTGGAGAAGAGAATGTATGCCTGAAGATTGGAGATGCTATGATTATACCAATCTTAAAAAGGAGATGCAACAGACTGCAGAAACTACAGGGGTATATCATTGTTAGATATAGGGTATAAAATTATGGCAACGTTAATAAAGCAGAGAATAGAACCTATAGCAGAACGACAAATAGGGGAGTATCAAGCAGGTTTTAGAAAGGGAAGGTCAACAACGGACCAAATCTTCATGGTGAAGGAAATGCTGACTACATGCTATGAGTATGGGATCAAAGCAATGGTTTTATTTGTGGACTTCAGGAAAGCATATGATTCGATCAAAAGGAATAAACTAAGTAAAATTCTGGAACAATTTGGGATACCAACTAAACTGATTAGGCTATTGAAAATGACCTTAGAAAATACTAAAGCCAAAGTACGAATAAAAGGTGAATGTTCGGAAGGCTTTACTATTGATACAGGACTGAGACAAGGAGACCCACTCTCAACGCTTCTTTTTAATTTAGTACTAGAAAAGGTCATAAGAGATAGTGAGTTGAACAGAGAACACATATTGTTTAAAAGTCACCAAATAGTAAGTTATGCAGATGACGTGGCCATTATTGCTAGAGATAGTAGGGAATTAGAAGAAGTAACGAGAAAACTTGTGGAGGAAGCAAGTAAAGTGGGATTGCAGATAAATCAAGAGAAAAGTAAGCTGCTGAGAATAGGAGAACAAAAAAAGGATACAAATTTTAAATTGAGAACAGAGCATGGAGAGATGGAGTTTGAAGAAGTTCAAGAATATGTGTATTTGGGGCGCTAATAACAGCTAACTGTGATGAGGAACAAGAAATAAATAGGAGAATAATAAAAGCAAACAGAAGTTCGGCAGCAGTCAACCACTTATTGAAATCAAAAATTTGTCCAGACGAGTAAAATTGAGAATGTATAAAACAATTTTGAGACCGACAGCGCTGTATGGTAGTGAAACCTGGGTTCTCAATAAGAAGTCAAGAGAAAACCTTTTAAGGTGGCAAAGGAAGATCCTAAGAAGAATTCTAGGTGGTAAGAGGACAGAGGAAGGCTATGTAAGGAGAAATAATGAGGAAATATATGGAATGTACCAGGCACCAACAATAGACGAATTTGTAAAAGCCAGGAGAGTGCAGTGGCATCTAGAACGTATGGAGGATGAAAGGGCAGTTAAGAAAATAGTAGGGAGTAAACCTAACTACAAGAAAAAAAGAGGTAGACCGAGGAAGCGATGGAGAGAGGCAGTGGCAATAGATCTAAGGGAGAAAAATGTAACGGATTGGAAAAGAAAGACGAAGGACAGAATGGAGTGGAGGAGAATAACACAGCTCTGGGCCTAAAAGGCCTGTAAACAGCTTTATATATAAAACCTTTGCGTCTTCATAGAGATGAAGTTATTCGACGTCAGTGTTGTTTCTCAGGAGTTGTAAGACGTTAATAACATCATCTACATGTTTGAATGCCGTGATAAGATCGATGTCAATTGTTTGTAATTGTTTTGATAGCGACAATGTATAGCTCATAACTTTTTGAAGAATCACTAACCACATCACAAAATCCGAAGATCGAAGCGTACTTAGAAATTGGGCGGCTTGTTGCGATGTTTCCTTATTGTGATTAAATTGGAGTTCTTCGAGAGCATTCATAATCGCTGAATAGATTTCCCTGAATCTTATAATAGCTTCATGTTTGTGGACCCACCGTGTTTCACACATTGAGAGCAAGCTTTTTTTGTTACCGACGGGTAGTAGCTCTTGAATTTTTTCTTTCAACAAAGCAGTGCGTTGAGCAGAATGTCAAAAGTAGGAACACAGACTGCACAATCCCAATGCAATTTCGGACATTTGCTAATGAACATGAATCAGCAATAGCAAGGTTGAGAGAGTGTGCACTACAGTGTACATAAAGAGCAAGAGGACATTCTTGGCGAACATAAGCTTGGGCACCGTGCAAATACCCACTCATAGCCGCAGCCCCATCATAACCTTGACCAACCGAATGAGAACATTCAAGTCCATGCTTTTTCAGAGCTGTAATAATAAGATTTGCGAGACCGGATCCTTAAACATCGACCGTTGGAATGTACTCAAGGAACATCTCTTTAAGTCTATGGTGTTTATTATCTGTAAAATCAACATATCGAATACATAACGAGACTTGTTCTACACGTCCGATGTCGGTGGTTTCGTCAGCCAGAATCGCAAATAGTTTGGCTTTCTTTACTTCTTCAATTATTTTATGTTGAATTAATTCACCACAAATGTCAATTATTTCGTTTTGGATCTGAGGGCTTGCGTACAGGGCATTCTTCTGTGAAGTATTCAAATGCTCAGCCAGATCTTTATCTCCAGACTCAGCCGCAAACCGCAACAGGGCTCTAAAATTACCATCATTCTGCAGTGGTTGTTCAAGTTCTGGTGTAATTTGTATGCGCCCCGAATCGATTTTACCTCTCAAGGAGATGCCTTGTTTGCCGCAAAAAATTATTGCTTTTACGATGGGGATTAGTTAGTTAGTTAGTGAACCAGGAACACCGAGTTACTGATTGCTATGGGTTGATTTGATTATTTTTTGAAATGTCGAGTAATTTTTTTTCGATTTTTTCCTTTATTAGGCCTTCCGAATACGTTATTAAAATTAGCGACATTATGACTGAATTTGACCTTATAAATTAGCAGAATTTGAAACTAACATCTTGACAACACAACTTATTTTATAAACAAAGAAAATTTTCCAAAAATGTCCGTCCCAAATTCAACAGGAAAAAATGAAAAAATCTCAACAAATTCTTGATAGGGCTTCTGCAGCTGTGCTAAATTTATTACCGACAAAATCAAGAAAGTTGTATAATGCAGCATATAACCGTTTTAGAAAATGGTGTGCTGTTAAAAAAGTGCAAATTTTAACTGATAATTTTTTACTGTATATAGCTACTTCAGCTCATGTGACAACATTCATCCAATCATGAAATGATTACAGCGATAATACCTAAAGTTGTGCCTAGGGTTCAAACCCTGCAGAGGTTTAAACACAACTATAGAGGGTTTAAACCGATCTTTTCATTTAGACAATAATTTAAATTTTGTGCCATTTTATAGCCTCAAAGCAGGAAGGCGTTGAAGAAAAATAACTTGTATTTGGTATCAAATTTAATGTCTCAACATAACTAACCCTTTTTTAGACAAACTAGAAAAACTGTTAAAAAGAGCGTTTGGGTTTAAATCTTGCCTTTTCAAATGGATGTAAACCCTCAAAATCAAAAAGGCGGTCTTTTCTGATCTCTAAAATACCCCATGGGGTATTTTCAGCAAAGATGACATGATTTATTAAAATTCAAAATCGCTTGATAAATAGTCAACATTTTGTCATTGAGAATCCTTCAAGCTTGTTGCTTAAAAGGTAAAATGACCAAGCAACATGCTTTCGGCATTCTCAATGACAAAATTATCTCGCTATTATCAAAGCTACTGGTGTATTGTATATAACTAACCCTTTTTTAGACAAACTAGAAAAACTGTTAAAAAGAGCGTTTGGGTTTAAATCTTGCCTTTTCAAATGGATGTAAACCCTCAAAATCAAAAAGGCGGTCTTTTCTGATCTCTAAAATACCCCATGGGGTATTTTCAGCAAAGATGACATGATTTATTAAAATTCAAAATCGCTTGATAAATAGTCAACATTTTGTCATTGAGAATCCTTCAAGCTTGTTGCTTAAAAGGTAAAATGACCAAGCAACATGCTTTCGGCATTCTCAATGACAAAATTATCTCGCTATTATCAAAGCTACTGGTGTATTGTAGGTGAAAATATCACGCTGGCATATTTTAACGAGAAATCTAAAAATTGCAAATCATCTACTTATGGGCACGATACTCTATAGTCTAAGAGTGGGCAATGGTAGACACATTCGTCAAACTTACGGTCGCGGAAGGGGGTAGGCATCACCGGTAGGCATGTCCTTAGAAGCAATAAATTATCTGGGCAGCAGTAAAAAATGACACACGCTCGACAGAGTCGAACTCGGACTTAAGCAGACGGCGTTACAGTTAGGCAAAATAGGTATATCGGGTATATCACTGTATCATATTTTAGAATTACGAATAGGAACAGTCCGTGGCGTCGCGTGGACTGTTAAAATTAATAATGCTTAACATATTGTTCCAATTCATGACCATTTTAATATTAGCTCAGTTGTAACACTATATATTATTTGTTACTAACATCAAATAATTTGACAAATATAATGAAAATTATATACTTATAGTTGTTACTACTGTTACTCATAAAATACAGGGTGTCCCTGAAATGCATATAAAAGTGAATCACACTATATTCTTAAGATCAAAATGCGACGAAAAAGGGACACTTACTTCTAAGTGCGTGCCGTAAAAAACGTGGTTGCAAAAAAAAAAAGAGTAAGTACGGGCAAAATAAATACTATAATATTGCTTTCGGATTTAGTAATATAATTAAATACGAGTATATTCAAAAGAAGTAGCACAAATGATACCAGTGAATCTACTGCTAAAAAGAACACGTTTGCATAAAAATTACCATAGCACTTTTAAAAGATAGGTAATTTGAATACTAAAATGATATAAAAGTAAAATTTTCAATACTAATGCATGTGCAATAGTTTTTCGAAAATGTCTGCCCTTAAGGGGTTGATATAAGCTTCCTCATTTCTTTTTTGCTACTTATCGTTATAATGAGAATGATAATGAATTTAATTTTTCTGTTAAACGGTTAGTATTAAAGCGAAAAAGCAAGAGAAATAAACGTTTTAAAATAAACCAAGCTATCTGATACATTAAAGGATTCTCATTTCAACATATTCCAAGGAGCAAAAATTTTCGAAAAAATTATTGAAAAAAGAAAATTTGTGTAAAATTATACATACTATACATACTATTATACCTTTTTCGGTTTTCAAATTCCATATTTTTTTGGAAAATGAGGGGCTAAATAATCAGTTATTAAATGACAATTATTACTATAGAATCTCCATACTTATTATTTTATTGGACTATTGAAATTTTTGTGAAAAGCTAAATACTAGAAAAATAAAAATGTGTATTTATAAACTTTTAAAATCAATTCACTTTCTTATTCAATAATAATTGATTTCTGTAAGCAACAAAACAGTGATGAAGATAGTTATTTATTTTTGTGTGGCTGCTTCTTTTCAATTCATAAGTATATATTCTTGTGGAAAATATAAATTATGAAGCATTATGGTTAATTTATATTACATACAATATTAATTATTATATGTATAGACAAATAAAAAGAAATAGTACATAAATACCGAATTATTGCCGAATTATTATTACCGAATTGCGAATTTTACCACAAACATGATATAATTGTAAAATTCACGTAAAATTCGCGAGATAAGCGTAAACGGGCGCCGCCGGCTCTGATACCACTAGATTCCAAGTCTGCAATCCAGAATAGTGGGGAGAGCTAAACCGTTTAACAAGATTATTAGAGATATCTCTGGATTCATAGGATAAAAAAAATTAAACAACTCATGATTTAGAATCTACAATATATTGCTGAAGTCCGATTTCACTGGTTTCCTGTATAATGTATATGGTTTGTCTAATAGACGTAATTAAATAAAATAGTTTAAAACTACAGTGCCTTTATAGTAAACACAGTGGCGACAATAGCATGTCCAGTTTTCTATTGGTCGCCCGTTTTTGCCCCATAATGGCGGTATTTTGTTTACTTTTACAAGTGTCAACTGTCAAGTGTGTTGTACAAGTTTGTTTGTATATGTATTATACCTTCGTTAATATTCTATTCTTATCGATTTCTATCACAGATTACTACTAATTTCTATATTACAGGTAAGCTTAGCACACAAACACAGATATGCATACATAAGTAGGTATATTGTAATTATTGTATCATTGTAAAATAACAGAAAACACTCATAACCTAACCAATCTTATGAGGTATGTTTATCGAAATCTTTGCTGTTTGACATTCATTTAATAAATTTGTATCACAAATTCACATACTTATTTACATTTTAGCTCAGAAAATATGCCAGGTTGTGCTGCAGTTGGATGTACTAATTCAGCAAAATGGGATATCTTATGAAGCGTTTTCCTAAAGATCCTCGGTATAGGAGAGAATGGGCAGTAATTTTTGTAATGAGATATACTCCTACAGACAAGTAAACCGCATAGATATAAATATATACCTATTATAGCATCAGTGCGTAATGTTCTATGCATTTTAATCACAAGCGACCGTCTGTTAATAGCTTAAACGAGAATAGAAAACTAATACGTAAAACGTAATAAAAACCTCATATTTTACTTGAAATAAAAAAAATTGAGATTTATTACACTATTATTTTGAAATTACAGACCACATACATTACTATACGCATAAACTTGAGGATTTATTAGTTGTCAAATGTTTATAGCCATCAAAATTTCACGTAATTTCTGTGTATTCTTAATTTGAAAGTAAATTTTACTACAATTTTTTCACGTACTAATTACTTGTCACGAGTAATAAATCCCCAAATTTATGCGTATAGATTGAGAATCGCCCTGTATAAACTATGTTTATAATTTAACACCTTACCAACTTTGTAAACAGTTTAAATTACCATTATCTAATAAATAATAAAAATATTCCAGTTTTTTTTAATCTTTTATTTAATTTTTATAATTTTTAATAGTTTAAGCCAATATTAACTATGAATACTCGTATTTTTTTTAATATAGCTACATTGAATAGTTATTTTGTTGTTTGCTGTCTGGTACACTCCATAAACAGGCTAATAAACTGATATTTACCTAACTCTTTAATACAACAGATATTACTAATATTTTTATCGGTTAAAATTATATAACAGTTTCTAAAATTTAGTTATCTTCAGTCGTTTTCATGAAAACGTATATCCCAGGATAAATTTATCACCCATTTTAGTTTGTAGCATTCCGTGATTATCAGTCTCCCACATCATGTATTTTTCAACCTGTAAACAAAAACAAGCATGATCATTTCCTCCAACAAACTGTACAAAGGAGACACTTACCTGTAATGAAATGTTTACTGCAGACCCTCATTCTTCAGCAGTGATGCTAAAATGTTGGTAATTTGATTTGCTTTATTAATAGCAAATAGTTCTACAACTCTCATAATTAGCAGCATCATAACCCAATTCCATCATTTTGTTTAATATATCTTTTAGACCAAGTATGGGCAAAATGTCCCTATTTTCATAAGAACTATAGAAGGTTTTCCACAATTCATGTTGCACACTCGTTCCACGGAATTTGTGTGGTGGTTGAGGACATCACTCAAGCACTTGGTACATCAGTACAGAATGCATCCTTTAATTTGCATATTCACTAGCAAATAAAATAGCACCATCTTTGGCAGTGATACCGATACAGGAAACATCTTAACGGTTTTGCACAATCTGAGAATGTTTTGCCTGAAAATAATGTTTACAAACTAATGTTAATCCTATACCTAACCTGTTAAGTCATACATATCTAAATCTACCTGCTTAATTTCACAAGGAAACGTACCTTTCCAATTAAAATGTAGAAATCATTCATTACTTTTGTCCCTGCATTTGTAACAAACCCAGGTTCAAAATATTTGTAAGACTGCAAACTTTTTGTAGCTTTTCATCTGCTCTTTGTTGTAATAATAAAATAACTGTGTTACGTTAAAACTAAAGGAAACAATATTTGTTTATGTGAAACTCCATAGATAGCATTGTTATATGCATATATAAATTGAATATATATTTAACGTAAAGGGGTCCACATCATCTATTAACTTCAGTTTCATTACATATCTGCAAAAATATATTTTATGAGAAACATGAACACAGCAACATTTTCAAACTTACCTTTCTCCAACATCAGGATTTTCCAATAATATTCTTTTAAAATATTCCAATGTCTAATAATGGCTTTTATTAACATAATTATTTTCACATTATTTTGTTCAAATTAAATTTTGTTGTATCTTTTCTAACCTCTCTGTTGTCAAACATGTCAAATGTCAAATTCAAATTTGACGATATTGAAGACAAGATTTCGTTAAGAATTAAATTAAAACTTATATGTTTGAAATGCTCACGCCCTCGGGACATATTTCAACTAATAGTTTTTCAAATTTGAACTAATTCCGATAAAAATTAGAGAAATGAGAACCGGACTGCTGAGGGCCTACAACAAGCGGTCCGTAAATGGCTCGGAAATTGTTTAATTTTAGTCATAAATGAAAACTTCTCATTTATGGGGACCGGTATTTTATATCAAAAACTCATTGTTACGGCTATTTTCTAATACTTTAATCACGAAATGTTTTTATTGCAGTATATTTTAAAATTAAAACTCGGTTTCAGCAACGGGGAAATTGTTCGCGCCAAAAAAATTTGCCCCTTAATGGCGGGTGGGCGGGGCATAGGCTCTATTGTCGCCACTGTGGTTACTATAAAGGCACTGTATTGAAATATACAGTGCCTTTATAGTAAACACAGTGGCGACAATAGAGCCTATGCCCCGCCCACCCGCCATTAAGGGGCAAATTTTTTTGGCGCGAACAATTTCCCCGTTGCTGAAACCGAGTTTTAATTTTAAAATATACTGCAATAAAACATTTCGTGATTAAAGTATTAGAAAATAGCCGTAACAATGAGTTTTGATATAAAATACCGGTCCCTATAAATGAGAAGTTTTCATTTATGACTAAAATTAAACAATTTCGGAGCCATTTACGGACCGCTTAATGTAGGCCCTCAGCAATCCGGTTCTCATTTCTCTAATTTTTATCGGAATTAGTTCAAATTCGAAAAACTATTAGTTGAAATATGTCCCGAGGGCGTGAGCATTTCAAACATATAAGTTTTAATTTAATTCTTAACGAAATCTTGTCTTCAAGATCGTCAAATTTGAATTTGACATTTGACATGTTTGACAACAGAGAGGTTAGAAAAGATACAACAAAATTTAATTTGAACAAAATAATGTGAAAATAATTATGTTAATAAAAGCCATTATTAGACATCTAAAATCTATATAAAAATTGCAATAAAATATGTTTAAATATTTTAAAAGAATATTATTGGAAAATCCTGATGTTGAGAAAGGTAAGTTTGAAAATGTTGCTGTGTTCATGTTTCTCATAAAATATATTTTTGCAGATATGTAATGAAACTGAAGTTAATAGATGATGGACCCTTTACGTTAAATATATATTCAATTTATATATGCATATAACAATGCTATCTATGGAGTTTCACATAAACAAATATTGTTTCACTTTTAGTTTTAACGTAACACAGTTATTTTATTATTACAACAAAGAGCAGATGAAAAGCTACAAAAAGTTTGCAGTCTTACAAATATTTTGAACCTGGGTTTGTTACAAATGTAGGGACAAAAGTAATGAATGATTTCTACATTTTAATTGGAAAGGTACGTTTCCTTGTGAAATTAAGCAGGTAGATTTAGATAATATGTATGACTTAACAGGTTAGGTATAGGATTAACATTAGTTTGTAAACATTATTTTCAGGCAAAACATTCTCAGATTGTGCAAAACCGTTAAGATGTTTCCTGTATCGGTATCACTGCCAAAGATGGTGCTATTTTATTTGCTAGTGAATATGCAAATTAAAGGATGCATTCTGTACTGATGTACCAAGTGCTTGAGTGATGTCCTCAACCACCACACAAATTCCGTGGAACGAGTGTGCAACATGAATTGTGGAAAACCTTCTATAGTTCTTATGAAAATAGGGACATTTTGCCCATACTTGGTCTAAAAGATATATTAAACAAAATGATGGAATTGGGTTATGATGCTGCTAATTATGAGTTGTAGAACTATTTGCTATTAATAAAGCAAATCAAATTACCAACATTTTAGCATCACTGCTGAAGAATGAGGGTCTGCAGTAAACATTTCATTACAGGTAAGTGTCTCCTTTTGTTGGAGGAAATGATCATGCTTGTTTTTGTTTACAGGTTGAAAAATACATGATGTGGGAGACTGATAATCACGGAATGCTACAAACTAAAATGGGTGATAAATTTATCCTGGGATATACGTTTTCATGAAAACGACTGAAGATAACTAAATTTTAGAAACTGTTATATAATTTTAACCGATAAAAATATTAGTAATATCTGTTGTATTAAAGAGTTAGGTAAATATCAGTTTATTAGCCTGTTTATGGAGTGTACCAGACAGCAAACAACAAAATAACTATTCAATGTAGCTATATTAAAAAAATACGAGTATTCATAGTTAATATTGGCTTAAACTATTAAAAAATTATATAAATTAAATAAAAGATTAAAAAAAACTGGAATATTTTTATTATTTATTAGATAATGGTAATTTAAACTGTTTACAAAGTTGGTAAGGTGTTAAATTATAAACATAGTTTATACAGGGCGATTCTCAACCTATACACATAAATTTGGGGATTTATTACTCGTGACAAGTAATTAGTACGTGAAAAAAATTGTAGTAAAAATTTACTTTCAAATTAAGAATACACAGAAATTACGTGAAATTTTGATGGCTATAAACATTTGACAACTAATAAATCCCCAAGTTTATGCGTATAGTAATGTATGTGGTCTGTAATTTCAAAATAATAGTGTAATAAATCTCAATTTTTATATTTCAAGTAAAATATGAGGTTTTTTATTACGTTTTACGTATTAGTTTTCTATTCTCGTTTAAGCTATTAACAGACGGTCGCTTGTGATTAAAATGCATAGAACATTACGCACTGATGCTATAATAGGTATATATTTATATCTATGCAGTTTACTTGTCTGTAGGAGTATATCTCATTACAAAAATTACTGCCCATTCTCTCCTATACCGAGGATCTTTAGGAAAACGCTTCATAAGATATCCCATTTTGCTGAATTAGTACATCCAACTGCAGCACAACCTGGCATATTTTCTGAGCTAAAATGTAAATAAGTATGTGAATTTGTGATACAAATTTATTAAATGAATGTCAAACAGCAAAGATTTCGATAAACATACCTCATAAGATTGGTTAGGTTATGAGTGTTTTCTGTTATTTTACATATACAATAATTACAATATACCTACTTATGTATGCATATCTGTGTTTGTGTGCTGTTTACCTGTAATATAGAAATTAGTAGTAATCTGTGATAGAAATCGATAAGAATAGAATATTAACGAAGGTATAATACATATACAAACAAACTTGTACAACACACTTGACAGTTGACACTTGTAAAAGTAAACAAAATACCGCCATTATGGGGCAAAAACGGGCGACCAATAGAAAACTGGACGTGCTATTGTCGCCACTGTGTTTACTATAAAGGCACTGTATTTAAAACTGGTGCTCGGCGCCATCTATACGAATTTTGTTAAACTACATAGGTGCAAAATTATTTATTTGATTTAAAAAAAACTCGTTGATATAAAGTAAATAAAAAAATAAAGGAATTAATCCTTGAATAGTAGTGCAAGTCCGAAATTTGTTAGATTTTCATTATTTATCTCCGGTGCATAAAAAAAAATCATTAAATTTGGCATCTATATCAGGTACCATTGCCCACTCTTTAGTCAACGACAACATTAAATATCCAAGAATTGTCAGCCTTTCTGGAAAGGAATTCGGACGGCTACCAACCCTTGATGAATGCAAATGATAAAACAGTATTTATTTAATGATTAAATAAAATTACTCGTAAGAAAACTGCATAACAAATTTTAAATGTTTTATACATTATTTTATACTCTATAACAGTAAACAATATTGAAAACGCAAATTCATGTTTAATCATAAAATAACCAAAAAACGCAAGCTTTTATGGTTACTAATAATGTAGAAAATGTACGATTTTATTGGTCTATATCGCAAGTATGCAGAACTTCGCCCGTGTCATGTCAACCACCTCCGTTTGGAGTAAAATGTGTATGTCAACCAGTTGGTAAACACACATTTGGTGCAAAGCAAATTTTTACTGATAGGTATCTGTTTCTTGTCACATTTTTAAAAGTAAACGGTTGTAGAGTGAAGTATGTCTTATATTAAATAAATTTATGGTAGAAGAACAGAAGAATCTGCTTTTGTTTTAACATAAATAATAGTTATTAGTAGCTGAGTTCAAACAACTTGCTGTTATTTGTGAATGGAATTATTACATATTTTATCACAAGTTTATTTAAACGTACTGTAAACTAGAAAGATAATAGACCCTATGGATTTAAAGAACTATTAAAATATAGCTTGACGAACGCCAAAGTTTATGATATTTTAGTAAACGTGACATTCATACATTACCTACTAGCTATTCAATGGAAATATGATATGAAACATGATTCCAAAGATAGGTATCCAAAATCAGCCACATTACTTTTCTAAATCCACAAATCATCACTACCTACCTATTCTTCAAAACCATACTTTTACGTAGTACTTTGAAACTAATTAGGTACCTACCTTTTCGAATGTATTTTGTATACCTACTTTATAACTAGAAATATTTATCATTCATCTAATAGTTACTACTAATCTATTTTGTTTTTAAATGATTATCATGTGGACAATATAATCAGTAGATAAATATTATATTAACCATTTAGGTCGTTTTCTGATAAAATCTGTTGACTTTTAGTAAAAATATATTTATGTGTATAGTCATATTCTACATTGGACTTGATAATGTGTGAATATTTAAGAAACAAGAGAAAGCTTTGCAGTTGAGTTCTGCAAATTTGTATTTTGGTGCAATATCGAGGTATACCTATATAATTTGTGGCACTAATTGGTAAGTGTTATACGTGTAATTATTTAGTGAAATATATTTTTTGTACTAGGGAGATTTAAAATGATAGTTCATTTTAATGCCAAACTATTAAATGTAGACTTGAATCAATTAAATTGTTAATATTATTGGTAGTAACTTTACGTAATTGTTGTTGTTAATATTAATTATTTTTCTCATAAAATTACCCAGACGACTTGAGACTAAAGGCATACAGGGTCGTCCGTTTTCATGGCATGGACCATTAGCCGTAAATTATACCTACAGGGCAAAAAAGTGATAAACCAAACAGATCCAAGATATCTGCTCCCTTTGTTGAAATATTAAAAAAAAACTGAAAATAGCAATTTTAGAAAATGCCATCTAGTGTTATTATTTCTGAATAGAATGAGCTGAAATTTTGTGCAGAGGGATAAATATACAAGAAATCGATTTGCGCTGAAAGAAAATTTCTACGGTCACTAGTTTTAGTTATGCAATATTCAACTGTTTTTTTTCTTTCGGACGCCAAATTAGATCTTGACAGTAAAGCATGGAATTCACATTCAGATACGTCCGGCTGTTACATCTGCCAGTATATGCCATACACGGAGACACGATCTACCTGTCCGCTGTCCGGTCCGTCCAGCTCATTGCCTTGTCCGCATGTGTGTGCATGATGCGGGCCATGTCCGCCGGGTAGATCTGCCGGGCATATCTGAGTGTGAATTCCATGCTTAACATATTATGTAGAATAAAATTACAACACATTACTATTCTACGAATAACCCATAAAATTTAAAAACTACAATCATTTAAATAAAAACTCTAATTGTTCTTCACGTAAAACAAAGTTGAATTATTTATATTTATATATATTTTTAGTTATTAACAATATTGTGTGAAACTAACTACTTTACGGACTACAGTTCCGACCAGCGTTGAATAACACCCACAATATATACCTATATATTCTTTATTATTAGTTTTTGTAACATCTTTTACTGTTTTAGAAAGGTATTTTAAGCTAATATATTATATCAAATCTTCTACAATTCCTATCAATGAACTCATATGTATGCTCTCTGATACCAAATATCTTGGTACCAGAGAGCATACATATAACTTCATTGATAGGAATTGTAGATTTGATGTAATAACTTAAAATACCTTTCTAATACAGTAAGAAAATTAGGTGGCAATATTTCTCCAGAGTGTTATAATATGTCAAAAAAGATTACTTTTTCTCTATATAAACGTAGGTCCAAAAATTCTTCCTAAGGAAGTTATAGACATTTAAAGGCTCACCCTGATGATTATTTTTTTCGAAATATCTCGCAGATGCATTTATGAAATTTGGTAACTGCTTAACCCCTATGATGTCTGTCCGCTTCTATAAACAAAATTTGCAAATATTTGTCACATATGCCCCGACCTCGGAAAAAGTGATCGTATTTACCATAACTTTTTTGTGCTTCGCTTGAAAAATATGACATTTTAGAGTTTCTTACTAAAAAAAAGTACTCTTGGTTCTATTTTTGAGTAAAGTCCGTTTAAAAATAGTATTACATGAGTTAAAAACGAGAAATCGAAGTTATGATTATTTTTACCATAGCAGGTTGTAAAAAACAAAAATGTGTTTGACGTAATTTACATTGACAGTTCAGTTACTGACTTTTTACAAATTGTTATGAGTAGTGTCCTTGTTTATGTACTTACTAGTTAGACAACCTAATTTCGCACGTGATAAAATAAGGTCCAAGGAAGTGCTGCTCTCTGACGGTGAGAAGCTTAATGCAATAAATAAAGCAAATGAGAATCAGTAATCTGTACCATTTATTACTAAGCTGCGTTGCCAAATTTAATACAATTTTATTCGCAATATGCGGTTGCTAAGTCAGTTATTTCATAATGATATTATAGCGCCATTTTTACCAGCATTTAACAATGCTTTTCATGCAGCAATAAGTTTTATGTAAATTCAACATAGGTATAAATTCAATGTTGGATATTCTAATAATTATTTTTAAAACTAAATAAGGAGAACAATATATTGATACTTGAACCGTTATTTATGTTCAAGAACGAATTTGAATTTTACAAAGAATAAATATTTTCTTTATTTCGACAAATAACCAATGAGTCAATGTACACTGGAATATTTTCAGTGATGTTATTTTGTCTTACTATAGAAAATATAAAATAATGCGGCAAATTGCTAAATATAAGTACCTAGTATGATACTAGTTCGCAAAACAATCTTTGGCAGATAACTGACAAGTCTACATTTCACAAAACAGTATACCTATAATATTCTCTTTATTTTGACAAATAATAATCAGTGATTAAATTATTTTCGAGTATTTTTCAATAATATTTTATTTTGTGCGATTGAAAATAAAAATATAATGCGGTAACATATTCATAACGATGTTGACGGTACGGGGGCCCAAAAAAACCGGTGTTCATTTGGCAGGTAAACTTGGCAGGTTAAATTTACGGAAACACCCGAAGTTACTGACCATTGGCGTGCGTACCGGAAAAGTCCGCATGTGTGCGAAATACTAAATTTATACAAATAACGTACTGTTTTATGGTTTAAACGGTCAAATAATTCGAATTGGCAACACATGAACAAAATTAACATATATTAAAAACCTAAAATATTTTATATATTGGACACTTATCACGACGAGATATCATTTTGAAATTTGGTGTGCAGCCTCCCTAACAACTAGGAAATTCAACAGTACCCATATAAATCTCTTCGCTAGGGTCTAAGGTAAGTAAAACCTGCTCCTCTAGATAAAAAAATGCTCTGAAATCTCTCCACGATGAGATATCATTTTAAGATTTGGTGTGTGGTCCGCTTAACAACTTAGAATTTCAGCAGTACCAATATAAATCGCTTCGCAAGGGTCTAAGGTAAGTAAAACCTGCTCCTCTAGGTAAAAAATTGCTCTGAAATCTCACGATGAGATATCATTTTGAAATTTGGTGTGTGGTCCCCTTAACAACTTAGAATTTCAGCAGTACCAATATAAATCCCTTCGCAAGGGTCTAAGGTAAGTAAAACCTGCTCCTCTAGATAAAAAAATTGCTCTGAAATCTCTTCACGATGAGATATCATTTTAAGATTTGGTGTGTGGTCCCCTTAACAACTTAGAGTTTCAGCAGTACCAAT
Source organism: Monochamus saltuarius (assembly GCA_025584915.1). Lineage (NCBI taxonomy): Eukaryota > Metazoa > Arthropoda > Insecta > Coleoptera > Cerambycidae > Monochamus > Monochamus saltuarius. The sequence goes on from CM046727.1 coordinate 34,713,743, forward strand.
ATAAATCCCTTCGCAAGGGTCTACGGTAAGTAAAACCTGCTCCTCTAGGTAAAAAATTGCTCTGAAATCTCTCCACGATGAGATATCATTTTAAGATTTGGTGTGTGGTCCCCTTAACAACTTAGAATTTCAGCAGTACCAATATAAATCGCTTCGCAAGGGTCTAAGGTAAGTAAAACCTGCTCCTCTAGGTAAAAAATTGCTCTGAAATCTCTCCACGATGAGATATCATTTTGGGATTTGGTGTGTGGTCCCCTTAACAACTTAGAATTTCAGCAGTACCAATATAAATCCCTTCGCAAGGGTCTACGGTAAGTAAAACAGATTTTACTTACCTTAGACCCTTGCGAAGGGATTTATATTGGTACTGCTGAAATTCTAAGTTGTTAAGGGGACCACACACCAAATCCCAAAATGATATCTCATCGTGGAGAGATTTCAGAGCAATTTTACCTGAAGAGCAGGTTTTACTTACCTTAGACCCTTGCGAAGCATTTATATTGGTACTGCTGAAATTCTAAGTTGTTGAGACCACACCAAATCTTAAAATGATATCTCATCGTGGAGATTTCAGAGCAAATCTGAAGGAGCAGGTTTTACTTACCTTGGATTTATATAGGTACTGCTGAAATTCTAAGTTGTTAAGACCACACAAAATTTCAAAATGATATCTCATCGTGGAAGATTTCAGAGCAACTTTTGCCAAGACCAACATGTTTTACTTACCTTAGACCCTTGCGAAGGGATTTATATTGGTACTGCTGAAATTCTAAGTTGTTAAAGGGACGACACACCAAATTTCAAAATGATATCTCATCGTGGAGAGATTTCAGAGCAATTTTTTACCTAGAGGAGCAGGTTTTACTTACCTTAGACCCTAGCGAAGAGATTTATATGGGTACTGTTGAATTTCCTAGTTGTTAGGGAGGCTGCACACCAAATTTCAAAATGATATCTCGTCGTGATAAGTGTCCAATATATAAAATATTTTAGGTTTTTTTTAATATATGTTAATTTTGTTCATGTGTTGCCAATTCGAATTATTTGACCGTTTAAACCATAAAACAGTACGTTATTTGTATAAATTTAGTATTTCGCACACATCCGGACTTTTCCGGTACGCACGCCAATGGTCAGTTACTTCGGGTGTTTCCGTAAATTTAACCTGCCAAGTTTACCTGCCAAATGAACACCGGTCCCAAAAAAGGAGCAATCTGAAATTTTATCGTTCCCTGACAATTATTTTCAATGTTTTGAGAAATAAAAATTGTTCTTAAAATGTTATACCTACATTTTCGGATTAGATCACAAAATAATCACAGAACCGTATTATTTTATACTCATTCCGCTGAAAATAATAATTGCAAACGTAAAAACGTAAAATTACATATTTTTAAAATATTTCTCAAAAGTAGCAAAAAGGAATTAAAAAGAAAAATCGGTTCTTAAGTTGCTGAATTTCCTACAATAATTATTATTGTATTTCGAAATACACATGTTAATAAAAAAACTTCTTATACATATAAGGTTGAAAATTGTGTCAGAGCCGTAATTACTAATTAGTCTTACTGGCGTCTGTGGCAAATTACGACTTGGCGTCCGTCCTCATCGAAACTGAAAAATTTTATTGGGTATACAAATATTATAGATAATTAGTTTAATAAAAAATATACATTACATAAATAATAATAATATTAATAATAAAAATAATAATAATAAATAACTAAAAATATATTTTCTCAACACCAAACAGGAAACAACATGTAAAAACATTTGATCTAAATCACATAATATAAAAAAATTGTAATATACGTATATACAGGGTGTCCCCTGACAAGTCGATAGTTATTGGAAGAGGGACATCTTTTTGCATAAACTTTCTGGTGTAGATCGTACTCTTAATTTTAAATGGTGATAATGCCTATTTCATTAAATTTCAAGCTTCTTATTCAATTAACCTAATCTGCAAACTGGCTCAATCCGGTATTAAATTTTTCTGTATAAGAAAAAATTGAAGACAGAAAAATGAGTTAACTTTTCATAAGCTATCTTCTGTTAAAATTAGGCATACGGTGATAAAAACATTCTATGTAATTACGTAAAGATGGTAGTAGAGTTGTCTTCGTATATACAAATATATAAAAACAAATGTTTGAGACTTTGAAATAAATTAGCCTAAAGGAATAAAATACAGATAATAACAAAATATATTGTAGGTATATACTTTGCAAACTGGCAATTTTATATTTTTTTTTCCCTTACAGTTTTGATAATCATTAAATTTAACATAAAATATCTGTGTTATGTACATTTTCGTTGCAAATAAACTATTTGGGTAATTTCTTTTGTAATTCCACTGATATTATGCTACAACACGATTAAAGATCGCAGAATGTGGTTTCTTTGTCACTTAGGTGTGACCTACATTTCGACAATTTTATTAGATCTGTTCACGCAAGGAATCTGTAATAGTTTCAAACTGTCAGAAATATTCGACCAGTAAAATTATGAATTTGTTTTCAGTAAACATCGTGCAGGAAGTAGTTGGACGAGCGTTTTTGACAGTTTGGAACCAGTCCGGATTCTTTACTTGAACAGACCTCTTACTTCAAGTAATATGCAGTAAAACTTCATTAATGTCTCCTATATAAGTTGCACCGTCGGTTTGACTAAAATATTTTATTGTGAACACTTTTTAAATGAACGACAAAATTGTATTTTTTCATTCTCTATTGGTTTGTATGGTATATTTTCACGTCTACTATGCCCTGTTGCTGTAAGGCCCATTAGTTATGGGACACCCTGTATAAAGTTATTTAAAAATATTTAAGTTAAATAAAATATATGTCCCAAAATTAGCATACCAAACGTCAACAGAATCTACGTTCTAAAATAGGAAGACAAGTTTTAATAAACATGGATCGTAAAATGTATTCTAAGGATTTATATTCCTTATTCCTGAAATAATGGTTTTTACAAATAACAGTAGTTTTAGACATTTAAGAACTGAATAATATATAGTTTAATAAATAACAGCAATGTTATCACATGTCACCTGCGAATATTCAAAGGTATCGAAGTAAAACGAATATAGGTATAATGGCTGAAAGCGGTCTAACCAACAAATTTTTAGGTCAAATCTTTCAAAAGACGTATTTTTTAAATTCAACTAGATGTAAACCTGGGTACATGGTTCTGTATATAAGATAGTTCACTTTTGTTTATAAATATGTGAAAATAATTGTTAAAATGTGGGGTTAGAGTAGAAAAATAATGTATGTCATACAAATGCATTTTAAAAGTTATTATGTTATTTGAAAATTTAAATAATTTTATTTTCGATATTGCTTTTGCTTAATGTGTTCAATTTTTCGAGATTTTTGTCCCTAAAAAACACCACAAATTTGGTCATTTTACTGCGAGAAATATAGCAACCTTAAAGAAAAGGTTTTTTCAAATATCTTTGGGACGGTTTAAAATAATTTTATAAAATTTGAAAATTTTACGGCGAGAAATACGGAGATCATAACTTCCATAGGCAGTATACATTTCATGATCCATTTAATAAAACTTTTCTTCCTATTTCTGAACATAGATTCTGCTGTTGACGTTTGGCAGGCTAATTTTGGGACACTTGTATATCAAATAAAACGAAAAATACAAAAATAACATTGCAAGAAATAAAACATTAAATTAATATACAAATATACTTATACAACATAATATAAGGTTTTAAATTAAAAAAAGCAATTCGAGTAGACGACTACGCTAAACAGACAAATAAACAGTTATTTTTTTAATCCCTGATATCCAAGGATATAATCTGTAACACTGTGCTTTGCTTATGCGGTCGCAAATCGTGTACTTTGCTAGTGTAAGTCATACCTACCGACCGCGGGCCATGGGAATGATAATTTCATAAATGTTTACCCAGCTATTATTTAGGGTCGCGTAAGTCTTTTGTATTATGTTCTGCCGGTCAGGTAATTAAGTCAATCCGATGCTGTTTTTTTTTGGCTACTAATACGATTAATCAATTAATAAAATACAATACAATATTTTGGGTACACAATATGTATCTACCTTGCCACTGAAATTCGATTTGGGTTGTGCGTACCACTCAGTTATTTTTAATCTAATATAAATTTTGTAATTTGTGTTTTAGACTAAAATACATGATTTATATTTATTGCAAAATTTATCAAAATCAGTAATAATAACCTTAAAACGTAGGGCGCTGAACGTGTTCTCACAGTAACAGTACTTATTTCGTTGAGCGCGACTACGATTTCTTATTTTCTTATAATAATGCAGAAGTAGCGTCTGGTAACGTCTGAGAACCCGGCACCAGTAAAAATCCGCTGCAAGCTATAAATCATCAGCCCTGTTCGCGGTAGCGATTCCGAACTAGTTCAGGATTAATTTACGGATGTGCTCAGGCGCAGTTTGAATTTGATCGTCAGAAATGCAAACTGCGCTTGCTCTCATCCGTAAATTAATCCTGAACTAGTTCGGAATCGCTACCGCGAACAAGGCTATCATCAGCCCCATCAGCTTTATTTACGGCGGTTGTCAAGACAACGGCGAAACGCATAGTTGACAGTAGTGTTTTTTATATGTACAATCGTTTGCAATAATAATGATACTCTCTTAAAACAGTTTTTGAACTTCTGGAAGTTCTGAATAGATATTTCATTAAATCTCTCTTGGTAAGTGAAACAACTAATAATTATTGTTAAAAATTGAAAGCAGACTTAAATATGAATACGTCACAAGTTCAAAATAAATAGCAAAATTCATTTTAGTGAGTGTCATTAATATTGCAAACGATAGTACCTATGTATTCGATTATAAATATTGAAATTTGTCGAAATATATTTAATTCATGGTACCTATCGTTTGTGTCGGAAATACTATTTTGAAAAAATGAGGATACTTTTTAAATTCAATGAGACCTGTGCCTTCACTTGAAATTGGCAAAAAAGGACAATGAAAAACAAAATGTGCGCAAGTTTTGCAAGGAACGGTATTTACAATATAACTTAACCTTAGTTTTTAATGCGCAAATTCTGACAAATTGTGACGTCATTATTGTCGCAAACATGTCCACTTTCTTTTTTTTTTTCTTACAATGGCAACTCTATGTTTTGATAGCGCTATTTGAAATGTTATTCTTTATACAAAATTATAAGTTTGCTGATGGGTTAGGTATACATAACAACAATTTTGAGACTAAAATTGTTTTCTATTATTCACCTTAGCAATACAAATTTAACAAAACCATCAAAAGTTATAAACAAATTAAATATTCAAAGTCGAATTCAAGTTTGTCTGTTGCCCTGCTCATGCAATGCGATATTCAAATTCTTTTATGGCACTATATTATCGTGTAATCGTAACGTTTCTCCCTATTAATGACTGAAAAAAGTTTTCTTGCTTCGATAGAAAACATATTTTCTTGCTTAAAAAAATGAAAACTTATTTGCGTAACTTAATGATGGAAACAAGAGACAAAGAATTTAGTAAAAGGGTTATTAATTGAACTTATAAGTACAGAGCCATTATAAGTTTGCTGCTTTAAAAATAGTAGAATAGATCTTATATTTAAAATGTAAATGGGTGAATTAAATTGCTACATGTTTTACTAATATAATAAATTTACCACAAACTATTTGTTATCATTCTGCTTCACTATTACTATATCCACGAGCCGCCACTGATTTGTATTACTTTTAATATCACAAGCTTAAAATATATGTTGCTCATTTTCACACGTATTCTTTTGTATTTGAATTGCTTTTTACATACATGTGAAGTACTCACACAAAACTTTTTAGATAGTATCTTTAATTAAAAAAATATCTCCATGAAGAGAAAAATTAGGTTTGCCTGCAGAATGTGTTAAAAAATAAATTATATATTAACTCTTCTCAGAGTGATTCATTTTACTGTAGGGCAGTGTAGGGAAGAAAACGATTTGACAACGCAGCCACATAGAAACAACGTCACGAAAAGCGCCACTCGGTATGCAAAAGCCAAACTTTGTGTGCGGGATCTGCAATTTAATAAAAATTTAACGTGGATTTTACAGGGGCGTTGCCATCTAGCGGAGGAATCCAAAAATTCGATAGGTTGTCTAACTAGTAAGTACATAAACAAGGGTAGTGTGCGTACCTGATCTCTACTGTGCAGAACTGTGCTTTGAAAACTGCAGTTGGTTTTTAGATAGTTATTTAAAACCAACAGGTTGTGGGAGACCAGATACCTTTAAAAGTAGAGGATATTTTACAATTAACTGAAAAAGATGATGATGACAGTTCCTCAAAATATGAGGATAATCATCTAACTGATCAATCGGACTCTGAATTCAATAATTGAAATTGTTAAAATATTTTTTTTATATTTTGATTGTTTACTTTTTAAGGTTTCCTAAAAAAATATTATTTTGATTTGTTTACTGTTGTTCTCTTCCAAAATTAGATATTTTTTTTTAAGATTAGTATAGGTACGTATATCACTAACATATTATTATGTTTGTATATGTTAATATCTTATATTTAAAAGACATGTTTATATTCAAAGTAATTATAAGTATACCATCATTACGGTACGTGCAATGTTTTTCCGCTTATTCCAATTTTCAAATTTCAAAGCCTGGCAACCGTGATTCATGAACAATTTTTCGCAACCAACCTTAAGGCCGCTTTACATTTAGGCAACGGAGCTATGGAGCATGCAATCCAATGAAAACTATTTTATGCAAAATCTTTCATGCAATATTGCAAAATGTCATTTGTTTTAAGGCCGCTTTACATTTAGGCAATGGAGCATGCAATGCAATGAAAACTATATTGCAGCAAAATCTTTCATGCAATATTATAAGGTGTCATTTGTTTTACATTTATGCAATATATTGCCCATTGCCAAATTAGTTTTTGCATAAATGTAAAGCGGTCTTTACATTTATGCAATATATTGCCCATTAACCCATTGCTAAATTAATAAAATGAAAATGATTTCGATCTGCTGGTCTTCTGCGAAACCATCAAAACATACCGGTGTTGTGTGCTGTGGTGTGAGGTTTCACTCAACCTAGAGTTTCAATGGATGAAATAAAAAAGAAAATTATTATGATTAATTGAGGTTATTTCACTTTTTACTTAATTCCTCGCTGTTAGTTCCTTTTGTGTAGGATGGCAAATCTGAATATTACCAGAAAAGGAACCAGAATTTCACGTGCAATGCAATCAAATCAGATCAGACTCTATATTTGTGCAATGGACTGAAAATTGCGTCGGTCATTAATTTTAACTTTAATGCGCATGCGCGCATTCAATATTGCTTTGCATGCAATAAGAATTGCATAAATGTAAAGCGATCTTTATATACTCGCAGCAAGAATTCAGACGTCTTGGTTGACGTTAGCAGTCGTTTTTATTGTCAACGTAATTTTCGATATTTCATCGCGTTGAAAGCAATCATTTTTTGCAATTTAGTGCAATATATAATGCAAACTTTTAGTGTAGGATATAATTTTATTACTCTCAGTTGCAGTTCCTTAAATATTTTGATGGAAATATAATAAATTATTCATTTGTTCGTATGACGTAAGTTGTCTGAATTCTTGCCGCGAATATACCACCGTGTTCGCAATAAAATTATCTTTGTTTTAATATATATTTTATTGAGCAAGCAGATGAGTACAAATTGCTAGTATCATCTCACTTCTATAATGGGCAACTCTATAATAGTGACCAGTAAAAAGTAGGCAACCTAACTTTTGCACGTTCCTTATGCTTTGTACTTTCGATTGGTATTATATTGGTTTGGCAAGTAAGTGCAATGTTGAAAAAAATGCATTACAGTATTTTTAATTAAGGGTAGCTATGAACATATTTCATTAGGCAACCCATGCAATTGCAATATATATATGTTTACATACTGTGTCTAATAAAAAATACTTTTGATCCGGTAAGTATAGATGGGTGCAGAACGACCTTAGTTCCGATCTTATAAAAAAGCCGTTTGTCACTATGCGATAATTATGGTAAAATTTATGTAAATATTATTTAATAAATTTACAAAATAATTATATTTAAATCTAAAAAACGATACAATATCACTGTATGCAACTTCCATAAATTATTTTCTATTTTTCATTCATGCGCAAGCGCAGTAGTCTGGAAATACGATTAACAACTCATTACCTATAATAACTAGTTTATATAATAAAATAAATAGCACGACACTTATTCTCACACTTGACAGAACTAAGGTTAAAGTTAGGTTAGGTTGAAAATTTAAAATTCCAAATTATGTAAATACGTTATGCGCATATTTCTGCGTCGATTTCACCGCAAAAGTAGAACAAGTTGAAAATATTTTCTTAGTAAATTATTTTATGAATTTCATACCCAATCTCCCGCATGCAATTACAGGATATTTTAAAAATAATTTTCAAATGAATTTTTTAATATATTTCTCAGATAATATTGTATAGTGACAAACGGCTATTTTTTAGATGGCATTTTCTAAAATTGCTATTTTCAGTTTTTTTCACAATATTTCAGCAACGGCAGCAGATATCTTGAATCTGTCTGGCTTATCTTAATGGACATCAAAAAAGGCTCTTATTAGCATAAGCGACGTTATAATATAGGCATCCGTTAACCGTCATATTTGTAATATTCAATTTAACATTTAAACTGAAAATTATAATAGGTAAACCGTTTTGTACGAATTATTATGTAAATTATGAACAATATTGCGAAATGGAAACAAAGGTCAGGTTAGGAAATTATGAATTACTTACTGTGGTGTATGGACTTAGGATAGATGATCTACTTTTACTTAGGTACTTATTTCTTATTTTATTTTGTAAAACGAATCTTATAAAAGCAAATCTCCGGTGTCAAATCATTTTAATAAATTAATTTATTTCAAACATTTAAAGAGAAACATATTTTAAAATTGTACAAAACTAGCAACTAAACATTACTGATTTATCGCATTCAAAAATGTTTAAAATAATTCTATAAACAGAAAAATAACTTCCAATGACTTCTTCATTATGACACTTGATTGAAATACAATTTCTTAGAACATAAAGTATCGCCGGTTGCATATTACTGTGACGTATTATAATTCAAATTAAGGAAACCAATAATCGAATTCTAAAACTAATTTCAATATTTTGGAATAAAGGTTAATTTTAGTCGAGTTCTCCTTCACTAGAAAATATCTTCTTGGAATAAAAATACTATTAACTTTGTCAAAGGGAACAGACAACTTTAACATCACGACATATGAAATTCTTGTGTTGATAATTGCATAGCTAATGTAGAACCATTAGTCTAGTAGTATGGTAGAACAATAACTGTAATTTTGATTGTCATAACACCAGTGGGTCCCTTCTCAAATGTCCGCAGAGCAATACGTATGCCAATTAGAAACTTTTATCCTTCTTCCCACAAGGGTAGTTAAGAGAGACAGAGCCATGTAATTCACATGCGGATTACTCTTCAAGAGTCAAGAATAGACCCCCCAGAATTGACTTCTGTTGAAGTCAATTTCTTATAGAACAAAGAAATTAAAAATATTAAGCCAATGTGAGCGGTACAAATTCTTAATTACCACAATATTAATTAACAGTAGGAAACGTATTACATGTAGCAAAGTTTGGTATATATGAACTTTGGATGTAGGTGAATATATTTTGCGTACCTAAGTGTCTTATAAACCATGTTCTGCATGTTTTTTACCAAATAACAAATAATCATTTACATTTTGTAAATAAATTGTTTCTTTAAATGCGCGATAAATAGATATACAAGTGCCAACGCGACGATGCGTCACTAGCTCTGACGTATGCGAAATTTAAATTCGAGTCTGGTGAGCAGCAGATTCAGTTTTTCAAATAATTTTGGATATTGTGTGAAAGACTCTTCCGTTAAAATTTGGGCACGTATGTTTAAACCAAATATCTTCAAATTATTTTAATGGAAGTGTATCCTATGCCATTGCAAATACAAAAATTATCATAATTAAGTATTTTAAATGATTCAAATTTTTTTTCAGAGGTGCTGTCAAACGGTTGTAGATTGATTCAGTGACGGACCTAATTGGTGAATAAAAAATACAAAATTACATTCATTATAACATTAGTTATAATAAAACATACCGTAAAATAATTCCATTGTTAATTAATTGTTTTGTTATTATTATTAAGTAATATAATGAGTATCGTAAAAATGCACTTGATCAAATAAATCAATTTTGTTGTTAATCGATTTGGAATACAATACAGGGTGATTTTTTGGGAAATAATGATTTCTAAAGCTGATAATTTTTTGTTTCATATCTACTGTCATACAAAATATGTACACCGAATCTGATTAAATTATCTCAAGCGATTTAGAAATTAAAAACTGATTTTTTTTTAATTGTTTGCCCGCTGTAGCTGGACAATGGCTGTCCTAAGACTCCACAATAACAAAACACTTATACAATAACAAAAATCGTTATTTTGGCCACAGTATACACCCGTGGAATTTTAACGTCTACTTAAGAAACACTCTGTAGACTGACTAATGTAACAGAAAGTTGGTTAATTCGATCGTACAAAAACAACATGTGCAAAAGGTCTATTTGTCTGTGTAAACATCCATAGTGCTAGAAATGAGGGGCGTATCCATGGGGGGGAGGTAATGGGGGTAATTACCCCCCCTCAAGAAGCTTACTGAAATGAAATACATGACTTTATAATTTTCTATGTAATAAAACAGGGGTGAAGTATTTGTAATTTGAATTACTTGATAATCGCATGCAAACAATATTAAATTGTGTAATAAGTACTGTTTCTATAAGTAATATTTAGCGTTTACTAATGTGACTTTCAAGCCTAAATTCTGTAATTTTGCTCGATGCTGCTGCATATATGAATGCTGAAAATACCTCTGATCTAGAAAAATACAATATTTTTAAATATGTTTTCGTCCCCGGTGAAAACTTTCTCTTTCCCTATTCTGTTCATAAAAAATCTTTGCTTTCTACATATACACAGACATATTAAGTTAGACATTTCAATTGCTGATATGCAAATAAAAAAAAATTGAAAAATTAATTTAATTTCTATTATCTTTTATTTTTATAATACTGCTGTAATGTATAAATTTTTAATTTATATTTTATTATTGATACTGGATATTAAATTCTTTTATTTAACAAAAGTCTTTATTTATGTTTAGTTCTTTAGTCTGTTGGTGTTATAAGTCTTTACAATTTTACCCCCTCCAAGATAAAATCATTGATACGCCCATGCTAGAAATACATACTTTTTGTACTAGTTGCATAAATAACTATTTGCATTTTGGTAAAAATAGCTTACTTTTAACATTTAAGTGTTGGAAAAAAATATTACTATTATCAGAAACTGTATCTTTCCTCACTGAAACCAGAGGCGCCAAATTCTCAGCAGATTTAAATCATCAACATTTAAAACTGTTATTTGCTTAGGTAATGAAAAGTACACATTCCCAACCTTTCACAGCCCTGTCTGTGAAAGGTTGGGAAATCTCGGAGCTGGAGATACTGGTGACCAAAAAAATCGAAATATGCCTTATCCGAATGGTGCTGGTTTCAAAAATAAAGGGCGTTCAATACTAGAATTTTATTTTAAATATCTCAATAACTCACACTGGGGACGTGCAAAATTTCAAGAAGATCGGCGAGGTTTGATTGTGAAACCATTTTTCAACAAGATTTTATCAAAGCAGGCCGATATTTTTGAAATTTTGTATCACATCCATAATTTACTGTCCTGAACAACTTTTTCAAGTAACATTTCGCTGTATTTTCAGTAGAAAAGTGCCCTTTTACTGAAACGATAACAGTTTTCAATCGCTGCACTGAATACTTCAAATATGATTATTTCAAAAATGGTTACTCCTAACGACTTCAGCAAGGTATACCTTTGTTAGATATAACAGATAGGAGAATCGATTTTTTCAATAGACAGATGGATACACTAAACAGCAAAAAAGTTCTGCCATTTAAAAGAAACATGCTGTGCCATAATAAGTGGCGCCTTCTACTAGTGACGTCAAACTTAGTTAAAAATTCTTATTTGTCGTGCCAAAAAACATAATTGTGCCATTTTTTTTTATTAATACTCCGACAGGTTTCAAAGTTATTACATATTTAAAATAAAATTCTAGTATTGAACGCCCTGTATTTTTGAAACCAGCAACATTCGGATAAGGCATATTTGGCTCAATCGACTTTTTTTGATCACCAGTATCTCCAGCTCTGAAATTTCCCAACCTTTCACAGACACCCTGTAAAATTTGTATGCATTTATATTTTTCGTCAAAAATGCTACTTTATTATTGGTAGTGCCTACGGTGTATTGGGCCCCAAGTAACAATTTCCGACTCATTTTGGACAAAGTGTCGACGCTGTGTCGACACTGCAATTTGGACACGACACATTTTTAAGGCAGATTGTCGACTTTTAGACCATTATAAGCGGAAAATGTAACCAAAATGGTGATTAAAATGTGTACTAAATATGGTCTAAAATTTGTCCAATAGCGAGTCTGAAATATACCTAAATTTTTTCAAAAATGTGTCTTGATTGTGCCTTTCGTTTCCAATATGTGTCTGAAATTGAACCTTGATGTGTCCACAATATGTCTATTTTGTTCCTAATTTGGCCCAAGTATGTGTCGATTATGTGTCCAAAAGTTATTTTACATGTGCCTTGTATGTGGTCATGGTGTTTCCAAAATGTGTTCGTTATTATATTCTAATGAGAGCCACAAATTTGACACATGGTGTTCTCAATTTTACCGAAATTATTATCTCCTATTCATTGTGTACCAAAATAAATCCGAATAGACACAAATTACATTTCTTCCCGATACATTATGGATAATCTTGAACACAGACTTAAGGCATTCATCTCCTAGAAAACAATGGGATTTTAATTTATTTTGAGCATTTTACTATTTCTCGCGTAGGTGCACTTGCGAACTAAAGTTTATCGATAATAGTTGACATGGTACTTCTAAAAATTAAGCAGGCCTTAAAAATACCAAGTAGGTAATTATAATTAGTCGATGTTTTTTCCTTTTTTCGTTAAAAAATATATTTTTGTAATTCTCAAAAAAATCAAATACCAATGATATTTTATTATTTAGGACATCATATTTAGTACAGTTGTGGCTTAAATAATTCCTAAAAGCTTTAATTTAAAATAATATTTTAAAGGTCGCCATTTTTGTCAAGTGCATTCACGTTGAAGTACTTGTTGAAATATGGCGTACTTTTAGGTGGTGTCCAAATAGAACCATGTTTCCGTAATGTGAATAAAATTTGCCCCCAAATTGTGCATCTCAACACATTTGAAAATAGAAGAAACAATTTAGAGTAATGTTTCTACATATAGACCAAAAATTCACTGAAATATCGCCAACTAGGTACAATGTTTTGTTTTTTTTTTAATAGAAATGGTGCACTTGCTCTTGCTCTCATAAATTCACTCAATTTCCTCTGAGGGTGCACCTTTGGAGTAGCACCTTTTTTATTTTGACCAGATTGTAACTGTAAAACTTAAAACACTATCACAGATCAACGTTTATCATAATAATTTGCGCCATGTTAAGTGCACAAACACTTTAACCGGATAAACTAAACACATTATAGAAACAAAATGGAAATTATGTGTGTAAAATGTTTCTACATGGATACATGTGTGTCTGTACGGCACATGGTGGAAACAATAAAGAAACTCTATGTTTAAAATGTACCCAAATGGAAATTATTGTGTCTACTCAACTCATTTCAGTAACAAAATAGAAAATCTTGTTAAGAAACAAATCAGACAAACTTGAGTTTATTTAGTGTCGACCCGTCTGTGTCTAAATATATTTGAAGAGTCCAAACTGACACAAAATAGATACATTTTAAATACATGTGTTTAAAATATTGCTATTTAGACACACATATCCTTTTGACACAATAAGCTGGATATGTGTCGACACAAACTTGAAAATTTTGGACACAATTTGAACAGAGGCAGAAGTGCTCCAAAAAGAGTCGACACGATTCAGGCACAAGAAAATTGTGCCCGTGTTTTGCCATAAATTGCTACTTGGGGGTACAGTTCTAGGCAACAATAAAATAATTTCAGATTGCGGGCACTACGCACTATTCGTATATTTTGAAAAAATATATATTATTTCCAATAAAATTGAGAGTAGAACATTATTTTGGATCGGTCAGTGGTCGCGCGGTTTAAGGCGTTAGTACTTGAATCGAGGTGACTAGACGGAGTTGGTTCGAGCCCAGCTGTCGGTAGACCGTATATAAGCTATATTCATAGAGAGGATTGGCACCCTCTCTGTGGGTATGGTAGGGTGGAATAATGTTAGCTTGGGTCAATGTGAGAGATTGATGCCGGTTGATATTTGACCACCCCCTAATTAATGAGGTTTTCCAGGTTTCCCTCATTCCTGCACTGAATAGTGGTTAGGGCCTACCAACGTAAGTCGTTCCTGGGTGCAAATGCGGCCTGCTTAATAATAATATGCCGCCCCCTCTCCCGCACAAGTCTCCGACTTCTGGGCTAATCCCTGTGATTAGAATGAGGGGTAGAGATATTATTATTATTATTATTTCAAAGAAATATAAAAAAAATAAAATATATATTATTAATTATTTTCTTCCTGGATTACTAACATACCATTTACCATATTCCCATTAATTTTTCTGTGGGTGCACAACCCCGGAGCACCCACGTAGTCGGCGCCCCTGACTGAAACTCTAGGCCACTTTCGAATGAGTTAATTTTATGTGCTAATTTTAATTTCTTTTAATACTCTGGAGTTTCACTATTTTTTTTGTGAATCTAAAATTTGTTTGTGAAAAATTTTTTTATTTAAAATTGCTGATTTTTTGTCATAATTAAATGCTTAATATTTATATGTATTGTATTTAAAACTCAAATGTTATTGTAGTTATTTGACATTTACCAAAAAATAATTTTAGTGGAAGCAGAGCCTACTAAGAATTGCACGAAAGATGAAATGTTGATAATATCGTATTTTTGCATAGTTATAATAATTAATAAAACTAAGAATAATATGATAATTTTGAAAGAGACAAAGAATTTTAGAATAAACAAGAAAGAAATTTAAACGTATATGAACATTTGTAAACTAAACATGAACGGGGTGGTTTATTTTCACCCTCTTATAGCAAATCAAGATAACGGCAAATATGCCAGCAAAGTATCTTTTTAAGAATACATCTTACTTTCCTGTCAAGATTCTTTAAAGCAGATTTTACCCTCCTTTACAGGACCGTAAGTTTTTAAGTAAAATATGCCAATTTTCTGTGATATTTTTTATATGCACTTATGCAACATCCTGTATGTGAGATAACAAATGATTTTAGTACAACTAACTCTAGAAGATTTGTCCAAATGGTCAAGTTATTCCTAAAATATTGGTATGAATAAGTTGTTTCCATTTCATTTTTAATTTAGGTGTACAAAACTGACTTTTACTTGACAACATATTTTGTGAAATAAATAAAAATTTATAAGATTTATTTGGAGTGTTTACAATTTTTCTATTACAATATTTTTTAGTAATGGGGCAGAAACAATCGTCGTCGCCAAGTAAAAAATGCAGAAACGTGAAAACCAAAATGGAAGCCACGGAAATAGTAGATTTAGAATCCAGCGAGTCTATTTCCTCTCAGAATGATCAATTGAAAATTATGTCAAATATGAAGTCAGAGACTACAATCGAATCTCCAGAATTGACGCCAATTATCCGTCATATAGAGGAATTGGAATACAGCATTAATAAGATGACGGAATCCGAAATAGATCTATATTTTGCAACTGTTAAGGACAATTTACACAATTATTGGAGAAAAGTGTACGATATTAAAAATACAGATGATGATGTTAAAAACAAAAAGGCTGAAATTATAGACAGGATTAAAATCATACTGAAAAATTTAGATGAACGTTACTTAAAGGGAAGAATGTCTCCCTGATTTGATATGTTTTTCTTCAGGATATATTCCTGAAACTTAAATTGTAAAGAATGTATAAATTCAGTTAGGTACCTATTTTTAGAGAAAACAGTGACAATCGTCGATTTCACTTGTTTAATTAATGATTATTTTATATTTTCTCAAAATTAGCCTGCACATTCTATATGTATGGAAAAACCAGAAGAACATAATAAACATGGTCGGAAAATTTCTCGTAAAGTAGTTAGGGGAACCTTTGAAACTGTTTTTAACAACGAAAAAAAATTAAATTTGAAGCTTAGGATCAGATTTACCTCAGACTTGTGAATAAAAATTCAAAATTTTAGATAGTTTGCACGGTAATGTACCTAACCCTGTTTCGTTAGATTTAATAATTATACTAGTAAACACAAAATAAATATTATTATCTATAATTCCAGTGTCAAAAAATTGATAAGAAAAAGGTTTTCTAAATATCTACAAAATTAAAATTTCTGTATTAAACTTTGACACCCTGTAGATCGAAAGCAACATTATTTGATTAATACATGTTTGTTCCCGAATCAGTCTTTAATTTAATAGAAGCTAAAACTGGATTTACCAAATCACTTCACCAGCAGCAGCTAATGAAATACCTCATATGGCATAGAGTCTAACCTAAGGACAACAAGGGCGGGTTAAAGATTCTCAACTAAGGTTGAGTTAGGGAAGTATACATTAATTTTGTTGCTGACGACGAGCAATTATCTAGGGCTGTGTAAACCTCAATAACAAAGCTTATACAACCAGTGATACAACTGATGAGTATTTTTAGTCCCGATTAAATTTAGTTAACATTGAGTAAACATACAAAATAAATTTTTATATACAGGGCGTTACAGAGTGATGTTAAAAAATCTAGGAACAGGTTCTACGTTTAAAAATAAATAAAAAAAGTTTATAGTACATGAGTATGAAAATGCCTCTTTTTCGAGATACAGGTTGTTTAAATTTTCTATCTTAAATACAATATAATCTTCATTTCTCGAAAACCGATAGAGATATTGAGATGAGATTTGGTACACACTGGTGTATAGTGAGGGGCTACTTTTACGTGCATAAATTTCTCTTGGAGAAATTGGTATCACTCTCTAATTCTGTTTAGTGTTTCATGAACTTTTTCCTCCTGACGCATCGTTTTTGAGATAAAAATTAATTTATTAATCATTGCAATAGACCAACATTGGAATACTAATTAAAAATTAATAATCTAGGTGGTCAGTTTATACAGGGTGTTAAAAAAGAGAGTGTAAAATATTTCAGGAAGTAATAGTTGAACCAAAATAAGCAGAAAAGTCTTAATAAACATAACGGTTGCGGAGATATGGACCACTATTCGTTTTTCAAACATTTTATTTTATTAGGAATAAACCGACAAAGGAAGCTTTTAACAAACAAAAAACAAAGTTACAGAAGATGTTCAAAGTGCCCTCCGTCCATTTCCAAGCAGGCACGACATCTTCGTCTCTTTTTTTTCTTATTTTTAAACATAGAACCCGCCTCTAGATCTGCTTAACATCATTCTATAACACCCTGTATATACAACAGTCACAGTCATCTGATTAGTTAATCAAGATTTAACCGGAACCTAAAATACTTACTGTTCCTAAGATGAATTTTCTTAATTTTAAAACAGTTTTTTAATGGGTCACATGTATATCTATCTAAGCCTTCAAGTTAGAAATGTGCCAAAAATTTACAAATTAAAAAAATAAGAAATAATCCTGGAAATTGCAAATAAATACCTTTCCTATATAAATATAAACAAGATTCTGTTGGGTATTTTTTTCGAAAGAAGTTGATTTGCTTCTTTGACTTGAAGCCGTCGATACCAAATAATTCTAAAAACGTTATAGGTAGATACTCAGAAATAATAAATGATGAGTCCGCATGCTTTTCGAAAAAAATTATCTGACCTTTCATTGGATGTATAGGTATATGTCACTGTAAAGTACTGTATAATGAAATTTCTTTTGCAGTTCTCTTTGTATGAAAATAATATCAATATTGGACGACATTGTCCTTACATTAGTAGATAATACAGTAAAGTCTACAGAATATTATACTAGAATGAAATTAAAAAAAATTGAGATATGTAGCTAATAAATTTAAATCATATTAGATAAAACTAAATATAGAATTTACTAGGAAATTGAAACTAACCAAGTGGGTTAAGCCAGTGGCTTGGGCTGTACAACCTCAATGGGCAATAAAAATAATAAGTGAATAATTTTCCTTATGAAACAGTTGTTCGATTTCAGTAAATCGAACAACTGTAGAATGAACACATGTAGAATGTGGCAGTTCGAAACCACTAACCAAAATTGAAAAGAAAGTGATTATTCAGCTTTGTTTAGGCTAATGTTTGTAATGTTAACGCGCTATAAATACGGTACCTGGTACCCCTAATTGAAAATATATGCATCATTTAATAAATTATGTATTTATTTATTCACCTAAGTAAATCTCACTATATTTGAACACCCTGTATCTCGAAATCGAAGAATTTTTTACCCACATTTATATCAACTTTTTATTTTCAATGTAATTCCAATTTTAGTTTGACGATAATAACACTTTAATTAAAGAGACCTTTAAATAAAAGATTAACAAAACCTACAATAAAATATTTTATTTTTTCCTCAAAAACAGTGCGCATCCTATGAAAAAAATTTAAGCGACTAATTTCATTCAGAATTGATGGCGGATTTCTAAAAAATATATTAAAAAGGGAAAAAGTCAGTGGCGTATCATACGAACGTCACTGGTGTAAGTAGAAATATTCGGATCAACCCAAAAAATGCACATTTTTCCCTCTAAAGCGTGTTTCAAATTTCGAGTCCATATCTTTAAAACTCTTAGAAATAATTAATAAAAATAAATAAAAAATTAAAATTTAAACGCTGTATCTCGGAAACAAAGCATATTTTGACCTACGTTTATATTGTCACGGATTTCCCAATCCGTCTTTTCTCTTACTTCCAGAAAAACAATCCGTTAATTAATTACTTCTTTATTAACTACTGAACACTACTAATTACAGGTCAACTAAACACTTATTTAATTAATCGCTATCTAAATCACTTTGATATCTCCAACTAAAACCTTCACTTCAGACTGTAACACAAGACTTATACAAGACTAATACAAGACTAACTAACTCGGCCGTTTATTCTTCTTTTATAGACCCAACGAATATTCCAGGTATATTCCAGTATCTCTAGATCTATTTTCTAGTACGACTGGAACGCTTCTCGTCGTTTCCACGATTTTTCTAGGCCGATCTCGATCACGGCATGTTGTTTGTTTACCAGAATGACGTAGGGGCGATCGGGGCAATCTCAGGCAATTCGCGGTGCCACAGTCGTCGGTTTGGGAGTGAGTGGGGCAAATTCCGTGACACTGCCCCTCCTTAGGACCGATCGTCCCGATCGGATACACCTCTATACTGGGACAGACGCTCCAGATGGACGACCTTCATCTTACTCCTGGGAGTCCTCTGTATCCGGTAGACGACATCATTGATTCTTTTAATGACTGTGTAGGGGCCCTCCCAACGGTTCTGTAGTTTAGGCGATCTTCCTTTCTTCCGCGTGGGGTTGTACAGCCACACCAGGTCACCTTGTTGGAATCCGACTGTATTGGCCCGGACGTCGTATCGAGTCTTCATGCGATCGCTCTCTAGTCGCATTCGAGATCTGACTTGATCGTGTACGGCTGCTAGTCTTCGTTCTAGCTCATGGGTGTAAGTGTCTGGCTCGGTGGGCTGTTCCGCAGGACGACCAAATACCAAATCTGCTGGAAGGCGAAGCTCTCTTCCAAAGATGATCCTTGCGGGAGTCTTCCCAGTAGTTTCATGGACAGCTGAGCGGTAAGCTAACAGGAAGAGTGGAATGAGCTTGTCCCAGTCTGTTTGGTTCTCGTTCACAAACATCCTCAGATTGGTTTCTAGTGTGGCGTTGAAGCGTTCCACCATACCATCTGACTGGGGATGCAGTGGGGTGGTCCTGGTTTTCCGGATACCCATAAGCTCGCAAACCTTTCGGAACACACCTGATTCGAAATTTCTGCCCTGATCTGAATGCAGTTCCATGGGCACACCAAATCTGCAGAACAGGTTGTTGACTAGGGCTTCTGCTACGGTCGTGGTCTCTTGATTGGGAAGAGGGTATACTTCCGGCCATTTACTAAAGTAGTCCATGGCGACTAACAGATATCGGTTTCCATTTTGAGTTTTCGGAAATGGGCCAGCGATATCAATGGCAATCCTCTCGAACGGTGCACCTACGATGTACTGGCGCATTTTGCCTCTGGAACGGGTCTTCGGTCCCTTGCTGGCTGCACATATGTCACATTTTCGGCACCAATCTTCTACATCCGTCCTACAGCTCAACCAGTAGAAACGCTCCCTAATCTTCTGTAGAGTCCTATTGATACCGAAATGTCCACCACCAGTACCTCCATGTACTTCCTGCAGCACTTCCTTGACCCGGGACCTCGGGAGTAGTACTTGCTTCTTCACCTCCGTTCCGTCATTGTTCTCCCATGCTCGCTTTAGGACACCGTCTTCCAACACCAAGGAATTCCATTGAGCCCAATAACTCTTTAATGTTGGGCTTTTACTGCTGACTTCAGCCCATGAGGGTCGGTTGTTGGCTTCTTTCCAGTCTAATAATGGCTTGATGTCACAGTCAGCTTGCTGGTCTTCTCGAATTGCCGCTGAACTCCATCTGTCTTCAGGTTGGGCTACTACTATCTTGCAAGGAACAGATGAGATGTCCTCTTTCCTTTCAAGACTACTACAGTGCTTGCAGTTGACAGGACAGGGTCTCCTAGAAAGGGCATCTGCATTTCCATGTTTCCTGCCTGCCTGGGAGTCGCGCCATTGCCAATCTGCCACTGGGGCCCTACACTGTCCCTTTAGATGACCTGTTCGCCCACAGTTCCAACATTGAAGTGGGTGACCTCTTCGGGTATCAAGTCCTTTCTTTGGCCTGGTAGTTGGGCTAAGTTTATCAATGGCCTCCTTCAGTGTTTTGATTATCTCTTTATTTGCCATCCTATTGCTATTATCACGGATGGTCCGCACTTTAACATATTCCTTGGAGGCTGCCGCTTGGGAGTCGCGCCTTTGCTGATCTGCGACTGGGGCCCTACACTGTCTCTTCAGATGCCCCATCTGCCCACAGTTCCAACATTGGAGAGGGCGATCTCTTCGGCTGCCAGGTTGTTCTCTCTTCGGATTGGTAGTTGGGCTGAGTTTCTCAATGACCTCCTTCAACGTTTTGATTATGTCTCCATTTCCCATATTATCGCTGTTATCAGTGATGGCGCGAACTTTAACATGTCTACCGGATGCCATCTTGGCTGCCTCAAATTCCAGTGCATGCGAAAGAGCGTCATTCAACGTTTTAGGTCTAGCGAGCCGTAATGCCTGCTGTGTTTCGCAATCTCTTAGGCCGTCGATAAACACTTGGATGGAGAGCTGGTCTACAAATTCGGACGGGGCTGTTGGATATGCCAAGCGAACCAGTCGAGCAACGTCTGTCTCAAAATGTTGTAAATTCTCTCCACTCTGCTGGTGACGATTTTTCAATTGTGCCTGGTACACTTGCTGCAGGTGCTTATCCCCATATCTCATTTCCATATGCTGTTTCAGAAGGTCATAGTTACTCTGCTGCCCAGCAGGAACTCCTTGTAAGACGTCAAGAGCTTCCCCTCGTAAAGCAACTATCAGAGCTGTAGCCTTCTCATAGTCAGACCATTCGTTTGCCGCAGCTGCTGCTTCGAATTGACGCAGATAGACATTCCAGGAAACCCTGCCGTCGAATTCAGGAGGCTTCGTTTTCTGAGTTCGGATAACAGATCCTTCTGATTTGATTACGCCCTCCTTTCTTATTTTGTCCAGTTTATGTCGAAGCTCTTCACAGGTTCCTCTAACCATGTTTATTTCTTCGTCGATTTCTTTTCTTTGTTCTAACAGTTTCTCCTCTACTGTATTTTCTAATTTTTCTAACTTCGCCTGCATTTCGGTTGTCTGAGCTCTCATTTCCTGTTGTATTATCTGCATTTGATCTTCTAATTTCTTTTCTAACTTCTCTTGCATTATTTGGGTCTGATCTTCAATTTTATGCCCTTGTTCTTCGAATTTTTCTTGCATTGTCTTCGTCTGGTCTTCCATTTTATGCCCTTGTTCTTCTAATTTATTTTGCATTGTTTGTCCCTGTTCTTCTAATTTATTTTGCATTGTTTGTCCCTGTTCTTCTAATTTCTCTTGCATCGTCTTCGTCTGGTCTTTCATTTCCTGTTGCATTGCCTGCATCATTTCTAACAGTTTCGCCAATTGTGCATCCATATTGACTTGGCTTCTAGTTACAGGCATTCACTCTATTTGGAAAGTTCTAGAATGTCCTCGAATGTGTTTGTAAATGTCACCGTTGACTTCCTTACAATGAAACGAGTGCAGTGATATGCCACACTTGGGTCTTTGTGTCACTTCGGTAGAAAGTTCTAAAATGTTCGAGAATGTCCTGCGCAAATACCACCGTTCACTTCCTTGAGTCACAACGAGTGCGGCGATATGTCACACTTGGGTCTTTGTCTCACTCCCGTACAAAGTTCTAGAATGTTCGAGAATGTCCTGCGCAAATACCACCGTTCACTTCCTTGAGTCACGACGAGTGCGGTGATATGCCACACTTGGGTCTTTGTCTCACTCCCGTACAAAGTTCTAGAATGTTCGAGAATGTCCTTCGCAAATACCACCGTTCACTTCCTTGAGTCACGACGAGTGCAGTGATATGTCACACTTGGGTCTTTGTCGCACTCCCGTACAAAGTTCTAGAATGTTCGAGATTGTCCTTCGCGAATACCACCGTTCACTTCCTTGAGTCACGACGAGTGCGGTGATATATCACACTTGGGTATTTGTCTCACTCCTGTACAAAGTTCTAGAATGTTCGAGATTGTCCTTCGCGAATACCACCGTTCACTTCCTTGAGTCACGACGAGTGCGGTGATATATCACACTTGGGTATTTGTCTCACTCCTGTACAAAGTTCTAGAATGTTCGAGATTGTCCTTCGCGAATACCACCGTTCACTTCCTTGAGTCACGACGAGTGCGGTGATATGCCACACTTGGGTCTTTATTCCACCCGCGCACAGGGTTCCAGAAAGTTCTTCAAACTTCCACTTAAATCCCACTTTGTGGACAGGGTTCCAGAAAGCTCTTTAAAACTTCCAACTAAATCCACTTCCGACACCAAATTGTCACGGATTTCCCAATCCGTCTTTTCTCTTACTTCCAGAAAAACAATCCGTTAATTAATTACTTCTTTATTATCTACTGAACACTACTAATTACAGGTCAACTAAACACTTATTTAATTAATCGCTATCTAAATCACTTTGATATCTCCAACTAAACACTTCACTTCAGACTGTAACACAAGACTTATACAAGACTAATACAAGACTAACTAACTCGGCCGTTTATTCTTCTTTTATAGACCCAACGAATATTCCAGGTATATTCCAGTATCTCTAGATCTATTTTCTAGTACGACTGGAACGCTTCTCGTCGTTTCCACGATTTTTCTAGGCCGATCTCGATCACGGCATGTTGTTTGTTTACCAGAATGACGTAGGGGCGATCGGGGCAATCTCAGGCAATTCGCGGTGCCACAGTCGTCGGTTTGGGAGTGAGTGGGGCAAATTCCGTGACAATATATATATATTTTTTAACAAAATAAGTTGGGCAACCACCCCCTAAAATAATTCGCACTTATTTACAAACACCCTGTATATGTGTGGGATGTCCCAGAGGAGACGTTTTTGGGATATTTTCTTCTATAGAAGCAAATATATTTGCTATATTTTATTTTAATTTTTGGCTTTTTGCATGCTTTCACTTTGCAATCCTTTAGGTTGAATTTCCATTGTAGTTATATGCGCCAGTTTTTGCAAGCATTTCTGCTATGAACATTTAATCAAATAAACCAATGATGGTCTGGCTCAATTTACTTTAGTTCAAAAATTGATAGTTTCGGAAATACAGTGTCAAGTTATGAAGTTTTATTTTTTATAAATATTTATCTTAGCAATACCATGATTTGATCGAAATTTGGTACTTTGGGATGCAATTTTTGTTGTTTTTTTAGGACCAGAAATTGAGCTTTAATCACGCTAATCGCAGTTTCGATATACACTGAAGAGGGCACTACTAGTAGTAGAACAAACTTTGCCTACATCTAAATAAAGCTTCATAACTTTTTTGTGTTTTGGTATATTAAATTTCTAGTAAAAATTCTTATTCGTTGGTATCCTTTGTCCAAAAAAGATGTCGCTTCGAGAGTTTCTGAGATAATCGAATTAAAATGAATTGTTGCATACTGAACCTCATTGCAGCAATGAGTTAACAATGATGTAATATCTGGCGTATATTTAAAAAATAAATTTAAAATAAATGTTTTGTCTTTGCTATTACTGCGTTTTGGTTCAAGTGGTTATTTTTTTATTTTATTATTTTCTAAATGTTTCTTTCTTTCATGTTGTCATATGTCTCTGTGTTATATGTTTTATGCTGTTTTGTAAGAACAATATTAACTGTAATAATTTTTGAATTAATAATTTATTATACCGTTTTTAAAACTAATCGAAAATTATTTCAGAATAACTAATTTTTTCAAAATCTCTATAAGTACTTAAGAAAAATCTGAAAGGAATAATCTAATGGCGCAGGTATTCAGTATATGTACATTTAATGCAAAAAAGAATCAGGTATTCGTATTCTCACAAAAAACTCAATTACCAAAATTTTAGTACCTATAATTACCCAACAAATAAGGTAATTATTATCATAGAAAAAAGTACTGAGGCCTATCTAACTTCTTCATTTTCTGACTTCTAGCACAGATAAATTCTTCTAGATTGATTTAAATTGCATTATTTTGACCTATTCTTTACTGAACACCCTATATACAGGTCGGTACTGTTTTACCTAATTTCAAAGTAAATCGGCCTATACTTTAACGTCAACAAATCATGGAATCCCGCCAAAAACTAGAACAATAATTTTCTTTAGTGTTGCTGTAAACGTTAGGTCTCTGCAATAATATAGTTTAGATGGAATATTTTAAGCCGTTTACATATTTTTACATTTTTATTGGGATTTTATTAATTTTTTTTATTAAAATTATTTGAATCACGGATAAGTATACTACTTATATTTACAGGAACAGTTATTAATCTTGTTATGATTAGTACTTTACAAAAAAAACATTCATTAACGTATGTCACAGATATATAATTTTATGATCATTTTATCAATGTTGTCATTGGGGAATGACATTGATTCATATTTAATAGCTGAGTGATGAAAATATTGTTTGTTTAAAGCCTTTTTTATTGTGTTTATAAAATACCATTTGAAAAGATAAAATTTAACATATAGGGGAGAATGGGGGAATAGCGGTCAGTTAAGCCAAATCACATATAAATCAGAAAATATTGCTTTCTTGCCAAATGTAAATCTTATAGGAGATAGCCTCATCTATCCACTAGACTGTGATCTACCACTTAAATCAAAATAATAATCTGAAAAAGAGTGGTCAGCTCCTGACCAATGTTGCAACATTGACCAGTATTCCCCCACCCTGCGGGTAATACCGGGCAGCCAATTTTCAGTGCTTTTTATTATTAGGACCACATGTTTTTCAGAAAATAAAGAAACAGTATTGAATAGAAAGGTATAATAAAGTTTTTTATTTTAAGTTATAAAGAAATAACAGGTTGCAACTTAAAAACTACGACATCAAAACTAAATAATAAAAAATACATGGATAGTTTTATTTTCTTAAACAAATATTGCACATATAGTTTTCAGCAGTGCCCCAACCACTACATAAATCGTGAACCCATTCGCCGCGCTCTATACGGCGGTACCACAACTCACCATCTCTCCCAAATTCCTCGCAGATAAGACATATTTTATTGCTATGTTCGCTTTCCATGTCATCCAATTTATCATCCTGACAAAGAGTTTTTTCATCTATATTTTCTTCTTCTGATGAATCGCTTTGCAACATTTTCTTTAAATTTTTCTTAAAACCCTTTGTCACCTTTGATTTCTTTCCTTTTTCGGCTTTTTCTTTTTTGTCTTTTTTGTTTCCTTTCTCTATTTTTTCTTTTTTCTTTTTTGCCTGTTCTTCCTAGTAGTCCTAAGCATCTGTACAAAATAAAGCATATTAATTTAAAATATTTTATAAAATATACATCCTACTTAATCATATGAAGGCCTGTCGGATAATACCGGTCACGACTGGTATTGCCCCAACTATTTTGACCGGCATTTCCCGAAAGCAATCTGACAACCTAAACCTAAGCTAAAATTATTTCCCTTCATTTATGCGCCTGTAAAAGTAGAATCTAAACGGCAAGATGCTCCTTAAGATATTCCTTGTTACAACGTGCAGATAAATAACGTACTTGAGTACTTACCTTGGTTTTAATTCGTCAAAATATTACAATAAAACGAGGTACTAACTTCACTGTAAAAACGCAGGTCTTACACTGTAGCCTTGAAAGCGAAACCTGTTAGATTTAACTTGTACCGATAGATAGTAGATGGCGCCACATATCTAACGAGTTGCGTACGTTTATCATAGAACATTTCGAGTGACCGGATTTACCCACCCGACTGGTATTTCCCCACTCTCCCCTACAGTGTCAATCACGTTCATTAGACTGTCCTGAAAATTTTGATGCCTAGATTATCATTTATTATTTTAAATGGAAATGTATAGTTTTTATCATCCATACAAGGGAATAAAAAAACGGCATAAGACCTGCCATAAAAACATAAAAGGCTTTTGCATGTAGCTTTGTGAGCCTTAAGCAGGACCGTATTTAGTCAGATACCAGTATATAATAAGGAATGTAATTGTGACTGAGAAAATAAACAAATGCTAAATACATATTTTGATTAAATGTTCCATGTTATTACAATTTTAAATTATTACTGCCTAGTGCCTAGCAAACACCACCAGGAGGTACCAGCGTTCTCTGTCATGCGGGTAGGATAGGATTCCCAACTTGAACATCGGCCATTCCGGGACAATTGTTTTTACATTTTCAAATAATTGAAACAAAACATCAAACATCAGAAATTTACATAACTTTGGTAACTAGGACTAGGAAGTAGGTAAATGGTAAGTAAGTACCTACTTAGCAAAACTGATAAATATTATTGACAAAAATAAACTACAAAATAAACCCTTTTCACTTTCCGTTGCTACTTAAATCTATATTTTTGTTGAGATCGAGCAGCCTGAAGCAGTTTTTGTCTGATTTAATTAGAGCCAAAAAGTCCTCACATTTATAATATTAATAATAATAATAAATCTCTACCCCTCATTCTAATCACAAGGATTGGATCAGAAGTCGAAGACTTGTGCGGGAGAGGGGCCGGCATATTAAGCAGGCCGCAATCGCGCCCAGGAACAACTTACGTTGGTAGACCCTAACCACCATTCAGTGCAGGAATGAGGGAAACCTGGAAAGCCTCATTAATTAGGGGGGTAGTCAAACGTCAACCGGTATCAATCTCTCACATTGATATAGCTTATATACGGTCTACCGGCTGCGGGGGTTGAACCCACAGCGATCTAAGCTGTTTTTACAGTATGTCCATAAATAGAGCTGTCATACTTTCAAATGCCATGAAGGCACTAAGTACGAAGTAGATAAATTAAAATAAACACTCGTTTATTCTTACAAAACAACACAACACTGAATACTCACAACACCAATTTATTATTCACAATAGCGCTTAAACAATTATGTATTCACAGCACTAATAATGAACCAACGATAACAGTAATTAAACGTTTATAAACAGTATATCACCAAAGCACAATAAAGATCCATTTGCACACATCAGTGACGTATCAGTTAAGTGTCAGTTCAGTATCAGTGTTATTTATGGTACATCACTGATGCCAGTTTACACATATCAGTTCGTAGTCCTTAAGAAGGAGTTAGCAGACGATCAAACAAAGTGATCTGAATGTATTTATCATGCAGTTGATCAAAATTTAATACCAGCTCGATAAGCTTTTCATCCATTTTGAGCAATAAAAAAATCTGGTCAGTTCCTCAGTAGAATTACAAAAATATCGTCGCCGGCGTATTTAAAAACCACTGAACGGACACTGAAGCAGCACTGACAGTACTGATACGGCACTGCGACGGACATATATAAAGTATGAACACGACAATTTAAAATCTAAGCAGCGATTTTTTATTTTTCTCTGATACTGATACGGAACTGACAGCTCTGAATCTCCGAGACACCAGCGAGTTGTAGGCAACTATGCGTGTCGCCGTTGCTATGACAGTATGACAACAGCTGCAAATAAAGCCGGTCCCAGACGATGTGGTGAATGCGTTCCAACGTTGGACACATCACCATTTGCCACATCGTGTAGGCGGGCGCTGGTGAATTGCATGTGTCCAACGTTGGCTACATGCCACGCTTCTGTCGGTTAATCTGACCCACGTCAAAGAAGCTTCCAGCGTTGGAAGCATGTTGGAAGCATCGTTCGTCACACACCCACACGAGCGATCGTGTGTTTGACCCAATCCAGGAGCGCACATGTTCCTTTTTTTACTATTCTGTGGATCTGCAGTATAAGTACGACACTGACGTACGTTGGTCCTACATGCATGTCCGTTGCAATAAAAGTTCACCCCATCGTGTAGAAGACACACTTGCCACATTTTTAATGCCCAAATTGTGTCCAACGTTGGCACCAACATTTGAACCAAAGTTGGACACATCGTCTGGGACCGGCTTAAGCCTGATGATTAAACCGGTCCCAGACGATGTGGCGAATGCGTTCCAACGTTGGACACATCACCATTTGCCACATAGTGTGGGCGGGCGCAAGTGAATTGCATGTGTCCATCGTTGGCTACATGCCACGTTCGGGCTTCTGTCGGTAAATCTGACCCACGTCAAAGGAGCTTCCAGCGTTGGAAGCATGTTGGAAGCATCCTTCGTCACACACCCACACGAGCGATCGTGTGTTTGACCCAATCCAGGAGCGCATATGTTTCTTTTTTTTATTGTAAGTACGACACTGACGAACGTTGGCCCCACATGTGTTTACAATGTTGCAACAAAAGTTCAACCCATCGTGTAGGAGCCACACTTGCCACATTTTTAATGTGCAAGTTGTGTCCAACGTTGGCACCAACATTGGAACCAACATTTGAACCAACGTTGGACACATCGTCTGGGACCGGCTTTAGATGATTTGCAGTGGATATTCATTGGTGCCGGTTCCGTGGACGTTGCTTCTGCATTTATGAGGCGAGCTCTCAGCGAAATCTCATGTATTTTAATCTAAAGGCACCAATTACAAAATTTATATTAGATTAAATATATTTTAAGTGGTATAGTCTATATATTATATTATTGATATAAGGCAATATAAAAAAATTTCAAAATAAGCTGACCGTAAATAGTGGGATAGTGGTTCAATATAATTTCAAGCAAGTGACATAAAAATCATTTGAATATGCATAGTATCTACTATCTATATTAACATAATTCTAGACAAATTCGACAAATATATCTAGATGCTCTAAATGTGTTTTTCCCTTTTTCAATTTCATGAGATAACAAGAGAGAAAGATAGATCTAGATCCTTTAGATCTATTTTGCCGAACTCAACCTCTATATATCATGCCTATTTAAGTCATCGAACTTGATATTATTCAAAGCGGGGCGGTTATTAAGGAAATATTCTAGATCTCGCCATCAACCAGTGTTTATTTTACCCCAATCAAACCCGCAGATCAAATATAAAAACTTATATCGGCACGGCGCTATTTGAAATGGGACGTTGTAACCTTGGTTGTAACATTTCACATAAGCAAGATAACCGCTTTCCAGTGGCGGCTGGTGCAATTTCAGGTATGTCATATCTTAATAACCAGACATGAAACACCAAACTTTAGTATATATATATATACTGTGGCTATATAGAGAACTTCAGTAGAAGGAGAAGGATTTTGCAGTTTGCGAAAAAAAGTTAAAAAAAAACGTGGGCCTCACCCAAGATTTCCAAATTGGCTTGTTTAAATTTCGAGAAACATTTTTTTCATAAACTAGACATAATTCTACCGATGTTTCAGATTTTATTAAAAAAAAATAATTTTTGTTAAAGTTACAGCTGTTTGAAAATTAATATTGTATTTGTGATACATTATAAAAATTCCTGAAAAATCCAAAGCGGTATGTGACTTGGCTTATGAAAAATGTGAGAAATGGCGGGAACAGAAGGACGTAAACCACGTCAATGAGAAAGTACTATTGGCATATTTTGAAGTTAGAAGAATTTGAAGGCTTCTACGCTATGGACACAGTAGTTGAAAACTGAGTTGTCTTTAAAAAAAAGATATAGACATTAAAACATACAATAGTTTTTATATATTTTTAGGTATTAATAATATTGTGTGAAACTACTAACTCTGTGGGCTAAAGCCGCAACCAACGTATTACAACATCCACAATATCTACCAATATATTCCTTATTATTAGCTTTTGAAACATTTTTTACTGTATTAGAAAGGTATTTTAAGCTAATATAAATCAAATCTCCTACAATTCCTATCAATGAAGTCATATGTATGCTTTCTGATACCAAACATCTAGGTATGCTAATGAACAATTCCACAGACAAATTCAATAATTATCTAAAGAAATTAATCTATCTAAATTTACTAACCTGGTTTAATGAAAACACTATAAATATCTAACTTCACTTTTGACAGTGGGAACTCGAAAATTCAACCACAATAGATGAGATCTGAACTATTTCTGCATTTTTAGGATTGCTTCTTCAGGTGGCCTCCTTTAAGTTGAGTCAAATATCTAACTATAAAAATTACTATATAAAATAAAATAAATAAAAAGCCCCAACCAACGTTGAATTACACCCACAATATCTACCCATATATTCTTTATTATTAGCTTTTGTAACATTTTTTACTGTATTAGAAAGGTATTTTAAGCTAATATAAATCAAATCTCCTACAATTCCTATCAATGAAGTCATATGTATGCTCTCTGATACCAAACATCTAGATAATTATTGAATAGAACTTTATCTGTGGAATTGTTCATCATTAGCATACCTACATGTTTGGTATCAGAGGGCATACATATGACTTCATTGATAGGAATTGTAGGAGATTTGATTTATATTAGCTTAAAATACCTTTCTAATACAGTAAAAAATACAATAGTTTGAAATCAAACGTTTTTTCAAAAGTAAATGTTGCTAAGGTTCTGACGAACGTGGATGACAATAATTTTTTAATGGCTAAGGTAACTAATAATTGCTTCACTTCGTTGTCAGTTTACTAATTCGAATTTTTTGCTTTAGGTTGTTTCGATTGTGGGAATAGCCGGTGCATGTCGGAAGTCAGAATTGACATTTTTACGTGTTGAAGATGTTACAGATGAAGAGACGTATTTTCGAGTAAATATTCCCCAGACAGCACGGAGACGTCTCAAAGAGGTCGGAAAGATGTCCGATCAAGATGTGTCAGACATCTTATGGACGTCCATTGTCGCCATTAGTTCATTTTAAAGACGTCTTTAAGACGTACAATGTTACAAAACTCACTATCTTTAAGACATATTGGAACTATTGGAAGAGGGTTATAAATTAAAATAAAATTCTGTTTTCTGATACACCTATTTATTTTGATTTAAATTTTTTTTAAGCAGGATGCCCTCCTCCCACTAAGCCAGATAAAATTGCTGCAACATTTCTCAAAATTTACAAACCAAACTGTAACGTTGCAATTTTTGCACAATGCTTTTACAGAAAGTTCGCAAGGATTTGTGACCAAGTTATGGGATCTATTATTCCCTTGCCCGTGCAATTGACAGGGCCCAAATCTTGTAGATAGCCTACTAAAATTGGGTTACACAGTATCAGTGAGATATAAGTGGCGCCATCTGTCGCCTATTAATATACATATAAAGTTTCGACATCTTGATAATTTCGTTGCATCGTAACTTTTCTTTTGTAAATTATATGTGATAACTTGCAGCAAGTACTAATGTAACGTCACAGAAACTTTTTGCGGTTCACTTATTATAACAAACTGTCCATTCATATAAAATATTCTAGCAAGCCTGCAGTTACTTTACAGTGTAAAATTACATATTTAAAATGAATGCAACTTTAAAGTGTTATGTAAGGTCTCTTGTTTAGTGGGCTGTCGGACGCCCTCCGAATATACGAATTATAGAAAAAAATTAGGTTTACATTAAAGGCATTAGAAAGATGTCTTAAAGATGTTGATAGAAATTATTCATAAGATATCTTAAAAATGACATCTTGCAGATGTCTTTTTTAAGTCTTTAGGCGTTCAGACATAATGCGGACTTAAAAACGACGTCTTTAAGACAAAGTGTGCTGTCTGGGTCCAAATACAAAAACTAGAGTAATTCGTGAATTTGTAATCACTCCTGGAGATATAGAAGGACTAAACTTTTTTGATATTATCACCTACACCCGGAAAATATTAAACACAATAGATTCTTGGTTAGATATAGAAATGGTAAATGTGGTGTTCAACCAGTAGGTTGAATTAATAGTATTGGTCAGTTACCAAAGATGATTGCTCAAATGATTGGTTTGCCGAATTGTGCATTAATCACGGGGCACTGTTTCAGAAGGTCTTCGACTACTTTACTTGCAGATTCTGGGGCCTATATTTTAAAAATAAAACAACACGGCGGCTGAAAGTCAAATTCTGTTGCAGAAGGATAAGTTGTAAATTTTATGGAAAATAAAAAAAACAATTTCCGGTGATATTCTTGGAGGACCGAGTAATACCAATAACATATCACAGAAGTTCAAATAAGATTTCTTCTGGAATTAGTTTCACTAACGACTGTACCAACTGCGTTCTGAATATTTATAATTAAATAACAATAATTAATAAATAATTGATAGTGTTATTTATAAAATTACTGACTTAAATAAAAGTTGCTTTATTCCTTTTCTGTTGTATTTTGTTTAATTCTTTTTTGCAATTAGTAACATAACGAACTTTTCGTAATCAGTTGATGCATAATGGTTTTCATTATGTAACTAGTTACATAAGGTAGAACGTTTTGACACCTGTTTCGATAACAAAAGATGTTACTTTATATGTCAAGTCAAAATTAGAAAAAAAAGCTTTATTTTATTTTAATTGTATTAACAGGCGAAGCAGCTCTCAACCCCCGCGACACCCGCGGGCAGGGCGCCAACCTGGGGGTGCAATGGGTGCGTGGCACCCGGGCGCTACGATCAGGGGGCGGCAAATGACCGTTGGGTAGTAGCAGACGTCAGTCAAGCTAAATCGCACACTCCCTGTTAAAATACATCTCTTCCCGTTTTACATTTTTGTCAGTTAGATCAGATCCCTTACTTTACTATAAATAAGTCCTTTATAAGATTTTAGTTGACTTGTTAAAGTTTTATATCTGAGCGTCTTCTAATTTATTACGCCTATGCATTATGTGTTGTTATTTTTACACACGTATTTTATATTATAAATATATTTACTGTTACTTATGAAGACTATTTAAGTTCTATTCTCAGCTCCAGCTCTTGTTTTTAATATTGTTTGTTTTTGTTAATTATTGAAGAAAAATACATTTTTTATTATTATTAATGTATATTTCCATATTTATTTTATTGCTCCATTATTTAGTGATTAACCTAGAATGCTGCTAGAGCGGCAGCAAAAATTCCGCACCCAGGCGGCAGGTACCCTTGGCGCGGCCCTGCCCGCGGGTTCTAAGCAGCTATGCGCTTTGCCGTTGTCACAACCGCCGTAGTAAGTTTACACTTTGCAGCGAATTTTCATTGGTGCCGGTTCCGCGGACGTTGTTTCTGATATCGATAAATTTTGTAAAAAACACAAATTACAAAATTTATGTTAGATTAAAAATAATTTTTAGGGTACGCATACTTAACTTATTTCATAGGCACAACGGCGCGTCATTTGCGTCACCTGACGAGCCGCCACTGAGAGTTAGAGACAATGATATTTACATCATTACGAGTTAATTTTCGTAAACCCCTAACAAAGTACGGACCTGAGTCCGGATCGTATACGCTGAAGTAACGAATGCGCAAGATCAGTCCATAGCACATTTCTGATTTTCACAGTTTCACACACGGCATTTGAGTTAACGTCATCGTCGCATAGAGGTATACTCGTCCGCCGTAAATTGGTTTGTCTGTCAAAACCTTAAACGATTGCCGACCTAGTGTTACGTTAGGAAACATAATTGTGTATTTTCAATTAATCCGATGTGTTAAACCTGTTTAGGATTGAATATTGCAAAAATTTAATCATCTTCCTCAGATAATGTCAATATAAACAAATTGTTAACGTTTATTATAGTTTAAAGAAGTAGAGGTTATAAAACATGTATAGCACAACTATTTTTGTCGTTTTCGATCTGCTATTATTAAGGACCACAGTGTTTTGTTTCAATTTTGAGGACAGAGATCCATTGGTTAAAAAGGCTCCCGAAAATCAAGAGAATTCGTATTTTGGATTCAGTGTGGCTCAACATAAAACAGAGGAAAATAGCCAAAGTATACAAAATAATTGGTAAGTCCTAGTCTAATTAATTACATTGACGGTTTTTATACATTCTCTGATTAATAGTAGGTATCTGTGTTGTTTTAACATTAAAAATGATTTATATTAAGCAACAAGTGTTTGATTCAAGTAAGCTAGGTATCTGTATATATATAATAATTTTAAGTACGGATAATTATATATTACCTAGGTAAGTACATTTCTACAGGCACATAATTTTAACCATACATCTATTTTCGTTAGTTTGCAGATAATTTTTATTTATATTCAGTGATCATACAATTATGTTATTATTATTAATATACGTACTTAACGTTTAAGACATTAGATCAATCCTTTTATTTATTTAAACCAAAGTCTAAAACATAAACACAGAAGCTAATTAATTTCTGCCTGTTTTTGTGATATTCTGTTACCATGTGTGATGTAAATTTAAATCAATATCCTAAACTAGGACAGTCAACTTGTGTACCTGCAGCAGATTCAAAGCTCAGCATAAACGTGATTATCTTCCTATTATAAATCATGTTCACTGTTCTCTTCATACCTACATCAGACAGTGACTCTTCGTGACTTCCTCACGGTTAAACTGATGATCCATAACATTCATTAACTATGAATAATATCCTTGATAACATCTATATCTGGATGTAAATTTTTGTATGCACTGTGCAAATATTATTTCATGAAATTTAAGGTGAAATTAAAATCTAAATTAGGTATATCAAACACAATTGTAAGTTAAAATCAAATAACTAAAGGTAGAAAATTAATTAAAAAACTTAAAATAGATACTTTCTTTCTTAACTCTGCTTATTTTTCGTACGAAAATGATCTCTATTAGAGATTGGGGGGCTTGTTAGAAGGGCAGTGGCGTAGCCAGAAATTTGACATGTGGGGGGGGGGGTTCAGTGAACAAAGTATATCAGACTAGATTTTTTTAATAAAAAATAAACAATTTTTAATAAATTGAAACAATAAAAAGTAAATAAAAAAAATCTTATCATAAACATGTAAATAATAAACAGGTACGAACAATATTTGTTACTAACATGACAAAAATAAAATTAGGACTTAGTTGCAGGCAGGGTTGCCACCTGTTGAATTTTAAGATACGGGACACACTATTTTTTTATTATATCAGTTGAAGAGGGGAGGGAGGTTAGCGCCGCAGGCGAAAATTTTGAAAATTGCTTAAAATAAGTCTAATCGCGTAGGGTCGATTGGGGCAATCTAGCGTTTTGCGATGCCACAGTCATTGAATTGGGTGCGAGTTCTGTGACAATATTTTTTTTAGTAGTTCAGAATCTTTTATAATTTTTGGTAAAAGTTTGAGCCCACAATCTAACGAATTGTAAGATTGACGCAGTGGTAGATTTGCCCAAGCTCTGCTGCAGTAACATCGATAGTTTCTTGAATATTTTCTGTTTGCAAAAAATTTTGTTAAAACTTGAGAAGATTTCGACATTTTCGCGTCTTCTATGCTCTTTTGTATTAGAGTGCTGTTTGACATCACTAAGGCCACCGTGACTAATTGAAAAATCTTTTTTGCATACTAGACATCTTGCAGAAAAATTGTTTGAACCCTTTATTAGCCAAATATACTCAGTCTGCCACGTTGGTCGATAGCTGCTGAGGCGCCTTTTTGGTGGCGAGATGGTCCTTTTTCGAGGTCTCCATTGTCCCTATTTTTGTCGTGTTTTCTAAATATTTATCCATATCCTTTAATTTTTAAATGATTTAATGCAGATGAACCCTAATGTAAGGTTGCCGTAGGAGATCTAGTTCACTGACCGCGTTGCTAAATCTTGGCGAATAGAGTGATTGCAGGTTTGTACTTTGTAGTGAGACATTACCTATTATATGACTCAACCAACCCAACCCATGGGGGGGGGTTCTGACCCTTCCCCCCCGTGGCTACGCCACTGTAGAAGGGCATGCGTACAATTTCACGATATTCAAATATAATATAAAAATATTTGGTATAAACAGTTCTTTTTTAAATAATCTCAGGATTTAAGTGAATGGCAAGTAGGTACTATATATGTATATTTTTTATCAAACAGTTTTAAAATGTTGTAACGTTACAGCTACTTACCTATAGAAAATTGTAAAACTTAACCTATTTCCCCTCGATGATATATATTTTGTTCTAAAACCAATAAGCGACCAAATAAGTTTTATTAAAAACATACCTTAATAAAATGTTGATAATAAAAAAGATACAGGGTATCAAAGTTGGAATTTATAAAGTGATTTTTTGTAATAATTACATTGTGATTGACTGTTTCAACTTAAAAATTTGGGAATAGATGTTTTTGGATATGAGAAATCATAATCTGTCTTCTATTTCAACGTATTTCCTAGAGGGCACCACATCCGCCATATTTGTGACGTAAATGTGAGCGTAACTTTTTGGCCCCAACGTTATAACGTTTATTATTAAACCTACATTGTTTTAAGGAAAAAGGTATACTTGTCATTAGTCTCAGAAATTGGCCATTTTCAAGAAAATAGCTTTTCAACAATCAGTTGCATATTTTAACGTAGTAGGCGCCAACATTTTCTTCGACAAGCAATAAAATTTGCACTGGTGTAAATGGATAGTATTTTTCAACATGCAACGTTTTTAAAATGAAAGTCATACTGATTCTTGCAGCTTCAGATATTCGTCCTGAATTAGTTTGTGGATAATCCGCATTGTGAACAAATTTTTCTCTTTTTTTCTCTAAATTCCTAAACAGATTTTTTAAATTGTTGATTATCAGGTTGTACTTTATTTCGAAATCCTTCCAAATATTCTCGTTGCCCAACACGTCCATTGAAATTTAATTGCCAGCAAATAACGGTCATCTCTCATATCTGAATATGAAAAATTATGTCTCAAAATTTTTCGAATTTGTAAAGTATTTTTAACCAAAACTGCATAAATACGTTACAATTAGAAATACTTATTAATTTTTACATAATTTTTGTTCTCGATTTTGTTTAATAATTTTTAAAATATAACTTACTATTGGTGCCTACTACAGGCTACTACTTTAAAATATTGTACAAGGAACTAAGTATACAGTGATTGTTGAAAAGTTATTATCTCGAAAATGGTCAATTTCTAAGATTAATGATAAGTATACCTTTTTCCTCAAAAACAATGTAGGTTAAAGTCAGAACGGCACATTTGAGAAATGAATTTCAGATTCACAGCCTGTACGATAGGAGGAATCTAAATGCTATGCTTTATTGTTATAAATTAGTTACTAATCTTGTGGATTCTAAGAAACTTGTGAATCTATTGCCCTTTTATTCACCTTTTAGATTTACTCGTTATGTAACAGTTTTCTCCTTGCCTTTGTTGCCAAATACCTCACCATTTTTAAAGATGCTCTGACTGATAAATCAATATTATTATCTTCTCGATCTGGATTTATCCTATACGCCAAATAAGTTTAAAAAGACAATATCTAAGCATTTTTTTCTTGCTAACTAAATTACTTTACTTCAATGTGTGAACTGACTGACTTATATTATGTTAAGTATATTATGTTAATTGTACTTATTATATTCTTCTGAATTGTCACGATTGTATGTACTAGTTAAGTTGTTATTGTTAGTAATCCCAACTCTTGTAATTAGGCAGTAATGCCTGTTAGGGTTGTTGTTTAATAAATAAATAAATAAAGATTGTTTAATAAAAAAACGTGATAACGTTAAAGCCAAAAAAATACGCTCACATTAAAGTTACAAATATGGATGTTGTATCATCTAGGAAATACGTCGAAATAGACAACACATTATAATTTCTAATATCCAAATTTTTAAGTTGACACAGTCAAACATTCATTACAAAAAATAACTTTTTAAATTTCAACTTTGGCACCCTGTATAAATAGTTTTTACGTCTCTTACACCTTAATTTTTTTAACAGATTCTAAGTAATTATGGTACATCATTTGGAATGAAATTTTAGGCAGATTTCTGAATAAAAAAATATAAATTGAGATTGAAATTAAAAATCGGAAAGAAAAATACCCTGTATGTCACTGAATTCTAAAAATTTGTGAAAACACATAGAAAATACAAATAAAAAAGTTATTCAAGTAATAAAATACGCCCGAAACAAAACTAGGTAAGCTATTTTTTTTCGTCTATGTCCTCGGAAAATACAAGAAACCCTTTCCTTAGTTTTTCAGTGGTTGAAATTATAACAGAATTCAAATTATGCAGTCCTGCAACATAAAAAATCGTTAGCAATTACTTCTGCAATCTGCATGTTTCAGAACTTTGACATTAGATATACAGGGTTAACTATGACTAAGTACAAATCATTTAAGAGGGGATAGAGAAAATTAAGAATTAACGGAAACGAAACCCTTCAAAAAAATTCCAAACTTATTTATAAAGCGAAAAAAATTGTTTTTCGAAATTATATTAAATCCTTATTTAACGCCGCCTATGCGACTTGTCCGTCACGCGTTTAAAGAATCAGAGTAGGTAAGGTAGGCAACTAGCAACACGACCGCAAAATTTCCAGTCAAGTCATAATTTAATTCCTGTGTTTACCATGTATTTACGTTGTAGATTTGTGTTCTTCTTCAGTTTTTAGTGTCTTGTTTAATTTTTATACGATTTATAGTTATTAAATAAAGAGATTTGTGTTGGGTGCAGATACTTTCCCACAATATAGTTCGCCGGTTTGGTTTTCTAGGTTATGGCACAAACCTGCCGCGGATACATTTCAATGTATTCTTCTTTCGTTCGATATAAAAATAGATATTTTATCTAGCTGTACCTACAGGAAATCTATAAATGATACTGCAGGAAACAACTACTCCGCGGGCTACTGCCCCGACCGGCATTGAATTATACCTGCAGTATCTGTGTGAAACAGCCCAGAACCCTTGTCGGCCACTCCACCAGACAGACCGGTTTCGGGCTTGTTAGCCCTCATCAGTATGCCATAGGTGGGATGACCGACAATTGAACTGGCTGTTTCTTCATATGTAGTTTCACATATAAATCGAGACTAGTTACATCTCACCTACAGGAAGTGTGTTTTATCGGTAGTGAGTGGTTATAATGAATGCAAATGTTGTAGTTTTGCCAGTTTGTAACGAAATAATGAAAAACGAATGCAATGCAACCTACGTATCTATCAAGTATTATTACTAATAAAAATATTAATTTTTGTCGTTTCTGCATTTAGAAATGCTGCAAAAAACCGACCGCATGGTAGTAGATATTGTTGACAGATGTAAGTTTTATCTATGGATCTAAGCCATCCCAGTCGTACATATCATAGACGGCGCCGTCTTTCCGTAGGAAAAGAGGGTTTTGACCCAATTTTTAAATATCGAGCTAAAATTATGGAATAATTTTTTGTCTTTTAAATCTTCCTGAGCACGTGGTTAAAGTGTTTGTACTTAGTCATAGTTAACCCTGTATATTTACTTGTCCATAAAACTTTCTGTTAGGTACTGTGTGTTTTAATTCTGTCAAATATTTAGTATATTAAAAATGCAAAAATAATATTAATATTAATTTAATAAATAAATCATTTTCCCGGGCATTCTCCCTATATCCAACATTTTGAATGAATTCCTGAATTTAAAATTTAACATAGACCGTTTTATTTTCTACGATGCTACCGACACGTATCAACGTATCACGAAGGAATATTTCACCTTTATCCAGTTTCATGAAAATCAATAATGTCTAGCCTCCAAATTTAGAAAACAAAAGGTTGTCATCACTCATCAGCGACCCCGATCGTAATAAAAAACCTGAAGTATATCATCACAAAATGCTAATAACACAAAGTATTTAGCCAACTTTAAGACGTATACATGTAACGATTATGTAAGTATCTATTTTTTATGAACCCTAAATGTGGTTTAAAGAATGGCAATCTGTCTCGGCGAGCATTGTATGTATAAAAATTTGGTTTTATTTGGTCACACCTGCAGTTCAGGTGTGGTTTGGTTAATGTTTAATTCATTTAAATCAAGTTGCATTGTCGCCTACGAGATCTTCTCCGTCTATTGTTCTGAGATGAAATATGGTAGATGAGACATTCTGACTCTGGGCTACTTATTTAAGCTATAACGGTCATTGCACTCAGTATAAGTAAGATCAGGATAGGAGAAAAAACCGAAAAAGATTAATTGAAAACCACAGTAACATCTAAAAATTTTTTTTCTCCAACCATCACAAAACTGACATATTTTTACTGTCAGGAGTCTCGAAGATCGACATTTTCTATCAATCTTTAGATCAAGTTTTAATATATAAAAGTTTATTTAACTATATTTATTATTTATAATCAGTTTTATTCATCTACATTCATATTAAATACACAGTTTGAGCAAGTATTAATAATTAAATAAACCACTGAAACTGCCACTGCCCTCATGCTTGGAGCAATTCTCAAAGCAGTCCAAAACGTTTTCATTAGTAGCTAATATTAATTTCAGATATTGTGAAATCAGAAATGACAACGGAGCTTGGTTTATCATCTATCAACTTTCAGTATCCGTTTCGCAATATTTTCATTATTCAAAAGTGAGTCTTCAATGTAGTCTTCAGCCACAGTGCTCGATCCCCATCCTCCGGGCCTTGACAAGTGAGGTCACCTACGTCAAAGTTTACAGAATAACTTATATTTATTCTGTAAACTTTGCCTACGTCGTCAACTAAAAGGGTAGCAGACGTTCGTCATAATGCGTGCCCACTATACTCTTTCCAGTTGTCCAGCTTCAAATATGTTGCCATTTTTTGCGAGGCGGCACTGATTTTATGAAAACCGTAATCGACCACCATTTGATGACACTTTCCAATAGCATATCTGACAACGTTCTACCAATACAGGTGGACGTAAAGCAATATATATATTTTCGATAAAACTTGAATAATTGTCCTCCAGGATAGTAAAAAAACGTGGTCTCTTGGTTTTGGTATTGGAAATTTTTATATTTAAGGTGGATTTCACATCTTCAAACATTATTAATTATTAAATTGACTAATTCTTCAGAATTTATCTGTTGTTTGTTTTATTTTTAAATCGTATACCTTCATCATCAAATATAATAAATTAACATTAACATTAAAGCAATCAACTTTGAATCCTGAAATATTAATATACTATTTTTATATTATCCACTAAACCTTTGGTCTGACTATATTTAAAAAATAAATCTATCTACATTACCTACTTTTTAAAAAAATGTAATGGGCAAAATGTGAATGGAATCCTCTGTTGGTCCCTATGTTTGAAAGGCTTTTGTTACCAGAATTATTCAACTGAATAAAATAGGCACGAATCTACCTGAGAGAAGTTTGACAAAAAGGTGAAATATTGAAAGCGGTAATGTAGAATACAATGTAAAAGCATACTTTGGAGATTTGAACAAATTTGAAAACGTAGACGTAGCCCACAATTTAAATGTTGACACGTTTTTTCTGTAGCAAACACTAAAGTAATACTGCATACTAGGCGTAAACAAACTATTTTTAAATAAATACTTTATTGATGCATATTAATTCCAGCCAGACAGTCTTCATATCATATATAATTTGTTTTTTAATTTAATGGGGCCATATGGCTTAATGTTCTACTATTTTGGCTTCTATTCATTTTCTTTGGTAAGATAACCTTTGCTGAATATACTGAATGAGATTATTTGGCAGCTTATTATTCTCTTCACAATTTTGATTAAGCGGCAGTCTTGATTGTGTGAATGGATAAGTGGTAGTACTTTTTTTATTCAATATGCGTTCAATATGAATATATACTCACGTCAAGAATTCAGACGTCTTACGTCACGGCTGACGTTACACATATGTTTTTATTGTCAACGTAATTTTCGATATTTGGTTGCGTTAAAAACAATCATTTTTTGCAATTTAGTGCAATATATAATGCAAACTTTTAGTGTAGTATATAGTTTTATTACTATCAGTTGCAGTTTCTTAAATATTTTGATGAAAACAATGAATTATTCATTTGTTCGTATGACGTAAGTCTGAATTCTTGTCGCGAGTATACAATTCTTTATTTCCAACTTTTTTGCATTTAATTTGAAAAATTGATGTTTATCAGTTATTTACTGAACTACAAGCTCATATTCATGGTAATATTGTAATTATTAATTTCGGTACGGTATGGTATTTGTTATGCCAAGTGTTATGCACAATTATTGTCTGGACATGAGGTTGTTTATCATTAAAGACATGGAAGGTACGATCCTTTAATATCATTGTATCTAAGTAACAATAAGGAATAAAGATAACATCTTTTACTACAGGGTATGTATTGCGGTTTCTTAAATAGCAGAAAGTGTTTCCTAAAAAAATGTAATTTATAATGATGATGATTGACTTTCCATCGTATTTAAAAGCACACAAGTATCTAATAACAGTCGAAATAGATTTGAAGTTAAAAAATTCCGTCTTGCCTAGTGTTAAGACAGTTAGACAGAGAAAATAACATTTCGAAAGTGGTCAGACTGTAGAAATGTGTTTTTGATTTATTTTATATTAGATTGTTCCATATAATGT
Source organism: Monochamus saltuarius (assembly GCA_025584915.1). Lineage (NCBI taxonomy): Eukaryota > Metazoa > Arthropoda > Insecta > Coleoptera > Cerambycidae > Monochamus > Monochamus saltuarius. Next base: position 34,757,070 of record CM046727.1, read on the forward strand.
TATGTGCACAGAAATCTCGACAGAAATGAAACAAAATAGGCCAGATATAGAATAAGGATTTGACTTTCTTTAATTATTATCCATAGAAAAATTACATGTCCATATCGTATTGAAGTTAGTTTCTGCTCGCATTTCTGCTTAATTTAGAAGTTTGAAAAATAAATACACTTGCTGGCTTATAGATAATGATCCTGAACATTTCAAAAATTACTTGCAAATGGACAACTTAACATTTAGTTGACCATATACATATGTATATCAAAATAGGACACAGTAATGAGAAAGTGCATAAGTGCAGAAAAACAATTAATAGCAACTTTATGGTTCTTGACAACTGGACGGTCTTTTCAAAATTTAAAATATTCTACATGTGTCTAAAAGGGCCCAATATCTTTACGTCTATTAATATTTCCATAGCCCATGCACGCGAGTCGAGAACGCGCCCCTTGTCTGTGTTGCAGGGAATATACAGTGCCTTCATAAATGATTACAAGCCACGTGATCAGGGTTAAGATTGTAGATGCACCAAACGAAATCGGAAACACCGACCAACAAAATAACCATGACAAATAATAACATACCTAGATTCATTAATTTTACACGTATTAAATATAATAAGTTACAAACAAATATAATGCAATTTGTAGTTTGGAATACTGAATGTGGTTTTTTAATATTATTTTATTAAATTAAATCAGGAAAATCCACTCTGTCCTTGTTTTTATGCCGATTTTATAAAAAGTTAATGCATTATTGTGAGTTTGATTTAATTAGAATCAAGTCTGTCTAAATCTACATTTTTAAGTAATGTCACAAAGTTTCTTTTGTTATCTTGATAATGTCAGAAATAATGTTAGGTTAAACTCATAGACCAGTTTATAAGTTTATGGGTTAACCGAGGGGTGTTTCACGTATTAAAAATTTGTACACCACTGCCAGGTTTAGGCAGTGCTCTTTAAAAATTACCATTATTACACCAATGCCCTAGGTACTGCCTAAATGCCCAGCGACACTACCTCAATGCCGACAGTGTCGATCATCATTCTGTTAATGTTGGTCACCACATATATATATATATATTGTGTGCTAATAATAGTTATATGTATATTTTTTTACAAAACTTTTTAACAAAAAAATAATGTACAAAATTATTATTTAAGTACATATGCATTGGCTAATATGCTATACTGCCAATAAAAAAAACTATTAACTGATTAAAACTATGTATGCAAAACAGCTACTTACTTAATTATTAATTTTAATGACTTGAGTTTGATGATTCTCACTTTGTTTCCACATACAGTGCTTTCGAAAAGTAACGAAAAAATTCATTATTTTTGAAATTGATAAGTTTTCTAAAAAATCCCCTGGCACGTCGATTTTGTTTTAAAAAAAGGCACTTTTTTACATACGTCCCATATTTGTGACGTCATCGTTGTTCGAGATATGATGTACTCGACAATTTTTTTAAATAGCAACCCCCAATTTTGACCATGCCATTTGAAAGAGCGTGTCATTCTACATACATACATCATGAACAATTATGGTGTTACATAACAAAAATTTCAAGAAAATAATGTTTGAAGATTTTAAAATTTAATTTTCACATTTCCGTATATCACTCGTTATTTACTAGTTTAATGCCGTAAAATTGCGATCATTTCCGACAATTACGGTGTCACTGCTGTAACTGCCTAAAGCACTGCCGACAATACCGTCCACTGCCGTTCACTACCTATTAAATGCCTTCAACTACCTAATCAATGCAAACATTGCTCACGGCATTGCCTTAACTGCCGTATTCACTGCTGCTATTTTGTACACCACTGCCGATCGCGAAATACCCCTCGGGGTTAACTTTAAGACTGTTGTTCCAAAATAGACTGAAACGGCTAACCGTGCTATGCTGTAATTCTTGATATCAAGTTGTACCGTAATTAACATTGAGCATTGCAGAAGTTGAAAACGGAACAGCTGCCTCAGCATTCTCAGCAATATCAGGGAAGGGAGAAATTGAAGTTATGTTTAATTGTTGAGTAAATGACTATTCACACATTCAGAAACAGTTTAATTTAGTTTCAGATGCCATTATGAATATGAATAGTGTAAAATTGTGCATTTATCTATATATTATCAATCTGTTTAACTCTTGTAGTTCTCAAAACGAGGAAGATTCGTATACACTAGGTGCACCAATTATTGGCAAAACCTTCATTTTTCTCAAACATCAAAAACAGGGTTCTCAGCGTCAGGGAAAACCTGAAAAACCTGGAAATGTCAGGGAATTTGAACTTTGTCAGGGAAACGTCAGGGACAGTGCCAATAATTGTCAAAAATCAGGGAATTTTTATTGTCGTCAGGGAAAATTTCTGAATGCTACTCCTGCCGTGTTTAAATTCTTTATTTAATGAACGCACCCAGTTGCCTATTTCTGTTTGTTTTAATCACACGTACCCGCAGATTGATATAAAGAAACAGAGATCTGGAGTGTATAGCTGTTTTTTTATACATATTCATCGCTTGTTTCAAGACGTATTCAATAGTGACGTTACTTATGTAATGCACCAAGAAAATGTATAGTTTCAAAACGTAACGTCATTAAATAGTTGTTTCTCTTTAACATCACACTCACACTTTTTGATTATTGTTTATACAATTTATTTATAACAAAGCCACACTGGATTTGGATTAAAATAGAACGATTATTAGAAGCAGAAATTATTAACAATATATTTCTTGTTCATGTTTTTGTATATACATATATTTGGAAAATGTGTGAGATCTGCAACAAAAACATGGAATTGATTTTAGCAATTGCAAACCAGAAACAAATAATTACCTACATGTTCGTGTGAGTGACAGGTTTAATGAAATTTGTAAGTAATTGGATTATGCGTTTGTAATGTAATTTAAGATGTCTAAGAATACGTTAAAATTTGTAGAGGTACATACAATAATCCACAACCAATACCTTTTAAATAAACAAGATAAGAAACTTAAAAGTATCAAAAATTTTAAACATAAAATCTGGAAATTTAAATCACACAGATTTTGAACTCTCTATCTAGCAACTGCTGCATAGACCTTAGCAAAGCATCTAAAGAGTTCAAACAGGGCTCAGTGGACATTTTAAACACGGTTTAAAAAGCGACCTATGTGACGTTACTGTTTCAATGCAAAAATATAGTGTTTTGAACCGACTTGAATATGACATATGACATACATATGACATGAATGACATAAAACAGCTAAAGCTGTTTTTTGTATAGCTGTTTGCTCAGTAGTAAAATTAATTTTTATTGGTTTTTGTTGTTTGTTTATACATATTTCTATTAGATTTCTTAAATATTTATATTTGTTAATATTTAACACAGTAAAATGTGTTGCAATGACTGAAATAAATATTTCTAATAAAATTAAGTATCCATGTCACTTATTTGTCATCGAATGGCCATTTATGCCTATCATTTGACTTGTTTTTACTTTTGTTTAAGTTTTAAAAAATATGATATTTTGTACCTATGCTTTTTGTCAGGGAATTTTAAAAAAGTATGTCAGGAAAAACCTGGAAATGTCAGGGAATTTGGTTCTGAAAAATTGCTGAGAACCCTGAAAAATGTTAAATTAATAATTAAAGAAAAAAAATCTTTATCACTTGTCAGTTTCTGTTTAAATTCAGTTATCCCTACCACTGCTGCTGCATCCACACTACCTTTTGTAAAATAGCAATTTCAGCCGAATATAGCAAACCAATATTATGCATAAAGATTAGTATATTGACATTTGTACATCAGCTGTAAACTTGGAAAATTTGTTTTCGGAACGCAAAATTAGTATTAACGGAGCTTTCAGCAGATTCCGGAACACAATATAAATCACATATTACAGAACACAGAACACACTGAATTGACTTGGGAGACCAAGTGACCAAGAACTTCACAAGAACGGTAAAATGAGCGGCAAAGATCTTTTCTGTAATTCTTAAAGAGCTTTCTACCTTAGAAAACTTAAAAAAAACATGAGAAATAACTCAGAACATAAGACTGGTCTTCAAAACATGACATATTCTGTAAAAACATGAGGGTTGGCAACGCTGAAATGCACATATTTAGCGTTTGCAATTTTAGCGTACGCTCCAAAACTGACAAAAAACCGTGCGTGTAAACGAGAAGGTGCACGCGCTCACAAAATACGCGCCAACTCCCTCTTCAGATTACCACTACCACCGTCTTCAAAGATAGTCTATTCACTCTACTTCGCGGCTAAAGTTTTCCTACGCCTACTCAATTCTTCACGCTTACCAATTTAATTCGTTGTGTCAGTGAGAGTAAAATATTTGATTTTATCGAGTAGGAATTTGCGATGCCTCTGCTTTAAATGTACTCTACTATTTAGACCGTGTAACATTGTAAAATAGCAATCTGGCAAGAATGTAATTCCTCTAATTAAATCCTTTTACCTCTAGATGTCAAATTTAACGGACTTTTTTCAATGACATAATATTAATAATAACAATATTTGAAAGAAAGTAATTAAAATAAATTAATAACGGCGAGACCCTTTAACGAATCTCAGTATTTTTCTACAAATGTCATTAAGGTCGGCGTGTCAGGGTCAATGAATCGTATTTACAGATGCACAAATAAAATTCACCCAGTAGGTGGAGGTTCTTATTAGCCTAGTACTAAAATATAATGCTGAAGTTGAATCATTTCCTTTAACTTTTTGGGGGAAAATGCGTTAGAAAACATGAAAAACCGTGAAATGTACCTTATCACTGTGTTCCAGACACCGTGAAAAATACTTAATAATTTACATCAATTCAAGTGTTACTAGTTTTTTAAAAGAATTCTGCGGGATGTGATAATGTTTATAATGTCGTAAACAATTTTTTCAATGTGCAGTTGACCTGTAAAATTCAGGATATTTTATGATAAAACATAACAGTTGAAAATGATGCTTTTTTTCTTATTCTAAATGAAACTGTTATACAACCTGGAGAAAACTTGTATAATTGACATAGTGAAGAGATATTCTTTCTAACTTACTCAGATTTTATTTAGACTGTCCCAATAAACAGCTATGAAATTCGTTGGAAATTTGCCTATAAAAACGGTCCTCTTAAAAGTATGTCTAATAATTTATAACTCATGCTGTTCAGTGTCTGAAAAGTAATTTTAAGACACTGGTGTTAAAAATATTTTAGCACTGATATTAAAAGTAAATGATGTGATTTACTTTTAAGACTGGCGAAAATATAACAAATTTTAAATCAAAGAAATATTTATTTACTTAACTAAATGTAAAGTTCGAGAAACTAGGCTGTAGTAGTGATTATTTCTGTGAAATTTTTACCAGGATAGGGAGGAATGTTACCTACCGAAGTTTTGGACAAAACTTGACCGGCGATACTCTTCTTGTTTTCTTGAGTCTTCTATACAGTATGCGCCAAAAGTATGGAATAAATTCAATAAAAACGAAACAATTATTTTTTGGGAAAAATCCTCAAATAGGTCGATTTTTAATTTAAAAAATACATATTTTAGCGTAAAATGCGATTTTCAAATGTCATTTGTTTTCGAGTAATGACGTCATCGATTTCTTTTTAAATGGCAACACCATATTTTTTTCCTTGATTCTGAAAGATCGTTTAATTCATTAATTCTCTATCAGACAGTACTAAAATTTTGCCCTCTTACATAAGAAAGTTTTCGAGTAAATGACGATTGAATGTTAGAAAACGTACATTTTATCCATAAAAAGTAACACTTCTGAGGTATGTAAAATAAAATACAATTAATTAAATTTTATACTTAAATTAAATGTTCGAATTGCCATCCACCAACTTCTTGACAATGCGCAAGTCTGTGAAGAAATTCTTCTTGAACATTATGAATGATTTCTGGGGTAACTCTGCGTATTTCGTCCCGAATGCGATTTTGAAGTTCTTCTAAATTACCTGGTTTATTAATGTACACTTTTGACAATTCGAACATTTAATTTAAGTATAAAATTTAATCAATTGTATTTTATTTTACATACCTCAGAATTGTTACTTTTTTATGGATAAAATTTACGTTTTCTAACATTCAATCGTCATTTACTCGAAAACTTTCCTATGTAAGAGGGCAAAATTTTAGTACTGTCTGATAGAGAATTAATAAACGATCTTTCAGAATCAAGGAAAAAAATATGTGTTGCCATTTAAAAAAAATCGATGACGTTATTACTCGAAAACAAATGACATTTGAAAATCGCATTTACGCTAAAATATGTATTTTTTAAATTAAAAATCGACCTGTTCGAGGATTTTTCCCAAAAAATAATTGTTTCGTTTTTATTGAATTTATTCCATACTTTTGGCGCATACTGTATAAACCTCCGCGACTGTACTGGTCTTCCATTCACCGTGTCTCTTGATTGCAGTAAGAAATTAGCTGAAAATCATTGGTAGCAATGTCTAGTATAAAGGTGAGAGAGAATCAGGCAAATTTATAAATTCAACAATATTGGCAGGTATCTTAAGCGGGCTTTACACTAACAATTTATTGACGAAGAAATTGATGAATTAATTCATCAATTTCTTCAAGGTCGCACTTTGGTTTTACATTATGTTCAGGGCTTGGCAAGTTTCTTAACAATTTTGCTGTCAGATGTCACCCGTACCAACCTAAAAGTAAGTTTAACTTTTGAGATTATATCATTCCCATTTGTATACGAAACAAAAACTGTTAAAAACGAAAAGTAATTTTAATAATCATATTTTAGGGCAAAAAAAGCTTCCATTGCATTTATTATTGCTGCTGCTCGGTTACTGGTTAAATATTTACATTTATTTTAGGTTGGTATTCCTGAATTGAAGTAAAAATTGACGAAAAATTAGAACAAGTTTTAAGTCGTCGATAACTTGACGAAGTTCTTCATCAATTTATTTGACGTCCAAATTTTAGTATTACATTTGTCAATTGACTTGACGAAGTCACTTGATCAATTAATTGACAAAGAAATTGTTAATGTAAAGCGGTCTTTACGAAATGTGTTGATCGTTGTATTCTTGAATGATTAGTGTTGACTGGACGAAGGTCTATGCACTTTTTATATTAGTTTAAATATAATGTACTAGTGATAATGAAAATTCGTTACTCATTAGTTTTTGTGTCTAGTATATGCACAACTAGTGAAGTTCCCAAATCTTTAATATTATTGAATGTCAAGTTGCACAGTTCACAAGCTCCAAATACACCAAAAATTACGGCAAACCTTCTGCATGAATGTTTCATCCTGCGCTTTGGCCAAAAATTTGTCGATTTGTTCCTTGGTCAACACTTTAGACTTTTTCTGTAGATATCTATCGCCCTTTCACTAAAAAAAAACGACAAACTTATAATATTTGCTTATGTCTTGATTTTTTATGTTCATCATCGCCTTCAACATGGAGTAATTTAAACCAAAGCGTTGACGATTTCATATTTTGGACTTTTCTTCAAAGTATGCTAAAAACACTTGCAGATCGCACTATCTCAAGACAGTTGTATGAAAAGTTATACTGTTGCTTTAACTTACTAGGCAATAACTTAAAAGTGGCTTTATTAGCAGCTTCTTCGATTTCCGCCGGGAGAAAATCGTTTTCTTCACTTTCCATGACACGAGATGTGACCGTTAATTGTCAACAAACAATCGAACTTTCACTACCTTAGCAACAACAAACTTCACGGACAATTGGATTTCAAAATAATATTTTATAAATTTAATAACGCAAGAAATGCGTTGATTTGTACCTTTAATGGTGTTTGTAAAAAAAGTGTATGATAATGATATATGTGGTAAGAGTGATTTTATTTTACTCGATAGGATCGGCCTTTGGCGTCATGTCCCAAACTTCCCTTCTCACAAAATAAAATGCCATTTTAGCACTTATGTCATAATCATAAATAACTATTATGATACTTAAAAAACACCCAAAGATAAATTAGAAAAATGTATGTTTCTCTTTTTACACGGAAGTGAAATGTACATGTGTTCAATAGATGCATTGTCCTTTCATTCATATGTTTGATTCATATGTTCTATTCATTCATGAGAAGAAGCGAGTAGCTAGAAAGTAACTCCAAGGTTGAACAAGACATTAGAATTAACGAGCAATTATAACTCTACTAGTTATTGGTAAAAAACCGAGGAAATATAAACGCCTTTAAAATTCTTATGCCATAAAATAGTTTTATTTAATACTAAATATATTTACTATGGCTACAAATTTTTAATGAATGCATTATTTAGTGCAAATGTCGCCGATAACGGTATAAGTAAAATTTAAGAAAATAAATTGGGTACCATAAAAAAAGTACGGTACGTCAAACATCCATATTGATGTGTCAGTAAAATCGTTAAAATTCAGTGATAATTAACAGCCATATTCAAACATACACATCGCAGTGACCTAAATATCGTGAACAGCGACGTACGACTGCTTTGAACTAATTTCTATTTCCACCATCTGTTTTAGGAGTATTATTTTTGGACTTTGTTTCGTACAAATATGTTAGAATCTTTATTTGTTTTCATTAGAGAAATTCATAATACAACCAACTCAAGTAATTATTTTATTATTTATTTTTAATGTTGTTTTTTATTATTTTGGTAAACAAAATTTCATCAACTGTTATGAAATATATAGTATGTCCACGGTTAAAGTGGAAAAGAGGGAAAACATTTTTATTTTTCATTTTACGGAAAAAAGGCATTCTAGATTAAAATGTTTGCTTGTCTTCAAAAGGCGGTTGGCGAGAACTTTCATGTTGCATGTATAGGACGATCAGAACATCAGTGTATAAACTGTCTTTGTTTTTAACAATATAAAAACATGTTATTAAGGAAAGTTGCTTAGAATTAAAATTTATATTATAATTTCAATTTGTGCATGACATACACAGGGCGATACACATCAGCGGTTTATGGCGTCTCGGCAGCCGAATCGGCAAAAGACTTTCTTAAAATATTCGTATTGACTGCTGGTGAACAAAACATATTGCTTAAGACGGAAATTAGTATCTCTGATCGAAATATTCTAATAATGACATGCAATCAATATTGTACTATTTCTAGTTCGTCTTAGAAAAGCAATAGTTAATGATTGCAGCCCCAAGTGGGGATACACCATCACACTTGGAGGAAAGAAATTTAATGATGGGCGTATAAATGTGTCGGATTACTTTTTTACAATGTTCTGTCATTGATATTATTTGAAATTCCGAAGATGAAGTTATGTTGGCAATTAAAAAACATATACCTGACGGCATTCTAGCATTTTTCTTAGAGATTGTTCATTTTTTGCAAACCTCTTTGTATGTTGTTTAATCTTACTTGAAAGAAATCAACTTTTCTAAACAATTGCAAGAGAGCTAAACGTTGCCCGGTATTAAAAAAAGTTAATCGCAATGAACTTGACAATTATCGATCTATAGCAAACACGGAAACACCGTGTTTGCAAAATATCGTTTCTCGCCGATCGCGATAAAGATCGACAGCTTTCAATGATGTCTACTGCATGTAGAACGCTTCGTGCCTGTGACATTTTCAGTCCGGCATGGAGTAGCGAACGGCCGATAGATGTAGTTAGTTCTACACCGCGTACTCATGGTCCCTTCTGTCGGGTTAGACAGACGAAAGCAGCTAGGATTATTCGTCGGATACCTCACACTGATGAGAGCTAATAAGCTCGAAACCGGTATATGTCTGGTGGGCGTCTGACGAATGACTCTAGCTGTTGCTATAGGTTTTCCAGGTGTAATTCAATGCTGGTCGGGGCATTAGCCCGCAGAGTAGTTGTTTCCTGGAATTCCGTGTTTGCAAAATATCGTTTCTCGCCGATCGCGATAAAGGTCGACAGCTTTCAATGATGTCTACTGCATGTAGAACGCTTCGTGCCTGTGACATTTTCAGTCCGGCATGGAGTAGCGAACGGCCGATAGATGTAGTTATTCTACACCGCGTACTCATGGTCCCTTCTGTCGGGTTAGACAGACGAAAGCAGCTAGGATTATTCGTCGGATACCTCACCTATGGCATACTGATGAGAGCTAATAAGCTCGAAACCGGTATATGTCTGGTGGGCGTCTGACGAATGACTCTAGTTGTTGCTATAGGTTTTCCAGGTGTAATTCAATGCTGGTCGGGGCATTAGCCCGCAGAGTAGTTGTTTCCTGTAATTCCGTGTTTGCAAAATATCGTTTCTCGCCGATCGCGATAAAGGTCGACAGCTTTCAATGATGTCTACTGCATGTAGAACGCTTCGTGCCTGTGACATTTTCAGTCCGGCATGGAGTAGCGAACGGCCGATAGATGTAGTTAGTTCTACACCGCGGATCTATAGCAATTTTAAATCATTTTTCTAAGGTTTTTGAAGCTATATTTCATGACCATATCTCCCCCTATTTGCAAAATCAAATTATTGAATCTCAGCACGGTTTTATAGTTGGCCGTTGAACAATATCTAACCTTGTACGTAAAACTCAATTTATTAGCGAAGCTATTGATAGAAGAAGTAAGGTAGACGTAATCTATTCTGACTCAGGGTTCTGTTCTGGGTTCTATATTTTTCATCTTGTTTATTAATGACGTTTTTAACATGATCTAAAATTTGTTGTTCAGAAGTTAACTCTCTGCAAAACTGCTACATGCTCCAGCATTGTTTAAACATTAATGAATGGTGTATGTTGAATAACATGCCATTAAATGCTGAGAAATATAATGTGTCCTACACCAAGAAATGAAAGATTATGAGCTTAAAAACATTACATAATGTAGACCTGAGTTTGTCAAAGATCTTAGGGTACTTACTATTTGACAGAAAACTATCGTTCACTGTTATCACATAAATATGTCTGCTTATAAAAGTTTGAGTTTTTTTTAGGGAAAATTTTTGCAAATATAGATAACGCTGAAACCATTGTATATAACATGTGTGCACTTGAATATGCTTCGGTCGTTTGGTCTTCTATATAATATAACAGTCGACTAACTGAAAAAGTACAACGTAGGATTCATGCAGTCTGCAATTTTGATGATCGATGGAGAATGTTAGCTGTAAAAGGTCCGAATTTCCTCTATGCTATATTTTACATGTAGCATAAATTTGTTCACTTTTGTAACGCTGCATACCTGATAACAATAAATAAAATATTCCTGGCAAAGAAAGCCGGTGTAGGTATCTAAACTTATTAGAATTATTTATTTAAACCAAGACATTTTCCCTCGTATTTTTTATTAAGTTAAATTAATTTTTAATTCAATTAGAATTCTTTATCAATCATTTGATTTTTAACCCTTCACATTTATATATATTGATATATAATATTGGGTAAAACATAGTGGTGAGATCGATAAGTGCCCTTTACAAATACAATGTAGTCTCGAATGTAGCCTTTGTTCGTTTCACTGGATATTTTACCTACCTGGATGTGGCCATAAAATACTAAATATTTTATTACTTACTTGTGAGGCTGTTGGGTAGCTAAATATATTTTCTTGTTACCCACGAGTATTGAGAATATCTTACTAATTATATATTTATCTACAACACGGGTTGTAAGTAAAATAATAATAACTGATATAAATAAGTGTGTAGCAAGAACGGGGAAGGTCGTCCAGAAGTCTCCGTGGGCTTAAATTGATCGTCATGAAAAATCTAGGTGAGCATAATTCGATTTCTCCGATATTTGTCCGACTTACCCCTACTTAAGGGGTAAACACCTAAAACAAGAAACGTGAGAAAATGGTCGATCAATTCTTGGTAAAAATTAGGGAACTTGAGTGGCAAGGAAGAGATCAGAGATGTTCTTCCAAAAATGCTCAAGGTGAAAAACACCCCCCGCGTGGGGATAAAACCACCTCTATTGCCACAAAACCGGCGGCAAATGATGTTCCCTTCATGAATTGCCTTTTTTGTGCGACTCTTCCTTATAACTCCAAATGATATGAAATACATGCCCCCATTATTCGTTCTTTTGTCGGGTTCTGATCAGTTACCCTTACTGAAGGGGTGGAAACCACCCCTAAAACAAGAAAACAGAAAAATGGTATCTATATTTATCTTAAACTGTTTTTAACACTTTTCCTACGATACAAAATAAACTGAAATAATTGTAAGTCTTCAAAATGACGGCGTTTGAAGGTTTGTAACCAGAGAATTTTGCCAAGCTTCGCCGTAAAAATTAACAATATGCCATGCAGCTCATGACGCAGTGCAATTTTCTTCATTATCTCATCTATCTCATTTACCCCATTTACTTCATTATTTTAATTTATTTTATTTACTTATTTATCATTTAGATTATTAATTTTATTTATTTATTTTGCTTATTTTAGTGTTGATAATTTTGCATTTTACATTTAATTTATTGTTGGCTCTACAATAAAATTGTACGTTATTAAATATTCTAATATTAATAATACAAATACAACTAAATCAAGTAACTCAAGAATTAAATGCTTTATCCATGACTAAAATAAAATATTATGTAACTAGATACCTTCAACCACAAGATACCTTGAAATTTTCCATAATAATTATATTTATTATTTCGCAAACGAAGACATTCTAGATGCATTTTTATAAGAACATGCATATGCCAATTTGTGTGGAGAACTCGCCATGTTTGGCTAACGTTCTAGTTAACGCTTAGTATGATTTTGTCATATTGCTAATGAAAGTGAAATAATAAATTACTTAGGTATCTCGTTATGTGTAGTGTAATACAATGTAGCAGAAGTACTAAATGTAAATTTCTAGATACTTATTTGACTCTCCATAACTTAGGACTTAAGATATATTAGGAAAAATATAGAAAGTTTTAATATTATTTTCTCCTCCCCTGTACAGTTTGGAGCGATTTGAAGGTACTTACTGAACACCTTGTATAAGTACATATTTATATTAAACATGAATGTGTTCTTCATCTACTCCACGAATCTGGAAATTTTGCTTACCTTTTGAATATTTATCTGTTTGCTCAGTTACATCATCACGACATATCTTTCAAATTCCAAAGAGTAACGTAAAATTCTATTTAGTAACACATGACGTTATATGAAATAATACATTTAATAAATTTAAATTTTACACTAAGTACTTTACAGGGTGTCCGGAAATGATGAGCAAAAAATTGAGGGAATAATTCTAGACCGAAAATAAATAGTACCTCGCTATAATATTTTTTTTCCAAAACTGATTATTAACGGAGTTACAGGGTGTTACAGTTAAAATTTTATTTTCGATATTTGTAAATAACTTCTTAAGAAATCCAAATATTTCCATAAAATTTGTAAATCGGGGATTTTTGCGGACGAGAAATTCAAATATGTTTCTAATTTTGACGAGTAGAGCCATAGTAGACCATGTTTCTTTTAAATGGCAGAACTTTTTTGCATCTTAATGTATCCATCTGACTATCGAAACAATCGATTCTCCTACCTGTTTTATTTGAAAAAGGTATACCGTGCTGAAGTCGGTAGGCGTAACCATTTTTGAAATAATCCTATTTGAAATGCTCAGTGCACCAAGTAAAAACTGTTTTGGTTTCAGGTAGCACCTTTTCTGCTGAAAACACAGCAAAATGTTACTTGAAAAAAGTTGTTCGAAAAAAAGCTGGCCGATTTTTTAAAAATTTTGCACATCTCCATAATTTACCGTTGTGAACAACTTTTTCAAGTAACATTTTGCTATATTTTCAGTAGAAAAGGCACTTTAACTGAAATGGTAACAGTTTTCAATCGGTGCACTGAATATTTCAAATAAGGTTATTTCGAAAACTGCTACTCCTAACGACTTCAATAAGGTATACCTTTTTCAGATATAACAGGTAGAAGAATCGATTGTTTCAATAGTCAGATGGATACACTAAGCAGCAAAAAACTTCTGTCATTTAAAAGAAACATGATGTGCCATAAGTGGCGCCGTTTACTAGTGACGTCAAAATTAGAAACATATTTGAATTTCTCGTCCGCCAATACCCCCGATTTACAAATTTTAAGTAAATATTTGGATTTCTTAAGAAGTTATTTACAAATATCGAAAATAAAATTTTAACTTTAACACCCTGACACTCCGTTAATACCTAATCAGTTTTGGATGTTATAGAAAGAGGTAGCATTTATTTTAGGTCTAAAATTATCCCCTGAATTGTTTGCTCATCATTTCCGGACGGTAGTTAGTTTCGTCATCGTCCTTTATTAATACGTATGTACCCAGTTTTAAGAAAAATGTAAAATATTTAGATTCGAAAGCTTTGTGTGAAGTATTGGAACGGTATCAGTTATTATTTTAATGTTTCAAAATAATAAATAAAAAATACATATATTTTTGCAAACCAAATTAAATAAATAGGTTCTTTTAAAACCTATTATAGTGACAATATCAAATGTCAAATTCTGACATTTATGGCATGATGTGTATGTTTCCAAATATACTCGCGTCAATCAAATTCAGCCGACTTACGTCGTATGAACAAATGAATAAATTCATTATATTTCTATCAAAATATTTAAGAAACTGCAACTGAGAGTAATAAAAACTATATACCTACTATACTAAATGTTTGCATTTAATATTGCACTAAATTGCAAGAAATTGTTGTTTTTAACGTGACCAAATATCGAAAATACAATAAAGACAATTGCCTAATGTCAACTATGACGTAAGACGTCTGAATTCTTGACGCGAGTATACTAACGTTGGTGTCGTCACACTACGTCACTACAGAATTCTAGATTGAAATTCGACAATCAAGCATTACATAAGCCGACGCGATTTAGCAAACGAGGGTTTTATACAATAATAAAAAAATGTATATAAAAAGGACATATCATGGAAATGTATTTACATTTATTAAAAATTTGTGTTTAACTCATTATTATGAATTTTTCATATCTTTTATTCATATAAAATAAGCAATATTTTAACAACTTACATAAGAACAACAAACACAATACAAAAAACCGGGTCTGCGTCGGACCAGACGGTGGAAGTTATACTTCTTTTAAAAAAAAAACTTCCTTTCAAAGCTTGAACGTACAAAAAAAATATAAAAAAAAATAAATAAAAAAATATATATATATTATTATTATTATATATTAATATATTAAAAGTTCTTAAAAAAAAGTTCTTAAAAATTTGTTCTTCCTTTTGAGCGTGACGCGGTTTCTCGACCAACATCCCATCCCAATGTGTCTAACGGGCGCAAAGAAGTATAACTTCAAAAATCTAGAACTGTAAAGTATTTGAATTGTTTTGATTTTATGATTTGTTTCCTAATAGTTCCATTTTGTCCTGAATAAAATTGAAAAATTCTGAGCAAGTCAATTTATAATTTATCTTAGTATTGTTTACTGAATTAACTTTTAAAGCTAAATGTTCTTTCTAATTCAGCAGTATATCCCTGAATTGCAATGTTTGCAAGTTTTTAAAAATGAGGAAATTTATTCTTCGTTTGGATATAAGGTACACCTTGAAATTCTCAGATATTAATTTTTCTGAAAAATTAGACTAATCAAAACAACAAATTTCAATTCTCCTCTATCTTCAGGAAAATAAAGGATTTCCAAATCTATGTTCATAAGAATTTATGTTGTTTGATGACGTAAGATCCGCCCGCCATTAAAGTTTGGCATGCACAGACTATGCATTGAGTTATTGGGTTTACTTCGTGAAATAATTGGCTTTAATTTTCATTCATTTATTTGCCTTAAAAAGTGAACAGTCTGATGGGAAACAGTTAACTTTAGACGCCAGGCTACCGGAGTTGTTGCAAAACTGGTCTTAGGCGCCGATGCACCAAGTTGTTGACCTAGGAGAAGAGGTTAAAGCGACAGTAATCGACAGTTGTAAACGCGCGACAATGTCTTTCTTAATAAGAACAATTCTTCGTTAATTATAACATACGTTTTACCTTTACAACTGAACGATATGGGTGGTTTACGTAGTCACTTTTTCTTTTCATTATTGGCTTTCGGCTTTCATATACAGGGTGTCCTGAACAGTGGCGGCCCGTGGGTTTTTCAAAGGGTGGGCACAAAAAATAAATTTAGATTCATTTAAATGTATTGCAAGAACAGAATGTAATTCTGCAGAAAAGTTAATTAAACCTATATAAATGCCTGAATTTTTGAACGAAGTCTTCTCATCATGACCTCGCAAGGCTAATTCGAAGGCTCCACAGAAAACTTTATACACATTATTAAACGACGCAAAATGTGACGATTTTTTCCACCTGTTTATTATGTTCTAACCGAGGTCCTAACTTATAGCGCAAATACGCACTATACTCGCGACAAGAATTCAGACGACTTACGTCATATGAACAAATGAATAATTCATTATATTTTCATCAAAATATTTAAGAAACTGCAACTGATAATTATAAAACTACATACTCGACTAAAAGTTTGCATTATATATTGCACTAAATTACAAAAAATGACTGTTTATAACGCGACCAAATATCGAAAATTACGTTGACAATAAAAACAAATGTGTAACGTCAGCCGTGACGTAGACGTATGAATTCTTGACGCGAGTATATCTAATTGTTCACGTATGTCAGTTTTTCCTAAAACACTAAAGTCCATATATGCTTTTAAATGAGTCACAGAATTTTCATGTTTATTGGCCCTATCCGCTATGTGCTTTAAATCGTCAAGTCCGTATTTGGTCCACGCTGTAACATATGAAACAAACAAAACATAACAATTTATTTGTCACAGAACAACCATATTTCTCGAATATGTTTCTATTAAAAACTCTATTATATGTTCTAGCTTTACTTGTAGATTCGTAATTAATATATAAATCAGTAGGCCTACCTTTCTTTTTAATTAAATATTTTTGATCAAATGGCACTGGATTGTTTTTAACAGATACTGAACAGAATTTATTTCTGGTTCCGGATCCATTTCTTTTAATAAGTATGTACAAATACACAGAATCACTTTAAAATTATATCTATAATGAGAAACCGCCTTTAAAACCAGCAAAGTTAAAACACAAATTTGTTTACACAACTATTCTGCAAGCGAAATATATTTGTATATACAAGTACGTACATACTAAACAAAGCAAGCGACTACTGAGAACTGAAAACTGAATGCCGGAGGGAGACGGAGTGATGGAGATTGGAGACAGTGGAGACTAGTGGAGAAGGGACAGAGACACGTATTTCAGTGCCCTTTGTCGGCTTTAAATCGGCAAATTTCATTTACTCCGAGGAGTCCCGAACGTCGGAAAATGAGCCACGTTTGGAGACAATTCTTGGGTTCCCAGGAAATAAAGTTTGATATAGTTCGGCGCGTGGATGGTTGACGGGAAATAAGTTTTGAGTAGTTTTTCGCAACCGATAATAGAATTACAAAAAAATATATAAATCTATAATAGCATCATATATTTCTTCGTGACATGTACAGTGAAGGGTGGGCACGTGCCCTTGTGCCCCTTAGCACCAGCCGCCACTGGTCCTGAATATGAGTGCCTATATTGGCATCTACAGTGTGACCCATTTGTTTTGAGGTCAGTCTGTAAAAAGTTTATTAATTGTGCGATTTAGAACGGATTTTTTAAATTATAGAGCTTGGTAAACTGCACATTTTCAGCAAAAATGGCCTGGTTGATATAAAATCCAAGGCCTACTATGAGTAGGAAGTTTCTAGAAGCAAAATTTTAATAAATCATATTAGTATTTTTTTTTAGAAATAATCTGTGCACTACTAGATTGAGTGTCCCTCAAAACGGGCTTGTACAAAAATGTATCGAAATAACGATTTTGTAGAAGAATTAAAAATGCACACTAGGTACTTATTTAACAAAAAATCATAGTTTAGAACAACTTAGTTATGGTATTAGGCTTATACAGAACAATTAAAAACAAATTCAAATTACATGACAACAAACAAAATTAAATTTTTGCAACTTCTACCAAGCTACCATTTTCTCGAGTGCACTTGTCATTCTTTTTGCGTATGTTATTAATTACATTTCGTATTTGCTGTGGAGTAATTTCCACACAAGTAAACCCCAAAGAAAAAATCTAAGGGAGTTAAGTCCGGGGATATCGGTGGCTACTCACAGAAAGGACTGTTTCGCCCTATTCACAGTTTTCGAAATTTTCATTTAGCCAGTTTTTTTTATCAAACGAGTAGGTATTATGAATAGGACTACCATCTAATTGTAACTTCAACTTAAGGCGGTCTCTTAATGGTAGATCATCTAATGCTTTCCTAAACTAATTTTCAAGGTGGCTTCGTCAGTGAATAAAATTTTATTTAAAAAGTTACCATTGTTTAGATATTCCGTTTTTAGCCAATAACAAAATTTCTTCATCTCTAGGTTCCAACGTACGCAAAAATTTTGGCTTAAAAGCTTGTATGTATTTTGTTTTGTCTTAGTATACTTTCTCTGGGTATATTAATTAAGATCCAAACTAGCCGTTATAATACTATTTCGGCGATTGTCGTTAAAATATTGCTAAATTTGGTTGTTGTTTTGAAAAAGTTTACGATGTCCATTTTGCCTCGTTTTAAGCAAATTTTTGGAAACCGATCCAGTTTCATCAAAAATATTATTTATACGCTGCACAGTAGTCACAGTACATGTCTATCTGTATGTCTGATGTTGAATTCTGCAGCAGCTTCTGCTGCCGAGCACACGTTGTCGCCAACAAGACGAACAATTTCTGTTTTTTCTCTTACACTTAAATTTTCCATAAGGATTATAATGATTAATAATTTAATTTGTATTAAGTACAAACAAGTTCTAATATCGACTTTACTTGTTTGACATTTAATATAAACACTTCAATTATTTTCCATAGCCAACTATGAATTTTTGAAAATAAGTACCTAGTGTCTCTAAAAAATTTAACTTCGCCTCGAGTGTCCATTTTTTTCTAGTGAATTAAAAGCTTGTTAATGTTCTTATATAAATAATAACTATTATGTAGTAGTGGTCTTAATTATTATTATTATTCAGTAGATGTATTTGGTTGACAGAAATTCCTTTTATTATTGGATATGGATAGGGTAACATCCTGGCGATGATAACATAAAAAAATATTTTTTCTACGTTCATGCAAAAAACAATACTTTATTGAACTATATTTAGTGGAAAAAGTGGTTCTTTATTGCACTCATCTGTCATTCTACTGCAGCGTTTTGTCATCATGACAAACATAAACCTTCAAATCGACGTCACATTTTTCTAGACTTAGTGTCATCTAAATAACATTTTTTGGTTTTTGCATGAACGTAGAAAAAATATTTATTGTATGCAACTCGTACAAAAAGTCTCGACGTGTTGTCCTACGGCCTCGTAGGACAACTTCACGTCGCGTGCAATAAACGCTTACTTTTTGCACTTGTTGCATAAATAACTATTATTTACAACCATATATGTGACGTTGATATTTCAAACTTACAGAAGTTTGAAAGAAACATATTTCTGACTAACATATATCCAGATGGAAAGTAACATTTACCCGCCAAATGTCAACATTCATTGATTAATGGAAAAGTTTGTTTCAAAAAACATCTTCTTGCACATTAAAACATCTTCAACAAAGTTTATTCAGATTAAGTATTACAAATTATTTTACTAAATTAATAGACTTGTCGACGCACCTTTCTTCTACGGTGGAAGATTTCCATCTCTTCAACTGGAGAATGTCATCACCGCTATTTACCAATAACATGGCTGCCGTTTGCAATTTTATTTTGAATCGCTCATTGTCTTCGAAAGCACTTTTTTATGACAATCTATCAAAAAAGCAACTAATTTAAGTTTGTATGTTTGACTTTTTTAGTACTATAGTAGTATAGTACTCATTATCAGAATGTCAACTTGACGATTTTTTAGCTGTAATCTGGTCATACAGGGATCTTACTTTGTTAATTTCTCACCTAATTATTTTTCTTACAAAAACCCTCACCTGCATTTAAAAGGTATCGTTGTAAATAAAATAGTATACAAAATTCTTTTCTTTCTATAAGAATGAAACACTTTCCATCTCGGTATGTAATATACTATTACTCCTAACAAATCATCTAAGTACTGCAAATACAGTTTTTATAAGTTGTACGCATGTCAGCATTTTGTTTATCATATATTTTTTCTACGTTTATGCAGACAACAAAACTTTATTGAACTATATTTAGTGGAAAAAGTGGTTCTTGATTGCACTAGTGCAATAAAATGTTTATTGCATTTATTTGTCTTCTACTACAGCGTTTTGTCATGATGACAAACATAAACGTTCAAATCGACATCATATTTTCCTAGCTTCGTGTCATCTAAATAAAATATTTTTCGGTTTTTGCATGAACGTAGAATAGTTATTTATGCGACAAGTACAAAAAGTAACGACCAACGAGGCCGTCAGGCCGAGTAGGACAACACGTCGAGTGCAATAAGCACTTTTTGTACGAGTTGCATACAGTGCACTAGTGCAATAAAGAACCACTTTTTCCACTAAATATAGTTCAATAAAGTTTTGTTTTTTGCATGAACGTAGAAAAAAATATTGTATGCAACTCGTACAAAAATTGTTTATTGCACTCGACGTGTTGTCCTACTCGGTCTGACGGCCTCGTTGGGCAATTTCACGTCGCGTGCAATAAATATTTACTATTTGTACTTGTTGCATAAATAATTATTTTTAAATTTTAAGTAATATAGCCATTAGAACTAGAATATAAATTTAAAGCGCCACCTTAGAACGTTGGAAACTGAAAGAAAAATAACAGATGTTTTTTACGTGGACAGTTTCATGCTTCTTGTGTTTGTCATAGAATAAATTAAATTTATAAATGACCGCGTTTGCATTTAAAGTAACTTCTGATTTTTCATTCAGATCTCGTATACCTACCTGTTTTAACGTATCTGTTTTAACGTTTATAATCCCATTAGGATTATTAAGGGACCCACAGACGACAGCACGAGCACGTTCTAGCATTTAGAATTACCTGTCGAGAAAATGTGCCATGTATGTTAAGACCGCTTTACATTTATGCAATTCTTATTGCATGCAAAGAAATATTGCGTGCGCGCATGCGCATTAAAGTTAAAATGAATGACCGACGCAATTTTCAATCCATTGCACGACTATAGAGTTTGCTCTAATTTGATTGTATTGCACGTGAAATTCTAGTTCCTTTTCTGGTAATATTCAGTTTTGCCATCTTACCCAAAAGAAATTAACAGCGAGGAATTAAGTAAAAAGTGAATTAACCTCAATTAACCATAATAATTTTCTTTTTTATTTCATCCATTGAAACTCTAGGTTGCTTGAAGCTTCACACCACAGTACACAACACCGGTATGTTTTGATGGTTTTGCAGAAGACCAGCAGATCGAAATCAATTTCATTTTACCGATTTGGTAATGGGCAATATATTGCATAATGTAAAACAAATGACACCTTGTAATATTGCATGAAAGATTTTGCTGCAAAATAGTTTTCATTGCATTGCATGCTCCATTGCCTAAATGTAAAGCGGCCTTTACATGTGGAGTTTGACACATTGACAATGTACCCAAAGCCGTACCCAGTTAATATTTTTAGAGGGGGCTAAATGAAATCATGGCGGGGATCTGAAACAAAATTTTGCAAAAAAAGTCTATAAACATTGGTCCTCCGGGGCAACGTTATTGATATATGGCCCTCCAAAGTGGTCTTATTATTTTATTTTTAAAACAACTTTTCTCTAAGATAATGTTATGAAAATTGTAGATAATAATCATATCATAAGGGTCTTTATCTATCATAAGTTTAATCAAAATTGGTTGTAAATAAGGGTAGGTAACTACCCTTAACATTTTTTAATTCCTTTGAATTATCAAACAAATATTTTTAATGAATTAGACTTCTGAAAGAAAAACATTCTTTACTTTTTTCGAATTCTACATAGTTTAGTCAGAAATAATTATTTTTAACATTTTCACATAGTAGGCATATGTCATGGTGATAGTTTTTTTGTAATGAATACCATTTTCTGTAATGGAAATAGTCTGCAGGTTGAAAAGGATCTACGGACGTACTTACGTACATTTACTACTTAACATAAGAAAGCAAAAGAGTAAAAAATTAAATTTCAGATTTAAGAAAACAAAGAAACGTAAGAATTTAAATGATAGCACGGGAAAGTGGCAATCATTACTATTAAACTGTCACCATGACAGACGCTTACTATGCGAAAATGTTAAAAAAATATTCCTGTTGTGAACCATACATTTAAAAAATAATTATTTCTGACTAAACTACGCAGAATTCCAAAAAAAATTTTTTTCTTAAAAAAAACTAATTCATTAAAAAATAATATTATTTGCTTGATAATTCAAAGGATTAAACAAATTTCGAAAAATTTCTGTTAAAGGTAGTTTTCTAACTACCTTTTTCATTTAACAATAATTTTAATTATCTCTTTAATTTGTTTATCTCGTATCTGTAATTTTTTATATAGAAACAACGCAAATTTTCTTTAATATACCTAATTGCACAAAAAAATGTTTATTAAATTTTAATGGCAGCAATAATGTGCCCCTATGGGGTTCTTTAGAAAGATGTAATGTCTTTTAAGTTGTTTCCTTTAGTAAATTAAAAGAAATATGTAGTAATACCAGCATTATACTTACCTAAAAATATCATGTCCGTTTTGCCGTTCACTCATATAAGTGCATAAATATAATCCTAAACCTAAGTTAGTTATTGTATTTCCTTTATGGTGCATGAAAATTATTGCATATTTTATGACTTTTCTATAGAAACGTGATGTTATGACCGCATGGTGCTATTTTTGAAATTATTTATGTTTCTACAGGGTAATCTACATCCTTTATTCTATGTTGGTACTTGCTATGCATACAAAGAACGGGGGAAAGTTTCTGAGAGTTTATACTGTTTTGGTATTTCTCAACTGTCAAATTAATTTATTTTAGATTTAGACTTTACACGCGTCGACCACTGACGTTGTAATGTTTTACTTAATTTTTTATCATGGGTGTTAACTTGCAATTTAAAAAAATCGAAAAATATTACTACCTACGAAAAATTAACCCTCGCTACAAATTTTATAATCGGAAAATTCATTTTAGCCCATACTGTATTCTATCTATCTATTCTATTATCGGTAAACAAAATACATGATTATCAAAAAAGTATTCAAATTGATTCATATTTAATGGTGATTTTCACATATAGGTTCATGCACCGTTTGTGCAAAGTTTACAGAAATATTTATTCTGTAAACTTTGGTTTGTGTGCTTGTGTTAGGAGTAGGACCGTCGTGGGCCGCGTGCATTTTCACAAGTGGTCTCCGTCTCTGTGCGTGCTGTGTTACGACCCGTCGGACTTGACGAGACCACTTGTCCCCTACGTATTTTGGGGCGCTGATTACGAAAATGAGGGTTAAAGCTACCTGCAATTCTTGGAACACCCCTAAAATTGCAAAAAACACCCCTAAATAGTGTTTTTGGGGCGCTGATTAGTAAAATGGAGTTTAAATTTTGCTGCCAGGGTTCCAACCACCCCAAAAATTGAAAGAAAACACCCCAATTAGGGTGTTTCAACCATTGCTACAAGTTTTAACGTAATCAGCGCCCCAAAAACATATAAGATGGCTAAATTTGCAAAACAACAAGTACAGTCGAAAACACCCCTATTTAGGGATGTTTTGTGTAATTTTGGGGGTGGTTCAACCATTGCTACAAGTTTTAACCCCCATTTTCGTAATCAGCGCCCCAAAAAACATATGAGATGGGTTAGTTTGCAAAACAACAAGTACAGTCGAAAAACACCCCTATTTAGGGGTGTTTTCTTGCAATTTTGGGGGTGGTTGGAGCCATTGCTGCAAGTTTTAACCTCCATTTTCGTAATCAGCGTCCCAAAAAACATATAAAATGGCTAAATTTGCGAAACAAGTACAGTCGAAAAACACCCCTATTAAGGGGTGTTTTTTGCAATTTTAAGGGTTTTCCAAGAATTGCAGGTAGCTTTAACCCTCATTTTTGTAATCAGCGCCCCAAAATACGTAGGAGACAAGTCGTCTCGTCAAGTCCGGCGTTTCCCGACCTTTTACCGCTGTTTTAAATGTACTATGTGGGCCGGTTGTGCCTAGCTGTCGTGCGATTTCTATCCACACATTGTCTTTTACTAAATTATTATCATAATCTTTATGTTCCAGGTTAATAAACATACATTTTCCTCAACGAGTATGATTAAATCTTCTTCGTTAATATTCTCCGACAGTTTTAATTGTAACTATTCTATATACTAACTGCACAAACAACTTGTAACAAGTGCACAGTCCTACACCTGATTTTCACATGTGAGTCGTGCTTAGGGTTCCCAACTTCAGCATCGGTCATTCCGGGACAATTGAATAATTGAAACAAAACATCAAACATCAGAAATATATATTGCACACACTTTTTTTTTATTTTTAAACATAAAATCGATCATAAAATAGACTAGTTGTTATCTTTGGCTTTTGGTAAGAGGAAAAAACAACAAATTTTCAAACATAAAACATAACTTTGGTAACTAGGACTAGGAAGTAGGTAAATGGTAAGTAAGCATCTACTTAACAAAACTTATAAATATTATTGACAAAAATAAACATTAAAATAAACTACAAAATAAACTTTTTACTTTCCAGTACTACTTAAATCTATATTTTTGTCGAGATCGAGCAGCCTGAAGCAGTTTTTGGTCTGATTTAACTAGAGCCAAAAAGTCCTCACATTTTAAATCAAAATTTAGTTTCACTTGTATTTCCGATTTTACTTGAGATATACTCGGTCGATTTCTTTCCTGGGTGCACAATGCTTCCATAATACTGAAAACACGTTCGCAAAAAGCATTGCCGACAGGAACACTAGGACAACCATTTCTTTTAAGTTATCACTAGCAACATCAACACTAAATATCTGAACCCACTTTTCCATTACATTTTTTTCAGAAAAAGATTCGAAATTTTAATTATATATTATTAACTAATATACAGGGTGAGTCAGTCATAATGTCATTAATTTTAAGAGGAGATAGGGAATAATGAGTATAATGCGAATACGTGATTAAAAAAAAATCTAAATGCATATTTACGCCGAAAAAAATTATTTTCAAATCATTATTTAAACCCCCTTTTCAGACCGTCACTGACCGGTCACAGCCTTGGTCGGTTACGGCTCACAGTTCAACTCGATATCGACCTGATGCAATGTTGTCAAGTTGTAATATTTTTCTATATAGTACCTACCCACCTAGGTTTTAGACATCACAAATAAACGGTTGTACTGACTATTTTAGAATATCATTTTTCTTGCTCAGTTCAACTTCAGCCAATAATAATTTAAAATGTTAATACCCAATAAAATCAAATAATAATAATCAAATAATTCTATTAAAAATTGCAAGTAACGCGGTCCACTCAGGTTTTCCCGTAGAAAATACGGCCCAATCAAACGATACCCATACACTCGCGTGTTGATTTTTCTCTGAGCAAATGTAGCTGTTATGACTGCAACAAAACTCCAACGTGTCTAATAATAAACTCAGTAATACACCATTTACGTACATTACATAAAAAACCTATACCCAATGGGTAAATTATTGAGAAGCTGAAAAGTGTTTCGTGTTTAAATACTAAGTACTTAATAAAAAACCATCGTGTTGTTGACAGAAAACTGTCCAAGACCGAAATGGCACGCTAATCTAAGTTATCGAGAGTTAATCTTGACCTTGACCGACCGTATTATTAGGTCAATAACCTAGTTACCTAGTTTTTGTACTGTTATTTAACGACAAGGAGTAAAACTATTTTTTTTAATCTAGATACATGAATGAATTTTCATTAAATATTGATTTATTTGTTAATAAAAACAAATGTAGATAATAAATAAATGTTTTCGAATGCTAGGCTATTACAGTTTAATAATTTTGATATTACGTTTTCACTACGTTTTACAAATAAATATGAATTTTTAGTATTACTGGTAAGTACAATTAACAGCACACATAACCAAATTTACAATTTGTAGTTCGTACATCTAGCCTAGAAATGTATTGTTTTTTAAGTAGTATGATACTAACCTGTTTACAGCCTACATTTCAAGTAAAACTGCATTTATCCGTCCATAGCACTTTATTAATAAAATTCAGTCGCATTTCGTAAACATTCTCCGTATAACACTACCATTTCCACATAATCGGAATTTGTAAAATTATGCGTTGTGAATTTACGCCAAATATGTGAGGTTAGACCGAAATAAACAAAACTACTGCTTACTGCTTGACCTTGTATTCTCTCCATCCCCCCTCCAATGTGTGGCATGATCTACAAATTTGAGAGGGAAGAAATGCGGGAAATGCAGAGTGCTAAAGGAGGTAAATTTGAATAATACGCTGATGTGTTAGACGATAATATATATGTAAATGTGGCATCCATGGTTAATACGGCAAGTCTGTGGCATTAGAATTTCGTCGGGTGCGCCATAAAAAAGTTCGTAGCGTACCAGGAGCGTCGTGTTACTGATTTTTATAGGGTGATTTGTTTATTTTTTGAAAGGTCGAGTAAAAATTTTTTTTTTTCGATTTTCTGCCTTTATTAGGCCTCCCGAATACGTGGTTAAAATTAATGACATTATGACTGACTCACCCTGTATAAGTATACGCACAAAAATATACCTCAGACTACCAGAGCACGGCGCGGCGGTTGGTCGTCAAAGTTCGCAGCATTGCCGTATACACGAAAATTTCTGAATATTGTTAAAATATTACTTAAGGATTTCCGGGATTTTTTATGTCCCGGTCAAGGCAAAACTTTTGCCGGGACAAATTTTCTCATTCCTGGTTAGTCCCGGCCAAACCGGGACGGTTGGGAACCCTAGTCGTGCTGCGGTGCTGTCGTGTTGCGGTCGTCATAAATCGGTTTTGATGCGACTGTGACCCACATCAACACGACACGGTCAGAACACAGTCTTATACAGTACATATATGAAAATGGAAATACTCTATTTAATGCATGTTATATGGAATGATCAATTTTTCGATTGACAACTAAACGACGCGGTAGGTGTATAATCGGTGCATGAACTTATATGTGAAAATCAACCTTTATTGTACCACGTTTTGAAAGGCGCCACTTGGTTGACCACGATGGTTGCATGTTAGCATAACCAGTGGCGGCTGGTGCTACGGGGCACAAGGGCACGTGCCCACCCTTCACTGTACATGTCACGAAGAAATATATGATGCTATTATAGATTTATATATTTTTTTGTAATTCTATTATCGGTTGCGAAAAATTACTCAAAACTTATTTCCCGTCAACCATCCACGCGCCGAACTATATCAAACTTTATTTCCTGGGAACCCAAGAATTGTCTCCAAACGTGGCTCATTTTCCGACGTTCGGGATTCCTCGGAGTAAATGAAATTCGCCGATTTAAAGCCGACAAAGGGCACTGAAATACGTGTCTCTGTCCCTTCTCCACTAGTCTCCACTGTCTCCTCCAATCTCTATCACTCCGTCTCCCTCCGGCATTCAGTTTTCAGTTCTCAGTAGTCGCTTGCTTTGTTTAGTACGTACTTGTATATACAAATATATTTCGTTTGCAGAATAGTTGTGTAAACAAATTTGTGTTTTAACTTTGCTGGCTTTAAAGGTGATTTCTCATTATACGAGTAGATATAATTTTAAAGTGATTCTGTGTATTTGTAGATACTTATTAAAAGAAATGGATCCGGAACCAGAAATAAATTCTGTTCAGTATCTGTTAAAAAACAATCCAGTGCCATTTGATCAAAAATATTTAATTACAAAGAAAGGTAGGCCTACTGATTTATATATTAATTACGAATCTACAAGTAAAGCTAGAACATATAATAGAGTTTTTAATAGAAACATATACGAGAAATATGGTTGTTCTGTGACAAATAAATTGTTATGTTTTGTTTGTTTCATATGTTACAGCGTGGACCAAATACGGACTTGACGATTTAAAGCACATAGCGGATAGGGCCAAAAACATGAAAATTCTGTGACTCATTTAAAAGCATATATGGACTTTAGTGTTTTAGGAAAAACTGACATACGTGAACAATTAGATATACTCGCGTCAAGAATTCAGACGTCTACGTCACGGCTGACGTTACACATTTGTTTTTATTGTCAACGTAATTTTCGATATTTGGTCGCGTTATAAACAGTCATTTTTTGGAATTTAGTGCAATATATAATGCAAACTTTTAGTCGAGTATGTAGTTTTATAACTATCAGTTGCAGTTTCTTAAATATTTTGATGAAAATATAATTCATTATTCATTTGTTCATATGACGTAAGTCGTCTGAATTCTTGTCGCGAGTATAGTGCGTATTTGCGCTATAAGTTAGGACCTCGGTTAGAACATAATAAACAGGTGGAAAAAATCGTCACATTTTGCGTCGTTTAATAATGTGTATAAAGTTTTTTGTGGAGCCTTCGAATTAGCCTTGCGAGGTCATGACTTCGTTCAAAAATCCAGGCATTTATATAGGTTTAATTAACTTTTCTGCAGAATTACATTCTGTTCTTGCAATACATTTAAATGAATCTAAATTTATTTTTTGTGCCCACCCTTTGAAAAACCCACGGGCCGCCACTGAGCATAACTACTGCACTGTTTGAATCCGGCTGAAAGCTGAAACATGCTGTTTCATACGAACCACGGGCATTGAATCGTATTGTTCCGAATCTATACTAGTCCATTGAAATGTTACATTATTTTGGCCTTAGCTTGCATTTTTTAGAGGACGCAATTTTATTGTTTTGATGTGAGGGGGGGGGGTCAAAAAAAGCTTAACTTGAAGTTTGTGGGGTGACAACCCTCCAACTTCGGCCGTTATCTTGGAAAAAGGGGGTTAATTGTTTTTAGCATTTATCAGGTAAATTATTGGTCATACAAAATTTTTTTAAAAAAACATTTTTGATTGCAAATTATTGAATCTACTACAATTTTAGTCCAGTGACTTTTTGTTGTAAAATCAAAAATAACAAAGATATTAATGAAAAACAATCAAAATGTTTGGGCAAATTTTCGTTTGGACTCCATAATTTATTTATTTTTTTATTTTAAAAAATGACATCAGAACATTTTTGTAGAGTGGTTATATTCATTAGTTCGGGTTTTATAGCGCTGTGAAGTGAACACTAATTTTCCCTACTGATAAGTATAAATTTATATAAATGATATGGCAGTTTTTAATTATTTTTATAATAATGTTTTTTATTATAGACATTTCATTATTGTTATTTAATAGTTATTAACTTAAAACTTCGTCATGGCTACTGGGGATACCACGCAAAAAAATGCGCCTCCAGACTCTACCTCGTATGTGGTGGGGAAAAGAGTCAATAACTATTAAATAACAATATTGAAATGTCTATAATAAAAAACATTATTATAAAAATAATTAAAAACTATGCCATAATCATTGATATAAATTTATACTTATCAGTAGGGAAAATTAGTGTTCACTTCACAGCGCTGTAAAACCCAAAATAATGAATATAATTAAAAAAAGTATATAATAAAAATTGTTCGTTGAAAACCACTCTAAAAAATGTTCTGATGTCATTTTTTTAAATAAATTTGTCCAAACATTTTGATAGTTTTTCTTTAATATCTTTGTTATTTTTGATTTTACAACAAAAAGTTACTGGACTAAAATTGTAGAGGATTCAATTTGCAATAAAAAATGTTTTTTAAAAAATTTTGTATGACCAATAGTTTACCTGATAAATGCTAAAAACAATTTAACCCCCTTTTCCAAGATGACGGCCGAAGTTTTTTTGACCCCCCCCCCCTCACATCTAAAAAATGCAACCCCAAATGTAACTTTTCAATTAACTATACGGCAAAAACGCTATCCAAATTCCAAAGACTTGCCACTTGTATTTATTTACCTTTGCCATACCATACAAGTTCACGTATTTATAAAGTAGGAAACGCGCCCGCGCACAGCTACGGTTCGGTTCAGCTACGGTCGGCCGGCCGGAAGCGATGTTGGCTAAACGAGGCACCCGACAAGGCGAATCCGAGACGAGTCGATTGTATGTGCGCTCTACCAGCAAGGTTTCGTATTTCGTTCAGTTCAGTACCGTTGGATAAACCGCCAGAACCGTTGGTAGTTAATTAGTAACGAACATATTTGAGTACATACATTGATGCATTGAAAATGGATGCAGAAAAACTCATCGAACTTGTCCGCGGACAAGAATTTTTGTTTAACCATAGTCACAAATGCTATTACGATGCAACCAAGAAAGAAAGAGCTTGGAAGGCTATTGGAGAAGAATTGGGTCAAAGCGGTAAGTACTAAGTATTGAACATGCATGGACAGAACCGTATTAAGAAGTTTAGATGCAAGGAAATATAATTCAATTATGGTAATGGGCACACAATTTAATTTTGACAGTAATACAATAATACAGGGTGATTCAGAACTTACCTAAAATAATTTGGGAATAAATGAGTCATGAAAAATGGATTATCGTAAAAAAAGTTTCCGAGTAAACCATTATTGAAGTTGTAGTATTTTAAACCTTTGCATTACGACTACGCTACTGTAGTCTCTAGACAGGCGAATACAAATATTGAAATCCGATTACTTTTTGTACGCATTTTTGGATCAAAATTGGCTTGCGTGTATAGTAGCAACTATACGAAGTTGGTGGATTTCGTTTTAATTTATGTTAAAATGCTTTAGCAGAACGATTTCCCGGTAAACATGTGCCAAATGCAGTTTCCAGTATCGAGCAGAAGTGTATTTTTAAATCATTTTCAAACTGCTCTTTTTGATTTTTTTTACAAAATTGTATTTGTAAGAGTCCCCTGTACACTCAAAAAATTTTTTTAGATAAGCTCTATATCACCTTGTATATCGTATTTTTTAAAATTTTTATTACGATATATCTGCGTCTTCTTGTTACTTTTCACCGTTGATATACTGGAGATACACAGGATGTTTCATAATTAGTGTGCAATAATTTACTAGTAGATTATATTAATATAAAATAAGATTATTTTTTTCCTATAAACAAGGTTAAAAATTGCTCCTCTTTGGCACCCATAAAATCAATATTTCCAGTAGGATTAATCATAGAATTATGAATTTTTTACTAAAAAATATATATTCTTGATTTACTTCAGTAAAATGCTGGAATGTATAATTTTTGAGACAAATCGATCGAAAATAGTAGATAGAGTTAGATAAGTTGGACAAATAATTCTCCCATTTCGTCTGATAAAGAGCATGTCCTAGTATTTGATTCTTAGTGATTTTCCGAGTTGTTATGCCGTATTAAAGTGCACATCCCTAGTATTAGCCGGGATTCTTTGACCTGGCCTGGTTGTTCTCGAGCTAGGCTCTGTGGAGACAGACCCCTGCCGGTGTCTCTGGGCTCGCGCTTATATTGATTGTGGCTCCTATTGTTGGTACTACAACTCCTACGATCAGGACCTTTCCTCGGATAATGGTGTTCTTCCGAGACGTCTTGTAGCCGCATCTGCAACTGGTTCCATCCCATGCTTCCAAACATTTCGCCGCTTTTCATTCTTCATTATTCCTTAGTATAATAGACGCTAAATTTATTTTTTCTATTAATCTATCTTCTCTGGTATCTATTTCGGCTTTGTAAGCAATACCATTTAAATGTCCCTAAATAAGTAGTACTTACTCTTGAGGATTAAGGTCAGGTGAACGAAGGGGTTAGACTACGTCTCGTTCAATCCATCTTCTATTCTATAGATCGACTTTTTAACGATTTTTTTCGAAAATGATGGACTTGTAAATTATTGCACGCTAATTATGAGACAACCTGTACCAAATTTAGGTTCGTATGTTCGGCAATAAGCGATCTATACGTTCTTATGGCGGCTGTTCCATTTAAACTTCCTAGTCCTCCTGTTAGTGCGATAAATATGTCATCAACCAACATTTCAATATTATTTCAAGGAACTTGCACATGATGTATTATACAGAGTGAACCTTAAACAAAGTACAAATAATTTAAATAGCACTACAGTTCACTGTGTAGAACACGTAATTAGTAGTGACACCATAACCATGATTCAAACACCTCTTACGTTAGCACTGACACGTTGCTTCAGGTGAAAATTAACTTAATGTGTTGTGTAAAATCATAGTTTTTTGTTATTCATAAAATAACTTAAGGGAATAATTTGTGTCTCTTTCTAACAGCATATAATGTATTAATGTATTTATTAACTTGTGAATAACTGTTTACATGTAGGTAAGCTTTTATGCACGTTTATGTAGGTATAATTTATGGAATCATTAAACAATGTAACTTCCTAAATACTTTAACTGGTAGCATCGAATTTGCGGAAATTCATTTTTTAATCGTTTATGGTAAGTAAGTCAGTTAAGAAGTTACAATTTGATTTTTAGAATCAATCGCAGAGATTTAATTTACGTTAAAGTAAAAAAAATATATTTATTTTAGAGGCGATATGGCAACCTCGCCTTCAGCGAATCATTAGGTTTATTAGGTTAAGCTAGTGCTTTATATGGTGAGAAGTCCTCAAAATTTGGGTATTTTATTTAAATTAATATCTCCGTAGATATTGAATTCACTAGACTCATCTATATGCCGAACTACACCTGCAGTTAAAATATACATATTATGTACTTATTTAAGGTTCACCCTGTATATAGAGTTTGATTTAAAGACCTTACCATATAAGAATTGAACATTTGAACATTTTTCAGCTCAAAAATGCAAAAAGCATTGGACAGCACTAAGAGACAGTTTTAGAAAGATATTAAGAAAACGTAAATCAAACCAGTCTGCAACTATAAAGAAAAAATGGAGATTTGAGGACGAGATGATTTTTTTATTGCCACATTTACATGAAAGATCAGCCGCTTCTTCTTTACATACCTCCATTTCATCGGATGATGATACTGATCACATAGACGATGTGACAGAACAAACAATTAAACCTACAATTGATAACACCGAAATTGATCGTTCTGTTTCTGGTAATACGAGTGAAGAAGAAACTGTGTCTGTTAAAAGGAAACGTGGAAGAAAAGAACGTCCACGCTTTGCAAAGAAAACCAAGATGTCAGGACTATCTGCTTCTCCAGTAGTTATAAAATATCTGCCAAAAAATGATAGCCACAGAGATGAGGTTGAAACTTTGTTTTATAGTTTAGCACAGACTGTAAAAAGAATGGATCCGTATCATCGCGCTCTTGCAAAATCAAGAGTTTGCTCTATAATCGGGGAAATAGAAATACAAAGCATATCCCATCAGTCTCCTAGTACAGCTTGTACCTTTTCACCAGTCTGTACATCTTGTTTATCTTCAAAAGTTTCACCAACTTCTCCTACATATGAATAAAATGAATAAATTTACAAAAATTTTATTCTTACGAAAATTTCTTAGCAAACATTTTTTTTGTAATGTGTGAAACTTTGTTTTACCCAATAAATTGATCAAGAAATGTATCGGAACAAAAATTACTGTGGTGTATTCTCTAGCCTTACTGAACTGGCCAAGAAATTGACAATAACGTTGTTTCCAAGTTATTGCTAATTTTGGGAATTTTTAGATTACGAATTGAAATATGTTACTAAAATTTTATATAGTTTAAATAAAGTTATATAAAAATAAAGTGAGTTTTATTTAGCTACCTTATTATACTAATACAGTATGTCCCACCACGAACGTCTCCGATTGATATATGGAAAAGTATATACAGGGCGATTTTGAAAATTTGGTTACTTGTATTTAGTTTATATCGGTAAGGCCTGAGTTTCTGCTATTTCCGGTAGATACCAACTTGCTTATTTTAAATGGAACACTCTGTATATAGGGATTGCATATTTGAACTCTACGTTAAATTTTTATACAATCGTATGACGGTTGCAACATTAAAAATGTTGTATATTGAACGGTGGAACACTTTTATTTTCAATTCATACAACAGTCGCATAATCTCTGAGAAACATACAGGGCGGTCAAATATTAGCAGCCAATTTGCCAATTTAATAAGTCATCAAACTCGATTTTTTTATATATAACACCCAGTATATTATTCTTCAGTTGAAAAATGAATAAAACTTTGGACTTGTTTCACAGGCTACTTGGCAATATGAAATAATTGAGTTTTTGAACATTTTTATGATAGACTTTGTGATCTCGGAAATCTTAAGAGATATACAAATGATGTGTCATTCGGTCCAAATTTTGATTCTTTTTTTCAACTGTAGAATAGTATACTGGGTGTTCTATTTGAAAAAAATTCGATGACTTATTAAATTGGCAAATTGACGATTGTATACAAAATTAACTTAAAATTTTACGTAGAATCCAAAAATGCAATAATATGCAGATTGTTCCATTTAAAACAAGCAAGTTGGTATCGATTTTCGATATAACCAAAAGTGACAGCATTTTAAAAATATTTTTAAAATGTAGGCCTTACTAAGGTTGGTAAAAACCAAATTTTCAGAATCGCCCTGTATACACTTCTCCTTATATTGAGCGGGCGTTCGTCATATACTGACGCCTTAAGGAGGAAACGCACTATGCGATCAGGTCTAAGCGCATGGCGGACCATGCTAGTTTCGTTCTCGTCTAGTGTATAATCTTCTAATGATTTTAATTATGTATACGTTTGCAGTAGCAGGTCGGGAGCTGGACTAGCTCACGTCGCGGTCTCGCCGAAAATCTTTTGAATAATTTCGGCCAGTCGCGTCAAAAGAGCTAATAAAAATACATCTTTCACATAACATATTTTGGCATCTAAATAGTACAGTAGAACAAGTCGTAAGCGCATAAGGAACGACATATGCTATTTTGTAAAAGTATGTGATCAGCTCGGCATAGAACAATCCGTGATGCGTCTAGACCGCG
This sequence comes from Monochamus saltuarius, assembly GCA_025584915.1. Classification (NCBI taxonomy): domain Eukaryota; kingdom Metazoa; phylum Arthropoda; class Insecta; order Coleoptera; family Cerambycidae; genus Monochamus; species Monochamus saltuarius. The sequence goes on from CM046727.1 coordinate 34,792,031, forward strand.
ACCTTATAGTCCTTTCTCTCCTTTAGACCGATCGGCCACCGACACTAAAATAATTCTGCTATGTATTCAGTATAATGGTCATAAATGTAAAGAATTTTATGTATATTTCGGTCTACCCCAAGGATCAATTTTGGAACCGCGTTCTGTCAACAAATTGGATATGAATGTTTCTAAGTGCAGGGTAATTTTATTCACATGGAAAATAAATTGTATAGAATTCTCGTTTCCACTCAGCCATTCTGAGCTTTCAAGAAATCAGACAGTTAAAGACTTAGGGTATTTATTCAATTCCAAATTGACTTTCAATGATCATATTACTGCAACGACTAATTTTGAACTAAAAACTTTATGATTTATTTTTTTCAAATATCGATAGCTTGAAAGCTCTTTACTTCTCCTTGGTTCGGTCGAAAATTGAACATGGCTGCACAGCATGGAATCCTATTTATGAAAATAATAAACTTATGATTGAAATAGTTCAAAAGAAATTTACAAAATACTTATCATATAAGAAAGATAATCATTATCCCTTAAGAGGATATCCTAATAAATTGGAGAGATTTTATATGTAGTCCTTGGAACAAAGGCGTTTAATTGCTTTTACAATAATCTTGTACAAACTTATTTATAATCTAGTAGACTGTTCATTGTTACTGTAAAAAATAAATTTTAGAATACCTAGATTGGAATCGTGTCAAAATGAGCAATTTTATTGTTTGTCTCATCGTACGAATATACTTCATAATGCTCCGGTTCATTTGATGACGAATACTTAATTAGTAATCATTGTGATATTTATTTATAATACTCCTTCAGAAGCTAATTAGAAATCTTTTTACTTAATTTGTACATAAACAAACTTTGTATATTCTGTAAATTGAACGTTCTGTTGGGCAATAAACTTCTATTATGGTGTAGGTTTTTATAATTATCGACCGCATTTAGTATCATGGAAGAACGGTTTTTCCTCATTTACATTGGCGGAGATGCAATAAGCCATTGAGGATTTGTTTAATTTGAAAAAATGACCTTACATTTTCGGTACGTAATGAGTACAAAAAAATACTTACATGCGGCATCAGAAATTTGCATCGGAAATAACAGTTTATTTTCGTGAACTTTAATAATAGATACAGTTGCTGAATATTAATACTGACATGGACTGGTTTCTAATTATGCTGATAATTATAAAATATAAAGAAACTATTAATAACATTTTCCAGATTTAATTATTTAGTTTTGTTATTAGCCTCCCAAGGAATTAAATACGACGTTAAAAGATTCTACCACAAATTTTCTCACTAACTGCAGAATTTAAAAACAGTTTGTGGTCCGTGCATGATTTTCATAATATTCAAAATCTGTACCACTAATGTGTCTAAAAATATGTACCATTAAGTACCTTTTTGCGTACTTTAAGAAAAATTAACTCATAACTCAGATTACTACGAATTAATTTTAAGTCCCTATTATATAATGATTAAATGCATAATTATTTATTGTTTTTATTTTGTTTTTGATTTTTAAAAACTGAAATTAGCTGTATTATTTTTTTGCATTTTTTTCGATTTTTTTTTTTAATAGAATTATAAAATGAAAATTCTGTTTATTTTTATACACTTATCATAGTTAACACCTTATTTAGATATGTAAATATTATTGTACGAGTATAATGAGTATATTACATCAAAATTAACATTTTAATTTATTACACACATAATTGTGTAAAACGGCTTTAATGATAAAAATAACACTTAAAATATCCAAGAATAGCACGGAATAGCATTATAAAAATTACACACAACGTTTATTGTTATGCCAATAGAGTGGATATGGAATATTGCGATAACCATTTTAAAAATAATGAACAATCAAATGCAATTTCAATACCGTTAGTTAAATTTCTTAAAATGTTAAACGCATTTATAGACTGCTTTTCTTTGTGAGCGATGCCGTAGCAGAGCAATGAAATGACAGTTGTACGAACTAGCATAGTTGACCAGTCAGCCGTTTACAACCGGCTACAAGTGGTTCGCCCACGACATTGCATTTCACCGTTTTCTACAAGACGTTGAACGCAAGGTAATCCATTTTTATTTTTTAAAACGATTAAAAGCAAAATTCATCAAGTGTCGCAAGTTTGCCTCAAAATCTTGTGTTCAATTAAAGAAAGCTCATTTATGGCGCAAATTTAAGAAATATTGATGTATAGAATTAAAAAATATATATATACCTAAATCATAATGACATTATTGGAAACTAGAACCGTTGTGCAAAGGTATTACTTTCTAATAAGTGGGTTCAGTCTTCATTCCGCGTTAAAAGTTTCCCTCCTGCGCATTCACTTGGCCCTTGCCTAACCCACTAAGACATCTAATTTTTTGAGAGGATTAAAGTTTTAATGTGCACAGCTAACCTTGTTTGCGTCATTACGTTAAATATATTTATTTTAACTTATTAGGATATTAGGTACTTTTTTATGGTTCTAGTTTATACAATTAAAATATCAGAAAGTGCAGTGATTAGGAAATATTAGAAATAAATGAGTACATAATCTACGTGACTGGGCTCCTGTAAAATTAAATCCAAATTTTTATTTTTGCAAATACCTTCTGAATTCCTAAGCAGATTTTAATGGAATTTGGTATGGAATGGTAAGCATCACAGAGGGCTTTAGTTTGCGATATGCCTTTTTTTTCAAAAATGATGGAAGTGATATGTTTTTATATATGTACAGATTTTAGTGTAAAATTTTTTGCAAGACAAAAATAAATTCATGAATCCTCACTTGATTTCTAAGGGAGCAAAATCGATTTATTTTCTTTTAAGAAAACTATCCTTGAAATATGTCCCATCCATTTCTAGACACCCTGTATAATGATTTGTTGTTTATTTGTATGGATATTAGTCTTTGTTTGCAAGGCAAACATAATTTTGCAATTGCCTAAAAGCTAATCTAATTGAATGTAATTGTTTTTTTTTCGATTTGTAAATAGTGACAACGAGGCATTATTGAATTTGCCTGTGTATCAAAAATTTCCAAAAATGTTAGTTTGTATTTGGAACAGTTTCAGTCTGCTTGTCTCAGTAGTTCAAAAAGTTACGAGCCGCCACTGCCTCTAGCATACAAGGTGTTGCAGGAGTATTCAACAAACTTAAGGATCAAGTTCCTGAAGTCATTCTTAGAAAAAAGTTATAATATACATTGGGTCAATTATCCATAAAGTTTCGAAATAAGTACTTACATGTGCACAGATTTTAAATTTTTACTATATTTGATTGTCAGAAATAGTAATAACAAAATGACAACAAAACAAAAATACAGGAAAAAAAAATAAAAAATTTGAAAACCACAAGCATATTGAAATGTAACCATAAAGAATTGACTCCATGTACATATATTATAACTTTTTTTCCTCTGAATGACCTTGTTCTGTAAGTTTGTCCAGGTCATGTAACAACCTGTATTGTAACATAGAATGTAGCTTTGGGGTAGGTATGCATTTGTTATCATTATTTCTCTCAAAAATCATTATGCCTTTTGCTTATTGACTATAAAAGATCGAAGTAAATACGAATTTTTATATAGGCACACAAGAAAAGTTAGGGAATTTGAAAAATTATTCGTATATACTATTACTTAAAACTAGTTGCTTTTATGAATAACTTAATATCATAAAAAATATAGCTTGAAATATAGATAACGTCTTCATTCTCATTTCAATAATAATTAGATATATCGTTCCATAAACTAGTAGAGAAATGTTTTTCACTTAAAATTTTATTTTGTTGTATTCTATAAGTGCTCGTAAAGATAATTTTTATCTTTCTCCATTTATGATAGTAATATGTACATAAGATAACTAGTATTTACTTATTAGCTCTTGCATGCCCCTGCTCCGTAACGACTGCAATATGGTGAACGGTACAGTGTACAGCTGCTAATAAAAATATGCACTGAACGTTACCAAATTAGATGGAGCATTAGACCTATTTACGAAACCAGTAATGACAAAAACCTGAATTATCCTTTCTAGAGGTTTGATGCACTGTTATTTAGTATTAGTTATTAAATTTAAGTCCACGGTTTATTATTGCAAGTCAAACATCTTCAGATAAATTTGGATAAATTGGATATTTTTTAAGTTCAGACTGTACGTGACAGTCATTTAATCATGGGATTTTACGCAGATACGAGCATACTTGTTATATGTATATATAACAACGAAATATGATGCTGGCCTACATACTACAGTATAGTTATTGTTAGCTGTTATTTAGTAGAGTGGGAAAACCCATTATGCATACCGCTTGTTGTAAAATTCAAACTAGGCTCATGCTCTGTACGAAGGTTAGCACTAGCTCTGGATGCTTTGAGAAGAAGGAAAAGTCGCCCGAAGATACTTGTACCTCTTTACCACTAAACAGACAGTTGCAACGTCTGTGAACTGAATCCTCATCTGCGTTGTCACAAAGTCTGCACCTCTCGACATTGTTTAAGTCAATGCTATGTAGATGCTTATTGAGATGTAGGTATGTGGCACGTAAGGAGATCCATGACAATCCTAATGTTGCTCCAGCATGTGGTCTCTCTATAGGAAACCTGCCCTGACTCAGAGTAGATCCACCCAATCAATCTTCCTTTGATTACTCTTTGATCCAGTCATCAATGGACATTGCAAGATGGCATTGTGGTAGCCCCAATACTGGTTTAGGTCTCACAAATTTAGTACTTGAGCCTTGTTTAGCCAATAAGTCAACCCTCTCATTGTTTGTCACATTAGTATGACTCGGAACATAAGTCAGCTTAACATCTTAAAAGCCGTCTGGCTGTCTGTGCATATTTGAATATGCTGGTTTATATATCTTCTTCTGATATTCTCTTTAACGCAGGCATAGATAGCAAAGACTTTCGCCTGGAAGATTGTGGTGTATTACCTTATGGGGTGAAATAAATTCACTTCTGGTCGCAGTCCATAGAGTGAGCCTTGGTCTGTCTTGAATCCTGAACCAGACGAGCTGTTTTGACCTGAGCATCAGGATTTACAAGCCAGGCTTCCCTAACCTTAAAATACCTTCCAAATACTTGGGTAGGGAATAATGTTGCTATATATGGAATGTCGCTAACTGTTTCAAGAATCTCATACCCATCTACTAGCTCGTGACCCCGGTGTGACCCCTATACTATAGTAGAAATTGTATTAATATTTAAGAAAACATTTTTTTTTCTATACCTTAACCTCGAATAACTAACATGTACATGATGATGTTTATTGAACTTCTTTGACTATGAGCTCAAGTAAATTGAAACATTACAAGGTGTTCATTGAGAGCGAGTCATCCCTAAAAGTATACCGAACTTTTTTCCATTCCATTGATCGATTTTAAAAAGCATGAATTAAAAGACGATTTTAATCGTGTCTATTAGAAGAAATCAAAAAGTAGTAGGCTTTGTCTTTAAAAGTTGACAATAATAAAACTGTTTTATTTCTGCTACTAATTGTTGGTGAAAATTGCTGGATAATTTCCCATAGAGAAACATTTTCCAGTGTTGAAAGACGGGCTTGAGAGACAGGAAAGTTTTTCAACAATATTCGAGTGTAAGATGAAGACCATATTTTGCAAACAGTTGGTGAACCGCAAATAATTACTAAACGTTTATCTCGAGAAATTGGATTATCAAGAAGTTCTGTACACCGAAATCTTAAAAGTAATCTACTACATCTATATTACATTCAAAAAGCTATTGTATCAAGATTTGGATCGACGAATGACCTTTCGCGAGTTTGTCTTGCATCAGGATATTAATGTTCACAAAAAAACTGTTTTCACTGATGAGGTTTGTGTAACTCGCAGATGAATTACAAATGTTCAAAACTTTCATGAATGTTCCGATGTAAACCCTTGCAATAACTCCTAAACATTTTCAACGTGGGTTTAAGATAAATGTTTGGGCCGGTATTATTGATTGTCATTTGATTGGACTAATTATTTTGCCAAATCGATTAAATAGCAAAAGTTATTTGGAATTTCTGCAATGTACTCTGATTTAATCGAATATTTACTGTTGTAGCTTATACTAGAGTTTTGTATAATTGTCCTCATCATTATAGGACAGAGTAAATATTAGTTTTCGGAGAAGAGTAAATTTGTTTCCGAGAAAATGGTGCCGTTTTGAACAATTTCTTTAGTATTAATTTTATATTTTTATTTTGTTGTATAGTTATTGTGCGGTTACTAATTATTAAATTTTAAAGGCAAAACCTATTACTTACTTTGTTGGAGCGTTTGCATGCGGTTGTTAGTGAGTGCCCTATCACGTGATTAGTTTTAAGGACAAGAGAGTCTCACAAGTACCCCTACAAACGACAAGACAGTACAACACAGACACGAGTGCAGTTAAGATCTTAGATGCGCACAGCACGCATTATTTTCTTGTAATTGCCATTGTACTCATTCATTCATTCATTCATGTACATAGTGTAAATAAATTGTACATACTCAAGCTTGTGCAGTTTATTTCAACACCAAAAGAAAAGGGAACCAGCCAATAAAAACACAAATACAGTCCACTCGTCACAAGTATCGTTGTCCTCATTTCGCCGACCCAATCAAGGTGGTTGGCGTACAACAGTTGTGCAATCACACATACTTTTTGATTTCTTCTAATAAACACTATTAAAATCTTGTTGTAATTAATGCATTCTTAAAAATCTTAAGTTTTTAAAAATTTAACAAGAGTAAAAAAAATCTATTTTAAATTCTGCACGGAATAATATCATTCTTTTTAAATTCGATCAATGGAAAAAAGTTTGGTATAACTTTAGGGATGACTCACCCTCAAATGAACACCTTGTAATGTTTGAATTTACTTGAACTCATAATCAAAGAATATCAGTAAAAAATCTAAATCCACTGACACCACTTTTAAGTATGTTTGGTTAAATTGAGATCCCCTACATGCATCTGCTCTGTGTCGTTATTATACGTAACACCCTGTATAGCTTTCACTTTATTCAAAATATGTAACAGTAACGTTTTTATTTTGTATTGGTGTTCCTAGTACCGGTATAATTGACTGATTATAGAATAAGCCACACGTATTTTTCTCATTCACATCTGTAAATAATTTGGAGGTAAAATTTATCAAATTACTATTTACTTTGATAAGAACTTCCATGTATGTATTGATTTAAGGTCTTGTTGTACATATACATAAAAGATAAGATTGAAATTACTACCATATTAAGCTTAAAGTTTGAGTAGGTAGTTCGTGTCTACAAAACAAACGAACGAAAATAATTTTACTCTTCAATTTGACTTTGGGAAGGTGGGCGATTGCATTAAGCTTTGCGTGCAAGAGAATACAAGGTGTGGTAAATGATGACCTGTCACCATCTCCCACGAAAGTATTCAGATCTTATTACCGTTAAAAGCTGGGGTGTATGTACTATCGTTTGCAATAATAATGACACTCACTAAAATGAATTTTGCGTTTATTTTTGAACTTCTGACGTATTCATATTGAAATCTACATTAAATTTTTAACATTAGTTATTAGTTGTTTCACTGACCAAGAGAGATTTAATGAAATTTCTATTTAGAACATCCAGAAGTACAACAACTGTTTTAAGAGAGTGTCATTATTATTGCAAACGATAGTACATAGGCATATCACGAAGTACGTACATACATACACATTGTAATATGTATCAAATAGACGAAATAATTTAAGATGTCATGGTAGAAATTAGAAATTCACGGCTTGATTTCATTTTAAAATTATTTTAATTGAAATTAAATTACGTTTAGTGAAAGTCATAATATTGTTTAATTGTCAAATCAAGTGCAATATGATATACCTATGTCACAATGACAGATTGAGTCTACTAAATACTTATTAATAAATAGAATAGAATAGAATAGTTTATTTACTAAGTATCACATGCATAATATTACCAATAAAAAAATAAGTAAATAAACAAGAGCTTCACATAAGTGTACTGTACACTGTGCATGACATAGAAATATAAATTGGAGATGAAATTGTTTGCATTTTGAAGCAATCAGAGTACTTCATTCATCATTGTACTTATTAATCTGGGCGACTGGAATGTTTGTTACGGGGATTCAACAGTTGCCATATCTTCATTAAAACAGCAATTTGCAAATTTATATTAGTGCTTGGTATAAATTAATTAATGAATTCTAGTATAAATGACATATGGTAATATATTATAATTTATATATAATTATACTAACACTACAACGTAATTGATTTATTAAATCTACAGGTATACCAACAAAATATAGAGGAAGTATGACAATGTTGTGCCTACGAATTTATTGGTATATCAGTCTCGCCACTACACATAGTAAACTTAGATGTACAGTGTTGCTGTTAGCCGGAATTTGTGTTTTTGTAGTTTCTCGGTGTTTTTGAACAGAACTTTTATATTCGAATTGTTAAGAAAATGATGCACCTGTATCAAGTGTGTGGACAATTCAGTCACCACGTTCTCCAGATATGACTTCTTTTCTTAAAACAGTAGTTAAGACTTCGATAAACACGCGCCGTGATTTATTGACGAGAATTTTAGATATGGGCAACCTTTCTAATAATCCTGAGCCCTTATATAGACACTAATTTTTTAAAATGGGATAAGTTTATCCAACAAAATGGCGACCATTTTCTCATATGCTTAATTCATATTATCCAGGTCTCAGTACTTGAATCGAAGTGACTAGATCGCTGTGGGTTTGACCCCCGCAGCCAGTAGATAAGCTACAATCCTGGAGAGGATTGACACCCTCTCTGCGGGTATGGTAGGGTGGAAAAATGTTGACTTGGGTCAATGTGAGAGATTGATACCGGTTGACGTTTGACTACCCCCCGAATTGATGAGTTTTTCCAGGTTTCTCTTATACCTACACTGAAGGGTTGGCCTACCAACGTAAGTCGTTCCTGGGAGCAAATGCGGCCTGCTTAATAATAATATACAGACAAATAATTTATAGAACTGGAACTTTATTGAATCAAAATGTTTCCATTCATTTATTTACCACATACCAAAGTTATGAACTTTGTATATACTGATTATTCCTAACCTTTTTAGAAAATAACACGCATGTTTCTGTCTAAGGTTGCAAGGTTTCAGATGTCATTAAACTCTCTATAATTTTTAGGTCGACTCTCGGTTGTTAACTTGTATACTACTTTTTAATAATACGTGACTACAACATATGTAAAAAAAAACTAATAATTCAGTATCAAAAATTTTACAAGTTTGCCTTATAAACTGGATTTTATAATATAAATAAATACTTCATAATATGTAATAATAAATTAGGCATTTCTAAAAAATTCATTCTTTGCACAGTACCCCGGTAACTATTTTTATTTTAAGGATGTTTTCTCTAAAAACTGGATGACCGTTTGAAGCCAAGAGTTGATGTTGAAAAAACAGTTGAACATCCCAAATGCGATGTCTACATGTAATGTATATACTCTTTTAATAAACTAGATAAAACGTACCTTATGTAACTAATATGTAATTTTTTCATATATAAAATTAGAGATGCCGTATTTAATATAAAAAAACCAACCCTACACCCTTTCAACAATTACTCCTTTTTAACGGATTCGACTTTTTTCATTGTTGTTGCCATCGGCAGGGAGATCTTTACAGGGATCATCCCTGAAGACGATTTTTGCTGAATATTATCGAAACGGTTCAAGTAAAGTAATGAAATTTTGAACACTTAATGAGTTTTTAATGCTGAATTCGAAAATTTACACGAAATTGAAGCAATTTATTCAGGGGTGTATTAAATAGGGCCGGTTTAAAATATTTTTAGTCCTAACTTATTTGTTAGAATTTCTTTTTACAACTGAAGCACATAAATTTAAAATCTAATATTCACAAGAAGTTCATTTGCCCGGTACACTATTTTTTTACATTCAGTGCATTGACATACGCTTAGACAATGCACTTTTTCCATTCATAAAGAAATTAGTGTATCCAAAACTGCTTGTATCTATGTGGTCATTTTAACTATTTTCTGTCTGCCTAATAAATACATCGTATAGGGGTTTGGCAAGTCCATCAATTCAGTTTGACATGATGTATTGTATCTGAAATGATTCCAATTCCCAATGTAGAGGAAAAGAATTAATGCCTGAATAACAATTGATATTGACGTCGAAGCCCATATGTACAGATTTTATCGTTATCTGCAAGTGAGAAGGGAGTGTCACTAATTCTCCAATTTTGGGAAAACTAGGATCCCCGTAATAACTAAGTCAAGCTGGTGAAGTTATTAAAAAATTCTTTATAGAAATCGCTAAATGTAAGTCAATACAACAAGCATTATTAATGAATTGGTATTTATTTAAAAAATCATTTGTGTTTTATTTATTCATGGGTAATCCAACGGACAATTCGATGCCTAGTAACAGGATTCTACATAAAATCCAAAGGACTTACATTAATCATAGAAACAGTGAGTACACAAATTTCACAATAATGTAATAAATAATTGTTTTTAAACTAGAATGATGAATTAAAAAGATCTAAATGAATAATGTAATCATTATGATTCTTCTGTTATATCCGTTTTGGAGAATTACTTGTGAATGGGAATTACAAGAAATTTGACAGAATACTCGTATAAGGAGAGTCAACAATATTGGTAAGTAATTTATACAAAAATTTATCAGCAAAAAATTATTCTCATGGAGACTAGTTTTTTTAAATGGTAGTGCGGCAGTCTGATCTATAATTGAGCACATCAACAAATCTTTTCTGAACAATTTTGTAAAATAAAGGGGTCCATAAAAGACTACCATATCCCAATTCACTTCTAACTAATGTATTATACAAAAAAATAATTGAAGAAACGTTAGTGAACTGCTTTGTATTGCGTAATATAAAACCTAGAGTTCTCATAGTTTTTTGTGTTATTGAGTCAACTTGTGTCTCAAAAGATAATTGACAATCTACACAGAACGTCAAAAATCTTGGACTCCCTTTATATAATATTATGATTCGATTAAACCTAGTAGTTTTTCTTAATCTGCTAAAAAAGTACATGTATTTAGGGAACAAAAAAAAAAAATAATAAAAAAATTGCAGACCATAAAGATTTTCTTTATTACCCATGTTTTTACAAATCTGGTCAGTTTGACAGTGTATTCAGCCAAGTTTTCCTTTGAATTTTTGTACATTATAATGCCAGGACGTAAAATCTCTACGTTTATCCGAGCAAGAATGACTGCTTTATATGATGTAGGACATTCTAATTATCAGATATCAAACATGTTGGGCATTCCTAGATCATCTGTTGTACAAATAGTACACAGATGTGAAGAATTTGATACAGTGAAAAACAGACTACGTAGTGGACGTCTCCGAGTATCTAACGAAGGAGAGGACAGGTGCAATATGTCCGTAGACACCGGACATCTTCAGCTCTCAGAGCCCACTTCAACGCAAATTTAGAATGGCCCAGAAGGCCATTACGGGTCCCCACTCTACTTCTAAGGCATCGTGCTGCCCGTCTCCAGTGGGCGCGAGAGCTAGGGGTTAGCTTTTACGCCAGTGGCGGTGGGTCTTATTTACAGACAAAACCAGAATTGGGCTGGTTACTGATGACAATCGACAAAAAGTTTGGAGAGAACCAGGTCGTCAACAGCGACTTCATTTTCCCCGTGAAGTTGCTCCGTATGAAGGGGTACCGTAATGTTTTGGGGTGGAATAATGTTCAACCGCCGCACCCCATTAATTCGCATACCACCGAATATGACCAGTCAAATTTACATCGAACAAGTTATTACGCCCATTACCCTCTACGTAATGAATTAGGTGAAAATTTTGTGTTTATGGACGACAACGCTCGACCACATCACGCAAGAAGGGTTCAAGAGACATTCGAAGCAGGACATATCAATAGATTAGATTGGCCAGCTAACTTTCCTGACATGAATCCTATTGAAAATATGTGGGATATCGTTGGTAGAGCCATTCATAACGATATTCGTCCACCTCAGTCTGCAGATAAGTAAATCGTGGCGGCAGAAGAGGAATGGAACAATATTCCGCAAGAGATCGTTAACCGCTATTGGAACGTGGTGGAGGCCATACCGTTTATTAGTAAAGCAGAGAACTTGCTTTGTTACTTCTTTTTGATTTAATAAATTTTGTCAAAAATCACACATTTGCTGGTTTTTAATTTTCTAAGTACTCAGTTTATCGAACATATTCTTTTCACAAAAAAAAAAGATTCAGAAAACAATATACTTTTATAAATGTATTTGGTTTTTCTGACAAAACGATTTCTTTAACAAGAATGGGGGTCCGCCAATGGTGTAATTGTAAGCAATTTTAAGCTCTTTTCTGGAAAATGTTCTATGGCATTTATTAATATTAAGGAATAGTTTATGAGAATTGCAACATTCATTTAATCTAGAAAGATTTTCCTCGAGCTTAACGCAGTAATTCACAGACTGAACAATTTTTGACGAATTAAGGTCATCAGCACATAAATTATAATTGGAATATTTGAAGCAGGAATGTCGTTTATAAAAGGCAACAAAGAAGAGGTCATAGGTGTAACTATTGATTACAAAATGTTACCAAATATACAGAGAAATGAGACGATAGTTACTGACTGCATCCTTAGAACCACTTTTAAAAACTGGCACTGCTCTTTTCCAAAAGATAGAAAAATAACTAGAAGCTAAGGATTTGTTGAATATGATGAACAATGAAAACACAATTTTGAAACAACAATGCCAGAAGTGTTGACAGCCTGTCAAGATTAGTATAAATTAAAAGCAATCGCCAACTTTGTACGAACGGATTGACCTTCGGATTGACAAATGCCGTACATGTAATGTGAACTTTCTTCAATAGCAACCTCATTTTAAATGCAAATGCAAAAACAAAAAAATAAGTGTGTATTTTCCTAAAATGCAAAATGAAAATCTTTATTCACTCTAACAATGGACAATAATGCACATTGTATTATATCGTTGGTTCTTTAAAACCATAGCTGATATGCTAGACACAAAGATATAAACGGCATGCACTGTATTGAGTTTGAGGAAATTGCCAGCAATTTAAAGTATAAATAATGCAAGGAATTATATAAGTAATACTCAAGCGATGCCAGTTTGTAGGAATAATGGGAAATGGTATACAATTTTTTTGTCAGCTATTTACTTTGCTAAACCTGTATGAATTTTCGTGTTAATATCCTTCAACAAATTACATATGCCTGTGACAGCAAGGAAAAAGGTCAAGTGTTCTTTGGCGGATCAAACTTTTAGACAGATTATTTATTGTAGTCTCCTTAAGGCGAGGATTTTGTAGAAAAGGAATTGCACAGCCTGAGTGAGCGAAACGGCGAATCAAACAGACCTATGAGACAGTATACAAACCGTATAGGCCCGAACCACACGGTTCCCTGAAGTTTATCGTGCATTTTGACGTACATAAAAATGGAAGCCGTGATATATGTTATGATTTTACTCGAGGACACAAAATGTAAAATTAGCAATAAATATTAATCTGAAAGTGAAACACAAGTTGTTGTCCTATATGTCCTGGCTAGTGAGTGATTTTTACGTTCTCAAAATAATACAGGGTATCCCAACGAAAATTTGACCCCCCCTATAATTGGAAAACCGAATAATATTTCAAAATTCGCCGAGACCCGTCGATTTTTGTTCTTGGGGGGAGCTTTTTTGACAGTCAAGCCAACTCGATATGTTCATCCCCCTAATGCCTAGCAACCCCAACTTAAAAATTTCAAATGCAACTACCCCACTTGTGGCACATCATTTTAAAGCCCTTTTCATTGCGAATACAGTGACGTACCGTTTTTAGAAATCGGTTGAGATTTGACAGAATTATTGGTTACAAACGAAAAGATGACGAACCAACTTACGCGTAGTAATTTCTACACAAATGCCCACCACTAATAAGTTTTTCATCTACTACACATGACCGCATTACCTAATTGTTATTGATGTGTCTATCAGTTTAGAAAAAAGTCAGAAATAAAATGAAAAAGCTGAAGCAAATAAAACTAGATACTAAAATAGTTATTAGTAGAAGATACTTAAGTTTATAGGAATTCAGACCTTTTGTGTTTTTTGCTTGTGGCCAAGAAATCGTTAGTTTCAGGCGTTATTGAAAGTATTAGCGTGTGTTCGAAATGGTTTATTCTATCGCGGAAAGAGTCGAAATTGTTGCAATCGGTTTTCCAATTATAGGGGGTCAAATTTTCGTTGGGATACCCTGTATAATAATAACCAATTATTTCAATTTTCTTGGAGTTCTGTGTCCTCGCTTGAAACCCTGTTAGACGGTAAAAATATGTATACAAAATCCCAGCCTTAATCAGGCCAATACCTAATACTTTTTAATGATAAAATACATGAATCATGGTTACGAAGAGCAGGAAACAAGATAATAAGACCTAAACTGCTTATGGCGGTTTAAGTTAACGAAATACTAATCCTTCTGTTTCATATTTAAGCTAACTACTTCATATCAACGATAACCCTCAGATTCTTTAAAATCGGACACATACGTTCAAAAATCTGCTTTTATGCACTCAGTTCACCAAGCTATATTTATGTCGAATGAGACGATGTATTCAGAATAATAAAACGTCTCATTCTGTTAATAAATCAAAACCGGAATGGTCATTTTGTATGTTTTTATTTTGCTAATAGGAAGTTTTTTATGGAAAAGCCTTTGTGCAAAAATTATATTTTTGTGGAATTGTTTCGAAATTGACAAGAAATGACACTACTTAGTGCCTAAAAGTAAAATGAAACATTAAAAACAATCAAAATAATTATTTATTACAAATTTTAAAGGTAATTATGTAAATTGTTGAAGTGAATACTAGAGGCATCTACTGTCTCTTTCTAATAGCAATTCAAGGATTAGTAGTCGGAATGAATAAATTGCTAGTAGTGGCAATAGTGCCAGCTTCTGCTTCTGTGTGAACTTTTAATTTCTTATTTTGTGTAGCATGGTCAGTGTATTCATTGGCGTTGGAGACAGTGGCGTAACAATAGGGCCCGCCGCATCCCATCTGCGGGGGCCCCTATTCAAGAGGGTACCCTCTAAGAATAACAAAATTAATAGAAAGTATAAAGGACCTACCTTATCTGCTTTATAATGCACGTAGAAAACACAATTTTTAAGTTTTTATTTAAATATATCAATAGGAAGAAGTCTTAAGTTTGTATCTACTTATATTTGTTTGTTTCTTGTTGACATGTATAGAAATAAATGTTTAATTATGAATATTAAATTTATAAATAAAAAATGAAGAGGGTTTTCGTTATTTTTTCTCTTTCTTTACAGTGTATAGGTAAGAAGAGCCCCTTATCAATTATTGCTGGGGGCCCCGGGAAATAT
This sequence comes from Monochamus saltuarius, assembly GCA_025584915.1. Lineage (NCBI taxonomy): Eukaryota > Metazoa > Arthropoda > Insecta > Coleoptera > Cerambycidae > Monochamus > Monochamus saltuarius. The sequence goes on from CM046727.1 coordinate 34,807,471, forward strand.
TGTTACGCCACTGGTTGGAGAGACCAAGAAATTTCTTTTCTTTGTTGGTATACCTCAAATTGTATTGATTCCAAGGGGCAGGGTACAGCATTTATTACTTCGATATGTCGTAGTGGACGAACTTTTGCGTACTTACGAAATATATCTTAAAAATCGTAAATTGACCCCTAAGTAATCGTAAACATTCTTGAAATATGAGTTTCTGTGTTTGGAATTTTGACACTAATAAATGACTGACTTTCATGGCATCTACTGTCAAAAATGTGATTGTTTCATAAAGCGTTCTATTTCCAGAATCGTAAATATTTTTGGCTGATATCCGAAAACTTTTCTTTTAAAAAAATGCAATTTGGTTTGTAAATTTGCTAACATCTACGTTTTTGTTCAGATAAATCATTGTGAGGAGCATGGAATATTTACTTCATAAAGTATATATTTTCTGTAAAATTCTCAATATTTTTTCTTTGGTCCACGTGTCAAAGTTGTAGGAGTTTTCAAATAAATTCTTTGATTTTTCGGGCACTAACGTGGATGGCGCAGCTTCAGCAGTTTGTTCAATATCAAGACTCGTCGTTATCACTCATTTTGACGTTTTTCACAAAACTTTATAGGAGACATGGCGACACGCGACGTTTGAACTTGACAGACCCTTGATATTAAACAATGCAATGACAACTTGTTACATAAATAGCTATTTTCTGCCCTTACCCCTAGAAACATGGCGACATGGCCATCAATAAATAATTTTAGGAACGTCAGGAAGATCAAATTGTACATTAGCTCATCTAATGCATCTGTAAAAAAGTACGAAACGTGAGGTAAGAGGCAAAAATGAGTTCAAGAATGCATGTGCATATGTGTGTACATTCTAGTTTAGATTTAGTAACTTAAATCGTTTATAGTCTTATTATTATTCAAAATGATCTTGTTACTTATATTCATAATTAACGGCTAGATGATATAGACAAAAAAACCGAATAATTTATACATTATAATATAGTAGGGTTCCAACGCGAACGATAAGAATATGTGACGTCACTCACTCTAGCGCCACAGTGCAATCGAGTGGCGATACGGTTGCACTGTGGCGTGACTCGTTTTCTTTGTATATTTCACATTGTGACACGGGATCCTAGTTTGTATTAAACAAATTTAAAGATATCTCGCCGTTCAAGTTACGTCTATCAAATGAATATTTTTATTAAATGTTTTTGTGATTTAAACAATAATAAAATGTACTTGTCTACAACCGTGCGGTAAGTTAAGTTACACGCACTATATTATATGTATAGTATAGTTATAGATTTTCCGAGCGTGGACTTGACACCGTTCACACAACTTGAGATTTTTTTATTTTATGACGCTAATTCTTTATTAAATTTAAGGGGATGCTACTCGTATCCAGTATATATACTGGGTGTGTATTTATAAATTTTTTGAACGTGCACGTGGCACCATTCGCGCAACTCCAGAAAAATATCTTCCTTTATGGTGCCAATTTCTTACTCTAAGAGTTGCGGCTGCGATTTGTAGAATTAATTTAGTTACTTTTTATTGGGTACCCAGTGGCGTAGTCAGAAATTTGACATGGGGACATTCAGTGAACAAAGTTGTATTTTTTAATAAAAATAAATAACCAATTTTTAATAAATTAAAACAATAAAAAGTAAATAAAAAAGATCTCATCATAATCATGTAAATAATAAACAGGTATTAATAATATTTGTTACAAAAATGATAAAAATAAAATTAGTTGCAGGTGAACCCTAATGTAGGGTTGCCATAGGACAACCAGTTCACTGATCGCTTTGCCAAATCTTGGCGAATAGAGTGATTGCAAGTTTGTAGTGGGACATTACCTATATGACCAACCAACAAAACCCATAGGGGGCCCAAACCAGTGGGTACTCACTACTCTTATAGACCCCTTTTATGCACGCGTTTTTCTCCTCTCAACGCGGAATTGACAAAAACGCCCCGTTTCAAGATACCATGAACAGAGTTACTACGTTTATGCATTTTACGCTCGTTTATTTGCTCTCGTGTTTTCAATTCTGTCGCGATGGCTTTACAGAACGCTAGGGGTACGCGCTCCTAAAAAACACGAAAGTATATCGGCGTTTTTATGCAAAGCGCTCTTTGTCGCGAGTCCAGTGGCTCTGTCTGTCAAGAGTAGTTTTAGCACAGTTTGTTTTAGTTTAGCTGTTGATCAAGCGGGACATGGATGCAATGGACGCAATTGATATTAAAATATTTATTGATACCATCAGACCAAATCCTGTTATATGTTATATAATTAATTCATCAAAAGATGATTGTAACATACGAAAGTAAGGGGTCATCCATAAATTACGTCACATGTAAATGGGGGGGGGGATATCACCGGAATGTGACATAGTGTGACAAGGGACAGGGGGGGGGGTCAAAAACTTTGTGACATCACGTTAAAATTCAAAATCCATAAAGCGAAATTTATATGTGAATAAAAAACTTTAAAAATTTACAAAGTCCAAAATCCATGGACACAAGATGATTAAGTTTTGTATCTTTAATCAAGATAATTACCTAGTCGTTTATTGCTTTCTAACTAGTCGTTTGTTTTTTCTGTTATCTAATATAATTGGCTTTATGTTGATTTTATTAAAGATTATATAATAAAAGTAAGAAAAAAATAAAAATAACTGTTTTCTTTTGATTATTTTTAAATACATACATAATTTTGAAAAATGTGTGATGTCACATCAGGGGTGAGGGGGTTCTGAAAACGTGACAACCTGTGACAAGGACGGGGGGAGGGGTTAAAAAATCTTAAAATTCGTGTGACGCAATTTATGGATGGCCCCTAATTAATAAACTTGTCACCATCTTTTTGTAAATCTCCATAAAAAATATAAAATGCACTGTTGAATTCTATTTCTATTAATTGGATGTACTGCCCAACGCCTCTTACGTCTTCTATTACATATTTTTGATAGCACAAATACAATGTACATGGACCCATTTTCATGTACTTCACTGACTACTGTGTGGCATGAAACTGGCGGCAACTGATGAACTGAATACGCGTGCATAAAATGGAGCAGAAATATGCCGCGTTTTTCTCAATTTCGCGTTGAGTGGAGAAAAACGCGTGCATAAAAGGGGTCATAGTGCGTAAATTATATTGGTGCAATTTATATCTATGATTTTTTTATAGAATTATTTATTAGTTACATGGTGTGTCTATTGTAATGTAGCCAATATTTTATTCATATATCTGCATATACAGCACATGCGCAGTTGATATTCCCCGCTTATATCCGCGGGTCCGTCTATCCCATTTTCGATTTACCATGTATCATAAATCGTGGCTGAAAGTGTGTAGATAACTTTACTCCAATAAAAATATAGCCAATGGTTCCCGTACGAAGTAGGTAGCAGCATAGAAGGGAGAGCGATTTTTTATTTTTAAAATTGTCAGCGCAACGTGCGTTTAAAGTTTTTCACTAATGCTTAGTGCTTTTTTGCGGCACCCATTATTGAAACTTGTATTGCTATTCATAACCTGCCTTAAATTTTTCCGGCAGTAAATTTTCTGTTCCTTCAGTATTTCTTTGAATAGTGCAGAATTGCTCGAATCATCTTTGTTTTAAGTAGTAAATAAGTGTTGTTTTCTTGCCTATTTTTATTTCAAATTAGGTAGAGAACTTAAATAATTACATGTTGAAATAGAGGGGGCAAGGGGAACGTCGCAAATGGGAACAGATTATTAGTTGTTTTTTCCTTAGCTGATCTAGGTATTTTTGTTTACTTAACTTTTACACTAAGAGTAATGTGTTGCTAAACTATTTTCGATTGTTAAAAAGCAGTAGATACTATGTACCATCTCATTCTAAAAGTACAGTATAAATATATTTCAAAAATAAAAATACAACTGCTATAAAATGATAAACTGCGTTGCAATATTACAAAGTAAGGCACAACTAGGGTTTAGTTAAGGCTCCTGTACCGTTTATTTGTTTATTTATATCAGTATTAATGAAGTAAACAGCTGATGTTTCCCAGAAAACGCTTTTCGCAAGTAATTACAGGCAGTGGCGGCTGGTGTATAGGTGCTGCAGAGCTGCAGAACTGCCAAAAAAAATTAGATATATATATATTTTCGCGGCGTAATAATTACTAAAATTTATTAATAAAATAATTTGGTTAATTGGTGCAGCTAAACAGCATTCTACGCCTGCCGACGCTGTCCGCTGTATCGAGCCGTGGTGCTTTCGTTAAAATCGCATTCTGCCCGCCCTTCTCTATTGAGTAGTAGACCAGATGAATTATCGGGGTCCCTACGCGAGCGCGTCGCGGTACATTGACTGGGCCACACGAGGTAGTTCTGTGCACGGTTCAGGACACCCGTCTTCCCCATCAACTCCCGCGGCGATCCACAATTGACGCTCGCATATGCACAAATTTACACGGTCAGTGAGCTGCATTATTCGCAGCAAAGGCAACATCAGTGAATGTACTACTCGTAGAATTGCGGGCGTAAATCGTACCTATTTCGTATTTCGTGTTAATTTGAGATTTTAAATACTGTTTTGGTGTTTTGTGAATTTGTATAGTGATTTATTGTACTAATTATTAATATTTATATTAGTGACAATGGATTTAGTTTATAATTTAGTTCATGTGAAGCGATTTTTTAAATACTCTTATGAAGAAAAATTTATTTAAAATAAATAAAGACATTATTTTATTCGAAGAACAATTGGATTTGTGGGTGCAACAAAATAAAATGCGTTATTTTGTTTTCCTTGTTTACTTTTTGGCGGTAATAAAGCATGGACGGGGGTAGGGGTGACAGATTTGGTGCACTTAACTGAAAAAATAAAAAAGCACGACAACTTCAAAAGCCATCTACATAATACAATGGAATTAGCTTTATTAGGGACAATTAATATTAAACACAAAATAATTTAGACGAAACATTTCGGGAAACAAAAAAAAATTAGAAATTGTTGCAACACCCATGTCAACATCAGAAGCTGAAAGACGCTTTTCAACTTTAAAAATAATCAAGACTTCGAAATTCAATGTCCCAGGATCGTTTGAAAGCTCTATCAATGCTTTCCATTGAAAATATATTTATTTCACAAATTGATGGCTTCAACGAGAAGGTTATAGACAAGTTTGCTTCTATGAAGGATCGCAGGATTGAATTGACTTTCAAAAAATAGATGAGTAAATATTTGCAGAACACCCGTTTTATTTCATCACGAGCCGCCACTGCATACAGGTAAATCAGGAATACTTGTAACTATTTCACATTTTATTGTGTTGTGAAGAGAGCTCTAAGAAAACCATTCACAGTAAGTATATTTAGGTATATTTGTAATTACAAAATAAAGACATATTCCGGATACCCTGTATAATATAAACTTTAAATTTTATCTCCCTTTAAAGCCATTCACTTTGTTGTAGTAGAACTCGTCAGTGCTACCAATATCAAAGATAGGAAAGTGCTAATACAGTGAACTGTATTTTTTATTAGACATTGTTTATTATCTAACAACATAAGTTAACGAGAGTTAGTAAGTTATGAGTTAATTAAATTTGACTTACAATGTTTCAGTTTTTAAGTAACTCTGTATGTGTTGTTGCTAAAAAGGAACTGTTTATACTAAAAATTATTATTTTTAAATTTCGTGAGATTGTACGCGGGCGTATTAAAATGAAGAACAACAATAAATTATGAAATAGTAACAAACTGTATTTCAATAAAATTATTCAATAGTACTTAAAAACCGCTTTCCCATGTTAACTCCATGATGATGTTGATCAATACGTATTTAAAACTAGGTGTTTTTTGAGAAATACTATTTAACTGTAGAGAAAAATATGCAAACACTTCTAAGAATGTTTATGTTCCGTTATTTAATTTCCTTGAATAGACTTACATATATGTAGACGTTAGAATATAAATGAAATTTTTATTTCAACAGATATGAGAAGAATACTATATATATATTAATTATTATACAGAGTATCCGGAATATGAGTGCCTGTAGTTTACTGAACAAAACATATTTAACTTAACAATGTTTTTCTGTGACCAACAATAATATAATAATTATGACAGCAAACAGATCTTGAATATGTGAGAACGCCGCACACTTGATTTTTTTGCATAATAATCGCATATACACCTACCTTACAAATTTCTTTACAAATAGTTAGGTCATGTTTTAACATGACCTAACATTTAACAAATCTTACATTTTACTCATGATATTCTTGTAGGAAAATTCAAAATCTATTATAAAAAAATAATTTTTTCCCATCGAGACATACTTAATCGCGAGACTGTATACAGTTTTACGACCAGTTTTTCAAATAAAGTAGTTATAAACCGAGTTAAAGATTTCTTTGAGAAACCCACCTTTAGTCATAGATAAATAAATGTTGCCGAGACCGGGCGAGCGACACGAGAGTGTGAATGCAGCACTCGTCGAGTATCGCTTTCGCTATGGCAGTGAGGATGCGGCATTATAATCTTAATATGTAAAAAAATAATAAAAAGATAATATGAAAAGTATAAACCGAACTAATATCAGTAGGTGACAGAAAAAAAAAACAACTGTCGATGCTGAAAACGTTTTATTTATTTAACTGCATTTGTAATGTACAATCTATTGCAATAATAATGGCACTCTTTATGCCGCATCCACACTCTCGTGCTCGCTCGGTCTCGGACTGTTTCGCCGAGAGTGTGGATGCGGCATTAAAATTAATTTGGCGATTTTATTTGAACTGATGCTGATGTATTTGTAATGAAATCGACTTTCAACTTTAACATTAGTTCTTAGTTGTTTCACTCACAATAAGATTTAATGAAATTTCTGCTCAGAACTTCCAGAAGTCAAAAACAGGGAGGAGGAGGGAGGGAGTGTCATTATTATTGTAAAAGCTGGTCCCTATGATATCATAAAATATACAAAATATATAATTTATTTAAATTAGTGCATACAGAACGTTATCGTATCATCATCGATTCCAATAATACTACCAACACAGAAGAGTTAATCACAACATATACCAAATAAAATCTAAAAGTGAGTCATACGGAATTCAATGTTAAATATTTGATTTCCTGTATATCTGGAATTAATCTTTATACATCTGTTTACAACGATTTATGTATCTATTAATATGCAAATGACTAAAATATTTTGTTTATGCTTAATAATTCTTAAGAAAAATAGATATTTGGTAAACATGATGTCATGGTATAGAAAATAGAAAAGCAATTAATAAGGTTCAGATCGAACCAGATATACAGGGTGTTAAAGGTTTGACTGCCATTATTTTTGCAGGCGATAGTATACATGAAAATAAACAAAAAACATTACATGGTTTGATGTGTAAAACTATAGTTAATTTTAGGAATCTCCCGTAATTTTCTGCATAAAATGCAATATCAACTATTCCTATCAATTTATTTATTTTTATTATAATACATTTTTTTGTTTATCAATTAAATTTCATGTAATCTTTATTGAATTTTATTGTTAAGAAAAAAAATATACTACTAAAAGTAAAATTTATGTTGAGAATTACGTATGAGAGAGTCCTAAATTTGTTGAGTTTTGCACATTAAATCGAATATTTTGATAATTTTTTTCTCAAAATTCCATGTCTCCATTCCATGGAGAGTCCAATAGCTATACAGAGTGTTCCGTTTAAATTCTCCAACATGATAACATTAAAATGTCTATAAAGTCGTGTCGTACACATAAATAATTTACAAATAGTTATTTATGCAACAAGTGCAAAAAGTAAGTGTTTATTGCACGCGACGTGAAATTGTCCAACAAGGCCGTCAGGCCGAGTAGGACAACCACGTTGCATACAATATTTTTTCTACGTTCCTGCAAAAACCAAAAAATTTTATTTAGATGACACTAAGTCTAGAAAAATGTGACGTCGATTTGAAGGTTTATGTTTGTCATGATGACAAAGCGCTGCGGTAGAATGACAGATGAGTGCAATAAAATATATTTATGTACCACTTTTTCCACTAAATATAGTTCAATAAAGTATTGTTTTTTGCATGAACGTAGAAAAATATATTTTTCGAGTGGTCTGGATGAGGCGGCGAAATTTTTCTACGGCAGGAATTTTGTTCTCCGGAAAAAAATCATTAATTTTTTAAGGTATATACAATTATAAAAAAATGCTGATTTCCAATACATTTCAAGCATTTTGTTTAAAGAAGAAAAGTTTTTTTTTCGTTCTTATTTTCAAAATTTACTGTATACATTTATTTTGTTTATTCATGTCATTAAAATTTATGAAAAAGTCCAAAAGAAAATTAATTTTCAGTCAAATCGGAAACTGTAAAAATAAGTTTTTTTATCAATTTCATCAGTTACAATAATTTTCTTTAAAATATATATAACTCATGTTTAAATATCTCGGAAAATCGTATTTTTTGGAATTGTTTATATAAAAAATGTTATTTAAAATTTAATGGGTTTTCACGGGAATTGCTTACTTGTAATTTGACAGTCCTGTTACTGAAAATTTTGTTTTGTTTACCGCACACCATCTCCAAGGTGATTCACGTCATCAAAAATTCATCAATCGTGTTGCAAGTTTGCATTATAAATTCGTATTCTTAACTCCTAGAATTATTATTTTCGAGTTATACAGATAAAGATAATCGTGACATGCAGTTTTAGGTCGACATGCAGTGCAATGCTTTTTTAAAAAATAACATAATTACGAGATAGGATTAGGATAGATAAAATAAATTTAAAAAAGTAATTCACCAAGAATCAAATAGGGCTGTCAACAAATTATATTATATTATTATATTTTAAATTTATTGCTTTCAGAATAATATCAGCTAAAAAATTATTTTGATACATCATACTTCAAGTTGCCCTTAAAAAATCAATTGAGTTCAAATCTGGAGAGTGTAGAGATCATGCGATAAAACTGTTGTGTAGATTGTACGTATTAACAATGAAAAATATTATAGATATTTTTTATCCAGACTAGGAAATGATTCTTTTGCATTCTGGAAATGTTACTTTTATTCTCGATCGCATGTTATATTCAAATAAATAGATAAGATTAGGTACTATTATCTTTATCTCACTAACCTCGGAATACCAGTACCCTTATTTCGGAAAAGTTTTGTTGTGAATAAGATAATAATTTATATTTACTGATATTATCGCGGATAATATTGATAAAATTATTGGTAAATTGAAATCTTCTGCAAAGTGCTGTGATGGAATCGACTTAAAAGTGATATGTCTTGTAACTTCGTATCTAAGTAATCATATTACTTTTCTTATAAATAAATACCTCTAAAGTTGCTGACATTATACGTGTCTCGAAAATTAGTAACCCATCAACTACTTCAAACTTTCGTCCCATTAGTATTCTTCCTACAATGTCAAAAATACTCAGTATGGCTTTCAAGCTGAATATAGCACTTGTATCAAATCAAAATACTTCGGATTTAGCGGCACTGCTGTCACATTCTTTAAAAACTATCTGTCGGGTAGACGCTAGAGAATTACTTTGAACGCTGACATATCTAGATTTAATAATATCTCTGGAGTCCCCCAAGGTAGTGTTCTAGGGCCTCTTCTCTTTTCCATTTATACTGCGGACTTTTGTAATTCCCTTCAATATTGTCAGTTCCATCAGTATGCTCATGATACTCAAATATATTTCTCTTTTAGTCCTTCTGACATCTCCCCTACTGTGGTCCAGATCAATGCAGACCTCAATTCTATCTTTGAGGTATATTTGGCTCATAATCTTATTTTAAATGAGTCTAAAACTCAATTGTTAATTTTTGGAAATAAAAGGAATGTAATTGTAGATGACCATGGTTTTATCATTATTCTGAATGGACAAATGTCGATTGTTCCAACTAATATCGGTAAAAATTTTATAAATGGGATCCTTTAACTTCGTTGCATTACATTACACGAATATGGGTGTTCGTATCGAAGTTCGCAGTGTTTCACGTCATAAAGGATGTTAAGTCAAATACACACTTGTGACAGTACGTCGATACGAACTTTGTCCGGTAACTTCAGCAGTGTTTTTAATTAAATCACGAATCTTTATCTGCTGTCTCAGTTTGAGACAAAATAAATTTAAAAATCAAGCAATTTATGTTTTTATCGCAAGGAGTTATTTATTAAAAACATCTTTAAATAATTTGAGTAGGTACCTAAATAGGTAAATTAAAGAATATCGGAACATCGCGAATAAATCTAAATATTTTAGTTCCGAGAAAAATAGGTTTCAACTCTATTTGATAAAAAAAATTAGTAACTATTTTTCTATTTTTTTGAGATACAAAGCAGGTGCAATTCTATAGTCTATTCTAATTTCCTATGTTACATTTCAGTTCGTAGTAGTTCGTCACAACTTTATTTTGCCAATACCGCCTAGGTTGACACTAACTAATTATAATATCTTGTTGGCTGTGACGGCAACGCTTCCTGGCATTTATTGATTAAATTGTATATTGTATCATTTAATCAATCTTACATTAAAATTTCCAAACCATTATACATAATTAGTTTCCAGCAATGCAGACCTATGCACTTCTGTAACACATTTTTTTATTAAGCAGTTTCTTAAGCTTAAGCATGTTTTTAATGCTATTTTGTCGTATATATATTTAACAAATTATAAATTACAAGTATTTAATGTAAAGAAATGTAAAGTATCATCAGTATCTTCTATTCATTAATTTTGACATATTTGTGTCATATATGACATGATAATGTGATATCATTGAGTGATAAAATGTGTAATATCTCATTAAAAATTTTATATATTATTTACTAAAATATCACTGGTAATCCTGTTAAGAACATTAACTGTATGTCAATCTGTTAATTGTCCTAAAATAAATGTAGTTATTTATTTTAGACACTAATACCTATTTTGATAATTATAGTGAAATTAAGTAACGTATAAAGTCTTTACTAACATTTTTTCATATTTGTTGATTATGTAGTATTTTAGATTTTATCAAATAATACCTAGCAAATGGACACTAGAAATTGTACTGTTTAAAAGGCAATACGTATGTATTCTTTTGTGTCTACTGTACCTATCATAGACTTATTACTTTACTAAAAGATCTTTACATTTTGAAGCAACCAGAGAATGTCATTCTACTCTGGATGACAGGAAGATTTTATAAACAAGGGAGAGTACAGTGCAAAATCACAACTACAGTTGCCGCAACATTTCGTTTCCTCACAAGATCCGTTTTGTTTGTCTGTTAACAATAATAACAATTTCGTTTAAGAGATTTTGCACATAATATAGTCCCGCCATCTAGCCGACATGGTCCACAACTAAGGCCAGTCGACTAACTATACTTCTTATAAACACTGCTAATACGTTCCTTTAGTTTTCAAAAAATAAGGTGGTAGGTACATTATTATTTAGTGTGCTGTCTGCCGCGTTAATTAAATTGCATATCAACGTAATACAAAATTATATTTGTTCTAAATTCTAAAAATGTTTTATTTCTAGTAGTTTCTTCTAAAGACCACACACTACGCTATTGTGTCTGAATGTCTTAACAGTATAAGTATAAATAACTTCAGGTGTAATAAAACAATAAAATTTTTATATTGTTTATATTTTCTAATAATTTACAGTTTATAAACCTATTGCAGTAACCACATCATAGGTTTTGTTTTACATAACAGTATTTGTGAGTGTTTATACTGATCCGTTAAAGTATTATTATACTAGTAATACATAGATAATAAACAATGTAGGCTATTAATTTTTAATAGTCAAAATAATTTACAGCCGTTTCACATATAAATTTTCGGTACACTGTTTATTTATAATTTTACTTACGTAAAATAAGGGACATTTTATTACCTATTATTTTACCAGTAACTTCACAGAAAACTTGTAATTGATGTAAATTACAATTATTGTATTGTAAAAAATCATTAATAGTTGTGAAAAATTCCTATGTGATGTTACAGTAATTTTGCAAGATATCAGTGTTATATTTTTGTACCTTTACATTTTTTTTCTATTTTACATTGAAATTTTTTCATTTTTAAATATTTTCGTAGTAACTAATGTAAGGTTTCTGAATTTTTATATATAAATTAGCAATAGATGTCTTATAATATTCCAACAATTATATTTGCATGTAAATATTGGTATTTACAATATTGTAATCTCAAATGAAGATAAAAAAATATGTTAATGAATTATTTTAAATTTAAATAAAATGTTAGATAATATTTCTAAACATTTTTATTTGAAAATATCAATAAAACTAAAACAATATACAAACAAATAACTACTCGTTCATTTTTTTAAACACCAATAATCACATTACAAAAAATAATAAAAAAGAACTAAGTCTTATATTGGCCAAATGGTCATACTCCCATTAACACAAAATATTGGAACACTGCATGTGGTAATAATAAAGATATTAAGTTACATTTACTTACACCAGTACAGAAAACGTTAATTTACGGCACTGATTTTATATACTTTATTGTACTTAATTTGTGGAGCTGGATATTATTATTACTGCAATACTTTATATTTTTAAAGCCGTATGACACTATAAAAATTCTCTACAGAATTTTTGCAATAATTCTGTCGTACGCTAGTTTTGTAGTTGCATACAGAAAACAAATCAAATAATTTTAGGAAGAATTATGTTCATAAAAAATAGTTGTGATAGTTGTTTTGTGCTGTGCTGTGCTGTGGAAATATATATGTATTTATGTTATAATTACGATATTTTGATATAATTATCATTGATATTTTGTTATAATTGTTATTTGACAATAATTATTATAGATCCCTTCCCTTCAATATGTCACAAAATATATTCACTCAACAGATGGTGCCACATAAACCCAGTTAATACGCACGCACATGAAGATAATTTTACTGTGAATTTTATAATTTTTATTCATAAATAAACTAAAATTCACATTTTTCTAACGAAAATTACCAATAAAATTTTACTTACTTACTTACGTAATTTTGCTGAAAGTTATTTGTAGTGGCATACGGCTTTTAAGTAGTATCCAATACAATATTTCTGTAATCAGTATTCAAGTATTGAATATTTTATCTCACGGTACCTATTCATTATTCGTATTCGTCACGTTTAGATATGTATTCAGAATTCAGTACTCGAAACTAGTATTCATGAGTACTAAACGTATTTTTTTTTTAATTTAGAATATCTATGAATACCTCATGAATATACTGAGGATTATTGATTTAGAGTATTCATGAATCATGAGGATTGTGGTTGTTCTTGTACTGTGTTAAACTGAAATTGCTAAATATTAGGTTTTTAATTTCACTCCCTTTCATAGTTATCTAATTCTTAAAACACACAAGAAGCAATACGTAGGTTTAGATAATTGTACGCCACAAGTAAACAAATATGTTGAATAAAATTAAAAAGCCGAAATTTATATACACAATAAATTCTTTGATTACGGACACGGGCAGATTCAGCAGAGCCCAAACAGCATAGTAAATATGCTTTACCCCCCTGCGACTCGCTAATGTGCGACGGCAACCATGGTTCGGCATATTTCACATGAAATTTGCGAGTTAAGTTAACCGCATTTTACAAATTTAACACTTTTTATTATGAACATTTGCAGGGGGCGGCGCCTCTAGTCCTCTTGCACCAGTCGTCACTGGTGCTGTCAATAATTATTTAATTAGATTTATTAACATCCAACTCTGCTAATTTACAACACTTGAGCATATTTCCTCAAAATAACGATTTTTCAAAAAATGTTGGTTTGTAACCAATTCAGTAATAATAAATATTTCATATTAATTAATGTTAATAGGGCATACGCCTACCTACATATACTGTCTTTTTCATAAAATATATTTAAGACATTTCGTAACCTGCTTCCATATAACGGGCCTCGATGTTGATAATGTCACAAGCATTGACCTTATATGGACCCTTTTTATATATACGAACTACAGCAAGATTCCAGTCTATTATTCCACGGTTAGCGTTTACCCTACAAGGAAATGGTGAAGAGTGATAGATAAACCTTTTCAGCGAAATTACAAGACCAAATATTGAACGTATAATGAACCCCAACAAGGGCATACCTAATATTTGAATATTCTAATAAGGAAGTTTGTAAATCACTTAATTTTATCCTCTTTCATAATACAGTATGTGCCAAATACATTGGATACTTTAAACTAGAAATATGCCAATACTAGGCCATAAAAAACGGACCACCCTTGTATAATAAAATAGAGACTATCAGGGGTTTCTCACAAATGTGTCTACATAGCATATATCCATTGACAAAATTCAGTTTCAGATTTATTCAGATTTCAGAGATTTAATTGTACAAGTTTTTTTTTAAATTAATAATGTTAACGTTTGAATTTGTTTGAATGTTACAAAAAAATTCATTTTAAAGTTTTCATTGTTAAGCATGTTATTGAATACAAAATTTGTTTGTTTTTATTTTGTAAAATAAAACATGGATTGGTTTTCGTACAAAGAAACTTTATTGAGACCAATAATATGTCGCAGTCGGTCGTCAATCGTAATTCATTCAATTAAGGAACATTCAACTGTTGAAATTGATGTTTAGTCTGCAATGTGGATAGTAAGTAGTAGTAGTATTGAACAAATTTAAAATAAGCCAATTAAAAATAAAAAAAATTAAATAGATATACAGGATGTAGTTTAAATTTATGGCATAAATTAAGGGAATGTTTTTTTGGTTATTTTAAGCCCAAAAGCCTAGTTACTAGTTTCCAAAAGAAAGGGCGTTAATGTGAAAAATATCACATTTTTTCAATTCTCTCAAATTGTTTGACGTAGACTGCCGAAACTTGGGAAATCTGTAGGTACTGGATTAAACAAAATAGAAGGCAGCTTTAATTGTTTGTCATATTTCTAATAAAAAAGGCATTTTATCCATAAAATACGCCTGTTTTTTATATTGAATTTAAGTACCTAAATTTCATGATTTCAAATAGTTTTGTTTGATAAACCTCATATTAAGTTACCAAGTCATTAAGTTACTCAGTTAAGAAGTTCAAATTTTTTTTTTTTCTCATTGTAACTGTACAGTTTAAAATTATATACCAAATTTACAAATGACAGAAATGCCTTTTATTTTTGGTAAATCGGTTGGGAATGCAAATTAAGCTAATAATAGGTTTGTTTTAGCAGCAGTTGAAAACTGTTGGGAAACTATCAGAAATGTCCGTCCAACTATTTATTGCGTCAAATTCAATGGTAACGCGTTCTCAACTTAACTGGTCGAATATTTCTGACAGTTTCCAAACCGTTTTCAACTGCTGCAAAAAATATTTTCAAACCAAGTTACGTTAGTCCAAAATTTTATAGTTTCCGAGATACAGGGTATTGAAGTTACAATTTTATTTTAGTTTTTTTCTCAATAATTTCATTATTAATTATAGTAAATATATAAAACTTGATAGAGGAGAGTTTTCCGGCATGAGAAGTGTGGTCTCAAATTTTCTGTAAATTGTAGAGTATCTCACATGCATTGAAATCGTGATAACTTTTGTATACCTTAGTGTATTGCTTCCTTAATAATTCTTATCTCTTTGACGTTTTTTTTTTAAAAAAGGTATACTTGGTAAAAGTAAGGTTAAAGTTTTATTT
Source organism: Monochamus saltuarius (assembly GCA_025584915.1). Lineage (NCBI taxonomy): Eukaryota > Metazoa > Arthropoda > Insecta > Coleoptera > Cerambycidae > Monochamus > Monochamus saltuarius. The sequence goes on from CM046727.1 coordinate 34,823,183, forward strand.
CATAAACATGAACATAAACCCATTGTTTTTCTTCGCACTTTATTCAATTACTATCAAATTTTAAATTAAGGTAAATTAGGTTACATCATCATATCTTGGCCCGCGGGTCCATATGGTAGCATTTTGTCCAGATTAGATACACCATGTACTGGATATAGGGGATGTGTGTAGGTGCGAGGGGTCTAGATATCCTAAAGACGGTTGTTTAAAACGGCATTTACCAAGAATATCTTTTTTAAGAAAAAATCACAGAATAAGAATTGACAACAAATTCGAACCCATATTTCAATTTCTCGTGCCATACACAATAATTAATAATGAAGTTATTGAGGAAAAACTAAACAAAAAATAACTTTGACACCCTGTATCTCAGAAACTTGTACGGGTTAGGTGCTTTGGGCAATGTAACTAAATAAGTTTATTTTAAAATTGTGGAATAGAAAATAAATATTAATTCACACACTGCACTATTGAAAATATAAGAGGCTATTTTTATTAGAAATATGACATGGAATTCAACTATTAATTTTTCTGAACACCCAGTGGCATAGTTCTTCCCCGAATCTCTGTTACCGGTCGATTGATTTATATACCGAATTATTTCCTTTAATTAGTTACATTATTTAAAAACTACCCCCTTATCTCCTGTATATGACTTTGTAATTTTATGTTCTATCCCCTACTATGCAATGTACCATTCTTTAATATTAAGATATTTATTATTTTCATTTGAAAAGAAGATTACTTGAAAAAGCAAATCTTAAAAATTAACCATTTGAATCTACAGTAGTTGATTGTTTGCAACTATACATCCAGAGTGAATTTTCAAAGTTAATTTTGTTTAATAATGTCAATATCCGTGGCATTTGTTGGTATATTTGACTAGATTTTTCTTTTTCTACGGATAATTTGATTACTAATTTCTCTATTTTAATTATTTGGCATATTCAGACATTTGATGTCAATGAAAATGTTCACTTGATAAAAATTTAAGAACTCAAATAATTAACTTTAATTAGCTTAATTCCATTAAAGTAATGGAATTATTACAAGTCTTGCATTCCTATCCGAACAACAGAACAACAGAAAAGGTCATAATTATAGAATTTCACGAATTTTTCAAAATACATAAAATAGTAATAGTCTTGTCAAAAGTACAGACCACTTTTTTTTCTTTTCCCCTTTTCCAGTTATTTCACGCGATTTTTTCAAAATCTATGGGTGATGCAGCTTAATAAACTTTACATTCGAAATCATAGAAATACATAAGAAACACACGTGATCAAGGTCAGAAAAAAAATTTTAATGCACTCAGTGACCTGATTCTTTCCGATATTTCGCCATTTTTTGCGATTTACTCAAAATTTTGAGGGTGTTTGAGCTAAACGGACTTCAGATTCAATTCCTCAAAATATGTCTGGTTAAAAGTACAGACTACTTTTTTTGTGTGCCGGTGTAATTACCTAAATTTTTTTTTTAATAGATATCTTCATATGCGCATATTTCAGTTGTTTTGATATTTTATTTCTTGAAGAATTTGCTTAACTCCTAAAGATTTACTTTGTAAGTATATTAAAAATTAAAACATACATTAATGCCACATAAATTATTTATATGTAATTAAAAATTATTAGTACTGTGCATAGTTCTTTCTACCGAATAGGTACAACAGGCAAAACAAGGGTTATCTTCATCAGTTAATGTGATGTACCATCAAGGTCTGAGAGTGCTAGCTATCGTAATATGAATAATGAAACAGTGGTATTGTTTTGACGTACGCTTGCACTCAGTAAAATGAACAGTATTCTAACGAAAACAAAAACAAGACAGTGGAACAAGTGATACAATTTGAAGCGGAAGAAGGCATTGACTTAATATGTGACGGCGATGTACGAAACAGACGAAAAACATTTGTATAATACAGAAATAAAAAGAGGTCAAGTAAACTATGATGTCATAGTTTGGAGAAGCTATATTAAGCTCTTCATATATTTCAGGCTTTTAGTAGTTAATAATTATAAAAATGTAAGTAATAATATATTGGTACATAAAATTTTCAACAAGTGATTCGAGAGGCTGTAATTTCTTGAGGAATATGAGGCTTGCAAGCGGTAATGTATATGTTCTATTTGCTTCCTGTTGTTTTACTATTTACTAATTTACTTACAGTATACATTTTGGCAGCGGGAAGAACAAACTAAAAATCATAAGCAGAAATATTAGTTTTTCGCTGTTTTACACTGCCAGCTGTTTAATTTTACTTTAGTACAGTGAAGTGGTTCAGGCTTTGATTGATTGTCAGTTTGGTTATTTGTGAGTGTACAAATTTAAAAAAATCTGTTTATTTTAGCTTTGTGCTGCTGTTAAGGCGGCACCACACATTCGGATATTTGGCAAGTACACGAATATTTGTATATTTGTTTATATATTTTTATTGATATTTGCTGTTTAACAAATCAACATCCCCATATTTTCCAATGTTTGTATATTTGACTCGGGACGCACAAATATTCATATAGATAGACCAGATAACAAATTCATTTTCATACAAATTTAAAAAATTTATTGCCGCTGCGTTGGGCCCCTCTATTTTTGACGCACTAAACACAAAACGTAGCTCCAAAGCACACTGTTACTTCCAACGAATATGTAGAGCGAACAAGTATTTGTCATAAATATTTTGGTATTTGGCATATACTAGACTAATATGTGTATTGGGTGATTAAAAACAGATATTCGCGCAAAAGGATATATTTGGCAAATATAGAGACTTCCCGTTCGAAGTTGGTAAATGAACAGAAATCAAAGGTGCAAACATTTGCAAAACAAAGAGATACCTGTCCGATCTATATATTCGTAGGGCGTGATGAAAATAGCAGTGCGCTCTGGATCTACGTTTTGTGTTTAGTGTATCAAAAATGGAGCGGCCTAGAGAACCGACAATAGAAGTTTTTATGAATATTTGTACGCCCCGAGTCAATTATTCCAATATATACATTGGCAAATATGGGAACGTTGATTTGTCAAACAGTAAATATCAACAAACTTGCCAAATCTGCGAAGCCACATTTTTTATTTGAAGAATATATTGTCACGGAATTTGCCCCACTCACTCCCAAACCGACGACTGTGGCACCGCGAATTGCCTAAGATTGCTCCGATCGCCCCTACGCCATTCTGGTAAACAAACAACATGCGTGAATCGAGGCGTTACCAGAATGTCGTGGAAACGACGAGAAGCGTTCCAGTCGTACGAGAACATGGATCTAGAGATACTGGAATATACCTGGAATATTCGTTGGGTCTATAAAAGAAGAATAAACGGCCGAGTTAGTTAGTCTTGTATAAGTCTTGTGTTACAGTCTGAAGTGAAGTGTTTATTTAGAGAGATCAAAGCGATTTAGATAGCGATTAATTAAATAAGTGTTTAGTTGACCTGTAATTAGTAGTGTTCAGAAGTTAATAAAGACCTAATTAATTAACGGATTGTTTTTCTGGAAGTAAGAAAAAGATTGGGAAATCCGTGACAATTTGGTGTCGGAAGTGGATTTAACTGGAAGTTTTAAAGAGCTTTCTGGAACCCTGTCCACAAAGTGGGATTTGAGTGAAAGTTTGAAGAACTTTCTGGAACCCTGTGCGTGAGTGGGTTTAAGTGGAAGTTGGAGGAACTTTCTAGAACTTTGTACGGGAGTGCGACAAAGACCCAAGTGTGGCATATCACCGCACTCGTCGTGACTTAAGGAAGTGAACGGTGGTATTTGCGAAGGACAATCTCGAACATTCTAGAACTTTCTACCGAAGTGAGACAAAGACCCAAGTGTGACATATCACTGCACTCGTCGTGACTCAAGGAAGTGAACGGTGGTATTCGCGAAGGACAATCTCGAACATTCTAGAACTTTGTACAGGAGTGAGACAAATACCCAAGTGTGATATATCACCGCACTCGTCGTGACTCAAGGAAGTGAACGGTGATATTCGCGAAGGACAATCTCGAACATTCTAGAACTTTGTACGGGAGTGAGACAAATACCCAAGTGTGATATATCACCGCACTCGTCTTGACTTAAGGAAGTGAACGGTGTTATTCGCGAAGGACAATCTCGAACATTCTAGAACTTTGTACGGGAGTGCGACAAAGACCCAAGTGTGACATATCACTGCACTCGTCGTGACTCAAGGAAGTGAACGGTGGTATTTGCGAAAGACATTCTCGAACATTCTAGAACTTTGTACGGGAGTAAAACAAAGACCCAAGTGTGACATATCGCCGCACTCGTCGTGACTTAAGGAAGTGAACGGTGCTATTTGCGAAGGACATTCTCGAACATTCTAGAACTTTATACCGAAGTGAGACAAAGACCCAAGTGCGACATATCACTACACTCGTCGTGACTTAAGGAAGTGAACGGTGTTATTCGCGAAGGACAATCTCGAACATTCTAGAACTTTATACCAAAGTGAGACAAAGACCCAAGTGTGGCATATCACTGCACTCGTTTCATTGTAAGGAAGGCAACGGTGATATCTAGAAATACATTCGTGGACATTCTAGAACTTTCCAAATAGAGTGCATGCCTGTAACTAGAAGCCAAGTCAATATGGATGCACAACTGGCAAAACTATTAGAAATGATGCAGACAATGCAAAATAAATTAGAAGAGCAGGGACATAAAATGGAAGACCAGGCGAAGACGATGCAAGAGAAATTAGAAGAGCAGGGACATAAAATGGAAGACCAGGCGAAGACGATGCAAGAGAAATTAGAAGAACAGGGACAAACAATGCAAGAGAAATTTGAAGAACAAGGGCACAAAATCGAAGATCAGTCCCAAACGATGCAGGAGAAATTGGAAAAGAAATTAGAAGAACAAGGACGGACAATGCAAGAGAAATTCGAAGAACAAGGGCGTAAAATGGAAAATCAGACGAAAGAAATGCAGATAAAGTTAGAAAGATTGGAGAATACACTAGAAGAAAAACTAGAGGAGCAGTCACATAAAGTGACACAAGTAGAAGAGAAACTGTTAACACAAAAAAAGGAAATAGACGAAGAAATAAACCTGGTTAGAGAAACCTGCGAAGAGCTTCGACATAAATTAGACAAGGTGACAAAGGAGGGCGTAATCAAATCAGAAGGACCTGTTATCCGAACTCAGAAAACGAAACCTCCCGAATTCGACGGCAAGGTCTCCTGGAATGTCTATCTGCGTCAGTTTGAAGCAGCAGCTGCAGCAAACGAATGGTCTGATTATGAAAAGGCTACTGCTCTGATAGTTGCTCTACGAGGGGAAGCTCTTGACGTCTTACAAGGAGTTCCTGCTGGGCAGCAGAATAACTACGACATTTTAAAACAGCATATGGAAATGAGATATGGGGATAAGCACCTGCAGCAAGTGTACCAGGCACAATTGAAAAATCGTCACCAGCTGAGTGGAGAGAATTTACAACATTTTGAGACCGACGTTGCCCGACTGGTTCGATTGGCATATCCAACAGCTCCTTCCGAATTCTTGGATCAGCTCTCTATTCAAGTTTTACCGATGGCCTAAGAGATTGCGAAACCCAGCAGGCACTGCGACTCGCTAGACCTAAAACTTTGAATGACGCCCTCTCGCATGCACTAGAATACGAGGCAGCAAAGATGGCATCTGGTAGACATGTTAAAGTTCGGGCCATCAGTGATAACAGCGATAATATGGGAAATGGAGACATAATCAAAACGTTGAAGGAGGTCATTGAGAAACTCAGCCCAACTACCAATCCGAAGAGAGAACAACCTGGCAGCCGAAGAGATCGCCCTCTCCAATGTTGGAACTGTGGGCAGACGGGACATCTAAAAAAGACAGTGTAGGGCCCCAGTCGCGGATCAGCCAAAGCGCGACTCCCAAACGGCACCTGCACAGGAAAACTAGGGTCAGCCGGCTTGACGGGGCAAAAGCCGGCTGCGTCCTCGTACCATGCCCCACGAGAAGAAGTTACGTTATCACGTCTCCAGGACTCTGACTCCTTGCTAGTAGAAGGCATTATTTTTGGTCGTATGTTCCCTATGGTAATCGACACTGGAGCGACAAGAACTATTGTACGGCCGGATATTATTGGTGATTGGCGTATTAAGAACCCTGCCAAACGTTATGTCCTTACAACAGCCAATGGACAACAACTGCCAGTCAAGGGGAATGCGAGCTTGAAGTAGAATTAGGAGACGTCAAGTTCAAACACAGAGCCTTGGTAGCAGATATATCGGACAATGTCATACTCGGACTAGACTTACTACGAGCAAAGGGGTAAACTTAGATTTGAATGCTGGTACGCTACGGATAATGGGTGAGGAAGTAGTGCTAACGACCACCACTGAGAATAACGCTGTAAGGAGACTCGTTGTTAAAGAAGATGTGGTACTACCTGGTCAGACCGAAACATTGGTTGCCACTGTAATGGATGGGAAATGTCTTGCAGTGTAGGAGTGGTGGAACCCAGTAATCCGGATTTGTTCAATAAATCTATAGTCACCGGCCGCACACTGATTAAACCAGAGAAAACGACAATAGTACGAGTAGTTAACCTGAAAACCTTTCCACAGAAAATTACAAAGGGAACTGAAGTAGGAATCTGTGAACCTGTTACCATGGTCAGAACACTCAAAGAAAACAACGAAATGGAGAAGAAACCAAATAAGACCAGCCTACCGGAATGTCTAAGGGACATCGTGGATAGGGCCAAGCAGAGATTAAAAGAGACGGAGGTGGAACAACTGGAAGAGCTGCTACGTGAAAATGAAGATGTGTTTGCACTTAAACCAGGCGACTTTGGGAGAACCAATGTTGTGAAGCATCGAATCGATACTGGTTCATCATCTCCTATAAAGCAGCCACCACGAGGACTTCCACTAGCCAAGCGAGAAGAAGTTAACAAGATGTTAATCGAGATGCAAAATCAAGGCACCATAGAGCCATCTCAGAGTCCTTGGGCTTCTCCTGTAGTTCTGGTCAAGAAGAAAGACGGCTCCACCCGATTTTGTGTGGACTACAGAAAATTAAATGACGTCACCAAGAAAGACAGTTACCCATTACCGAGGATTGACGATACTCTGGACACCTTGGCTGGTGCGCAATGGTTTTCCACTTTGGATTTAAAGAGTGGATATTGGCAAGTCGAGGTCAGCCCAGAAGACAAGGAAAAGACAGCATTCACTACCGGAAATGGATTGTGGCAGTTCAATGTAATGCCATTTGGTCTATGTAATGCCCCTGCCACTTTTGAACGACTGATGGAAACTGTACTTCATGGCCTGCATTGGGAGACCTGCTTGATTTACTTGGACGACGTGGTGGTGCTGGGACGCTCTTTCCAGGAGCACCTAAAGAACGTGTCCGAAGTGTTCAAGAAGTTGAAAGCAGCAAACCTGAAGTTGAACCCGAAGAAGTGCAGTCTGTTCCAAAAGGAGGTTAGATACTTAGGCCACATTATTACTCCAAACGGTGTGAAAACAGACCCGGAAGACAGAGTGCATAAAGAACTGGCCGGTTCCTAAAGACAAACATCAAGTTCGAAGTTTTCTTGGCCTATGCACATACTATCGACGATTCGTCCAAGGATTTTCGGACATTGCCAAGCCTCTTCATAAACTGACAGAAGACAACATCCCGTTCGAATGGACTTCGAGATGCCAGCAAGCCTTTGAGACGCTGAAAGAGGCTCTCTGCACTACCCCGATTTTGACATACCCAATACCTGGACAACCATTTATAGTGGACACGGACGCAAGTAACATTGGAATTGGTGGAGTTCTTTCGCAAGTACAAGATGGACAAGAGCGAGTAGTTGGCTACTTCAGCAAAGTCCTATCAAAAGACGAAATGAACTATTGTGTGACTCGGAAAGAATTGCTTGCCATCGTCAAGAGTCTAGAACACTTTCATAAATACCTGTATGGCCAAGAATTCCTCCTAAGAACGGATCACGCTTCCCTTAAATGGTTGCTTCAGTTTAAAAACCCTGAAGGACAGATGGCCAGGTGGCTGGAACGGCTCCAAGAATATCACTTTGTTGTTGAACATCAGGCCGGCAGGAAACATGGAAATGCAGATGCCCTTTCTAGGAGACCCTGTCCTGTCAACTGCAAGCACTGTAGTAGTCTTGAAAGGAAAGAGGACATCTCATCTGTTCCTTGCAAGATAGTAGTAGCCCAACCTGAAGACAGATGGAGTTCAGCGGCAATTCGAGAAGACCAGCAAGCTGACTGTGACATCAAGCCATTATTAGACTGGAAAGAAGCCAACAACCGACCCTCATGGGCTGAAGTCAGCAGTAAAGCCCAACATTAAAGAGTTATTGGGCTCAATGGAATTCCTTGGTGTTGGAAGACGGTGTCCTAAAAAGAGCATGGGAGAACAATGACGGAACGGAGGTCAAGAATCAAGTACTACTCCCGAGGTCCCGGGTCAAGGAAGTGCTGCAGGAAGTACATGGAGGTACTGGAGGTGGACATTTCGGTATCAATAGGACTCTACAGAAGGTTAGGGAGCGTTTCTACTGGTTGAGTTGTAGGACGGATGTAGAAGATTGGTGCCGGAAATGTGACATATGTGCAGCCAGCAAGGGACCGAAGACCCGTTCCAGAGGCAAAATGCGCCAGTACATCGTAGGAGCACCGTTCGAGAGGATTGCCATTGATATCGCTGGCCCGTTTCCGAAAACTCAAAATGGAAACCGATATCTGTTAGTCGCCATGGACTACTTTAGTAAATGGCCGGAAGTATACCACCTTCCCAATCAAGAGACCACGACCGTAGCAGAAGCCCTAGTCAACAACCTGTTCTGCAGATTTGGTGTGCCCATGGAACTGCATTCAGATCAGGGCAGAAATTTCGAATCAGGTGTGTTCCGAAAGGTCTGCGAGCTTATGGGAATCCGGAAAACCAGGACCACCCCACTGCATCCCCAGTCAGATGGTATGGTGGAACGCTTCAACGCCACACTAGAAACCAATCTGAGGATGTTTGTAAACGAGAACCAGACAGATTGGGACAAGCTCATTCCACTCTTCCTGTTAGCTTACCGCTCAGCTGTCCATGAAACTACTGGAAAGACTCCGCAAGGATCATCTTTGGAAGAGAGCTTCGCCTTCCCGCAGATTTGGTATTTGGTCGTCCTGCGGAACAGCCCACAGAGCCAGACACTTACACCCATGAGCTAGAACGAAGACTAGCAGCCGTACACGATCAAGTCAGATCTCGAATGCGACTAGAGAGCGATCGCATGAAGACTCGATACGACGTCCGGGCCAATACAGTAGGATTCCAACAAGGTGACCTGGTGTGGCTGTACAACCCCACGCGGAAGAAAGGAAGATCGCCTAAACTACAGAACCGTTGGGAGGGCCCCTACACAGTCATTAAAAGAATCAATGATGTCGTCTACCGGATACAGAGGACTCCCAGGAGTAAGATGAAGGTCGTCCATCTGGAGCGTCTGTCCCCGTATAGAGGTGTATCCGATCGGGACGATCGGTCCTAAGGAGGGGGCAGTGTCACGGAATTTGCCCCACTCACTCCCAAACCGACGACTGTGGCACCGCGAATTGCCTAAGATTGCTCCGATCGCCCCTACGCCATTCTGGTAAACAAACAACATGCGTGAATCGAGGCGTTACCAGAATGTCGTGGAAACGACGAGAAGCGTTCCAGTCGTACGAGAACATGGATCTAGAGATACTGGAATATACCTGGAATATTCGTTGGGTCTATAAAAGAAGAATAAACGGCCGAGTTAGTTAGTCTTGTATAAGTCTTGTGTTACAGTCTGAAGTGAAGTGTTTAGTTAGAGATCAAAGCGATTTAGATAGCGATTAATTAAATAAGTGTTTAAGTTGACCTGTAATTAGTAGTGTTCAGAAGTTAATAAAGAATAGATTAATAAACGGATTGTTTTTCTGGAATTAAGAAAAAGACTGATTGGGAAATCCGTGACAATATATATCTTTTTGTGCGAATATCGTCTCTAATACACATATTCGTCTATACGCCAAATACCCGAACATTTGTGACAAAGATCCAAATGTGTGGAGCCGGCTTTATAAGATAAATTTCGTTGCGAGATATTATTAGAATATCTAAAACCGTCAAAGAGTGCCGTTCGTATTTAGGGATTTGAAGAAAGTAAATAAAAAATCTAGATAACTAATAACAAAAAGTATCTTAATATGGAATTCCAATATTATATCCACATATAATAATTTTAGAAGCATATGGAGCTAATAACTGAATTGTCATATGTTTTTATAAAAACGTGAGAAAGGGACACCCTGTAGATACATAGGTGTATTAAGCTAACGGGGAATGAGTTACTTTTAACACATTATTAATAAATATTACACATATTCATTTTATTACATTAGTAGTAACTTTAACACATTTTATGTAAAACGTTTATGTTTATATAAAGACTGAAACATATTTATATCCAGACAAATGTTACTTTCAATTCAGGTAAATGTCAACATTCATTGAATAACCAAAATGTTTGTTTCAAAAAATATCTTATTATTATACATTGAAACATACTCCAAATATTCCAAATTATTTTAATAAATTAATTGTAACATTCTATTGGTTCGAAACTTCAACAGAAAGTGTTGATCCATGCTGAACATCCTGCGTAGAAATGGTAGCTAACGTTTGTAGTACTGGAGTTTGGCATTTCGCCAGATATTTTTGTGGCTATTTTAACCTGACAATCTGTAGACTTGTTGACGTACCTTTCCGCTACGGTGGAAGATTTCCATCCCCCTAATCTCTTCAACTAGAGAATGTGACCCCGCTATTTACCAATAGTGCGGCTGCCGTCATTCGGAAGCAGTGTCCAGTATTTCACAATGCGGAAGCTTTGGAAACACTGAAATTTTTTTGGGAAATTGATTTATCGAATTGTGACCAAATGGCTGACTAGTGATTTTACCGAATCTTAATTGTAAAAAGAACATCTAAACGAAATGCAACATATGTTTTAATTAACGTTACCCATTCTTCATTACTGACAGACTTGATTGGTAGGTTTTTGTCGTTAGAATTGTGAATCTTAACATCAGTCAATTTTATTTTATATAGTTCGACATGCACCTGATACACCAATTATGAGTGCAACCTTTATAATAGGTAGCATATCAGGTGCATTTTTCAAAAACGCCGCAATATTCTCACTGGAGAAAGTGCTTGACTTTTTGGATACATATCCTAGATGTTGTCTCAAAAAAAGCCAATAACTTTGAAAATTTGGAGATATCCACTTTATCTTTAATATTTAATGTAGTACCCAACATTGAGTAAATCGGCCAAATGGTTGACGGCCTTTTAATTTTGGTAATTTTGCTAAAATCTGCCAACACAACAGTTTCAGGAACAGCTTTCTGAATACTTTTTTGCGAGCACCAACTTTTGAAAACAAAAACTTTATCGTACCTTGCACGACTCTTCTTAGGTAACATATCTTTTTCCAAACATTCACCGGTTTCTCTCAGTTGAGGAGGAATGCAAATCATTTCTTCTGAATCGTACATTATCTTCAAAAACACTTTTTTGATCACAGTCTATCAAAAATGCAGCTAATTTAAGTTTGTATATTTGACTTTTTTAGAATCATAGTAACCGTTGTCAAAATGCCAAGTTGACGTTTTGTTATCTGTAATCTGGTTATACAGGGATCTTACTTTGTTAATTTCTCACGTACCTAATTATTTTTGTTACAAAAAGCGGCACTTGCATTTAAAAGGTATGGCTGTAAATGAAATAGTATACAGACCTTGGTGAAAAGTTTCATTCTTGCCTCGAGAAATGGTTCATCCATAAACCATCCTTTTCTCTGACAACACCACCTCGGTATGTAATATACTATTACACCCGTTTTTTGTAATGTAGTAATCATCTTGTTTTCCATGACCACATCAGACTGTAATAGATCAAGCTAGCGTTTTTTTTGTACAAATCACCTTCTATTTTTTATACAGGGTGAGTCAGTCAAAATATCATTAATTTTAACCACGTATTCGGGAGGCCTAGTAAAGGCAGAAAACCAAAAAAAATATTTTTACTCGACCATTAAGAAAATAAACAAATCACCCTATAAAAATCAGTAACACGACGCTCCTGGTGCACTACGAACTTTCTGATGACGCACCCATACGAGAATCGAATACCGTATCAAACCATCGATGCCACGTTTACATACATAATATCGTCTAACACATCAGCGTGTTATTCAAATTTACCTCCATTTAGCACTCTGCATTTCCCGCATTTCTTTCCCCCCAAATTTGTAGATCATGCCACACATTTGGAAGGGGGATGGAGAGAATACAAGCAGTAAGCAGTAGTTTGTTTATTTCGGTCTCACCTCACGTATTTGGCGTAAATTCACAACGCATAATTTTACGAATTCCGAATATGTGGAAATGGTAGTGTTATACGGAGAATGTTTACGAAATGCGACTGACCCTAATTTTATTAATAAAGTGCTATGGACGGATAAATGCAGTTTTACTTGAACTGTGAGCTGTAAACAGGTTAGTGCCATACTACTTAAAAATAATAAATTTCTAGGACTACAAACTGAATAATTAATTGTACTTACGAGTAATACTAAAAATTCATATTTATTTGTAAAACGTAGTGAAAACGTAATATCAAAATTATTAAACTGTAATAACCTAACATTCGAAAACATTTATTTATTATCTACATTTGTTTTTATTAACAAATAAATCAAACCTTGTATATTGAAAACTTATTTCATAAAATCTGCTAAAAAAGAAAGGGACTTTTACATGATCTCTGTATGAAAATATAGAAGAAATAATGAATTATGATATCGTCCTTATGGCTTTATTTAACAAAAAGACATGCTAAGTAAAATAGGTAATTGCAGCTCTACTTAATAAAGACCCAGGCATCAGTTTTGGATCATCCTGTATATTACACGTTCCCCTCATTTAGAAGAAAATGAAAGGAAGTAAAAGTTGACGTGCCGAATCCAAATTGTTTATTTAAACTCCTGTTGCTTAATAAATAAGCATCGTGTAAAGTGTTTTATTTTTAAGTCTCATTTAAGATATAGGGGTATTTTATTAGTGTGCGCACTTAGGCAGTTATAGGATCATTTAAGTGGCGGACGTCGAGAAAGATAAGAAAGAATTTTTAGCCATTACTCAGATTAATGTAAGTACTTCTGGTACTTTAAGGGCGCACGCCAAGGCATGCTAAGAATAGAATAGTGGCTGATTCTTGTCAAGATATTTAGAAGCTTATAAAGATAAATCATGTTTTTCTTCTTCTGATCTATGCTACTATAACCTGAGGTCCAAAATAATAGAGAGCGATTCATTTATAGCACTTAGATGAGTATAGGAGGTGAGAGTTGCAAGGGACAAGATTCCATAGACATGCCACTTGAAAAGGGTTCAAAGAACACAAAATTGCCAAAAATAAAATAAGTTGAAGTTAAGTGAATTAGCACTTTTAATAGTGCAATTGCCAAAAATAAGTTGACGTTAAGTGAATTAGCACTTTTAATAGTTTAAGTTTATACTGACCCTTAGAATGTCTGAGTGCTGAATTCTTTTAGATGGCGGTAGTCTACCACCAGCCACCATAAGCGAAGTTAGATCATAAAATCTGGGGAGGCTAAAACCCCGAGTGGACTGTGAAAATATGTTTTTTAATTTTGGATTTGAAATATGTGTGTGATAATCTTTATGAATATTTTTGAGGGGGGCAATTAAATTCCATTTTTGGGGGACTTTAACACATAATACACATATTAATTCCGTGAATTGTTCGTGTATTTCGTATCATCAACCTCTATCTTCCTCTTTGCGTGAGTTTCCAGTATTTTCCATTTCGCAGTTGCATATTCTTCTTTGCCATTGTTAATACAGTGCGGCGATAAAATCTTCCCCCTCCCTCCCCCTTGAAACTGGTAGGATGTTTTTGGAAAAAACAGGTCGATTTTTATTTTCGAAATAACCTTCTTTTAAGTTATCAATATTTATGTGGTACTTCCGGTTTTCCATTCTTTTTTAAAGTTAGACGATATGGCACAATGTCAAATCTTGACAGATTGTTCAAAAGAAGAAAAACGTCTTGTTAGACTGAATAAAATGTTTAACAATACGTTTGATTTAATTTTTCTTTAATAACAATAATAATTCTAATTTAATGGAGTAAATGTTCGAAATGTGCTCCCTGAACTTCCTGATAATAATAAAACTATTTTTGTACTTGTTATTAAATCATAGGCATTGTTAAATATTTTGTTTAGTCTAACGAGAGGTTTTTCTTCGTTTTTGAACGATCTGTCAAGGTTTGACAGGCATTGTGCTATATCATCTGACTCAGAATTTACCTTAGATTCGATATCTCGAACAAAAATATTATTGTTCCATTTAAAATATGAGAGGTGACGTTATTTCCAGGAAAACCGGAAATGCCACATAAACGTTGATAACTTAAACGGAAAATAAAAATCGATCTGTTTTTTCCCAAAGACATCCTACCAATCGTTTACCAGTTTCAGGGAGGGGTCAAAACTTTATCGTGGGTGAAGAGTGCAGAAACATATTTAAATATTGTCAAGAGATTCAAGAAGCACATTTTGAGCATTTACTCAATGAAATTAGTATTACTATTAAAGAAAAATTAAATCATACGTAGGTATTGTTAAATATTTTATTCAGTCTAACGAAAGGTTTGATAAGCATTGTGCCATATCATCTCAGTCAGAATTTTCCTTAGATTGGATATCTGTAACAAAAATATTAGTGTTTCATTTAAAATAAGAGAGGTGGCGTCATTTCCGGGAAAACCGGAAGTACCACAAAAATGTTGATAATTTTAATGGGGGTTATTACGAATATAAAACTTGACCTGTTTTTTTCCCAGAGACATACTCGACTACCGTTTACCAGTTTAAGGGAGGGGCAAGACTTTATCGCTGCACTGTATACAGTGCTTTCGAAAAGTAATAAATAAATTCATTATTTTTGAAATTGAGAAGTTTTCGAAAAAATTCCCTGGCACATCGTTTTTGTTTTTAAAAAGGCACTTTTTACATACGATCCACATTTGTGAGGTCATCGACAATTTTTTTTAAATGGCAACCCCAAATTTTGAACATGTCATTTGAAAGAGCGTGTCATTCTACATACATAGATCATGAAAAATTATGGTGTTACGTAAGAAAAATTTCAAGAAAATAATGTTTGAAGATTTTAAAATTTAATTTTCACAATACTGAAAATGATAATGATTATGTAAAAAGTCGACTAAATTAAATGTTCAAATTGTGCACCGCTAGCTGCCTGACAGTAGCCAAGACGATTAATAAATTGAACATTATAATAACTTCAGGAGGTATACGATATATCTCGTGCTTTTAAATCTTCTAAATTAACCGGTCTAGTAACATATACGTTGCTTTTTAAGTGTCCCCACAAGAAATAATCTAGGGGTGTCAAATCAGGCGATCTGGCCGGCCGCTCAATCGGCCCCCTTCTCGGGTGATACATTTCGGTGAAAATTAAATTTTAAAATCTTCAAACATAATTTTCTTGAAATTTTTATTATGTAACACCATATTTTTTCATGATGTGTGTATGTAGAATGACACGCTCTTTCAAATGGCATGGTCAAAATTGGGGGTTGCCATTTAAAAAAATTGTCGATGACGTCATATCTCGAACAAGGATGACATGACAAATATGGGTCGTATGTCAAAAAGTGCCTCTTTTAAAAACAAAATCGACGTGCCAGGGGATTTTTTAGAAAACTTCTCATTTCAAAAATAATGAATTTATTCGTTACTTTTCGAAAGCACTGTATATAATCCTTAGATTTAAATAAACAGTCCACTTCTTTATTTTGTATATTGTTACCTTGCCAATTAATGCTATACCTGAATAAATGACACATTTTGTTCAAAATAAAATTAGTTATCTATTTATATCATCTTTATAGATGGAATTACATAAAACATTTTTCATTTCATTAGTCGCTCGTATAATAAATACATGTATAATAGTGCTGATTCCCTCGTTTTTAAATCTTATTGATGCGTAAAAATAGACCTATTTTAAATCTGGCAGTTTTATTTTTATACTTACTCTTTAATTTTTGCTATTGGTTATTATAATAGAAATGGTTTATGGATGAGAATGAAATAAAAACTACACAACAAACATACGCATTATGTTCCATTTTTTATTTTTTGAGTAAGCTTTCCAATGGAGGTGGAAAAAATTCTACAACCAAAACTAGATGCTCAAGTTTTCACTCTCAACGTTTGATTTTCTTATGACCCTGATATTTGATTTTAATGCCACTAAAAACAGCAAAGAAAGATGAATCAACCGTTATGACAATGTGTTATTTTCTACCAAAAATTATATAATTTTTCCACTACTAGCCTATAAGCCCACCATTATCGACCTATCTTTAACGCAAAAACTTCAATCATTTTGACCTGGGAATAATGATGATC
Source organism: Monochamus saltuarius (assembly GCA_025584915.1). Taxonomy (NCBI): domain Eukaryota; kingdom Metazoa; phylum Arthropoda; class Insecta; order Coleoptera; family Cerambycidae; genus Monochamus; species Monochamus saltuarius. The sequence continues at coordinate 34,839,713 of CM046727.1, forward strand.
TTGATTTATTGCCCAAGGTAAATTATGAAAATGATACTTAATAATTTTGACACTTGACAGTCATAGAAGTACAGAACCACTGGGTCTGTGAGAGGCGTTCTTTCGCTTTAGGTATCAATTAATTTATAGTATCTTCCAACGTCAATATTTCTTTTAATTTTAGGGATGCCTGACATTGAAAAAGTACACCATCGACTGCATGCCTTTTTATTATCCTCGTGCTCTTTAAAGTATGCTAGTAGGACATTTTCTGAGGTATTGGCGACGTTTTAGTAAGACACCAATCTTCTCTCTGTGTATGCTTTTACGTAAAGATGTTTGGACTCCTCTGGCAGGAGTTGGTTATCAACATTCTCTGACATTTTCCTCATTTCAGGGGGTGTGCAGCCTATTTAACTTTCACATGATTTATAGCTTTAAATTAAATTACATAATTGCAAATTTCTTTGTGCGAAATGTCAAATTAATTGCAAATTTATTTGTGTGAAATGTCACAAAGTTTGATTTCAAACAAAAGAGTACCCACTTGATTCTTGTACATGATATCAGCGTTTTTAGAGTATTTATTCAAATTTCGTGAAACTGCATGTCAATTATTGAAACTCGATTTAAGGTGTAGTAGCTAGTAGTGGAAAAAAATACTATATAAACCAGAAACCACGGTAGAGAATAGTGCCATTATAGCTTCGGTACCTAAAAATCCCTCGCTTGCGGTTCGGTATTTTATTATTGGTGCCTCAGCTATACTTCTCTACCTTGGTGTATAATAATACTATTAATATATTTTTTTTAAAAACCAAGCTTCCAAGAAAATAATTAACTATAATAGTATGTACTGTCATTTTTAATGACTTAACTATAAAGCCTGCTTCAGAAAACAACGTAGTGTTGCCAACAACACTAACAGTGGTATTCATAGTCCAGTGGCTGCTCGTCGTATGAAGCAACTGAGGCCGGGCCTCCCTGTAAAATTTGGCTTTCACTGTATATTTGAATACCCCATAATTTCCAATCCGATTGCCTACTACATTTATCAAAAATCAATGTAACGAAATAAAATAATTGCTTCAATCTTAGCCCTCGTATGTTATAACGTACCTCTGGTTTACATTTCAATATCCCGCCGTTTCTGTTTCTACCCGCGTGGGGAGTCCGGGTCATCCACCAATCCCACCACAGTGAGGCCGAATTTTGCGAGCCTCAAATTGAGTCGCACATGTCTATACGTTATGGTTTCCCCCACCACGCGAGACGGTTAAAATCGATGTTTTTCGCTCCATGTCCGCTCGAGACTAAGGCCAGATTTCTGGCGCCTCAAGCTTTTAGTTCAGCGGTAAATGGACGATGTGATAGTGGCTAGTGACCGTAGGTAACTTGTGAACTGTAGATTATTTACATGTGTGACGTTATTCATCGATTGTTCAAGTGTTAATACTTTTATTTATGTGTTTTGAGTTTCCAGTGGTTAGTGTTGATTAGTTGAATGTGGCTTCTTAAATATTCTGAAGATTAGTTGGTAAGCGCGGTGGCAAAGTTTTAAGGACAAGGCAGGTAGGATTAATTTAAATAAATAAAAAACAACTTCCTTACAAGGTAACACTAAGTTTAACATAGAATAGGAACCTAATTTAAATATATATTATCGATAGGCTCGTCGATAGTTATTTATAATAATGAATCCCTCTCACGATATTGTTTTAATCTCTATTTGAAACGCCTTTTTCAATACGTAATGAAGTAGAGAAACGACAAATTTTGAATAGTCGGCCAACGCTTTAAAATATCCCGAATATGCAAACAAATTTCCGGAAATATCGTTTGATTGTTTACTACAAATGTATCCATATATATTTGACATAGATAAGTTGAAAAACGAACTTTATGTTTTGTACAGAAGACAAACAATTTTATAATTTAGAAGTTCAGAAAACGGTAGAAATATTATACAAGAAATTTAAAATGATATTTTCGGAAACATACAAATTATTTTGCTTAGTTTTAACAATTCCTGCAGTAAGTGCTTCAGTAGGAAGAAACTTTTCGTTAAGACTTACTTAAGAAACAAACGGCAAACTGTAAAAATTCAAGTAACTAAAATTATCATATATGAATGGGCATATAGTAATTTTACTGGGTTTTAATTGGAATAATAATAATGTGTCCAAGTTGTTTTTATTTTTTTTTGTAAGTATAATGCCATTTCTATATGAAAAATTTAAAAAGTTATGTACTATTAATAAATAATTGTAATAATGATAATGTAATTGTAATTATGTTATAATAATAATAATAATAATTGAAATAATTAATGTAAATAAATTACCACTATTTATACGCTAATTTTACTAATAGATTCTCAGGTTTTTATAAATTGTTATTTTTGGTAGAAAAAAATGTCCAACACATCGTTGAATTCGTCTTTTTTTCGTTCTTTTCAGTGGCAGTAAAATCAAATATAACGGTCATAACAAAATTAAAAGCGTGTTATGAAAACTTGGGCTTCTAATTGGTGTAGAATTTTGTTCCATCTTCATTGAAAAGCTTATGTCGAACAACATAATGTTACTAAATTTCATAACATTTCCTTTAATAATAAAAGAAGATACGAAATAAAATGCAATTTTGAGCCACTCCTATACAGGGTGATTCAGAACTTACTTACTTACTGCCAATAACTTACGAGTTCAAAACGGAGAAGAAGCAGAATCAAACTATTTTATTAATTAAAACCACAAAATAATATTAATAATTAATTGACAATAGCGGCAAAAGCAGTTGAATTTGCTGTATAAAATAGGAGTTATAAAATGTTATTTATTTTTTCCATTTTTTTGTCCGGTCGCCGATTACATGCTTTTCCGCCTTATCAGGCTTTACAGTGGACCAGTTTCCCTTTTTGATTTTTTTCACAAAATGGTATTTGTAAGAGTACATTCAGAATTTTTTTATAGATAGAAATTCTGAATCATTCTGTATATATTTTAGTCGTCGCATTTCTCACCGTAAAATGGTTAAATTGGGCATTTTTAAGGACATAAATCTCGAAAAGTAAAACATCTAGAACAAAAGTTTTGTTACTCTATCCCCAGATTTTAAACATTATTTTCGCATAAACTAAGGACTAAGTAAGTCTATGTTAGAACAATATTTACATTCACATTTAAACTGAAAAAAATAGGTTTTTCTGTTCTTAATAATTTGTTTGTTTTTTCTCGTTATTTATTCGTATTTGTAGAAAACACTATTTCAAGAACACGGCGCTCTTAATTACATATTTAACAATCGAGTGAAGTTTAATTAAAATAGAAGCAATAGCTGACTATTAGAAACTTTAAATCATGACTATCAAAAACTGCGCATTTTAGTACGTCTCCTTTACAATACGTATGAGCTAATTCAAGGAATACCTGAGTTCAGCTGAAGTGCTGAAACGAATATTCTTAAATATAGAATCCCCTATTTATTTAAGAGTATAATGTTCGGCCAAACAGTGTAGCTTTTATCAAGCTCCGCCCATCACCACCTTCAACGTCGAATTTAACTTTGTGCCCCTGTAAGTTAGGCAATTGTATGCAGAAATTTAGCAAAACATGTCTTCTTGGCGGACAGATTTCATGATTATAAATGCAAAAAATTGAAATCTGAGGCAATTGTCTGTTATATGAAGACTTGATTGACTAGCCTACAGCTTTCTTTTTTTTATAATAGTGGCTAACAACGTCTCACAGCAGTCCTAAATGTGGGCAATATTGCGACCGAAATATTGTTCAGATCTATTTTTTTTAAATGGCTCTGCTGTCTAGTAAAATAGACTTTTATTAGTTGATTAAAAGTTGCTCCATCTTAATACGAATTTCCATTGAGGAGAAATATGACAGCCCGTGGACGTCAAAAACGGCTTTGTAGAATTGCGAACATTACAGCTTTTAAGGCAATTTGATCTGAATCGTTTTATTTTCACTCAAGGAAGCTATGCTAGTTTCGGGACACCCTGTATATTTCGGTAGTAGCAAGAGTATTCTATGCATCTTGGCGTACTTTTCATAATGTTTAGTTTTACGTTATCGCATACTTAGCACTTAGTGTTTAACGTCCAGTGCAACGCAAGTATATTAAATTACTGCACAAAAACATAACGTGTTCAACGTGTTAAATGTGTGTCTAATGAATAAGTGTATGTAGCTATATACATAGAACTGCTGTTTCTCTGTAAACAAAAATTGCTATTTCTGTTAAAATGAAACAAAAAAATCATATTCTTTTGGTACCTCTACCATTGTATTATAATATAGAAAATCTAAAATTTGATGTTATTTATAACTATCACTAAAATTAATGTTTCTATCTGACACACTACGGTCAAAAATATAATATAACCGCCCACTCGCGACATGACAAAGTAATTTGGTTATGTTTGTGAGGGATATGTGAAATATAATTCATTCATTAATTTTATTATTATGCAAGTACTTGCTTTTTGAGAATAGTCTGGTTTCAAAATTTTCCAATTAATTTATATTATGTTAAAAAAGGAAATTGTATTCGACAATTGGATCGGTCAGTGGTCGCGCGGTTTAAGACGTCAGTACTTGAATCGAGGTGACTGGATCGCTGTGGGTTCGACCCCTGCAGCCGGTAGACCGTATATAAGCTATATTCGTGGAGGGATTGGCACCCTCTCTGCGGGTATGGTAGGGTGGAAGAATGTTGACTTGGGTCAATGTGAGAGATTGATACCGGTTGGCATTTAACTAGCTGTCAATTTGCTGAGGAGTTGCTAGAGTACCCCTGTAAGGATACACCTAAAAGTACCTGGCCATGTCTAGGACAAACCTTTCCTAGTGACAGGTATTGGTGAAAATCACGAACTGCCTGACATCTGTTGATAGATTTCGGAACTACTGTAAGGGTGACCAACAAACTACTTGTTTAATAGGAATGTGAAGTTTTGTGTGTTTTTAAATATTTTTCTATAATTTTTTCTGTATAAACAGTACCAGAACAGTTTGAAAATAGTATAAGTTTATCTCGAAAGAAGAAAAGTACATAATTTGCATAAGACAGTTTGCAATAAATCGCGTGTAGGGATGAACAACAATCCAACAAATCTGTTTTGTATGTGTACGTGTAGTGGACATTTTCTGTATGTTTTAGTAATTTTTCATACGATATTTAGTTATAAAATCTGTACAAAAATGCAAAACATACGCAAGAATATTTGCACAAAATCTAGGTACTGTTTCCCAGTGCTCCTCTTAGTGTACCTGAACCCGAAACTCTGTGAGCAGTGGAAAATTAAATTGAGAAACTGATAACAAAACACATGCAAGTATGTAGCAACATTTAAGGATGTTTTTAAATCTGTATTACACATGACACTGCCAATTTTCTTCATTTAATAAAACAGATAATTATGAGGTTGAATTAAAGTAGATGTCTGTAAACACAGGTTTTTGACAGCTTCACGTTGAGAAATTTTAGAATAAAATTTAAACCTTGAACACCCTGTATTTCTTAAACCAGCGTCATTCGTATAAGGCATGATGAGCTCAAACAAAATATTTTGGTGTCTAGTATCTCCAGCTTAGTGTTGACCCATTCATTCAGATTCATCCCGTATATGCACTTTAGGAATTAGTCTTACATTAAAATTTGATAACTCCTAAAATACACTTTCACCTAAGAAATACAAAGAATTACACCATAAAACACAACCTCCTTTGTAAATTAAAAGCTTTATAATCTTTAACGGCAATTTTAAACAAACAGTGTCATTTTTTTAATACTCCGACAGGTTTCAAAGTTATTGAGATATTTCAAAATAAAATTCTAGCATTGAACGCCCTGTATTTTTGAAACCAGCAACATTCGGATAAGGCATATTTGGTTCAATCGACTTTTTTTGGTTACCACTATCTCCAGCTCCGAGATTTCCCAACCTTTCACAGACACTCTGTCCTGTATATAAAATGTTATTGACTGTATTGTATATAAAAAATGTTATTCACTGAATTTATTTGTAAATTTGATATATAAGTTCATTATTTATTAACATGATCATCAGGTATAATTCAATATTTAAAAACTTGTTACCAACTGATTTTGGAAATCCGTTAAATCTGTTTTATCTATCCGGTAATTAATTATTAATAATTGAACGAATTAATTGAAGACCCTGTACATCCGGCATATCTAGGTATTTTTGTTCAAAAATTACGTTTTCTACTTTCTGTTGAATTTTGTGTTCATACTTTAAAAATACTATGCAGAAATTAAACTAAAATCCTTATACGTTGGTACTTGCTAACTTAAAATCTATTTTCAGTTGTGTGATAAATACCTTACTCATACTTTGTTGTATTTGTAATGCAATATTTTACATACTGTATTGTTCACTACACTTTAAACCATAAGTCAGTCACAGCCGTCTACATCTAGAAGCTGTGATTCAGTTCAAACTTAAGGTGCCCGTATCTCTCGCCGTAAAATGATCAAATTTGTGGTGTTTTTTAAGTACTGAAATCTCGAAAAATAAAACTCGTAGAGCAAAAGTAATATCAAAAATAGAATTATTGATGTTTTGTTTATCCACTTTTACTATTTAAACTTTCCTCAAATAATGTAATAACTTTTAAAATGCATTTATATGACACACATAATTTCGCTATTCTAACCCCACATTTTAACAATTATTTTCACATACTTATAAACAAAAGTGAACAATCTTATATGCAGAACTATGTAAGTTTATGTTATAACAATGTTTACATCTATAGTTGAATTTAAAAATACGTATTTTGAAAGATTTCAGTACCTAAAAATTCATTGGATAGATCGCTTTTGATGTTAAATATTGATTTTACTTGTACCTTTGAATATTTGCAGGTGGCATGAAATAACATCCTTGTTATTTGCTAAACTCTATATTATTCAGTTCTTAAATGTCTAAAATTATTTATATTTGTAGAAAACACTTTTCAGGAATACGGCGCCCTTAATGCGATGTCGACCCTCTGTGTCTTAGTTTTGAACTGACCAGGACCACATTTTATTTATTTATTTATTTATTTAATTCTTATTTTGTATCTACAGGTTAACCCAAATGATACAATCGAAAAAGATATCAGTTGTTCCAAAAAATAAATTCAACATATACCTACAATAAATTAAATAATATTATAATCAATATAAATAACTTAAACATAAATTCCACATCGTAAGTACTAATTAATTTGCTTCATAAATTTAGTAAGTTGACTCCACGATGCCTCAAAAATATAAAAATTTTGAGGCAACGCATTAATCGCCTTACTAACTTCATTTATAGGAGAATATAATCCAACATTTGTACGAGATTAACGTAGATAGAAAAAAACATCTATTCTGGTGGTATAGTTCGGAATTCTTATATTAAATAATGAAAGTAATTCACTACAATTTATTTTATTATTAAAGAGTTTATGGGCAAATTTTAAATAGGAACAATGTCTTCTATATTTTAGAGATTGAATACTTAGTAGTTGCAGCCTTTCATTATAAACATAATTATTTTTATTAATATTCAGTTTAAAGAGTATAAAATTACATATTTTCTTTTGAACACATTCTAAACGATCTATATAACTAACAAAATATGGATTCCAAACAATACAACCATATTCTAAAGTTGAACGCACTAGAGAATTATATAAAGCAAAAATAGATGTAACATTAGTGAAATCTCGAGTTTGCCGTTTAATGAAACCACACATTCTAAAACATTTGCTCAAAATATCCTCAATGTGAAGGGTGAATTTCAGTTCACAATCAAAGTTTACGCCAAAATCTTTCACTGCCTTTAATCTTTCTAGTTGAATGTTTTCAATAAAGTAATTAGTCACACAAATATTTTTCCTACTAATAAATGTAATGACTTTACATTTAATATGGTGCAAATCATAGGATTCGCACCACTTAGCTAAAGAGTTTAAATCACTTTGAATTGCACCACTATCCTTAGAATCCTTGACACATAGAAATAATTTCAAGTCATCTGCAAACATTAGATATCTACATGATATTAAATTGCAAGAGAGATCATTAATAAAAATAGGAAACAGAATTGGTCCCAGGTGACTACCTTGAGGAACACCAGAAGTTACTTTTATTTCGCGTGAAGAAAATTCTTTAATTTTGACTGTTTGAGTTCTATTTAATAAGTAAGATTTCATCCATAATAACAAATTCCCGATTAACCTCTATGATTCCAATATACTTAACAATAATTTATGGTTAACTCGATCGAACGCTTTTTATAGTTTTGTTAATATGATTCTTGATTCATATTTATGTAATATGACATTCTTTATTTATTAAATCTGTAATTTGATTCACTGCAGATACTATTTGCAACACAACTATACAACTGGACAACTAATAATTCTTTCGAAAATCTAGTCTAGTTAATTTTAAATTGTGGTGTATGTAAGATTTGACGATTTGGGTCGTCTACAATAAAAATAACTCAGTGACCACATATTCCTATAAACAATGTTGAAATTCACGCTACTGAAATTTTGAACATACGATTCCGACAAGTGATATGAATCAAATGAAATAAGGGTATCGTATAAGTTGGCAACAGTTATGGTTATTTTTTATATACAGAGTGTCCCGAAAGTAAACCGCCATACTTCAATTACGGATTCTACATCAACAAATAATACTAGGGTGCTATATAGACCAAGCTTCAATAATGCTTCTGTATGAAAATACGGGTGTGCAAAATTTAATTGATACGCCACTGTTTTTTCTCAAAATATAAAATAGTTTTAAATTCTTGTTCAATTCGAAGAAAAAAATCTGTTCTTGAATGCAATGCTGTTGACACCGTGATCTTAATTTAAAATGCTGATTTAGAATGTGCATTGAAATACTGGTTGTATACTCGTATGTTTTAAGGCGCACATTAAAATGACTAATATTTTTTCTAAAAAAAAGTACATCTTACAAAAAAAAATTAGGACAGTTTTTTTCTTCAAAATTGAACAAGCAATTGAAATTAATTTTTATTTTGTGAAGAAGCAGTGGCATATTATTTTATTATTTACAAACATCCAGTGACGTGGTAGTACGCACGCCACTGGTAGGGCTAAGGATATTTTTTGCTGCAAAATATGGGTTTTCCATAAATGGCAATACTTACAAAATTTTATTAAAATATCTTTAATGGTTCTGCAGAGATTAATAATAAATTTTTATTATTTAAATAAAACTTTAACAACCTGTATTTTTTTAAATAAGTATTTTTGAAGCATGTTTTATATAGTAAACTAGTAGTATTTTTCGATGCAGAATCCGTAATTAAAGTATGACGGTTTACTTTCGGGACACCCTGTATATTTGTACATTGTTACCATTATTTGATTTATAGTTATTAACTAGGTGTTTATGCAGTTGTTCTCGTAAAATTCTTAATTACCTATAATAATAATAAAATAAAATATGCTCTCCGATAATATTCGTTATTTGTTTTTTATTATTTTATTTGTTATTTTAAACTTCTAATAGTTATTTTTTACCGACGTTTGCTATTTTTATATCTTCTGACCTTTGAGATGCTGATTAAAAGAGTCGATGTGCATAAATGATATTCTTATTAAATTGTGCGGCATTAAATTGCATGTCAATTTCACTGACTTATGGTAAGTACCTAGATGCATAATAGAAATACAGTAACTAATGTAAGTATATGAAAAGAAAGTTATTTTTGCTTCATAGAAAAATCTATATTATAGAAAGTATGAATTTTTGGGTTTTAAAAAATTGGCAACTATGCCTGCATTCTTCTGCCATGTTAGTCATTCACATAGATAAAGACAAAAAATATAGAATGTGCTTGGAGAATGCGCGATCTAGCGTCATATAATGGCTGCCATTTTGAGCCACGTTTCCATGGCAACCGCTGCCAAACATAACAATCAGACAAATCGTAAACAAACATTATTCTTACCAGCTGTTTTTCCGATAATACAAGATATCGATTTCCCTACCAGGCAATTTTAAAAGGTTTTGGATTTTATATAACTTCTAAGTTGTTCTCAAACATTTTGTTTTCATTATGTAATAACTTAATAACTCAATTTTGCATAAATAGTTAATATTTAAAATTTGTAGTATTAATACCAGTATTTATGATTTCAAAGTGTACCAATAAAAAAAATAGCGTAAAGCATTCGTAGATAACGCTTTATTCCGAAAAATCGCGCGTTTTAAAGACCTTAATATCCACTTATAATACTTTAATATACTAATTTTTTATTGTTATGTAATTTTTGTCGTATAGTTCTTTCTTTCAAGTTTAATTAAAAATTATTGAATAAATAATATTTTTTTATTTTTGTTGTTATTTAATATGAAGCTTGCAGGAAAAATTTTGTTCCTAGCACGTGCGCAAAGTGTTTTTTCCGCACGCAACTACTCTAACTGTATTTTTGTGCGGAAGAGTAACATTTTGCGCACTTGTTAGAAAAATAACTATTAAAATGTAGTTTCAATTAAATATAGGTAAAAACTGGCCGTTTTATTTAAATTTTGAAAAATTTTACCATTTTTAGTTAAAATGGAACTGAACTATTTTTTCTTTAAACTACCGAAATGCTAAATATTTCGACTAGAATTAATTTCATTATTTATAAAGGATTTTTTACTGCGGATACTGTGACGTCACGTACGGACCGAAACGGCTAGACAGAACAACTACATCCTGTAATTGTGACTATGTGACTGCGAAAACATTAATTGTTTATACAGGGTGCTTTAATATACCATACATAGGTACGTGGACTTATCACATATTTCTAGGATCAAACTAAAACTATTTAACTAACCTTACATTAAAATTTTGTTATTTCCATATATTAAAACGCTTAATCCGATTTAAATAAACTTTGACGTGGTAGGTAATACCACAGAAAATATAGCTTATATATTCTGTGGTAATACTAGTGAGGGGAGATGCAAATGTTTGCATTTAGAAGCAATGAGAGAACTTCATTACTACTGTTAATTTGGACTACTGAAAGCTTTGGTGTTTTTTTTGTGGTTTCTCGATGTTTTTTAGTAAAACTTTTAATAAAAAAAATTGAGGAACATTAGTTTTTTCATCCTGAATTGTCTTTTCATATGTTAGTTTAATGGAAAACGGTGCGTTGTAAGAAAAAAAAAATGTGGAGGTCTTTTCTCTTACAAATTGAACAAGGAAATCAAAAATATTTTTTTTATTTTAAGAAACATCGATGACGGATCATTTTTTTCTTGCCCTAAAGCACGTCACTGGTGAAACTGAAAACAATATTTTTACCGCAAAACATGTATTCTTGGTAACTGTCAAAGCCTGACAAATTTCATTAAAATATTCTGTGCGATTTCCGCAATATTAAGAAATGTGAATTTTTAATTAAAATTTTAACACCCTTTAGATTGGAAACTACTATCGGAGTAAAAAGTCCAGACCCCTGGGTTTGAAAGCCGATATTGCCAAAACGTAGGAGCGAAAAAAATTGAAATTTGGACCATAGATAGCCTCAATATTATTGTTATGCACAATCGAATCGGAATTTGTTTTTGAATATTCGTTTTTTAGTTATTAGAAATAATGTACCAAAAAACACGATTTTCGGGCGGCGAAACATAATCCTGTCACTTCAATTCGTCATAACCTTTTTATTTATAGGCTTTAAAATGTGCAATTTTAACTGGTAGTACATTAAACTGTGCTGTTTCGAACTGTGTAAGTCTCTCTTCTTAGAATTCCTTTTTTTTTTATCTTGCGTAAAACAGAAGTTGATGGTATCTTCGTAAATACAGCGTCTTTTTTTAAAATACAAAAACAGTCATAGAACATATAAAAACCTTAACAAAGAAATATAACAGTTTTGTGAATTAATGCAATTGTAAACAGTGTATGAGTAAATATAGTTCTCAATTATTTCTTACGCGTTCCGTTGAAGCGGGGTAAAGTGGGGCGTAGCGGGGTTCACGCTGTGACCAGTGTCGGGAGCGTTTTTATTTCAGTTTTGTTAAGATCTTAGAAAACATTTATTTGATACATACTTCTGTAAAGCAATATTGTAATTGTTATTTTCTTAGCTTTCTTGACAATAATAATAATATTATTCTTGCGCAACTCTGCCTATTTGTGATTTTATTAACTATGTATAACATACAGTTTCATTTTATTATTTGTTATTTATTTATGTCTCATATGCATTGTCAAAGTTGATCATAATATGATTCTTTCGCATTAGCTTGACAGGGTTCTCAGCGTCAGGGAAAACCTGAAAAACCTGGAAATGTCAGGGAATTTGAACTTTGTCAGGGAAACGTCAGGGAAAGTGCCAATAATCGTCAAAAATCAGGGAATTTTTATTGTCGTCAGGGAAAATTTCTGAATGCTACTCCTGCCATGTTTAAATTCTTTAATGAACGCACCCAGTTGCCAATTTCTGTTTGCTTCAATCACACGCACCCGCAGATTGATAGAAAGAAACGGATATATCTGGAGTGTATAGCTGTTTTTTTGTAACGAACCGTATTCATCGACTATTTCAAAACGTATTCAATGGTGACATTACTTATGTAATGCACCAAGAAAATGTATAGTTTCAAAACGTAATGTCATCAAATATTTGTTTCTCTTTAACATCACACTCACACTTTTTGATTTTGAACAAAAACAAATAGTTACGTACATGTTCGTATGAGTGACAAGATGCATTTGTAATGTAATTTAAGATGTCTAAAAATACGTTTGCAGAGGTACATACAATAATCCACAACCAATTCGTTTTTAAATGAACAAGATAAGAAGTATAAAAATATCAACCATTTTAAACATAAAATCTGAAAATTTAAATCACCTATTTTGGGATCTCTACTTTTTAGGCAACTGCTACATAGACCAATAGCAAAGCATCCAAAGAGTTCAAACCAGATTCAGTGGACGTTTTAAACACGGTTTAAAAAGCAACCTGTGTGACGTGCGTCACTGTTTCAATGCGAAAATGTAGTGTTTTGAACCGATTTGAATACATTTCATCGTAAAAAAACAGGTTACAACTGTCTGCTCAGTAGTGAAATCTATTTTTATCGGTTTTTGTTGTCTGTTTATACATATTTCTATTAGATCTTTTATTAAATATTTATATTTGTTAATATTTAACATAATACAATATGTTCAATGACTGAAATACATATTTTTTTATAAAATTAAATATTTACGTATTTGTCAGCGAATGGGCTCATTTATGCATTATCATTTGACTTGTTTTTATTTTAGTTTGTTTTTAAAAATATGAATTTTGTATGCTCTTTGTCAGGGAAAACCTGGAAATGTCAGGGAATTTGATTTTGTAAAATTGCTGAGAACCCTGCTTGAATATAAAAACCAGTATATTTTACATGCATATGTCTAAGTCGTCGTCATCTCATCAGGTATTTCCTCGCCACCATCATTACTGCTATCATCGTCTTCGGCGTTCAAATTTATCACTAATGGCTCTACAGCAGTATCCACTAAATGTTCATTTTTCCTGTATTTCTGTTCCACTTTTTTGACATGTTCAACCCAGTTGGGCCAAACAGTATTTGGTATATTTTCCATGGCCGATGGCAAACGTTCAAAACGTCTTTTATTTTAAATGTAGAATTTTGTTTAGCAACGTCATTTTTAACATCAGCCCATATTAGTTCAATAGGGTTGAATTCACAATTAGCCACGGGAAGCCATAAGATTTTCATGTCTTGTCGCAAATCCTTTGTAATCCACAGAAAAATAACAATAACAATTTATATTTTATAGATAAATATGTATGAAATAAGTAAATATTTTCTAACATCTTATCAAAGCGGAACTAATAAAGTACCCGACACTGGTCACGGCGCGATAAACGGCCGAGGGCAACCCCGCAACGCCTCACTTTACCCCGCTTGAACGGAACGCGTAAGAAATAATTGAGAGAGAACTATATTTACTCATACACTGTTTACAAGTGCATTAATTCACAAAACTGTTATATTTCTTTGTTAAGGTTTTTATATATTCTATGACTGTTTTTGTATTTTTAAAAAAGACGCTGTATTTACGAAGATACCATCAACTTCTGTTTTACGCAAGATAAAAAAATAAGGAATTCTAAGAAGAGAGACTTACACAGTTCGAAACAGCACAGTTTAATGTACTACCAGTTAAAATTGCACATTTTAAAGCCTATAAGTAAAAAAGTTATGACGAGTTGAAATGACTTGATGACGTTTTGCCGCCCGAAAATCGTGTTTTTTGGTACATTATTTCTAATAACTAAAAAACGAATATTCAAAAACAAATTCCGATTCGATTGTGCATAACAATAATAGTGAGGCTATCTATGGTCCAAATTTCAATTTTTTCGCTCCTACGTTTTGGCAATATCGGCTTTCAAACCCAGGGGTCTGCACTTTTTACTTAAACATGGTATATTAAAAAAATATCACAAATTACTTGTATGTACTATAACATCCTGCAAGAAATACTACGACTTACCAAACAGCCTGTATACGATTAATTACGCATGATATAACATTTTCTACATTCGTTTATCAATCACTGCTGGTCGTGCCGGTGGCCTGTAATTTCTACACTTGGTCGCGCTAGCCCAACGTAAGTTCTATTCCCACAAAAGTCAGGGATTGGTTTCAAACTGTTAGAAATATTCGACCAATTAAGTTGTGGTATGTCACTGAACTGTCGGGCACACTCGCTTATCAGCAACCTCTATTTCTTACCTAAAACAAACTGCAAGTTTTTCGTCAGATGACTGCTCTGCAAAATTTTGAGGCGACTGGAAACAATTTTGTGGATCTCTTTCCAGTTTTGAAAATATATGATGAAATTCACCACTCTCCTCCTCTTCATACATCGTTAAAATAATAATGTCTTCTTCTGAGCTACACTCAACTACTACTTAGGAACTTCAAAACGTCTGCCACACACATCTGCACAAAAAGTTGCCGGTCCGTGCATGTGTGCAGGGTCCATGCAGGCATAATTTGTGCTATATTTTACATCTTCCTCACTACTCGCTACTTTTAACGTAAATAGATGTTGATTTACTTCAAAAGGAGGCTATTTAATAAAATTATGTAAGAATACTCTTTTTGTAGCAAAAAATGGCTTAATCTAAAAAATTTATTAGTTTTAATATTAACCAGTGGCACAAAAGTTTTTTTTAAAGTTCACCATAATGGTGATTCTATGCCACTAGTTTTTCTTATTCTGCTGGCTCTACACTGGATAATAATAGCTATTACTAGTGACATTCACTTCTACAAATTTCAAAACAATCCTTCCATCCGCGGTGTAGAACTAACTACATCTATCGGCCGTTCGCTACTCCATGCCGGACTGAAAATGTCGCAGGCACGAAGCGTTCTACATGCAGTAGACACCATTGAAAGCTGTCGACCTTTATCGCGATCGGCGAGAAACGATATTTTGCAAACACGGAATTCCCGACCAGCATGAACTCTAGCTGTTGCTATAGGTTTTCCAGGTGTAATTCAATGCTGGTCGGGGCATTAGCCCGCAGAGTAGTTGTTTCCTGGAATTCCGTGTTTGCAATCCTTCCATCCGTTTGGAAGATATGAGAAAAACCTATTTTTTTTCCCTAAATTTCAATATTTTTATCTTTGTAAGGAGTCATGTTAGAACTAAATGTATTGCAATAAAAACTGTTCTGAGACGAATATTCAGTTAATTTTTTTACTCATATTTGTGACTCTCTCTGTATACCTATATAACTGCGGTAATAGCAAGTAGGTACAAATAAAATATACCACTGCCTCTCTTCTTTCCCATAGCAATGAAGAAACAGAGATAAGTTATATGCATAATGAGCTCAAACGTAATATTTTGGTGTCTAGTATTTCCAGCTTAGTGTTGACCCATTCTTTCTGACCCACCCTGTATAATTAAATTTATGTAATAACGTGTCGTAGTTCTTAGTTTATTACGTCATAAGTTCGATGATGATGGCGTTCTAATCAAATTAAATTCTGAAATTGCAAGTATGTATCATTTCAAGTTCAATTAACTGTAAATCTTAATTTGGGCTAGTAAGTATATCTTTAAATATGCTTGTGTAATGTGAGATCTTATGCCTTGGAAGATGATATCAAATTAATTGTCTGTTCATTTTCACGCTCAGCACGTAACTTGTGTGTTATACAAACCGCATGTTTCAGTGACTTAAAGCCATAGTATTTCGTGTTAACACTCAACTGTAGTTTATTTTTAATTTGCAGTTAAATAAATTTTAGTCGTCCATACTTTGAGCATAAATTGGTTCAATTGTTATCTGTATATTGAAAGATTTCTTACAGAATTTGATATGTTATGTATTTGTAGTAATTAAGAAATCTAAGATAAAAAATCTGTTAATAATTATTCTGTATTCATACGGTAACCAAAGTAAATACTTACACTACTTACTTACACATGTCCTTTGTCTTTCCGTCCTTCCGTTACTAAAAATGTCCTTACTGGGTTAAAATTGTTAAGTAGATATTAAAAATTAATTACTAGAATATGAAGTGACCAAATATTCAAAAGTATGTCTAAATATAATTATTATTAATATTATTAATTTACATTTTCCAGAACTCTAGTCGCAAATCACTATTTTAGTTTTCTAGATCTTTACATCTAATTTTTATTGAAGTTAATCAAACAGTTATTTATTAAAATAATCAGAAGTTATTTCATATTTGTATTATTAGTAATTATATGGTTAGTATCCGTGTGATTAACCAAATAAATTGATAACTATTACTTTTAGTTTTACACTTTTATGTCATTGTCATACAATTGATAATCAATAAGAAATTGGGGCGTTTGCCTCTTGCCGATTTTTGAAATAATTAAGGCACCCAAAATTAAAAAATCAGTTTGATCAAGGGATCAAACTGATTTGAATAAGATGGATAAAGACAGTATTTTTTTTTAAATTTGGTACCTTGTAGATCAGTAGCACGATAGAAAAATATCAGTTTTTGTTCCATTTTGACCGATCTACTGCCTGGAAAAATTTTGTATGCTCACACTTGATCACTTTGTATAAAATTATTATATTTCAATACCTAAAATCAATTTAACAAACAGAAATTGACGAGTTGCAAGAAAATAAATATTTAATGTTGAAGATTTACTTATCTTTTTGTAGCATTTTGGCAATAAAAAGATTAAATTTTATAACGAAATGTTCATGTAGGTCGTATGTTTCTTCTGCCCTAGGCTTTATCTATTCAGATACTATAGGGCTTTAAAGGATTTTATAAGACACCTAAGATAACAACTTTAAAAAGCACATATGCAATGAAAAAAATAGAAAAATCTAATGTTTTGCCTAAATTTTTCAAAATTATTTGTATACTTCCACTCAGAGCATTAAATGGCTATTTTAAATTATTTCAAATACTTTTTAATTAAAAATAAGTATGGTTAACTAATCTGTTTCTGTTTTCATTTTTCTTAGTAAATGAAATTACATAGGTAAAAAACATTTGTTTGCCTAAAAATGGTAAATATGTAAATGTGCTTAGCCCTATATTGGGAGACACTTTGTATAAAATCAATTCAATTTGAGCGTTCTTTTGGAAATTGAAATTTAAAATTATTGCTTCTCTGCGACTATCTCTAACGCTACATAACCTTTCAAAATCGAATTTATCTCAAAAAAGAAAAGTTTTAGGAAAAATTATCATGATCAAACTGTAGATGTAAATATTGTTATAATATAAACTTACATAGTTTTGCAAATAAGATTGTTCACTTTTGTTTATAAGTATGTAAAAATAATTGTTACAATGTAGGGTTAGAAAAGCAAAATAATGTGTGTTTTACAATGGCTTTTTAACAGTTATTATTATTTTGTTTGAGAAAAGTGGATAAACAAAACATCATTTTATTTTTTATATTACTTTTGTTCTATGTGTTTATTTTTCGAGATTTCTGTACCTAAAAACACCACAAATTTTATCATTTGACGGCGAGTAATACGGTGGCCTTAATATTCAAAATATATTTATATTTACTTTAGTAAACTGACTCCTGTTTTTTTGGTCTGATAATAAAAGGAGGAAACATCCATAACGATGAGAAAACTAGTTTCGTCAGTCTTAAGTTTCCGCTGGTAAAATAGATTTATTAAAAATGAAGTAACAGCTTATTTTGTAGTAAAAGAAAGCATAAAATATTTAAAATTAACTAGCCATTTCAAGTCAAATAATTGACTAATTAAAATTTGAGAGGTACAACAAAAGTCAAATAAAATTCGTCACTCAGCTCCACTGAATTAGTTGAAAGCGACGTATTAATTAAATGAATTAATCAAATTATAATTGATAATTGACATACATTTGGCAGCGGTTAGTTCTAATATGTTTTCATACAGTTCTATTATAGTTGAAAATTTTGTTGAATACAATTCAGTACTAATAAGATTAATAAATCAAAAAATTCAATAGGCATTACCTCGAAACAAAATTGGTAGTTATGACAAATTTGTTTATTACTGTCATAAATTTTCAAAATTCACAATGAAAGTACAAAATAAATCTTTAAAATGCTAAATTAGCAGCTAACACTCTAAATTCATCGTATAATGTCCTTGAGATCCCGTTCAAAATCGGGATGTTGTCGGTTGGCTCCCGCAGTTTACTGCAAGCAGGCACGAAGACGTAGCAGAAGCAGAAGGAGAAAGGGACGACGGCGATCTGTTAAACGTCGAAGTCGTCGAAGGTCCCGTCGCAGTAGCAGAAGGAAATGCGGAAGAACGCGAAAAAGAAAGCGTGGTAGAACGCGAAGGAGAACACGTGGAAGAAGGAGAGGAAGGAAGAGCCGCTCTAAAAAGAAGAAATGTGCGCGACCAGGACCTAAGACCGCAAATCCTTTCTTGAACTATTTGAGAGTATTTCGAAGAAAGCACTGTGGTTGGCCGGCATGTAAAATCGCCATAGAAGGAGCAAAATGTTGGTGCAAAATGAACGAAATGGAGAGGAGGAAGTTCTACAGGCAGGCTTGCGCTCAAAGAAAGAGAAAGGGTAGAGGAAAGCGAAGAAGAAAGGGAAGAAGGAAGCGTAGGGGTAAGAGCAGAAGAAGGCGTAAAAGCAGGGGCCGAAGTAGGAAACGTAGAAGGAGAAAGAGGAAGTGTCCTATGTAATACATTTTGGTCGACATATTAAAATTGTATTGTATAATGTACTTAATTTTCAGAAATAGAAAATTATTCAAATTTAATACGCGTTGTCAGTTCCTATTTGTGACAGAAATATACTAAAACCAGTTCAAAATTAAAAGCTGCATTGATTACAATGTATATATTAGTCTAGTCGATTAGATATCCATATAAGGTCTAACTGTTAGACCGACCATTTCATAGGGATTTGCAGATTAATAGTCTTGTTTACCTGGCAAACAGCCTATATTTTGTATTTTTGAATGAATATATTGAAATGCGTAATGCGAAATTTAATACTTTCCTATCATGTGGCAAACCAATTGGAATAAATGTTTTGTTTTAGGGCACCTTGGGGAAAAAAGGCAAGGGGTGTAAGGTTAGGATTGAGCCAAATCTTCCTCTAAGCAGGACAGCCGTCCTGTTGCTAAAACAATTTTTAAACATTTGGTTTACCATTTTTAAATACTTGAGAGCCAGATGTACGCAATAACCTGTTTTGGCAACAGGACTGTTGTCCTGCTCATTTTACAGCCTTGCTCAAATAATGGTAAAAGGGGGATAGGAAGATTTGGCCCATTATCCTGCTAGACCACCTGACCATACGCCCCTTTCCTAAAACAAAAGGTTTATTCAAATGATCTGCCACATGATATTAAAAGAGCTCATAAGAAAAGACATAAACTATTCGTAGTGTGTAGAGTAAAAGTTAAAATTGAAATTTTGATTTTAAAATTTGTCTTAGGACTCTATTTCGGGTTAAAAACAGATTTGTTTTATAAAAATGTTGTGTAAAATAATAAATAATGGTATTTCTCTCTTGAGTATTTTCATGTTTTTTTAATTTATGAGCACCCTGTATATCTAATCTAAGACGTTTCTATAATAGTCTCATTTTTTCGAAAAGCAGAACTTTTTATTAAGAGTGACATTTTTCGATAAAGTCAAAAACAAAAGACTTTCTCCTCTTGTCAACACCATCCGTGGACACACTGTATATGCTATATTCGTGGAGAAATTGCCACCCTCTTTGCGGGTATGGTAGGGTGGAAGAATGTTGGCTTGGGTCAATGTGAGAGATTGATACCGGTTGACATTTGACTACCCCCCTAATTAATGAGGTTTTCCAGGTTTCCCTCATTCTTGCACTGAATGGTGGTTAGGGCCTACCAACGTAAGTCGTTCCTGGGCGCAAATTCGGCCTGCTTAATAATAATATGCCGCCCCCTCTGCCGCACAAGTCTTTGCCTTCTGGGCTAATCCTCGTGATTAGAATGAGGGGTAGAGATATTATTATTAGTTATCGTGTTATTCGATTAGTTATTGTGTTTAAATAACTTAGTTTGTTACGCTATTAGAAAAGTTTTTAAGCTAATATAAATCAAATCTCCTACAATTCCTATCAATGAAGTCATATGTATGTTCTCTGATACCAAACATCTAGGTATGCTAATGAACAATTCCACAGACAAAGCTCTATTCAATAATCTAAAATAAAAATTAATCTATATTTTACTAACCTGGTTTAATGAAAACATTCTATAAATATCTAATATTGAATATTATATTATTGTTACAAGCTAATAATAAAGAATATATGGGTGGATATTGTGAGTGTAATTCAACGCTGGTCGGGGCTTTAGCTCGCAGAGTAGTTAGTTTCACATAATATTGTAATGTATTGTTAATAAACTCTTCGAAAACGGCTAATTTCATCGAAACAAATGTAGAATATCTTTTTTAAAGAGGAATGAACAAAGTATTTAAAAATTGCAGCGTGTCAAAAATTAAAAAAAAATCAGTTTTTAATTTCTAAACAGCTTGAGATAATTTAACCAAATTCGGTGTGCGTATTTAGTATGACAATAGTAGGTAATAGTACGCATGATACCAAAAATGAACATCTTTTTTACCAAGAACTTTGACCTGTGCCTCCCATGGGCGAAGTTAGGTCATCAAATCTGGGAGGATTAAATCCCCAGGTGGACTGGTTTAATTTCGGTTCTGAAAGGTGTGCGAGTTGTTTATAAAAAAAAAATTGGGGAAGGACTAATTCAATTTGCCCATGGTGCCTCCTATAGATATTTTCTTGAAAACATTTTATCTGAACTACTTGATGATGTTTCCTATACGGCAAGACAATGAAATGGTTTATGCAGAAAGGGAAGCCCACATTTTAGTTTGACTGCTCTTGAATTTTTAAATTAAATGAGGGGTATAGATGTTATTGTTATTGTTATTATCACATTTAACTTGCTTTCCGTAAATAACAACCCTTGTAGCAGTACTGCCATCATTTTCGGGACGCATAACATCTGTTAAAGTTTGTGAAGTGTTACGGATGTCTGTTTTGTAAGGAACAGCTATATTTTCCTTGGATTTTCCTTGCAATATCAAGTTTGTGTTTCATTGAGTACTAAGAAATATCAAGTGCGAATATTTTTTAATTAAATTAAAATCATTCTGACTCCACAAATATGGTTGTGATGTGGTAATGGATAAAACGTTGTATTGGATTTGTATTTTAATTGCCTTTTATCAACGCTCGAACTACGTTCTCCGGGTTATACATTATTGCGTGGATAAAATGCTACTTAAAACACTTATACAACAAATAACTATAATAAACTTTTGTCCAATAAACGGCTTTCATTAATATTATGAGCTCGATTATGAGTCATTTTTTTAGTGCAGGTCGCCCCTAATGATTTGATTATATTATATTATCTCTTTACCATCTGAGGTATTTTTTTTTGTTTCAGGCTTCTAGTAGGAGCACCTCTTGGCCAGAACTTGCAACCTGGATCGAATCATTCTGGGGCTCTTTTCAAATGCCCAGTTTCAAATTCCGACAATGACTGCGAACAAGTTGAAACAGATGGAAAAAGGGGTAGGTATATATTGAACATAATCTCTATATTATTAAATAAATAAATTAGTTCAGTGTTGTAAAAACACTTATTAGTTTAGTCTTAGATTGTGACAGTTTTGCAGCGTTGTACTTGTATCTATTTTTACCGATGGTACTGACAGTGTAGTTGTTTCATTTTCTTTAATTTTGTAATTAACGTTTTTGTTAGATAATTTCAAATGAACATTGCTGATTTTAATGATTGTAGTGCCATCGATTAAGCTGAGGAGGCTTTTGTTTGTTAAAATTTTCTCATCTAGCATTTTTATAGTATCTTGTACATTCTCCATATACATTTTTTTAGAGGTATATGGCATATTTTAAAGCCTCCGTTTTTTGGGGCTGTAATAATTTGTGTTTTTGTTTTTTGGGGTGCAATTCCAGATGCCGGCGGGAAGTATATATGTAAGTGGTGGTCTCGAACCAATCAGTGGTTCAATCCAATTTATACCTATTTGGTAATGGCATGAGTATTTAGCTAATTGATGCATGTACACTTTTTGCATGTTTTGGGATTTGATGGTATTTTTGTATGCTTTTTGCTTGCTGCTTTGTAGTGCTTCGTAAGTAATAAGGTAATAATTTCTTTAAAATCAAGTTATCACATATTCACCATTATAAAACATACTTAAAATATATTAACTATAGGTTTGGATGGGTAGTAGAAAATTTATTTTTTTATAACAATTTATAGACTAATATCTTGTTTTATCCGAAGAAATAACTGTAAGCGATGTACAGGGATGGCCAGAAGTACGGAAAAAAATGTCTTGAAACACGTTAACTGAACTTGATTTTTTCTCATCTTTCGGTTAATTAATAATTAATTTTTCTTCAATCCTCTAACGTTCAAGAAAAATTAATTATTATATAATCGAAAGATGGAAATAAATCAAGATCATTTAACGTGTTTAGGCGTTTTAAAAAAATAACATTCAAAAGATATGAATTTTATTCCGTACTTCTGGCCATCCCTGTATAATTTTAAATATCTATAAAATATATGATCGTCCACGAGCAAATTTTGAGATCTGAGCGAACGAATATAAATTTGGAATTGATTAAGAATGGAAGAATTCAATTGCACACTGATGAGGAAAGTTACCGATACCTTAAGGTCGCCGTATTTCTCGCCGTAAAATGATCGAATTTGTGGTGTTCTTCAGGTACAGAAATCTCGAAAAATGAAACACGTAGAGCAAAAGTAATATCAAAAATAAAATTAATGATGTTTTGTTTATCCATTTTTACTATTTAAATTTTCTTCAAATAATATAATAACTTTTAAAATGCATTTGTAAGACACACATTATTTTGCTATTCTAACCTCACATTTTAACAATTATTTTCACACATAAATAATATAATAATATCTCTACCCCTCATTCTAATCACAAGGATTAGCCCAGAAGTCGAAGAGGGGGCGGCATATTATTATTAAGCAGGCCACGCCACATTTGCGCCCAGGAACGACTTACGTTGGTAGGCCCTAACCACTATTCAGTGCAGGAATGAGGGAAACCTGGAAAACCTCATTAATTAGGGGGAATAAAAATGAACAATCTTATAATAATAATAATAATGCTTTATTCATGTAAGCCCAATTACAGGATATGAACGTCAAAAAGAAAAGGAAAAATAGTCTAAAATACAGTAATTTAAAATAGTCTACATTACACTTCCAACTACAAACATGTATAAAAATGAATTAACACAGTACAGAAATATAAAAGAACATGTATTTAAAAGTTAATGTCCTGCATAAAATTCTTGTAAGGAATAAAAACAATTTTCTACTAGAAACGAGCGTAACTCTTTTTTAAATAATCTTGTACTCGTATGGCGCTTAATGTTTACAGGCAGTTTATTGAAAATTGTTCCACATAAGCAGAGAGGTCCCTTTTGTTATGTGGTTAAATTATGGTTATTTAAGTAAATCAAATTATTTCCTCTTGTATCATGTTATGTTGTCTAAAAAGTTCATAATGGTTACCGACAAATAATGCTGATTCATAGATTAGTATGCAAGCTAAAGGAAAATTTTATTTTCTTTAAATGCTGGCCGGCAAGATTCCAGTGGATTTAGAGACATAATTAATCTCAGAATTTTTTTTTGACAAATAAAAACTCTTTCAAACTCTGAACTAATACCCCAATAAATTATTAGATACTTTAGATGGGAATATGCCAATGCAAAATAAACATTTAAAAGATATTGTTTACTCATTATATTTCTCAAGTTTCTGATAGCATAATAAGCGGTATTTAATTTCTTTACAAGTTGTTCAATATGAGTGGACCAAGTGAGTTGCTCATCAATGAAAAGACCTAAAAATTTTGTACTATGTACTTTCTCAATAACCGTGCCATTTAGTGTGACTGCAATATTAGGGCATATGCGTTTTTTAAAAAATGTAATATAATGAGTTTTTGTTGGGTTAATAATAACTTTATTTTTAAAACACCACGTATAAAATTGATCAAGCGTGGCGTTAACTTTAGTTTGAAGCTCATCGGCAGACGAGGCACTAACACAGATTGTACTGTCATCTGCGTAAAGAATTCAGTTTATCCCTTCGACAGTTATATGCTGCTCCAAATCGTTCATAAAAAGTATGAACAATAGAGGAGACAAAACACTCCCTTGAGGAACACCTAATGGTGTTTTACAAGAGTGTGAAATATCATTACCAATTTTAACATTTATTTCTCTGTCACTCAAAAAAGAGTAGATCCATCTGTCGATTGGATTCCTCAAACCCAATTTTTGCAATTTTCTGAGCATAAAGTCTTTATGAATACGAATGAATATATGCAGAACTATGTAAGTTTATGTTATAACAATATTTATATCTACAGTTAAATTTTAAAGTTACGTTTTAAATACGTATTTTGAAAGATTTCTGTACCTAAAAAGTTATTGGTTAGGCCGCTTTCTATCGTCATATAGGAATTCGTTTTACTTCGATACCTTTGAATATTCGCAGGGGGCATGAGATGACATTCGTGTTATTTGCTAAACTCTATATTATTATTTTTCGTCAAAGCCAATGTCAAACAGTTAATAACAATTGCCTTATACAAATTATTACTGGTATTTTGATTTAATTACTCATTTTGTGCGCTAAGCAATCATTTCTTCGTTTGGTTTAATATAATATACCATACCATTAAACTAAAAAATATTAAAAAATTAATTTATCACCAATATTGTAACACTTATTATATAGGTATGTTTGTTTCAATCGACTTAAAATCAAGTATTCTATCACCTCCTAAAATTATTATAACGACTTGCTAGACACCCGTATAGCCTTATTAGGTAAATTAGGGACAGAAGGGACTTGATATTTCGTATTAATGAGGCTCTTATCTGTACTATTTCGCTGCAATTTCGTAAATTCAACGAACCAATGACTCGCTAGAAATTTTATATTTTAACCTGAAATATACCTATCATGTATTTAATTAAGTAGTTATCTTGGTTTTTCCAAATATAGGTACAAAATAGTCATTAATCTTTTTATTAGAATTTGTATGTTTGTTATTTTTTTTGACGAAGTTTGTACCGAGTACCGAGTTTATGTCAAGAAAATATTTGTGTCATTAAACTAATATGCAAATTTTGTTATCAAATTAAAATGAAATTGAGTTATCAATATTTCGAGAATCGTAGCACCATGTCAGGATATTAGTTTGTCAGCTTGAGAATTTCAATTTTTTTATATCGATAGTAAGCGCTAGTTTTACCTTACTGGTGACTTAAATATGATGCAACTTATTTCTTTTCGCATATTTACATTTGAATATAGAAATAATGGAACAAGGAATTCTGCAAAAATTTGAATGTTATGATACTACCGAAATCAACGACAAAATTTCACACGCAGTCGAAAATCATTTGCAGACTTACATGATATTGATGCCTACGGACGTACATGATAATTGATAGGTACATGCAGTAAATGGTATTTGAATCCTTGGACAAAAATAATGTGAGATATAAGTGGTCTGACAGTTCCTGCTCGACCTAAGCGGCGCGACTTGCAGGAAGCGACCTACATTGCAGCAGGTACTTAAATGCAGACCTCTCGCCCTGGGCGACGAGCCATTAAATCTATAAATACATATGAAGGAACAGCCAGTTCAGTTGTCGGTCATCTCACCTATGGCATACTGATGAGGGCTAACAAGCCCGAAACCGGTCTGTGTCTGGTGGGGTAGCCGACAAGGGTTCTTGGCTGTTCACACAGATACTGCAGGTGTAATTCAATACCGGTCGGGGCATTAGCCCGCGGAGTAGTTGTTTCCTGCAGTATCATTTATAGATATAAAAATAATGTGATTACAAAATGTTACAGGCCTGAGAAAGTACTTTTTTATTTTTATGATAACTTTCTTATTTTTTGAATAATTGTTCTCAATTTTTTAAGGGAAGGTATTTTAAAGGTTAAAAAGTTAGCAATGTCGTTCTTATAAAACAGCACAAAACACAACGTAGAGAAATATGACAACATTGACAACATGAAAGAAAGACACCATTAAACAATAAAAAAATCTTAAATCTCAATAGCACAATGAAAACTTTTATTTCAAATTTATTTTGATATACGACGCCAGGCAGAATTAATAATTTGTTAGAATTTTGTTAGAAATATGTTAAACGCAGTGTTTTCTAAAATGTATTTTGACGACATGCAACTAGTATACCTCTTTTAAAACTAATCGAAGTCGAATCAAAATATCTTTTTATCATTTTTCAAAAATCTCTCCTTAAAAAAAATCTGAAAGGAATAATATAGAGACACATGCGCTTCAAATACCCTGCATATTTAATTCAAAAATCAATTATTGTATATTCGTGTTTATCTCACGATATACAATGTCCATGGTTAGAGTGGAAAAGCGGGAAAATATATTTATTTCTCATTTTACGGAAAAAAAGTCATTCTTGATTAAAATGTTTGCTTGTCTTTAAAATGCGGTTGACATGGAAGACCTTTGATGTTGCATGTACAAGGTGATCAGAAATTCAGTAAGTAAATATAAAAATCGTTCAAGAATAAACTGCATTTGTTTTTAACAATACAAAAATATGTTATTAAGGAAAGTTGCTTAAAATTTAAATTTGTATTACAATTTCAATTTGTGCATAAATTGGCCTACTTTGATAGAAACGGACAGTAAAACATTTTTATTTTTCATTTTACGGGAAAAAACATTCTTGATTTAAAATTTTTACTTAGGTATCTTTAAAATGCGGTTGGCATGGAGAACTTTTATATTTCATGTACAGGGTGATAAGAAAATCGGTAAATATAAATATCATTCAAGAATAAACTGCCTTTGTTTTTAACAATACAAACATATTTTATTAAAGGAAGTTGCTTAGAATAGAAATTTATGTTATAATTCAATTTGTGTATAAATCGGAATACTTTAATAGAAACAGTAAAACATTTCTTTCATTTTACGAAAAAAAACATTCTTGATTAAGATTTTTTACTTGTCTTTATAATGCAGTTCGTATGGAGAATAAAAAGTATAGGACTTTTGAATAATATAATGACAGAGTTATTCTTAATATGCTTACGCTGCAGCAAAAAATTATTTAATACCTACAATTTATACACAAATTGAAATTATTATAAAATAAATTTCAATTCTAAGCAACTTTTCTTAATAACATATTTTTGTATTGGCAGTTTATTCTTGAATGATTCTTATACTTACTGATTTTCTTATCACCACATTTCAGACAAGCAAACATTTTAATCAAGAATGCCCTTTTTCCGTAAAATGAAAAATAAAAATATGTTCCCTCTTTTCCACTCTAACCGTGGACATACTGCATAATGAAATAAAGTAAGTACTTTGTCAGACCTATAACAACTTAAGAAAGCAAAATTATACTAAGGCAAGTTCAAAATCACCATAATTTCGCCCAAGGAAGTTAGACTCTTTACCAAACCCCTTGTATACCCTGAGGGTACTGCAGGTAGATGTACAGGGAACAATGTTTTGCCTTCGGATACATCCAATTAAGTTGGTCCTTCATAAAACCAAAAATAAGGAAACAATCTCTATTAACTCTGAACACGGTTAGTTAAAAAGTTACTTACGTGAATATAAATTTGAGCTGCCAAAAGCCCATAGTGTTTTAATACTGTCACGGAATTTGCCCCACTCACACCCAAATCGACGACTGTGGTATCGCGAAACGCGAAATTGCCCCGATCGCCCCTACGGATTCTGGTAAACAAACAACATGCCGTGAATCGAGGCGTTACTGGAAAATTGGGGAAACGACGAGAAGCGTTCCAGTCGTTCGAGAAAATGGGTCTAGAGATGCTAGAATATACCTGGAACATTCGTTTGGTCTATAAAAGAAGAATAGACGGCCGAGTTAGTTAGTCTTGTATTACAGTCTGAAGTGAAGTGTTTAGTTAGAGAGATCAAAGCGATTTAGATAGCGATTAATTAAATAAGTGTTTAGTTGACCTGTAATTAGTAGTCAGTAGTGTACTGAGCAGTTAATAAAGAAGTGATTAATTAACGGATTGTTTTTCTGGAAGTAGGAAAAAGACGGATTGGGAAATCCGTGACAATAGTTTACCAGGGGCGGACTAAGCTTTACAACTTAATCCCTAAATTTTTAACACCCTATATGATAAAGACTTTAGAATAATAAATCTGGGTAGCTTCAACCTTAGACTAAAAAAAGGTACTGTTGTTTTATTGTCGATAAAATGAACCGTCTATGAGAAAAATAATAACAAACGAATTCATGTTTTATTTTTAATAAAAATGGCCATGATTTCAATTTTTTTCCTCTACAGATCTGTTCAAAATTTATTGCCTCTTGCTTCAAGATATCAATTTGCAAGTGATATTTGGAACTAACAAAATACTGACCGTACATTCGTCAGTAGAATAGTAGAATATTATTTATAGATGAAATGACATTTACTCGCTCTCTTAAGGGTCAAGATAATGACATTCCTAAATCAACATTTTCTTGAACGTTGAATTCGCCGTGGTAGTATGTTTTCTTGTCCGTCACGAATCCAGATTTCAACCCTACAGACTTCGGTGTATGGGGCACAATGAATGCAATTTTATAAAAACACATATAAATTAGTGATTCGGTAACTTTTTTTGATCCAGTCGTAGTATTTAGTATCAGGCGATCTTCCATGATTCATATAGATAAGTGTATTGAGGTGAATGGTGAACATTTACATTGAAGTATTTTCCTTTTTCCCTTACGCATTCAGTTCTTCACTTGTTAAGTTTTTGTAGTCATTGTAGTTTTGTTTAATTAGGTTTTCCCCCTAAAAAATAAATTGAAATAGATAACAAATTATGATTTTTCTTATCCAAAACAACAATTTTTGCGTTCATACACGTTATAATCATAATATTTTGAAGCATAAAATCTAGTATGTCTCTATGGTCTATTAGTTACGGACCACCCTGTATATTAAGAAACAAATGTATCGGAGAAAAAAATCATAAAAATCGATTTATACAGGGTATTACAAAAAGAGTGTAAAATATTTAAGGAGGTAATAGTATGAACCAAAATAAGCAGAAAAGTCTCCATAAACATGGGTCCGCAAAGGTTGCGGAGATATGGAATGTTTTATGTTTTTTAGCCCCTTTCTTTATTTTGCAAAAACGTTGTGTATTTTCTTATAATAGTTGGTTGATGTTTAGTGAAATAAACAGTTGTTCTCAGTGCACAAGTTTTCTTTCGCTATGGCTGGTTACTCTAACGCAGAATTAACAGACATGCATTTCATGTATGGTCGTGCTAATGGGAACGCCACCGAACGCGCGACGTCTTTATGTTGACGCTTATCCAAATCGCCAGATTCCTTCACAACGCATGTTTGGAAGAATTCACCAAAGATTGCATGATACCGGTTCCTTGAGCAAACAGTGCCATTTATCCGGAAGACCAAGGTCGGTATCCACTCCTAGAGCAGAAGAAGAAATTCTAGCACTGGTAGAGCAGAATCCAGGTACGAGTGTGCGGAGAATATCAGCCGAGGTAGGAATTAGTGGTCCTCTTGTTTGGAGAATCCTTCACGAGCAACTGCTTTATCCATACCATGCGCAACGAGTACAGGCCTTAAATCCAATAAATGATCATCAAGCACGTTTGGTTTTTTGCCTCTGGTTTCTACGTCATGATGCTGAAGACCCTCGTTTTCTTGCAAACATTCTTTTTACTGATGAGGCCGGGTTTGCAAGAAATGGAGTGTTTAATTTTCACAATACGCATATTTGGGCCGACGAAAATCCTCATTCTCTAATAGAATTTGGACATCAGGCACGTTTTTCATTAAAAATTTGGATGGGTATTGTAGGTGACAGATTTCTAGGTCCTGTTGTTTTACCAAACCGATTAACAGGCGCTGCTTACCTCAACTTTCTGCAGAACACACTGTATGAGTTTTTGGAAGACATTCCTTTGAATCAGAGGCAACAAATGTGGTTCCAGCATGATGGTGCTCCAACTCATTTTCCATGGCCGTTAGAGAGCATTTACACCAAACTTTTCCACATAGATGGGTAGGAAGGGCCGGACCTGTTTTATGGCCTCCAAGATCGCCTGATCTGAACCCTCTAAATTTCTTTGTTTGGGGATATTTGAAGACATTAGTGTATGGTACTCCTGTAAATAGCCTGGAAGAGCTGCAGCTACGGATTAATCAAAAGTGTGAAGAAATCCAAACCAAGGAGGGTGTTTTCGAAAGAGTTCGAATATCGTTGAGGCGAAGATGTCGTGCCTGCTTGGAAATGGACGGAGGGCACTTTGAACATCTTCTGTAACTTTGTTTTTTATTTGTTAAAAGCTTCCTTTTTCGGTTTATTCATAATAAAATAAAATGTTTGAAAAACGAATAGTGGTCCATATCTCCGCAACCGTTACTTTGCGGACCCATGTTTATTAAGACTTTTCTGCTTATTTTGGTTCATACTATTACCTCCTGAAATATTTTACACTCTTTTTTTAACACTGTACATCCATCATTATTTTCATATATTATAATTAACATAGGTATTTACTTACATCGTCGTTTGCAAAAAGGTACAGTACTTTACATATTTACTTATTCATATATAATTCATGGCGAAAAGCTAATTATGAATCATCCTATACGACCCGTCAGCGTCATATATCCGTGACTTCTATTATTTTTTTCGGGATTACAAACCATTTATAACTATATTCTCGTATTATAACATAATATTTGGGTTAATAAACGATATTTCTGCATGTGGGTTTAAAAAATCTAATATCTAATTACTGAATAACATCAATAATAAATCTAATATTTACATACATTTGATAATTCACAAATAACTATACACTTCTAAAAAAATTCTCTGCCCATTCAAATATTAATATCTTAATAAACGGCTAAATCGCTAAAATATTTTTAGTTCTCTACAAATGCATTAAATGACCAGGGTCAGTGCAGTGGAAATATGGCTTACTGATATAATATTCCTAAAAATTCAAATTAAAGGTCATAAAAACACATAAATTTTCACTGCATTGCCCCTCTAGCGAATTAATGCGGTAGTGTTTTGTTTTTCAGCTTTTTGTAGTACATTAATGAAAATAACAAAATAACATAAAAAAATTATTTACCTTATGTAAATCTGAGACCACGTTTTTTTTTTAAATTGAGGTGGTGTTTGACTTGTTTCATTGAATGTGTTTTAAAGTTGCGCATTGTTTTATATAATATTTAATAAGCTTATGTATAAGTAAAATGTATAAAAAAGTTCAGGCATACATTTTTTTGTAAATAGTGCATTTTGTATATAAATTTGCAGCTGAGCATTGTTAAAAAAGAGGATGTTTTGTTTACAATGAAATACAAATTATTTAAACACGGAGCCTCTCACTTTTAATGTATTTGATATGTTTATGATTTCTAGATATATGGTATATTTTAATAGAAATGTATTCCATGTCGATAGTTCTTTTCATATAAATTGATGAAAATTGGACCATTAAATCAAAACTAAATGCGAAGTTAGTATACAACTTTTTAAATAAATTGCACTCTGTCATTAATGTCGCTTACACACGTGTAAAGGCGGCTACTCACTACGCGGAACTTGCCAAGTACTCGACTTGAAATATACTTGGCATGTACTTGTCCGAGTCGGTAAATTGTACACACTACGTGCCTACTTGAAAGTTTCAGTTTTATTTCGGGAAGTGCAAGTATAAAGACGAGTACTTGAAAATTGACGAGAATTCTAATTCGACATCTTTAGCTGCTTTTGTTATAAGAGTCCCTTTTCTTTTTCAAATCCTCGATGCTACATTCCAAGTCACATTCTGTGAAAAACTCGGTTTGAATTCGTTTCCAGGCATCGTATACATCATTTCTACTTTTATGCTGCTTATATGATGGGTCCCAATTGATAGGTTCCTTCTGATAAATATCAAGAAACTTCAATGTAACTTCATTTTTCCACGCCATTTCAAGATTTAAGATACACAAATCGGCCGCTAACAAACATAGAAACTTGTAGCTACTCGTCAAGTAAAGCCCGCGTAGTGTAGCGCAGACAAAACAAACTCGGAAATAATCGACTCGCTGCCTTTGACTTGGACGCGTTTTCCGACAACCGATGGGGAGTGCAAGTTCTTGTCCAAGTCAGTGCGAGTCACCGTACATACTACTCGCTACTTGCCAAGTACTTCGCAAGTACTTGGCAAGTCCCCCGTAGTGAGTAGCCGCCTTTACAGAACCTCGATGCGTAACAGCGTCTCGAATAGAGGTCTCGGACAAGATCAAAAGACATAATACGCAAGTTGGCGGGAAAAATCTCTTCGAACAGAACTTCGTTGCATCACAAACATTTTCATATTTCTTGTGTTGTGTGTATTAAGTAAGTACAAATAACTCAAAAAAGGTTTCATTTAACGATATTATTTTATACCTATATATCTAATGCAGTTATTGTTTATTATAAGTGAGATACTCTAACTTACATTGTTTAAAAAGGTTTAAGTTTGACAATGTCTTGGATTTTATAAGAATAGTTACAAAAAGTAATGTAACAAAACTAGATGTATTTATTACAATATGTACTTTTATTTAAAATTATGAATGAAGTACTGTTGTACGTTATAAAAGTGCTGAACATTTGTATAAAAATTCTTGTCTGATAACGGAATGATTTGCACCTCATTCAAATAAATCAGTTCGCATCAGCATTCGAATAATTGCACAAAACATACATTCTCTTTTGATCCGTATTTGTAGATTATTTTGCAGTCATATTTATTTACTAACATCATATGATAGATTATTGTTTACAAAAGCAAAATTCAGTATTTTATTGAGATCAGTTTTATTCAAAATAGGATTACAGGAATGTATTTATAAGATATGTATATCGAGGAATAATATTTTAAACGTGATATACTGAAAGCTTATTAACTGGGTCATTTCAAATATAGCACTCTATATACCATGGTATTTTTTTTCTATGAATGCGAGTCCTAAAATGCAGATCTTCCCATCTATTATCCTTTACAGTTTACTGTATAATGTTAAGAAGATTAACGAAATTTAAATAAAACATTGTTAGTAGTAATTTTACATATTTTTTGTATATTATCGTATTTTTTTAGGTCTACTCATGTTATGTCCTGATTTATGTTTTTAAGTTAGGGGCAGTTAAAAAGGAGCAATCCTCTGTAAAACCACACTTGTTTTGTAATTAGAGCTTACTCAAAAACATAATTTTACAAAGTTTGGTGCATTTATCATTAACGAGTAACCAATATTTATTTATTTTTTTACTTTTAAGGTCAATTCACACATACGGTACTGGACACCCACTGTGCACCGACTGTGTCGATTTGAACTAAATCTATCACCTGAAGTTTCCATTGAAAATGTATTGAATTGCACTGTTTAATTCACACATGTAGGTCTAGGCACAAACTGTGCTCTGACTGTGTTGCTTCCGACCGCTCTGAAAGCGATTTCTCAAGGTTACGGTCCGACACGGTAGGAGCACGGTACGTGCATAACCGCTCTAGTGAGAACTATTGGAAGGCGACCAGAGGTCGGTCGTCATGTTTCGGCCAGCGCTCGTTCGTTTTCGGGTGTCGCGATTTTGCCGCTGGTATTCCTCCTCTCTTGGATCCATGATACAAACTAACCAACTGTGGCACGTAATAACATGATTGGTGTGAATATGCACAACACAACACAGTCGGTGCACGGTTACGACACAGTCGGCGCACAGTACCGCATGTGTGAATGGACCTTTAAAGGGTTATAGCTTAGAAGGGAGGCTTTTTAGGATACATACTTGTTCATAAGAAAAAATCACTGAATCATTTACCTTTAGAATCTTCCATTTTATTTTCTTTCATCAGTTTTGTGATATCCTGTATATCTTGTAAATCAAAAATTGGTATATGTATTTAAAAAATATAGGTATTGGTGCGTAAATATTATTGAGATACTTCAAAAAGTTTCCTTTGAATATTAGTTTTGTGTTTATCTTCATTTAAATTATTTTTTATTGTATACTTTAATTTATGATATGAACAAATTTGTGATTTTGATAAACCTAAATTTTATTTTCAGTATAAAAGTTAAAACATTTGTAATAATTATAATAAACTAATAACTCGAAATATTATAAGTTTTTGATAAATAAGATATATACAATTTTCAGTCATAAAAAAACTATTGGTATTAGGATGCATTTGAAAAGATTTTCTTGTATGTTCTTCTCAAACTATTTTTGATAAAACTGTAATTTAAACTTTAATGCAAGTCACATTTTGGGAATGCATATGTATCTACAGGGTGATTCAGTCATTAATTTTAACCACGTGTTTGTATTCCCCTAATAAAGACAGAACATCTATAGAGAGAGTTTACTCAATTTTTGAAAAAAAGCAAACCTCCCATAATTTCTAGTAACATGGCACTCCTGGTACGTTCGAGCGTTGAAACAGGCTGACACCATGTTGATTTGAGAGCTGTAAAAGAATCGAGGCTGCCAGCGATCAGTAATCAGTCTGAAAAGACGGTTTAAATAATGATTTGATTTTTTTCCAGTGTAAATATGCAGTCATTTTTTAATGGCATATCCCTACTATATTAATTTTTGGATATCTTCCCTTAAAATTATTGACGTTATGACTGAATCACCTTGTCCTTGTATATGTACCTACTGTTTGATGATAATCTATAATTATAAGAAAAAATCGATAACTTTTTTTTATGTATTAAAGAAGTAAATAATAATCTATTGCCTGTGTCTTATTTGAACTAATTCTGAATGTGGTAAATTGTTGAATTCCAATTTATATAAACATGATAATAATTTGGATTATATATGCAATTACTCATTATTTTATCTTAAATTCAGCAGTTTACTTCTTTTATAATTTCAATTTCTGACAATGCATAATGTTGTTTAGTCGACGACTTTGAATATGATGACGAAGTAGATGAAAACACGTCACTGAAAGGTCCAGGACAAGATGAAATCAAGACGGGACAGTGGTTAGGGGTGACCGTAAAGTCCCAAAAGCCAGGTGGCATTGTTATAGTTTGCGCTCATAGGTATATACAAAGCTCAGACTTATCAAAATTCCATTACGGCCAAGGTCTTTGCTATTTATTGGATGCAAAACTGAATACCTACGAAAGTTTACAACTATGTAAGGGAAGATCAGTTGAAAAGTATGTTGTCCAGATTTTTTCACCGAAATTGTCATTTTAAAAATTACTTTCCTTACAGACTACATCAACAGTTTGGTTTCTGTCAAGTTGGTACCAGTGCCTCCTTTGTTGGTAAAGAATTTGCTCTGATGGGTGCTCCTGGCCCATATACTTGGAGAGGAACAGTTTTTGGCCAAGTCGTTGTCGGTGATTTTTTAACAAAAGACAAAACAACTTACCATGGACCTTTGAGTGATACGGAGATTATAGATAAATATAGTTATCTAGGTATAATAGGTAGCGGTATCATTATTCTTCACAATTAACTCAATTTTTTTTAGGTATGAGTGTGGGAGGTGGTCATTTTTCTAATAGAAGTGCATACACTTTCATTTCTGGGGCTCCAAGATCCAAAATGAATGGTCAAGTTTACTTTTTTGAGAAATATAATAATGAAGAATTAAATATATCATTAATAATCACTGGTGAACAATTTGCTTCTAGTTTTGGATATGAATTACTTGCTGCTGATGTAAATAATGATGGGTAAGTCATCCAATTTGATGTTTTAAACTGTTAAAGTATATAATTGATATAAGGGAATTGAAAAACGGCATAAGAAACTGCCATAAAAAACACCACATGAGTTCCGCGTCCAGCTGATGTGAAATAGACAGGAATGAAAAAATAATAATAGAAAACAATTATACAAACATATTTTTTGGCTGTATTTATATCCTAGTGATATAACGACACCATAAAAATACAGAAAAAAATTAAAATCATAATTAAAAAAAAACACTAGCACTATAATACTTTTGTTTAATCCAATCAATTGGTGCAGCTTTACATAGTCTCCCTCAGTTTTTATGACATGTTTGACGCATTTTTTCCAATTAGCTGATGTAATTTTAATCACCTCGCATATAACATTTTTAACTGTTTTGCCAATTTTTGAAAAGGTATTATTTCTTTGAAGGTCTCTTTTTAATTGACTATATATTATTTCAATGGTATTAAAAACACAGCAGTAGGTATGGATGTAACTGTAGACGGTATGTTCCTAAGCCGTAGTCATCTCATCAACGTATTTCTTTGCAAAATTATTGCTTTTGACATCTTTCTCTAAACTAGCATTATACACAATTTCATGAATTTTGAGAAATCCTTGAATATTCTCTTTGTGCTAGCATCGGAATCCTTTCTGAAAGTATTGAATGATATGGAACGTTGTCTAATAGTATTATTAAATGTTTGATACAAGCCACTCTGGGGTCGTAAATTCCAAAGCTTTAAAATGTTACTTTTAATGGCTCAGTATCTAATTCGGCAAACGACAAGAAGTAACCCTCAAAATGGATTTATTCAGGATATTCACGCTGTAATGCTAATAATACAATATATATTAACCAAATAATAATTTGGCAGCTTCTGCTGTCCGAGGTCTGGAGCTACAGGAAATAGATGGAAATAACTTACATTACTTTGGTGTTTGATGTTACGTGGTGAGAACAGGTGTTTGTAGTTCCACTCACTCACAACACAACACTGAGTACTCACGACACTAATGTAGTATTCATAATACTGTTTAAACAATTATGTATATACAACACTAATTTGTAATTAGCCGACAATAAGAGTAATTAAAAAACATCTAGTATATCACAAAGGCACAAATTATAATACGCTCGAACCTGTGAAATCACCTAGCACTGAAAAGTACTGTCCTGTACTGCCAACACGTAATAATTTAAGTTGCATCATTAACTGCCCTCTTTGTTTTTCTTATACAGTGTTCAGGAATGACGTATGTCGGTGGGACGGATAGACGAGAGACTGCATAGTTGCCAAGTTTGTTGCCTACTTACTAAAAATATTATTAAGATTTTGCAAAGTGCTAATTATTCCAAGTGTCATATTTAATACCTGTTAAAGGATTAAATTTTATAAAGACAAGGAACCACTGATTATGTGAAATGTTACAACGTCGCATTCCAAATAGCGGTGTGCTGATATAAGTTTTTATATTCGAACAGTGGGGTTGATTGAGGTAAAATAAACACTGATTGATCACGAGATGTAAAATATTTCCTTGATAACAACTCTGATTTGAATAATATCAAGTTAGATAACTTAAATAGGCATGATATATAGAATTATGTTAATATACTATGCATATATTCACATATTCTAATGGTTTTTATGTCACTTGCTTGAAATTATATTGCACCACTCTATCCTACTATTTACGGTCGGTGTCTTTTGGTGAAATATTTTATATTCTCTTGTATCGATGAGATAGACTATACTTGCACTGTCAAATATAGTTTTATACTTGCACTGTCAAATATAGTTTTTTTGCTGATACTAATTTATATATCTACTTTAGATACGACGATTTACTAGTTGGTGCTCCATTTTATTATGGCGAAAAGAAAGGAGGAGCCGTTTACATTTATTACAATATTCGAGATTGCACTTGGGACAATTGTACCTGGGATAAAGTTTTTTATGGAAAGACTCAATCAAGATATGGATTTTCAATGACTTCACTTGGTGATATTAATAAAGATGGATATAACGATGTAGCGATAGGTGCACCTTACGAAGCAGATCATGGTGCCGTTTATATATATTTAGGGTCACCAAATGGATTAAATCCAGAGCCTTCACAGGTAACTTAATTTTTGTTATTAAATCCTTTATTAACAAAAATCTGTTTTTAAAATCCACATTCACTGATTTATTTGAAACTGGTAATAAGTATATTATAGTTTAGTAATTTTCTACATTTTACAATAAATTGGTCAAAATATTAACCAAAGTAAAGGCCTTGCCTTTTGGAATAAAAATTATGTATAGCTACATAAACATGAAACAATAATAGATTTTATCCACAATCACCCTATAATTGACGTTTATTATAGCCATCAAAAATCTACACTTTATTCCCTAGAGGGATAAGTCCAGTGGTGGCTCGTGACCTTTTAAACTAGTGATTCGAACAGGCTGGGACTGTTCCAAATACAAACTAAAGAATGTTTTGAAAACTTTTTTATTATTATTTATAGGTAAATCAGAAAATACAAATACAGGATTATTTGATATTGTTCTACATTGTTAGGCAAATAAAATCATTTAGTAAGAATTTTTTAACTATTTGACAATTTTTTATTTCTATTTTATGTGCATCGTCCAATGTAGTTCTAATATTTTGTTTACTTGTACTTATCAATGTTAATTTGCAGCTTGAAAAAATTCAATGAGTAATATTACTATGATATACAGGGATAACTGTGACTTAGTACAAACATTTTAAGAGAAGATAGAGAAAATTGAGAATTAACGGAATCACCCTTCAAAAAATTCCACTTATTTATAAAGCGTAAAATTTTTTTTTTAAAAACCTTATTAAACCCTAATTTCTCGTCGACTATGCCGCCTGTCAACCGCGAGGTTAGGTATATTCCACATAAGTCAAAGTTGTTAAAGGTAATGACAAAGCACCGCGTTGCCACATGTAACGATTTACGGCGCTTTTAAAGAAAATATTTTATTTACAATATATAGTAAAACCATACCTACCTTACTTCTCACTTCCAGGATTGATATTTGGAGATTTTCAAGAAAGTTGAATGATTTTCTTTTATTTATTTATTTATTTCACAATTATGCCTGTTGACAATCAGAAATTGTATAGCATTAGTCACAAATAGAGATACAAAAAAAGAAAGAAATGGAGGAGAGAAAAGAGAAACAAACAATAACTTAACCTAAGCAAAATATTCAGACAGTGAATATAAACAGCGATTAATTAAATATTTTTTTAAGTTTCGCTTAAAAAGAGTCTGCCTTTTGCACGTTTTTAGTTCCTCAGGTCATCATTTGAAAATCTGAACTCCTAAATAATTTGCTCCCTTACCGGAGATATGAAGTCTAATATAAGGTACCCGTAGCTCATTTTTTTGTCGCGTGTTAAAAGAATGGTAATCACTGTTTAGGCAAAACTTATCTCTACAATTAAAAATATACAGACACATTTCAAAAATGAACAAAGACGTCAGTTAAAATTTAAAAATTAACAAACACATTTCTGCATGAATGTTGTTGCGTAATGCCGGCCATACAACGTAAAATACGTTTTTGCAGCACAAAGATAGCCTGAAAACTAGTTGAATTCCCCCAAAAACATATACCATAACGGAGCCTACTTTCTACCTGGGCATAATACAGATTCATCAATTGTCCTATCGTCAAGATCTCCTTTAAGTTATTAAATAAATAATATTTAGTGGCCAAGGTTGACGCTAACTGCTTACAGTGTGGCTCCCATGTAAGGCATTCGTCTATTCTTATGCCCAAAAAGTTTACACAGTCTCTCACACTTCGTATACTACCACCGTTCACCGACACTGATAAGTCGTTACATTTTCTTTGTTGAGTATGAAATCTGAGTAGCTGAGTCTTTTCAACATTGAAAAATAAACTGTTTCCGTTAAGCCAGTAGCAAAGTTGCTCTAAAGTTTCATCACATTTTCTATTAAGTTCCCTGTCATCTTTATCGGAAATAATCAGAACCAAATCATCAGCATACGTTGTAAAAAATACATTACTTAAAACCGCCTGTATGGAGTTTATATATATAATAAACAATACGGGACCCATCACGGAACCCTGTGGGACACCCATGTCGACTGTTAAATTGTTAGAAATTATTCCACGAATACAGTTTTCCTGAATTGTCTGTATAGAGACGTACTGATTACGACCTTTGAGAAAATTAGATATCCAATTTAACGGCTGGCCACGTACACCATAATTATATAATTTTTCTAATAGTGTGTCATGTTGGACGCAATCGAATGCCCTGCTGAGGTCACAGAATATCCCAGCAGGGCACTCACTTGCCTCAAAATTTTGAATTATCTCGTTATAAAAAGAATGCATAGCCGTTATCGTCGAATACCCCAATCGAAAACCATACTGCTGTCTGTTCAAAATCCGGCACCTATCTAGAAATGGCATCAACCGGGATAAAAATGCATACTCGAAAATCTTAGACATAGCACACACCACAGTAACAGGTCGATAATTTTTCAAGCACTGAGAATCTCCCTTCTTAAACACTGGGATAACTTTCCCTAACTTTAAAGAGCTAGGAAAAATTCCACTACTGAAAGAAATGTTTACCAAATAAGTAATTGGATTTATTATCAAATGAAAAACTCTTTTAATCAAAAACATTGGTATATCGTCTGCCCCGGATGATTTTTTAATTTTCAGTTTATTTCTTAGAAGACATAATAATTCATTTTCACAAAACGGTTCTAGGAAGAGACTATGATTCTCTTTATTATTTTCAGTACCTAAGACGACCTTGTTACCGAGAAGTGTTTTATTAACAATATCCTTGGGAGCATTAACAAAATACCGGTTAAAAGTTGAAACTATCGTAGCAGGCGAATTAATTACATTTCCATCAACCCGTATAGAATATTCAGTATTAAATTTTCTTTTTTTATTTGTTAGTTCTGCTACCACAGACCACGCTGCCCGCTCTGGGACCTCGGAATTATTTATTTTGCTCTGGTAAAACTCCTTTTTTGTTTGTTTGACCAAATCGCTATGTTTTTTTTTCTCTAGTCTATATATAGGAAGTAAATCGGGATGGCTTCGTGAAAAAAAGTGTAGCTGTTTGAGCTTCTGGCTAGATACTTTTATATTATTATTTACTCAATTTTTACTGCTATTTAAATGGATTCTACGCTCCGGGAAATAAATCTGAAAATAGTAACGAAATATATCGTAAAAATAGTCGAAAGCCTCATTCATATCAGTTATGCAATAAAGCTCCCCCCAAGTTTCATTTGATAAAGCAGTTTCAAAACTTATCAACTCATTTTCATCAAAATTGCGCCGCAGTCTAAATTGATGATCTGATACACCCAAGGAAGAATTACAATCATCTAATTCTAAATATATAGATCTGTGATCAGAAAAGAAATTGTCTAAAACACAGCACAGTCCGCTATTTTCAAAGTTAAGAAAAACCTGATCAATAATGGTACACGATGTTTTGTTCTGTTTTCTTACTTGTTTACATTATAACTTGTTATTGTAAAAATTGCTTGCTGGGGACCTCTTGGTTTCCCTGTCAATGATTTATTATTATTCCTACAAGTCGGTTATATTTTTTGTCTTGTTTTGCGATATTCCTAATCGCCTTGAAATCGTAGTAGTGCTTATGGAGGGTTCTTGTTCCACCAAATTTAATATCCCACGATCAAAATTATTTAGTGTCCTACTCCACCTCTACAGGCGTGTACTGTGCCGGAATCTCATAGACATTGTACAATTTGTACAAATGTACGAGGAATCGGCATATTTTGTCTATTCGGAAAGCGTCTTTGATATTCTGTTGCTACACGATATGCACTTTCGTCGCACTTCCCATAAATTAACACCATTTCTGCATTTGAATACGGCATTTTTATAAACATACAAAAAATACGTGATTACGTGAATTTGAATATGCGAAAAGCAAACACTGAAAATTTATTTAAAAAATGTTTGCGATATTTTTGACGGAATCCGATGCTGGCGCCATCTATAGGTCATTAGTGCAAGGTGCACTCAGTTTTAAACGTTTTATTCATTAAATAATAGATGTTTGCGATATATTGGCGCATGTGTAGTTTTCCACAATTTTCTTTAAACGTACGTGGAGATGTTTTTTAGAGTTGAGATCAATGTAGTGGAGTTACAGTTATCGGACAAAAATGTCTAAATTAAAAACTGCCACGGGTGCATTTATTTCAATCAATTTTCTTAAAAAAGGGCAATTTTATTAACTGTATCTACGTGAAGTGTGTATTTTGTTAGCGAGTAATTCTGATGAACCTGTAATGACAAAATGAAGTTTTGGCAGTTTGTAATGAAGGAACAAAAAACGAATGCAAAATACTGCAGCTAACCATATTAACTTTTATCTATCAGGTACTTAGGTATTATTATTAATAAAAATGTATATTTTTGTCATTTCTACACAACGCTGCAAAAAATGACCGCACGGTAGTTGACATATCTAACCATCTTGGACGATGACTGATCGTCATAGGCGCCGATTTTGCGAATGAAAAGAAGGTTTTGCCTCATTTTTTAAACATCGACCTAGAATTCCGAAATAAATTTTGTATTGTTTTTTAGGCCTCCCCGAGCACGTAGTTAAAATTTTTGTACTTAGTCATAGTTAACCCTGTATTAATAAATCTTGTGACAGCTTTTTAAATCAAAATATCCATTTTTGCCAATGTTGAAAAAGCTAGCTTATTTATTGAATAATTAATAATATTGTTAGCATATTCCTCATGTTTTCTTGTACTTCAGGGCCTGAGCATTACCATTTCACATTACCTACACAGTTACAGTACATACACCTGAAACTTAACTAAAACGTATCAGAAACAACAATAAAATTTTAGTTACAATGCACTGAAATTTTAAATACCTATATATAGTATATAAATAACGGAAAAGAACCACAAAACGATCGTACAATACGGCAAGGCATATGATGCACTGCCTCACCTGCCTTATCTTCTGGCCACCACTGAATAAGTCTTATTTCATTTCTTGTTGACACTGACGTTTACAGTAATTTTGACTTCCTTGTTATGGCTAGATATTTTGTCTGCATCTTTGGAAATCACAATGTCTGATATGTATGTTTGGTAATAGAAGGTTTATCCACCTAAAAAATTAAACTCTCAAATTACGTTCTCACATTTAAACACTCAGTTACCTTGCCAAGACTTAACAATCCTGAAAATTATAGTAGTTGAACTTTACTTTTTGATACAAAAATTTTTGTCTTAAACCTTAGCTTTTTATACTGATTTAGCAATTGTGTGTATTTGCCTCATAAAATATGTAAGCATGAGAGAAATACAATCAAATGAAATAATCATGAAGAATCGGTCAGTGGTTGCGCGGTTTAAGGCGTCAGTACTTGAATCGAGGTGACTAGATTGCTGTGGGTTCGACCCCCGGTAGACCGTATATAAGCTATATTCGTGGAGGCGATAGGCACCCTCTCTGCGGGTATGGTAGGGTGGAAGAATGTTGGCTTGGGTCAATGTGAGAGATTGATACCGGTTGACATTTGACTACCCCCCTAATTGAGACAATCCTCGTAATTAGAATGAGGGGTAGAGATATTATTATTATTATTAATAGTTTACTAAATAAAAGTGTGTCTGCTTGTAGGTTATCAGAATTAGACAGTTAAAAACGTTGGGATATTCATTAAGTGGTGGAATAGACATGGACAATAACGGATATCCAGATTTATTGGTTGGAGCATATGAATCTGAAAAGGCTCTTCTTTTCAAAACTAGACCTATTATAGATATAAAAATTAAAATAAAAAGTGATGAGTTAAAACATATAAATTCTACTAGGAAAGGATGCTTGGCTGACCCAACAAATCATAATTACACATGGTGAGTAAATACATATACCTATACAATGTATAACCTATAACAGATTTTTGCCTGAAATGAACAGTATTTAGTGTGTATTAATCAGCATACTGTTTTTAATTTTATTTTTATCATTGAATAGTAGCAGTGGTTTAAAACCTGCTCAAATTTCTTGAAAATTTA
Source organism: Monochamus saltuarius (assembly GCA_025584915.1). Classification (NCBI taxonomy): domain Eukaryota; kingdom Metazoa; phylum Arthropoda; class Insecta; order Coleoptera; family Cerambycidae; genus Monochamus; species Monochamus saltuarius. The sequence goes on from CM046727.1 coordinate 34,884,270, forward strand.
TGGATTTTATTTATTTATTATTTTTATTTTATTTTATTATTATTTTTTTTTGTATAACAATATAAAATTACATTTTTTGGTGGTTTAGTGACCGGCCATAAAAATGAACAACACATAAATGTGACGTCAAATATAATTATACTTTCCGATTTGTTATATCATCAACGTTATGACAACACGGATATTTTTATTGAGTAACTGGACCTGAACGCATTTGAAAGTTTTCTTATCTCTTGCAAAATTTTTGCTCGACAAGCAGTTATGACAAAAAAAATCAGTGAGTAAATGTTGATAGTATTTAAACAGTAAACGTCAATTAAATATATGAGAAAAGTGGTCACTATTTAGCTGAATATATACTTAATAACACACTATAAAAAATATAAATTGCACCCTATCTAAGGGCTCACGGTTATGGTTATGTTCAAAGTGAGTGGGCCACGAACTGTGACTTTATGGTCTATTGTGGCTCATATCCATATATTTTTCACACAACAGGTCTAGTCTCCTTATGAAACCAATAACCTTATTTTGTGAGATTTTGTCCAGATCTTCCAGCAAGAGGTGTGTCTTGCCAAATATGGATATGTGCTGACGATTCCTCACCAAACACAATCGGTACTCGGTCGCTTCAGCCAAACCTAACTTGTGTATATGATTCCTTAGCCGTTGGTCCCCAATATATAAGCCAACTATAGTCTTTAGATGTAGCTTATTTAACTCTATCAAGTTTTTAGCTCTCTTTGTCGATGAATCTCCTCTGAAAGTCTTCGAATGAGCTAATCTTGGCTTTTTCCTCCACCCAGGTCAAAAAGGCTGCTTTATCAGGAGCCAAAGCTATACCAAGAGCTGGTTCTGGACCAACAAAGCTGAAGGGGCATCTTGTCTTGGTAATGAATCTGCCACTTCGTTTCCCTATACCAGGTATCCAAACCAAAGTTACTCTGTTGCTTGTTCCCAACCGCTCCAGAGCCTTCTGACAATTCCATACCGTTCTTGAATTGCTCCAGTAGGATCCAAATGTTTTTAAAGCCACTTGGCTGTCAGAATACCTTTTTATTGACTTGCGTGAGTCTTCGGTCATCGGTGTACCAGCAACTATTTGCCTTCAAAAGAATGGTTCCACTCCGCTCCCATTCTTTCCTCTGTGGAAGAAAGATTTCAAAAGGCAGTCTATAGTTGATTCTTGTAGGTGTAACATTTGTTACCATCAACATAGTGCTATGACTATGCTCTCCAGCAGTCTATTGTACCCTATTATGTTAGCCTTCAACATACTAATAGCCACTTGTCTCAGTCTGTATATTGTCCACTTGACTTCTCTTTCCAAAAGTGTATGGAGAGGTGGTAGATCCAAGAAGACTTCCAGAGCAGCAGACAGTGTGGAGCTGATTGCTCCAGTTATCGCCAGACAAGATTGCATCTGAAAACCAGAGAATTTAGCCTTAGCTGTTCTTTGAAGACCACCAACTATGGAGCCATATGTACCCTAGGTCTGATATTTGTCACATACTATACATACAGTATAGTTATTTACGACCTACACTCCAGGATTTTCCACAAATGTGTCAGGGTTATTAGAAAGGTTGCCTGCATTTAAAATTCTTATCAATTAATCATGTCAAGTGTTTATCGGAGTCTCTTGTAAACTACTGCTTGAAGAGCGCCTTACAAAAAGAAGTTACACACATTTAAATCTGTGAAACGTGGTGGCTATCGTATAGGTGTATCATTGCCTCTTCTGCAGCGGCAAAGTATGAAATTTTTTCATGGGTAGCCATTGAAAGTAAAAAATTGAAAATGGTTAAAAAATTAATTTAATTTTTGTAAATAAATATCTATATCATGTTCAGTTCACAGCATTAAGTAAAAAAACAGAAATGTTACTGACGAGGAGTATTGCGGTTATTCCAGTTGACCACATGCACATACTCTCAATTACGTGTGCCGCGCCGTACTCTGTAATGCAGACAGCAGGACAATACTTCACTCGTCAACTACAGTAGACAAATGAACAGTTGGCTTTTCCACCTGTAATATCCAGGAATTTAATCTATAACACTGAGCTATTATTATACTATTCTTTGAATGGCCTTATTCAAAACAAAACTTTCTTGTTTACACAAATTAGGAAATATCTAGTTTTCGCACAAAAAAATTAAATAAAAATAAAAGCCAGCATCGTAACTCTATGATTCTCCAAAAAATAATTTATGTCGTAGGTTCGTGTCATTTTAGTTGTCAGCCGTTATTACCAGTTTATTTAATTTTTATCATTCTTAAAGCCAGCTTCAGAGAATGACATAGTGTTATCAGCAACACTAAATCACATGACTTTCAGCCAATGAAATTAATTGTATTCGTTGTTGAAGTCGAGTGAAGTTCAAAATTTCCATCTTCAACTACCCAGAAGACCAACATTTGTACATAACATAACCAACAAAAACAAAACCAACTGAAGCAGGCTTAAGTTTAGCTAGTGGTTTGCCACATAAAAAAAAAACATGAAAACTTGATTTCAGTACTTAATTTTAAGGGTTGTAACTTAGGGGATGCTAAAATTTATTTATTTATTTATTTAAAATATCCAACGAGCCCATTACCCAGTAATAGGATAAGTTTTACAATTAATAGTATAGTAAACAATACAAAAATTATACATTGAAACATAAGAGCAAACAAACTAACAAAGGCCTATATATCTACATACATACATACAAATACGCATATACATGCATACATACATTTTAAAAATTCAAATCATTTAACAACAGATATTAAGATATAGGTAAGGATTACATTAAACATTCAAAAATTAAACAACAGTTACAAATTTCTTCTTAATGTGTGCAATAGAGCAGCACAAAATATCTATGTCGAATTCTAACCGGGAATGACTGCATACCATATGATATATAGGAGAACTTTTATAAATATTGGTATTGTAGTTTTTAATATATGTAGAATAAACTTGTATTTCTAACATTGAGCCTAGGTACACAAAAATTCAGTGTGGATAAAAGGGATGTGCAGTTTACTTCGTTATGAAGAATTTTGTGCAACAAAAGTACAGCAGTTAAACTTCTTCTGTTCTCTAAACTGATCATATTAAATCGCTCCAAGAAATAACTGTATGGAGTAGATCTTAGTGGACACACTCTATCTAATATTAAAGTGGCAGATTTAAAAAAAACGCCTTTGCACCTTCTCAATTGCCGTAACATGTACTGAATATATGGGATTCCATATTACAGATGCATATTCTAGTTTTGACCTAACACGAAAGTTTCAAACAGCAATTTGTGAGTACTGAAGTTTTTAAAGTTTTTCATGTTTCTTATAACAAAACCTAGAGTTTTATAAGCAGTTGTGACAGTTTTTTGTATGTGAGGTACGAAGGAGAGTTTTTGGTCGAAAGTGACACCAAGGTCACATATAATTTCAGGCCTGTTTAATGGACGGTCATTTAATATATAATTCCAAGTCACTACACAATTTTTACGGCAGAAAGACGTTACATTGCACTTACCAACATTCACAGGCAATCTGTTATTAATACACCACGAATTAATAAAGTTAAGATTTCACTGCAATTTAAGGCAAGGCAGGTGGACACAATCTCCGAAAATATTTTAACATCATCAGCATATATAAGAACATTTACATTCAAATCTACAGTGATGTCATTAATGAATAAAATAAATAATAGCGGACCAAGAGTAGATCCCTCTAAAGTCGGCTAAACAATTTACCGTTTCATTTTCCTCAACTATTTTCGAAACCCATGTGTAATGGTAAATTGAAGCTCCCTCCGTTCATTGTAAGATTGATAAAAGTTAAAAGAAAAATGTTCAGAGAATACCAAGCAAACCCCACTGTTGAAGTGAAAAAACAAATTAATCAGTACAACAAAAACATTCAAAAACTAATACTGCAATACAAAGAAAGCAAATGGTTAAAGGTATGTAATGAAATAAACCAAAGTCAAGGAAAAAACTACTGGAGTAAAATAAAAAAGTTGACAAGATACAAGCAACCACCAATCACTCCTGAATTAAAGCATAATAACTCATTGCATTCTACCCCAAATGATGTAGCTGAAATATTTGCAGAACACTTTAAAGAAACATTTAGCGAGAGTAAAGACACACAATACACGATGAAAATTATAACAGGGTAAATAATTGGTTCACAAACTACTTTAATAGAAATGCACCATCACAAATAACACAAATAAAAGAGGACGACTACTACAAAGCTCTTTACAAAGGAAAAAACACAGCACCTGGCCATGACATAATCACTAAAGATATATTGCAAAAGCTTTCACATCACACACACGGGTATATTAAAAAACTATATGAGTTCTGTCTCAGTGAACTTCATTTCCCTATGTCATGGAAGAATGGAATTTTAATAACAATACCAAAACCTAATACCGATCACTCCAATGTAAGAAACTACCGACCTATTACTTTACTATCAGTGCTTGGAAAAAATTTTGAAAAGATAATTAAATCATTACTGGAAAAAGAAGTAGGACATATCATACCTAAACATCAGTTTGGATTCCGAGAGAAGTGCTCAACAATACACCCACTAACAATACTAGTGTCAAACATCCAAACTACAAAGTTAACCGGAAATCATAGTGCAGCTGTGTTTCTGGATATGAATAAGGCTTTTGACAGTGTATGGCATAGAGGACTACTTTACAAATTGTATCTAGCAAACTGCCCTCCTAACCTAATATGGATATTAAAAGACTATTTAGCACACCGTTCTATACAAATTAAAATCAACAATTGCCTTTCTGAGAAATTTAAAATAGAACAGGGAGTCCCGCAAGGTTCACCCTTATCACCTTTTCTATACAATTTCTATTGCCATGACATATATAACTTGAATCATGACCGTCTTAGTTTGAACCTCTACATTCTACAGTATGCCGATGACACCGCTTTAATCAGCCACAACAAGACAATGACGAAAACAGTGTATGATCTGCAACAATTAATGCAACAAACAGAAAATTGGCTTAACAGATGGAGACTGAAAATTAATCCACAAAAATCACAGTTTATTTTATTCCATCATAAAATTACACCAAATTCTCCAACTCTATCCGTAAATAATAATACGATAAACTGTTCCAATAACATAAAGTACTTGGGGATTACGATAGACAATAAATTAAGTTTCAAGAACCATCTGGACAACATTAAGAAACAGTGTAAAAGAAGAGGTCAACACTTCCGATGCCTAACCTATAAAAACCAAGGGATATCTATAAGAACGAGAACCAACATATATAAATTAATATGCCGACCCATCCTCGAATACTGTCATCCAATTTTCTTAAACACCAGAAAATCTGCATTAAAAAAACTAGAAGTGGCAGAAACAGTTACTCTTCGTACCATTATGAAAATGAGGCACCCAAGAAATCCACTCCATAATCCACCAAATACGTTACTATATGAAACTGCAGGCATCACCCCAATAAATCAACGTCTATACAAAATTTGCTAAACAAACCTGCAAAGAAAGGAATCCAGAACAACAACCTAGAAGAAAACTACCAAAAAAAACTATATGGGAATCCATCCTGAACCTCCATAGTCCATAGTTGATGAGTTTTTTTTTTTTTTTTTTTTTTTAATTTAATGTATGGATAGCTTTTAATTCAAATATGTATAATATACCACATATTGTAAAATATAACAGGCTGAAGGACTTCGGTCGATGGCCTATTGGTTCTGCCAATAAAAATCAATAAATAATAATAATAATGGTAAATTGAAATATAAAATTTTGTTGCTTCAATTTGAAAATATTTATTATAAAATTAATATGATTTAGTACTCCTTCAGCTAATGGATGTGTAATTAATTCAGTTCTAATTAAACAATGTGATGTTATTGGTGAGAAAAATCTGTTATAAGTTACATTACATTTAAAAATATTATTATCGGCAAATTATATTAACCTCGTTATTTTGTTCTAGTTTCTCATTCCAGTCGTGTTTCTCAATCGTAGGGAAGCTTAAAACAGCGGACAGTTTTAACGTAAATTATTATATTATGGAAGTAAAGAAACATGTTTCAAGAATATGGTTTAAGGATGATCTTCACGTTGACAAACGTTCCTCTATGCACACAAAAACTGTAACCGTTAGTGGCAATTCAAAGCAGTATTGTCAAGACGAAACTGTATACATAAAAGAAGGTATTACCGATATACTTTCCCCAATTAAAGTAAGTAAATTATGTTGTCAGTGTTATCTATAATATTGATTATTAATTATTTCAGCTCCGTGTTAATTATACTTTAGAAGAAAACAGATATCATTCACCTATTCTAAATAAAACATCAGTAAAAACGTTTGAAGCAACATTCCAAAAAGAATGTGGTGATGATGATATTTGCGAAAGTAATCTTGTTCTAGATGTAAAAACTAATTTACACAGTAAGTTTTGATATTTATTTTTTTATTATTAATTGTATTTTTTATTACTTAAACTTGAAAACGATTTTAAAACAAAATAAAATTTTAGTTTTTTCACAGCTCAATACTAACATTGTTACAGTTGAGTAAAAATTGATAAATTAATTTTAAGAAGTCTTATGCCAAAAAAAATCAGGATTTTTATGAAACATGTGTTTTCAACTGAAAAATATAATAATAAACTATACCACAAATTAATAATTTGACATATGAGTATCTATGTTTAATATTTTAAAGAAATGGTTTAGTATGCTCTAGGATTTCAATGGGTAATGAGAGTAACTAATAATCGAATAATGAATTATAAACAGAGAAATTTTATTTTTTTTTTTTATGTTGGATGACTGAAAGATGTACACAAAGCGAATTATGCAATCATTGTCTTGCAATAATCTCACTGGAAGAACTGAATCGAGAAATTCTATGAATAACATAATTTTATTAATAGATCGATTTAAATTTAGTTTTAGCTGAAATCGAAGCACCTGTCAAATTTTACGCTAAATATGTGGCATTCAGTTATAAACCAAATCCGGTTTGGTTCATTCCTAGCAGAAAGTAACACAGTAAAAAACAAAATATGTGAAACTTTTTAAAGTTACCCACCGTGTTTCTTGACGCTATACCCGAGTTCCAAAATAGTAGAGAATGATTCATTTATAACACTTAGATGAACACGGGTGATGAGGATTGCAGAGGACAAGATTCCATAGGCGTGCCACTTGAGAAGGGTCCAAAGAACAAAATTAACAAAAATAATTTGAATGAAACTTTAAATAGTTTACTTTAAAAAGTTTATACTCACTTACCTGATGCTCACTCCGTGGATACCACACTTTAACACATAATACAGTAGTACAGTGTAAATACATACTATACACTACTAGTTATTAGGGCTGTCACTATAAAGCAGACATTAACGCTTATAGTCGGCTATTATAATTCAACACCAGGTTTTGTTATGTGACAAAACAGTGCCACACTTTTGTTATTGTATGGCCTTCATTTATCCATGTCGGTGTAATATAATCTTTGCAGTTATATATTCTTTGTCATTCTTTATAACACGATATACACTACTCACATACACTCTTGTTAATGAACTACATATTTCATCCGCATCACTTACACTCATATTTAGATCTTGAGCCGTAACTCCTTCATACAAGCTTTTTATAGTCTAATATTTCTCACTTGTTTGTAATGTTTTAGAACATGCTGTAGAGCTTGAATCATTCTCCATTCTGGAGAACACAAACACAAAATCACTAATAAATGTATTACAATTAAATTAGCAGAAAGATATACCCAAAATGTTCTCACACACATACCCATGGTGGCGCTGCAGATGGAACAGGTGAATCCGTCAATTCATCATAACCAAGTGAAATTGAGCATTCCGATCGGACGCATGCGTTTTGCTGCAGCAGAAGCTGAATAATCGGATATGTTGTGCAGAAATATGGGGAGCATACCATTCAATTTTATAGAAAAACATAATATGGATAGCATGTATTTCCTTTGTGTTGACTACTAGAAATTGTAAGCGGGTTTATAACATGAATCACTCTTTACTACTTTGAAAGCAAACTATAAATGATCAATCTTCTAGTGTCTTTAAGTACCAAGATCTCGAAAATGGGGATGTATGATAAATATCTAATAAGGTCAACACACCTAAACGATGGGGACTTCTGTATCAATATTTTATGGTGTTGTTTAAGCGTACAGCGATTTAAAGTAAACTGTACATTTCATAAGTACAAAACAATTTTAATCTTATAAAATATTTATCTTATATTGTTGTTATTAACGTATCTTGCGAGTCATATCGCTCTTTTTAGTGTGGTTTCACACAAGATGATATTTTTGGTGTTGGTACTTGCGTCGGATAGAATCAGAAATATATGGTTTTAAAGAAAGGCAATTCATACAGTATTCAATCTAATAGAAATGTTGTACAAATATCAGTGGCCATCACTAATATCACTACATGTCTGATGATTCTGTAAAATGGGATAATTAAATTAACATTATGTTTTAGACGGCAATTCAAAATGCATACATGTGATCAGACCTATTACCAATGTCGATACAGATCAGTGCAATGACCAAATCGTAGTAGTCAAGTTTCATTTTCTTGCCAATTTTTGTGTAAATTAGACTATTGTTGCATCTATTAGACGACAATTCACTAGGTAGGTACACCACTGACTAAACTTGAAAATGTATTAAATTGCAGGATTGACCATAAACAAACTGATTGTCGAATGTGTGAACATTATCCAATATCAATACTGACGCCGATAATATTGTCCTATGTGAAACCACTTTTACCATTAGTTATTTCTACTTTCTTTTTAATATTACTAAATAACTTTTTCATATAAAAAATTCCATTTAATTACAACTGTTATGAGAAAAATCCTAAAATAATAAACTGGTTAATTAAAATGGGGAAATTGCATCATTTTTGCAAATACATGCAGAAGAAAAAATGTATTATTTTATTCGTGTTGTTTAATTTGTTAATGGACTGTAGTTTTTTGTGAATTTAGATATACAAAAGTTTTAAATGCGGTAAAGAAAAAATAGCTTAATCAAAATGCGGGAGAAAACTTCACTCACCTTTATTCCAGCGATGGATGAAGTTCTGGGTGGAGAAAAGACTATTTTGAATTTCAGCTTATCGGAAAAACACTCTAAGAACGATACTTGTGCAATCACGTGTCGGCGGTTCAGCGGTATGTTTCAGTCTTCTTCCTTCGACTCACGCTACGCGAATGTAGTGGGGTGAAGTTATTCTCATTTTTCGCGCAAAAAATAATAATAGGTAAAAACGCGGAACATCCTAATTATCCAAAATTATTAATTAAAAAATATAAGCAGGCGTGAACAATTCGAAATGATTTTTGTCCTAAAAATGGCATTTAAAAGTTTTGTTCCTATTCATAAATAAATACAGCAATGCTTTAGTTTATATCTGTATACGATTTTTATTTTTGGATAACGTAGTACATACATTTAGAAGTTAATTTGTAAGTTGTGATATTGTGTTAAATAGACATTAACATTGAATAAAGCTGCAAAATAGAGTCATAAAATGGACACAGAAAACCCATCTCACTGGTCAAAAAAGGCCTAATAAAAAATATTTCACCGTGACAAAAAATGAAAACAAAAATGTGGTGTAGAACGATGAAACGCGACGAAAGAAAGCATTGCAACATTTTAAGTTTAACTCGAAGTACATAATAAGTTTATTGAAAAACTAAAATTATACTTTTTTATTAAGCTACGTGAATGTATACAGAGCGTTTAGGAAATCAATGGTAAAGCAAACTTACATTTTTTTTTATTTATTGTATTCAGCGCTTCATTCCAATTCCAAATAACATGTTCTGTATTTACGTCTACCATTTACAAAATGTATAATTTATTTGATGCATTTTTAAAATTTTGCTGTCTGACATCATTACTCATACATTAAATTGCCTGTTTCATTCTTAAAACATAATAAACAAAAATAATAACCAAGGATTTTTAAAAAATGTTTAAGGAGAAATTATATTAACAGTAAATATCAATAAAACGTTAATTAAAAAAAAGATAAATGTTGAATATCATTATAATATTATGTTGGATATATGAATAATTCGTTCAGCGAGTGATGAATATATAATGTATCCAATGATTCAGTGTATGAAATTGAAATGTGTGAAATTGATAATGTATGAAACTGAAAATGTATATATTAATATTAAAAGCAATAATTGCTATACTTACATGTGGTGTAAGTATTTATAAGAACAAATTTTTAATATTTTTGAACTGACACATACAAATTAACTTTTGTGGGGTCACTCGTTTATTTATCAGATTTAACCATACATATTTTATATCATGTGAACTGTATATTTGCAATTTAATACTGTATTATGCATTTGTATACATTTATGTGGTATGGTAAATAAATTATTATTAATTACTATTATTTATTATTTTTAAACATAATTAAAACAAGTAGTTTAAAGTGACATCAGATGGCATAATTTTATAAATATCTGAAGTAAAACCATCTATCTGAATGTACTGAATAGCATTGTCTCCATGATTTTCACAAGCGGATCTATATTATAAACAAATATATTAATTAAGATTAACAATACCGTAAGTTCACCACATCACCTCTAATAATTCTGGCATTACGTATACAACATTTACACTATCTATGATGCAAAAATGTGACAAAAATCAAAAAAACAGAAAGTAAATGCCTGCATCACCAACACCGTAACCTGCACACCAATGATATCGCGTTTTTGGCCACCTGATTTTGTTTACATTTTATGGCAATATATTTATGTTAGCAAAAAGAAAGGGAAATTCAAAGGAAACTAAGAATAAAAGCCAAAGAAGTGAGGATGGAAGGAAAGGTAGCAAAAGTAGGATATCAAAAACTCGTAATTGATAATGAGGTTTGGAAGTGGAATAATGATGCAAGCAGGCTAGAAAAAGGAAGCAAAAACTAGATATATCACTCCACATAAAAGAAAGATCGCTGGCAATGGACACGGTTATGAGAAAGGAAACGACATAAATAGAACCAGGAACAGAAAGCAAAAAATACAGAACGAAGCTAGAAGGACGGAGAGGGGAAGACAGAAAAAGACGGAAAGCAAGAAAACACAAATCAAGAAGAGGAATGAGAATGGGAACATGGAATGTAAGAGGGTTAAATGAGGAAGGATCATTAAAAATCCTAGAAAGAGAGGCAAATAAATTCAAAATGGACATAATAGCGATACAGGAGACGCATATAAAGGAGACGGACACATGGGAATTAGAAAATTATTTATTCTTTACGAGCGGAGGCGAAACAAGGCGATATGGAACAGCATTTTTAGTAAATAAAAATTTGAGGGATAAAATTTCTAAATTTGAAGCAATTTCAGATAGGTTATGTATGATTAAAATCAGAGAAGAAATAAACATAGAGATATTAAATATATATGCGCCAACAGAAGAAAAAACAGAAGAAGAAAAAGATGAGTTTTATGAGAAGCTAGAAGAAAATTACGGAAAGCTGAATAAAAACACAGTAAGAATGGTGGTAGGGGATGCAAACGCAAAAATAGGAGAGAAAGGATGTATGAAAGTATAGTAGGGACAGAAAGTAAACACCTAGAGAGTAATGACAATGGGCGTAGATTGATTGAATTTGCAGAAGAACAAAAATGAAAATAATGAGCACATTCTTTAAGAGAAAAGACATACATAAGGGGACCTGGACCTCTCCGGATGGAGCATATTCGAATCAAATTGATCATGTTTGCATAGATGAGAATCACAGAAGCTTAATAAAAAATGTTAGGTCATGCAGAGGGGCAGATATAGACTCGGATCACTATCTAGTAAGGATAGATTTGAAGATAAAAACCTATTAAAAGGAAAGGATTACAAAGGAAAAAAGACAACTAGATATGGCGACATTACAAAATGAGAGAACCCAAAAGAAGTATGAAGAAGAGGTAAGGAAAGGTTTGCAAGAAAACATACGGATATTGGAAGCAAATATAAATGAAGAGTGGATAAAGATAGAAAATGTCATACAAACAGCAAGTGAGAAAGTAATACCAAAAAACAGTTTCCAGGGAAAGGATGGTGGGATGAGGAGTGTATAAGAGAGGCGGAGAAGAGAAATAAACTAAGAATTAAAGCACTTCAGTCACTACAAGAGGAAGATAAGGAAAAATACAGGGAACAAAGACAAAAGGCAAAGAAAGTGTTTAGACAAAAGAAGAGAGCAGAGCAGGTTAAGAAAATAGAGGAAATAGAGCAACATTACAAGAGGAAAGAAATACGTAACTTCTACAGAGAGATAAAAGGGAAAAAGATAAAGAAGGAAGTAATATATGTGAGAGAGGAAAGTGGCAATCTAATTGGAGGAAACAGAAGTGAGAGAAAGATGGAGGCAATACTTTGCAGATATGTTGAAGGAAGAGAATGTAAGGAAGAAGAGGTTCACGAGGAGATGATACCGGGAAGAGAAGAGGAAGTAGAAGAACCTACAAAAAAGGAAATAGATATAATTATAGAAGCTTTAAAGAATAACAAAAGTCCAGGGAAAAACGGAACAACAGCAGATTTAAGACAAAGAATATACGAAATGATACGAATGATCTGGAGAAGAGAATGTATGCCTGAAGATTGGAGAGATGCTATGATTATACCAATCTTAAAAAAGGAGATGCAACGGACTGCAGAAACTACAGGGGTATATCATTGTTAGATATAGGGTATAAAATTATGGCAACGTTAATAAAGCAGAGAATAGAACCTATAGCAGAACGGCAAATAGGGGAGTATCAAGCAGGTTTTAGAAAGGGAAGGTCAACAACGGACCAAATCTTCATGGTGAAGGAAATGCTGACTACATGCTATGAGTATGGGATCAAAGCAATGGTTTTATTTGTGGACTTCAGGAAAGCATATGATTCGATCAAAAGGAATAAACTAAGTAAAATTCTGGAACAATTTGGGATACCAACTAAACTGATTAGGCTATTGAAAATGACCTTAGAAAATACTAAAGCCAAAGTACGAATAAAAGGTGAATGTTCGGAAGGCTTTACTATTGATACAGGACTGAGACAAGGAGACCCACTCTCAACGCTTCTTTTTAATTTAGTACTAGAAAAGGTCATAAGAGATAGTGAGTTGAACAGAGAAGGACACATATTGTTTAAAAGTCACCAAATAGTAAGTTATGCAGATGATGTGGCCATTATTGCTAGAGATAGTAGGGAATTAGAAGTAACGAGAAAACTTGTGGAGGAAGCAAGTAAAGTGGGATTGCAGATAAATCAAGAGAAAAGTAAGCTGCTGAGAATAGGAGAACAAAAAAAGGATACAAATTTTAAATTGAGAACAGAGCATGGAGAGATGGAGTTTGAAGAAGTTCAAGAATATGTGTATTTGGGGCGCTAATAACAGCTAACTGTGATGAGGAACAAGAAATAAATAGGAGAATAATAAAAGCAAACAGAAGTTCGGCAGCAGTCAACCACTTATTGAAATCAAAAAATTTGTCCAGACGAGTAAAATTTAGAATGTATAAAACAATTTTGAGACCGACAGCGCTGTATGGTAGTGAAACCTGGGTTCTCAATAAGAAGTCAAGAAAACCTTTTAAGGTGGGAAAGGAAGATCTTAAGAAGAATTCTATGGTTAAGAGGACAGAGGAAGGCTATGTAAGGAGAAATAATGAGGAAATATATGGAATGTACCAGGCACCAACAATAGACGAAGTTGTAAAAGCCAGGAGAGTGCAGTGGCTAGGGCATCTAGAACGTATGGAGGATGAAAGGGCAGTTAAGAAAATAGTAGGAGTAAACCTAACTACAAGAAAAAGAGGTAGACCGAGGAAGCGATGGAGAGAGGCAGTGGCAATAGATCTAAGGGAGAAAAATGTAACGGATTGGAAAAGAAAGGCGAAGGACAGAATGGAGTGGAGGAGAATAACACAGCTCTGGGCCTAAAAGGCCTGTAAACAGCTTTATATATATATATTTATGTTAATATTTCAATTATTATGAGATTATTGCCACCAGACATATGTTCTGACCTTTAAATATATTTGAAAGATTACCCTGTAATATATTTCAAACCAATATAAAATTTCTGCAACTTCCCATTATTTAACTTTTTTAATTAACTGAAAATAATAAATAAAAATGTTCTTTTGAAGAATGTTCAATGGCTTTACTTAATTCAAAACATTTCAGGAAATCTTGATGGTTCGTACAAGGTTGATAAAGTTGACGAAGACTTCATTTTGCAAGCTGAAATAAAGAATTTAAACGAACCTGCATATGAAGCAAAACTGTTTGTTGTTCACCCAAGTGCACTGAGTTACATTGCATTAAAAACCGAAAAAAATGATCGTGTAAGTACTGAAATAACTGTAGTGGTGATTTAAATAACTCTGAATACTTTCAGGTAAACGTAAAGTGTTCAGTTACAAATGAAACATTAGTTGCATGTGACCTTGGGAATCCGTTTCATGGTAAACAGTCCATTTTACTTAATTTGAGATTTGAGGTGATAAAAACTACTAAGGAACAAAAATTAGATCTAAAAGTTTTTGTGAATTCTACCTCCAAAGAGTTGTCAAAGCGAACATCGCAAACGCTTGTGGCTATTTTACAGAAAATTGCAGAATTTCACATTAGTGGGTAAGTCAAGATTATAATAAATTATTCACTAAACCATAGTTTAAATATACTAACAGTTGGACCACGAACTGAACATTGATTGGCGATCATTTATGTTTATTGGGTCTGTTTGATAGTCAGTGTCTTGTTAAATGGTTGTATTGGGTGCACCCTATAAATTTTGAGTGAGTTAATTTTGCTGATTACTAATAATGGCTTGTCATGGATCTTACTCTTCAGTAGCTTATACATTGGATATTATTTTGTTTTTTTTTTCACTTTCCCAAGGATCCTGAAAAGTTATACATTTATAATAGTTGTATTAACAAGAATTCAAATTTATGAATTGTAGTTACCAGTATCTGTAATATTTTATTTAATTGTAAAGTATTATGCTGTGTTAGTTAAAATATTTATATTGCCTTATAAGTTGAAGTTGTTAGGTGTAACAGTTTTCAAAATAATCCTATTTGAAATATTCAGTGCACCAATTGAAAACTGTTATCATTTCAGATAAAGTGCCTTTTCTAATGAAAATACAGCAAAATGTTACTTCAAAAAGTTGTTCAAATTGGTAAATTATGGAGACGTACAAAATTTCAAAAAGATCGATCTGTCTCTGATAAAATCTTTGTGCTTTGTTGAAAAATGGTTTCATCAAACCTTGCCGATCTTTTTGAAATTTTGCATGTCTCCATAATTTCAAGCAATATTTTGCAGTATTTTCAGCAGAAAAGGCTTTACCTGAAACTGAAACTGTTTTTACTTGGTGCACTGAACATTTCAAATAGGATTATTTCAAGAATGGTTACTCCTACCGGCTTCAGCAAGGTATATACTCTTTCAAATAAAACAGGTCGCAGAATCGATTGTTTGATTTGCAAATTTTATGTAAATATTTGGATTTTTTAAGAAGTTACCTACAAATACCGAAAATAAAATTTTAACTTTGATACCCTGTATCTTTTTTATTATGCGATTTGAGATATATGTATGTTAGGTTAAATCAATTTAATTTCACATAAGGAATCTGTGGTCTCATTTTTGCTACTTAGATGGATCTGTCTAAATTTTATTTGGAGTTTTCTCTAATAAATAAAAAGTAATGTTTATATAAGCTAAATTAACCTATCAGAATAAGCTACAGGGCGAAAAAAAATGTCTTTTTTTTTTTCATACAATTTCACAAGGAAGCTTATAGATATAAAATTATCTGTCAAAAGTAATTTTGTGTTAAACTAAAGCATCTGTTAATGTTAAAGTTAATATTTAGAGCTCAGAGAGTTAGAGTTACTTCAGATTTTAACTACAGAGACTGCTGCAAAACAAAATATGTCCTACAGTATTTATTTAAAGGCAACTTGGCCAGTTCCTAGGAAATGTGATGAAGACGGGACGGATTCTGGGGATGTTACACAAATGCAAAATATTGGAAGTCCTTTCCTAAAGCCACGCTAGGAAAGCACATCTTATATTTTGCATCTGTACATCATGCTTCTTAGGAACGGGTGGCTTTAAACCACTACACTTGAGACTTTCAAAAACCATAAATGGGTTTAATTATTACTGTATAAAGCTTTATAATATTTCACAAGTTCAAATTTTTCAGTGATGTTGTTTATAAAAATATAATTAAAAAGTATTTAATTAAGGCTTATTACAGCACAGAAGAGTTTTTAAATTTTAATTTTAATGATCTGTTTTAATTTAATTTTGTTTATGTATGGTGGTGTAACTTTTTGTGATTGTAAGCATTTTATTATGCACTTATAGCATCAATAAAGAAACTAAACTATTATTATTATTATTAGGAAAGGAACTTCTAACCTATTCTATGGAGGAAAAATAGTTGGTGAATCTGCCATGAAAAACCTAGAAGATATTGGAGCAAGAGTCACCCATAAATATGAAATTGACAATAATGGGCAGTGGGATTTGCCAGACATTAAGGTTACTGTAAGATGGCCAATACAAGTTTCTCCAGGCCCTGACGCGGGAAATAGACCAGGAAAATGGCTGTTGTACTTAGAAAGTGTTCCAGTTATTAGTGGTAAGTGGATTCTGTGATTACAGAAAACTGGTTGATAATAACTGATAATTTATTTTAGGAAGTGGTGTTAATGGTTATTGTGAGGTTCTTGACAGATCAAAAGTGAACGAACTAAATCTAACGTTATCAAAACAAATTGATGAGCCAGATAATTTGATACTACCTGACCCCTTTTTGGAAACCAATGAAAGTACAAAAGTCAAGTCTAGGCGGAAACGAGATGTGAACTACGTTGTACCCACTCAAATAACAGAACGTGGTGGAAAGAAACGTAAAATTGTTGTTATGGTAAGTCAGACTAACTACTTCCAAAGTTCATATATACCGTTATCTACTCTCGTACATTATTTTACCGTCCTCTGAAAGGACGACAAAATCGATGTGTGTTAAAGCAGACGAGAAATTGGTATAGTAAGTTAGAGTTAGAAAGTACGGCTTTAAGAGTGAGAGAGTGTGATTGAAGGCGGAGCTTATTCTGATCTGGAGATTCACGTGCCGAATTATGCGTTTTTCTAGATACAGCTACATAGTGCGACTTAAATATGAGTTGAGAATTGAGAAAGCGCACTATAAATAGTATAATATGTAGGTATACGTATTTTATTTAAGAATGAGTTACCAAGAGAATAAATATGATTTTTTAAAGGATAATACTTAAAACGTGTCGGACATTTCCAGGCATTAAATATTATTATTACAGATTTCCACACGACCAAAAATTAGCATGTGAATGGATTGGTTGTTTAGGTACTAAATTAGTTTACAATACATGGTGTGTCAAAAAAAAATTCTAATATTCTTTAAAATATTAATTAATTTAGTGTCCGCATTCAATTTGAACTGATTCCTAATATTATTTATTCTATCTCTGATGCTTTCATCACGTGTTTCGATTAACTTCCCTCTCCTCTGAATTGTTGGTGTTTTATTTATTTTTCGTATTGTCAAATAGTCTGAATGGCATGCATATAATATGTTGAGACCTTCATAATAATGTTCGATTTAATGTTTCGTGTATAAGTACAGTGTGTTCTGAAACTACTGCTCCAAAAGGAAAAAAATATACAGTAGACTCGCAATAACATGAACTTGCGTTTATGTGAACTTCGCGGTAACATGAACACTATATTGGTCCCATTATCTACCTTGTAACGTGAACACCGCTTCTCCTGGTAACGTAAACAAACGTTCTATTCAACGGCGGATATCACACACAGAAGCAATTGAAGTAATCAACACTGTATTAAAGTGGGCGGAGCAGAATTCATTGGAGATCAGTGATATTCTTAATCTTAGAGCTGTTTACGAAAAAGCAATATTGAAAAAGTTGTCATCTAAACAAGTTCAAAGTAAAATAACTACATTTTTTACAAAAACTGGTGTAGAGCTTAATAAATAAAATGCTACAGACTAGACTACTTGCTTCTTTTTCACTTTTTGTATACTTTCATTAACGTGAACAAATTCGATTCCGTGAAGGCCCCTGGTGCATTTTGTGTTCACGGTATCGCGAGTCTACTGTATATTCAATTACCTATTTTCAAAAATTAAAAAATAAATTCTTAATAGAATTTCCATTATGTACAAAAGTTCATTCTTTTTTCAATATGATGATAGACCTTTCCATTTAATTCCTTTTGTTCATAAATGACAATAAATAAGTAACACTAAGATTATTAAAACCCTGCAAAATATAATTATTTACCCATTAACTAAACTAATTAATATGTATATCACTAATAATGTGTTCCCAAAAGTGCTGAAGTTAGCGAAGGTGGTACCAATCCTTAAAAAGGGCTGAGCTGATGACACTGCTAACTATCATCCTATTTCTTTGGTGCCTTGGCTGGCAAAAATATTTGAATCTCTTTTGAAGTATCAAATTACTGCATATTTTGAAACTTTATCTCTTTATACGCCAGACCAATATGGCTTTCTTATTAAGTCTTCAACTAATCTTGCTATTAACAAACTTATTGAGATAGTCAATGGGGGATTTGAAGAGGGTCTTCACATTGAAGCCTGTTTCTTTGACCTTGCTAAAGCTGCCGATTGTGTTTCCCGTTCAATTCTATTAAGTAAATTAAAATGTTACAAATTTGATCAAAATAGCATTGATTTGATAAATTCTTACCTTATGGATAGAGAACAATATGTCGTTTATAATGGGTGCCGATCTGAATCAAGGATTGTAAAACATGGTGTACCTCAAGGATCAGTATTAGGCCCTGTTCTTTTTTCAATATGTATAAACGATCTACCTTCCTGTGAACCAAATAGTACCAATCAATTTGCAGATGATACTACCGTAATCAAATACAATGAATCAGCCTTCAGTCTATCTCGTGGAATGGCTACCAGCGTGAATATATTTAATAATTGGTTCAGTACAAATAAATTAACTTTAAACACTGATAAAACCCAGTTTTTACATTTTTGTCCTTGCAGATGTGAAACTTTTGATCCCTCAGCAACAGCTAAGTTCTTGGGAGCAATGTTAGATTCATGACTCAGTTGGGAACCTCGTGTGAATAATCTTATAAGTAAATTATCTAAATATATCTTTATGATCCTTCATTTAAAAATAATACATCTGAAAACATCTTGCTCTTAGCATACCATGCTTATTTTCATTCAAATATATATGTCTTATGTGATATTGAATTGGGGTCATTCAACCCATATGGCAAGGGTGTTTGCTGTTCAGAGAAGATGTATTAGAGTAATTTCAAATATCAACTACAGAAACTGCTGTAGAACTAAATTTCTTGAATTAAATATTTTAACAACTCCTTGTGTTTACATAATGCAGTGTTTGTGCATATTAAGGGCGCCGTATTCTTGAAATAGTGTTTTCTACAAATACAAGTAATTTTAGACATTTAAAAACTGAATAATACAAAGTAAAATTAATATATAACGACAGAGAGCGGTTTAACTAACAAAGTTTTAGGTACAGAAATCTTTCAAAATATGTATTTTTTTTTTAATTCAACTATAGATGTAAATATCGTTATAACATGAACTTACATAGTTCTGCATATAAGGTTGTTTACTGTTTATAAATATAATAATAATAATAATAATAATATCTCTACCCCTCATTCTAATCATGAGGATTAGCCCAGAAGTCGAAGACTTGTGCGGGAGAGGCGACGGCATTTTATTATTAAGCAGGCCGCATTTGCGCCCAGGAACGACTTACGTTGGTAGGCCTGAACCACCATTCAGTGCAGGAATGAGGGAAACCTGAAAAACCTCATTAATTAGGGGGGGTAGTAAAATGTCCACCGGTATCAATCTCTCACATTGACCCAAGCCAGCATTATTTAACCCTACCATACCCCCAGAGAGGGTGCCAATCCTCTCCAGGAAGATAGCTTATATACGGTCTACCAGCTGCGGGGTCGAACCACTGACCGATCGATATGTGAAAGCAGCTGTTAAAATGTGAGATTAGAGTAGCATAATAGTACAATAATGTGTCTTACAATGGCATTTTAATAGTTATTATTTTATTTGAGAATTTAAATAGTAAAAGTGGATCAACAAAACATTAATAATATTATTTTTGATATTACTTTTGTTATGCGCATTTAACTTTTTTCTATATCTAAAAAGTAAAAACACTACAAAGACCAGTTTTCGGCCTCTTTCCTTTCCTAAACGAAACCTCAAATTACCCCCTCTACCCCGAATTCACCCCATAGTCCTATTACCTCCACAGTCCCTATCATAAAATAATAGGGTAGCATAAATGCCTTGTAAGTGACTAATTATTTGCCAGGCTACTACCCTTGAGCCCTTTTACATATTAATTCACTCATACCCTGACCCCCAAACAGTACCCGTCCCCTGTTGATTTTTATTTATAAAGCACCCCAAACGAGACAAATCCCTACTACGTGCACGCCGTTGTTTCTGGGTAATGCTAAAAGTAGTTTCAATAAATTCAGCGGGGAGGGAAGGGTACTGTTTGGGGGTGGGGCAGGGGTATGAGTGAATTAATATGTAAAAGGGCTCAAGGTAGTAGTCTGGCAAATAGTTAGTCACTTACAAGCGTTTATGCTACCTATTATTTTATTATAGGACTGTGGAGGTAATAGGCTGTGGAGTGAATAAGGGGGTATTTGAGGTTCCATTTAGGGTCAAATCGACTGCTTATGACCTATACGTACTAGGGAAAAAAACAAAAGGGGCCGAAAACCGGCCTTTGGTCATTTTATGGCGGAAAATACGACCTTAAATAAATGTTAATTTAGGAATTTCTTTTACACAACTCCTGAGATTTAATTTCCATATTAGAAAATATAAAGGTCTAATAAATTCTGACTCTTATGAAATAAGGATACAGATTATTTATATGAGAAATTTAGGGATGTGTATGTTCAAACCTTATCTGAAAATTATTTTAACATACTATATCATATGTGCATTGTAAATACATAAATTATTTAAATTACATTTTCTAAAGATATTACACATATATTTTGTAAGATTTTTCGGAGCCGTTGTCAAATTATCAAAAGACTTCTCATTGCTTTAGATGACTTACTATTCTAAAAAAATGTATGAACAGTTTTGGGAAACATATACTAACCAGTACTATTTCTTTCATCTTTTAGTAAATTTTGGTACTTAAAATTAATTTTTATGCAATTAAAATCTATATTATACAGGGTGAGTCAGTCATAATGTCATTAATTTTAACCACGTATTCGGGAGGCCTAATAAAGGCAGAAAATCGAAAAAATTTTTACTCGACCTTTAAAAAATAAACAAATCACCCTATAAAAATCAGTAACACGACGCTCCTGGTACGCTACGATGGCGCACCCGACGAAATTCTAATGTCACAGACTTGCCGTATTAACCATGGATGCCACATTTACATACATAATATCATCTAACACATCAGCGTGTTATTCAAATTTACCTCCATTTAGCACTCTGCATTTCCCGCATTTCTTCCCCCTCAAATTTGTAGATCATGCCACACATCGGAGGGGGGATTTAGAGAATACAAGCAGTAGTTTGTTTATTTTGGTCTAACCTCACGTATTTGGCGTAAATTCACAACGCATAATTTTACAAATTCCGATTATGTGGAAATGGTAGTGTTATACGGAGAATGTTTACGAAATGCGACTGAATTTTATTAATAAAGTGCTATGGACGGATAAATAATACAGTTATAATTATGTGGGCTGTAAACAGGTTAGTATCATACTACTTAAAAACAATACATTTCTAGGCTAGATGTTCGTAACTTCATTTTGTACATTTGTTTATGTGTGCGGTTAATTTTTATTACGATTTATACTAAAAATTCATATTTATTTGTATAACGTAGTGCAAACGTAATATCTAAATTATTAAACTGTAATAGCCTAGCATTCGAAAACATTTATTTTTATTAACAATTAAATCAATATTTAAGGAAAATTCATTCATGTATCTAGATTAAAAATAGTTTTACTCCTTGTCGTTAAATAACAGTACAAAAACTAGGTAACTAGGTTATTGACCTAATAAGGTCAAGGTCAAGATTAACTCTCGATTAGCGGCGTGCCATTTCGGCCTTGGACAGTTTTCTGTCGACAACACGATGGTTTTTATTAAATACTTAGTATTTAAACACGAAACACTTTTCAGCTTCTCAATAATTTACCCATTGGGTATAGGTTTTTTATGTAATGTACGTAAATTGTTTATTACTCAGTTTATTATTAGACACGTTGGAGTTTTGTTGCAGTCATAACGGCTACATTTGCTCAGAGAAAAATCGACACGCTAGTGTACGGGTATCGTTTGATTGGGAAGTATTTTCTATGGGAAAACCTGAGTGGAACGCGTTACTTGCAATTTTTAATAGAATTATTTGATTATTATTATTATTTGATTTTATTGGGTATTAACATTTTAAATTATTATTGGCTGAAGTTGAACTGAGCAAGAAAAAATGATATTCTAAAATAGTCAGTACAACCGTTTATTTGTGATGTCTAAAACCTAGGTGAGTAGGTAGGTATAGAAAAATATTACAACTTGACAACGCGTTGCATCACGTCGATATCGAGTTGAACTGTCAGCTGTAACCGACCAAGGCTGTGACCGGTCAGTGACAGTCTGAAAAGGGGTTTAAATAATGATTTGAAAATATTTTTTTCGCGTAAATATGCATTTAGATTTTTTTTTAATCACATATTCGCATTATACTCATTATTCCCTATCTCCTCTTAAAATTAATGACATTATGACTGACTCACCCTGTATAACTAACAGTACAATTAAAAAATATGCACAATTTGACAGTTTATTTATAACTGATGAATTTGTTCTATATAATTTATATATACCTTATATTATCCAAAATTTGAATAAAAAAGTTTATACAAAGGATAGTTTGAGACTATAAATTGTTTTTTTGACAAATGATGCTTTTAGTCCTGTTTCAGATGGGGCGTACAGCATCCCCTGCATTCTACAGTTGAAAATCAAATAGCATTTAACCAGATTTATTTTAATTTTATTTACTATGTTTTTTATTTTTTTCATATAAAACTTTACATTAATTAACGAGATGTCATCATATAGAATTTGTTGATATTTTATATATACTGAACAAATAATAATAATAATACTTCTACCCCTCATTTTAATCACGAGGATTAGCCTAGAAATCAAAGACTTGTGCGGGAGAGGGGTTATTAAACAAGCCGCATTTGCACCCAAACACGACTTACGTTGGTAGGCCCTAACCACCATTCAGTGCAGGAATGAGGGAAACCTGGAAAACCTCATTAATTAGGGGGGTAGTCAAATGTCAACCGGTATCAATCTCTCACATTGATCCAAGCCAATATTCTTTCACCCTACCATACCCGCAATGAGGGTGCCAGTCCTCTCCACGAATATAGCTTATATACGGTCTACCAGCTGCGGGGGCCGAACCCACAGCGATCTAGAGATAAATGCCTTGTTAATTGAGGTACCAGTGTAAAGTGCACCCCACAGCGGTTCTTTTGCCTCTGAAATTGCTGATTTGCTTATCTTTCTAGCAATAGAAATAACTTCCATTTCAATAAATGTTTAAGAAGGAGAAATACATTTGGTTTTAAAATATCAGTTTGTGGTAAATTAAGTTACTTTAAATTGTTCTATTACACTCATTTACAGGTTTTCATATATTTAATTTCAATGTCTTTTCTTCTAAAACCTGTCGTCATAAACCTATGTACAAATTAAGTAGTTGTTTATGTACATTTTATTTCTAGGACTGCGATACTGGTACGGCAAAATGTGTCGAAATAATATGCTCAATTAAAGATCTCAGAAAAGGTAATGCGGCTTATGTGGATATTAAAAGTCGCATATGGAATTCAACACTAGTAGAAGACTACAGCAAAGTGGATTGGGTTGTAATAAGATCTAAAATAGAAATTGAAATTACAGATAAAACATTCAATACTAGTGGTGAATCTGTCCCACAGTTTTCTGTAAGTATGCTTTAATATTTTCTATGAATAATATTGTATAATTATTTACTATTTAGTAAAAATAGTAAGTTACACAGTTATTATTTCAATATTTATTATACTTATAAGTTTTGTATTTCACATTGTATAGTTTATTGTCAAAACTATTTTTGTTTTCATTTACTTAGTGTATTGTAATAATGAAACATTATTAGGATACTGCAGCGAACTCTCATTGTATTAGTCCTGGCACCTATGGGAACAGAGCGTCTTATTGGATTTTCATATTTTTGAAATCGGCACATTTTCATGAAGTAAAATAGATTGGGTATGTCACTGGCACATTGATTCATTAAATGTGTGCTACCTGAGCAATACAAAAAAAATAATAATAATAAAAAATTTGGATTTGGAGGGATCAATAATTTGTTATAATAAATATTGACATGTGTAAAAATTGTAAAACTCATCTTTTGCAAATAAGTTGTCAGTTTATTGTTCAATAAATTGGGATGTGTAATATATTACACACAGTAACTGTAATGCCATGGTGTATCATAAAATATCATCTGGTATATACAGGATGACCCAATATTTCATGTAAGTACATGGAGCTACCACATGTTCTTGGAATGTAAATTTAACTAAACAAGCAACTTCGGATAATGCACGTTTAGTTAAATTGTTTATCGTGATCGTATTTAGTTTCATCCATACGAAACATAGGAACATTCTGTATTAACATCAGTGCATTTCATATTTAGAGAATAGATAGATAGAGAGTTTTTATTAGTCCATATGTTAAAAATTACAACAAAATACCCAAAGGGTGTAGGTCTTGTCACAAAAAAAAATGTCATTTACAAAGACAATTAAAGAAATATAACTACGAAACTACAAAAGAACAGAAATAGTATAAAAAAAGATTAAAATATACCTAAGGGTACAAAATGACAATTAAAAGAAATCAAAAAAAGTAATAGTGTAAAAACAAAGAATAATATATACATAATAGTACAAATATAAAAAATAAAGTTTCAGAAATTTTGTCATGAGGATTTTTCAGTGGCGTAGCAAGATAAACTTACAATTATTCATCATTAAAAAATTTGTCTAAAGGATAGTGCCTTCTGTTGCAGCAGGTCTCTAAAAATTGTTTAAAATACTTTACATTCATGTCTCTTACATGTGTGGGGACTTTATTATAAATCTTTATAATAATCAGGTGATATACGTTTCTGTGTATGTAACTAAAATTTGCTTTCACAGCAGTTAGATCATTCTTTTTTCTTGTTTCATAGTCATGGGCTTTGCTGTGTGATATAAAAAGAGAATGATTTTCTTTTATAAATATAACCGACTCATAAATATAGGTGGATATAAAAGTTAAAATTTTGTTCTGTTTAAAGGTGTCCCTACATGATTCCAAGCAGGATAGATTAAATATGTTTCTCACACACCTTTTTTGTATAATAAAAATTCTCTCTGCCTCAGTACCAGCAGCCCAAAATATTATGCCATATATTATAAGGGAGTGGATATGTGCATAACAGTATTTGCCAACTTTTGTGTTGTTATATTAATGTGACATGTCCAATCAAGTCTATGGTAATTATTGATCCCTAAGAATTTAACAGTTTGCTGTTGTTAATGTTCTATTATCTCTGTGGAAAGATGTATCTTTGTATGTTTTTTGATAACTGAATCTGATTAACTGAGTTTTGTCCACATTTAATAAGAGGTTGTTTGAAGAAAACCAAGATTCAAGAAACTCCAGAGTGTGAAATACATCTCTATTAGATATTTCCGTATCAGAACTTAGTACAATTGATGTATCGTCTGCAAATTGGATGGTGTTATTCAACAAGTAAGTTAATTCGTTTGTATAAATTATATACAGTAGTGGGCCCAAGATTGAGCCTTGAGGAATTTCCTTATTTGCAGTCATCGAAGAAGATGTTAAAATCAGTCCATCTTGCGTTCGATAATAGACAGATTGTTTCCGCTTATTCAAATATGACTGTATTAGACGCATTGATGGTCCTCGAACACCATATTTTTAAGTTTGAGAAGCAATAGTTTATGGTCCACACTGTCAAAAGCTTTTGACAGGTCAAGGCACATAGCAACAGTATCTCTTCTATGGTTTAAAGCTTGCAATATCATAATGCCTGGTAAATGACTCTCCGAAATTCATTTTGGTTATTTGCAAGAATTTCTTCACGTTCAAAGAAATTGATCATTATCTCATATATAATACCTTCAAACACTTTACTGATGTTATTTAATAAGGCGACTGGCCTGTAATTTTTTATCTCCTTTCTGTTTCCTTTATTCTTGTATATAGGTTTTATCATGGTTATTTTAAGTCTTCTACCGTCTTTTTACTGTTTAAGAAAGATATTTTAAGCTAATATGTATCAAATCTCCTACAATTCCTATCAATGAAGTCATATGTATGTTCTCTGATACCAAACATCTAGGTATGCTATGACTTCATTGATAGGAATTGTAGGAGATATGATATATATTAGCTTAAAATACCTTTCTTAAACAGTAAAAAATGTTACAAAAGCTAATAATAAGGAATATACAGGGTATCCCAACGAAAATTTGACCCCCCCTATAATTGGAAAACCGAATAATATTTCAAAATTCGCCGAGACCCGTCTATTTTGTTCTTGGGGAGCTTTTTTGACAGTCAAGCCAACTCGACATGTTCATCCTCCTAATGCCTTGCAACCCCAACTTAAATATTTCAAAGCAACTACCCCACTTGTGGCACATCATTTTAAAGCCCTTTTCATTGCGAATACAGTGACGTACCGTTTTTAGAAATCGGTTGAGATTTGACAGAATTATTGGTTACAAACGAAAAGATGACAAACCAACTTACGCGTAGTAATTTCTACACAAATGCCCACCACTAATATCATCTACTACACATGACTGCATTACCTAATTGTTATTGATGTGTCTATCAGTTTATAAAAAAGTCAGAAATGAAATAAAAAAGCTGAAGCAAATAATAAATCAGATTTATTTGATGAATTGCTCAAAATGACCCCCGTTAACTTCCAAACAATAATACAGTCTGTTTTCAAATTCTGTTCGAACATTATTAAAGACATCCGCAGTTATTAATCGGCATTCTTCTA
Organism: Monochamus saltuarius; assembly: GCA_025584915.1. NCBI lineage: Eukaryota > Metazoa > Arthropoda > Insecta > Coleoptera > Cerambycidae > Monochamus > Monochamus saltuarius. The sequence goes on from CM046727.1 coordinate 34,911,680, forward strand.
CAATTCTCTGACGTAGCACTTGCAATGTTTCTGGCTGAGTGGCGTACACTCGTGATTTTAAATGACCCCACAGAAAAAAGTCCAAAGGGACAGATCCGGAGATCTTGGTGGCCATTCGACGGGCCTCTTCTGCCAATCAATGCCCGGGAAATGGTCATCCAAAATTGTTGCACAGCAGCAGCATAGTGCGGGGCGCACCATCTTGTTGGAAGGTTATTTCATTTTCTAGTAAATTGTCGTCACTTTCTAAAATCTCTGTTATCCTAGGATCAATTGTACTTTCCAATAATTCTAGATAGGTGTTTCCATCGAGATTACCTTGGATGAAAAATGGTCCAACAAGATGGTCGCCCAAAATGCCTGCCCAAACATTCAATTTTTGAGGTGTCTGAGTATGAAATTCCCTGATTAAATGCTGATTAGTATCACTCCAATAACGACAATTGTGTCTATTCACTTCGCCATTCAACATAAATGTGCATTTGTCGGAGAAACATGTATTGTAGAGAAGATTTGGATTCAGTAGAAGTTGTTCACTAAAGTATTCGCAAAATTGGTTACGGCGATCAAAGTCATCTTCATGTAACTCTTGAACCAGCGTCATCTTAAATGGATGAAACTTGTGTATTTTCAAAATTCGATGAACACTGGAGCAGGGATACGCCAGAAGCTTGAGACACAGTTGTAATCGATTGCTTATTATCCATCTGTACATGACCCAAAACTGCCACTTCAACTGCTTCATTTCGAACTGGCCCAATTACTTCACGTTTCTTGTTTAAAAGCGAACCTGTTGCAACAAATTTGTCAATCAGGTGTTTAACGTACTGGTGGTTTACATTTTTTTCAGGATGATTGGCATTAAAAATTCGTGCTGTAGCTTTAGCGCAATCGTGATTTCGATAATAAATTGCAACAATTTCTACTCTTTCCGCGATAGAATAAACCATTTCCAACACACGTTAATACTTTCAATAACGGCTGAAACTAACGATTTCTTGGTCACAAGCAAAAAACACCGACTTTTTTTGTAGTACTGATTTTTGGTTATTTTGAAAAGGTCTGAATTCCTATAAACTTAAGTATCTTCTACTAATAACTATTTTAGTATCTAGTTTTATTTGCTTCAGCTTTTATTTCATTTGTGACTTTTTGTAAACTGATAGACACATCAATAACAATTAGGTAATGCAGTCATGTATAGTAGATGAAAAAGTTATTAGTGGTGGGCATTTGTGTAGAAATTACTACGCGTAAGTTGGTTTGTCATCTTTTCGTTTGTAACCAATAATTCTGTCAAATATCAACCGATTTCTAAAAACGGTATATCACTGTATTTGCAGTGAAAAGGGCTTTAAAATGATGTGCCACAAGTGGGGTAGTTGCATTTGAAATTTTTAAGTTGGGGTTGCTAGGCATTAGGGGATGAACATTTCGAGTTGGCTTGACTGTAAAAAAAGCTCCCCCAATTAAAAAAAATCGTCGGGTCTCGGCGAATTTTGAAATATTATTCGTTTTCCAATTATAGGGGGTCAAATTTTCTTTGGGATACCCGGTATGGGTAGATATTGTGGGTGTAATTCAACGCAGGTTGGGGCTTTTGTCCACTGAGTAGTTAGTTTCACACAATATTGTTAATACCTAAAAATATATGAAAAATCTTCTACCGTCGTCTACCATTATTTTCTTTCATGCTTGTCAAAAACATTCGGTCTTATGTTGTTTGCCTGTAAATCTGTTCACCAGGTTCCATATTGCCTTTCTTGGATTTTTAGCATTTTTTATATAATGGCAGTGTGCCTTTTTTTTAGCTTCATTTATGACCGCTTTAAAAACTTTTGCATATTGGTTGTAAATTTGCAGTGATAGTTCCCCTCTTATTTTTTGTCTATATAAATGCCGCTTAATTCTTGCAGATATTTTTATGCCCTGAGTCATCCATGATTTATTACCGGCCGATAGATGTAGTTAGTTCTACACCGCGTACTCATGGTCCCTTCTGTCGGGTTAGACAGACGAAAGCAGCTAGGATTATTCGTCGGATACCTCACCTATGGCATACTGTTGAGAGCTAATAAGCTCGAAACCGGTATATGTCTGGTGGGCGTCTGACAAATAACTCTAGCTGTTGCTATAGGTTTTCCAGGTGTAATTCAATGCTGGTCGGGGCATTAGCCCGCAGAGTAGTTGTTTCCTGGAATTCCGTGTTTGATTAATAATAAGTCTTTAAAAATCCTCAGAACTTTTGAATCAATTAGAAAGTTTATATTGAAATCTTCACACAGAAAAATTGTGTAAGGTTTAAAATCGGTTAATATACTTTTTAGTATATCAGTTAACACATCAAAAAAAATGTTTTTATCTCCATCACATGGTCGGTATATACATAATGCAATGATTTTCAGAGACCTAGTTACAACAGATGAGCACTAATTATGTTCCTCAATGCTTTTATCTACAATGTTACTTAGAGAATCACACCTATGTTCTATCTTGGCAAAAATAACTGATCCTCCATGTATGGTATTCTTAAGGCTAAATTTAGAAGCTATTTCATAATCCTCATGTACTAGTGGCATATGTTCATTTTCTACATACCAGTGCTCCGTGATACAAATAAAATCAGGTACAGTTAGAAGCTCATGTAGTAAAACTTCTAGTTCAGGAATTTTGTTCTTAAGACATTGAACATTTTGCTGAAGAAACTGTTACAGTTGTCTTGTTTTTAGTATTTCCAATATTCTCTGTTTGTTTTGCGTTTCTGTTTTGTGTATCCCTTTTTTCTTGCGTTTGGTCAGAAATCAAAACGTTTGTATTCTATTCCCAAAATACTTCCAAAATATAATAAACTGATATATTAATTTTAATTTTGCATTTGTTTTTAGGCTGAAACGATAGCATATCCAGAAATAGTTTTAACGGAGGGTGTTAACTGGTGGATAATTGGTGGAGCAATTCTAGCTGGCCTTCTATTGCTCATTCTCCTTATAGTGATACTATACAAATGCGGATTCTTTAAAAGAAAACGAGTTAGCAACGATCCTACACTCTCTGGTAACTTACAGAAGAAGGGTGAATCCGAGACTTTACTTGAAAATAAATAGAAATATTTATTTTCCTGTTTTGAATTAAAATGTGATAGAGGTGTTATTTATTTATTTGTTCAATATTTTGCACTGATGCTGAACATATTTTTAGTACTTAATTTTTAAATTGTTATAGATACAGCCTGTTTCAAAATCAGTTGCAAATATGCAATCTTCAGTATGAAATTTGTTAAGTATCATCAAACTTGAAAATGAAAGTGCATTTGGACGTAAATCACACATATTGAACTAAATTATATATACATCATGGATGTTGAATTAAATATAATTTTCAACTAGACTGCTTCCAGAGCGGTCAGCCAAATATATTTTTCTTAATTTATTGTATACATGGATATTTAATTTCATTCTTAATAACATTTCTTTCCATATCTAGTAAGCCACCATTCTATGCTTAAATTTTACTGGTTAGTATTTATTCAATGATGCGAATGGTTATTATTGTGAATAATTTTAACCTCATATCAATACTAATTAAAATTGTCAGATGCAGTGCTCCATAAAAATATGCAATATCATTAAGTATGTTTAGTCGTCGGAACGGGTCACATCATTTTAGATTTATATTTCACGCAGCGCAGCGGTGGAATGTAGGTAAACAAGCGCCGCTCCGGCTGAAGAATTCTCGACTGAAGCAGATATCTTATAATTCCGTACGTCGCTCGTGTACACTGTGTTATTTATTAACGTTCGAAAGTGCAAGTTAACTGTTTTATATGCCACAGCTGATATCATGCAGAAAAACCATAACAAAATGGATTCATTATTTGCCAGAGTTAGGATTTAATGGTACTGAATTACAATGTACTCTATGTAATATTTTACTTGGCAACAAACAAAAATCAACCGTGTTGGAACATATTGCCACAGAAAGACATAACTCCTGAAAGTGTGGTGAAGTGAGTGCCAGGGACAAACAGAAAGACTTTAATTTAGCCTTAAGGAAAGTAATGATTTTGTGTAATATCCCATGGAGACAATCGAATAATCCTATGTTGAGAGACTATAGAAAACTATGTGAATGGTAAATATTCCGGTGTGAATGTGCTTGACGAATCAACATTACATAAATTATATTTACCGAACCTAAATATAATGGTAAAAGCCAGTATTTGCTCCGATTTAAAAGAAAAGTACTTATGGTTAAGTGTCGAGGAAACAACTACTGGTGGATGGAAAAAAGCATGTTATAGCAGGCACATTAGAAGAAATTTTGCCACAAGATCTCATCTGGTCGCATCAAAAGTACTAGAACAAGCAAGCGCAACAGTATAACAAAAATAGTGACTGATAGTTTGTGGGGTGATGAATACAAGTGAACAAATATAAATTTATGCTCTTAATCACGGACGCTGCCGCATACATGAAAGCAACTGGACGAGTGTTGGAGGAAAAATGTATAAAAAATAGTCTGGATATGAGAAACTACAGCTTCCAACCTGATGATGTATTATTGCATATGCGATGAGATTCCGGCAATGCGTCACTAGAAATGACATAACACTAATTCAATATAAGTACCTATGTTTCACATATTGTTGCATGTATACACCTCAGTACGGTCCTGGAAAACCGCCAATGACGGGACAAGTTCCGATCTCTAGTTATGTCCTAGATTTTTTATTTAGTTATTTATTTTTTGCAAGCATGACAACAATTGCTTAGAAAATATTTATTAACATATTGAGCGCCGTGTACCCATTTATGGGCACTTTTAACTGTGTGGTTAATAGCGTATTTGGTTACTATAGTGAGCGGACGAAATTGTGGACAGTGACTAGTCGCTAGCACAGCTTAAATAACAATCAGCTCACAGACTCGTATGAGCGGGAACGTCTCGCGTAGGTCTTCGCGCATGCCGCCATTTTGGGATAAAAGGCGGCAGGGACGTGTAGTTGTAAAATATGCCCTTATAGCCATACCGTCAACGACTGCGTTATTGGCGCACGAATGCTGTATTTTGTGGTTTGTTGATTTTCTTGTATTTTATACTGTTATGTTATTTTATTTTTAAACAATTTCAAGTAAAACAAATTTATATTTAGTATGACACTTTCTAAATTGGGACAACTATTTTTAATCCGGTCCTGACTTGTATCCCAAACGAGAGAGAGACAACAAGCTTCAAGGGCAAATTTTCAGGTTTTAATACTTCAAAGGTGCCGTCGTAGATTCTGTGAGCTGATTGTTATTTAAGCTGTGTCGCTAGTCTGTAGACAAGCGCGACGAGCGAAGCGTGCGGGGAGCAATATTTCATAGGCGTACTAAATTTGAATGCGATCAGATATAAAAAATGTACAAAAATGACAAAAATAATTGCATTCCATAATATCCATTATTTTTAGAGTAGAAACAGTGATATATCGGTTTTTATCAATTTCGAGGCGTTAGATAATAAAAATAATAAGAATATTTCAAAATTTAAAGTTTTTATCTTGTATATCGGTGTACCTAAGTTAATTTAGAAACTTTATCAAGACAAACTGAAAAGATTCTTACCAACATTGTAAATATATCCTATAAAACGATGCCCTCTTGGGCATCAATGACCCACCACCACCCGGCTCATGCCACCACAATGTGTTGACTATTTATACATTTCATATAGGTAATTGTTTTACACGAATATTATCATCACTAAATTAGTACGCATTACGTCAGAATCATAACATATTTCACTATCACTGTATGTTCACTATTTATTAAAATAACCACACGTTCACTTTGGTGTCACATCCACTTCACTATATAAATAGATTCAAACCATTTTTCAAATTCTTCACTGTTCATATCTTCATAGTAATCTCCCGTCCTACGTGATTCAAAAACATGCAAACCATTTTCAAAAAATCCCGAATCGCTTCCAATATGTGTTATTATTAACCTAACGTCCTTTTCCAGAAGGCGCCTTTAATCCTGTAGAAAATTTATCTAAAAATGCTTCTCGTACTTCGAAACGTTACCATCATGCCAAACTTTTGATACTGTGTAACCTTCGTTTACCCATGTTTCATCCAGATAATATATCTTTTTGCCCGATGCACAAAACTCTCTTAGTTTTTCTAAATATTCTCTTTGCCATACTACAAAATCATCTTTTTCAACAAGCATACTTTTACAATTTTGTTTTAAAAACCGAAAATTCATGTCCTACATTGTTCTTCTAAGAACTTCTTCAAAAAATTGAGGCATGTCCTCATCTTCAGCTATCGTAGCTTGAATTTTGTTTATCGTCGGTATTTTATTTCTGAAGAAGACTCCATGAATTTTCCTGCAAATGGCGTATTTTACGTCATCATCGACTTCAGTTGTTTTCCTTCCACCAGGGTTCTCAGCGTCAGGGAAAACCTGAAAAACCTGGAAATGTCAGGGAATTTGAACTTTGTCAGGGAAACGTCAGGGAAAGTGCCAATAATCGTCAAAAATCAGGGAATTGTGAACGCTGCTCATGCCGTGTCAAAATTATTTATTTAATGAACGCACCCAGTTGCCTATTTCTGTTTGCTTCAATCATACGCACCCGCAGATTGATAGAAAGAAACGGATATATCTGAAATGTACGATATGGAATGCGTAAAGTCCATTGCGCATCCAAATAAAGGTACCAAACCTAGGAGCAGACAAAAGGAGGCACATGAAACTCAGCAAAGACATACTTCATTGGTTATATATGTGGGTGCGAGAGAGACAACCATCTGCACGTACGATATGAATTGTGTTCTTAATTTCTCATTATTTTGTTTGTAAACACGTCATTGGCGTACAGTGTGGTTTCTTCTTTTATCTTGTATCTCAGTGTTATTCTTTGTGTATTTTTGTGGGTGTTATTGTTGGAACATGTCATGTTTTATAAGAGATTGTAAAATTTCATTTCAATTTCAGAATCAGCTAAGTCCCAACTGCTCCGCCATTGCTAGAGGCACAAAACAAAATATGGCGCTGATCATGAATAATCCATTCGCGCAGCTTTTAGCGCATTCCAGTCATCATAATAATAATAATAATAATAATAATAATAATATATAAAATTACATTTCAGTGATCTGGAGTGTATAGCTGTTTTTTTCGAACCGTATTCATCGACTATTTCAAAACGTATTCAATGAATGGTGACATTACTTATGTAATGCACCAAGAAAATGTAATGTCATCAAATATTTGTTTCTCTTTAACATCACACTCACACTTTTTTATTTTGAACAAAAACAAATAGTTACGTACATGTTCGTATGAGTGACAAGATGCTTTTGTAATGTAATTTAAGATGTCTAAGAATACGTTAAAATTTGCAGAGGTACATACAATAATCCACAACCAATTCCTTTTAAATGAACAAGATAAGAAGTATAAAAATATCAACCATTTTAAACATAAAATCTGAAAATTTAAATCACCGATTTTGGAATCTCTACTTTTAGGCAACTGCTACATAGACCAATAGCAAAGCATCCAAAGAGTTCAAACCAGATTCAGTAGACGTTTTAAACACGGTTTAAAAAGCAACCTGTGTGACGTACGTCACTGTTTCAATGCGAAAATGTATTGTTTTGAACGGATTTGAATACATTTCATCATAAAAAAAAAACAGCTTACTGTCTGCTCAGTAGTGAAATTTATTTTTATTGGTTTTTGTTGTGTCTGTTTATACATATTTCATTAGATCTATTATTAAATATTTATATTTGTTAATATTTAACATAATACAGTTCAATGACTGAAATACATATTTTTTTATAAAATTAAATATTTACGTTTTGTCAGCGAATGGGCTCATTTATGCATTATCATTTGACTTGTTTTTATTTTAGTTTGTTTTAAAAATATGAATTTTGTATGCTCTTTGTCAGGAAAACCTGGAAATGTCAGGAATTTGATTTTGAAAAATTGCTGAGAACCCTGTCCACATGTTTCTATGTTTTTCTTCTTTGGATTTACTTCCACACTCTTTTTCATAGCACGATATACACAAGAAACTTACACTTGTGTTAACGAACTACACATCAACAGCATCACTTACACTTATGTTAGAGTTTTGCGCTCGAATTCCTTCGTATACGTTTTTTATTTTTCAGATTGTCCGTTACATAGGTTATGTCGATTGCTAACAAACCTTTTACTAGAACTGGCACTTTGATCCATGTTTAACTGTTATTTGTTAACTTCACGGTTGCAATAATTTATTTTTATAATTTAATATAACTATACAAATCCCCCAACCTACGCATATTCTAATGGCGCTCTAACCTCGGCCAAGCCATGTACTAACGTTCACGGTTTACACCATGTTTACACACACCAAAATATTGTTTTCCACAATGCAATAAACAGATATAGAGAATACATTGGGCTTCAGTTTGACTGAGTCTTTATCGTGGTGGGGTAAATGTGAGTATAGTATCGTTATGCATAGAAAGCGGCACAGTAATAATGAGGTAAATAATGTATAATCTCTTATAAAAATAGTATACACTTAATAGTAATAGTGTTTTTATATTATCTATTAGTCACTGTCCACAATTTCATCTGCTGCCTCTAGGACACAACATTTTCTCAATTTCTAAAGCAGGCTTTACACTAACAATTTATTGATGAAGAAATTGATGAATTAATTCATCAATTTCTTCAAGGTCGCACTTTGGTTTTACATTATGTTCAGGGCTTGGCAAGTTTCTTAACAATTTTGCTGTCAGATGTCACCTGTACCAACCTAAAAGTAATTTTAACTTTTGACATTATATCATTCCCATTTATATACGAAACAAAAACTGTTAAAAATGAAAAGTAATTTTAATAATTATATTTTAGGGCAAAAAAAGCTTCCATTGCATTTATTATTGCTGCTGCTCGGTTACTGGTTAAATATTTACATTTATTTTAGGTTGGTATTCCTGAATTGAAGTAAAAATTGACGACAAATTAGAACAAGTTTTAAGTCGTCGATAACTTGACGAAGTTCTTCATCAATTTATTTGACGTCCGAATTTTAGTATTACATTTGTCAATTGACTTGACGAAGTCACTTGATCAATTAATTGACAAAGAAATTGTTAATGTAAAGCGGTCTTAATACAATTAATAATTAATCAACTTTTTTTATCAAAACTTAAAATTTCTATGGAAATTGTAATTAATTAATTGTTGATGTAAAAATGTAATTTTTTCTCATTATAGTCCAAATAAACTTTCATTTTCAATTATTAGGATGAATTTTGCAGTCTAGGATCAAAAGTAATTATTTAAAACATATTGCCAGAAGTGAGGAAAAAACTATGCAAATTAAAATCATTCAAAAGTATTCCCTACTACCTACACAATATATATGCGGACCAGCTGCATCATTGTTGTTGACACTTTAAAGAATTTAAGTTGACGGGATTCTGGAATGATCGTACAATATCATAACATTGAAAACTCCATATATTAAATATAAGTAAAGGCCGCTAAACCATTGAAACTCGATTTGATATTGTATTGTGAAATCAGAATTCCAGTGGAAATTCAGTTGAAGTTTAGTTCCTATTTTCTAAGGAAGCACTGCTTAGTGTATGAAATCAAAAAATACAGCTGGTCAATAGTGCTATTGATATTTTCTTGTTCTGTTCAAGCAAGAGTAAAAAAGTTGTACTACTTTAACGCCTGAATATCCATTATATAATATCTATATATGTATAGACACTTAAACGTTATTGTTACTGTTAATACACCAATTATTATTAAATATGTGGTGCATATGTGATATTCCTTCATAATGTCAATATCTGAAACAAAATTGGTGAGTTGGTTGAAAATGTAACTTATGATAAACGTTTTTGAATTTTATCTCGAGTGGAATAGTTGATCTATAGGCTAAGGCAGTCTAGTGGGATTGACAGTGAAAATAGAACCAACTATAATATTGCAAGTGATTTTGAGGTAAAAATTATAATCCATACAAAACTGCCATAATTATAAAGAATTATATAAAGTATTGAGCATAGACTATAGATTGCATTTTGTACATACTTGTGTATATATATTTGTCCATTGTAAATATAAATTTTACATAAAAAATTTTAAATGAAGGCCTCGATTTTTTATATGAATATTTTAGAACATGCTTCAATAAAAATGTTTTTATTTTCTATGGGTGTTTTCCATTTCCCTAAATTGTTCCCTGAACTGTTAAATCGGTAAGTTATACTTTAAGAGAAAGTGGAGTAGATATCAACAAATTCTAACCCCTAGGAGACTTTCCAGACTTTGTTTGCAAATCCATATAAATAAAGCAAATGTAGAAAAGGACACAAGTTTTTCGTACAATCGGGCATGATCGACAAGAGTTTGGAGATAGCTGGAGATGCGGCGGTCATTAGCGCACATTTTTTCTGCTGTTGACACTGACAAATTGTGATACTGGAGTGGTAAATTATTAATAACATAAGAAGCCAAATATGAAATATTTTTCAATTTTATGAAAAGGAATACACAATTTGTTACTCAATAATCTCAAATTTTTTGTGTAAGATTCAGATCTCCATTTTATTTTATCACGTAAGTATGTAGGTTTGTTATTCTTTAAAATATTAAGTAGAAAACTGATAAAGTGAATAAGTTTTAAGAAATCAAAAGTTAAGCCAAGATTTTTAACAATATTAGTTAAGAAAATATTTTCATTGTTAATTAAAACGGAAAAATTATCCAAACCTCGCAATTGAGTTGATGTTCCAAATAGGATGTTTTGACTTTTATTAGAATTAACTAATAAGTATTTTTTATGGTCCAGTCATAAATTAATTTTAAATCATTATTAATAACTTGTGGCAATATTTAAATTAGAAGACTTGAAACTATAAAGAAGTTGTAGATCGTGGGCAAACATTTAGTTTACAATTCAAAGGAACGCGACAAGCCTGCTAATAAAAGTGGTCCCTGAGGAACACCAGAATCAACTGATCTATAACGTGAAGTATCGAGGAAACAGTATTTAACTGAGTATATTGTTCTCTACCATGTAAATAATTACAAAACAAGCACAATATATTACTAGATATACCATAATGAAGTTTAGTTATAAGGCAATTGAGTCAAATGCCTTAAGCGAGCTTCATAGAACAACGTAGTGTTGCTGGCAACATCCCCACCACCAGTAAAGATTTTATAAAATTTGTTTTGTGTTTGTTGGTTATGTTATGTACAAATGTTGCTCCTCTGGATGGTTGAAGTTGGAAATTTTTAACTTCACTCGACTTCAACAACGAATACAATTAATTTCATTGGCTGAAAGTCATGTGACTTACTGTTGCTGGCAACACTTGATACGTTGTTCTCTGAAGCTGGTTTTAGTCATGTCTAGTACAGTGAGAGATGAAATCTGGGAATTGCCAATAGCTGTCAAAATGTCATCAGTTATACTATATAGCCAATAATGTTGAAGAAGTAACAGAGAACTCAACCCTTTCTGAAAACCAGACTGATTTACAGGAATTATAGCATTTTTAACACAATACTCAAACAATTGTTCGGTGATAGCATTCACCAACTTTGAGATGTACAGATAGCATACTGATTGGACGGAGATCTTTAAATTGTTTAGGATTTTTATTTTTTGGTAATGGTTTGACACAATCAACTTTCCATTGTTCTGGCAGTTGACCAATCTCCAATGAAGAATTTATTGTGTGTCAGAGGCGCTGATATCCATTTAACCAACATTTGCAGCATTTTACCAGAAACACCATCTGAACACATAGCATGAGATTTTTGTTTCATAATTCGGTGTATGTAAAATTCAAATCGTTCATAAATTTAGAATTATAACATTTAAATTAGGTGTAGAATCAATGAAATAATTATTAATAAGATCAAGAATATATCAAGATATACCCAGTTGCCGCTACTACCTTTGTTGTCTCTTTGCATGGGTATACGTGAGTATACCTGTCCTTATCAATTGGTAATATTGGTAGTATGCAGATGGTGGCTACTAAGGAAAGTAATATATTACATTCACAAAGCTGTTAGAATTCATTAGTGGATACTATAACCAAACTAGAAAGATATGCAGGAATGACATACAACGCTTAACTTAATGGAGATTTTTTGAGTTTAAAAGTTAGGTAACCAAATTTCTCCATGAAGTCAAATAATACGTGAAATGGTTTCAGAATTTTAATTGGAGGAGCTTTACAAAGAGGGAATATCTCGAGTAAGTTTTCTTTGGAAAGTATAGTTTTTTTTTCTAAATGGATTGCAATTTACGAGTATAAACTTTATAAACTATTAAAATGCTAGATTCATTCAATGTCAACTTATTTTTGATAACTTTGTGTTCTTTGATACCTTCTCAAGTGGCACGCCTATGGAAAGTTGTCCCCTGTAACCCTCATCTCTCATACTGATCTAAGTGCTGTAAAGAATCACTCTCTACTTTTTTTGAAATTGTATTATAGAAATTTGGTATCAAAGAACTATATGACTTCATTAATAAGTATTGCTGGAATATTGATTAGAATTAGCTTAAATACAGTAAAAAATCTACAAAAGCTAATAATAAAACATTATATGGGTAGAATTAGTCCAGCGAATAATTAATTTTGCACAATATTAATTACTAATAAAAAATATATAATAAAATAAGATCTGTATTGGCATAGTTAGAAAGATACATGAAATGATATATATATATATATATATATAGTCAGCATTTTTTACATAATGCTTTTCTTGTGTGTGAAACAAAATCTACAATTTCAAATTTGTAAAATCCAGTGTAGCAGTATATTGACTATTTACCAATAAATGCTTTTTTCATATGTAACTTGCCATTTCTGTATGAGGTATTACAGTGTTATTATATGCAGTAGCGATTAATGTTTAGTTAATCGATTTTGAAATTGATCACTTGATCAGTGTCATGCGTAATTTTCTATTTGTTACAAACTCAACTGCAAAATTTAAATTTAGATTATCTTTTCAGTTATTATACTGATATATAAATGGTTATCAGAGTACACTGTTTTTAAGAAAAATTAACTGTTATTTCAGACTATAATTAATTTGAAAAATGACATAGGCGTCGGCAGGGGGAACAAAGGGAGAACAGCTGCCCCCCCTCCTGGAAGTTAGTATTCCAGTTAAAAATATAACAGTTAATAGGTAAGAATTTTAAATTTTGTTACAGTTATTTCTTGCTACTCGAACGCGAAATTAGCGAAAATTTGCGCGAATTAATTAATGGCGGGGAAAGTCTCAACTTTTAGCCAATTTTGATCACAGTCTATTAACTATATGGGTCGAGGCTGTGTCATAATTCATAAAAGTCCTGTGTTCATTGGCTACTAGTTGATGACCCCGACCGTGTAGTTAATAGACTTTGAATTTTGGCAACTGCAATATTTTCTATCATTTTCATCATAAAACTGTAATTGACTGTCAGAAGCTCAAAGCTGTTTTTTCTTGCGATGAAATGTGTTCAAATTGGTTCAAAACACTAAATTTTTGGGTTGAAACAGTGACGTCACACAGGTCGCTTTTTAAACAGTGTTTAAAACGTCCACTGAGCCCGGTTTGACTCTTTAGATTCTTTGCTATTGGTCTATGCAGCAGTTGCCTAAAAAGTAGCAATTTGTGATTAACATTTTTAGATTAATGTATAGAATAGTTGATATTTTTATACTTCTTATTCTTGTTCATTGAAAAAGGAATTTAAAAGGATTGCATGCGTGTATATCTGCAAATTTAAATGTATTCGTAGACATCCTATAAATTATATTACAAAAGCATAATCCAATTACTTTTCTATCTACATTTTATTAAACCTGTCACTCATATGAACATCTAGGTAGATATTTAGTTTTGGTCTGCAGTTGCTAAAATCAATTCCATGTTTTCGTTGCAGATTTCTCAGATAGCATTATATATTCATAGAATATTACAGGAATAATCTTTTTCGGATATTGGAATACTCCTAGAAAATGCTGTCAATATATCCAAAAAAGAATATTCTTAGAAAGTGCAAGTGGGATACTTTTAGATAATCTGGGAATAATTGTAATAAATATTAATAGAATAATCGAAAATATTCCTGGAATAGTTATAGGATATCAGCAGAATAAAAATCTAGATATTCCTGGATTAATCTAGTGTATTATTTTTATAATATTCAGGTACAGTCCAGAAATATTCTTAGAACATCTACAGCTTTTTAACATGTAACTTTTCTATGAATATTCATTGTAGTTAATTCTGTAAGGTATACAGGGTGGTTTAAATTGACAAAAGTTCCGCCTTTTCATGGCTCAACCTAAACAGATCCAAGATATATATATTGTCATTGCTGAAATATTATGAAAGAACTGAAAACAGCGATTTTAGAAAATGCCACTTATTGTCATTATTTTGCAACAGAAAGAACTAATATTTGGTACAGAGGGATAGGAATTTATTTCGTTGAAAGAAAATTCCAACGAACCTGGATTCGGTTCTGCAACATTCAATTGTTTTTTCCTTTTGGGCGTCATATTGGATCTTGGTAGTAACAGATAGAGAGAAAAAAATTACATAGAATTTAATATTTAATAGTACTCTTTTATTTAAAAATAACCCAAAAAATTTAAAAAATTAATTTATAAATATTGTATAACCGAAACTAGTGGCCGTATACATTTTCTGTCGACGAAATTGGATTTCTCGTATATTCTTATGCCCCTGTGCCAAGTTTTAGCTCTTTCTGTTGTGGAATGGTGGCGCTAGATGACATTTTCTGAAATTGCTAGTTTTCAGTTTTTTTCACAACATTTCAGCAATCTTGGATATGTTTGTTTTATCTTATTGGTCGTGAAAAGGTGCAAATTTTTTCTAATTTGAGCCAAGTTTCAACTAAGTAGTTATTCTTACTACTCAGAAAATAGATCGAGAATTTTTTTTTCAAACTAACACCCTGTATCTGGAAAGCAAAACCGTTGCGGACCCATGTTTATATGAACTTTTTGTCTTAAAATCAATCATAGATTAACCCCTTAAAGTTTGTGCACATACTTAATTAACACCCTGTATAGTAAACATACTAAAATCTATTTTGAAACTCGTTGGTACTGTAAATCAAGAATGATAAACTAAACCTTATCATTCTTGATAAAAGTAATATATGTATAAGCTGCATAGGTTAAAGATTTTTCACATACGCAACAAGCGTTTTTTAATCTTAGAGATTTACCTAAACATTTTTATGACATTTGTATCGTTGGTTGTATAATTTGTGGCGCACCATTACTGAAGTTCATAAATGAGAATAAAAACATGTCAGAAGTCAGAAGCAGGAGAAGCGAAACTGTCAAAATAGACCAGAACGAGAACGTGACAGATACGATAAAAATGTTGTTATCTTGTTCTTGAGGATTTGTATTTAATTTACATTCAATATTCAATGTAGCTTTACAATAACGTTTATATTTATTTCTTAACAATGGGAATAATATTCGGCAAAAAGAAACCAGCATCTCGAGTAACAGAACAAGATAAAGCAGTATTGGTATGTATTTAAATACTAATTTTTAGGTTATTATATTCGATTTGTATTTATTTTACAGCAATTAAAACAACAAAGGGATAAGTTAAAGCAGTATCAGAAAAGAATAGAATTAAGATTACATAGTGATAAGGAATTGGCCAAAAAATTATTAAATAAAGGTCAGAAAGAGTAAGTATTTTCAATTTTATGCATTTTGCATTCAACTCAAGACATATTATACATAGTAACAATCATCAAGTTAATTCTGGCATATGGGGTGTCCAAAATATGCGTGCTTTTATTTTGCTGTACGACAAAGTGTACCAAACATTTGATTAACAATTTTTTCCCTGACTAACGGTAACAGCAAACAAGTCCTGAATATGTGTTGTCGCTCACATACCATGCCAGAATTGTTATTTGTACATAATAATTACATCTAAACAGATATACTCGCGACAAGAATTCAGACAACTTACGTCATACGAACAAATGAATAATTCATTATATTTTCATCAAAATATTTAAGAAACTGCAACTGATAGTAATAAAATTATATACTACACTAAAAGTTTGCATTATACATTGCACTAAATTGCAAATAATAATTGTTTTTAATGCGACCAAACATCGAAAATTGCGTTGACAATAAAAGCAAATGTGTAGCATCAGCCTTGACGTAAGACGTCTGAATTCTTGACGCGAGTATAGTTACTGTGTGTTTTCTTAGATGTCTTTTCACAACAGAATAAAATGTGAAACAGTTACAAGTGTTCAAAATGACTTATGTTGCTTGCAAGAAGAGTTTACCATACAAACGTCTAGTAGCCAGAGAGTTTTGCCCAGATTCTCTATAAATTAACATATTCAGCTAGTAATTGTTACTATAAATTGTTAGATATAGATAATAAAAAAGATAGCAAATCATTTTAATTGTTACTATTTCCAAATTGGTATCAAAATGGCAAATAATATTACAAAACCAAATACAATCTATCCTGAAAACATAAAAAATTAAACGTTTTCACTAAACAGTAACACAAGCTGAAATAATTCACTATATAAATGAGTTAAAAAAATTTAAAGCGTCTGGAATAGATGAAATAACTGCAGACGTAATTAAGTACCCAAAGTTATGTCAAAATTACTCTGCCATTTAATAAATGTAATATTTACCAGTGGCATATGCCCTTCTCATTTTAAAGTAGGTTTGGTCAAACCGATATTCAAAGCGGAGATAATACAAAGATGGAAAATTATAGACCTATATCATAGCATAGTCTATGCTGTGCCTATATCACTTGTTTCTGCATTATTTAAAATTTTTGAAAAAGCCCTAAAATATAAACTAGAACAATTTTTAATAAAAGATAAATTATTATCAAACAAACAGTACAGTTTTCGACCAAAAATTTGAACACAGGATGCTATTTATGAAAATATAGATAAGCATAAGCCTTGGTTTGGGGTATTTATCGACATTGCCACGGCATTTGATACGGTGATGAGCAAATGTTAGAAAAATCATGGAATATAGGTATTCATGGTCTCCCCCACAATTTACTGAAAAGTTATTTATTAAATCGCAATCAGTTTGTAAAAATTGATAATACTTTAAGTGAAGTGGAAAATGTTTCTTGTGGTGTACCTCAGGATACTGTACTTGCTCATCTATGGTTTATTATTTATCTAATTGATTTACTTACAATATCTTGTGATGCCGACATAATTTCTTTTGCTGACGATACAGTGCTTCTTGGGTCAATTTGGAGCAAAATGTAAGCACGAATTTAAAAAAAAAAATAAAAGATTGGTTTGATTACCATTTTCTTACCATAAATTTAGAAAAAACAAAATACCTTCTCTTTTGCTCAACCGAAACTAGTTTACCAAGTTACGATAATGTGAAAATAAATAAACTTATGTGGGGTTTACTGTGTGTTTATTTTGTGTACAATATTAATTTCTAATTACTACTATATTTATTCTGATATGTGTGTGTGAAAGTATAATGTACATATATGTGTGTAGAAAAATAACTAGTATTCAAATGTTATTAATTGTAAATCAATAACTGACTGTATTTTTGTATTAAAGAAAGGTGCATGAATTTAAGTTCAAGCAGTGGTACATATTGGCACAGCATTTAATAACTAAGTAAAACATACATTTTAAATGCAAAAGTGACATTTTATATATGTTTCACATACCTTTCATATGTGTAAACATTTTATTTAGAGCCCATATCAATCTGCACATAAAACAACTTGTTAAATAATTATGTGTCTCAAAAATTAAATGCATTAGACAAACATCAAACATGCTGATTTTTAAATAGCTAATATCTAATATTTGTAGGAGAGCTAAATTATTATTGAAGAAGAAGCGTTTCCAAGAGCAGCTGCTAATTAAAACCGATGCACAGTTAGACAACCTGGAAAAATTGACTCATGATATAGAATTTGCTCAGGTAGAAGTACAGGTTATAGAAGGATTAAAGAAAGGTAACGAAGCCCTGAAAAAGGTTAACGAATCATTGAATATAGAGGATATTGAAAATATTCTTGAAGATACAAGGGAGAGTATCGATAAGCAGAATGTAAGTTTAATTGTATGGAGCAAACATTTTTTTTAAATACAAAATGATTATATTTTGCAGGAGATTAATGCACTTCTAAGTGGTAAATTAACAGAAGAAGATGATGAAGCAGTGGAACAAGAATTGGCAGACATTATAAATGAACAGTTGCCTGAAGTACCATCTGGAGAACCCGTAGGTGATAAAGAGATCACAGAGGAAGAAGCACCAATTAGGGGTGAGACAATGTTAATATGTATGTGTGCAGCGGTGGTTCCATACATTAATCATACTGCTAAATTTTTAACTATTTTATTACTCTTCTGACACTATTGCAATAAATATTAACTATCATGAAAATAAGGTAGGGTCTAATACAAACCTGATATTCATTGCTAGAAATTATAACTATAAACAGTGGTTAGTGTTATACAGGGTGGCCAGATGAAAACGAAACAGAGCCATTTTCAGGAACTACGTGAAGATTGTAGAAAAACGCTCAAACCCGTCGGTTTTAGATTAAAGGGGGATATTCTTTACTGGTATTTTTAACTCCGCCACTTTCACCCCCAAGCAAGGGTAAGCATCACCCTAAAATATTTAAATGGCATTGGTGGTTGAGTAATATTTATTTTGAAAGCTCTTACAATTCTCTTTCCAACAGGCATTAACTTTTATAATTCCGCCTTATGTACAACAATTAGTAACGGTAAAAATGTCACTCATGCGAGTTAAGTATGTCAATGGTATAAATTTAGTATTTCTTGCGTTACATTGGCGTTTGGCGATTTGTTATCACTTTTGTAAAAAAAAAACAATTGTAAAAAAACAGAAATAAATACTATAAACACACAACAAACGTAAAATTAGTGGATTCCAAATTTATTTTCTAGTATTATTTGGAAGCGTTCGTTGGTAGTTTATTTAATTGTGTTTTTGTAAATTAAATACTATGGTTTATTCCATTGCAGACATGGTAGATATCATTTCGCTTTAGTTTAAACAATAAATGTGTGAATAGAACAGCTCAGCTATTTAATGAACATCAAGATTGTCATGTCAGAAGGGACTATGTTCTAGAGTTAGTAAAAAAATTTCAATAGACAGGGAACGTAGCCAATAAAAAATGAGGAATTGAAAAACCTATAGTTAATGAAGCTAGTGAACTTGCAGTTTTGGGACAAGTTCATCTTGATCCTACATTAAGTACGAGGCAGCTGGCATCTCTGTCTGGGATCAATCAATCTAGGATACAAACCATTTTGAAGAATAAATTCCATCCATACAAAATACATTTAGTCCAGGAACTTCATGAGGATGATTATGACCGTTGTTTGCAATTTTGCGAAATAATGAGTGAACGAGCAGGGAATGATCCACAGTTCCTTTTTAACATCTGTTTTTCTGATAAATGCAGTTTTTTCTTGAACGGGACGGTGAATCGTCACAATTGCCGCTATTGGTCAGATTCAAACCCAAGAGTTTTTCACGAGGTGCATACACAGCAACTGAAAAAATTAAATGTATGGGCTGGAATTTTTGGTGACCGACTGGTGGATCCTTTTTTTCTACCTGGTAATTTGACTGGCCAAATATATTTGCAATTACTAGAAGACGCTATTGACCTTGCCTTGACTGATATTATTGAAAATGTTCCAGAGTATGATGAAGATCATTTGATTCTTCGACAGGACGGGGCTCCTCCGCATTATGCGTTAATTGTTCATCTGTATTGGAACCAAAGTTTTCCATGGAATTCGATTAGGAGAAGAGGCAGCATTGAGTGGTCTCCACGATCACCGGATTTATCGCCCCTTGATTTTTTTTGTGGGGATACCTAAAAAGTAAAATCTATAAAATACAGCCAGCGTTGCTGCAAGATTTGCGTCAAAGAGTCGTCTACGAATGCCTTCGAATCACTCCGGAAATGCTTCAGAATGTGTGCAAACGTTTCGAACAAAATCTTTATTCTTCTATGGAAGTGGGCGGTCATCAGTTTGAACATTTAATCAACTAAGTAGTAAGTAAGCAACAAACATAATTTAAATTTTAAAATGTAATTTTTTTTCTAAATTTTTTTCAAAGTATTGGGCGGAATTATAAAATTTGAAGTCTGTTGTAAAGAGAATTGTACGAGCTTTCAAAATAAATATTACTCAACCCCCAATGCCATTTAAATATTTTGGGGTGATGATCCTTAGTGGCGGAGTCCAAATATCAGCAAAGCATGTCTCCCTTTAATCTAAAATCGACGGGTCTGAGCGTTTTTCTACAATCTTGACGCAGTTCCTGAAAATGGCTCTGTTTTGTTTTCATTTGGCTGCCCTGTATCAGTGGCAGCTCGTCATATGAAGTAACTGAGGCCGAACCTCACTGTAACATTTGGCTCTCACACTGTATATTTTAATAGCCTATAATTTCCAATTAGCTATTACATTTATCAAAAATCAATATAAAATAATTATTGCTTCAATTGTAGCCGTCGTAAGTTATAAATAAAGGATCTAGGTTACGTTTCAATATCCTGCCGTTTCTACCAGAGCGGGGAGTCACAAGCCACCCGCTAATCCCACCACAGTGAAGCCCAATTTGCCAAGCCTCAAATTTCCTCATACGTGTCTAATAGTCTAATACATTATGGCTTCCCCCACCACACGATACGGTCAAAGTCAATGTTTTCAGTCCTTATTTGAGGCCCGATTTCTGGCGCCCCTTATTCTCTCTCACTTTGTTTTCCGGCAAATTGGACGACGTAATGTGTGTAACGCGATTAACCGATTGTTTGAGTATTAATATTTTTAATTGTACTTTGAATTTCCAATGGTTGATTAGTTACTACTACTGAATGTGATTTCTTAGATATTCTCAAAATTAGGTGGTAAGGTTTTAAGGACAAGGCAAGTATTAATTTAAAGTAAATAAAAATTAACTTCATTACAAGTAAGACTACATTTAACATACCCAATATAAATATATGGTATGTATTACAGGCTCATTGATAGGTAGTAACGAATCGCTCTCACGATATTTAGATTTTTAAAATGATTTCAAGACATTGAATTTGCAATTTGACCAAGATATAAGTACAACGAAATTTTAGCGTGCATAGATTTATTACTTTTCGAAATTCTGCAAAATAAACACTTAAATGTAAACTACTGCTCTAAACAAATTAAAATCGCTAATCATAGAATTTCTGAATTACGGGAGGAAGAAAAGTTAAAATATTTTTGATAATGCGAAAAATATTACTGAATTACGAGTAAAACGGGGTAAAACTTGGGACAAATCAGAAATAATTTCGAGCTATAAAATGCTATACTACGAAATTATAGATTGTATTCTCCTTTAACTAAGTACTCATTTTGGAAATTTACACAATTTAAATTTTCTCGCTTTAGTAGATTATTAAAAAATTCCGAATATGCAAAATTGTTTAAATGTTTACTATAAATGTATCCGATTTTGACAAAAAGTTGAAAAACGAACTTTATATTTTGTACAGAGATGAACAATTTCGTAATTTAGAAGTTCAAAAAATGGTAAAAATATACAAGGAATTTGAAATGGTATTTTCGGAAGCATACAAATTGTTTTTGCTTAGTTTTAATACAATAAACAAGAGTTTCAATTTTATGAAGACATAAATAAATTTGCAAATTTAAAAGTCGAGTAGATCTGTTTATATAAAGTAAGTGGATGCAAACGAAAACGAAAATTTAGCAGCTTTGTTTTATACGTGGGAATAGATAAGTAGGCTGGCTACCTTGAAAATTGGTTTTTAGGCCTTTTCATATTTTTTAGTGTTCTTAAATGAATTAGCAACTTTTTTAAAATTATTATTGAATAAATATAAATTTTTTTCTATTGTAAATAAAATTCTATTTATTATTTGAAAATGGGTTGGACCTTACCTCTAGCAACTATCACGAGCCACCACTGCCCTGTATATTCTTCAATTATTTTGAATATTGTAAGAAGTACTTTTATTTGTTATGGTTATGGTTGGATTCAGTGGTTTAGGGAAAACTTTTATCTAGCAATTTTAGTCTGTAGGTGGGACCTATTTGTTAATTATTATTTTTTTTTTTAATAAAAAATGGAAATTGGAGGGTGTAGATTAATGCAGCAAAAATTAAAAATGTATATAAAAACAATAAATATAATGGCTAAATTTAATGTTTACTACCCGATGTTGCAACAAAAATTAAAGAATGTTGAATTTGATTATTAAATATTTGAGAATATGCCCATTTTATCTGCCGTCCTTTTACCATTAGTGAAAACTTTGACTTGCTGCAGATTGTCTATGTAGTGTTTGTCATAATTTTTTATGTATTTATATCCTTAATTGCATAAGTCCAGGTGTTTTCAGACATCTTTTTAAATACATTAATATACTTACCTGACGGCTGAAAATCTAGAGAGTGACTCATCGCTAGCTTGTTGACAAGCACAACAAGCGAAGCATGCGAGAAGCAACATTTTATATGTGTACTAAATCTGAAGGCAATCAGATATAAAAAATATACAGAAACGACAAAAATAATTGCATTACATAACATCCATTATTTTTAGTAAAAACAGTGATATAACAGTTTTTTTCCAATTTCGATGCTTTAGATAATACAAAGGATAGTTATTTCCAAATTTAAAGTTTTTATCTTGTATTATCAATTACCCAAGGTCGAAAGTAATAGAGAGTAATTCATTCACAGCACAGAGATGAGTACTGAAAGTGAGGATTGCATGATTACCTAAGCGTGCCACTTGAGAAGGGTTCAAAACATACAAAATTATCAAAAATAAGTTGACCTCGAGTGAACCTAGCACATTAACATTACTTTAAATGTCCCCCCTATGTCCTCTCCACAAATTAGAATTCCGTCTTTTCTGACGGCGATGGCCCACCATCATCCACTTACACCTACCTGATGGGCACTCCACGGATATCACACTTAAGACTTGTCCCCATGGATGCGAAATTCACGTATTATTGCACGAAATTTGCAACCTCTGTTTTAATTATTTATGACTGAAAAATATCTTTTGATAAATTTTACAGAACAGTAAAACACTATAAATATCATTGCTACATGCATTATTATGTGGTGTTAATAAATTTATTATAAGCTTCTGACAATCTACCATCCCAGTTTCATGATGAAGTGATAGAAAATGTAATAGTTGACAAAATTTGTTACAAGTAGAGATTTTCCCACCATTAAATAAATCGCAAAAATTCACCTCACGCCCTAAACCCTTTCATACATGTCATCATCCTGCACTTGTTAGATTAGGGTATTTACGATTTTGAGAATACGCTGTAGAGCTTGAATTATTCTCCATTCTTAAGAACACTAAATCATTAATAACTTAATTACATTCATAATTAAATTAGCGAAATGATAGCGCTGGAAATGGAACAGGTGGATCCATCAATTCGTCATAGCCAATAGAAGGCTGCCGCGCATGTGTAGTTCCTGCAGCAGAAGCTGTGTAATCGGATATGCTGTCAGAGATGAGGCACACGATTTTATAGGAAAAATATACTTGCTGCATGTATGTTTCTTTGTGTCGACTGCTACATATACACTGTGAGATGATTTATAACATGAATCACTCTCTAGATTTTCAGCCGTTGAGTATAATAGTCTTTATTGTTAATGGCATGATAACAAATACCGTGATATTATTTAACATTCTTTTTTAGATAAAGCCAAGGAGAAAAAACCCAAACAGAAGGAGCCTGTGGCACTTGAAGCATAATAATTTAAATTCATGTATACAATGAAGATTAAAATGTATTAATTTAAAAACCAAGAATTGTTGCCTAAAATTATTTAAGGATATAATAAAAAGTTTTCCATTATTTTAAATATTAGTGATTATAATACTATTGTGTGAAGGTGAGGATGGTAATAATAGGATGGTTCTTTCACCTTCTGAAAGAAATAATAATTTTATTACTGTCAGTAAGCTTATTTGCTCAACTTGCAGCAGTACTAATATCAAATAAAATATTAACAATTACTAGGTATTAAAATCCTTATACTCTTTCATATAGCAAACTGTATAAAAATCTACATGAATAGTAGTGCACTATCCAGAAAGGAAAATGAAGATAATTACTATTTAGAGTTGATGGTAAACTGTGAGTATAAAATTCGAATCGTAGATAAGTGGCTGTGTGTATACAAATTTCCATTAAATTAATCTTGAAAACAAGCAAATCTAAATTTTCCATAAAGCAACCAACAAAAATTACTTTAAGATATATTTGATTTGAAAATTTTTAATATTAAAAGCTGAAAGAAAATTCTCAAAATATGGGGCAAAATCACAATTAAAAATATCAGAATGGCACATTGAAAACATTGATTAGTTATGCCCACACAGGTTTTTGATATAAATGACCATAGTTACTTATTAGATCATTTTTAATTTTCAACAGATGTTTTTATTGAAATGGTCAATAAAATAATACCAAATATTTTGGTTTTAAGTACAAATACAACGTACAGAAGAACTAAATTTCAATTTTCTAAGGAAATTAAGTAAATAATTTTATATTTAGGTACTTACCATATTATAAACAAAATTAATATTTATCCCTCATTCTAATGACTAAATATAAGTGATAGCTAACTAAAGAGTGAAACACATTTAGATTACTTGAATCGAGGTGACTAGATCGGAGTTGGTTTGCGCCCAGCTGCCGGTGGACCGTATATAAGCTATATTCGTGGAGAGGATTGGCACCCTCTCTGCGGGTATGGTAGGGTGGAATAATGTTAGCTTGGGTCAATGTGAGAGATTGATACCGGTTGATATTTGACTACCCCCCTAATTAATGAGGTTTTCCAGGTTTCCCTCATTCCTGCACTGAATAGTGGTTAGGGTCTACCAACGTAAGTCGTTCCTGGGCGCAAATGCGGCCTGCTTAATAATATGCCGCCCCCTCTCCCGCACAAGTCTCCGACTTCTGGGCTAATCCCTGTCATTAGCATGAGGTGTAGATATATTATTATACAGGGTGAGTCAGTCATAATGTCATTAATTTTAACCACGATTCGGGAGGCCTAATAAAGGCAGAAAATCGAAAAAAATTTTTTACTCGACCTTTAAAAAATAAACAAATCACCCTATAAAATTCAGTAACACGACGCTCCTGGTACGCGCTACGATGGCGCACCCGACGAAATTCTAATGTCACAGACTTGCCAGTATTAACCATGGATGCCACATTTACATACATAATATCATCTAACACATCAGCGTGTTATTCAAATTTACCTCCATTTAGCACTCTGCATTTCGCATTTCTTCCCCTCAAATTTGTAGATCATGCCACACATCGGAGGGGATTTAGAGAATACAAGCAGTAGTTTGTTTATTTCGGTCTAACCTCACGTATTTGGCGTAAATTCACAACGCATAATTTTACAAATTCGATTATGTGGAAATGGTAGTGTTATACGGAGAATGTTTCTGAAATGCGACTGAATTTTATTAATAAAGTGCTATGGACGGATAAATAATACAGTTATAATTATGTGGGCTGTAAACAGGTTAGTATCATACTACTTAAAAAACAATACATTTCTAGGCTAGATGTACGTAACTACAAATTGTACATTTGGTTATGTAATGGTTAATTGTACTTACGAGTTATACTAAAAATTCATATTTATTTGTATAACGTAGTGCAAACGTAATATAAAAATTATTAAACTGTAATAGCCTAGCATTCGAAAACATTTATTTATTATCTACATTTGTTTTTATTAACAATTAAATCAATATTTAAGGAAAATTCATTCATGTACCTATCTAGATTAAAAATAGTTTTACTCCTTGTCGTTAAATAACAGTACAAAAACTAGGTAACTTCAGGTTATTGACCTAATAAGGTCAAGGTCAAGATTAACTCTCGATTAGCGGCGTGTCATTTCGGCCTTGGACAGTTTTCTGTCGACAACACGATGGTTTTTTATTAAATACTTAGTATTTAAACACGAAACACTTTTCAGCTTCTCAATAATTTACCCATTGGGTATAGGTTTTTTATGTAATGTACGTAAATGGTTTATTACTCAGTTTATTATTAGACACGTTGGAGTTTTGTTGCAGTCATAACGGCTACATTTGCTCAGAGAAAATCGACACGCGAGTGTACGGGTATCGCTTTGATTGGGCCGTATTTTCTATGGGAAAACCTGAGTGGACCGCGTTACTTGCAATTTTAATAGAATTATTTGATTATTATTATTATTTGATTTTATTGGGTATTAACATTTTAAATTATTATTGGCTGAAGTTGAACTGAGCAAGAAAAATGATATTCTAAAATAGTCAGTACAACCGCTTTATTTGTGATGTCTAAAACCTAGGTGAGTAGGTATAGAAAAATATTACAACTTGACAACGTTGCATCACGTCGATATCGAGTTTTACTTTCAGCTGTAACCGACCAAGGCTGTGACCGGTCAGTGACAGTCTGAAAAGGGGGTTTAAATAATGATTTGAAAATATTTTTTTTCGGCGTAAATATGCATTTAGATTTTTTTTTAATCACATATTCGCATTATACTCATTATTCCCTATCTCCTCTTAAAATTAATGACATTATGACTGACTCACCCTGTATATATTATTATTAAAAAAAATTGTACTGATGCATCAATTTTTTATACAGGGCAGATGTAAAAAATAGATGAAGCAAAACATTTTTTTACACTGTTTTTGATACCGGGTCTAATTTTCTGTCTCTCAGAATTCTTTTTTTTTAAGATTTATGATCGAATTAGAAAGAGAAAAAAATCAGTAAACTGCACTGCGACAATTTTTAATAGACAATAAACCCTAAACTTTAAATGCCCACTTAATTTTCAAGGTGATACATTCAAATATCTGGATATTTAGAAAGCATAAATACGTACATGAAATATTGAAAGAAATAAAAATACTAAAAATATATACTTATTGTTGTTTATAAACTGCTTTCAATTTTTTAACTAAAAAGTTACTTCAGGTACGAATTTCCAATTTATGGTTTCACAAGGAATTGTCAAAAGTTTTTCCAATTTTCTTTCAATGTATATTGGAAGTCAGGGGTGTATCCATGGGGGGGGTAATTACCCCCCCCCCCCCAAGAAGCTTACTGAAATGAAATCCATTACTTTATAATTTTCGAATAAAACAGAGGTGAAGTATTTGTAATTTGAATTACTTGATAATAGCATGCAAATTATATTAAATTGTGTAATAAGTAATATTTTTATAAGTAATATTTAGCGTTTACTAATGTGACTTTCAAATCTAAATTCTGTAATTTTGCTTGATGTTGCTGCATATATGAAAGCTGAAAATACCTGCATATATGATCTAGAAAAATACAATATTTTTAAAAATGCTTTCGTCCCCAGCAAAAACTTTCTCTTTCCCTATTCTGTTCATAAAAAATCCTTGCTCTTCTACATATACATAGACACATTAAGTTAGACATTTCAATTATTGATATGCAAGTAAAAAAATACAAAAATTAATTTAATTTCCATTATCTTTTATTTTTATAATACTGCTGCAATGTATAAATTTTTAATTTATATTTTATTATTGATATTGGATATTAACTTCTTTTATTTGACAAAAGTCTTTATTTATGTTTAGTTCTTTAGTCTGTTGATGTTATACGTCTTTACAACTTTACCCCCTCCAAGATAAAATCATAGATACGCCCATGTTGGAAGTGTTAATTATGCAGTGACAATATTTAATTAAAATAAATTTTCTAGTAACCATTACCATTACTAAAAGAAATTTGGTTTGTCATATGGTGCATGGTTGTTTTAAAAATAATATAATTAACAATTTAAAAACAAAATGCGAAAACTTTTGATACATTTTTTGTTTGTGAATAAGTAGTCTTCTTTCTTTGTATTTTTTATTTATTATCAAATAAATCGGACGGACATAATTTTGACGTGAAAATCGTGTGATCATTTTTTCGGTAATAAAACAAAACATTATTGTTATAAAGTAATCTTTACTACATTTAATAACTAGTTGATTTGATCAATCGATTATAGATATCTTTTTACTGAATTTAATAATGTTAATAATTAAGATAAATACATATTTATAATTTATACGAAAAAAATGTGTTTTTTATAATTAGCCGTAATTAGCAAATAATATAGTCGTAATTAACGACTAATGTCCTTGAATTTAATAAACTCATTTTACATAGTTAAAATGTTTGTCATAGATAAGTAGTTATAGCTACAAATAAATATTCCTTTCTTAAAAAAGTATATATTGTAATAAATATATTAATTAAAAATCTATAAGGCATCGAGAGCAACAATGCACTGAGCAAACCACTTGTTTTTTTTTAATTTCCAAGTTTTTTTATCACTAGTATGCAAACATACTCCCCAGGTTTTATGGCCTAAATTTGTGCAAATATATTTCAGAATAGGTAAACATTTGATAACAAATTGGAAAGAAAAATACTATAAAATGGCCAAGATAAGTTAATTCAAATTATGTAAAATAAAAAAGTAAAGTAAATAATAATGAATTGGCTATATATTTTTTGGTAGTATATTTTGGTTTCTTTTTTTTGTTATCTTACTTTAACCCCAAGAAATTGTGCAAAATCAATTTCTTTGAAAAGTGATTTATAGCCAAATCATTCTATTCTGTTATCTTATCTGTCTGGATAACTAATAGGGAATTACCAATCATTATGATGGATATAAGTATACACATACATTTTTTATAAAACCAATAAAGTATATAACGGAGTTACTCATAATATTTACTATAGTATTAATCAAAAAGTTTGCAACATATAGGAAAAATAAAAAAAAAAAATAAAATTGTAAATTAATTTTAATATGGTTGAAAAACTGGAAGTCAAATTTTAATTTATTTCAGATTTTAAATATTTGAAAAATCCGTTATATGTGCATATATTAATATTAACATGGTTTTAAAATGAACTGTTGAACACCTGACGATAAGACAATGCGTCAGACAGGCAAAAAAACAAACTGCTACCATCAATTCTGTAACGAAATAACAAGAATGACCGAATATGTCACAGGTTCATTTTATTATTTCCTATGAATTTTTTTCTGTATCATTTTTTATTGTAAAATGTTAAATCGTATTTACAACGATCTTGGGAATTATACCTTTGCGGAATATAACCATATATTGTCAATAAATAAATATAGTGACACAATAAATTAATAAAACAATAAATAACAATTATCACAATTTAACTAATTACCTAACCCTGATGCCACATAACTTGATATTTGCTATGTAATTAACTAATTACCTAGGAAGCAAGTATTAAGATAAAAGAAAATTGTAAACACAAGGTGCAATACTTTCGGCATCGTTCAAATGCAAATGGTGAGTTCCATCGAAAACATGCCTTTCCATTTTTTTTGCTTGCTTCTCGATGGTATCCAAAACCATGTCGTAGTGATGTGGATTATCATGTTTTAATCCGGAGGCTGCTTTTATATTCAAAACTTCACACGTAATTCTAGATGCCAACTCCAGTACCTGGTCCATTGCCATGAACCCTAATGCAGCGGTTTTGAGCCTAGGATCCCTAGTAAATAAATACCCCTTTTTATGTGTCGCTGGTTTCATTCCACGTTTAAGTATCACTTCACAGCCTTCTCTAGTAACAGAACCGGCATAAGCATCATAAACTAAATTAAGCATTTCATCATATTCGTAGCATGGCATGTGCTCTACAGTTTTAGTTTCGTAAGACAAAAATTTGTCGACACTAGGTCCCAAGATGTCACACATTTTTTTAATGTTTCGTATGCTGGGACTCGCGATATCGATGCTAACATATTTTTTTACACTATCTGGAAAAACTGCAGCATACAAAAATGCTATCGCTCCTCCTAACGAATGGCCTAGAATGGTAATCTCCTTCCAACCAAAATGATTTACGATCCTGCGCAAAATGTGAACACCATCCCAAAATATGTAATAACTCTGTCCTCCTGGTAAATGTGAGGACAATCCATGGCCTGGTAAATCGATACAATATAAAGATAATCCTCTTTCTCTAAGAATTGGAGCTAGTTTGTCAAACGTTCCACTGTTATCTTGCCAACCATGAATTGCTATGATGGGCTGATCATCTCTTGAACCCCACCATTTTCCTAAAATTATAAATGAGTGATTGTGGATAAAACGTATTGAATTCATGTTTTAGTCTCAACATGAGAATCACTTAAGAAAATTAAATGCTCAAATTATGTTCTTGAGTGTCTAAATCACTCTTACAATAAATGTGATGACTATTACTATTAATCATATAATTTTGATTTAACCATTATTAAAGGAGGGTCTCTAAGGCCGGTTTTCGGCTCCTTTTGTTTTTTTAAATAAAAAAAAAGAATATATTTTTTGCCAGTAAGTATAAACAGTCAATTTGACCCTAAACGGAAACTCAAATACCCCCCCCTATTCACTCCACAGTTCTTATGATAATATAATAGGGTGGCATAAACACCTTGTAAGTGACTATTTGTCAGACTACTACCCTTGAGCCAATTTACATATTAATTCACTCATACCCTGCCCCCTCTCCTCCCCCGCTGATTTTATTGAAACTAAGTATGTACTCTTAGCGTTACCAAGAAACAACGACATGGACGTGGTAGGTATTTGTTTCTTTTGGGGTGCTTTTTGAAAAAAAAAACAAAAGGGGCCGAAAACCGGCCTTTGATTTATTTGATAACAAAAATTAAATTATTATGCATTGTGAATCTCCAAAATTTTCTTACTCTATGTAACTTGTGACTATCACATTATATGAATCTGTCACTAATGCCTATCTTTATATGGGCAGTATTAAATTAAATGAATAAATTATAAACTATATGACACTGTTTATTTATTTATACATAATTTTTAATAATTTTCATAAATTTTTAAAAGTTCTTGGATTCCTTCAAATATTTATTTGTTATTATTATCAAATAAACAGAATTTGTTATGGTTAGTATAACATAAAAAATTTTATCGTACATAGTCTTTTAGAGTACAGAAAACTTGATTTATCAACATTAATAGACAGAAATAAATGTTTAGTTAAATCATTTCATAAAATAATGTTTTTTCACTTTTATATTTTATGCTGATTTTAAATAAATAAAAAAGCAGATAAAAGTTTGTAATAACATCCAAGGTCATTATAAAAAATATTATGTAAATATTCATATTTATATAATATTTTGATACTTATATTAACATACATATATTTCATTAAAACTTAGGTTTTGAAAGACTACCTTTGGACTTGAAACCAAATACACTTAAATGATTTTATTTTAGGTGCTATTTATTTTTAAACCAATGTTTTTACCATCACGATGTAGACTAGTGATTAAAATAAGATGATAAGATATATTCTTCATTACTTTTACTGAATTACCAGCAAATTATTTCACATTAAAATCCATTGGTCGTAATTTTTCACTGTGAAATGATCAAATGTCTGGCCTCTTTTGGAAAAGAAATCTTAAAAAATAAAACAACAAATAGAAGCACAAAAATAAAATTCTTGAAGTTTTGTTTATAACATAATAATATGTATTATTATTATTCGTGAAAGCATATATCGATAAAGAAGAGCTTAATTATTTCACATATTATTTTGAGAACGTAAAAAATCTATTTTGAATATCTCTTAATACATTAATTACAAGAATGGTGAAATATTAATTAAGTATACGAATATTACTCATATTACTGATAATCTAATAGGATGGGTAAAGGTTTTTTTTTGGTTTACAGTGAAAATCATACCATACCTGTAATGTGTCCCCAAGGTACAGGAATTTGAACTTCCTCAAAATCATCAAGCCTCTTTGAATTTTTTGTGTGTTCTAAAAATGTACTTAACAATACTCTTCATTACAAATTACCTTTATTACTTACCGGCAAAGCCATTTACAGTTTGCCCAGTCATACTTATTTATCAAAACTCAAGTTTAATTTTACACTGAATATATCAAATCAATATCAGATTCCTCTCGAAGTTATTCGCGCATTGTAACAGTGATACTCACGATTATTAAGAACAATTACTGAATTATTATCCTTGAGTGTGATTGGATTGGATTAGTACTTTTACTTAATCATCACTCAGACACCTCGTCACAGAGTATTGTAATCTGTACACCTCGTTTATTATGTAAATATAAATAAGTGTCTGTCTCGTCTCCACTTGACAGCTTGACATTGACACTTTAACCCACAAACAGTGTTGCCGCGTTCAGTTTCTGAAATGTACTGAGCAGAAGCAATAAAATGTACTAGATTGTACTAAAATTTACGATAAAGTGAAATATTGCCGTTTCTCATAGAGTAGACCTATTTTTGCGCTGATGATATTAAACTATTATGTTTTTCAAAGTAATTTTAATTTTTTTATCATAAAATATACATGAAACAAAAATATAAATAAACATAAACTATTATTTTTTTAAATATATTAAGTTTATAATATAAATGATATGTTATATTTCATAATACCTACTTATATGCCAAAAAATCAAACAGAAAATTATTATTTTTCTAATATTCTTATTATGTAGCAGAAAATATATACGAAAAAAACAAATACTAGGCTTGTTTTTGCAGCAGTTGAAAACGGTTTGGAAACTGTCAGAAGTATTCCACCAGTTAAGTTGAGAATGCGTTACCATCGAATTTGACGCAATTAATAGTTGGACGGACCTTTCTGATAGTTTCAAACAGTTTCCAACTGCTGCTAAAACAAACCTAATATTTATATTCTACTCGGCCACTTCGAGGAATCAGGGACCGATTTGTATGACCTTGGTCTTATTAAAAATGTACTAGAATTAGGCCTATTTATGATGAAATGTACTTTTGTGCTTTGCTGTCGAAAATGTACTAGAAATAGTACAAATGTACTAAAACGGCAACACTGCCCACAAAACATAAATATGGTCTTGATAGGCAACACGTAATTTCTCAGCGATTGGTACGCCACCATGTAAGTAGGTGGCAAACTAATACGTAAGAAGGGTTGCATACCGCGCCTTGTTAATTTAATTTTAAATTTCATATATCTAATAATAAAAAGTACAAAAAAATTAACATTTGCTAGATATTATTGAAGCAAATGTATCTTTTTGTACATGTTCATAGGGAGAGAAGGGAGAAATTTCTACGTAAGGAAAAATAAAATTCAAATATGTGGTGCTACAAAGTTTTTATTTAAAATGTAAAAATTGAACAAATTCTGAAAACAGTGATATAAAATAAAACAATATATCTTTCTTATAATTTATTTATAAATAAAACACCGAATATTAAATAATAAAAATAAAATTATATTCAAAATAAATAAATTTTCAACAGTAAATAATGTGATGTAAAATTAAATTAATTTCTGAATTATAAATAAAATATAAATATTTAACAAAACAGCCTCCAGGTACGTTGAGTCTAAAGAAAATTCTAAATTATAATAAAATATGAATAATTAACAAAAAGCCTCCCAAGTACGTTCAGTCTAATAAAAAATGAAATATCGCGTTCAATATAAATTTTGCTATATGAATGATTGATAGTTGAGGTCCCTGCTACAAATGAAATATCATGCTCAAAAAAATTTTTACTAATTGAACGATCCCCGATAGTTGAAGTCGCTGATTCTAATGAAATATTATGTTCAACAGAATTTTCAATTTTCATGAGTTATTGACGTACGAGTGGTGTATTTTGTGGTTTGTTGATTTTCTTGTATTTTATATTGTTGTTATTTTATTTTTAAACAATTTCAAGTAAAACAAATTTATATTTCGTATGTTAGAAAAATTGAGTGTTCCATTTAAAAAAAAAACTTTTATCAGTCTTGTAACACCATGTACATAAAATTTATTCAGCATTTTGTAGTTTATATCTGTACCTACAACATTGATATATAAAAACCTTTTTTATATCTACCACAGTTCTCAAGATTAACACTGGTCAACTCTATCTTGAACATTCAGTAATATACAATAATTTATTCTTGTTATTTAGGACCACAAGCTTCAAGGACAAATTTTCATGTTTTAATACTTCAAAGGTGCCGCCGTAGAGTCTGTGAGCTGATTGTTATTTAAGCTGTGGTAGAAGCACAGCAGTGTTGCCAGCGCCGAAGAAAACATGACAATTCTACCAGATTTTATTGCCAAATTACAAATCATATCATCGGAAACTCTATAATATTTACTTACTACTGCATTTTGTCATAGAGCGCAATTTAAGCTGTGCTTCTACTATATACCGCTCCACAAAACATATAAAAGACCGCTCACTTGCTTGTAAACCAGATTGGTCCCAAATGAGAACCAGGCTTTGGTGTGCATTTTTTAAACTATTTTTCTTATTAATTACTAAATAAGACTTCACTAGAACCAATTATTAATGATAATATATATATCTGTAATTCTCTACACATGTCCACGGATGGAGTTGACAAGAGGAGAGAGTCTCTTGTTTTTGACTTTATCGAAAAATGTCACTCTTTATAAAAAGTTCTGCTTTTTGAAAAAATGAAACTGTCATAGAAACGTCTTAGATCAGATATACAGGGTGCTCATAAATTAAAAAAACATGAAAATACTCAAGAGAGAAATACCATTATTTATTATTTTACACAACATATTTATGAAACTAATCTGTCTATAACCCGAAATAGAGTCCTAATACAAATTTTAAAATCAAAATTTCAATTTTGACTTTCGGTCTACACACTACGAATAGTTTATTTCTACTTTTATGCACTCTTAAGGGGCCTAAGGTCAGGTGGTCTAGCAGGATAATGGGCCAAATCTTCCAATCCACCTTTCACCATTGTCTGAGCAAGGCTGTAAAATGAGCAGGACAGCAATCCTGTTGCCAAAACAGGTTATTGTGTACTTCTGGCTCTCAAGTATTTAAAAATAGTAAACCAAATGTTTCTAAAATGTTTTGGCAACAGGACGGCTGCCCTGCTCACAGGAAGATTTGTCCCAATCCTAATTTTACACCCCTTGCCTTTTTTCCTCCAAGGTGCCCTAAAACAAAACAATTATTCAAATGGTTTGCCAATACCTAGTTTTAAATTTCGTAATAATAAAAAATTATATCAAATAAAGAAATACCAGTTGCGTTAAAACTCTTTAGTGTAATAAAAAATTACATTGAAAAAATGAAGTGTTTTCTAAAAGAACAGTAGGTATTTACTTCACTAACTTAAATAGGTTTCAAAAACAGTTTTTTTGTTGTTGTAAATGATGAGTGTCTTTTTTATTTTAAATTAGGTCAAATACTTAAATATGTATATAAACTGCATATTAAAAAAAGCAAATGTGTCAAACTTTACTATTACTTTAGGTTAAGGGTAGCGCATTCGTGGTAATCAAAATAAATGTTGATACCCAGCCAGCATGTAACGTAACTGGGCACTTTTGTCACAGCTTAAATAACAATCAGCTCACAGACTCTACGGCGGCACCTTTGAAGTATTAAAACCTGAAAATTTGCCCTTGAAGCTTGTTGTCTCTCTCTCGTTTGGGATACGAGTCAGGACCGGATTAAAAATAGTTGTCCCAATTTAGAAAGTGTCATACTAAATATAAATTTGTTTTACTTGAAATTGTTTAAAAATAAAATAACATAACAGTATAAAATACAAGAAAATCAACAAACCACAAAATACAGCATTCGTGCGCCAATAACGCAGTCGTTGACGGTATGGCTATAAGGGCATATTTTACAACCACACGTCCGCCGCCTTTTATCCCAAAATGGCGGCATGCGCGAAGATCTGCGCGAGACGTTCCTGCTCATACGAGTCTGTGAGCTGATTGTTATTTAAGCTGTGCTTTTGTGATGTTCCTTTTAGGTGACAAAGTTACATTCATTTGTAAGGTGCCATACACCGCTCAGTTACATAGTGCCTAGATGTAGAATGTACCATAGTGACTTTTTGCTACATACTTGTGTGATATCTATGAGATATTAATAAAATGTGGAAATTTGAGGTCATATGAATAACATAAATTATATATAACATGTATGTATTTTTGTACCTTTAACTAAACGTGCCTTATTCATGTTACATATATAAGTACCTTTAATGTTTCATTTTCTGCACTCACGACCCATAACGTAACATAACCTTAACTTTGTTATTTCCTGTCCTGGCGTTCTAGCACAGTCTATTAGTTCTAGTAGTTTATATTTTGTGCCTGATGTCATTGCTTTATTCAATCAAAGCCATCCAAGATTCAAAACTTGTTTTTATTTTATAGTTTTATGCAGTTTTATGTTTATGTTTGTCTTTGGTGAGAAGTTTTGTGGAAGAATATTTATTCTTTCAGTGATAAACAATAAGCGGTAAACATGTATAAACCGATAAAAACCTTTCGGCAAGACACAGAAGAAGACACTACTGCGACTGCGGCAGCAGGTATTAAAAACGATCAAGTCTCCATCACCCTTTTCGATCAAAAACAACAGTCCCCAAGATGAGATTGACAGTCCTTCTTGAACTGGATGAGATTAATCCATTAGCTATCACCTCTTCAATTCCTAATTTTTAAGAAAACTGTTTTTAAAAAATTTCAAGTGATTTTGAATTTTGAATGTAAGTACGACTCCAAAGACATAATATCATCCCTATGTTCCTAATTTTTGTCTTCAACTTCTTACTTAGTGTTCTGTTAATAAAATGTTTTTTTTATTTATTTTACTTTTATTTCTGCTTATTTTACCATTAACAAAAATCATCCCATAAATCAGTTACATAAACATTAGAAATTATAATATCCTTAATAGTTCCAAGTCCAAGTAGAATGTTAATATTACAAAACTAGTAACTATTTATAAAAGCTACATTATATCATGTTGATACATATCAGTAATGAATTTAAGACATATGTTTCTAATATTACTATTTATGATAATTATTTACATTAGCGGAAATCTCTCCAGAAATGTTGATCAAGGGATAGGTTTCCGCTAATGTAAATAATTACCAAAATAGTAATATTAGAAAAATATGTTTTAAATTCATTACCGATATGTAATCAACAGAATGTAATGTATAGCTTTTAAATGTCCGACAAGTACATAAGAAGTACTTCATAATGGAATGTTGGCATTACATTAGTAACAAACAGGAATATTTAAAGTGATGTCTCACAAAGGTCACAACAATACTTCACCGAGATGTACTTTTAAGGTGCACCAGGAGCACATTTGGTGATTGTATGTCCTTCTATGCAACATAAACAGTACTTTTGTTGCGACATCGCATGTACTAGATGCACTTTAAAAGTACATCGTCAGTACGTTCCTGTGCTGGCTGGGTATAATTACCTAATCTCAGTATAATCAAAATACATAGGTCTATAGACAGACCACTTTGTTTTGTGGTACTGTGATATTATCATCATAATAAACTTTAGTAAATAAAAATTATTCATTTTTTATTTACTAAATGTCTGCTCTCTACACATACATATAACAAAAGTAAAGTAGGTATATGCTCAGAAAAATTAAATCAATCTATACTAGTTTTAATACAATATAAACATACATAGGTTAATACAAACTAGTTGGAAAAAACTTTCTCATTTATTCTAAACTTTTAATCAAATTTACTACACATATAAGTGCAATATATAGTAAATATTTTTATACTAATACTGGTAAGTGACATCTCCATCTGTTTACAGGAAGTGAAGGTTCAGCTCTGTAGTTCTCTTGGATCTTCTTCCACTGCATTTCCGAAGGACTATAAATTGCTTTTGAACGAAGATTTCCTTTTACAGTTTCTAGATTCTGCAAGCATAAAAATATTTTTTTAAAATAGAAAAAGTGCCTCTCAGTAGACAGAAATAAGTCGCTACTTTTAAAATGTCTTCAAATAATTACGATAAATCAATTAATAGGACTGCAGTAAAAGAAATAAGACTCTATAAAAAGGAGCATTCCATACAGTATATTTGCAATAATTAATATTTAATATACAGTGTGGCCATAGTATTCAGTTTGTTTGGTCATTTTGTTGTGAGATTTGGAAGGTGTTTGAAATTCGTGACGCCTTTCTTTTTTAGTGTTTGTA
Source organism: Monochamus saltuarius (assembly GCA_025584915.1). Lineage (NCBI taxonomy): Eukaryota > Metazoa > Arthropoda > Insecta > Coleoptera > Cerambycidae > Monochamus > Monochamus saltuarius. Next base: position 34,950,034 of record CM046727.1, read on the forward strand.
CATTATGATGTCGAGAATGAAATGATGAAACAGATAAGCATGTTTCTTCAGTGTCTTTTCCTTGAGAATCGGTTAGAAATCCAGTTGAAATAGAACAGAGAATATCTTCACTTCTAACGACTTCTAACTATTTTGTTATCTTGAATAGCGTTGATGGCTGGGTTCGTGGGGAAAAATTTATTGTCTGGTGAGCTATAGTCACGGCTCAATTATGCCATTAGATAGCATTTCGTTGATTTCAGTATATCAGATTTTTGTCATATTCTAACAGTTTAATACTTGTGCTCGTTCTTCAGGAGATTCTTAGATGCCTGTTTTGAATTACATCAAACATCTTGCATCCTAATAATAATAAAAAAATGGTTTAAAAGTTAACTATGACTTAGAATTATAGCAAATATTCAGAGTGAGTCAGAAAGAATGGGTCAACACTAGGCTGGAAATACTAGACGCCAAAATATTATGTTTTAGCTCATCATGCCTTATACGAATGTCGCTGATTTAAGAAATACAGGGTGTTCAAGGTTTAAATTTTATTCTGAATGTCTCAATAATTGACACATTTTGATAGCATGATTCTAAAAATTGGTAGTGTTGGGTTTTTTGGTGAGAGAACTATGAATTTGAAGCTTATTTTGACGTTGCTCCTCCGTTGCTCCGAGGGCGCTAGTTTCACCGTAAATTAAAACATATATTTTCTATCTGTTGAGTTATGCTTAAAAAAGTTAAAAATTTAAAAAAACGCTCAATTCTACATAAAAAACGTAATCTTGTTTAGGTCGCCTAACTTTATCGGTTTCTGAGTTATTTGCATGTAAAAGTTTCAATGTATTTTGTGGAGATTTTCTTTCAGGCGCTGATATTGCTATTTCTTTTCTTAGAGTAGGCTTGTGTCAAAATTTCATGTCAATAAATATTAGCGTATTTTGCGTGCGTGTGATTTATTATTCGTGTATTAAGAAATTTCGGAATAAAATTTATACCTTGAACACCCTGTATTTCTTAAACTAGCGGCATTCGTATAAAACCTGATGAGCTCAAATATAATATTTTGGTGTCTAGTACCTCCAGTTTAGTTGACCCATTCCTTCTGACTCACCCTGTATAATAAATTGGCACATACAATCTTTTTAGATTTTTGACCACTCGTTATTTTGAATTAATATTTTTTCCGCAATCGACAAAAAACTGACATTTTTTTACTGTCAGGAGTCTCTAAAGTTGACATTTTCTTTACCGAGAAAAAAATGATATCTCAGCAACAACATTATTCAGTTTTAATCCTAGAAGCTAAAGTAATCATGTTTTAATTTATAAAAGTTTAATCATCATTATAATAATTTTTGTTTATCCATATTGATATTAAATACACAGTTTGGTCAAGTATTAATATTAAATAAACCACTGAAACTGCTACTATCCTCATTCTTGGAGTAATTCTCAAAGTAGTACAACACATTTTCATTAATAGTTATAAAGAGCCTTCATAAATGATTACAAACCACGTGATCAGGGTCGAGATTCTCAAATCAATCGCAGAGCGAGTCATATGCGAAAATCCTTTTCCTCCCTACGGCAATTGAGAGAGACAAGAAATCTATTTGCATACGAGTTGTTCTTCGAGAATCACAGTCCTGGTCACGTGGCTTTTAATCATTTATGAAGGCGCTGTAGTATGCAAATAGATTTCTTGTCTCTCTCAATTGCCGTAGTGAGGAAAAGGATATTCGCATATGAATTGCTCTGCGATTGATTTGAGAATCTCGACCCTGATCACGTGGCTTGTAATCATTTATGAAGGCACTGTATTATTTTCAGATGTTGTGAAAACAGAAATAAGAACGATGTTTGATTTATCACTAGCAATCAACTTTTAGTATTCTTTTCGCAATATCTTCTTTTTTTCTGAGTCTTCAGTGTAGCTTTCCATCAGTTCCGTCACAGTGCTAGATCTCCATCCTCCGTGTCTTTTAATATAAGTGAGGTCACCACCGCCGCTAACTAAAATGATGGTAGACGTTCATTGTAATTCGTGTTCACTGTTTTCTTTCCAACTGTCCAGCTTCAAAAATTATGCCAACATTCGACTACACTTTCCACTAACATATCTGATAATAGTCTAAGAGCCAGTGGCCGGCAACCTATAAGTAAATGATTATACCTGAAATTTTGCACAGTGAGTCTCTTATACCTATCAATCATGAGGTGATGACTCGCTAAGCCCGGCGAGGCCGACCCAACTGTTACTCAGGTGCGAGAGGTATGAAAATTTAACCAACTTTGTTTAAATTAACAAAGCTGCTGTTTGAAAATTTTAAAATTTCAGATCTGACAAATTAGGCATTTATTTTTATTATTTATTATATTTAGCAGCTTTTATTATTAAAATAATATAAGTAAAAATAACCTCTATTTCTGGCACAGGTTTTGAGATTTGGTGGTGTCGATTACAATGCTTGACATTTCTGACAGTTATTTAACGTCAAAAATCAGATTTAATCAAATACTTTTGAAACTTATAATATTTGCCAATTCCACAAGTGTCTGCCATGACCTTAGAAGCACGGTAATCGTCTGCCTTTGTTATTTTTATATAATAATAATTGTATATTTTAAAATTTTCAAACGGCAGCTTTGTTAATTTAATAACGAAGTTGATTACATTTTCATACTTCTCGCACCTGAGTAACTCTTGAGTCGGCCTCGCCGGGCTTAGCGAGTCCCCACATCATGAGTGATAGGTATAAGAGACTCACTGTGCAAAATTTCAGGTATAATCATTTACTTATAGGTTGCCGGCCACTGGCTCTTAGACTATAAATAATCCTGGTGGACGTAAAGCAACATAATTTGGATAAAAACTTAAATAATTGTCTCCCAGCAGAGTAAAAGTATGTAGCCTATTGGTTTTGGCATTGAGAATGTTTATATAAGGCGGATTTCACGTCTTTAATATTATTAATTATTATATTGATAAATTCATCAGAACAGCAAGCGCCTGCGACCCCTAATATTAGGACGACCTATCAAGAAGCTTTTTAAAAATATTTATTTATTTTTAAAGCGTTAAACGTCAAATATAAATTATCAGGTACACTATTCAAAAAGCAATCAAATTGCTTCTTTGTAAATACTTGCAATTTTTTCGGTACATATCCCTTAATTTTGTCTCTTGAGAAAAGCACATAACTTTGAATATTTGCTTATATCAATCCCCTTCTTTATATCTAGGGTTGAACGCAACATTGAATATTGTGACTAAAGCGTTCACGGCAACATTTTATTTGATAAGTTTGAGAAATACACCCTCAATAGATACATTTTCTAAATACAACTAAATGTTTTTTCTTTGCAGCAATCCAAAAGACGTTGGTAGATATATTCATAAATTCTTCGAGATTTCTTTGGGACAAGATTCAAAGAAACCTCTTTCGCACACTCCAGTATCTCCTCAGGTACACCTAAATCCTCATTAGATTCAAGTTTTACAGAATTTTCAGCTAATTGAACCACAAACAATCACAAATTAACTCAATTAGCAATATGGCGTTTAAAGTCTGATCATTTGCAACGGATTTGAAACTAGGTTTTGCTATCTCTGATGTCCAAATTTATTCTCGGAGTTGGTAATTTGGTGTTTTTTCGACCGCTTTTTTCAAAATGTCTTTCCGATTGTTCTGACAGTTTCCAATCGTTCTTCGAACAAAGCTAATAACACTAGTAACATATTCAAAGATACAGTAAAAATATTATTTTTGTAATTTTTCGAATACTTACATAAACTCTAATAAACAAAAAGTACTTATACTTAGTTTTTATTGCCGGTATATTTTAAGCATTTCGTGTTATGAACCGACTTGATATTATACCTACCTTTAAAATCAATCTGTTCCTCTCCTTGGCTTGACCCAAGCTCCTTGAATGCAATTTTTGTTGCTGTACTCGGCCATTGTCTTCAGATTTCACGTAGTCATCTCTGGAATAAAATTCGATTGCGCCATTGGAAAGAGATCGAGTAAAAAAGATTATATTAAGTTCAATAAAGTATGCTTAATTCATTATTCTAATTTAAAAAATATGTATAGGCATAAAAAGTTTTACTGTTGCCATATCTAACGGATCTCCTCTGCCTATTCATCTATCAGGGTATTCCACGTTTAGGTGAAGTTCCTTGTAATTGTAGGATATCTTGGAAACTACAATAGATAGAAGGATTCCAACACTTAATTACTTTTTCGAATAACTTAAGTTGGTGGAATCAAACTTTCATAGATCTCTTTGTTTTTTTTTAGATAGAAGGCGAAGTCTAAAAAAATACTAATTGTTCATATTTCAGAGATTAGCTGAGATATCGGAATGGTGAAAATTGCTTCTGATAGAGTTTTTACGTAGAGTTCAGTGGCGTACTTGTAATTTCTCTATAGGACGTCACTTATAAAATATGAACCAAGCATACATTTTAATAAATGGACACCCTGTATATTTGTATACCATTCAATTGCATTATTTGTTTCCTTTATAATGATATATAATGATTGCTTCTTTATATTTTGGAAATTGTCAAAAATCGTTAAATTGGTAAAACCGATATTGCGTGGTGCACAGTTGGCCATGCTTTTTCATATATTTATACAAAATTGGTTGATGAATTAATTGACTTTAATAATTTTCTCTTTAATAATTAATAATTCAAATAATAATTTTAATTTTAAGAAAAAATAATTAATACTAACAAAATTAATCGACAGTGTCATTTTAAAAACTATTGAAAATTATTTAATATTGAAAAAACCTTTGACGATTTCAAATGTAATCATGAAAATAGTCAGCAAATTATAGAGATAAATAGAAGTAATGTATTTTGGGTTTTCATTTCTTCAATATTAATGAATGTTGTTCTTAACACGCTTCAGATTATTATATAGTATTATTAATTGTGGTGCTAAAATAGTAACTATTTATTTACAATGCTTTCGAAAAGTAACGAATATTTATTACTTTTTTTTCGAAAAAATCCCCTGGCACACCGATTTTGTTTTTAAAAAAGGCACTTTTTGACATACGACCCATATTTGTGCCGTCATCGACAATTTTTTTAAATAGGAACCCCCAATTTTGACCATGCCATTTGAAAGAGCGTGTCATTCTACATACATACATCATGAAAAATTATGGTGTTACATAACAAAAATTTCAAGAAAATAATGTTTGAAGATTTTAAAATTTAATTTTCACAATACTGTGCACCTCCCCGTTATGCAAAGCCTGTCCGTGTTTAGATGAGCTGTTCCCGAATCGTTGGATAGGGAGAAGGGGGCCAATTGAGTGGCCAGCCAGATCGCCTGATTTGAGACCCCTAGATTATTTCTTGTGCTATCACACACACATTTCAGAACCGAAATTAAAAAACATTTTTACAGTCCACCCACGCATTAGCCCCCCAGATTTGATGCCCTAACTTCGCCCATGCTGCCTCAGTTTTATGACACGAATTTTTTAACATCCTGTATAAACCCGAATTTCAACCAGAGATATATAATTTCAACATTATGGTTCTGACAGAATTTATCTGACATGAATATGACAAAAATTGGTATAACGTTTTAACGAAAGCTTAAAAATTCAATCTACTGAAACTTTAGTTTTATTACCTTTGATTTATTTTAGAGTTGATAATTTCCTCGTCTTTCCTGTATTTTGCAAATACTCCTTCAATTTCAGATATAGGCATTCTGTAAAATTATTCTAAAATACACACACCACAAATTAATTATTCTAAAGTAGTTTATGTTTATGTTTGAACATTGTCATGGTAACAAGAAATTTCAGATTTACTGAATTGCACACCGTAAAGCGTTAAAGATGTATTGGGGGTTGCATATCGTGAAACATTACTTTAGATTTGAAACTAAGATGCTCGTAAATTATATTCTATTTTCCTAAAATAAATGGTTTTTCATTAACAAAGTACTATTGTATATTGAACACTTCATTGAAGCAATTTAATTTTTACGCTGAAATCACTTAATTAATTAAAATCTTAGGGTCATAATCTAATACTGTAGCAATCCCTACATATTAAGCAGATCCTATATGTCGATTTATTCGAGAAAGCGTAAGTTCTGACTCGAGCCACACGAACAAATTTTTTAAACATACAATTTATTCGCATGGAGCAAGTTAGTTATTACGTTTGTTGGTATCCATCGCCCTTTCAATATCTTCTTTCCAGTATGTTTTTTCTTATTATAATCGATAAAATACCTATATCTTTACACAAAAATTCATATAAACATAGGCCGTATATGATTAGTTTAATAGTTATTTATGCAACAAGTACAAAAAGTAAGTGTTTATTACACGCGACGTGAAATTGTCCAACGAGGCCTAGTCCAGGGCATTTAGCAAAAATAGAGGAAATTTTGGAGCACAACAGATATCGAGATGCGGTTTTCTGCATTGTGTTGGGGAAGGTCCCAGAAAAGACTGGTGAAAATGTGGATTAGCAGTTTTTGAAAAACGCCTTCTGGGCCGGAAAATGCATTTTCCAATTCCATCATTACTTGTACCGTTATGGGAACGAGTGGAAACTCGAAAAAATCGCTCGGGAATTGTTGGTTGGGGTTTTCGGGGTGCACGGGGTCGCTCTGTGGGGTGCGCGGGGTGAATTGGGGCAGGAATGGCAGCGTGCATATTCAATGGAAATTTTCATTATTCATACCCCCGGGTAATTCTAATGCCAGAATCGAGTTCGGCAGCCCCGAAAACCCCCGAGTAACGATTTTGGAGCCATTTACATGGACTATGCGATTTCCCCCCAGAATGACCCACCGGATACCCCTGCAGAGGCGCCCCTGAGCGCCCCAGAATTGAATTCAGCATCCCCGAAAACCCCGAGTAACGAGTTTGGAGCGATTCTCATGCACGCTGCCATTCCTCCCCAATTCACCCCGCACACTCCCACAGAGCCGCTCCTGTGCACCCCAGGTAATTCTAATGCCAGAATCGAGTTCGGCAGCCCGAAAACCCCGAGTAACGATTTCCCAGCGATTTTCCGCGTTTCCAATCGTTCCCATAACGGTACAAGTAATGATGCAATGGGGAAGTTGCATGAATTTTATATTGGTTTGAAATGTATTACAAGGTAAACTTTCAAACATATTGAAAGGTCAGAACATATGTCTGGCGGCAATAATCACATAATAATTAAAATATTAACATTAATAAATTGCCATAGAATGTAAACAAAACCACGTGATCGAAAACACTGTTATTATTGGTGTGACGTCAACGGCCGGAGTAACGCGGCCATCTTGCTTATGTTTCCGTAGATACGGTGATCGTGACGTAAATAGGCATTGGTTTCTGAGTTTTTTTGTGACATTACTGACATTTCTTTTGAACAAGTCATAGAAATGTCAATACTGTGTAAGGTAGTGACATGACTGAGGCTCTTTGAAAAAACTATAAAATAAATAAGGCGAACAGCCCTATAATTTGTTTTGTAAGGAGAATGTAAACATGTAAAGCAAAAGTAATAGATATCAAAAATAAAATTCTTTATGTTAGATCTGTTTATTCATTGTTACTATTCAAATTTTCGTAACATAAAACAATAAATTTTAAAAAGCCTTTGTAAGACACATTATTTTGCTGTTAACAATTATTTTCACATATTTGTAAATAAACGGAAACAATTTTGTATGTAGTATTAGGTTTATATTTTAACAATATTTACAAATACAGTTTTTAAGAAAATAAATTTAAGAAAATATACATTTCTAAAGATTTCTGTACCTAAACAATTTTTTGATCGACCGCTTCCATTATTTATTCGTACTTATTTTCAATTAACCTTACATTAAAATGGTCTTCAGAAACATACAACGTTGAAATGATAGAGTTTACGCTTTTTCCTTCGTCGTGATTCATTGCCATACACCACATTTTTCTAGTTTTTTCAATTTTGGCACGGAGAAATATTTTTTATTAGCCGCTGTACGGAAAGTATTTGTAATTGCACAATGCAATATTTCTTCCATTTTCCCGGTGATAATACACTTTCTGTGCAACACTTAATAAATATCACATGTTATGTGATAAATATTACAAACGTCAAACTAACTCTTCTACCTAACCTAAACGTATGTACTGTACTGCGACTGCGTTGTTTTGCTTTACAGGTGACGTCACTGCGGCTGGTGACGTCACAGATATTTAATATGGTGGCCTCCGTTTTCTGGAGGCGTGGTCGAACAAAACTATAAAAGCCGTTTTTGAGTTTATTTTTCATCAAATTGTCTAGGACAAACGGCATTTCGATTAAAATAATACATTCTTTCATTTCCATGTATTTGAAAAAATCATGCAATTTCCCCATTAAGGCGTTTTTCAAAAACTGCTAACCCACATTTTCACCAGTCTTTCTGGGACCTTCCCCAACACAATGCAGAAAACCGCATCTCGATATCTGTTGTGCTCCAAAATTTCCTCTATTCGGGTGATTTTGTGCTAAATGCCCTGGACTAGTCAAGCCGAGTAGGACAACACGTCGAGTGCAATAAGCAGTTTTTGTATGAGTTGCATACAATATTTTTTCTACGTTCATGCAAAAACCAAAAAAATGTTTTATTTAGATGACACTAAGTGTAGGAAAATATGACATCGATTTGAACGTTTATGTTTGTCATGATGACAAAACGCTGTAGTAGAATGACAGATGAATGCAATAAACATTTTATTGCACTAGTGCAATAAAGAACCACTTTTTCCACTAAATATAGTTCAATAAAGTTTTGTTTTGCATGAATGTAGAATAATAGTATATTATGCAACGATCATGTAATGAGTGTATTAATAACCATTACATGAGAGTTGCATACGCTATTTTTCTACACCCGATAAGTATCAAAAACCATAAATTTTATATTTTTCTATTTCTCCAGTACATAAACCGTTGATAAAGTTTTTCGTACACTTTCTTAAATTTTTGGAGTAAAATATTTTGAACTGCATTTTCTGCTTTCTCCGATATGTGTGGAGGAGTCGATGGTAATTCTTCTATATCGCTGATATCAGACATTTTGATAAATTATCGAAGTTTAGCTAGGTATCTACGAAAATTTAATACGTACTGATTTTGACATCTAAAATAATTACATAGGAACCTAGGAAAAACGTCAAATGCACAGCATGCTTGATTGAAAAATTATGGGTTTCTATTGATTCAAAATCTGTATCGTAATGAAAAATCTGTACTGTAATGGGTATCATTATGAAACGGATTATGGGCATATAAGTGCATTGTTATAATACGGGTGTAGAATAAATTAATTATCGGCTTCAAATAATTTTCTCTTGGCCTGTCAATCAATTGAGTAAAGATCATTTCGGAAATGTTTTAAAATTTTATTAAATAATTACAATAATTATATATAGGTGCAATTAATTATAATTACCAACCTAGTCCTCATATTTTAATAATTGTATATATATATATATAATAGGTTACTACTTGAATTTGTATGTATATTCATATCAAATACTGTTAATTGTTTTCAAAAATGTTTGACCCTCCACCTCTAATTCTGTTCAATTTGCAAAATTTGTATTACTGCGGGTGCAGAGTGCAGACGAACGTCATCTTCATGTAGCATTTTAATACTACCATTCTACAAACTTAACAGTTTATACTAATAATATTAACATACCTATTATTACCAACATTACCGCATTTAGTTAAGATATTTTCTATTTCGTATCACCAACCCATTTTCGTGATAAGTTACTTCTTTTCCTGAGAACACAGCACAGTTTTAAATTTTTTCAACATCGTGTTTTCGTGGCTGCTTTTATTAATCACGTGAGCCTAAACATAGACAACCAACATTCCACTATTAACATCACAGAAATTAAAACCATAAAAATTAACTTTTACATTTTGAGTAAAACGGGCAACTTTCTGCTAAGAGGGTTAGATTTGACTTTGTGAAAAGGTGTGGTATAAATAATTTATCAGTCCGACTATGGCAAGTAGGTTATTGTGACATTGTTTTCAAGCATGTAAGTGGATTTTGCAGGCAATATGGTAGTTGCTATTGGCAACCGGAGGTAAGTTAGCTATTTACCTCCCTAATAGATTAAAAAAGTGATTTCGAGTCATAAGTGCAAATATAATAAAGATCTGTTGAACTTGAAATTTAATTAATTATTCATTAGTATTTAGAGCAATAGTACGATTATTATAATTAGCAGTATTATTCACAAAGATGAAATCATTCACGTTTGTTTCTTACCACATTTTTCTCAAAATGGTCTGACTGATGCAACGTACTATTGGAAACTGCGGTTGAAGTTTCATTGTGAAGGATCTTGTTAGCTTCATTTTAGTTACACAAATTGTTAGTAACACAACCTTCTACAATAGTAGCGTAGCGTAATCCTATTCACCGTACATTGGTCTAATTTAAGCTAAAATGCGGCCATAAATGAATTTCTGAATTTGCAGAGTTATTTCCTTTATGGAGTTTTTAGCTAGAGTGACTACCTTATAAGAACCCCTTAAACATTTTGTGCGTTATATACAGGGTGAACCTTAAATAAGTACAAATATTTTAACTGCTGGTGTAGTTCGTCATATAGATCAGTCCAGTGAAAGCCATTTTTAAAAATTTCTAATATTTACGGAGATATTATTTTTTTAAAAAAATACCCACATTTTGAGGACCGCTACTTAACCAAGCTAATGAACCATATGATTTGTTGCAAAGTTGCCATATCTTCTCTAATATAAATATTACGTTTCCCTTAATGTAATGGTAAAGTAATACGGTTAATTCTATTTTAAAAATACTTGTTTGAAGCATAAGTACAGTAAAGTTGGGTATGCAGTATGATACGCAGCAATATTAACATACATTGTAACTGACCTTACTATAAACGATTAAAAATGAATTTCCGCAATACTACCATAAAGTATTTAGGAAGATATTACGTGATATTACTATGTCCAATCTTCAAAAATTATACATAAATGTGCACACAAGCTTACCTGTTTGTTAAAAAATTAACTATTAAATCAATAATCCACATTTCACAAGTTAACTGCCATTGTACACTGTTAGAAAGAGATACAAGACACAATTTCCTTAAGTTATTTTATGAATAATAACGAAAAACTATGATTTTCATTTTTAACATATTAAATTTAGTTTGTTCAAGCAAAGACATTTGTGTAACACTGGCAACACTGTCAACAGCCCTATGACTCATAAATGTATGAAAGTCAGCGGTTCTCAACAAGTTTTCTACAGAAAAATTACAAAATTTATTTAAAATTTCACTTTTTTATTTCTGATATTTCTGTAAAACAACTATTAATTATGTGTTCTACACAGTGAACTATACTGCTGGTTAAAATATTTGTACTTATTTAAGGTTCACCCTGTATACAGGGTGTCCCTAAATAATATGCGAATAATTAAGAGGGTGATTCTACATCGAAAATTAACGATAGTTTGTTTTATAAACTATGGCTCCAAAATGTTCCGTTACAAAAATACGGGGTGTTAGTTTTAGGAAAAAAAAAGAAAAATAATTCATATTTTTGAAACCGCTTTAGATATTTCCATGAAATTTGGTATGCAGTGACTATTAACAAAGGTGCATATTTTGCAAGATAAACATAATTTCTATCTTCAACAGTGGCGTGCGCACGAGCACTGACTAATCGCGCAATCTTTTAAAGTGAATGGTTGTGCACGCGAAATTTTTAATAAAGTGGTTATATCACAGTATTTCTTAAATAGATATTAACAAGTCAAGTATGCTGTTTATCTTTGCTACTATTAATAGGTTTCCGTTAAAGAATCTATCAAAAAGAATATAATTACTCTTTTTCTACGTTCATGCAAAAAACAAAACTTTATTGAACTATATTTAGTGGAAAAAGTGGTTCTTTATTGCACTAGTGCAACAAAATGTTTATTGCATTCATCTGTCATTCTACTACAGCGTTTTGTCATCATGACAAACATAAACGTTCAAATCGACGTCACATTTTCCTAGAGTTAGTGTCATCTAAATAACATTTTTTGGTTTTTGCATGAACCTAGAAAAAATATTGTATGCAACTCGTACAAACTCGTACTTTTTGTACTTGTTGCATAAATAACTATTGTCACTTAAGGCGCCACTTATGACACATCATACTTCTTTAAATTAAATGACAGCACTTTTTTACGGCTTAGTGTATCTATCTGACTATTGAAACAGTCGATTCTTCTACCCGTTTTTATCTGAAAAAGGTATACTTTGCTGAAGCCGTTAGGAGTAACCGTTTTTGAAATAATCCTATTTGAAATATTCATTGCACCAAGTAGAAACTGTTTTGGTTTCAGGTAAAAAGCCTTTCCCCCTGAGAATACAGCAAAAAGTTAATTGAAAAAGTTAATCACAATGGTAAATTATGACGACGTACAAAATTTTGCACGTCGTCATAATTTATCAATCTGAATAACTTTTTCAAGTTACATTTTGCTGTACTTTCAGTGGAAAAGGCTCTTCATCTGAAACCAAAACAGTTTCCGTGCAGTGCACTGAATATTTCAAAAAACGGTTACTCCTAACGACTTCAACAAGGTTTCAGATAAAAAAAAGGATAATCGACTGCTTCAATAGTCAGATGGATACACTAAGCCGCAAAAAAGTTCTGTCATTTAAAAGAAGCATGATGCGACCTAAGTGACGCCCTCTACTAGTGACGTCAAAATTAGAAAAAAATTCGAATTTATCTTCACTGTCGTTATTTTCAGTGGTGACTACGAAAAAGCTAGAGATGTGCACTTCAATTCTGTTACTGGCAGCGACCAGTTACCTAGGTCATGGCATAATAACCCGGATAATTGCTATACATATATCAAATAATAGCACCGGCCGGAAAAGCCTAAAAACCATTCTATATATTTATTACCTATGTAATTCCGCTTATTAAAAAATGAAAACAGATTAGTTAAATACACTTATTCATTACAATTTAATTTAAGAGTAATATTAACACTCTAATTCACTAATTCCATATTTCAGTTTACTAGTTGCTCTACATGTTCACCTGCCTAAGAAATACATTCATGGGCGTTTCTAGTTACTAAAAATCGAATAATTTTTTAAAAAAACATGCCTTTTTCCAATATTATTCAATTTCATTTATAAAATCTTCTTTTCAGTTCTCCATCGATTCAGAGTAAACCCACAAGGTGAACTGAAATCCAATGGACTAAAATTGTGGGAGTGTGGTGGCCTGGATAGTTGCATCTTTGCATCGATATGCATTTTTGTTGGAAATAATTTGAAATAATGTAAAATAGTCATTTAATTCTCTGAGTGGAAGTACATAAATAATGTTGAAAAATTTAGGCAAAAACAATAGATTTTCTCTAATTATTATAAAAAGCCTTTTATGCATTGCTAAGACAGACAGATATACGTAGCAATTACTATAAATCTATTTAACTAATCTGTTTCTTACATACTGTTTTAATTGTTCTTGTAAATAAAATTTCCTAGATTGTTAAAAACATTTGTTTGTGTAAGAAATGATAAAATTGGCTATCCATAAGCCTTGTCTTCATGGACGCGAAATTCGCTAAACTTTGGCGAATTTCGCAGCTTTTGATTTAAATTATTAATGGTGGGAAATTGTCAACTTTTCGCGAATTTCGCAAAACATAAAATTTATATTCGCTATTTATATTATCGCTATTTTCATCATTATGTGGGGTTAGTAAGTTTAAATTGAGTTTCTGACAATCCACCATGACAGTCAATGACAGATTTATTATGACAACGATAGAAAATATTGCAGTTGGCAAAATACACTGAAAGTTAAGAGTTTTTCCGTCATTGTTTCTTGGGTATTCCTTTAGCATTTAAAATTTAAAAATGATATTAAGTGTAATCCAATATTTTGCAGTTATGTCTAGCGTTGCATGTCCAAAAATCGAAGTTGAAAATCGAATCGAATCGAAAAATCGAATCTTGAAAAAGAAGAGTTTTACAAAAAGTTATTAAGAGTGATTAAATAATCCAAACTCCACGTACTATCTGCCTCAAGTTTCTACGCTTACTTTTTAGGTGTTGTTTGTAATAATACTCATGAGAATTTGGTTAACCACAAGTCTCTATATTAAATTTCAAACTTTTATGCGGAAAATTAATTATTACAAAAAAGTAATTTTAAAAGTTCAACCTCAACACCCGGTATCTTTTAAGGGAGACATTTTTATATATAGGTAAGGAAATCTTCATATTTTGTCGCCAAAAATATGCAGTTAATGAGATGACCTGTTTTTTTGTTGTACCCTGTATGTACCACTTCAAAGACATATTGACTCATCAGCCTGATATCATTTGTGTTGAAAACGATGGAAAAGCTGTGTGATTTATATACACAGTGAGACACTTAAAACTCCTCAGAACTATATTTTCGTCATTTTTTAAGATACCTTAGTGATCAAAGTATCATTTTGTAGGTCTATTCAATGTCTCCTTCTTTAATTTTAAAGAATACATTATTTTTACAAAATGGACGCCTTTGAAAAGTTATTTGCCCGAAATAATTTTGTCTCTAACACACTGTATAAATAATTATGCCATCGAATAGACCATGAAAAGAGATTTAATTTGGTGTATGGGATGACAGTTGTAGCAGATTTTGACAGATGCCGACTCCGCGACACTCCTTCCGCTTATGTAATGTACGAAATCGGTAACCAAGAGATGGAGAAGACGTTTAGCATCGTCCGTTTTATAATAATATTTTTTCGTAAGCTTTGATTATGATATTAATACGGAAGAATTTAGAATTTTTGTCATACTTTTATTTTAACGTTTTCTAGAACATTCCAGGCCTTAATTAGATTTGATTCTCGATACGTTTTCGAGTTCGCGGAACGTCTATAACTCTAAAAATATATATAAGTGGATCGGTTTCGCCTCCTGGAAGACAACGTTTCAAAGAAAATCTGCAGCAATGTGAGGCAGATGTAGCGCGTACGGTGAAGCTAGCCTACACCACCGCACTCGCAAGTTCTAAGAACAGTTAGCAGTAAGCAGCTTTATATCACAGAATATATAGCTAATATTTTCTGTGGCTTTATCGATGGCCTGCGGGATTCCGAAATTAGTCAATTATTAAGGTTAGTTAGACATAAATAATATCTGGAATCATAGAGCTGAAGGGAATCTTAGAAATCGATGCTCCAAGAATGCGTCAGGACCAGGGAAATGTCAAATAGTCAGCATTGGGGGGCTACAAACCCCCACCAACTGTTAAGATCAAGGTAACCCGTCTGCAAAATAAAGGGACGAGTTTGGTAGTACTAGGGCGTATATTCCGACGGGATTGTGAAATGGTCCTTGAGACCAGCTCTAGTCACATCATAGTAGAACCGAATATCGTCGCTTACTGCAGAATACAAAAGCCAGATCGAAACTGCATTTTGGAAACAGCAAATGAAGAAGTCATAACCGTAAAGATTATATATCTAGCTAGAATAACCTTGGGGACAACTATTTTCCAACACAACATCCTAGTAGCAGATATAACTGACGATGTCATTCTTTAACTTGATGCCATGGCTGAACATAATTTTGTATTGAATCTTCCTCGAAAATTATTAAAGAATCAAGGGTACATCTCCAAAACTACAGAAGTTTTGAGAAGGCCCTGATACCATCGTGACAAGATTCAATCATTACCAAATAGGCTTGAGGATAACGGATTAACCTGATCGGTATGATCACCTCTAAAAGGAGGGCAAGGAATTTATAATTTTTATGATACTTTTATTTTGACATTTTCTATAACAATCCAGGCCATATTCGATTTTCGACACGTTCTCGAGACCACGGAGACTTCTAGAATCCTAATAATATACAGGCTGTATCACATAAGAGGGCCACTCCTATGTATCTCGCTTAATATGCGAGACACGTCAAAAATCTTTAATTGTTTTTTGTTGCATTTTTGGAGGCCTTTATAAGGCCACATACGTTATTTCAAAAATCTATTTATATCAGGTGGAAGGTATCAATTTTGCAATAAAAATGTATTACCAATAAGTTTTCTCTATCTTTTAAAATAAAAAAGTTAGACGACCTTAAAGTTTGGGCACTTTACAGGTTTTTTTGTTATTACTCATAAAGTTGGCCATGGATCTCAAATTTGTTTTTACGAGCATAAAGGCCTCCAAATATGCAACAAAAAACAATTAAAGATTTTTGACGTGTCTCGCATATTAAGCGAGATACATGAGAGTGGCCCTCTTATATGTATATAAGCAGATCGGTCTTGGCTCCTCAGTTCAGTTTATGTCAGAACCGAATGTGAAGTCAGAAACGTCAAAGTAAAGATTTGACAATTATATTATATTATTATATATAATCAAGTAGTGACAAGTTTGTTTTTCTACGTGACGTATTTCAAGATTAAGTCAACGTAGAGGTTACAATACATTATGCTATAAACATTAATCACTGATTTGTTATCTAAGAAACAAACAGAATACATTTTTAATATCGAAATATAAATTAAAAAAATTATATTCGATTAAAAATAATTTGAGTGGTACGTACAACCGGTCATTTTAAGTGAGAAATCAGAAATAAAAGGCTATATAAAATTAGCCTTATCTATTTTCTACTAGAAATTCTCGGTGTACGTATACGCGAAACTATTGTTTAATTTTTTATAAAGCACTCTTTATTAACAAATAAGCACTGTAAATATGTTCATTATTAACAAATAATTTCCTTGGAACATCGGTCAATTAAATATAAATTCATATATATTTTTTAATTACTTACGTTTCGGGCACAGGCTCTTCTTCAGAAAACAATTAATAAAGTTACAAAATATGTTAATAGTTATTTATGATGTGAGTATTAAAAGTGCATTTTTAAGGCACGCATGTAAAAGTTTGGTATAAGTGCCTTAAAAACACTTTTAACACAAATATCATACACTATATTCTACAAAATGATATATAGTAACCATGGTGGCAACCATTGTTGTATTCATCATTTACGAAAAGTTTGAAAGCTTTGGATTTGTCACTTTTAAACGTTGTGTATTTTTGCCATTAAAAAGTATAAATAAAATATGGAAAAGGCCAATCCATTTAAAGAAATCGATGAAGCGGTCAACCGAGCTACTTTGGACTTATTACCAAGAAAATCTCGAATTCAATATGAAATCGCATACAATAAGTTTGTGAAGTGCTGTGAAGAAATAGGCGTTCCTGGAAAATATGCTGAAAATGTAGTCTTGCCCTACTTTTAGGAGAAATCGAAGGTTTGGAATTCTTCATCTCTATGGTCTAATTATTCTATGATTAAAGCTATGTTACGAATAAATAGCGACGTAGATATCAGCGAGCATTTTAAGCTCATTGCGTTTCTGAAGCGTCAAGGAGAAGGTTATCAATCCAAAAAATCAAAGATCTTGACCAGATGACGAGTATATTATAATGAAAGTAGCTACTGTTTTGGGCATATTTGGTGCCTGCCGTAGAGAGGAGCTTTGCCAGTTGACTCACGACATCTTGGAAATTGTGGGCACTTCCAATTCAATATTGGTTAAGATATCAGATACCAAAACCAAGGTTCCACGAAATTTCACTATCGTTGAAGAATTTTATTTGGATTTTTACCAGAGATACATGGCTCTTCATCCAGCAAATGTGGGACATTGTAGGCTTTTCCTAAAATATGTGAAAGGCAAGTGTACGAAAAACCTTGTGGGAATAAATACGTTTGGGAAATTTCTTGCTGCTGTTGCTAAATTTCTGCAACTTCCAAATTCTAACCTCTATACTGGACATTGTTTTCGGCGTTTGTCGGCTAGCTTACTATCGGATAGTGGACAAAATAACGACAATTAAGCGGCGTGGGGGATGGAAGTCTTCAACACTCGCCGAGGGATACATCAAAGATTCGTTGGAAAGGAAAATTTGATTGCCCGAAAACTGCTTTCAGTGCCATCAATATTAGCGGATTCTGCTCAAATACCAACCAGGAATCCGGTCGTTTCAGCTGATAATGGTAGAATTGTGGAAGGATTTAATTTTTCAAATTGTGTGAATTGTAATATAAGTATTAATGTTAATAAAGAAAATACGAATTAACTGTATTGCAAATTTACTGTCACAATTTGACATTTACTTTAAAGCACTAGTGCTTTAAAGTGATAATTTTAAGGCACTGGTGGCTTAAAGCATTTATTTTAATGCTACAAGGGAGTTCTAAAAAATTGCATTTTTAACATGTTTGTAGAAAAACAATATTAAAAATATAAAAGCAAATCTAAGTTAACAAACAATTTTCTAAAATATCTTCCAATACGTAGGTACATATTGCAACTTCATTTTACAAAATCTATTTTTTTATGTAAGTCATAAAACAAACATCATTGTCATATTACATCTAAATTATAACATAGCAGACCAGACATTGTAAAATATGTACCTGAATAGGTAGGTACTTGTTTATTGGAGACAAATATTTATGTTAAAATTAATAATTTTATGAAAACTAAATTCCATCAGAGGCATGTTGAAGAAAAATAAAAAAAAGATTTATCTATACGTAACACACGATGGCAATAAAATAATATCTACAAAAAGCATGTATTTATTAAAAAACTTTTGCTATTCAAAAAGGCGAAAAATTAAAATAACCAACGAATTGAATTTCATAAATAAAATTAGTAAAAAAAAATGTAATTGTTCCTTTATGAAATAATACAATAAATAATTAATTAATTCATAATAAAGTAAGCCATTAATATATGTTCTATTATAATAGAATTTTAGAATTACTTTTAATCTAAATTTTAAGGAAACATCTTTTTCTTTCATTACTTCAAATTTTAACGATGTCAAAATCAAATTTATTCGAATTTTTAGTATCAATAGTGTATTTATTTATGATTATACAAATAGTCTTTTATGTAAATACTATTTTGTTTGACCAATATAAGTGCCATTACAATCAATTTTGTATACTCCATTTGTTTTATTTTCCTTTAAAACATCTAGTTTTAAATTAATTTAAATAAATTTAGAAGTACTTAACAAAATGTTTATGAGCAATATTATCTATCAATCCTTTCTGCGAGAATTGGAATATGATGCAAGGAAATATCCAGTTTTTGGGTAATTATTCATTTTGATGATTAATTTCCAAAAATTTGTAAGTATATTACAGGATTAACTAATTATTAAAGGAGGAACAAAATTTTATTAAGGAATTTTTATTTAATTGGTCGATATTCCTAGGAAAATCATGATTAATAATTGCATTTTCCAGTCAACAAATTTATATGTTTCTCTTTTCAATAAAATTGAACCTACCCCAAATATTCAAAATATCACTTTTGTATAGATGAATAAATATGTCAAATAATCAAAATCGGTAAAGATTTACAAATGTTTTTGTACAATAAAGTTTTGTTTTGTTATGTAGTTTTTATCATTTTTCATATATTTTCAGGTATTAACAATATTGTGTGAAACTAACTACTCAGTGGACAAAAGCCCCAACCTGCGTTGAATTACACCCACAATATCTACCCATATATTCCTTATTATTAGCTTTTGTAACATTTTTACTGTTTAAGAAAGGTATTTTAAGCTAATATGTAGTTTTTATCAATTTTATTATTTTGCATTTTGTGCTTTGTTATTAAGATATATTTTATAAGCAGATTTGTAGTGATTTTTTTTAAATACCTATTAAATTAAATTATTTACAATAACTTCTTTCTATTATAATTTGTTGAACATTATATTGTCTTAGAAAATATCACTCAATTATTAGAATTTTATTTTTATTCAATATAAGTGTTTTGATTACTTGGAGTATAAGTTTTGAAAACGGAAGTTAAAAAAGCTTTCATAAGTTTAACTTATATTTATTTAAAATTTATTTTACTTTTCAGTATGGTAGAGATGCCTAGTTAAATAAAAAAAGTACTAAAATGTGCAAGGAATAAGTAATTTAGACAATACCTGGCTAAAAATACCAATGTTGTGATCTAATTCAATTAATTACAAAACATACATTTTACTATTACAAATGAAAATATCAAAAATTGTAATAACTTACCATGTACTCTTTTCCGTGGTTGAAACAAAAGTGACACGTAAATGAAGAAGATAAGCACTTCTAGACATTTTTTTATGGAAGTCGTCATTCGCATTTTAAAAATTGTATCCATCCTTTTCCAAACCACGTACATTTTTAACAGTGGAATAAGGAAAATAGTAATTTACGTGTACCTAAATTTTGCACACAGGTATGACATACCTAAAGTATAATGATACCATTATCAATATATACGATAATATGTAAATTATATGTCCCATAAGTAGAAAGCATTATTATCTATACGGCGTTTTACTTTTCATATCTTTAGAAAAACTATACCTATGCACTGTACTAATAAGTATAGAATATAATTAATTGTTTATATGCAGTATGTGTTACAATTTTACATTTTTATGTAATTTTAAGGATTACCGCTGGGAACAGATAATTCTATTTGATAGTATTAAAAGTTAATTAATAAGTAATACAATGTTGATTTATACAACCGAAGAAAAGGTCCGTATAATAAAATGGCGATTTGCTTCTCAAGACACCGTTAATTTATTCATTGTGGCATATGAGGATCGGCCAATCCCTTCCACTCAAACAATAAATAATATTGTTAAGGCTTTTGAAAAATACGGTTGTGTTGTTGGGTTTTGCAGGAAATGTCAAAAAACAAATGATGAACATGCACTTCCTCAATTGTCTCAAGAGAGAAAAGTGAATGTTTGTTCATTTGTTGAAATTAATGGACCTTGATCGAGTAGCCAAATTTCCGAAGAAGTTAATGTTAATCAGCGAACAATCCGAGATATTTTGCAACGTAATAAATACAAATGTTTTAAGTTACAAACAGTACAGGAGATATTTCCCGAGGACAATATCAGGCGAATGGAATTTTGTGAAACCGTGATGGAAAAGGCTAACGAAAATGAACATTTTATTAAAAATATTTTCTGGAAACAACAGATTTTACGACTCGTGAGTCACCCTGCGTCACGTCAACTGCGCCTCAACGTTCGCCCGGCCTAACAATAAAATAAATTAGAAAGGTTACGTGGTTAATAACTTTTAAGGAAGTACCTGTAACTACCTACTTACAGTGTAATATTATGATAAAATAGCAGAACATAATGCTTTTTAATGAAATAAAAATGGCATTACAAAAGTAATTAAAAATTAAGCTGTGTCAAGAGGTGTTTTTTGATAAATTAAGCCATCTCATGCCTTTTTCTCCAAACCTCATGCTATTTTCAAATTATTCTCATGCACTGAATTTTTCCCACACTGCCTTATGCGAAGAGTGTATACATACAGATTTGGAAAGTGAGGATCTTGATGGTGAATTGTATTTTGCCGCTTGCGTGTATTTGTGTCATGCTACACGCATACTTCGACCACAGCGTGTTTGCATCAAGCAGTGTTGCCAGGTGGGAAAAATTCAGTGCATGAGAATAATTTCAAAGAAGCAAGTAATTTTTAATTACTTTTGTAATGCCATTTTTATTTCATTAAAAATCATTATGTTCTGCTATTTTATCATAATATTACATTGTACGTAGGTAGTTACAGGTACTTACTTAAAATTTATTAACCACGTAACCTTTCTAATTTATTTTATTGTTAGGCCGGGCGAACGTTGAGGCGCAGTTGACGTGACGCAGGGTGACTCACGGGTCGTAAAATCTGTTGTTTCCAGAAAATGTAGGTACCCTTACGGAATAGAGTTAAGAATCACTGTAATACAGCGTGAATACAGCACACACACCGCATATCCGAAGACTGTCATACCCGTTTATGTATTCATTGCTAATTATTAAGAGAGCAGTCTACAATAAAGGACATTTCAAGTACCCAAATATTGTAGATACCTACCTCTATCTATTCAATTTTGCCCTCGATTTTGCCTTTATTTCTCGTTAGGTTTTGTTTTGGTAGATTTCAAAGAGTAATTTTAATAATTTTATTATTTCTTTTTGTGTCTATTAAAAAGCATGAGATTTTGTAATCAAAATATGAAAGCATGAGATTTCCTCGGAATGCATGAGATCTGACAACACTGGCATCAGTTGATCTGACAGTTAGATTTTCAATGGCGATACGGAACCGATTACCGTAGTAGTGGGGAATGCTAGACCAATGCACGTCGCCGCCCCCCTTAAAGTTCGTACCTTCCCTGGAATGAAGCGGCAATTTCTACTTTCTCTGTAAAGATCCGCAATTTCCGAATCTGTATGTAAACTAAGGCATACTGCTGTATTTAGGTATAAACGTGCGAACGGCGTCTAATGTCACAGGTCTACGCTGTGAGGACGACCGTTTTGTGGGAGCGTGGCCAGACTAATTTTGTAAATATTTACGTTTATTTTTCCACGAAATTGTCTAGGACGAACACTATTTCGATTAAAATAATACATTCTTTCTTCTGCACGTATTTGTAAAATTCATGCAATTTCCTCATTCTGCTAGATTTCGCCTATAGGGTTAATTATGATTTAGTACAAATATTTTAAGAGGCGATAGGGAAAATAAGAATTAACGCAATAATCTATAAAAAAATTTGCAAACTCATTTATTAAGCAAATTTTTTTTTTCCAAAACTATATTAAATCCTTATTTATCGCCGTTACTGACCTTCTGTCAGCCGCGAGGTTAGGTATATTCTGCCAAAGTCAAAGGTGTCAAACGTAGTGACAGATCACCGTGTTGACACGTGTGTCAGTTTACGCCGCTTTTAATAAAAAAAAAAGTACAAAATGTAGATTATTATTTAATGAGAAACACGATATGGCAGCGCGGAGGTAGCACCTATCTTACTAATATTTATTTCCAGGATTGATATTTGGAAAGATTTTAAGAATGTTATCATTTTCTGTTTTTTTACTTGTTTAAATTAAAACCTGCCATTCCAAACATTTTTGTACTTGTTGTGGACTTCTCCTCAGTGGCGTAGCGTGGACTAATCTAGACGTGGGCGAAGTCGCATCAGCGAGGCCCTTTTCTTCCGCCATTGGATGCTGAATGAACTGAATATTGTGACACATAATAGCTACATGCAAGGTCACAGTGTGCGTCAATTTGGGTTCAAACATTTTCATAGAATCAGGAGAAATTAAAAAAAAATTTTACAAAAAAAAAAAGTTAAATGCTGTATCTTGAAAACAAAAGGCGATCGGACATTAGTGTATATAACTTTTTTACTATTTTTTGGTCCTCCATCGCGTGATACCATGAATTGTAGTTTTTTCAATGTCACCCTGTATATTTTCAAGAAAAGGATGGTGAACTATCAGAAAGTTTGTTTACAAAATGATTCGTTTATGAAACTAGTTAAAGTAGTGAAGTCTGGATGATCTAAAAATTTCAAAATTATTTTTTGTAACCTCTTCAGTACTAAAAAATATGTCGATAATAGAGCACACCCAGCAGGGTGTGCAAATTAATTATAGTACGTGTGGTAAAGCCTCGGTAAAGCTTATTCTTTCTTAGTAAGGTCTTTTAGGGTGCTATTCGTACTATTTAGAGTTCATGGCGTTCGGTTTTAAATCACCCTCAAGGGGCTCGCGCGAGGCCCTTTAAGTGCGAGCCGTGGGCGAGGGGCCGCTACGCCCACGCCTAGCTACGCCACTGCTTCTCCTTCCCTCGACCGTTCTTTTTGTTTAAAGCGAGGTACCTACTTCGTCCGACGGTCATGATCAGGTCGAATACTTACGTCGGGAAAAACCACAAAAGATAACAAAAAAATACACGCAAATGTACACAAATACATAAAAACACTGCCACACGTTTACCGCCAAGGCATTATAACAGTTGTTCAATGTGGTTCAAAAAGTATTCAGCATAATATTTTGTGTACTAGGAAAACGTCTTTGGTATTACGCTGCCACACGATAATATGCAGTTATCACACTCCCATATATCCGTCATCTAGGCATTTGAATATGGTCGCGTTCAGCAGAACGTAGCGCTACCGGAGCGATCATCAATTTTCTGCCGAACGCCTGTTTTGTTAAATGATCAGTTCGGAGCGCTCCTGTAGCGGTCGCCATTTTTTCGAGCGAAATAAAATTACGCTACGCTACCGATCACTGATACATCAACCACTATTTTGTGTCATCAGTCATCAACTGTCATTTCACACGACCTTATTCTTCCAGGATTTCATGATGCCTTATGGGTTGAAGAAGAATAACAGCTCTGTCTACTATTAGACCTAGATCTATACCATCTTCTTCTGCAATTAAAATTGCTTCGGGAATACGAACAATATCCATTTTAATTATTTATTAAATCAAAATTGCGATTTTATTTTTTAAGGTTATCCATAAAACACAAACAAAACAAGACTATCATCTGTCAAATGGGTAAATGCGCAAAAAGCACGTTCAGCAGAACTCCAAGCGATGTATCAGTTTTAAAGATCGCTACCTGATCAACTTTGTTCTGCTGAACGCGACCATTGACACGTTTGTAAATACGCAAAGAATACGCAAATAATTAAATTTTTGAAAGGCAAGTACTGAAAAATTATTTCAAACTAATCAGAGTACCGTAAGCGTAGGCAATATTTTTTGACATCTGCAGACGGCATAGGCCAAGTGCAAGGTGCACTTCACGGCGATAAATTTTTAAATTTATTGTGTTGCTGGGGAATTAAACTCTGTTAATACTAATAATAGCAAGAATATTAACAGTAATCGACGATGTTTGCATAAAATAATTAGTAATATTTTAAACTATAATATCCCAAGACGTTTACAGTGTTATGGAAAAACGTTTCTTAGACCCTTAGATATAACTAAGCTTCGCATGTTCTTTGACGTTTGGAGAGTATGCAACTAGCAATGCAATATTCTACGTTATGTTATTTTAGAACAGCTAATGACTAATTTTAAACGTTTTATAGTAATTAAATAAAGTATTTTATGTCGGATTTGTTAGTGGATAATTATGTCGAATCTGCAATGTGTGAAAATGCAGTTTTGGCAGTGTGCAACGAAAGAACGAATACAAAATACTGCAACAGAATTAACTGTTATCTATCAGGCATTATTATTATTAACAAAAAATTTCGTCGTCTTTATACTTGACAACGCTGCAAAAAATGATCGCACGGTAGTTGACACATCTAGCCATATCGGACGATGATTGATTGTCATTGACTGTTTGTAAAAAAGAGGGTTTTGCCCCATTTTTAAACCATTGAGCTAGAATTCCGAAATATTTTTTTTATTGTCTTTTAGATCTCCCTGAGCACGTGGTTAAAATTTTTGTACTTAATGATAGTTAACCCTGTATAACCAATGGCGTAGGTAATAAAAAGTGATACTAATATTTGTCATTGATATTTTATTTTAAATACTGTACATACATATGTTAACATAATTATACAATGGCACATTATTTATATAAAAATATTATGAGCATGTCTTTAACACTAAAAGAAAATATAAATTAGAGGAAGACTTAAAACATTAAAAAACAATTTTACATTGTATTAGGTCTAGTAATATGAATCAGTTTTTGTACAAAATTAATTTGTAAAATACTTTCCATACAAATGAAAAAGGAAAAGTGGATACATTCTTACATAGGTAGGTACTTATGTTTTATGATTTTCAACAGTATGAAAAAAAAATCGATTCTAGTTTTTTATAATCATAACAAAATCTTAAAAATTAGTTACTACTTGTTTCCAGAGCAAATATCCTTTGTTTTTCTACAACCTGTTTTGGAAAGTATATCTGGGAATATACATACACTATTTTGTGCACTGCAGGTTAGATATTCAATTTACGAAAAAACACTATTGGTGTCAAGTAAATTATTATTATAATGATTTAATGAAAAATTAGTATTTTACTTCAATGAAACAATATTCCTACATCTTCACATAACAAGCAGTTCAAATTTTACCTTACTTAAAAATAATGTGATTACACTAATACTACTATTTTTACAATCACATGTTTATACATTAAATGATATGTGATTTATACAACTGGATAGTGTAATAAATTATGTTCATACAATATGAATAATGGCAGAAAGGAATTGACTAATAACATGAACTTATACGTAAATTATCACATAAAAGATATAAGTGGAAGATAGCCAATTCCTTATTTAGTTCTCATTTTTACATTGTTATTTACTGTTATAACTACTATATCAATTACTGGACGAACAGTTTTTTTGAAATGAACATTCTTCGATACACTAAGATTTTAAAAATTATATGACTAGACAAAAGTAGTGAAATATATGAATACAATGAAATTCAACACATCAGTCTTTCTATTCATCTAGGGATGTTACCTATAACATAAGTTTGCAACATTTTTTAAAGTTCAACTATAATCTACAAAATATATATCTCATTTCTTTCTCATCTAGATTTTTCAGGTATTATACCCCTTTCTCGGTATAACAAGCGAATATTTCAAATAAAAATAATGTGAAATAGAATAACAAATTTATGAATATTTGGATCTGTCACCATTCATATCCTTCGTATTTGTGAAACCGTTAGATATGGAAACTGAAGCTTATACAGAGTTTTCAGCAAAGAATGGTCATACTTTAAGGCTAGCTTTGAACAAAAATAGTTTAATTTAAATCAACTTACTTTAGTACAATTTTTCTTTCTTAAAAAGTTATAAGCTTGAGAAAGTACTTGTTTATTTCATTTTTTTTATGATAATTCTCTTAATTGTTGGGTATTTGTCCTCATATTTTGAAAGAGAAAGTTTTGATTTGTGAGTTGAACACGAATATCTAATTGATTTTTGAGTAAAACGTACAGAGCGTTTCGAGCGCCTGTGCCACTATATTATTCCTTTCAGATTTGTTTAAGGACAGAGATTTTTGAAAAATTATTATTTATTTTTTTAAGCAGCCTTCAATTAATTTTTAAAAAAGTATACTTTTTGTATGTCACTAAAATGCACTATTTTAGAGAAAACTACAGTTAATATATTTGTTCAGCGTGGAAATTCATATATTATTAATTCAAAAAGTTTTTACAGTTAGCAATTGTTTTTATAAAACAGCATGAAACACAACTCAGAGAAATATGACAACATTCTTTAAAATGGTGCGCTTTAGTGGCATGCAAGTATACCTATTTTAAAGCCAATCGAAACGTATTTCCGAAAATCTCCATCCCTAAAAAAAATCTCAAAAAAAAATAACATAATGGCATAATGGAACATTCTGTGCATTTAAGGCAAAAATAAATAATTAGACATTCGTGTTTAGCTCACAAGAAACTTCGTTTTTCAAAATTTGAGTACGATTATTCTAAAAATAAGGATATTACGTAAAGAAATGAATAAAAAAGTACTTTCTCAGGCCTCTAACTCCTTAAAGAAGCAAAATGGTACTGAGGTGATTTAAATTACATTATTTTTATCCAATGAGGCTCGCCTTAAGTAGGGCCCATTCTTTAATGATTATCCTGTATAACCAAAGTAGTGCAACACAAAATTACAAACAAATTATCTCTTTATTCAGTTTTCTATTGAAAGTTTTGGAAAGATAACATATAATGAGGGATTTTTCTTATTATATTGGCAGTCATGATTTTTCATCATGTCAAAATCGGCATTACGAGTACCATTACCTATGAAATTTTTATTTCTTTAAGCGTTGTAGTACCCACTTTTTTGATCTTTTCTAACATTATGTACAAAACCTTGTCATTGGCGTAAATGGTTTGTGAATTTAAGTCCAACCTGGATTGAGATGTAGATATTTACTTCTTCAAAAATCAGAAGTACTTTTAATGAAACAATTTTAGACATTTGTTTTCCAAATATGATCAATGAATATTTTCTCATGCAACCATGAAATAAGCTCCTTCCAAAGATATATGACATAGACGGCATTTAATTATTAATAGTCCAACTGTCATCAATGAAAATTAATGGAGGTAAGTAGTTCAAATAAAATTTTATCTGTACGCCTAATTATAAATTTAAGTAAATGTTAAATAATATTGGTTCTCACGTCAACTAAATCGCGCCTTTAACATTACTTGGTACAATAAATATACTATGTGGCAAAAAAAATGCATCACCCTGTTGAGGCTAATATTTTAAAACCAAACTCTATATTTATGCTTAAGACATAGAGAGTAATGAATGATAAAAAACAACAAAAAAGGGTGATATTTTATCTTTTTTTGATATGCCTTCCATTTTAAAAAAATTTTATTCTCTGGTTTTTTAGTCAGTTTGTTGTTATTATTCGAGTGAAACAGTTCTAAGCTATAGTGATAGAATACCCAGAGTTAGAAGACGGCAGAATTATCATCAACTGAGTGATTTTGAAAGGGGTCATATTATTGGCATACATGAAGCGGAAATTGATTTTCGCAAACTCGGTAGATGGATGCAAGTAAATGTTACAACAATTATTCATTGTTGGAGAAGCTGGTCAGTAGATAATGGGCAACATTGCAGGAGAGGCTCTGGATGACTTAGAGGAACGACAGGTCGAGAAGACAGGAGATTGAGACTGCTTGTCCCTAGGGATCGACACAGTATATCCAGATCGATAGGACTTTTTTTTTTGGAAAGATAGGCCATAGAATCACACTGCGTTCCGTATATCGCCGTATTCGTTCCTGTGATCTAATTTCATATCGCCCGAGATTAATACTCCCTCTAACCAATCGTCATCAAGCCCTTACATTGGAATGGTGCAGTGCACGGGCAAATTGGGATGGAGACTGGAAGAGTGTCATTTCACTGACAAATCTAGATTTTGCTTGTGGTCCACGACGGTCGTAGACGAGTCAGGCGTCGAAGAGGAGAAGGGCAGTTCATGAAGTTTGCCGTGGAACGTGAAACAGCTTTTACCCGAGGACTGATGGATGGTATGGAGTGGAACCTTGATAGGTAGCAGAACTCCTATAATATTTCCCGAAGGCAAATTGAGTCCCAAAGATACATTGATGAAGCTCTGGAACCGTTTGCTAGACCATACATTCGAGGGCTAAATAATGTCACGTTCCAACAAGATAACGTCCGCCCTCATATTGCAGCGGTTACATTACAGTTATTGGAAGAGACCAACATCAATATTCTCCCATGCCCCGCACGTTCGCTTCTTTCGTCCATCGGACATGTCTGGGATATGATAGGTCAAAGGTTACGAATGTTTCCAAAACCTCCAATGAACTTACAACAGTTGCATGACGTTCTACAAGTTGCTTGAGATGACCTTCCCCAGGACTCTATACACCACCTCATTAGAAGCATTCCCAGGTTAACAGCAGAATGTATGTATTTGCTTTTTCCAATTGTTATTATTAACTCCATAAACACAAGAAGAAAATTGGGTTAAAAAAATATATATACACTTTTACTAGATGATGCGTTTTTTTGTCACTTTGTATATGAATGGCTTAGCGGTTGCGTGAAATTAAATACATTTTTCATTCATGTATTTTATTTATCAAGAAACAATGATACAGTTTGAAGTAAAAAATGGATATTCGGATTTAAACATTTGTTGCAAGAATCAATTTTTAATAATAAAATTATTCACCTTATTTGTTCAAATTGCAAATTAACAATAATTAATAAAAGTAAATAAAATATAACGGCAGTGCACGATGTGTGTGAAATAGAAAATTAATTAAATTTAAAGTTCGGAAAAATCGTCGTCTCGAGCCGCAACTGAAAAAGAACCTACTGCTTTGATAATATTTTGGATGATATGGAAATATTATTAACATTCATTTACTTTATTTAATAAAAAAGGAAATATATCTGTGTGTTCATATAAATATCAAACTTACTTTATTAGAATTAATAGCTTCTACAACCAATGGCAGCTGTTATTTCGACTATAAGATTTCTTTAGGTTTAGGAAACAAATCGAGCTTATCTCTTTATTCCTCGATATAACCTCCATTCTCCAGTCCATTTTTATATTACTAATATTTATTAATTCTTGAATATTTACTGTTAATAAATTGGTTTCTATCTTCAATGAACGGAAGATTAAACTGGATTTAATTAAATCCACTACTCCAATCATTAATGAAAGGACATTTTAACTTGATTCAATAAAATCCTTCAGCAACAGCCAATAAAATGTCCCATTCCTTAGCAACAAACTCTATTTAGTTGCAGTTAATCTTCATTAGACAAACTGACCCATGTTTTTTTTAAGTAAGAAAGTCACTTATTTATTTAAGATTAATTTTTATAAATGAGGTTATTTAAAACCAGTCTAACATTGCCTTAGCCCCAGCAATTGCTTAACAATGTCTTTGGGTAATCAGTATCATTACATTTAAACTAATCAATTTAACAGAGGACCTTAATTATGTAGAGAATATCCAGATCCGTTCTTATACGTTCCAATCCGCTCTATCTTAGTACACGTTAACCTTCAATAATTAATAAATCGATGTTTTATTGCTTACATTTTTTAATATGAGTAATATGATATCTATGAGGTAGCATATCGTTGAACTTTTTATACAAATACAACTGGTAAAAATGGTTATTATTTAAAGCATACTGTAAAAAATTTAATACACAGTTTCAACCAATACAATTCATAACATTGTTATCAGTTCACAACATATTACCAGGCTCTGATCGGGTTGACCCATGGTAAACCTGCTTATGTGGTGTGAAGCTGGTCATGGATGGAGCTCCGTTTCTCCATGATAGGCCTGGTGGTCCAACTCTGGCATAAATTGGTTGGCCAGATGGTGATACTAAATCTGGGGGGTTCTCCTGGGAGGATTTCCTTTCCTTTTTGACTCTTTTAAGGGTGTGCGTTGGAGCAAAGTAAGAATCAGAATATACCTTTCGGTTGTAATAGCCACCATTTGATGATGGGTACAAAGACTCCTCATCTGCACTTACACCACAGTTATTCCATACCTAAAAAAAGTAAAATACTCATATTTCTTGTACAACACGGGGTTATGAAATAAAAATGACAATAAGTAATAATTAAATTTGTGTTTCTTAGTTGCTGTCCAAATTACAGAATGTAAAGTAATTAACTACTGTTATTGTAACAGATGATAAATTGGACACAAACAAAAAACTATTACTAGTATTCAGGGTGTCCTGAAAATAAACCGCCATACGTTAATAATGAATTCTGCATTGAAAAATAACTCTAGCTTACTATACAGGGTGTTAAAAAAAGAGTGTAAAATATTTCAGGAGGTAATAGTATGAACCAAAATAAGCAGAAAAGTTTTAATAAACATGGATCCGCAAAGTAACGGTTGCGGAGATATGGACCACTATTCGTTTTTCAAACATTTTATTTTATTAGGAATAAACCGACAAAGGAAGCTTTTAACAAACAAAAAACAAAGTTACAGAAGATGTTCATGGTGCCCTCCATCCGTTTCCAAGCAGGCACGACATTTTCGTCTCAACGATATTCGAACTCTTTCGAAAACACCCTCCCTGGTTTGGATTTCTTGACACTTTTGATTAATCCGTAGCTGCAGCTCTTCCAGGCTATTTACTACACCATAGTACCATACACTGTCTTCAAATATCCCCAAACTAAGAAATCTAGAGGGTTCAGATCAGGCGATCTTGGAGGCCACAAAACAGGTTCGGCCCTTCCTACCCATCTATGTGGAAAAGTTTGGTGTAAATGCTCTCTAACGGCCATGGAAAAATGAGCTGGAGCACCATCATCGTGGAACCACATTTGTTCCCTCTGATTCAAAGGAATGTTTTCCAAAAACTCATACAGTGTGTTCTGCAGAAAGTTGAGGTAAGCAGCGCCTGTTGATCGGTTTGGTAAAACAACAGTACTTGGAAACCTGTCACCTACAATACCCATCCAAATCTTTAATGAAAAACGTGCCTGATGTCCAGATTCTACTAGGGCCGGTATTATAAAGCTCAGGTTGAACCCCCGGTTGTCCAACCGTAGGTTGAATTTGAACCAGCGGTTGAAAAAATTCTGTATTATAAAACTATTTCATGTCACGGTTCGTCAACCGTGTCTTTTATTTTGACGTTTTACAAATTATAATTATTGACAGTGACATTAATCTTGGTGACATTCTTATATTACTATAAAGAGTAATAGAGCTATTTATTCTGATACAGACTGCCTTCGTCTAGTGGATGTAATTATTAACTACAGAAATATTATATAGTAATGTTAATGTAATGTAAGAAAATGTTATTTTATGAACTTGTTTTCACAATGATATTTGGGACAAAACTACAGATACCTACTTATAATTTTATGTATGCTATAATTATTAATATATACAGTTAGATGGACAAAAGAGAAATACATTCTATTTAGTTCCACAATTTTAGCTTGTGTAAGTACGGAGAATGATGAAATAAAAAATATTTTTCTTCATATTTCTTTGACATAATTTAATTGTAACTTCTACAGATCAGTTCTGAATATTACAAATAAAACCCATTTTCTGAAGGTTTAAAAAATATATAATAAATTATTTTCTAAAATTATAACATTAGAGATTAGAATGCGTTAAGAGAGTATCATTTTTAAATAACTATTAATATTTAAACCAAATATATTAAATATAGTTGCTCTGTTTTTGTTTATACGAATTTACACACACTTTCATTTATGTAGATATTTGTAGTTTCAAAATAATTTCATCGGACAGTTGAAATTCAACCTGTACTATAACCATCGGTTGAGTGAAACGTTGCTAAACCGACACTTCAACCACAACCTTCTTTATTTATTAATTTATTAAGTTAAATAAAGAAGGCTGTGCTTCAACCTTCAGTTGACGTTTATAATACTCAAACTACGGTTTGACCGGAGGTTGAAACTCAACCTACGGTCAACCGGATATTATAATACCGGCCCTTAGAGCATGAGGATTTTCGTCGGCCCAAATAGTGGTCATATCTCCGCAACCGTTACTTTGCGGACCCATGTTTATTAAGACTTTTCTGCTTATTTTGGTTCATACTATTACCTCCTTAAATATTTTACACTCTTTTTTAACACCCTGTATAAACTATAGTCCAAAAAGGTTCGTTATGTATATATAGTGTTAAAGTTTAATTGAAAAAAACTTATATTTCTTCAAAGCTGTGAGATATAATAAAATTGTATGTTACGCGCGCCACTGGTGAGACCAAAAAATAATTTTGTGTTGCAAAGTATTTGGTGTATATTTCTGATATCAAAGATAAACCATATTCATCGATCTCTTGGAAGAAAGACAGTATCAATTGATAGTGCCGCAAGATAGATGAGTGCGCTATTTATTTTTGACCTTAACTATCTGATTTAACTGTTATTTTTCTTTTGTATTTGGTTTTATGCCACATTAGTATTTGAATAAATATTAATCATGTTCAGTAGCGCTAAATGATCTTCTCCCGCAAATACGCGTAAAGTTATTTTCCAGCAATTTCACAAAAAAGTGGTAACACATGCATAGTTTGTGCATAGACAAACAGGGGATATTTAGAACATTTGCGACTAGTATGAGAAATATGCAGAAAACTTGTTTACGTCTCTTTTGACGGTAATACAGAGTCATTTACAACTTATCCAAAATATTGGGATTAGATGTGACATGATAAATGGAGTCAATATCGGAAAAAAATTGTAAAACCCTTATAGCTGCAACGTGGGCGTGACACGGTAAATTTGCAACCGAATCGTTGAAGAGATGGAGGTCCAGTGCGTTCACGGCGTATTGCTGTAGCTGAGGAACACATTTTAGAGATCGTCGAAGAATATCCGAATAAGTACCAGGCAAATCGCTCACTAACAATTACAAAGTGTGGCATATCATACACGAGACTCAATTATATCCGTACCATGTACAGCGTGTCCAAGCATTAATACCAAGGGATTATCCCTTACGAATTGGATTTTGTGAATGGTTGCTGCAACAAAATGCTCAAAATCAAAGATTTACATCTGACGAGTTAGTTAGAGATGAAGTTATTTTTTTACATGGAATGGGATTAATTTTATTAATTAATAATACCAATACCGGCAAAAGCAGTAGAATTTTCTGATATAAAATCGGTGTTATACAGTTTTATTTATTTCTTCCTTAGGAAATTCTTTCAATTTTTTGTCCGTTCATTTTATTACACTTTGTCGCCGTACCGGTCGCTTTGTTTTGTACAGCCTCAGGTATTATAGTGGACCAGTTTCCAGTGCCGAGCAGAAGTGTATTTTTAAATAATTTTCGAACTGCCCTTTTGATTTTTTTACAAAATTGCATTTAGAATAGGTCCCTGTGAATTCAATTTTTTGGATAGGTTCTGAATTACCGCGTATAACGTATAAATTTCGTCAGCTGCAATTTCCATTACACTACTTTTGAATTATCTTTACTTTTTGCGATTTAATCCAAATAATTTAATTTTTGGCATAGTATACAGATTTGGAAAGTGAGGATCTTGATGGTGAATTGTGTTTTGCCGCTTGCGTGTATTTGTGTCATGCTACACGCATACATCCAACACAGCGTGTTCCATCAGGCAGTGTTGCAGGTGGGAAAAATTCAGTGCATGAGAATAATTTCAAAGAAGCATGAGAATGAGGTTTGTAGAAAATAAAATGATATGGCTTAATTTATCAAAAAAAACATCTTGACACAGATTAATTTTTCATTACTATTGTAATGCCATTTTATTTCATTAAAAAGCATTATGTTATGCTATGTTATCATAATATTACATTGTAAGTAGGTACTTACAGGTACTTACTTAAAAGTTATTAACCACGTAACCTTTCTAATTTATTTTACTGTTAGGCCGGGCGAACGTTGAGGCGCAGTTGACGTGACGCAGGGTGACTCACAGGTCGTAAAATCTGTTGTTTCCAGAAAATGTAGGTACCCTTACGGAATAGAGTTAAGAATCACTGCAATACAGCGTGAATACAGCACACACACCGCATATCCGTAGACTGTCATACCCGTTCATGTATTCATTGCTAATTATTAAGAGAGCAGTCTACAATAAAGGACATTTCAAGTACCCAAATATTATAGATACCTACCTCTATCTATTCAATTTTGCCCTCGATTTTGCCTTTATTTCTCGTTAGGTCTTTGTTTTGGTAGATTTCAAAGAGTAATTTTAATCATTTTATTATTTCTTTTTGTGTCTATTAAAAAGCATGAGATTTTGTAATCAAAATATGAGAGCATGAGATTTCCTCGGAATGCATGAGATCTGGCAACACTGGCATCAGGTGACCGGACAGTTAGATTTGCAATGGCGAATTGGCGTTGGCGATACGGAACCGATTACCGTAGTAGTGGGGAATGCTAGACCAATGCACGTCGCCGCGCCTCTTATACTTCGTACCTTCCCTGGGATGAAGCAGCAATTTCTACTTTCTCTGTAAAGATCCGCAATTTCCGATTCTGTATAACACTACTAGCATGATATGACTGGTGAGTCGTAGATGAGCCTGTCACCTTCTGCAATCAATAAAAATCCTTACCTTGTATACATCGTTATATATAGGATGGCCAGATGAAAATGAAACAGAGCTAGTTTCAGGAACTACGTCAAGATGGTAGAAAAACGCTCCGACCCGTCGATTTTAGATTAAAGGGGACATTCTTTGCCGATATTTTTGAGTCCACCACTTTCACCCCCAAGCAAGGTAAGCATCACCTCAAAATATTTAAATGGCATTGGGGTTGAGTAATATTTATTTTGAAAGCAACAATTCTCTTTACAACAGACGTTAAATTTTATAATTCTGCCCAATATTTAATAATTTTGATTTTATAGTTGAAACTTATGTACAAACAATTAGTAACGGTAAAAATGTCACTCACTCGAGTTAAGTACGACAATGGTATAAATTTAGTATTTCTTACGTTACACTGGATTTTGGCGATTTTACTTTCGTACAAAAACACAATAATTGTAAAAAACAGAAATGAATACCTACTATACACACACAACAAACGTAAAATTAGTGAATTCCAAATTTATTTTCTGTTATTATTTGGAAGCGTTGGTTGGTAGTTTATTTAATTGCGGTTTTGAAAATTAAACACTATGGTTTATTCCATTGCGGAAAGGGTAGATATCGCTTTATTTTATGAACAATAATTGTTCTAATAGAACAGTTCAGCTATTTTATGAACATCATCAACATCGACATGTCAAGAGGAGTATATTCTAGAGTCAGTAAAACAAATTCAAGAGACAGGAACTAATAAAAACGAGAAATTGAGAAACCTATAATTAATGAAGCTATTGAAATTGCAGTTTTGGGCCAAGTTCATCTTGATCCTACATTAAGTACGAGGCAGCTGGCATCTGTGTCTGGGATCAATCGAACTAGCATACAAACCATTTTGAAGAAGAATAAATTCCATCAATACAAAATACATTTAGTCCAGGAACTTCATGAGGATGATTATGACCGCCGCGCCGTTTGCAATTTTGCGAAATAATGAGTAAGCGAGCAGGAAACGATCCACAGTTCCTTTTTAGCATCTGTTTTTCTGATGAATGCAGTTTTTGTTTGAACGGGATGGTAAATCGTCACAATTGCAGCTATTGGTCAGATTCAAACCCAATAGTTTTTCACGAGGTGCATACGGGAAAAATTAAATATGTGCTGGAATTTTCGGTGACCGGCTGGTGGATTTTTTTTCCACTTGGTAATTTAACTGACCTTGCCTTGACTGATATTATTAAAAATGTTCCAGAGTCAGAGTCGGTCAGTGGTCGCGAGGTTTAAGGCATCAGTACTTGAATCGAGGTGACTAGATCGGCGTGGGTTCGTGCACCGCTGCCGGTAGACCGTATATCAGCTATATTCGTGGAGAGGATTTGCACCCTCTCTGTAGGTATGGTAGGCTGGAAGAGTGTTGGTTGAGGTCAATGTGAGAGATTGATACCGGTTGACATTTGACTACCCCCTAATTAATGAGGTTTTCCAGGTTTCCTCATTCCTGCACTGAATAGTGATTAGGGTCTACCAACGTAAGTCGTTCCTGGGCGCAAATGCGGCCTGCTTAATAATAATATGCCGCCCCCTCTCCCGCACAAGTCTCCGACTTCTGGGCTAATCCCTGTGATTAGAATGAGGGGTAGAGATATTATTATTATATTATTATAGTATGATGAGGATCATTTGATTTTTCAACAGAACGGTGCTCTTCCGCATTATGCGTTAATTGTCAGTATTTGCACCAACGATTTCAACGGAATTGGATTGCGAGAAGAGGCAGTATTGAGTGGCCTCCACGATCAGCGGATTTTTCGCCCCTCGATTTAAAAAACAGTAAAATCTATAAATACAGCCAGAATCACTGCAAAATTTGCGTCAGAGAATCGTCGACGAATGCCGTCGGATCACTCCGGAAACGCTTCAGAATGTGCGCGAATGTTTCGAACAAAATTTTTATTCTTGTATGGAAGTGGGCGGTTATCAGTTTGAACATTTAATCAACTGAGTAGTAAGTATGCAACTAAATATAATTTCAATTTTAAAATGTAAATCTTTTTCAAAGTATTGGGCGGTATTATAAAATTTTAAGTGTTGTCTTTTAAAGTCTGTTGTAAAGAGAATTGTAAGAGCTTTCAAAATAAATATTACTCGACCCCCAATGCCATTTAAATATTTTGGGGTGATGCTTTCCCTTGCTTGGGGGTGAGAGTGGCGTAGTCAAAAATACCAGCAAAGTCCGCCTTTAATCTAAAATCGACAGGTCTGAGCGTTTTTCTCCAATCTTGACGCAGTTCCTGAAAATGACTATTTCGTTTTCATTTGGCCACCCTGTATTTTATTTGATATTGATTTGTAAATATATCAGACAGATATTCAAATTTCAAGTATAAAAAATTCTCAATAATTTGTCGTAAGCTATCGTGACTACGTATGTTGTTTATTTCACTGTTTATTTATTTTGATGAATCATGAATGTGCCCGAAGGAAGCCACCAGCGTAATTTCAAGTTTATTGGCAGAAAAATCATCTTGAACTACGAGCGTGAATATAGTGACCTTAAAAACTGGCAGAAAAAATGGTCTGATTGGAGTAACAGATTAACAGAATATGTTCTTTGGCTTACATGAATCAACTATGTGTTACATTCAGTCGGAATACCTTATAGGCAAAATGGTCTATGCTAAAATGTTTAAAAATTAAGAAACAATTTCAAATTTGCAGGTTTGCCTCTTATTTAAAATTATATGGTAAAATGTATTTAATTCACATTTGTAGATTACTAAAGTTAATTGTATTTCTCAAACGAAAGAATGAATGTTATATTCCAAAAAATATTAAGGTTTTTATCTAAAGAAGAGGTTGAATGATTTCTGTTGGACACTCGCGACGACCATTGGTTGCTGGTAGAAATTGTAACAATATTCGGGATTTATGGTTGTTATTGAACTGCCAAACTTTTCTACCTGTCAATGAATGATGTAGAAGATATAGGTAAATACGTAATTATGACATTTTTATTACCGGAAATAATAGTTTGACCATGATTTTTAACAAATAAAACAAAGCTTTGTAATGTAAAAATTAAATAAATTAAAACAATTAGTAGCTTGTAAAAATAAATTTCCTTGATTAATACGGTGTGGCGGCTCATATATTTCTATACACCCTGTATAAAATAACATATTCATTTTTGTATATATTCATTTCATATTGTCATTAGTTCTGCACTCACATATATCTGTACACGCTGTATAAGTTAAAATATTTCGTTCTATATATAAATTCGCTACTCATATATTTTCGTTAGTTCTGTGTTTAAACTTAAACGTCTGTTTTTAAGTGCTAAATGTATAAATCATATTTGTAAATATTATTTAAGTAAGTTCCATTTAAATCGCTAAATTAGTTTTAAACAGCGCCATTATTAGTCCAATAGATTGTATGGCGTGGCCCACATTAACCTAACGGTTTCCAAGCTTAATGTTGACGTTCTTGCTATTTGAGCGGTACTTCAAAAGATTGAATAATTGAAGAATAGTTTGGTCTGGATAGGATTTGTGGCTTTCTTCTGGTGGTTCTGGTATTCAGTCGTCTGATTTTAGTTGATGAAACTCGACTTACGCTTCTTTTCAATGTTTCATTGTGACTACCTTTGCTGACGCTGCCCAATTTAAACTAAATTTTGGTGTAGACCGTTTTCAAATACCGGAATGACGAAAACGAATATTTTTAATAATAATAATACCTGACAGGTAACAGTTAATCCGGTTAGCTGCAGTATTTTGTATTCGTTTTTCATTATTTCGTTCCAAACTGTCTACTACGTTTTCACTCATTACAACCACTAGCTACTTCCACATACTATGCGTATAGTTAAATAATATGCCCATTTATTCTAACAAAATTGAACGAAAGGAATACTAACATATAATAGAAAACTTTCAATGCATCCTCGGCAGTCTTATCCGATAACCAGAAAAACAACAGATAGACTATATTGTAGGAAAATATCGGTATGTACCCGATACAAATTCCTTTATTAAATAACTATAGGTACTAAAAACTGAAGGAGAACACAAAATCACAACAGGTTGCCTACTCTTTAACCGTCGAATGTGCGAAATAAATATACTCGTGGTGGACGGTCTTCATAGTCGCCAATAAATAGAAGCTTAATATATTGTCACAGAATTTGCCCCGCTCGCACCCAATTCGACGACTGTGGTATCACGAAACGCTAGATAGCCCCGAGTGCCCCTACGCGATGCTGGTAGACAAACAAAATAATGTATATCGAGGCGCGAATGGAATATTGGGAATCGACGAGAAGCGTTAGAGAGTCGTTCGAAAAATGGATCTAGAGATGCTAGAAAATACCTGGAATATTCGTCTATAAAAGAACAATAAACGACCGAGTCAGTGAGACTTAGAATTACAGTCTTGAAGTAGAGAGTTGTTATTTGGATATTTTGGAGAGATCAATTAGAATTCAAAGCGATTTAGATAGTGATTAATTAAATAGTGTTTAGTTGAGTTGTAATTAGTATTCGGTAGTGTAGAGAGTGTTGATAAATATCAGTAATAATTAGCTGTTTGTTTTTCTGGTAGTAGAAAATCGGGTTAGGAAACCCGTGACAATACTTTGAGAAATAAAAATTTTCGCTTTTTAAATAAGTTTAGAAAAGTTTTGAATGGTGCTTCCGTTAATTCTTACGTTTTTCTATCTACCCTTAAAATATTTGTACCTACTTGGTCATAATTAGCCCTATGTAAGAGCTAACATCTGATAACAACATATCAACTAAAAGTAAGTTTAGTCATCAATTATAAATCAGAAGTCGATTTACGCATTGTTATTAGGTTCATTTCGGTATTTATTACATGACTACAATGGACTCTAGGGAGCTTAAAGCAAGTTAAAAATCTGAAATTAAGTAAAGGAGGTAATTGCTAGACAAATGCATTTTGATAACACATACGTGAGAAGAAAGCATTGTGCCTTCCATCAGGTTCACGTTTTCTGAAACTAACTCAGTTTACGAACATTATTGCATAAAAAAGTGAGATTTCTTCATTGACGTTAATCTAAAGGACATATTTTTCAATTTAATGCTTACCATTCGTTTACTTCCAGCTACAAGAGTTGTCGTTGCATATGGAGCAGGTGACGTAGAACCGCTATCCTTGTTACACATACTAGCGTCTACCTCAGCATAGTCAGCTATTTGAGAAGTTCTGTTTGAATCAGGCCCTAGGTTTGGGCTGGCATAATCTTGGACTTGCATGTTGGAATAATCTTTATAGCTTCTTCCACTAATTGGATAGCATTTTTCTGAACTATATTCTAATTTATCCGGACGACTGAATTCACTTTGATGCAATGGATTTGAATGCAAATTCACACTGCCGTGATGCAGAAAACCATTGCATTGTGGAGTTATACCATTGCTACTACAGTCTTTCCTGTGATAATCATTTGCAGTAAGTTTAGAATAATCTGGCACAGAAGCGGTATAATCTGGTAAATTTTCTTTTTCCAACCATAGAGGAGCTTCGTGCTTAGAAGCCATAGGAGTTGTTAAAACTCCTCCATTAGATCGGCTGGGTGTCATTGTCTTCTTCGATAGCAATTGTCTTCGTCGGACCAAAAACATTGCTCCAAAGAGAAATACCATTACAGAAACCATACTTATCAGGAGTGCCATGAACCATGTTTCAGTTATAAATTCGCCCGATTGCATGTCTGCCCCAATTGGCCTAAAAATAATGGTAGTTATAACATTTAAAGTATAATCAATAACAATCAAATGATGTTGGAAGAAATGTAATAAAACAGTGACAAACCTCTGATTGTTGTCATCAGTTGGTCTTGTCGCTGGATCAAGTCTTAATGTGGCAGCTGCACTGAACGGACCTAATCCTACTCTAGTTGTCGCAGCTACTCTTACAAAATATGAAATACCAGAGGACAAGTTTCCTAAGAGTAAAGTAGGTGTTTTACCAACACCAATAATTTCAGATGCGCTAGATCCATTACTCTTAATTTCAACTTTGTAGCCCTGAAGTTCTCCATTTAAAGAAATTGCGGGTGGCGACTTCCATTTTAGGTATACAGTTGTTGAATTGAGCAATAGGGCTTCCATATTAGAAGGCGGTTCGGTTGGAACTACAATTTATTGACAGTTATAAATAAAGTTTATGAATAATAAGACTTGACTTACCATCCTCAAGGGTTTTTATTGTCTTAGAATTAGAAGGTTGTCCTTCGACAGTCTTGAAAAAAGGCACAAGGAAAAATTCATACTTAGACCACTTGGCTAGATTATTTATAGTAAAACTCGAGGAACCACCAGTATGTAATACAGTCAGCATACTATAAGTTTTAGGCAGTTCAGGTGCACTATTAAGGGAAATATAGTAAATGTACAACCCTTCAACATATGTAGAATCTGACACTAGCCAAATTAGTTTTATAGATGTGGAAGTAACTGGTATTGCTTCAGAAAGTTTCACTATATCATTTGTGGTCACTAAGTTGGCTCTAGCCTCACTCAATACAGTTACTTCCGGGTTACCCCAGTTTTGAGTGGAATCAGGTCCAACAATAATAGGCTCTGACAGTTGCGATGGTGGTCCTAAACCATGAGCATTTTCTGCACGTACCAAAAATGTATATGGCACATCTGGGGATAATAGATGTTGGGTATATATTGGGCCTGGAATTCGTCGAGCCACCACGGTCCAAGTTGGAGTAACCCCCTCTTCTCTACCAAAAAGTTCAATCTGATAGCCTAATAGGCTTGAAGATCCAATTTTATTATTTTGCCCCCAAGCTATGGTGACACTGCCTTCTGACTGATTTAAAGCATGCGGTCTGCTTGGTGGTCCTGGTAGCATGATAGGTTCAGGAGCTTTAAAGAAATTTATGTTTGGATTCTTTGGGTTTTCAACTAGTAAGTGTCCTGTCCATGTGGCTTTACCACCTCGTGACGAAGCTACACAGGTATAAGGACCTGAATCTTCCTTTTGCAATTTGAAAATTTCTACTCTTCCAGGGTTAGTCATATTGATACGTGTTGTAGATGCCAC
Organism: Monochamus saltuarius; assembly: GCA_025584915.1. Classification (NCBI taxonomy): domain Eukaryota; kingdom Metazoa; phylum Arthropoda; class Insecta; order Coleoptera; family Cerambycidae; genus Monochamus; species Monochamus saltuarius. Next base: position 34,992,724 of record CM046727.1, read on the forward strand.
AGGTACCCCTTCTTTGTACCAAGAAATAACAGGTTTTGGATTACCATTTGCTTCACATATTAAATACGCCACAGAATCGATTGGTAGGGTTTGATTGCTAGGTCCACGAGTTATAACAGGTGGAGGACGATCCTCCTTGGAGGTTACTGTAAGTCTAGTTCTTGTCGATGCGGAACCAGCCACGTTTATTGCGGAACATATCACTACTGTGCCAGAATTTTGGACTTGAGCATCTTTTAGAATTAAAGAGGATTGGCCTTCAGATGAAGTAAAAGCTTCATAATTGCCGAAAGGCGATCCCGCATACACCAACGCCCTGTCGCCTTCAAATGACCAGAAAATGAAAGGTTTTGGATTCCCCGTGACACTGCAATGAAAACTGACTTCTTGACCGACTTCTACCGTTTGGGCGAGGGGTCTTGTAGTAAATGTGGGTGGTGCATGGACAGTTAACAGTGAAGATGCTGAAACAGCTCCAGCGAAGTTATCCGCATCGCAGGTATATCGTCCTTGATCGAGCAAGGTTACTTGTTCTAGTCGTAAAGTGCGGTCTTCCAAAACCCTTACTCTTCCTAGTGGCATCGTACCGCCAGGTGCAGTTCTGCGCCATAGGACATCCGGGACAGGATCACCGCCAACTGCACAAGATAATTCAACAGTTGACCCTACCAGTGCTGTTATGTCTTCGGGAGGACGGACCATAAATGGTTTGACTGGAAAAAGATATATGTTATTAAAAAATGATAATTTTGATGCATTTTCTGTAAATCTTCATTAATTTCAAAAGTAAAAGAAAACAAAATTTAAATCTTTTATCAGTTGCCACTACATTATGTCATTTATTTTAACAGAAAAAGTCAGAAGGGATAATAGTTTGTTATTTGTTTAAATAGGAAGTAAAGTAGAAGATTTAATGGCATTTAATACACGAAGCGCAGTCGAGTTTATTAAAGCAGCCAAGGCATTAAATCTACTTTACTGCCAAGTTAAACACATAATTTTTTCGCCGATAAATTTTAATTGATAATAGCAAACAAAGATATTTATTATATATTATTAAAATTGTATGACACTTCTTTCATGGATAATAATAATTTCATCAGATCATCTGTGGTTGTTATGAGACGAGCGGTATTAAATACTCCTTCGTCTTCGTTCCTATTTGAATCCATAAAAGTAACTATTGTTTGAGATGGAAGAATTCGCTTAAACTCCACCAGAATTTATTAAATCAGCAAAGCAAATGGAATATAATTTATTACCAGAAAAATCGAGGAAAATATCAGTAAACATATAAAAAATGTATTGATTACCGAGCTGTGAATAACATGTCTTTTTCAGAACATATGCTATAACAACATCGATGTTGGAAATATACAGTGTTTCCAATTAAGTCGGCACCATATGGAAACTTTTTTATTATTGATTTTATGAAAAAAATGTATTCTTGGTAAAAAGTTCTGCATGGCCTAAAACTCAAAATAAAGTAATCAGATTTCAATTTTTTGCAGTCGTGTACGAGGTATGTTGAAGAATGTAAATTTTGCTCAAGAGTAAAGTACTTTTATTTTTTATAATATCGACAATCGTTATTAAGGAAAGTAGATTCTAATTGAAAACTACGATCAGATATCCAATATTATCCATATACCATTAAAAAACAGATTTGTTATTTTGCAAACTTCTCTGTATTAGCATTGATAATTTACTTCTATCTAACAAATTAATGTTTTTGTATACCCCACCGCTAGCAAAATAAAGTAAATATTATGTAGAAATAAATATCCATATAATAATTCGACAAAATAGAATTAATGACAATACAGGAAGTAGAAGCAACAACAGTAAATTACAATAATGAAATTAAATATAACAAATAAAGAAAGAAAACAAATAAGGTCATGTGATCCAGTCGCCTATTGGCCTATTCAATTGTTCCCCGTTTGCCAATTCAAAATATTCAAGAAATACAATATATACCATATCTAGTAAATATCTAATTACATGCAGAATTTCAAGGAAAATCAGAATTGGTAATAAAAAATGTTGGTTGTCGTTTAAAAGATTTGATGATGCCACTGTAAGTGGGAGGTAAAAAAGAATACATTATTGGAAATGATGAACTTTTAAAAAACAAAATCGACCTGTCCGAGCACTTTGCACCTTGGTAAACAAGGGGATGTATATTTAGAACGTTCCACAGCCGGCGGCGGCGTTCGTATTGTAGGTATAACTATACTGCGTTATCAGTTTAAATTTAGAGGGATTTCACACATTTTATAAGCAAAATTTGGGAAACTATAGAAGCCGTCGAAATGAGTAGATTTCTTGCAATAAATAAATATTGATAATCACTTTATGTAGAATAAAGCCCGCTACAGACTATGCGTGAATAATTCGCGAATCGCAATGCGTGGTTTGAAAGGAATTCGTGTATCGTGTGTAGGGTTTTTATAAATGGATTTTTAACGAACACGACCCTACACACTATTCGCCAACTCCTAGTCTGTAGATGGTATAACCAATCTCACTTAACCTAATAATTGTAAGCAGGGCCGCGCCAACCCGGGGGTGCAAGGGGTGCGTGGCACCCGGGCGCCACGATCCAGGGGGCGGCAAATGACCGTCCCTGTTAAAATATATCTCTTCCCCTTTTTACATTTTTTGTCAGTTAGATCAGACCCCATTACTATAAATAAGTACTTTCTAAGATCTTAGTTGACTTGTTAAAGTGCGAGGTTGACGTCAACTTATTTTTGCTAATTGTATGTGATTTGCTTTGTATCCGTTCCAAGTGGCACGCCTATAGGATTTTGTTATCTGCAACCCTCACCCAAAGAGTAGAAATAACTTATTATAATTAGAAATAACGTTATTTCTACTCTTTGCCTCACCTCTCGTACTGATCCATGTGCTGTGAATTAGCCACTATCTATTATTTTCTACCTCGGGTAATTGACAAGATAAAAACTTTAAATTTGGGAAATAACCCTTATCATTTTTATAATCTAATGTCTCGAAATTGGCAAAAACTGTTATATCACTACTACTACAAATAATAGGATGTAATACAATTATATTTATTGTATATTTTTATATCGGAGCGTCTTCTAATTTATTACGCCTATGCATTTTTACTCCTCGCACGCTTTGCCTGTTGACGAATTTGCAAAAAGAAACGTTCAAAAAATTATTTTTTGAATGACAAGATACCTACTATTTAAATGAAAAGTTAGTAAAACTGATATCTGAGCATCATTTTATGTGTTCTTGTTATTTTTACACATGTATTTTATATTATAAATATATTTACTGTGTTACTTATGAAGACTATTTAAATTTCTATTCTCAGCTCTCGCTTTTTTTAATATTGTTTGTTTTCTGTTACTTATTGAAGAAAAATACATTTATTTTTGTTATTATTAATGAATATTTCAATATTTATTTTACTGCTCCATTATTTGGTGATAACCTAGAATGCCGCTAGGGCGGCGGCAAAAGTTCCGCATTCCGGCGGCAGCTACCGTTGGCGCGGCCCTGATTGTAAAGATTGATAAAATTATTAATTTAATTTCGAGATTTTAGGTGAGCTACATTCCAATTATAAATAGGAAATTACACAAAAGTATGAAATCAAAATTGAAAATGAAATGGTTAAATGACTCAGTGCCTATGTGATATCCAACAGTGATTTCGTAAAAAATTGTAAAAAGTGGACAACGACACGCGGTGTTCCCAAGCGGTCACCCATCCAAGTACTAACCGCGCCCGACGATGCTTGACTTCAGTGATCGGACGAGAACTGGTATTTTACATCGTGGTATGGCCGTTGCCTAAAAAATAAGTGTGATTTATGGAACATGTGTGTAAAACGGAATTGCTGTGTTCTAAATTTATATCAAATACTCAAGATTATGTTCTCCGTAGCTGATAATTGCGAATAACTTCTAAACTAGTTTGCGTGTTACAAATATCTCCACATGAAGTTTACATCTATCAGTAGATAGTAATAACCATCGAAAAAACCTTATCTCACTTAACCTAATAATTGTAAAGATGAAATTATTTTAATTTCGAGATTTTAGGTGAGCTACATTCCAATATTATAGACAGTGGCGTAGCTTCAGATTTTCGGCCCACCCGCCAAATATGAATGATACATTCGGACAAGGGTAGAAGATAACAAAGTAGGAGAATATTTTAAAAATATTTATTTCTGAAGTTAAATAAGTATCTAAAAGGAACCTACATGACATACTCGTGAATAGGTAAGGAACATTTTCTTATAAATTATACAACAAATCAAACAACAACACTAAATAAATATAGACTGTAAAATAAAAAAATATTATGTGATAACATTAAAAATAAAAATACTAAAAAATAACATAAAAAACTTTGATTAAGTCAGTTTTGTCCATTGCTGCAGCTTCCTCGGCCTCTATACTAAGCAATGCCAAATTACTATTTTGAGAACAACAATTTCTCAAATAGTTCTTGATTATCTTTAATTTAGAAAATGAGCGTTTTAAAGACGCAATGGTTACAGGAAACGCCAAAAGTAATATTAAAGTTGTATATACCTCTGCAAAATTTGATGGTATAGACTATAGGGTATCATTTTCTACAATTAAAAAATGTGCGGGCAACAATTTGAAAAGGAAATGCTAACGATATATCGCGAGGATAAGTTTGCTGAAAAGCTTTAAATAATTCTTCCGTCATTGATTTTGTTAACAGTCTTCTCTATCCCTTCAAAACGACCGGTGTTCATTTGGCAGGTAAACTTGGCAGGTTAAATTTACGGAAACACCCGAAGTAACTGACCATTGGCGTGCGTACCAGAAAAGTCCGGATGTGTGCGAAATACTAAATTTATACAAATAACGTACTATTTTATGGTTTAAACGGTCAAATAATTCGAATTGGCAACACATGAACAAAATTAACATATATTAAAAAAACTAAAATATTTTATATATTGGACACTTATCACGACGAGATATCATTTTGAAATTTGGTGTGCAGCCTCCCTAACAACTAGGAAATTCAACAGTACCCATATAAATCTCTTCGCTAGGGTCTAAGGTAAGTAAAACTTGCTCCTCTAGGTAAAAAATTGCTCTGAAATCTCTCCACGATGAGATATCATTTTGAAATTTGGTGTGTGGTCCCCTTAACAACTTAGAATTTCAGCAGTACCAATATAAATCCCTTCGCAAGGGTCTAAGGTAAGTAAAACCTGCTCCTCTAGATAAAAAATTGCTCTGAAATCTCTCCACGATGAGATATCATTTTGAGATTTGGTGTGTGGTCCCCTTAACAACTTAGAATTTCAGCAGTACCAATATAAATCTCTTCGCAAGGGTCTAAGGTTAGTAAAACCTGCTCCTCTAGATAAAACATTGCTCTGAAATCTCTCCACGATGAGATATCATTTTGAAATTTGTTGTGTAGCGTCCCTTAACAACTTAGAATTTCAACAGTACCCATATAAATCTGTTCGCTAGGGTCTAAGGTAAGTAAAACCTGCTCCTCTAGGTAAAAAATTGCTCTGAAATCTCTCCACGATGAGATATCATTTTGAGATTTGGTGTGTGGTCCCCTTAACAACTTAGAATTTCAGCAGTACCAATATAAATCGCTTCGCAAGGGTCTAAGGTAAGTAAAACCTGCTCCTCTAGGTAAAAAATTGCTCTGAAATCTCTCCACGATGAGATATCATTTTGAAATTTGGTGTGTGGTCCCCTTAACAACTTAGAATTTCAGCATTTACAATATAAATCGCTTCGCAAGGGTCTAAGGTAAGTAAAACCTGTTTCTCTAGGCAAAAAGTTGCTCTGAAATCTCTCCACGATGAGATATCATTTTGAAATTTGGTGTGTGGTCCCCTTAACAACTTAGAATTTCAGCAGTACCAATATAAATCGCTTCGCAAGGGTCTAAGGTAAGTAAAACCTGCTCCTCTAGGTAAAAAATTGCTCTGAAATCTCTCCACGATGAGATATCATTTTGAAATTTGGTGTGTGGTCCCCTTAACAACTTAGAATTTCAGCAGTACCAATATATTTCTCTTCGCAAGGGTCTAAGGTAAGTAAAACCTGCTCCTCTAGGTAAAAAATTGCTCTGAAATCTCTCCACGATGAGATATCATTTTGAAATTTGGTGTGTGGTCCCCTTAACAACTTAGAATTTCAGCAGTACCAATATAAATCTCTTCGCAAGGGTCTAAGGTAAGTAAAACCTGTTCCTCTTGGCAAAAAGTTGCTCTGAAATCTCTCCACGATGAGATATCATTTTGAAATTTGGTGTGTGGTCCCCTTAACAACTTAGAATTTCAGCAGTACCAATATAAATCCCTTCGCAAGGGTCTAAGGTAAGTAAAACCTGCTCCTCTAGATAAAAAATTGCTCTGAAATCTCTCCACGATGAGATATCATTTTCAAATTTGATGTGAGGTATTCTAAATAAGTTAGAATTTCGGCTATGGCAATATAAATCTCTTCGCAATGTTTTAAATCCTTCATTTGGTAAGAAATGGCTATCATCGCTTTTTACGGTAATATATTAAATACTAAATACGTCCAACGAAAATTGTAGTACTGGAGGTGCACCGCAAGGTATCATATTCGATTTTTATTTGTTATCCGTTTTTCACTTATCACTTACGTCCAAATAACTTATAAGATTGTCAAAATAAATATTCTGTGTCAGTGTATGTCTGTTGTTCGAGTTTCAGTATAAAAAGTCGAATCTACTACAGGAACGCGTCAAAACCTGAATAGGCTATCTATGTGACTTAAGATTAATGAATAGTTTTTATTTTCGTTTGCTACGATATATACCTTATATCGGACGAACGTAAATATTGCGTCAATGCGATAATGTAACAATTAACATTTTTACGTGTTTCGATTTAACCGATCATATTAGCTGGGAAGTTTTAAATCAGTTAATTCTGCAAAGGTCGCAAATTCCATTAAGAGTTTTCTGACTGATGCAACAGCCATATTGAACAACTTTGACGGTTAACAGACATTTGTTGTGTATAAATCTGTTGCAAGTTCTGCATTTGAAGAAATCGCCATTCCCATTTACTATGCTGGAACAGAACAAACAGAGATTTGACATATCGGTGCTGTTTCTTAATAGCATATTTTTTAAGGCGTTCCTTTCATCGTCCATATCAGTAATGGATTGCAAGTCTGTCCCGGTTACTAGGCAACGAAAGAAATGAACAACGTAAATACCGCAATTGTAGCCGTCTTGTTGTAGGGTATGTTTCGGTGACTCTGTTTTATAATTTGCTATGCTTATATTTTTTGATTTTAAAAATTGACTTAACTTATTCAGCAACCTGTGTTGAATGATGGATTCGCAACCGAGGGAATCTAGAATGACGATTTTTCGTAGAGAAGTGTACTATTAATATAACGTAGTGCCTGTTATTTCGGTATATATCGGTAGCACCAAATCCTTTCCCTCGACTAAGGTGATGGAATTTATGAAATAATCACTCAGTACCGGTTCAGTAAATATCAGTGAAGACTTACCTACCGAAACTATGTGATATTTATAGCCGTTTTGTTTGTTAATAATATTTAGGGAGTGATCAATGACAAAACTGCTTATATATTCGCCATGTTGTAAGGTGAGAAAATCATCAATCATGACTTGGGCGGATGAAAAATGTATAGAAGGCTCACAGGTAACCACATATAACCTTTTATTGGACAATTCCTTATAATATGCGGCATTGTCGACCAAGCCATTCGGTAAAAGGACAATTCAGTTATCGTCGTCCACTTTCTATCGTTCAATGAAAGGGAACTGTATTCTCGATTAATAATATATGGTAGCAGATCAAATAAATAGAAATATTTTAATTTGTTTATCATAGCTTTCCAAAACTTGTTGTTCCTTGGTATTCTAATTATTCGGACTCCCTTGAAGGTATATATTATCAAATCACACCACAACCTATTGGTAATTTCTAATTGCCCCTGAATTTGGTAATAATAGTCGTGTGTCATTTTAATTGACCCATCTGGGTTCAAAAACTCAAATTTACAAATATTTGGATCTGAATTCCTCAAGCTGTAAGGTGATTTGATTTCTATTAAGCCTTCTGCTCCTACAAGACCATCTGGTGATGCTGCTAAGTACTGAAATTTTTTATGAATGTGTAACCCAGCTGCGTCGCATACTATTCCAGTTTTTTGCTCATATAGGATCTTTGCCGTTGATTCGCACTTTTTTCCGTGAACTGTTGCTGGAATTTTCAATGATCTAGGATTAGTAATGTCTTCAACTACTCTATTTACGGAAGCAGAATTATTATTTTTCATTTTACATATTTTCCCAAAAAACGAGGCCGTTAATCTGATTTTCCGTTCCTCTCCCCATAATAAGCAGTCACTTTGTTTTCGCGTGCGCATTTCTAAATTTTTTAGTTCCATATGGCTGTGTCCTATTTTATTTAAGAACTCAAGGCATTCATTGGCCAAATTTCGTTCTGACACATTTTTGTCTTGTATCCCTATTTCGCATATGGAACAAACGAATTCCATAGCGGTAAAATTTTTGCCTTGAATGCCAAAATTGGTACAATTCTGATGATACCAACGAGCACATTTGTCACATGATACCCAAGCAACGTTTTCGTTCAGGATTCCTTTACCACATTGGCTACATACTGCAAGGTCGGTATCATCTTCGGGAAGACAACAGTAGATAGACTTCAAGAATCTTCTTCTAAAATGAGAAGCATCTTTTTTTCTCTTACATTTCATCCATGTTTCTTGAGATAGTTTCTCTTCAGATGGGTAGTCTTTAGTTAGACGGTTTTTCCTTATTCCCAGGTCACATTCAACTTTTAGGAAAGTATATCTTCGTTAAGTTTTCTGACGAAATGGGAACACCTAATGTTTTTCTGGCCCGCTAAGGTTATATTTTTCAATTGTCCAAAATAAGTTTCAACGTAGCAGTTGCTGACAGACTGGCATTGAAGTAATATTCCAGTCCACAAAGGTAGGTACGGCACATATTTATGCATATAAGAATAATTCTTCATTGAAAAGTTCGTTAGCGAAAGTCCCAAAAGTTTCAATAGGTATCTCTCTTATCGCATTTTGAAAATGCAAGTAGAATGGACTTGATTTACTCAAGGTCTCATTACTTTTTGTTTCCTGGTCTTCGGAAAGGAGAATCTCAGTATGTTGGAAACTAAAATCATTTTTTGAGTATTCGCTAGTAGATAACAATTGCAAATTTTCTCTTGCCAACGCCACCTGAGAATTAGAAAATTGGATTTTTAATATCACATAAATATTAACAAATAAGTTATGGAAATCCGTCATGTTGCCGGTTAAAATTGCATTTGCTAATATATCTTTGAAATAAAACTTTTGTTCGTCATTTTTTGACAAACTGTCCACATCTTTACATACCATTTTCATATAATGGGCACAACAGAGATGAATTCCTACGAAATTTTTTGCAGTAGTAGTTTTTTCTAAACCTGATGTAGCCAATTCGTAGCATTTAATTAAATATTCTTTTAGTGTACATCTGTTGAATGCTTTGCATGCGGCATGAATATTAGCGAAGGAAAAATCTGTCACTATTCCAGAAAATATGGGCCAGCAATTATTTTCTTCACAAAAATATCTGAAGTCACTAAATAATTTGAAAATGGCATTCGAATTATGGACTTCCGAAATCATTGAAAATATTGGAAAAATCCTCTTTGTCTTTTTGATATTAATCACAGCCGTGTAAAAATATATTTGCTTCATAGCCTTCAGTGTTTTTGGTCTTCTTATTATTCCCCCCGTAGCATCAAAATAAATCAAGGATGAGGGATTATTTGCAGTTTCGGATTTTAAAATTTGCAGTTGTTCGATACTGAATAGTTTAATATTTAAAGGATAGGATACTTCCCTGACGAATTTTTTGTAATCTTGCTGCATTAGTATCATATCAATTAAATCGTCTCTATCCTTATTCAAAGAATTGTGTGATTCAAATTTTAGTTTTCTTAATGTTCCGTCAGAAACTATATCCTGTAGATTTTTGCCTTCTTTTAGAGGCATTTCGAACTGCGATGCACGTAGTAGAGTCTCTTTTTTCAGTATAAAAGCTTTCGAATTTACTAATCTATTTTTAAATATGTGCCGTTCTACTCCTTTTATGTCACGTGCCAAATAATTTTTATGACTGTAATCCAAGGATGTGGTATAGACCCTTACAATTCTATTACATTTATTAATACGAATTTTAAATTTTTTACATCGATACCTGTTATGTTTACATAAACCAAAAATTATAACTTCTTCGTTTTTTTTGGGATACACAACATATTTAAATATAATTATACATACGTTATTTACATATTTTCTTATTCGGTTTCTAATTACGTATGTATAATATTCCTTTATAAGTCGTCCTCTCTTATCAAATATTAAATGAAATATATTTGTTGATAATATAAAGGAACCTTCTAATTTTGTGCAGTTTCTATACTCGAGCTTTCTATCGCGAGAAACCGATTTATTCTGAGAATTTATTGGCAAAATTGGAGGGTGTTTTCCAGGGGAAGATAAATTTAATATTTCTTTCGGAATTGTTGAACTTTTGGGAGAGTTCTCATTCTCAAAATCATCTTTTCTCTTATTATCGTCTGATCTGTCCGTATAGTTGTGAATAGTTTCATCGTTTTGATTTTTAGAGATATCGGACACTTCTGGTGACACGCAAGAAATCAAATTATTATCAAATGTATTTGCTGGAGAACTTTTGGGAGAGTTCTCATTATCAAAATCATCTTTTCTATTATTATCGTCTGATCTGTCCGTATAGTCGTGAATAGTTTCATCGTTTTGATTTTTAGAGATATCGGACACTTCTGGTGACACGCAAGAAATCAAATAATTATCAAATGTATTTGCTGGAGAACTTTTGGGAGAGTTCTCATTATCAAAATCATCTTTTCTATTATTATCGTCTGATCTGTCCGTATAGTCGTGAATAGTTTCATCGTTTTCATTTTTAGAGATATCGGACACTTCTGGTGACACGCAAGAAATCAAATAATTATCAAATGTATTTGCTGGCGGTGTTAAGTTAGATGACGAAGTAGACAAGTTTGATAATTGCTGAAGTTGTCGTCTCCATTCGCGATAGATTCGTAATCTATTTTTTATATTATCTTTAAGGCCAAGTTTTTTTAAAATGGTGCTATACGCCGAAACTTTTTTTCTATAGTGCACGCACTCACTGTGATCTATACCCAAATTCATTAACAGTGACTTTAGCTGGGTCCTTATTCCTTTCGTAACAGAATGATCCGTCTCTTTTTCAATGGTGTCACGAAAATATGTTTTGAAGTTCTTATTACTATTGACAATTTGGTATATCTTGCTACAAAACCCATACTTCGTATTTTGCAAAACCGTAGCAATTTTTTTACAAATCTGTTTGTCTATTGAAAGGCCAGATTCGTACACAAAATTCTCATTGCGTAATTCGGTAGCAATTACATGAAAAGCGTTTTTCTTAGATATATATTTTCTTGCCATGACTCTTTTATTATCTATCTACCAATTATTTCAAAAAAGAAAAAATACACTCTGAAAATAACTGAAAACTATAAACTAAATTAGTATATATATTTTTTGTTATTAAATATAAACCTCACGTTTAAGAAAATGTGAGTGAAAAAATGTTCTAGGATATGTAATAAAGTAATTAAAACTAAAACCAAAATTCTTCTATAGAATAAAAATAAACTAATTTCAATATGCACAATTAAACAACGCCAATATTATAGGTAGGTACTTATAATATTTGAGAAAACAATTTAAATAAAAATGTTCTTTCCCACAATGAAAACATTTACTAAATAAAATTAATAAGGAAAATTAAATTCAGAATTCACCAACGAAATATTAACAAATGAATGCCAATCATACGACAGAAATTAATACTTAAATGAGAAAGGTTAAGTTAAATTAGCTAACCGTAAAAGGACAGCGTAAGATAAGTTGAAACCAAAGAAATGTTGAAATAAAACTGCAAATATAAGAAAATGAACTTCCAATAACCACGATAAAGCAACAGCGACACGTCAATAATATGTGTATAAGCTCAAACAGCCCGGAACTCGTAGTATGAAGTGCGTCCGCAGTCTACTTTGGTATATCAATTCTTATACACGTTGAATATCAACACATCACTTTCTGGCTCTCGTTTCGCATATTTCGTAACGAATGACCTTCCCACTGCATATTTTCGCATTAATTTTCATTATAATAATGAAACAAATAAATAAATATATTTTAATTTTTCATTATAATAATGTAATACAGTGGACAAATTATTTAATTTTACAATATTATAAGTTTATTTAATTGTTTCATTATTATAATGAAAAATTAAAATATATTTATTTATTTGTTTCATTATTATAATGAAAATTAATGCGAAAATATGCAGTGGGAAGGTCATTCGTTACGAAATATGCGAAACGAGAGCCAGAAAGTAATTAATTAATTAAGTAAGCAATTTTTTACCTAGAGGAGCAGGTTTTACTTACCTTAGACCCTTGCGAAGCGATTTATATTGGTACTGCTGAAATTCTAAGTTGTTAAGGGGACCACACACCAAATTTCAAAATGATATCTCATCGTGGAGAGATTTCAGAGCAACTTTTTGCCTAGAGGAACAGGTTTTACTTACCTTAGACCCTTGCGAAGGGATTTATATTGGTACTGCTGAAATTCTAAGTTGTTAAGGGGACCACACACCAAATTTCAAAATGATATATCATCGTGGAGAGATTTCAGAGCAATTTTTACCTAGAGGAGCAAGTTTTACTTACCTTAGACCCTAGCGAAGAGATTTATATGGGTACTGTTGAATTTCCTAGTTCTTAGGAGGCTGCACACCAAATTTCAAAATGATATCTCGTCGTGATAAGTGTCCAATATATAAAATATTTTAGTTTTTTTAATATATGTTAATTTTGTTCATGTGTTGCCAATTCGAATTATTTGACCGTTTAAACCATAAAACAGTACGTTATTTGTATAAATTTAGTATTTCGCACACATCCGGACTTTTCCGGTACGCACGCCAATGGTCAGTTACTTCGGGTGTTTCCGTAAATTTAACCTGCCAAGTTTACCTGCCAAATGAACACCGGTTACAAAACGGTTGTTTAATTGACTAATAACGTCATAAACTTTGTAATAAATATTTACTTTAAAATGATGCTCTTGATTATAAAGTAGAATATTTACATCACATTCTTCATATTATTTTTTTGGCTTATGCTGACTTTTTCCTGTAAATAATGAATTAATAATCTATCTTTTAGCAATACTAATTGCGTTACTTTTCAAATTTGCTTACTTCGATAATTTGATATTTTCTAGAGACCGTGTACTTTTTTCTGATAAGGTTAATAGTGGCAATGCCAGTTGCCCTTTAAAATCTTGTCAAAGTTGTTTGATATTTTTTGTGCCTCTTTGACATCAGGTCCCCCCGCGGTCGCGGGGTTTGGCGGTATGGTAGCTACGCCACTGATTATAAATAGGAAATTACACAAAAGTATGAAATCAAAATTGAAAATTAAATAATTAAATGTTCAGGACCCAGTAAAAAATTGCAAAAAGTGGACAACGACACGCGGTGTTCCCAAGCGGTCACCCATCCAAGTACTAACCGCGCCCGACGATGCTTGACTTCAGTGATCAGACGAGAACTGGTATTTTACATCGTGGTATGGCCGTTGCCTGTAAAATTCGTATGATTTGTGGAACATATGTGTAATGCGGAATTGCTGTGTTCTAAATTTATATACTCGCGTCAAGAATTCAGACGTCTTACGTCACGGCTGACGTTACACAGTTGTTTTTATTGTCAACGTAATTTTCGATATTTGGTCGCGTTAAAAACAATAATTTTTTGCAATTTAGTGCAATATACAATGCAAACTTTTAGTGTAGTATATAGTTTTATTACTATCAGTTGCAGTTTCTTAAATATTTTGATGAAAATATAATGAATTATTTATTTGTTCGTATGACGTAAGTTGTCTGAATTCTTGTCGCGAGTATATCAAATACTCAAGATTTTGTTAATTTTTAAATAAAAGCTCCGTAGCTGATAATTCCGAATAACTTCTAAACTAGTATGCGTTTCACAAATATCTCCACATGAAGTTTACATGTATCTTCTAACGAAGGTTTGTTAGAATACTAATTAACACAAAAAAAACTGGATATTTGAAAAATCGAACCACAATCTAAAAACCCTCAAAAATTCATGATATATAAAAAAAATTATGACACTTTCAATATCAAATAATGGCGAACCGATTTAACTTTAAAAAAACATGGTGTTGAAAAAATGCAACTAAACTCAAAAAGAACCTCAAAATTGACGGAATTTTACATTTTTTTAAGTGAAATGCGTACATTTCTAGTTTTGCTCATAAAATCTGATATGTAATTCCTATCTTTTTTATAATTTAATTTCAATAATTAATTAATGTAAAAAATATGTTTGCAACTTACCATAAACTTTCAAAACGGCAACAGCAGACTCTCTTATACCCGCTGTGTTTTTGGCAACACACTGATAGCGACCATCATCCGATGTTTTGGTGTCAGTGATGGCTAGATTATAACCATCAACCAACTTTAATCGACCATCAATTTTTAACGTTTGACCGTCCTTCCTCCATATCACTTGCGGATCTGGCGTACCTTTCGGTGGAGAACACTCCATGACAATGTCTTCTCCTGCAGCCACTCTAGTGCTTTGTGGCTCGAAACGAAATTCATCTCGGAGAACTGGAAATAAAGAATTAAATAAATGTTTGTATTAGACAACGCATATTAAGCATATTCATCATTTTGCTGACAAAACATTTTGATGATTATAGGTGCTTTAATGAATGCGTCTGGGTCAGATAGTTAATTTCTAGTTTGGCAAAGATTCTTAAAACTGTAGTTAAAAAAAGAATTATTAGTTAATCTACATAGATATTTATGTAACAAGTTGTGAAAAGGATGTGTTTTAAGCACGCAAAATTGTCAAACGAAGCGAGAACTGAGTTGAACAATGCGCTTTTAAAACACATCGATTTTTGAAACGAATTTCATACAAGATATTTTGTGAAAGAGGAGAATTTGATATTTTTATGCGTATTTTAAAACATTTTGAAAAATGGGCAGGCAATCTGCTTCTAAGGCATTGTATGGATCGGTCAGTGGTCGGGCGTCAGTACTTGAATCGAGGTGACTGGATCGCTGTGGGTTCAATCCCTGCAGCCGGTAGACCGTATATAAGCTATATTTGTGGAGAGATTGGCAACCTCTCTGCGGGTATGGTAGGGTGGAAGAGTGTTGACTTGGGTCAATGTGAGAGATTGATACCGGTTGACATTTGACTACGCCCCTAATTAATGAGGTTTTCCAGGTTTCCCTCATTCCTGCACTGAATGGTGGTTAGGGCCTACCAACGTAAGTTGTTCCTGGGCACAAATGCGGCCTGCTTAATAATAATATGCCGCCCCCTCTCCCGCACAAGTCTCTGACTTATGGGCTAATCCTCGGGATTAGAATGAGGGGTAGAGATATTATTATATTATTATTGTTTATGCATTCTTTAAAGTCAAGGTTTTGTCAAGTTCAAACGTCCCGCGTAGCCGTATTTCCTACAAAGTTTTTGCGATAAAATCGCCAAAAATTAGTGATAATGACAAGTTGTTGGATATTGAACAAGCTGCTGAAGCTGCGCTATGCACGTTAGTGCCCGAAAATTCGAAAGATTTGTACGAAAATTTCCATAACAACTTTGAAATCTGAGCCAATGAAAAACGTATAGAGAATTTTACAGAAAAGGTATTATTAGTATTTCCTGAAGATATACAGTATGTCAAGGCCGTCAGCTTAACATTCGATGCTCCTGAACCTGAACAAAAACATAGATATTAGCAAATTTACAAACCTAACTGCATTTTTAAAACGGACAGCTTTCTGATATCAACCAAAGAAATCAAAAATATTTACAAAGCTGGAAATATAACGCTTTATGAAATAAGCCGAGGATAAAGAATTCCTGTTAGCTAAAGTTGTTTTAATCGTTGGATTTGGAGCATGTATAAGGGAAGAAATCACATTTTTGACAGTGGATGCCACAAAAGACTGACATTTGGCAATGTCATTTATTAGTGTCAAAATTCCGAACACAAAAACTTATGCTCGAGGAATGTTTACGATTACTGAGGGATCAGTATCAATTTTTTAGATATATTTCGTATAAGTACGCAAAACTTCATCAGTAATTATTCTTAACATATCGAAGTAATAAATGCTGCACCCTGCCAGTTGAAATCAATACAATTGGAGGTATGCCATAACAGATAACAGAATTCCTTGGACTCTCCAACGTCAACGAATACACTGGTCATTTCTTCCGGCGCAGCTCTGCAACAATGTTGGCAGATTCTGGCGTATACATGACACTTTCAAAGCGACATAGAGGTTGGCAATCAAGTTCAGTGTTATATCGAAAATTCCAAGGAACAGACAAACGAAATAGTAAAAACAATCATAGGTCAGAAAGATACACCAAATAAGAAATTAAAAGAAGTTCACGCAGAAGCATAACCTACCAGTATTGCCACTACTAGCAATTTATTCATGCTGACTACTAGTACTTGCATTGCTGTTAGAGAAGAGAAACTGGATGCCTCTAGCATTCACTATAACAATTTACACAATTGAACCTTTAAAATTTACCTTTTACAAAAATAAATTATCGACTTTTGATTTTGATTTCTATGAATACATAGTGTTTAGAAATTAGTGGTTAAAAATTAAAGGACATGACAGGGGAAGTCAAAGTAATGTCAGTCCTTCATATACAACTCGAAACAACTCTTATAAAACAGCATCATAAAAACATTGTTAGAATGTTTATACAGCAACTATACAACACAATATTATAACGTACTTTAGTCGTCGATGACATTTTGTAAGGTCTGTTGGAAACAATTAAAAAATAGTTATATACTAAACAACAATTTTATAAGGGCTCTGTATTAGTACCTTTAGTAGTAAAACGACATGTCTGTAGCAAAAACCCCATTAACAAAAGCAAATTATTTAATAACTGTATCGTAAAGGTAGACATAAAGTAAATCACAATGTCTGCAACTGGAATGTTATGTGGTCTCAATATTATATTAGGCGTTCTACTGCTATTTGTTAAAGCAATTATCATTGCGGATAAAATTTTATTGTTAGTTGCATGGTCCATATCTAGTAAATTTCACATGTGCCGCGTGTTAAGTGATTTAAAATATTCAATTTGAGATGAAAAGGTTTTTTTGTTTGATTTTGTTGCAGTACAGCTTACAAATCACTATAGGCAACCTTTTTGTCTTTGTGATATTATTATTCGCATAAAGTATTTGCAATTGAATATGAAGTTCCTATGAGTTCCACATCCAAGAGTTTACAATTTTCCTAAACGCGAATTGTCAGAGTTAACGATTTTAAATAATATAGTGTTTTATCGTGTTCATTATGCATCCCTGACTGGAAAAACGCCGCAAATATCAATGTAAAAGCACTCAAATAAGCTAATAAGTTCATGATTAACCCAATAAAGAGTTTAAAAGGTTTTGACAGCTGTAAAATGGTTTTATAGAGATAATTAGATAAGTGAGTTCCACTACGTTCGTCCGCACTCCATGCAGTAATTTGATTTCCGGTATGTGCATAGACAAATAATTTTAAAAACATTTTTACCTAATCACTGCTGCCATGTTATATGAATTCAATTTTACTTGATACAATTACTTGATATGGATGTTGTATAGCACTTAACAAATTTCATTAATAAATACACTTTTATATGTACAATATATGCTCTGAAATTAATTTTTTGAAATTTGATATTGTCAAAAACCCTCAAAGGGTTGCAACTCCCTTAAGAACTGAGTGATCTGTGATATTGTATTAGATGTTGCTTGGATACAATACAGGGTGTTAAAAAAAGAGTGTAAAATATTTCAGGAGGTAATAGTATGAACCAAAATAAGCAGAAAAGTCTTAATAAACATAGGTTCGCAAAGTAACGGTTGCGGAGATATGGACCACTATTCGTTTTTCAAACATTTTAGATGTACAAAGTGCCCTCCGTCCATTTCCAACCAGGCACGATATCTTCGTCTCAACGATTTACGAACTCTTCCGAAAACACCCTTGGTTTGAATTTTTTGACACATTTGATTTATCCGTAGCAGCAGCTCTTCCAGGCTATTTACAGGAGTACCATACACTAATGTCTTCAAATATCCCCAAACAAAGAAATCTAGTGGGTTCAGATCAGGCCTGACCTGTTTTATGGCCTCCAAGATCGCCTGATCTGAACCCTCTAGATTTCTTTGATTTGGGGATATTTGAAGTTTCCTAATAATATTGCATTGATGCAAAAATATTAGTGATTTAAAAAAAATAATTCACAATTGAATAAAAATATTAAAGCTATTCCATTTCAATAAAGTGAAAAGTTCATTTCGAGTTCATTTATTTCGTTAAGGAAGTTTGGGTTAATATAAGTATCGATTTAACCATTACAAACCTCATTCTGTATCTACACTCACTTCGGTCTTTTAGAATTCTGCAGTATTCTACTATAGAATTAAAGAGAACGGGCTATTATATTAATTTTTGTACTTTCATCATCTTATCATTGTTACATCCAAAAATCAATCTTTTTGTGTAGATTATATATAGTATGTTAATTAAAGTATCAAATTTTAACAATAGATTCTGTTACAAATTAAGAAAACAAGTTGGTATTGACATATGTTCGAAGATGAAAAATGCAATGAAAATTTTGTAATTGATTCGTTTTCAATCGTGAATATTTATAAAAAGTTAATGTGCATAGTCACAAATATATAACCTACAGTGTGCCTTTGCCTTGTAAATTTGTTTATACCATACATCATTTGGTAACGAGAAATGTTTTCCGCACATTTAACAACTTAAAATAATGAATGTCTTAAGATTCTGCCAGTAGCAGAATTAAAGTGCACATCCCTAGCTTCATCTGTGATTCTTTGACCTGCCCTCGGACTAGGCTCTGTGGGGGTATACCCGGTATCGGTATCTCTGTGCCCGCCCATATATTGATTTCGGCTTCTATTGTTGGTACTTCGACTACTACTGTGGGAATGGTTCTTTGGATAATGGTGGACGTCACTCAGTCTCAGTAGCGGCAAAGCTTTTGCGGAGTCACCACTCAAGATGCCGCCAGTGAAGAGTGGCAAAACGTTTGAATGCATGGGATGCGACCAGTTACAGAGGCGGCTACGGGATGTCTCGGAAGACCACCATAATCCGAGAAACGGTACGGAACGGAATACCAGCAACAGGAGTCGAAATCAATATATGGGCAGGTCCAGAGATACCGAGAGCGGGTCTGCCCCCCACAGTGCATAGCCCTAGAACAACAGGGGCAGGTCACATAATTTCAACAAAAGTTAAGGATGTGCACTTTAATTATGTTACTGGCAGCGATCAGTAAATTTTTTACTAAGTGGGTGAGTTGAAAGATTTTTTCTTCGATACCAGTCACCATTGTGTTCGAAATCGGCACAAATTACAAATTTGGAATTGGTGACACAAATACCAACAAAATGCTTTTGGTTTTGAAGTTGACTTGAAACGATAATAGACGTTTAAAATAACGAATAATGTCCCGACCTAAAACTAAAGTTCTGTTTCTATACTACCAGATCCTGTCCTTATACTACCAGATCCTGCGTTAGTGTTGCTCGGTCCAGTTTCAGTACTGTCAGGTAGTGTGTGAATACAAAAAATTACATTTTTCTCTCCATAAGAAACTTTGAGGGCCTCCTACAATTTTTAGCCTTAGAACCCCTTAATCCCACCCTGCGTCCTGTATATGTCAAAGATTATAATATAGAGATTAATTAAATAAACTGCTGGAAGTGTGTATAATGGTGGGGACTATGAAAGGGAAATGAAAACTGTTGATTGATATATCAGTCAATTCATCCCAATCGTGTAGTAACTATCTCAATTTCCGGACATATCCTGCTTCAGTTTCCCCTCGCAGAATTGATTTTAAATTCGACTCTAGTCACTTTAGAACAAATCTCTGGTGTAATCGGTGGTGCAGTCCGGGAGGGCTTCTCCTATTAAGAATTAACATCACAAATGCGAAGTAATTATGAATGCGTTAGTAAAAAATTGTTGCAAAATTGCTCATCTGCAACACAAGGCTATATATAAGATTTTGAAGGTCCGTCATATTACAATAAAATCGAGTTAAGGGGTTTGAGAGATAATTGACAATCCCGGCATGTATGGGTTAATCGACTTTTCCTTATTACGGAGCATATTTTATAGAAATTCAATTTTCCTTTCTCATTACTTTCAGCGTTTTAATTAAAATGGCGTCTTATAAGTCCTTATTGGCAAGGCAAGGTTGATAGAGATGTCACGTTGATAATCTAGTTTGAAATTGGACAGCATAAAAATGTTGGACAGGAGAATGCGTAAAATACCTGCTTAAGTGCATTCTTACATAGTTATTTAAATTACTTAAACATATCTTAGGGAGACTATGTAAAACAACAGTAATAAGAAGCCGTCATCTTATTTAATATTACGTATTGTCAAATTAAGCTTATTTTTATAAAAAGGTTTAGTTTTAGTAATGGCTTATGCATATTCAAATGCAGTGGCGGCCCGTGGGTTTTTCAAAGGGTGGGCACAAAAAATAAATTTAGATTCATTTAAATGTATTGCAAGAACAGAATGTAATTATGCAGAAAAGTTAATTAAACCTATATAAATGCCTGGATTTTTGGACAAAATCTTCTCATCTTGACCTCGCAAGGCTAATTCGAAGGCTTCACAAAAAACTTTACACACATTATTAAACGACGCAAAATGTGACGATTTTTTTCCACCTGTTTATGTTCTAACCGAGGTTCTAACTTCATCATATGAACAAATGAATAATTCATTATGTTTCATCAAAATATTTAAGAAACTGCAACTGATAGTTATAAAACTGCATACTCGACTAAAAGTTTGCATTATATATTGCACTAAAAATGACTGTTTATAACGCGACCAAATATCGAAAATTACGTTGACAATAAAAACAAATGTGTAACGTCAGCCGTGACGTAGACGTCTGAATTCTTGACGCGAGTATATCTAATTGTTCACGTATGTCAGTTTTTCCTAAACACTAAAGTCCATATATGCTTTTAAATGAGTCAAAGAATTTTCATTTGTTTTGGCCCTATCCGCTATGTGCTTTAAATCGTCAAGTCCGTATTTGGTCCACGCTGTAACATATGAAACAAACAAAACATAACAATTTATTTGTCACAGAACAACCATATTTCTCGTATATGTTTCTATTAAAAACTCTATTATATGTTCTAGCTTTACTTGTAGATTCGTAATTCATATATAAATCAGTAGGCCTACCTTTCTGTTTATTAAATATTTTTGATCAAATGGCACTGGATTGTTTTTTAACAGATACTGAACAGAATTTATTTCTGGTTCCGGATCCATTTCTTTTAATAAGTATGTACAAATACACAGAATCACTTTAAAATTATATCTATAATGAGAAATCGCCTTTAAAACCAGCAAAGTTAAAACACAAATTTGTGTACACAACTATTCTGCAAGCGAAATATATTTGTATATACAAGTACGTACTAAACAAAGGAAACGACTACTGAGAACTGAAAACTGAATGCCGGAGGAAGACGGAGTGATGGAGATTGGAGACAGTGGAGACTAGTGGAGAAGGGACAGAGACACGTATTTCAGTGCCCTTTGTCGGCTTTAAATCGGCGAATTTCATTTACTCCGAGGAGTCCCGAACGTCGGAAAATGAGACAATTCTTGGGTTCCCAGGAAATAAAGTTTGATATAGTTCGGCGCGTGGATGGTTGACGGGAAATAAGTTTTGAGTAGTTTTTCGCAACCGATAATAGAATTACAAAAAAATATATAAATCTATAATAGCATCATATATTTCTTCGTGACATGTACAGTGAAGGGTGGGCACGTGCCCGTGTGCCCCTTAGCACCAGCCGCCACTGTTCAAATGCTGAAATGGCTAATATGGTTTACATTTGGGACCTTGCATATGGGAATGGTACTGAGGCTAGACGACTTTATATGGAAAGATTTCCAAATCATCCAGCTCCTAATCCAAGAATATTCAGAAATGTTTTTCTACATCTTTCAGAGTCAGAAAGTCCAATTCTTAGAAGACTTTTGAGTGTTAGAACGCCTGAATTGACAGAAGCTATTCTACACGAAATTGAAGAAGACCACTGCAAATATTAATGTGAATCATAAATTAGTTTGATCCGTCCTGAAGCATCAACAACTTCAAGCCTAACTGCCGCAAGACTACCCTGCCCGCTTACAATTTTGCCACTGGATTTTGCAAAAAATTGAACAAAATGTTGACTTTAGCGCTGGCATATTGTTTACGGACAAAGCCAATTTTTCCAGAGAGGCTATAATGAACTTACACAATTAACACGTTTAGTCTGATGAAAACCCTAATGCCATGATAGAATCTAGATTTCAACATCAGTTTTCTTTGAATGTATGGGTGGGTATTATTGGAATTTTTCTTGTTGGACCTTAATTTTTACCAAGAACTTTAACCTGTGCCTCCTACATACATTTTCTTGAAAACTTTGTACTTAAACTACTTGATGTTTCCTATACTTTAAGATGAAAAATGTGGTTTATGCACGACGGGGCTCCCTCACATTTCAGTTGAAGTATTCGTGAATTTTTAAATAAAAGATTCGGTTATAACGTGATTGGACGAGGTACAGTGCGTTTCAATAACTTTGATAACATTTTGATCAGCTGTAACTTTTCTGTTTTTAAAGATATCGGAATGAAGCAAAAACCATAATGCATAGTAGACTAGCAAGTTTTTTCTTATTTGAAAAACAAAACAAAAGACCAACGATTATGAGAGATCTTAACCTAACTTATATTTTTTTAAATGGAACGCCCTGTATATTATTGGATATTTGGATTCTACTCAAAATTCGAAGCATATTTTAATAAGCATATCCTATACCTATCTTCAACTGTTTCTGAGAAATAGTTTTACAAACATGTCAAATTATCATAAAAATTGCTCTACCTGTTCATGGCACACTTTGCACTGAGCTAAAGCTGAAGTTCAGCATTGCTTGAGCCGTACTGGTAGCAATCGAGCCTTAGTGTTTTGTTCTGTTGAGGAAAATGGCAGACAAGTAGAGCGATTTTTATGATAATTTGACATGTTTGTAAAACTATTTCTCAGAAACAGTTGAAGATAGGTATAGGATATGCTTATTAAAATATGCTCGGAATTTTGAGTAGAATCCAAATATCCAATAATATACAGGGCGTTCCATTTAAAAAAATATAAGTTAGGTTAAGATCTCTCAAAATCGTTGGTCTTTTGTTTTGTTTTTCAAATAAGAAAAAACTTGCTAGTCCACTATGCAATATGGTTTTTGCTTCATTCCGATATCTTTAAAAACAGAAAAGTTACAGCTGATCAAAATGTTATCAAAGTTATTGAAACGCACTGTACTTAAGAACAAGGTGAACCTTGGCCACCCAGATCACCCGATATGAACCCTATCGATTTTTTGTATGGGACATCTCAAAACATAAGTTTAGAAGGTTCATATTGCATTTGAGGAGCACTGACGTCAACAAATTATAGCTGGTTGTGATGTGATAAGAGCTAGTCCTGGAATTTTTGCACATGTTCGAGCTGCAATTTCAAAAAGACATAAAGACGGTACATTCTATTGAGATTTAACAAGAGTACCGTTTTTATGTTAAATACTTCAAATTTCAATATTTTCGAGTCAGAAACTAGAAAAAATAACTACTAAAAAGAGATATGATTAAATTTGTCCCTGAGTCTTGCATTTTTTCACGCCCCTGTAGAAAATTTTGAAATATATTTTATGAGACTTATTAAACACGTCAAGGTTAATATCTCACCAAAATTTCGAGACTGAATGTTGAACCGTTTTGATGTTACGCATTAAAAACTGTTTCTGAGTTACCCCTTTAAGTGAGCGTATCTCCCTTAGAAGCCGCCACTGACAAAAGTTGTACTAAGGTTTTCGTAATTTTTCGACTTGTTTTACAAGCTCACAAGTTTTGAATACTTCTACTTCTACTACTGGTACACCTTGTATAATAAAAAACCCGTATTTTTTGCCACATAATACGCCCCTGGATTTTTTATCTCTACTTAAGAAACACTCTGTATATAACAACTAACTAGCTGATTGGCGCCATACAAATTTGAACATAACAAACATTGAGGTATTCGATTTCAGGACAACTTAGAAATTCAAATATTTCCAACACCACTTTGTCATTTCCAGTTCATCAATATCCTCCTCGCATTCGAGAATTAATGATGATTGCTATAATTACTGTTGCTAATAACAGTTTTATTTTCGTCGGAACGTAGTTTTTTCACGGTGCTAACTAATGATGAGGCATTTGGATACACCTGGGGAAATGCTAGGTGCAAGTGTCAAGATTCTCACGACGTGCACGATACTTCGCGATCTTGCAAACAGAACAAGGATATTATAAGAACTGAAAGAGAAATGAGCAAGATAACGGGAAGATATCGATTCACTTTAGTAAATTGGATAGTTATATAGAAAATTGCACTTTCTAAGTAGCAACAGGGGTGTTTTTTTTATACTTGTACTAATTTACACCTAAAAAAGTAGCAGGCAATTATTTAAGTTGTATAGAACAATATCACGACTTTACTTCATACAGCGAGAGCGGAAATTGCTTTTAAAAATGGCCTTATCGTCCCACTTGACAAAGTTTTAATACTCGATTGAATAGGAATTCGTACATACATTCCTATACAGTGCATAATATTCAAATACCTTTCTAAAACTGTAAAAAATGTTTCAAATAAATATCGCCCCAACTTTGGCAAACTTATATACTGATTAAGCAATCCCAAAAGTTCCAAATGCTGTGATATAGCTTCAGCAGAAAGGAGAATATTGCCAGATCAATATCCGGCAATACCAAAAACATTGATAAGAAAGCGAAGATCGCTAGAATGGTCAACAAAATCTCCTGATATTGCACTCCTAGATTTCTTTTTATGTAGCTAAGTTAAAAGTATGGTGTACAAAACTAAACCACGCGACATAGATTCCTTAAGAATAAGAATAATGCAGCTTACGCTTCAGATTGAATAATGATACAACACATTTACTTTTATAGCATTTATGAGATCAAGACGTTTAAGAAACCCATTTGGACATTTTCTACGCCGATGTGATTGGTTTGCTGCCAACCAAATTAATTTATTCCTTTTAATGCAACATTTTGTTATAATACTGTTTAATATTTATAATTAGAACATCGCAGCTGCCGGAGCAACAGGTGTAGGTATTCATTGAAAGTTCAAAAACCATTGGTATAGAAATTTTAATTATTTTAGCAGCAATTTAGCATATTTCTAATAAACATGTTTAAAGGACTAAAAATAACCTGTTCAATGAAACTAAATACATTCGTAGGTATACCTATATATAGACTAGTCCTGTATATTATGCATGATGTGAACTGAAAATAAACTTAATATGAATTATTCAATATTATTTGTGATTTTAATGCCAAGTCGAATTTTAATCAATGCTACGAAAATCATATTTTTACGGTATAAATTTATAGTAGAACAGGGGATATTAAAATAACAACTTTATTTTAAATATGATAATTACATTTATATTTGAATTTTAAATACGAGGGTAGTGTAGAAGCGGTAAAGCCAGAAATGTATTTCCTTTAAAAGGATTTGAAATTAGTACGAAATTGTATATACAGTTTACTTTTGCATAATTTAATATTTCCTGAAACAACACGTCACTTTAGATTCATATTTTATAAATATTTGTCACATTTGTGAAACGGTACATTTTTTGTACACGGTCTGCAAAATAGTAACTTCAAATACTAAAAACAATTCGCAAAATGCTACTTGCGAACTACTAGCCTCCATGGAAACATTTTAATGGGGTGTTTTTATTTAAAAATGTCATAAAAAAAGAATAGGCTACTATTAAAGCTAAATGAAACTTTATTAAAACACAAACTTTACAAACCACTTCTTATAAATTATTTACTACATGAAAATAAAAATTACAATATCTGACATACTTGAAGCTATTGTCGGAAAATGACAAGCCACTTCTAGTTGCTATCGGAAGAAGCTGAACGCAGACGATGAACAAGCACCGCAAGGTTATTTATTTGGCATTAGACGTTTGTAGTACGGCAACCAGCAACACAACTATGGCCAGACTGTCGCGGGTCCATTCGAAGTCTTCTATTATTTAGTAGTAATCCTTTAGTTCGATTTTCTTAGAATAATTGAGCATTTTAATTAACTTCAGGCGGAGTGTGTGTTTTGTTGTTTGTGGGTAATCTTGAGGAACATGTAGGATAACTAAAATGTAGTTCTAACAGTTAGGAACAAAAGAATGAAAAACGAACACAAAATACTGCAGCTAACCAGATTAACTGTTACTTATCAGGCACTGTTAGTAATAAAAACGTTCGTTTTCATCGTTTCTATATTTGGTAACGTTATAAAAAATGACCGCATGGTAGTTCACAGCGATCTCGGACGATAGTTATTATAAGTAACGATATTTCTGAGGAAAAGAAGATTTTTTCCCATTTTTTATCGAGCTAGAAGAAGAAGAAAGAAGCCAGGAAAATAATAAAGTTTGGGGTTTACCATATCAATAAAAGAGAGGGTGTCAGATGGTTCACTGACATTTTTTCATATATTTTCAGGTATTAACAATATTGTGTGAAACTAACTACTCAATGGACAAAAGCCCCAACCTACGTTGAATTACACCCACAATATCTACCCATATATTCCTTATTATTAGCTTTTGTAACAATTTTTTACTGTTTAAGAAAGGTATTTTAAGCTAATAATAATTTTTATAGTTAGATATTTGACTCAAGTAAAAGGAGGCCACCTGATGAAGCAATCCTAAAAATGCAGAAATAGGTCAGATCTCATCTATTGTGGTTGAATTTAGAGTTCCCACTCCATATATAGAGTATATCAGGTTAGTAAATAGAACAAATTCTTTAGATAATTATTGAATAGAGTTTTGTCTGTGGATGTTCATTAGCATACCTAGATGTTTGGTATCAGAGAACATACATATGACTTCATTGATAGGAATTGTAGGAGATTTGATACATATTAGCTTAAAATACCTTTCTTAAACAATAAAAAAATGTTCACTGACATATTCACAACATAACTGGTCGAATATATTTAACAATTTGAAACCAATCCCTGATTTTTGTGGGAACAGAACTTACGTTGGGCTAGCGCGGCCAAGCATAGAAATTACAGGGCACCGACACGATCTGCAGTGACAGTTGTTGTAGGGGATGGTTCATGCAGCTGCTGGTCTAGTGAGCAATGCTCTATTAAATAACATGGGAACCTTCATGAGCAGGTAGTCTTGTTCTTACTCTGTCATGTAGAATCATGTCATATCTTGTCATGTATCACAAATTTCTGGTCATGCATGATACTTACGAAGCTCTTGCATACAAATGATAAACATGGATCTTTATTACGAAGTTGGTAACAATGGTGGTCACTCTCAGCCGCTTACGGTCCCGCTCGGAGTTTACATTACATGTAACTATCGATATGGTCGATCGTCGACAGTGGTCGATTGGTAGATGTTATAAAGTATAGAAACGACCAGTTTCACATAATCAGTTATAAATAAAGGACGAAATAGGCGACACAGAATCGGAGCTCTATTAGTCAAGTGGCAGTGAATTTATAATTAGTTTAGTTCATCAGAGCTGACCCTAGACTCAGTAAACTTTGATGTTCTTCAATAAAGTATATACCTACAACACAAATGCAATTTTTAGTTTTTCAGCTAATGTTCACATAAATATTACCCCTCGTATATTTGCAAGACTTTTAGTTGTGCAATATTTCTTGTCTTGTCTTGCAATTCAAGCTGCTAAGTCTTGTTTTCATCTTGTCTTGTGAGACCAAGACGTTCGTCTGAAATTATAGTTCAGAGTTAGACAATTTCAGATACTTCGCAACCATTACAAGTATTTTATGTGCCAACAAGCTGTAGAGTGCACCTAAGTCATCTATAGCACACGAAAGGATAATTATCGGGCATCTTACGTAGTCGAAAAGGAACATATTTGCTGTAAAAATTCTAGATGATCAACAGCCTCTTCTTCTGCAGCTACGTAAAATATTATTTTGCTTCCGTAATACGAATTTTCACCTATAGACCAGTGCTGAAGCCTTTGAAAATAGTAAAAAGTGAAAAAAAAATAATAGTAGGATGAAATCCATTGGGAAAGGAAGAGAACAACAAAAATAAAATGAAAAATAATTTACGGGCGATCTGAGGTTGGGAAGTGGAAGGGGGTGAGTTTTTAACGGTAAAAAACGGTTTATCTTCTATTCTGGCAAAACTACAAGTCCTATGGAAAAAAGTTAAATGGCAAAGTTGTAGGTAATAAAAAGATCTACAGCTTTTGTATTTCACATAACCTCAAAATTTATGTGAAAAATTCAAATAAGCAAGTTTTTGGTTTTTTATTCTTTTACAAAAAAAAAAAAATATTTACGAAATTTGGTGAAAACTTATCTTTTTATGTCCCAAACACACTGCAATTTTTTTGATTTAAAATATTTATTTTTTCATCTTATTTTGACTTAATATCGAAAAAGCACCCTAATTTTCAATCGAAAATTTTCACCTCAAAATATCTGCTTTTTAAAAAAAGTCGATGGGCTTTTTATTCGTTAAAATCTCTACTTTCTGATGGTGTAAAGAAAATATATATTACTATGGTAAATGTTCTCAGAAAATGCAAAGAAACGATGCGACAAATTCGAATCCGAAATTTTTTTTTTAATCATTATGTACAAATTTGAGCTATTTATTAAAATGTATACTTTAATTACTCGAAAAACGTAAGATTCCATGTTACATTGATAAAAAAAATTGCAAGTCGAAATATATTACTATAATTAACAAATAAGTTAATAAAGTTAATATTTAATAAGACATCTACAATATTTTTTCGTTTCTTTGCATTTTCTGAGAATATTTACCATACTAATGTATATTTTTTTACACCATCAGAAAGTAGAGATTTCAACGAACAAAAAGCCCACCGACTTTTTAAAAAAAGCAGATATTTTGATGTGAGAATTTTTGATTGAAAATTAGGGTGCTCTTTCGATATTAAGTCAAAATAAGATGAAAAATTAAATATTTTAAATAAAAAAATTACAGTGTGTTTGAGACATAGAAAGGTAACTTTTCACCAAATTTCGATAAAAAAAAATTTTTGTAAAAGAAAAAAAAATTTCTAAACTTCAAGCAAAGTTTTCTTCTATGTCTATGATATGTATATTTCATTCCCGCGGAGCATGAATTTTTAACTCTCAACAGTTAAGACGCTAGAGTCGATTGATTCACAAAAAATGACTAAAACACTCATTTTCAGCACACTGCTATTATTCAAAGGGATTGTCCAGCCAATTATCTTCATTTACACTGAAACTACTATCTTTCCCACTCTGAATTCCGTCTAGATCATTCAAATATCTTCAAACAGAAAAATTTGACAGCAAAAATTAATAAAGCTTAAAAATAGCAATTTTTAAGAGTCTAGATTTAAATAGGCGGAAACAAGCGCTTGTAAAAATCAAACTCGTGTAAATTTTTTTGTTTGGGACCCTAGAGAAGAGATTTTCAAAGTTACACCAAAATCTAAAATGGGTCGGCTTTGCCAATTAGACGATTTCAAATGGAATTACTCACAAAGTAATCGCTGTAAATTGAAAAATAAAACAGCCAAACACAGGGTATGGAAAAATTTTTGAGTTATTAATTTTTTAAAACTATTTATTTCGGACACAATATATTCATACGGATTTTTTTTTAAATTAATAAGAAAAAAATGTGAGCAAAGAAAAAGTAGTTATTGGCTTATAATCTTACTAAATAGAGTACTAGATTTCTCTGAAACAATCTGGGCAAATGCAATATATTGTAAATAAAATTGCTATATTCGGTAGCCTACGCCACTGGGAGATATTTTTCGTTCAGAAATATATACAACCTGGAAGTAAAGCAGTGTTTTCTCTGAATTAATTAGATCCGTAAACTTTAACAAAACAACTCAGCCACGCGAGATAATTTGAAAGAATTTATTCATTATTTTAGGGATTATAAACTTCTTTAGGCTGTTTATATTAGATTGAATTTTTGTTGGAACTACCAAATAAAGCAAAATATTATTGCCCTTATAATTAAAAAGTAACAGAATAAAACTTTTAATTGCAATTGAAAAATATTAGGAGAGTATAAGGAAAAAGAATCGAGTATAATTGTGGGTAACCCGAACTTAAGTTGAAATGAAATGATTTAAATTTGACTATAGTACTAATAGTAGGAACAAAATTAAAATTATATACAAGTGTATATGTATGTAATGTGTCCCACTTTTCATGGAGCCACCCTGGTATCCTGCTCACCTCATATTCGAATACTTTGAAACTTTGGTGGTTATTGTTTTGTTGTGGAATCATTTCATACCAGCAAAATACATAATTCTGAACAAAAAATAAAGAATACATTTTTTTCATTTGAGAGCCCGTTTTACAGATACAAATTATTTTAAGGGCGCCGTATTCCTGAAAAAGTGTTTTCTACAAATATAAATAATTTTAGACATTTAAGAACTGAATAATATAGAGTTTAGCAAATAACAAGAATGTTATTTTATGCCACCTGCAAATATTCAAAGGTACCGAAGTAAAATCAATATTTAACATCAGAAAGCGATCTATTCAATGAATTTTTAGGTACTGAAATCTTTCAAAATACGTATTTTTTTAAATTCAACTATAGATGTAAACATTGTTATAACATAAACTTACATAGTTCTGCATATAAGATTGTTCACTTTTGTTTATAAGTATGTGAAAATAATTGTTAAAATGTGGGGTTAGAATAGCGAAATTATGTGTGTCATATAAATGCATTTTAAAAGTTATTACATTATTTGAGGAAAGTTTAACTAGTAAAAGTGGATAAACAAAACATCAATAATTCTATTTTTGATATTACTTTTGCTCTACGAGTTTTATTTTTCGAGATTTCAGTACCTAAAAAACACCACAAATTTCATCATTTTACGGCGAGAGATACGGGCACCTTAAGTTGAAAAAAATTGTTTTTTGACGGCCCGTATCTGAAACACCTTTGAACCCACAACGATATAATCTTGTACAAGGGGGTATCTAAAGGTTCTAATTAAGAATATCTTACTAGTTTTTTTCTAAAACAATCGCTAATATATATTTTTTTAAAAGATCGACCCCCTTTCTCCATCTTAGAATCGGACGCCTCTGACTATAGGCAAATATGGCTACGTCTAAAGACTCACTTCATAGGTGTATATTCACCACCAAAGTTTCAAAGTTTTTGGACATCAGGTGTGCGAGATACCAGGGTGGCTCCATGAAAAGTGGGACACATTGTATATTTTTTAAATAATTGTAGGTACAATATACAATTTTTAATAAACCTGCATCTTTTAAAACATTGAATAAACAGAATTCAATACCAAATACAATAAATGCAGTAGTATTTAACTAAATATAATAATAAAACAATGATATAAACTGAAAATCTTATGCACGTTGTTAATACTCACAAGACAAAATGGAAGTAAATATTTCTGCTTCACTTCCGATAGCATTCTGCTAAGTTTCCTCCAACAGAGTTGCCGGAAGGTCAACTTTAAGTGGTTAGTAATACACAGCATGTTTTTATGTCATAATTAGCTAGGCAAAGGATTATGTATAGTGTGTTCACATCGGAGAGGAAAAACTTTATTTTCAATTCTTTTTGAGGAAAGTCATTAGTCATAACAATTTTTTCTTGTAAAAATAACCATGGAATTTATCATAGATAAATTTATATATTATATATATTTTTATTATTTATACAGGGTATTCAGAAACTTGTGGTCAAAAATGATAGGAGGACATAAAGGGGGAGTCAAAATAATGTGTGTCCTTCATATACATTTTTGTCCTATATTCAATTTGGTCAATAAACACAATTTAGATTTTTGATTTGAAAATAAATATAACTTTAAAAAGGAAAATAATGGAAAAAGAAAAAAGACAACCAAATATAATAGCATTACAAAATCAGAGTATCCAAAAGAAGTATGAAGAAAATATAAGAAAAGGCCTGCAAGAAAAAGGATAGTTAATGGAAGCAAATATAAATGAGGAATGGATAAACATCGAAAACATACACACACACACACACACACACAGGAAACATACAAACAGAAAGCGAAAAAGTAATATGCAGGGTAGAAAAGATGGTGGAATGAGCAAAGTATAAGAGAGGTGAAGAAGAGAAAGCTCAGGATTCTAGATAAAGGCGAAAAGTAATGAAAGTATATAGACAACAGAAGAGAGCAGATCAGGTTACGAAAATAAATGAAATCGAACCTCACTATAAGAGAAAATGAATACGTAACTTCTACAGAGAGAGAAAAAAGAAAAAGGAAGAAAAGGGGATGTGAGGGATCTGTTTATAACAGTGACTAAATAAATAAATAAAAAAAAGTGACAATTGAATAGGAGAGAAAACAGAAGTGAGAGAAAGATGGAGGCAATATGTAGAGATGTTTAATAAAGAAAGCAAAAGGGAAGGAGAGGACGAAAAGATATGATACTGGAATGGGAAGAGGGAGTGGAAGTAGAAGAGCCTACAGAAGCTTTAAAGAATAACAAAAGTCCAAGAAAAAACGGAATAATGACAGGGAACATTAAATACATAAGATAGGACTTAAGGCAAAGAATATATGATATGAGATTTAGAAAAGCATACCTGAAAATTGAATATACTAATTTAAAAAAAAGGGAGATGCAACAGACTGCGGAAACTATAGAGGTATATCATTGCTAGATATAGGGCAACGTTAATAGAACAGATAATAGAACCTATAGCAGAACTACAGATAGGGGAGTACCAAGCCGGTTTTAGAAAATGGAGATCAACAACGGATCAAATCTTCATAGTGAAGGAAATCCTTACTACATGCTATAGATTAAAGCAATAGTCTCATTTGTGGAGTTCAGGAAAGCATATGATTCTGTCAAAAGGAATAATCTAAGTAAAAAATTGATGATTAGGATCTTGAAAATCATTTCTTAGAAAATACCAAAAGCAAGGTAGGTTTTAACATTAACACAGGGTAAACAAGGTGACCCACACTCAAAGTTTCTTTTTAATTTAGTACTAGAAAAGGTCATATGAGATAACAGTTGAACAGAGAATACATATGGTTTAAAAGTCACCAGACAGTAAGTTATGCAGATGATGTGGCCATAATTTCAAGAGATAATAGAGAATTATTAGAAAAGGTAACGAGAAAACTTGTGGAGGAGGCATGGTAAGTGGGATTGCAGATAAATCAGGAGAAAAGTAAGTTTATGAGAATAGAACAAAAACAATTCAAATTTAGGACGCAGGACCGTATATACATATTCTTGAACTTCTGTTCATATGTATATAAATATACATATTCTTAAACTTCTGTTCAAGAATATTTGGTGACACTGATAACAGCTAAGTGTGACCAGGAGTATAAAACAATTTTAAGGTCAACAGGTATATGGTAGTTAAATCTGGACCGCCAGTAAGAAGTCAAAAGAAAATCTGTTAAGGTGGAAAAATAAGATCTTAAGAAGAATCCTAGGGGGGAAAGAAAACGAATGAAGGCTATGTAAGGAGAAATAATGAGAAATTATACGAAATGTACCAGGAACCAAAAATTAATGAGAGATAGATAGATCTAGAAGAGCACGGTGGCTAGGGCATTTAAAACGAATAGGAGATGAAAGGACAGTTTAAAAAATTATAGGAAGTAAAAATAACTATAATAAGAAGAAAAGATGGAGACCGAGGAAGCGATGAAGAGAGACAGTGGCAATAGATCTGAGAGGGAAAAATGTAACGCGTTGCAAAAGTAAGGCAAGAAACAGAATAAACTGGAGGAATATAACGCAGTTCTGTGCTATAAGTGTATAACATAATTGGATATTGAGAAAACACTATTTTCCTAAGGTGGAGGTTTACGTAGAAAACACCGTTTTTTTTAAACTAACAATTATTTTTATATTTAAATTATTATGGAACAAACTACAGTGGATAAATTTGTTTCATTTAAAGAGTTATAGAGAGCGCCTGCTTAAACGATGTAGCAAAAATCTTTTGGGATTTTAAATTTCTTCTAACAAAATTTATAAATCAATGCCATTATTTAATCCGTTCTACATTATGGGTGTCTTATATTAGCTTGATCTCATAATTTCATAAATCTCTTAAATTTATCTTTTATTCGATTAACGAGCGTTTCCTTACTCTAGTAATATTCCGGAGCGCATAAAATTGAAGTCTACTATTTCCATACTGTCATAAATTAACCGAGTTAGCGACAAAATTATCGACGTAAATAATGTAACAGAGGTAGCTGCAAATATTGTTTCCTTTTGGCGCAAGATAACATCAGGATTAATATTTGTGAAGTAACGGCACCAGACAATAAACGGGATTGTTTTATAAAATGCTAGCATAAATCAAATAGAACACGCGATATTAGCTTTCCTTCCAACCCATGAACCAGACTAAAATATATGTTGGGTTTCCATGAAATTATATAGTACATGCAGTTTAATAGATAAGCAAAAAGAACAGCTGAACATTCAAAAGAAAAATATACAGCTTAGTTCATATACAGTTTATGCATATATAACTATAACTAGTTGTCGGGAAAAACTTTTATTATTAGTTTTATGGAAATCGAGTTGTTAGGAATATTTGTGTGAATGTAATTATTCAATGTTCCGTTATTTCTGAAAAATGGCTTACGTATGGCAAATCGCAGTTGAGAGTTGGTTTTAATTTATTTATCAGAACGATTTTCCGGTAAAGATGTGCCAAATGCAGCTAGTTTTACAACGGTGTGCAGTGAGTGTAAGTGTATGCAAACGTAGGCGTAACGCATAAAATTTGCAACCGAATCGTGGAATGGAGGTCCAGGGAGTTCACGGCGTATTGCAGCAGTATGGCGTATCATACACGAGACTCAATTATATCCATAACTTGTAGAGCGTATCCAAACAATATCAGGGTATTGGACGAGGAGGACCGGTACCATGGCCCCCACGTTCTCCTGACGTTAAACCATTTGGACTTATTTTTGTAAGGATATTTAAAAATTTAAATATGTCGCACCGAAATAGACAAAATAATTTACAAGTTCAAAACGGACAAGAAGCATAAATATTTGTGTTAGTTTGTAGAAACTGGGTAAGACCGTCCCAAAATTTTGTTGTAACATCAGGTATGTCAAACTATTTTAAAAATTAAAACCACAAATTAATTCTATTGATAATTAATAACAATAGGGGTAAAATCAGTAGAAGTTGCTGCATTGAAATCGGTGGTATAAAATGTAAATTGTTTCTTTCCTTGAGAATTTATTTAAATTTTTTGTCCGGTCGTCTTATCTGGTTTTACAGTGGACGAGTTTCCAGTGCCGTGCGGAAGTGTTTTTTAAATCATTTTTGAACTGTTCGTTTTGATTTTATTTTTACAAAATTGTATTTGTAACAGTACGAACAAAAATATTGTTTAGATAAGTTCTGAATCACCTAAACGATGAGTCTATAAAGAAGACAGGCAGAAACTTAATAATCATATTGTCAACAAAGAGGATCTTAGAGAGATGGGTTACAGATGGACACATATTGATAGCGCCACGCTACTAATTACATCACTACAGCTGACTGTATAATAAATAATTAACAAAAATTACTATAAAACTTACCAATAGACGATGTTTCCCAAGCGATCGTGTTCTGGGAGAGAGGATAGGGATGGAAATTAGGAAGAAAAGGATCGCTGAACTGTACCACTTCTCTAAACACCATCCAGTTAGTTTACACCGTCTTAAAATGTTTCTGACTCTACAATTTTATCACAACTGCACTTTTTCCAATTAAAGAAACAAGCCAAAGCTATAAATTACTCAAAATGTTGTACTAGACTGTCGAAACTCTAACGTGTTTCAATAAAAATAAAACCACAAAAAAACCTACGAATGAAAAAGCGCTACAAAATATCTATTTTATTTCTAATATACCGCCGCGTATGGCAGTGGCGTAACCATACCCCCCACCATTGAAAACCCCAGTTTTTCAATCAACAGGCAGCCACGTGAACGAAACACAAATATAAATTATTAAACGCTATATTCTATAGCAATCTACGTATTCTATTTCTAATAAAATGTAATGTACGAAACTAGATATATATATAAAAAAAAAGAAAAGAGAAAAAAGAAAAACTATATACCAAGAAAATCATTGCTTCGGTAGCGGACACAGTTTAATTACTGGTCTTTTATAAGTACCATTTTTAGTTTTAACTAAAGCAGTCCGGATGATCCCATCTGGACCGGGGTAAACTTCGGAAATAATACCTAACGGCCAATTAAGCGGAGGCACATTATCCTGCCACAATATTACCAATGTTCCTATTTTAATAGGACAAGTGGGACTATTCCATTTTTGTCTAGTTTGTAAAGAACTTAAATATTCATTTTTCCAACGCTTCCAATATGATTGTACCAAATTATCCAATAATTGTTTACGATCTAATCGATTAAGAGGTTCATTTGAGACATCTACAGCTGGAAGAAATCTGAGAGGAGTTACTGTCAAGAAATGTGCCGGTGTAAGAACTTCTGGTTCCGCGGGATCCGAGCTAAGCCAACAAAGAGGACGACTGTTTAATACAGCCTCAATTTGGGTAAGAACCGTGTTAAATTCTTCATACGATAACACTTGAGCGCCTAACACTTTATGCAAATGTGTTTTAACACTTCTAATATTTGACTCCCATATACCTCCCATATGGGGAGCTGATGGAGTATTAAATCTCCATTCTATTCTATTTTTAAGTAATTCATCTTTTAAGGCAGTAGTGTACTCCGAGGATGCAACAAATGTATAAAATTCGTCAAGTTGAGCCTTTGCTCCTACATAATTAGTGCCACAATCGGTATGTAAAACTTTAATAGGACCGCGCCGGCTTAAAAATCTTTGAAAAGCAGCTAAAAAAGTAGAGGTTGAGAGATCGGAAGCAAGTTCTAAATGTAGACATTTTGTTGTTAAACAAATAAAGACATATATATGCCTTTTGCGTTTTTACTCCGCGTTTACGACTTAAAGTGATATAATACGGCCCGGCAAAATCTGACCCTGTTTCAATAAAGGGTTTCACTTGACTAACTACCCTAGCGGAGGGTAAGTTAGCCATTAGCGGACTACTAGGTTTAGGTTTGAACTTAAAACAAAAATTACAAAGCGAAATGCGTTGGCGTACCACACTACGTGCAGACAATATCCAATATTTTTGTCTTAAAAGCGATAATAACAAATGAGGTCCTGTATGGAGATACATTTTATGATAATAGTCTATCAAAATATTTACCAGGTGATCTCTTTTTGGTAAAAGAACTGGATGCTGATGATCATACCCCAAACCTGAGTGAGATAGTCGACCACCAACTCTTAATAAATTGGTATCTAAAGGGACACAATTTTTTAATTGATGGGAACATGATTTGCCCCTTTCTAAAGCGGTAATATCGTTTCTAAAATAAACTCTCTGCACAATATAAATTAATGTTTTTCTGCTTTATCTAAATCACTCGACAAAATTTCCATTCTACGAGGTAGAATTTTTACAAATCGGAGAACCCATACGGTAATACGTAACAATTTTAACCAGGAAGAATGTCGTAAAATTAATCTATATAAAGTATTATAATTGTCTACAACTACGGGAAGTGAAATTATCTTTTCTTCAGTTAAATGTGCGCAATCGTTATCAATTTTTTCAAAACTTCTAACAGGCCAATTTTTTCTATCTAATGTTAACCAGGAAGGGCCCAATAGCCATGTATTACTTTGTTTTATGAAAACAGACGGAATCATACCTCGAGATAAACCGTCCGCGGGTTGTCTTTACCTTCTACGTGCAACCATACGTGGGATGGTAAACAGTTATGAATTTTGGACACCCGGTTTGCGACGAATGTTTTCCATCTATGTGGAGAAGCGTGTATCCAATGTAATACTACCATCGAATCCGAGAATGCATAAACCTTTTCAATATGAATACGTTATCCTAAAGTATCTAAAAGAAATTTAAATAATTTAGCTAACAAAACTGCGGCACACAATTCTAATCTAGGAATCGACTGTACTTTTAAAGGTGATACTTTGGATTTGGCGCAGATCAATTGTGTACGAACTCCACCAGTTTCAGTAAGTGTACGTAAATATTACGCAACCATAAGAAGATTCACACGCGTCTGCAAATCCCAATACCATTGAACTGGAATTTCTAAAATAACCTATGTGTCGTGGAACCGAAAAATTATCTATGAGCGGTAATTCTAATTGAAAACGAGACCATTGTTCTAGTAAACTAGGAGGTGGGCATTCATCCCAATTTAAGTGTAATGACCATAATTTTTTAACTAATAATTTAGCGTATAAAGTAACCGGTGCGACTAAACCTAAAGGATCAAAAATACGGGCAATTGTAGAAAGAATATTTCTTTTTGTACATTCACGATTTTGAATATTTACTTTAAAAAATAAAATATCCATACTAGGGTGCCACTGCATACCTAATATTTTTAAACAATCAGTTTCAAAATTTACTATTTGTTGCACTAATCTCTCTTTTGGAATACAATCTAATAATTCTTTTGAACTTACACACCACTTTACTAAATTAAAACCACCCGATTCAAATAAATCCACTAATTGTTGATAAAGACGTCGTGCCGTACTTAAATCGGGAATACTTGTAACTAAGTCATCAATATACATGTCGCGCAAAATAACTTCAGATGCTAAAGGATAAGTATTACATTCATCCATAGCTAATTGACGTACAACGCGTAATGCCAAATAGGGACTAGATTTTACCCCAAATGCTAAAGTGGTTAGTTCATATGTCTCTACAATATCATCTGGAGAAAATCTCCATAACAGTCGCTGGAAGCGTTTGTGAATATCCACTAAATTTATCTGTCGATACATTTGTCGAATGTCTGCTGTAAATGCCACAGGAAACAATCGAAAATTTAAAAACATTGCTAGAACATCCGTGTGCAATTTTGGCCCTTTATATAAAATATCATTTAGGGAAAACGATGAATCCGTTTTGCAACTAGCATCAAAAACTATTCGCAATGGTGTACTACTACTATCTACCTTAAAAACTGCGTGATGGGGAATATAATATCCCGGTAATGACAAGTCTACTTCTGAGGTCACTTTACGCATGTGACCTTGATTTAAATAATCTTGAATCACATCATGATACTGTTTACGAAAATTTTCACTAAAACCTAATCGTCTCTCTAAAGCAAAAAATCTACGCATGGCTATTGAATAGGAATCACCTAATACAGAAGGATGCATTTGAAATGGCAAATTAACAATATATTTGCCTGTTACATCACGCTTGTAAGTGGACTGAAAATATCTTCGCATTCTTTATCATTAGGGTCCAAAACTGAAACTGTAGGAATATTTTCTATTTCTAAAAATTCTTGCATAATTTTTTCTATGAATTTTCAATATTTTTAATTGTAGGAGTTTTACCCATTACTATATATCCTAGATCGGTTTCTAAAGCAATAGGAAGATCAGGTGCACTAATTACCTTCCTCTTACCAACTATTTGCGCAAATAAATCTGCTCCTAAAATACCATCTACTGGACCAGATTTATGAAACGTAGTATCGGCCAATGGCAAATCTAATAAATATCTAAGAGAATTTGTTTTAATTACAGCTGTAGGTAAATTATCTGTAATTTTGTCTATAATTAAAGCATCAAATTGAAATTTCACATTCTTATAGCGAGAAAACATGGTTAGGTTTTGTATTTGACCTTTGACAGGTTTGGAACTATATCCAATGCCAATTACAGAAGAATCTATTCTATCAATCGGAAGTTGTAATTTTCTACAAAAATCTAAACTTAGAAAATTTGCTTGACTAGCCGAATCTAATAAGACACGAATCGGTTTTAACTCACCACTCGGTAATTTTAAGTGTACACTAGCAGTCGACAATAATGTAGTGTAATTTTGAGCTGTCACGGTTTTATCAAAAGTGGAACATAAACTAACTGGTGCTCTATGATCTGATACAGGGTGTTCTACTTGTACAGTTTCACTCATAGAATTTGAAGAATTACTACTAGTAGTTGCAATGTTGTTATCTCCATTGATTTCCGGTTCTCTATTAAAATGTAACAAAGTGTGATGGCGAATTTTACAAATTGAACAGTTATTTTTCGAAGCACAAGCAGCAATGCGATGCTTCTCGCTAAGACAATTAAGACATAAATATTTTTCGCGAACTAATTTGTACCTATTTTGTGGCGAAAGTTTCAAAAAAGTTGGACATTTTGTTACTAAATGTAAACCTTGTTTACATAGGGGACAATTATCGTCATTTTTTGCCTGAGTACTCACAAAAGAGTGTGTATATTTAGATTTATTGTTATTATTAGAGGTAACAGGTTGGACTTTCGAAAAATTACTATTATTGGTTGTACGCGATAAAATTTTTGTTTGTTGTTTCACAAAATCCCCTAGTTGACTATAGGTAGGCATAGGCGTATCTTTTGTAGCCATTTCAAATAAGCGTTGCGTATTATTATCTAATTTTGACAAAGCTATATATGTTAATATAAAATCAGCTAAATCGGCTATTTTTAACTTTTTTAATGCACTAACTGAAGTATCAAAACGCTCTAAGAATAAATTTAAATTATTTGCAGATTCCATTTGAAGTGGTTTAAAATCCAAAATTTGTTTCAAATAATTAGATGCCAACGAACGTTCATCTTGAAATTTATCTATTAAAATATTCCAAATAATATTATAATTTTCCGCAAGGGGAGGAATTCCTGAACACAATGCTAAAGCTCTACCGCTCAATCGACTTAACAAATAATGCACCTTACAAGTTTCATCTAAATCCGAATTATTATGTATTAAAGAAGTGTACATACCATAAAAAACTGGCCAATGCTTTGGGTCACCTGAAAATTCTTTTATTTCAATTTTATGTAATTTAGGCATTGCTCTTTCTAATACTGTTTGAGTGGAATTTCTATTTGAAACGCTTTGTATGCTACTAGATGAATGATCAAAAACGGTTTTAGCAACATTTTGTATAGCACAATACAACTGTTCTACAGTATCAAGTAACTGAAAATTAGGATGAAATTCAGGATCTCGCTCTATATTGAGTAAATTAATCTTATCTACAAGTTCACAGATTTCCTTCCGTGTATCGTTTAATGAACCGTACATTATTTTAAAATTATCTAAATTCTGGGCATCTTTAAGATTTTTAGACCAATCGTACAATCGTTGGACGCGTCGAAAAAGTGTTTGTTTTTTAGCTTCGCATATTTTTATTTGACCTTCAAGCTGTGCCTCTGCCATGTCGTTCGTCAAATATTACTACCTATGACTTTCTACTAAGTATATAGTTATAAGAATGCAAATATTACTACTACAAAGAAAAGAAAAGAAATTGCAAATATTCAATAAATTCCGTGGAATTACTATATGAATATGACTATTACTTCTATCTAGAAAACTATCTAAAACTATGTCTAATACACAAAATATATGAAAAAAATGCAGTTGTTTTTACTACTATATATATTTTTAAATATATAATCCGGTTCGAACTGGGCCATATG
The DNA here is from genome assembly GCA_025584915.1 of Monochamus saltuarius. NCBI lineage: Eukaryota > Metazoa > Arthropoda > Insecta > Coleoptera > Cerambycidae > Monochamus > Monochamus saltuarius. The sequence continues at coordinate 35,034,832 of CM046727.1, forward strand.
ATAACGCCACGCTACTAATTACATCACTACAGCGGACTGTATAATAAATAATTAACAAAAATTACTATAAAACTTACCAATAGACGATGTTTCCCAAGCGATCGTGTTCTGGGAGAGAGGATAGGGATGGAAATTAGGAAGAAAAGGATCGCTGAACTGTACCACTTCTCTAAACACCATCCAGTTAGTTTCCACCGTCTTAAAATGTTTCTGACTCTACAATTTTATCACAACTGCACTTTTTCCAATTAAAGAAACAAGACAAAGTTATAAATTACTCAAAATGTTGTACTAGACTGTCGAAACTCTAACGTGTTTCAATAAAAATAAAACCACAAAAAAAACCTACGAATGAAAAAGCGCTACAAAATATCTATTTTATTTCTAATATACCGCCGCGTATGGCAGGGGCGTAACCACATATTTTAATAAATTACTTTTTGAAAACCTTTACATATTAAATTATTTTATTGAACCAAATTTATAAACGTATTTACAATCGACAGTGTGTCAATGTTACACAAGTGAATTTCAAAACAATAAAATGTGTCAAGTTGCAAAGGTTACTATCAAACCAAACTATGTCTATCCTTCTTGCTCTCTCTAAGAACCAAGCGATAAACTCGCTGGCTGTTCCCATAGTTTCAATAGATAGTATAATTCTGACGGAGTCAGCATTTTCCGAATGTGTATAAATACTATTGAAACTGGGTTAGCCAGCCAGTCCATGGCCAAAGGGCGGCGGTCAGCCGTTGGCTGGCTCTGATCCATAGAAGAGATACTCCCCAGCGCAAAGGTCCATTCTATTGTAAGTATGGTTGTTATGTTATGGTTTTAATAAATTTGTATTAAAAGGTGGAGTTTCTTTACCTCTCGCAGAAGCCAAGCGAGTACCCCAACACTATAAGAGAGGTATTATTTTTATATGTTTAAAGGTGGTGCAGGACAGTCACACTTTCCGTGACATTTGATGGAAGTCCCAGACTCCCACTATAGAGTCACACACGCTCATTATGTGACAATATAACTCTGGAGACACTTAAAATCAGACACACATAATCCCAATAACCACATTACCCACAGGAGAAGAAATCCTATGGAACAGACCCTCGGTAATTACATAACCCTGAGGAGGACTATCTAGCCAATCCAATGGACCCAATGATTGAATTCGGACAGGTAAAAGACCGCATAGCGTATGATCGTCAGTGTTTTCTTATATTCAATGATCTATTGAATGGTTAATGTATCCTTTCCCTTCACAACACTTCCTGTCTTCAATATCCAACAGGACTCGTTCCATTTTCTTATCTTGATAACATAATTCTATTCTCCTTGATTTTCGCTGTAATCTCCAAGATTTTGTAGGAAGTAATTAGATGGGATCTAAATATGATACATATTAAGAATGACAGAACCATCACCATCTATTATCCGAATCACTATTCGGATGGTTATGATGTGCCCTAAGTAACTGACCTGCTGCTGCTGCCGTAGAATTAATATGTACTTCCATACTTAGCTGGAAATCATTGACCTACCTCTTGATGGCCTGAGGCTAAACTCTGTGGAGATGGATTCAGTAACCGGTCATATATTAATTTCAGTTTCTATTGTTCGTACTATGGAAGGCCATACCACAACTGCATAAGTGAAAGAGGACCAAACCACGACAGTGTAGCCACAACGTAGCTTTAGGATTAAGCCCCACATTTTCCCAAAAAGCCTCTTGCAAATTCAAAAGGATGCAGTGGCCCTTTGCAATTCCCTGTCAATGAGGGGTGCCCAGGTTAATTTATTACCGAGTAACCCCTAAAAATTTGTACATTTATGACTTCTGAATGTAAATGTTGAAAATGGTCGGCTCCCTGAAGAATACTATCTTTTGCCTCCTGGTAAAAAGAACAAGATCAACCTTAGAGGAATTAACCTTTAGTCCCTGTCCTATGCACCAGCTAATAACGTTTAGGACCCTGAGAGTGTGCTCACTGATGAGGCCCGATAATTTCCTTGATATGATTATAACAAGTTCATCAGCATGAGCTTGAGTATAAATTTCTTCATCGTTGAGCTTACGGAAGAGACCATCCAGTCCAAGAAGGTCCTGATAGCAAGCACCTGGCGAATGGTTTTTTCAGTTTTGTACATTACAGTATGTAATGGTGGTCGATTTTTCGTCTAATAGGCATATTGTGAAATGTGAAGTCGCCGTACCACAAGCGTCTCCTCTTTAAAATGCTATAAGTCTTTCCTGTTAACTTCAGAAGAAAGGACATAAACATATTATAAGTCTGCATGCCTTTGCCTCATCGTAATATACGCGACCTACATTTGGACTGAAACTCCCTCTCGGTATTCCCCAGGAACTCGTTATGTATCCACGAGCTAAAGAAAAAATGTATCCCAGATGCAGCTGATGTAGATGTAATAAAAAAATACCTTCTGTTTCCACACTTATGAATGGAGAAAACGAGGGGATCGTAAATTTCATTCTATAGTAAGTGACAATCTTCGAATGCCTCGTTGAAAACACTCCAGGCTTGACGATTGCTTTGTTGAACAAGGCTCTTAAAGTTGCGTTGAGCCGTTTTGTATAGTGCCCAATCATGGTCTAATTTGCTAAATCACATCATTCATTCGTGCAATATGAGACTCTTCGATTGATGTTGATGATCGTTCAAAATGATTCTTTTCCCTAAACCTTTTAAACCATTCATGGCATCTTAAGCTATTCAAAGCTTGTAAGCATCTTTACAAATTTTCTGTAAACGATTTTCCTGTTTCTTTTTAAAGAAACGCATCATAACATCGAAAGCACATAAATGCCTTTACAAAAATATCTGTAGTTGACGTATAACAATTAGCAAACAGTCATGCAGCTGATCATGGTTGCTATAAATTGTTTCATTTTTATGTGCACTCACAAATGTCTAGCAAACATTAGGTATAAAAAAACGAAATGCGCTAGCCATATTATTATTATTATTAATAAAAATTTGAGGTGAACAGCAGCAGGTAATGGATTGCAATGTTGTCGTACGATATAGTATTAAGAATTTTTTGGGAAACTTCTATTGTTTACTTCAGTAATACTAATAAAAACAGATTACAAAGAAATTACGTTACAGAAACTTTTACTTAACCTTAGTTGTACCTTATATAACAATATTTTATTGATGTAAAACAATTTAAAACTGAAGTGATTTAAGTACAACACTAAGCTTAATAAAACTGTAAAGTGTATTCGGAAACAATAACAATATTTAGAGCGTTTTCGCCCAGCCTTGTTTGGAAAATAGATATTTACAACTGTCACATTAGATATATGGTCGACTTACTTTTGTCCGTTAGAAAATTATTGCCTTTTGGTAGGTATTTCCTGTCAAGGTTTCCACTGACGGGTTTTCAGATTTCGGTAATATATGTATCAAGTTAAAAGCGGGGTTAAAACTTTCGACATTCACTTTCGCGTTTCCGGCCATTATGGAGAAATGCCTAAGGATTTACACGGTTGTCTAGCCCCGTCCCTTCATATTAAATGGGTAAGTTCGGCTTTTATCGAATATATGGTTTATGGAAATTGCGCTTTAGGGACTTTACATATGTTATTATTTGCATAAATACTGCTGAAGTGCATGCATTACCTGGGAAAAGCTCGCATAACTGACGAAGTAAAAAATATACAAGGGCCACATTTCACGGGTAGCTTCCTTGTATGAAAATGAACAGATTCATATCAAGTCGGTATCTTGTTTGCATAAAAGATTACGAGCTTTCAAATTATTTGTATTTATATCATTTTTCAGTATGACTTGATATAGGACGAAGATTATAAATACCTGTATTTTTAGCAAGTGTACTTCCTGTATGTCGTTATAAAATTTATTCTTTCTAATTTTGACATATAAAGTAATACTTTTTGTTATCCAAACAAGTGTGAAAACTTTATCTAACTAGTTACATAATGAAAACCATTATGCAACTGGTTACGAAAAGTTCGTTTCGTCACTAATTGTAAAAAAGAATTAAACAAAATACAAAAGAAAAATAATAAAGTAACTTTTATTTAAGTCATTAAATTTATAAATACATACCACTTTATTAATTCTTATTAATAAACTTTATTAATTACTAATTAATATTATTTAATAATAAATATTCACAACGCAGTTTACAGTTAGTGAAACTAATTCCAGAAGAAATCTTATTTGCAAACACGGAATTCCAGGAAACAACTACTCTGCGGGCTAATGCCCCGACCAGCATTGAATTACACCTGGAAAACCTATAGCAACAGCTAGAGTCATTCGTCAGACGCCCACCAGACATATACCGGTTTCGAGCTTATTAGCTCTCATCAGTATGCCATAGGTGAGGTATCCGACGAATAATCCTAGCTGCTTTCGTCTGTCTAACCCGACAGAAGGGACCATGAGTACGCGGTGTAGAACTAACTACATCTATCGGCCGTTCGCTACTCCATGCCGGACTGAAAACGTCACAGGCGAAGCGTTCTACATGCAGTAGACACCATTGAAAGCTGTCGACCTTTATCGCGATCGGCGAGAAACGATATTTTGCAAACACGGAATTCCAGGAAACAACTACTCTGCGGGCTAATGCCCCGACCAGCATTGAATTACACCTGGAAAACCTATAGCAACAGCTAGAGTCATTCGTCAGACGCCCACCAGACATATACCGGTTTCGAGCTTATTAGCTCTCATCAGTATGCCATAGGTGAGGTATCCGACGAATAATCCTAGCTGCTTTCGTCTGTCTAACCCGACAGAAGGGACCATGAGTACGCGGTGTAGAACTAACTACATCTATCGGCCGTTCGCTACTCCATGCCGGACTGAAAACGTCACAGGCACGAAGCGTTCTACATGCAGTAGACACCATTGAAAGCTGTCGACCTTTATCGCGATCGGCGAGAAACGATATTTTGCAAACACGGAATTCCAGGAAACAACTACTCTGCGGGCTAATGCCCCGACCAGCATTGAATTACACCTGGAAAACCTATAGCAACAGCTAGAGTCATTCGTCAGACGCCCACCAGACATATACCGGTTTCGAGCTTATTAGCTCTCATCAGTATGCCATAGGTGAGGTATCCGACGAATAATCCTAGCTGCTTTCGTCTGTCTAACCCGACAGAAGGGACCATGAGTACGCGGTGTAGAACTAACTACATCTATCGGCCGTTCGCTACTCCATGCCGGACTGAAAAATGTCACAGGCACGAAGCGTTCTACATGCAGTAGACACCATTGAAAGCTGTCGACCTTTATCGCGATCGGCGAGAAACGATATTTTGCAAACACGGAATTCCAGGAAACAACTACTCTGCGGGCTAATGCCCCGACCAGCATTGAATTACACCTGGAAAACCTATAGCAACAGCTAGAGTCATTCGTCAGACGCCCACCAGACATATACCGGTTTCAAGCTTATTAGCTCTCATCAGTATGCCATAGGTGAGGTATCCGACGAATAATCCTAGCTGCTTTCGTCTGTCTAACCCGACAGAAGGGACCATGAGTACGCGGTGTAGAACTAACTACATCTATCGGCCGTTCGCTACTCCATGCCGGACTGAAAATGTCACAGGCACGAAGCGTTCTACATGCAGTAGACACCATTGAAAGCTGTCGACCTTTATCGCGATCGGCGAGAAACGATATTTTGCAAACACGGAATTCCAGGAAACAACTACTCTGCGGGCTAATGCCCCGACCAGCATTGAATTACACCTGGAAAACCTATAGCAACAGCTAGAGTCATTCGTCAGACGCCCACCAGACATATACCGGTTTCGAGCTTATTAGCTCTCATCAGTATGCCATAGGTGAGGTATCCGACGAATATCCCTTCTGTCGGGTTAGACAGACGAAAGCAGCTAGGATTATTCGTCGGATACCTCACTATGGCATACTGATGAGAGCTAATAAGCTCGAAACCGGTATATGTCTGGTGGGCGTCTGACGAATGACTCTAGCTGTTGCTATAGGTTTTCCAGGTGTAATTCAATGCTGGTCGGGGCATTAGCCCGCAGAGTAGTTGTTTCCTGGAATTCCGTGTTTGCAAAATATCGTTTCTCGCCGATCGCGATAAAGGTCGACAGCTTTCAATGGTGTCTACTGCATGTAGAACGCTTCGTGCCTGTGACGTTTTCAGTCCGGCATGGAGTAGCGAACGGCCGATAGATGTAGTTAGTTCTACACCGCGTACTCATGGTCCCTTCTGTCGGGTTAGACAGACGAAAGCAGCTAGGATTATTCGTCGGATACCTCACCTATGGCATACTGATGAGAGCTAATAAGCTCGAAACCGGTATATGTCTGGTGGGCGTCTGACGAATGACTCTAGCTGTTGCTATAGGTTTTCCAGGTGTAATTCAATCGCTGGTCGGGGCATTAGCCCGCAGAGTAGTTGTTTCCTGGAATTCCGTGTTTGCAAAATATCGTTTCTCGCCGATCGCGATAAAGGTCGACAGCTTTCAATGGTGTCTACTGCATGTAGAACGCTTCGTGCCTGTGACGTTTTCAGTCCGGCATGGAGTAGCGAACGGCCGATAGATGTAGTTAGTTCTACACCGCGTACTCATGGTCCCTTCTGTCGGGTTAGACAGACGAAAGCAGCTAGGATTATTCGTCGGATACCTCACCTATGGCATACTGATGAGAGCTAATAAGCTCGAAACCGGTATATGTCTGGTGGGCGTCTGACGAATGACTAGCTGTTGCTATAGGTTTTCCAGGTGTAATTCAATGCTGGTTGGGGCATTAGCCCGTAGAGTAGTTGTTTCATGGAATTCCGTGTTTGCAAAATATCGTTTCTCGCCGATCGCGATAAAGGTCGACAGCTTTCAATGGTGTCTACTGCATGTAGAACGCTTCGTGCCTGTGACGTTTTCAGTCCGGCATGGAGTAGCGAACGGCCGATAAATGTAGTTAGTTCTACACCGCGAAATCTTATTTGTTGAACTTGCAGTAATATTCCGTGATATGTTATTGGTATTATTCAGTTCTACAAGAATATTACCGGAATTGTTTTTTATTTTCTATAGAATTTTCAACATATCCTTCTGCAACAGAATTTGACTTCCAGCCGCCGTGTTGTTTTATTTTTAAAATATTGGCCTCAGAATCTGCTACTAAAGCGGACGAAGATCTTCAGAAACAGTTCCCCGTGAATAATGCACAATTTGGCAAACCAATCATTTGAGCAATCACCTTTAGTAACTGACCAATAGTATTAATTCCTACTGGTTATACACCACATTTATCATTTCTATATCTAACAAAGAATCTATTGTGGAATATTTTCCGGGCGTAGGTTTCTCGTTCTATATCCCGGGGTGATTGTAGATTCAACCCTAGTTTTTGTATTTGGAATATTTACTCGAAAATACGTCTGTTCATCTGTAACATCTTCAACACGTAAAAATATTAAGCTGGATTCATAGTACACATAACATAAGACATATGCGATAACCGTAGGCCTTATGACTTAATTTGTAGTAGGCGCATTTATAATACACATAAACTTGCGACAAGAATTCAGACGACATACGTCATACGAACAAATGAATAATTCATTATATTCTTATCAAAATATTTAAGAAACTGCATCTGATAGTAATAAAATTATATAAGGTAAATGTCCCGATTATCGACATAGTTTCCATATTTTTTATTCAAATTAGAAATTGTTAAGCATATTTTTTATGCGACCGTAATAGACATATTTTTTTCAATATTGGCCTTTATTCTAGAAGTAATTTCTCGCGCACAGATATAAATAGGCACGCCTGACGAATACATGTTTCCTCGTATGTCAGACATCGTGCAGTGCGCAGCTCTCACTAATGCAAAGTAAGTAAGCCGTACCAACTTAGTTCCAACTTGTTTATTCACTACATCCATATCTAATATCTAGTTCCAGTGATTTTTTGTGAATAATAAAGTTTATTGAATAAATATTTAAGTAAAAATTTTGATATATAAACGTATAATCTAAAATATTTGCTATGTCGATATTCGGGACACAGTAATATGCTCTGGCCTAATTATCGACACCCTCTGTCGGTAAATGGGTCAGACACATTGGATATTAAATAGGAAATTATAATTATTAAATTAATGTTACGTATTTTGTTTTAAGTTTATAATATGGAAATAGCCTTGATCATTCACGTGTCGGATTATCGACACTTCATTTTCTTTATAATAAAGCTGGAAACAGGGCTAATAGACGTAGGTCGATATTACGACAGTTTCATGTCGATAATAGGGCAATACTTTTTTGTTTTCAGAAACTCAGCTTTTATACGAAATAAACATGTCTAAAAGGTTGTTGTATTCAGAAAACGACATGTTCAAAGCCATAGAGGCAGTACAAAGTAGTATGTCTATCCGTAAAGCAAGTACTACGTATCAAGTTTCACGAACAACTTTAATCGACAAATTAAAGGGAAGGGTTCCTGAACGTAAAATAGGCCATCCTTCAATTTTAACCCCAGAGAAAGAGCGTCACCTTGTAACTTGGATTGTTTGCTCAGCTAAGGCAGGTTTTCCAATAACAAAAAATCAATTGTCGGACATCGTATAGCTTCTAATGAGGGAATTAAAAAAAGAAATTCCCTTTCTCAACAACAAGCCACAAAGACATTGCGATAAAGCATCATCCAGAAATTTCTTCAAGGATCTCATAGAATTTCCCCATCCTAAGAGCAAATGTTTCTGGTTTGGTTTGGAGTACCTAAGCACTTATATAAAAGAAACTAATAACGAAGCGATTCTGCAATATCCTAACAGAATTTTTAACTGCGATGAGACGGCAATGTTTCTCAGTCCCAAAAGTGGCAAGATATTGACACAGAAAGGAGAAAAAACAGTGTACAGCGTCATTAATAATGATGAGAAAGAATGTCTTACTACAGTGATCGTTTGTAACGCCACCGGAATATGAGCACCCACAATGATCATGTATGCATATAAAAAAAATCTTAAACATATTAGTGAGAAAGTCCCCCTATGTAATTATTAAATACGAGAACAGTTTTTTTCCTGGACTGGTAACAAATATTTTAGGCGAAACAAGTGGTGAAAATTTAAAATATGTGGTGAAGTATATGGCTTCCAGTGGTGGAAACTGGAGATGGCCTAAAGATGATGATATTTTGGACTATCACAAAGATGATGTTGTGATGAAAATACCGAAGCCTTCACTTATTAATAAAAGAGGTATATACTCAGTTCCAGATATGGCTGTACCAACGTCTTCAAAATAATTTGTACTAGTATTACTTCATATGCTGTGGAAAATATAATTGTACCTTTTATATGTACCTGTTTTTTTAATTAAATATAGTTTATCTGACAAATTCTCCTTTTGTTACTATCTACAGGGTCGACAGCAACCCATGTCGATAACTGGATCCCATCTATGTCGATAATAGGGACATGCCTGTTTTGAGACGGTCGATAATTGGGACAAACGTACATTAATCAATATTTGTCTTGATAAATTGAAAACAACTTAAAAATAAAGAAAAGAAAAATAAAATTTAATTAAAAGAATATTCAGAGAGTTTAACTGTGTCAAGTTGTGTGTTCATTATTCAAAAATATAATTTTAATGAGCCATCTAAGGTGCAAGTTATCCTTAAGCGGTCGATAATTGGGACTTTTACCTTACTACACTAAAAGTTTGCATTATATATTGCACTAAATTGCAAAAAATGATTGTTTTTAACGCGACCAAATATCGAAAATTACGTTGACAATAAAAACAAATGTGTAACGTCAGCCGTGACGTAAGACGTCTGAATTTTTGACGCGAGTATAACATAATTAGTAGTTAGTAGTTAGTATAACACAATTTATAATACCCTTGATCAATTTGTTCCCTTATACAAAAGTTTAAACGCAAATACCCTCCTTGGTTTTCATCGGATATTATTAAAAATATTAAGCTTAAGTCATATTACCATAATAAATTTAAAAACTCATGCCATCTATTATTACAATGAATTTAAACGTCTAAGAAATGTAATCAAAACACTCACATCAAATGCTTACCGCAATTACCTTACTTCTGTTCAAGCTAGCTTCATAACTGACCCAAAAAGATTTTGGTCATATATCCAGAGTAAAAAACGTTCAACTCGTATACCATCTAACTGCGCTATGAATGACGTTCAGTATGATTGTTCCTCTGAAATTGTTAACGGATTTTGTAAATATTTTTCAAGTGTTTTCAGCAGTCAAAATTTGCACCATCATCTAAATTCAAATAGTTTTCAAACTTCTATTAATATTGTTAGCTTTACTGAAACTGATGTTTGTAATGCCATTTCAAAGCTAAAAAATAAGATGACATGTGGAGATGACCAGATACCTAGCTTTTTTATTAAAGACTGTTCTGTGATTTTTTCTGCTCCATTGTGTGCTTTATTTAATCTTATTCTGTCTACTGCTACTTTTCCGGAGCAGTGGAAATTATCAAGAATTTGTCCGATACTAAAAGATGGTAATCCATCTGATATAAAAAATTATCGACCTATAGCTATTCTATCCAACTTTGCGAAGGTATTTGAGATGGCTGTGTATACAATTCTTAATAAAGTTAGAAATTTTATTTCTCCGAATCAACATGGATTTGTTACGTCACGCTCTACGTTAACAAATTTGGCTGAATTTACCCAATTTGTTTCAAGCAACATTGACAATAGAGGTCAAGTAGACGTGGTATACACGGACTTCTAAGGCATTCGACAAGGTTAATCATGAATTATTAATATATAAACTTGACCATTTGGGTTTTAGTAATAGTTTACTTGGACTATTCCGATCATATCTTTCGCAACGTAAATTATATGTTTCATACAACGGTTTTAAATCTAATACTTTCTTAGCCACTTGGTGTACCCCAAGGATCCAACCTTGGACCTCTTCTTTTTATTTTATTTGTTAACGATTTGTCTCTGTCACTAAGATCTAATCATTTGTTTTTTGCTGACGATTTAAAACTCTACTTAAATATACATTCTATAAGTGACTGTTTAAATTTACAGGTAGGTATTGATTTAGTTGAGGAATGGTGTTCAAAAAATCAATTGCCAATTAATGTTGACAAGTGTAAAATATGCTCATTTACTCTTAAAACTCAACCTATTTTATTTAACTATAATCTCAACGCTACAGTTCTTAAACGTTGCAATAGTATTAAGGACCTTGGAGTTATCATGGATGACAAATTATCTTTTTCCAATCACATTAACCAAAATGGTTAACACTGCATATAAAACATTGGGCTTTGTTATTAGAAATTCCTCAAATTTTAATGACGTTGCTGCTTTAAAATGCCTCTATTATTCTCTAGTACGCTCGAAACTTGAATATTGTAGTATTATTTGGTACCCGTTTTATAGAACACATATTGATTTAGTGGAATCAGTTCAAAGGCGTTTTCTAAAGTTTTTGTCTTATCGTACTGATGGTTACTATCCACCTAGGGAATATAACCACAGTTTGTTGCTGCAAAGATTTAGTTTTGATTCTTTACATACCAGAAGAGTGCTTGCGAGTTTGTCACTGTTATTTAAATTATTTCACAACCGAATTGATTCAGCATCTATGTTGAATATGTTTGACCTACGAGTTCCTAGACTTGGATCACGGGATCACTGTATGTTCTATTGTCATAATGTAAGAACTAATTTAGGCATGAAATCTCCAGTATATGTTATGTCTATCAATTTTAATCAAATATCCAGCTTATGTGATTTAAATACCTGTACTCTTAAAAATTTATTATTGGTGGGATCTCAATTTTTTCGTGATATTTAGGTTAATTAATACTTGATCTGTAGTTGTGTTGTTTGTTGTGGTATAAATTTCTGTACAAACTGTTAGTATTACTTACACTTATCACACTGACGTATTGTATGTAACTTATTAAGTTTCCTTTATTTTGTTAGAAATATTCTCACACTTTTTTTTTTTGTCCTGTAAATGGATTATTTCTGTTGGGCAATAAATGCATTACCATTATTATTATTATTATAATCCGTACGCAAGCGCGAGGTGAAGAACTATCAGTTAAACAAAAACTTAAATATATATGTTAAACATTCAATTTCTGTCTGTTTTTCATTATAGGTGAATATTAGTAATATTCATATAAAATATACGTTAAAAACGTAAAAACAAATCACTGAACACAAAACAGAATCTCTTCCATAATCCAGTTCTGTGTCGAAATTACATCCGAATTTATTCGATTATGCACGATTTTAACCGATTCCGTAGCGATAAACATAAGAAATAAAAATGAACCATTTCTTTACGGCATACGGATATATTACGGTGTCTATGAATGGTTATATGTATTTTCATATACTTTATTTCTAATACATGTTATGGTTATAGCATACTGCTTATGTTATGTGTACTATGAATCCAGCTTTAATTCTGACTTCCGACATGCACCAACTATACCCAACCTAACCAACACAACCTAAAGCAAAAAAAGCGAATTAGTGAACTGACAACTAAATGAAGCAATTATTAGTTACCTTAGCCATTAAAAAATTATTGTCATCCACCTCCGTCAAAAACTTCGCAGTATTTACTTTTGAAAAAAACGTTGGATATCTTAGCGTGGTATCCATCGGACTGCTTTTTCAAAAGTGCTATCAAACTATTCTATGATTGAATGTCTATACCTTTTTTTAAAGATAGCCCAGTTCTCAACATGGAGTACTGTCTTCATAGCGTAGAAGCCTTCAAATTCTTCTTACCTTCAAAATATGTCAATAGTACTTTCTCATTGACGTGTTTCACATTAAAATTTTTCGTAAGCCAAGTCATAGGTATACGCTTTGGATTTCTCAGGAATCAGTGAACATATGGCATTTCTTGTCGCTTCTTCGATATCGCTCGGTATACCGTCAGAATCTGAACGTTAATTTTTTCTAATAAATGGTAATACTAAAGATAAGCATCACAGAATAGATCAGCGTCTATTAGATGTCAAGCCAAAAGACAAAAAAATTTAAACTGACGTATTTCCCATTTTTCGTCAAATTAAAAAAAAAAAAATTAAATACGTTGCGAAACATGATTTTATGTAACGAGTGCAATCTCGCACGAGCTACTTTTCATAACTGATTACATAAATATCTATTTTAGTTAATGGACAGCTAATATTGAAGATCCAATTAATTAATTACCTCCATTTTTTTTAAATATGTAGTTATATTGAATCTATTATACATTTATCATTTATTGACCTTAATAAACCTCGCAAGAAATTAGTCAAAAAATTACCACAATTCGCTAATTTTGGCACTTTTTTATGTTACAAAATAGTTATTTATGCAACAAGTGCAATAAGTAAGCGTTTATTGCACGCGACGTGAAGTTGTCAACAACACGTCGAGTGCAATAAGCACTTCTTGTAGGAGTTGCATACAATATTTTTTCTACGTTCATGCAAAAACTAAAAAATGTTATTTAGATGACACTAAGTCTAGAAAAATGTGACGTCGATTTGAAGGTTTATGTTTGTCATGATGACAAAACGCTGCAGTAGAATGACAGATGAGTGCAATAAACATTTTATTGCTCTAGAGCAATAAAGAACCACTTTTTCCACTAAATATAGTTCAATAAAGTATTATTTTTTGCATGAACGTAGAAAAAATTAATTAATTCATCCTCAAGTTACCTAGGCCTACAACGTTTAAAAAAAGGATATTAGGGACTTAATCCGTCAAATAACAACAACATACAAAGAAATTTATAATAATTATTATTTATTAACATAATGAGAAGACTGTTATTATTGAAATTATTCTCAAATAAAATAATAACTTTTAAAAAGCGATTGTAAAACACACATTGTTTTGCTACTTTAACCCCAGATTTTAACAATTATTTTCACATCCATATAAACAAAGTGAACAATCTTATTACTATGCAAAACTATGCAATTATGTTATATAATATTTATATCTACAGTTAAATTGAAAAAATACGTATTTCGATAAATTGTTGTAGGTACCTACAAATTAGTTGATATTTGTTGCCGTTATATTATTCGTTTTACTTTACCTTTGAATATTCACAGGTGCCATGAAATAACATTCCTGTTATTTGCTAAGCTCTATATTATTCAATTCTTAAATATCTAAAATTAGTTGTATTTGTAGAAAACACTATTTCAGGAATACGTCACCCCTAAAAGCGTTTCCGGACCATTCATATTTTCTCTTCTCTTATGGATTAAATTACTTATATTCGTATATCATTTATATAAATTGTTTATTTATTTATTTCTATATTTAACTTCATATTAATGTATAATATGCAAATCATAAACTTTTATTATGAAAAAAAAAAATATCTGGGCTCGTCCGGGATTTGAACCCGGGACCTCCCGCACCCTAAGCGGAAATCATACCCCTAGACCAACGAGCCATGTCACTCCGTTTTTAGAAACTTGTATATAAATACAACTATGCAAATTACTCGTATTTGATATTGAATACAGTGACTTGTACTCAATAAAAGATTGATTTAGAAATATTTTGCCAGTACAATTACATTTAAAGAATAACTATGTGTTCAATATTACAGAACCGCAATTAATAAACAGGAAAACTGTTAGGTAGTTATACCTAGTTAATATGATTATTACGATTACCTATTAGATAATTCAAGTTAGCATAAAAAAGATTAATGAAATGCAAACGTAATTAGTACTTGAACAGACACATATGTTTAATAATACTAAAAGTTTATTCTTTTCCATGCACGTTCCAAAACTGTAAAATATGTATGATAACGTAGGATTATTTCTCCATATACATATTAGGTAAGTACCTATGTGAATACATTTAGAGAGGCTAGTTATGTTATTTTATTGTAATATTTTAACGTAAGTACGTAAATGATGATTTATTTATAATTAATACTAACATTCATCTAGATAGCCACAAGTGTATTGCTATTTGTATTTTAAGGGAAATACTTAAGAAATAATTTATTATTGTACTACGAGTATAGTTTTCATCTAATCAATAGTACATCACTGTTATCAGTGTGTTCTATTGATAGTATCTTGCTCATCATTAGTATTAAATGTAGGATACCTTCACTTATATAATCACTATTTTTTTTGAGAGAACGTTATATTTCAATTTACATCCAAAACGAGACATTTAATAATATGTATACACATGAGAAAATGGTATTATTGTTTTAGTCACATAACCAGAGCTTAGATAGGTAGGTAAGGTCATCCATAACTTTTATGCAAAAGATACCAGAATAATGCTTGGCTTTTTATAGACACATTTCTGCCCATAACCACACGTACCTATATACAAAGTTGCACAGAGGCGAAGTTCTAGGCCTTCAAAGTGGGGCCAAATATTTTGAAAAAAATTAATATCGCTGAATTATTTTAACTTAGAATAACCAAATTTGGTACATGATTTAGGTTTATTATTTGTTTGTTTTTCACTATCAGTTCAAGTAAATTGAAACACTAAAATTATACCAAACTTCTTTCCGTTGATCGAATTTAAAAAGAATGATAACATCCTGCATATAATTTAATTTAAAAGACTTCTTTACTCTTGTTACATTTAAAAAAAACTTTAAGCTTCTCAAGAAAAAATGTATAAGGTACCTCACTAAAACAAGATTTTAATAATATGTTTATTAGATGAAATCAAAAAGTTGGTAGTAGGCTTTGTTTTTAAATTTTGACAGTTAATAATATATTGTAATGAATTTTTAATTTTGTGTTGTGTAAGTATGTGATCTTTATTTTTGACAGGTGTCAATTAATAAATATTATTTATTAGAAATTTTAAAATCTGACGTTTGGATTCTATTTATTTTATTGATTTCTTTTTATATTTGACTCGGATGCTAATGATATATGAACATTAGTGTCATCCTTATTTCATTAGCTATCGGTTAATATGTCAAGCTTTGGGTTAATTTTTGATTTTAACTATGTACTTGTCATTTCTATAAGTCTATGTACAGATTATTTTTACTAATTTATCTGGTATTAGCTTTTAATATTGAAATTATTAAATTTTAATTATGTGATTCTTATATGTTATATTTAATTCTAGTATATACTAATTATTTTCAATATTATACCTTTTTTTCTACCAAAAGTAATTATTTTAAAATCTTTTTACATGTTTTGGTGTGAAAATTTACGTTATTATTTTATCTATTTTAAATTTAATTTTATTACACTACATATTTTTTATATACAGGGTGGTTTTGAAAGCGGGGTAGTAATTATAACATACGCCTATGCAAAAAATAGTCCAATAAAATGTTAATATAAAAAATTACATAATTCTCCTATTTTAGCATTATTAAATTATGTAAGCCGGTCCTGTACACTAGTAAATGTTCAAAGAAGTATGCCGATGTTGATTACATTTTCCGTACACAAATAACACATCCACAGGTCATTATTATCGATACACTTGGGCCATTGTTATATCAGTGTATTAGCAAATTACGTTTAACACAAAATAATACAACGCACACATTACAAAACACCAACATTTTAACCGTAACACGATCCTTTTCTAACACGTATAATACGTTGGTTTGGTTTTAATAGAATTTTAAGGCCGTTCGGATAGCGTTTTATTGTTGTCGGTTTCAAAATTTGCAATACTTTAAAATTCAGTTATATCGGTTATTAAAATACATTTATTAAGACAATATTTTGTAAAATGATTTATTTCAATGCCTACTGTCAATCAGTGGCGGCTCGTCGTATGAAGCAACTGAGGCCGGGCCTTACTGTAAAATTTGGCTTACACTGTATATTTTAATACCCCATAATTTCCAATACGATTGCCTACTACATTTATCAGAAATCAATGTAACGAACTAAAATAATTGCTTCAATTTTAGCCCTAGTACGTACCTCTGGTTTACATTTCAATATCCCGCCGTTTCTGTTTCTACCCGCGTGGGGAGTCCGGGTCACCCACCAATCCCACCACAGTGAGGCCCAATTTTCCGAGCTTCAAATTGCGTCGCACATGCCTATACCACAGAATAATGGAACTACCAGAAGCGAAAGCTAAGGCGGCGCCTTTGATCTTGGATGGTCACGAAAATTTAGCCTTGAATTTGAAACTTGAGGTATATACTACATACTACACTGAGAGAAAGTTGTATATAATATCTACAGTCTACATAGAGAAACAAGTTGACACTATATTTATTTAGTCGTATTGAAGCTTTAGCAGTATAAAATACCTACTATTTATAAAGTTAATAAAATATATAAAATACATTTGTAAATTGCATTTATTCTTGTTTATTTTTTTTATTGTTGTGAAAATTATATATTTTATTTAACGTGGGAGAGCTTTTTCAGATACATTTGCCATGCAGAAAATATGATACTGCAATAGATGTTTTAAATAGTATAGTCACTAATATTTCCTTTGTTTCAGTTATGGAAGCTATTTTCATTTCAAGTAATTAATAGATTTCAGGTATGAGTACTTGGTGGGCCACGCTAGATGCAGGTCAACTCAATCATTCCGCAAAGCACACAGCAAGCATCCGACTTCTCTTACATCTTTTGCTCTTTCCTAGTTCCAAATTTACAAAGTTATTCTTAATTATTTTCAGAAACAAAGTGTACATAAATTTAAAAAAATAATTTTCCCCTCCATTTATTTTGTTCACTTTACGTTTTAAACCTTAGTTTACTTGTGTCAAAAAATATGATTTAGGGCACCCTGTACACTAGATTCTAAGAGCACTGGTGTAAGACTCAAATGAAATCAATATTATGGGAGTTATTTTGAAACTAGTTTCAAGACACCTAAAGTTTTAATTCTGAATAAAAGTAATTTATTTTTCAATGTTTACAGAATAATAACGGAGATGGTCTTAAAGAAAATACAAATATGGTTCATGAAATATATATTTATACAATACCTATTTTACATAACTATAAATTAAAAGAATCTATCACTTTCCAAAACACACCAAACCGACACAGCGACACACATAAACAAAGCAAAGCAAAGCGAGGTTGATTAATAAACTACTTGTAAAATGGCGGCGCCGCACATGCGCACTAAAATTGTGTTTTGGCGGCAGCTCTCTCCTTCGCTTCTGGTAGTTCCATTATTCTGTGCCTATACGTTATGGTTTCCCCCACCATGCGAGATGGTTAAAATCTGTTTTTCGCTTCATGTCCGCTCAAGACTGAGGCCAGATTTCTGGCGCCTCAAGTTTTTAGTTCAATGGCAAATGTTGATGTGATAGTGGCCGTAGGGAACTTGTGAACTGTAGATTATTTAAGTGTGTGTCGCGATTAATCGATTGTTCAAGTGTTAATACTTTTATTTAAATGTGTTTTGAATTTCCAGTGGTTAGTCTTAGTGGTTGATTAGTTGAATTTAACTTCTTAAATATTCTGAAGATTAGATGGTAAGCGAGATGGTAAATTTTTAGGGACAAGGCAGGTAGGATTAATTTAAATATATAAAAAACAACTAACATAATAGGCACTTAAATTAAATATATATTATCGGCTAGTCGATACGTAATGAAGTAGAGAAACAACAAATTTTGAATAGTCGGTCAAGGCTTTAAAATATCCCGAATATGCAAACAAATGTCCTGAAATCGTTTGATTGGTTACTACAAATGTATCCAAATATATTTGACAGATAATTTGAAAAACGAACTTTATGTTTTGTACAGAGATGAACAATTTTGTAATTTAGAAGTTCAGAAAACGGTAAAAATATTATACAAGAAATTTAAAATGATATTTTCAGAAACACAATATATTTTGCTTCGTTTTATCAATTCCTGCAACAAGTGTTTCAGAAGAACGAAACTTTCGTGCCTTAAGCGCATTAAGACTTACTTAAGAAATACGATGACACAAGAGCGCTTAAACAATTTATCGATGATGGCTATAGAAAAGAACTGTTGCTAAGTATTAGGGCCGATTCACAATTTTATAAAGACATTATAAATACATTTGCGAATTTAAAAGACCGACGAATAGACTTGTTTTATAAGAAGTGAAAGTATTACAAATTTTTTGGTAAAAGTGGCTTTGTTTTATATGTAAATAGATAAGTAGTTGAACATTGGTTTTTATATTTTTTCATATTTTTTAGTGTTTTAAACACGTAGGAACAATTTTTTAAATTATTAGATGCTGAAACATATTTTTTCTATTATTTATATTGTAAATAAAAATCGGAGTTCTGATGTTATTTAGTTTTTTAATTTATGGTTAAGGTAAGGCTATTGGCGAATACCTCCATAATAAAAAATGGCCAACGCGTCAAGGAATAGATATTACCCCGGGGTGACGTATAAATTTATTCCTATTTAGGTATTATTTGGGCCTCACCTCTTGCAGCTACCACGAGCTGCCACTGCTGTCATCAGTTAAAAGTAATACCCTACTTTCAAAATTACCCTGTATAATACATTAGCAAATTCGTAAGATAATGATGAAAAACGATTAAATAAAAATATGATTTTTTTTTGTTTCCCAAAATATTTTCGAAAACAAAATTTTGTACATAATATTTTCCAAACCAAAGTTTTATTTGTATCTGCTGAATTCAACAATATTTCTATTTCTGATGAAATAGCAATGCAAATTTGAAATATACTGCGCAGCCTTCATTCAAAATTCCATCACCGAAGACAAGAATGCTGAGCGTAAAATTTGTTTATGTATTTAAAGGTTTAAAATTATCCCGCCATGTCCCTACAAAGATGATTTGTTTACTTGGTTTTTAATGTAATTAAAACATATCACCAAAAAAGTTAAGTAAAAGGGTCCTTGGTTATTTATTTAGTATTACGTTGATTCCAAGCTATTTTAGACATTTTTACGACCGCTTTGAACTAAGCGAAAGCGATGTATATTCATTAATAGTCATTAACTACAATAAACTATTTTTAAATTCTATAAATACTTCTTTTGTCTTCAGTTAAATGGGTTAAGGAGTTGCTGCTAACCCTGTCTTATTATCCTTTTTCCTCGAATGTAATATTTTAAGATTTCTAAAAAGCAAACCGTCCTCAGTATATAAAATAATATAAGAATGGCTTACCAATAGGTAAATTAGTTTTAGTACAAGGATAAGTATTTCTTAAGAACAGGGTATCCTGAAACTGTGTACAGATAATAATAATGTGGGGAAGGGTACAATCTTCCAAGCTCAACGAGATGGGTGGCAAATTTTCCGTGTCCTTTTATAGCATAGTTTTGCCCTTACAGCATAGTTTTGCACTTACACATTTTTTAACATAGGTTTAATTATATTATCACTTCATAAATTATACATATAAAAGTCATACAAAATATAGATAATACCATACAGGGTGTTTCTTAAGTAGAGGTAAAACATCCAGGGGCGTATTCTGTGGCCATTTGTTATATAAATGTGGGGTCTTAGCACAGACATTTTCCAGATACAGCGTGTCAACAAATTTTTAAAAATCAGTTTTTAATTTATAATTTTTAAACCGATTGAAATAATTCGGTGTGAATATTTAGTATGACAGTAGGTATGAAAAAAATTGTCTGCGTCGGACCAGACCAGTTATACTTCTTTGGCCATTCTCATACACCCACTCGTACGTACAAAAAAAAAAAAAAATTCTTAAAAAAAAAAAAAAAAAAAAAAATAAAAAAAAAAAAATAAAAAAAAAGCCTGAACGTACAAAAAAAAATTAAAAAAATATATATTATTATTATTATTATTATTATTATTATTATTATTATATATTAATATATTAAAAGTTCTTAAAAAAAAGTTCTTAAAAATTTGTTCTTCCAAATTTGTTCTTCCTTTGAGCGTGACGCGGTTTCTCGACCAACATCCCATCCCAATGTGTCTAACGGGCGCAAAGAAGTATAACTTCAAAGATCTTAATTTTCTGTTTCTTTACACTTTTTTGTATTCCAAGCCGATTAACATTTATTTATTTGATCAAGTGAATTTTAACAATACTCATTACATTACTTAAAATAATAACAAAATAATTAATTGACAATGGAATTACTTTACTATGATTTATACAACAAATGTTGGAAATGGCTACCTTCAGCCAAAGATCTTGAAATTGCAGCTCGAGCATGTGCAAAATTCCAGGAGTAGCTCTTATTACATCACACCCAGCTATAATTTGTTGACGTACTAGTGCTGCTCAGATTAAATGTGAACCTTGTAAACTAATGTATTGAGATATCCGCAAACAAAAGAATGTACAGGGTTCGTAACGGGTGATCTGGGTGGCCAAGATTGACCTGGTTTTTGAGTGGTGCGTCCAATCACATTATCACAATGTGGAGGAGCCCCGTCGTGCATAAACCACATTCTTTATCTTACCGCAAATTGACACATCGTCAAGTAGTACAGGCAAAACGTTTTCAAGAAAATGTATGTCTGTAGGAGGCACTGGTTAAAGTTCTTGGTAAAAAGTAAGGTCCAGCAAGAACATTTTCAATAATACACACACATACATTCAATGAAAACCGATGCTGAATTCGAGAATTCCAGGAATTGAATCTTTCTGAAATGAGCCTGACCCCGAAAAACGTTGAAAAACATTCTTGGATTTGGAATTGGATGATTTGGAAATCTTTCCATATAAATTCGTCTACCACTAGTAAAACTTAAATTTTTATAAAACACACCAAAATATTATGTTTGATCTCATCATGCTTTATACGAATGCCGCTGGTAAAAAATATAGTGTATAAGATTTAAATTTTAATTTGAAATTTCTCAATAACTGCACGAATAATAAATCACACGCACGCAAAATACCCTAATATTTATTGATGAAAATTTGACACACGCCTACTGAGAAAAGAAATAGCAATATCAGCGCCTGAAACAAAATCACCACAAAATACAGAAACTCAGAAACCGATAAAATCAGGCGACCTAAACAAGAGTACATTTTTTTATATAGAATTGAACGTTCTTTTAGGTTTCTTCTTCTTTTTTTAAGCATAGCTCAACAAATAAAAAAAAATGTTTTTATTTACCTAAGTAATTTGGCGAAACCAGCGTCCTCTGTGAGCAACATCAAAATAAGCTTCAAATTCGTAATTCTCACACCTAAAAACCCAACACTACCAATTTCATCAAAACTTTCTGTTATTGAGAAATTTGAGAATAAAATTATATTATATTAGGTTGGTGCAAAAATAATGGCCGTTTCTACATTGTTTATTTTTATGTATGAATTTCTGAATAAATTTTTTAATCAATGTGGTCATGTTATATGTCGTTTTAAAGCGCGTTTTTCGCTCTATATTTTAGTTTAGTTATCTTTTTATTATCGTCATACGTCTCTGATTTCAGATAATTTTTTACGATGCTCTCAAAGCAGGAAATTCGCATTATTTTGCTTCACGAGTTCAAACTTGGCCACAATGCTGCGGAGACGACACGAAATGTCAATAAAGCATGGGGCGAGGATACTGCTTCCGAACGTACCACACGTAGATGGTTTGAAAAGTTTCGTGCAGGTGATACCAGCCTTGAAGATGAAGAGGGTCGCGGCCGCCCATCTGAGGTTGACAATGACGAATTGAAAGCCTTGATCGAAGCCGATCCTCGCAAAACCACACGAGAAGTCGCACAAGAACTCAACGTCGATCACTCAACAGTCCTACGCCATCTGAAGCAAATAGGGAAGTCAAAGAAGCTCGATAAATGGGTGCCTCACGATTTTAACGAAAATCAAAGAAATCGTCGTTTTGAGGTGTCGTCAGCCCTCTTCAGCGCAACAAAAACGACCCTTTTCTCGACCGGATCGTAACGTGCGGTGAGAAGTGGATTCTCTACGACAACCGGCGTCGTTCTACACAGTGGTTGGACAGCGACGAGGCCACAACACTTTCCGAAGCAGAAACTGCACCAAAAGAAGATTATGGTTACTGTTTGGTGGTCTGCCGCCGGTCTCATCCACCACAGCTTCCTCAATCCGGGCCAAACGATTACGGCAGAGAGGTACTGTCAACATATCAACGATATGCACCAGAAGCTGCAGCGTATGTGCCCGGCATTGGTCAACAGAAAGGGGCCAATTCTGCTCCACGACAACGCTCGTCCGCACGTCGCACAACCGACCCTGCAGAAGTTGAACGAATTGGGCTACGAGACTCTGCCTCATCCGCCATACTCGCCGGACCTCTCGCCCACCGACTACCACTTTTTCAAGCGCCTCGACAACTTCCTGCGCGAGACATGCCACCTAGATTATTGTTTTTAATTAGTATTCTTAAAGTTGGTCTATTGTAATAATTAATAAATTAATCTGTATCTCGAAAACGGTACCTGGACTTTATACAGGAAAATTTACATATTCGAGGCATTTCCAGACCCATGTTTATATACATTTTTTTTCTTATTTTTAAACAATGACCTGCCCCTTAGATTTTCTTAATATCATTATACCCCGTATATTTTATATTTTTTTAATAAACAAAAAGAATCTCTAATAATAAAAAAGTGGATGCATTAAAAAGAGACGTTAATATTTTACATACTAGTATATTTCTAAGAAAGAGATTTGAGCAGTTGGCTCGTGACCACACAGGAGATATACGTAGGAGATAAAAGAAGTCTTCCGCAAGGCTCTGTGTGTTCAACAGCATGGTTAATTATCTTCGTCACACGCGTACCGAGTTAATTACAGCATAAAACGCAAACTTAATAGTTAAATTTGTCGTTAATATGGACCCTCCTCTACGACATCTGTTTTGAGATCGAAGATAGCAACGTGGGCTTCATTCTCTTTCGCTACGTTGCGAATTTTAAGTGAAAAGGTTTAAAATTAAAGGTTTTGCGTAATCTTAGTTTAATATACTTATACAGGGTGATTCAGAATTTACCTAAAAAAATTTTTGAATGTACAGGAGACTTACAAATACCTTTCTGCACGGCACTGGAAGCTACTCCGATGTAGAACCTGACAAAGCAAAGAATGCAATCGGGGACCAGATAAAAGACTGAAAGAAATTCTGAAAGGAAAGGAATAAACAACATTTAATAACACCTTTTCTATTCAGCAAATTCAACTGCTTTTGCACTATTGTTATTAATTGAATTAATTTGTGGTTTTGATTAATAAAATAGTTTGATATATCTGATGTTACAACAACAACATTTTGGGCCTGTTTTACCAGTTTCAACAACTAACATAAATGTTTCTGCTTCTTGTTCGGTTTGAACTCGTAAGTTACTGGCAGAAGATATAATACGTTTGTGTAAATCGTCAATAGTGTCCCATTCAGTGCGATACATTTAATTTTTTAAATATCTCCAGAAAAACAAGTCCAAAGGATTTAAAGCCAGAAGATCGTGGCGGCCATGATCCTCCTCGTTCAATCCGTTGCCATTAATGTTTTAACGCGCTGTATATGGTACGAATATAATTGAAACCCGTGCATGATACGCCACACTGCTGCAACACGCCGTAGACGCTCTGGATCTCCATCTTTTCCACGATTAGGTTGCAAATTTCCCTTACCACTCCCGCGTTGCATACACTTGCACTCACTGCACACCGCGGTAAAAGTAGCTGCTTTACAAAAACGTTAATACTATAAGTAATCGGATTTAAATATTCGCAATCGCCTGGTTAGAGACTACAGTAGTCCAGCGATGTAAAGGTTGAAAATAGTACAACTTCAATAATTCTTTTCTCGGAACATATAGATTAAAAAAAAATCGATATTAACTCAATTTTTCATGACGCATCTATTTCCAATTTGTTAGATACGTTGTGAATCACCCTGTATATAGACTGGCTACATTAAGTCCTGCGAAAAATTAATTTGGTGTAAAATTGATATAGCAGCAACAAAATATGCAAAATGTAATTAAGATTAAAATACTTTGGAACTATTTTTTAAATAATATATTTATGCACGTAGTGGGCCATTTTGTTTTAGATTACACTTTTACACTAACTCTTATTTTAGTTAATAGCACAAAAATCATATGTACTGTTTTGGATATGTATAAATTGTAGGAATTTTGGGGTGCATATATTTCAACTAAATTAGTTTTATTAATTAGGCATATGTGAAGACTCATTTAGTAATACCTACATTAGATTTATGAATTAGAGAAAGTACTTATCATAAATTGTATCAAGTACTTCAAAAATTAGTTTCTAATAAAATTATACTTTTAAAATAATGACTAATTATTTAGAATACTTAAATATCTACGTGAAAATATTAGAAATCGAAAATTTAGTCAAAATATGCACAAAATATTGTAAATATACAAATACAAATTTATTATTTCAGTTAGGAATAAACAGAAAAACAACAAACAAATAAAATATACCTTCACTTTGAGACAAAACACAATCGACGTGATAATTCGAAGATCACAATCAAGTTGTGTGTGCTTGATGGACCGCCAGGTTCAGTATCTGGCCACAAAATGTAGTTACATATTGCAATCACGGCTACTCAGATTCCCTTCTGTCGGATAAATCGTAGGTTGCCTCGCCTCCTATGGCATACTGAAGAGAGCTAACAAGCTCAAAAGCGATATGTCTGGTGTGCCGCTGAGATTTGAGACTGAGGGAATAGCAGGTATTTAATTATTTATTTAAGGTGGGTAGAGTAACTACGCTAGAAAAAAATACAATACAGCAGGAGTACTGAAATACTAATTATGGGCAAAGTTTTGTTTTTCCTTAATGCAATTTACTTTATTCAAAATTATTTAATATTATTTCAAATATGCAGTAATTATTTTAAGCCACTTAAATCTTCAAATAAAGAAACTATAACGATATTTTAAGAACAAATCTAGAGGGTTCAGATCAGGCGATCTTGGAGGCCATAAAACAGGTAGATTTCTTTGTTTGGGGATATTTGAAGACATTAGGGTATGGTACTCCTGTAAATAGCCTGGAAGAGCTGCAGCTACGGATTAATCAAAAGTGTCAAGAAATCCAAACCAAGGAGGGTGTTTTCGAAAGAGTTCGAATATCGTTGAGACGAAGATGTCCTGCCTGCTTGGAAATGGACGGAGGGCACGCACTTTGAACATCTTCTGTAACTTTGCTTTTTGTTTGTTAAAAGCTTCCTTTGTCGGTTTATTCCTAATAAAATAAAATTTTTGAAAAACGAATAGTGGTCCATATCTCCGCAACCGTTACTTTGCGGACCCATGTTTATTAAGACTTTTCTGCTTATTTTGGTTCATACTATTACCTCCTGAAATATTTTACACTCTTTTTTTAACACCCTGTATAGC
This sequence comes from Monochamus saltuarius, assembly GCA_025584915.1. Classification (NCBI taxonomy): domain Eukaryota; kingdom Metazoa; phylum Arthropoda; class Insecta; order Coleoptera; family Cerambycidae; genus Monochamus; species Monochamus saltuarius. The sequence goes on from CM046727.1 coordinate 35,061,197, forward strand.
AGTGGGCTTTAGTTCATATCTGTATATGATTTCCATGCTTTCGGACAACGTAGTACATTTAGAAGAATTAATTTGTAATATTATTTGGCGTTATAGTGTTAAATATATATATACAGTTGCAAAGTATACTCTTAAAAATGATGTTCTGTTTTACTCCTACTATTTATGTGATGTAGAATGTTATTTGAGGTATTTATAAAATTTTACTAACTGATTTTACTACATTAAATTATCCGTTTTATTCTGAAACGTAAAAATAAGGATTTTTTTAATTTTTAAGGAGAAATGAAATCAGTAGTAAATAGCAATAAAAAATTATTAAATTAATTGTAAAGAACAAGTAGTTTTTTTGTGAAATCAGTTGGCACAATTTTATAAATACCATCTGTCTGGTAATTACTCAACAGCATTGTCGCCGCAATTGTCGTGAGCGGATCTATATTGTACGCAAAATAATAAGTTACGTTTAACAATACCGTAAGTTTACAACATCACTACTAATAATTATCGCATTACCTACACACTATGTATCTATGACCTACAAATACCATAAAAATAAACGCGTTGAATGGCGTGCAACGTCACACCAATAGTGTCCCACCAATCGCGTTTTCGGCTAAATGGTTTTGTTTACATTCTATGGCAATTTATTAATGTTAAAATTTTAATTATTATGTGATTATTGCCGCCAGACACATGTTCTGACCTTTCAATATGTTTGAAAGATTACATTTCAAAGCAATACAAAATTATCTATCTAAATTTCGCCGTTAAAATTAACAATGTTGCATATTTCTATATTATCTTTTACATCTAGCAATATTTACTAACCATTCATTCGCACTAAAACTGCGGCAATTTAAATTTAAGTAAATTGTCTGTGCTCAAAGCCTTGCGCCGCTAGTGGTCATTAAATAAATAAAATCTATTTATAAAGAAGCCCGCTCTAGACAGTCCATAAGGGTTATTCCAAGTATACCCCAGAGGCTTAACTTTCGACAAGGCTTTTCTAAACACGAGCCTGTCCAATGATTAAACAGATAAAAAAAACAAAAGTGTTGCATCAAAGGAGGCTGGCACAGCGGAGATATAATCAATATTGTTTCAGATAACATTAATATAAGACTGCTTTCGGCTAAAGGTATTTTTTGAAAATTCTTATTGCGTGACTGACTTTGTTATAGATAGTTAATAATTTCCGTTGAAATGAAAATTATATAAAATGGTTAATTTAAAAACAAAACATTTAGAACAAAGGCGTGTGTAAAATAGTAGAGGTTTGATGGGTGTTGCAACTTAATTTTATTAAATTCGTGCTTCTAACTTTTGAAAAATAAGCCAGATAAGTATGTGGCGAGATTATACAGGGTGTCCGGAAATGATGAGCAAAAAATTCAGGGGATAATTCTAGACCGATAAACGCTACCTCTTTCTATAACATTTTTTCCTAAACTGGTTATAAACGGACTTACAGGGTGTTAAAGTTAAAATTTTATTTTTGATATTTGTAAATAACTTCTTAAGATATCCAAATATTTACATAAAATTTGTAAATCGCGTTTTTTTGCGGACGAGAAAGTCAAATATATTTCTAATTTTGACGTCACTAGTAGAGGACGCCACTTGTTGCACACCAAGTTTCTTTTAAATGGCAGAACTTTTTTGCACCTTAATGTATCCATCTGACTATCGAAACAATCGATTCTCCTACCTGTTTTATTTGAAAAAGGTCGAAAAGTCGGTAGGCGTAACCATTTTTGAAATAATTCTATTTGAAATGCTCAGTGCACCAAGTAAAAACTGTTTTGGATTTAGGTAAAGTGCCTTTTCTGCTGAAAATACAGCAAAATGTTACTTGAAAAGTTGTTCAGAATCGTAGACTATGCCGATTATGGAGATGTGCAAAATTTCTTGAAGATCGGAAAGGTTCGATGAAACCAGTTTTCAACAAAGACAAAGATTTTATCAAAGCAGGCCGATTTTTTTTTAATTTTGCACATCTCCATAATTTACCGTTCTGAACAACTTTTTCAAGTAATATTTTGGTGTATTTTCAGTAAAAAGGCACTTTAATTGAAACGATAACAGTTTTCAATCGGTGCACTGAATATTTCAAATAAGATTATGTCGAAAACTGTTACTTCTAACGACTTCAATAAGGTATACCTTTTTCAGATATAACAGGTAGAAGAATCGATTGTTTCAATAGTCAGATGATTACAATAAACAGCATAAAAGTTTTGTCATTTTAAAGAAACCTAATGTGCCATAAGTGGCGCCCTCTACTATTGACGTCAAAATTAGAAACTGAATTTCTCGTTCGAAAAAACCCCCGATTTACAAATTTTATGTAAATATTTGGATTTCTTAAGAAGTTATTTACAAATATCCAAAATAAAATTTTTACTTTAACACCCTGTAACTCCGTTAATAATCAATTTTGAAAGAAATGTTATAGAACGAGGTAGCATTTGTTTTTGGTCTAGAATTATCCCCTGACTTTTTTTGCTCATAATTTCCGGCAAATGGGTTTGCATGGAAAAAACTAGATTTTTCGCACAAAAATGACTCTACGGGACACGAGATTGAGATTTTGCCGAATGTTTTATGGGGGAATGCTCGTCTTGGAAAGCCCTGCAAGACTGTCCACTTAGATTTCGGGGAGAAATTTTCCGTTGTCCTTAAAATGGCCACAATCATCCAAAAATTTTCACATATCAGAAATTGTTCTATTGAAAACTGGGAAAGTATTGGAAAAAAATCTTATTTGACAAAAATGATTTGTACACATTCGGGGAATCCGCAAAAATTATATATGGTCATTTTTGTGCGAAAAATCTAGTTTTTTTCATGCAAACCCATTTTTGGAGTCAAATTCCGCGAAAATGATAACCCAAAGGGAAAATTGAGAAAGAGGAATCAATAGGCGTTTCGCGCCACTGTGCGACGGCATGCTCCTCTGATACCAATAATCAACACTACCTTAAATAAGAAACAATTTCAATATTTGGAGGGATATTTGACTATGGTGCCAAAACAGTAATTTACAGCCAGAAATGCCTATCTTATGTGTTCATGTCTTAATCTCCTCTACTATTTACCAAAAATTATAACTTTTTTTTAAATACTGTATAATTTTCACTTTCTTATTTGTTTTCTTTTAATAACCAACTGGCCTATGCTCTTGAAGTATGCTTTGTTAGATACAAATTTAATTGCAAATGATATCCTGTTTATTAATTCTGAATCTTAAGGTTGCAGTATTCTAAATAAGAAAGTACCTCGATTGTTGACAGACAATGATATAAAACTGTGTACCGGGAAGTGCTGGATATCTAGCGGAGAAAACTTGAACTGCAAATATTTAAAGAATGTCACAGTTGGAGTACAGAAAATAACGGGTGGTCAAAGCGAACCTGAGTTTGAAGGTCATTCGTTCGTCCTGCGGCAAAATATTTACAATCCTAGCATCTAAATGGGATATCGATTTTTCCGTATTCTAAATTTCAGCGTTCAATCAGATACAGTTTATCTTTTGCAAATTTGGAAAGTTTGTTGGATTTAGCGATGTATGCATATCATTATTATAATAATGACACTCGACAACACGTCGAGTGCAATAAGCACTTTTGTACGAGTTGCATACAATATGTTTTCTACGTTTATGCAAAACAAAAATGTTATTTAGATGACACTAACTAGAAAATGTGAAGTCGAGTGCAATAAAGAACCACTTTTTCCACTAAATATAGTTCAACAAAGTTTTGTTTTTTGCATGAACGTAGAAAAAATATATTATTAAAATAGTGAATTTAGATAAATCTAAAAGTTTTCTTATACATTTGCGAAAAACTACAGTGTTTTGTTACCTTTTGGTAACGAAATTGCTCGTAGGTAATAAAATAATATCTACTGACTGCCAGATCTGATAACTCTATACAGGGTATTCGGTAAAGAATGGACCATATTTTAATATAGCTTCCTTGGACAAAAATAATGTGATTTACTAAACCTAGCTTACTACAACTTTCTTATTGAATAATAGTACTCAAACTTTGGATCAGAATGTGTTTTGTAAGATTAACATTAACATCTAATTGATTTTTGAGTTAAATTTACAGGGCGTTATTATGATCGCCAGTGTCGCTATATTACTTCTTTCAGAAGTTTTAAGAATATTATATGTTTTGGAAAATTATTTGCAATGTTTAAACAGACGAATAATTTTAAAAATGGTATACTTGTTGCATGTTGCCATAAAGGGGCGCTGAGTTCCTGAAATAATGTTTTCTGCAAATACAAATAAATTCGGACGTTTAATAACTGAATTTAGGATAACCGCTATTTCATTCCAACTACAAATATTCAACGGTATTGAAAGTAAAAAGTATAACAACAGAAAGCGGTTCACCCAACAAAATTTTAGGTACAAAAATGTTGCCAAATACGTATTTTTTAAAATGTTAACTGTAAGCAAGTGTTAATGTTGTTATAACATAGACTTACATAGGTCTGCATAAAAATTGTTCACTTTGTTTATTAGTACCTATGTGAAAATTATTAAATTGCGGGTTAGAATAGCAAAATAATGTGTTTTACAAACTCTATTTAAAAGTTATTACTTTATTTGAGGAAAACTGAAATAGTAACAATGAATAAACAGAACATTAAGAATTTTGTTTTTGTTATATATACTTTTGTTCTATATGTTTTATTTTTCAAGATTTCTGTACCTAACGTTACAAAAACTGTTGTCATTTTACGGCGAGCGACCTGATTCTTAAATGTTGTCTTTCTTTAATGTCATATTTTTCTATGTTGTACTTCATGCTGTTTTTATTTTCGGTTATGATAAGATTACAAACTGTATTAACTTTTAAAATTAATAATAATTTGTTAGTTATGTATTGATTTCCAAGCTTAACAAATATGTTAAACGTAGTTTTCTTTAAAATGATGCATTTTGGCGACATGCAACAAGTATACCATTTTTGGTATTATTAAAACTAATCAAAAGCTGTTTCAAAATAGCTAATAATTTTCTAAAAATGTCTATCCTTAAAAATCTGAAAGGAATAACGGTGTGGCACAGGCGCTCGGAAAGTCCTGTACATTTAACTGAAAAAACTAAACCATTTAGATATTGGTGTTTATCTCACAAAAACGTTCTTTTGTAAAATTTAAGTACAATTACCCAACAAAAAAGAAAGTGGTAGTTAAAAAAATGATATAAAAAGTACTTTCTCAGGAGAAACAAAATTGTACTAAGTTGATTGAAATCAAATAATTTTTGTCCAAAGAAGCTAGCCTTAAAATATGGCTCATCCTTTGCTGAACGCCCTGATTTTGCGAAAAAATTACGACTTGAATCATAAACTTTATCATAAAAGAGCGCTCTTGGAGAAAGTTGTAAGAAAATTTTAAAGTGACCATTATTGTCAGTTATTTTAAAAGCTTAGGATGACAGAAGATACTTAATTTAGTATTAACCATATAAATATTTAAATAATATCTTAGTATGTATAAGGTATTTTGATTATATATAAAACCATCATAAATTAGCACTTTTAAAATTAAAAACGATACCATCGTTGTCATTTCTGAATAAGTTGTTCGTAGAGCATAGAATAACAGAAAATACTTCATATGACCTCTCAGGACTCAAATTTTTCCCATAATATTACAAATGTATCAATAAATTTAATCTTCTAAAAAACGCCATAGAAATTCAATTGTCGCCGTCGCTCCGGGACAAGATTAACTAAAAAATTTTTACTTTTTACTATAAAATATGTCCGTACTTGCCTTGTTTATATAATGATGAAGGTCGGGTGAAATTATAAAAACTCATAACTATTACTACCAAGTAAGTTAAAAATGATGAAGTATTATCTATATTTAATCAGTATTGCTTGTCTTTTAGATTCAAGGGCAATTAGCAATAACAATGAGAAACCTATGTTATTTTGTAGTTTACACAGGTGATAACAATGACCTGTTCATAGAATATATCGAGTGATATTAAATGGAAGAGGAAGAAATTTGAAATGTAGAGATCCTAATTATATTTTGGAAGCCAAGAAAGAAACGGAAATAAAAAAGAAACTTAAATTGCAGTAAACAGTCGTCCAGTTCGAAGGCTCCTGAAGTTAAAAAGCTACGACCTGTCTCAAATTGTCATTTACCGATTGGAGTATCAATTTTCACCCATTGTACGAAAGTCGCACTATGACGGAAGGAGGGGGTTGGTTTTATAAGATGGGTTGTTCTAAAAAATGGAAAATTAATAATTTGTGTTTTTAAGGTATACATCACTACATATTTCATGAGTTTTCAATTTAGAATTAATTTTTGAAAAAATGATATTTTTTAGTATGCACTGTCGGAAGCGGTATAGTATTTTGCATGTCGATGCATAAATTCAGGTCAATAGCGAAAATAGTTTCCAAAATATAATAATGTATTATTATTTACCAGTGGAAATTGATACTCCAATGCGTAAATAATAATTTGGGACAGGTCGTAGCTTTTTACCTTAAAGTAATACATTTTTTTATTTCACTTTACGAAATCACTTTTCATTATAACGGTTGTTGTCAAACTTATTTATTCTTCTTCATGTCAACCTCATTTTAAAACAAAGCAAACATTTTAATTAAGAATGTGTGTTATCATACTATGACTATGACTAAGTACAAATATTCTAAGAGGGGATAGAGAAATGAAGAATTAATGGAATAACCCTTCAAAAAAATTCCAAACTTTTTTATAAAGCGAAAAAAGAATTTTCGAAATTATATTAAATCCTTATTTAACGCCGTTTATGTGAGTTAGAGTAGGCAACTAGCAACACTTTGTGGCAACAGATCGGTAACATTCCCCGTCAATCCCGTCATGTCATAATTTAATTCCTGTGTTTACCATGTGTTTACGTTGTAGTTTTGTGTTCTTCTTCAGTTTTTAGTGCCATTTTTAATTTTTGTGTATATGCTGTCTAGTTACGTATTATCCAAATTGATAAAAAAAATAAATTCTAAATCAGGATAAGCATCAAATTAACGTGAATGCAAAGAAACATAAGTGAAGAGTACAAAATTTAAAGAAAAACTATATACTTACTCGCAATAAAGTTATTAGAAAACATTAACTAAAAATAATTTCTTAGACGCCTTGGAACTCGAACGAAAATTTTATAGAACAGTGTGATATTAATTTTTCATGTAAACTGAACTCTCGAAATCATATCCGAACAACCCTGTATAATGTAAATATATTTTTATTTCATTATTTATCCCTTTTGTAATAGGTATTTAATAATAAATAGTGAGACAATTCACAGAAGACAAATAGCAATATACTTTTTGAAATTTGTGTACCTGCAAAATAAAAGATAATAGTAAAAACAATCGTTTTATGTTTCAACCTGACCCTGATATCTATTATATCTTTATTTATGTGGTGGTGTTAAAATATGTAAGTAAAGTTATACGGCGAAAATTAGATATCAAAATATATTGCTGAGATCCAATTTACCTAAATGTCAACCTCCAACGAGTTACAGTCATTTACAAGACGAATGCTAATAAATGTTTTAAAGTAAATGTTAAAAATCCACTGGCGGCATGACATGACAATGTACACTAATATACAGGTAAGCGTCATTTGTTTCCTGCATCCCTGTATACTCCATGTTACGATAGCCAGCAGTATCAGTGGACAGATAATTTAACTGTAAGATTTTCCTTTTAAAATTTATAATTTTGTGGTTGTCATTTCACTTTAAAAATTGTAAAATTCTGTCAATTTTGAGATTTTTTCAAGTTTGACTACATATTTTTCAACACCCTGTATATTAAAATTGGGATCAGATCGACTTAATTCTCTGAATTTTGCAGAAGTTTGGTTTGGTGTTTTAAACACCTGTATTTTATCGTTAACAGTGTTCAAATAGCACTTAGTTAATACTAAAGAAATTTTATTTGTTACATTAATTTTGAGGTTTTTTAAAAGTTCAAATTTTTCTCATAACTACATACAGAACGTTATTGAACGTGCGAAAGGTTCAATAACCGTTCTGAAGTGGAAAATTCGAAAATTTATATCCATAACAATGCAATCAAATCAATATGTATGTTTAATTCGTTTTGATTTCTAATACTTAATTCCAAATTTTGCTCGCCCTGTAAACAAAATTTACTTTACCGCCACCTCTTAGTCAGAGGCTCAACTATTTATTGTTAAATTGAGTCAAATTTTTATAGTTTGTAACAGAGTTCTAGATAATGAAGTTGGCCGAACTTGCTAAGAAAATGACCCTTATAGAAATATGCTAATAAATTTTTAGGTACTGAAATTTATCAAACTAACTACTTTTAAAATTGATATATAGTTCTAAATATTCCTGTAACATAAACTTACTTAGTGTTACATATAAAATTGTTTAGGTTTATGTATATGCACGATAAATTAATTGATACAAATGTGACATTAGGTTAACAGCAAAGACCAATATGAAAATACGTTTTTAAAAGATAAAACTTTGTTTAAACTATATCTAAATAGTAATAATGAATAGACGGAACTTTAAAGATTCTATTTTTGTGGTTATTTTTGTTCTTCGAGCTTTATTTTTTGAGATTTCAGTACCTAAAAACACTACAAATACGGGTCATATTTTGCCAGAAATACGGAGACCTTAATAATAGGGAAATATTTTTACAAAATTTCGTTGTTGCAAAAGCCTGTAATAAAATTTAATTAAACGAAAACATTACAGACGTGCAGAAGCATTTGCTATAATTGTACATAAGCGTTGGCTAAATTACACACGCCAATAAATCGTCAAATAGTTTCACGCATTTTTGACTGCCTCTGTTCAATTCGGTCAAAGGTAGAATGCAAAACAAAGGTTTTTGCCGTTAATTTAGGTTTCCCTATCTCATGCACGTTTTAGTTAAACTGGTAGCTTTGAAGGTACATTTGCAATTAATTAAATAGTTCTCTTACAATCTGGAAAATTTTGCCTATTTTGTGAATATATAGGACTTGTAACCATTCCAAATAAATTGAAGCTTTTAGATAAAATTACTGCAGGGCTTGGGATAAATTTAGTGAAGCAAAGAAATTAATGATGAATGTGTTATTATTATGCAGAGTGGCATACATAAAGGTGTACATTTATAATTGGAATACCATGCATTTTTTATCTAATTCAATCCCCTATATGTTCTCTATACAATCCTAAATTTATTATGATTTTAAATGCCACTTTTCCAAGCAAGTTGGTGCTTAAAGTATTTTATTGGTTATTATTAGTTCTTTCAAATGTCAATATTTAGGTATGATTTCTAAAAAATTGAAAGGTGTACACAGTTAATATTTTTTTGTACAGATACAGAAAAAAACATTTTCTTAACAGTTTATTTATTGCATCAGAAAAATACTTTTTTCGATATATTTTCATATAACAAATTTCATTTTAATCGTTCAATGAATTTTCTGGTCTGTAAAAATTATATTTGTTATCCGATTTAGCCTATTCTATTCTGACACAGAATAATAAAATTTATTTTCCGCTTTCAAGACCTACTTCAAATTTTTTTCGCTGTCAAATTTTACAAAAACTGTTTAACGATTTTTTTTCTTCAAATCTAACTCACTGGATTCAGCATGCCCTAAAACGGTTATACATCAAATTTTGTAAATACATATTACTGATTATTTATTAATAAAAAATTTAATAAAGACTTCACTTTATTAAATACATATATAATAAATTTGCGAAAGAAATGTCGGCTATGAAAAAATAGTTAATGATAATAGGTAGTTGTTTTTATATTAAGTGCGCAAAATCAGTCTTTTTTTAATGACGCCTGAAAATGTGAATTCATTTGAAAGCGTCATAAAACACTGATTTCGCGCACAAAATATAAACAATATTTTGTATCAAACTGTTTAAAGTATTTGCCACTGTAGATTTACTATTTAAGTAACTTTATTTCACTAATAACGAAAAAATAATAAACCAACAATAAATCAAATTTAATTTATTTACTTATTAACATAGCACTACACATCTCGTTTTTTGTTTTATCACATTTAACTTCCTTTCCGTTAATAACAACCCTTGTAGCATTGTTGCCTTCATTTTCAGAACGCATATGTGCCGAAGTTAGTGAAGAATTTGCACAACTTACGGATGTCTCTTCTTGTCAGGAACAGCTATACTTTCCTAGCATTTTATTTGCAATATCAAGTTTGTGTTTCATTGAGTACTAAGAATTATTAAGTCTTGCGAATATTATTAAATTCCAATAATTCTGACTCCACAAATATGATTGTGGTATTATGGATATAACGTTGTATTGCATTCGTCATGTAATTGCCTTTTATCCACTTAACATGCTACTTAAAAAACTTATACTTACAATAAATAACTATTTTCTCCAACCGTCACAAAACTATGACATTTTTTGACAGTTAGGCGCCTCTAGGTTGATAGTTTTCTTACTGAGAAAAGAAAATGGTATCTTAGCAATAATAGTAGGATATTAAACAACAAGGTTTGAAAACGACTTGTACCAATATGCCTCGCTCGTATGCAAAAAAGTTTTCAAACGAGTTCTTTACGATACTTTTTATACGACTGCAAACAGAGACTACAAAAATCAAATTTTAATTTAAATCGTTTTTATTACTAAAATTGCCAACGCATTAACAAAATAAATTAAATAAAACTTTTAATTTAACTCGTTTTTATTAAGAAAATTGCTAACGCATTAACAAAAGAAACTAATATTTAATATTTATGGCAATATTTCAACATACCTTCAAGGTTACGCTGGGAAAAGCAGTATTATTGTGTACTTTGTTTTCGGTAATAGAGAATATTTTTGGTGTCGTGTTTTTAGTGCAGTTTTTCAGCGTGCGGTCGTTGTTTTCTTGTTGTATTCCAGTAGACGATCGTTGTTCTGGTTCTGTGGCAGCAGAATACACTGAAGACTCTACCTTTTTCAAAACTTCCATTTTATTTCTCAAACAGTCATCAACGTAGCCTTCGGTAACTGTACTGGATATCCTCCATTTTCCAGTTTCAGGGCAAGCAGATCTGAGCCAGAATTGACTAAAATTGTGGCCGATGAACGCCGAAAACAATGTCCCGTGTAACTTTCTGGATTCTCTAGCATCAAAAACTTGACGATTTCTCTAGCCATGTTTCCAATTTTGTTGATGCCAACGTTTTCGCCTGAACATTTTCCGAAGATTTGATAATTTAAAATAACCTGCTTGTCTTCAGATTAGAAGGACGAAGAGCACAGTACTTTTTTAAGATAGTGCAAAGGTTTCCTATAATTGTAAAACACCTTGGTATCTTTGTTTTTGTATTGTTCAGTTTAATCAACGTTTTATAGTTTCCAAGATCTATGTTGTGATGGGCACTTAACGTTGACTTGAGCATCGAAAAAAATCGTCCATAAGGTCGAAGATTTATATTTCTTAGATAGTTCTTCAAAATACACCATTACTGCGTTTTCTGAGAAAGTTTGGACATTTTTGGCTAGTCGCCAGTCCATAAATCGGCTTAACTCAGCTTCATACCTCCTTCTGGATTTTGTGGGCAGCAGTTTCAAACATATTTCGCTTGCTTTCTGGAAAATCTCTTCAGAATCACGCATTTTAACACCCAAAATTCGGTCAACAACTTTTGAAGTATCTAAATTCACAATCTGGAGACGCGTGTGCAAAGATGACAACCGTGTGCAAAATGTTTAGCACACGACGTGTGCAAAATACCGTTTTCAGAGCGTGTTTTCCGTGTGCAAAACCACCTTTTGCTAGGCAGTCGTATAAAAGAGTATTTATGTACCTACTTTTAATCGTTGAAGCTAAAGTTGAGACATTTCATCCTTAGTATAAAAGTATTAATTAAAACACAAATTAATAATTAAATTGGGGATTTCGGATGGAGAAAAAATAGGATGTTTTATTCGGATTAAAGGTGTCTTTTTGTATCGCAAATTTGCATCCGCTCGGCTACGCTAAGCTTCGCTTCGCAAATATAATATTTGCTCGCCACAAAAGTGACACTTTTAATGCTAATATAACAATATACTGTTTTTCACGATCGCGTGTTTTTGTTTCCATATTTTCATGATAGCGTGCTTTGGTTCATCGTCATTAAAAAATGCTGTAAAAATAAAAACGTAAATGCTAAATAATTTTACAAAAATAAAAAATAAGCTAAAGCGATTAAAAAAAGTCGGCTCTTTTAGAGTGAGACAAAAATTAATGTTTTGCTTGTAATAAATCACATTAAATGTAAAAACTTATAATTAACGCTTAATAAAGAGTAATTAAGTATTTAAATAAATAATTATTAATATTTATTTCCTAAATTTGGTATATAATATAATATTGCATGTTGAATTCAGTGCCGTAGTTAGATTTGAAACAAAATCGCTAAACAGTTTTTATAAGCTCCATCTAAAAAAAAAACAGAACTAAATCGTATAATAAATACCATTTTTACAGACGTATTTCCATTTGCAATGTGTCACACTGTATGTAAATTATCATTAATCGTCGTATTTTCACCTTAAGAACCTAGGGTGACTCACTGGTACATGCATTTTAAGGACACCCTGTATAATACGTTAAACGACATAAGTTTTCTAATTTATATTTTTTATTGTAAAAAATGATACCACGCATGTAAACAACGTCTAGCCGAAAAAAATTGAGGCCACTTATATCAGCAATTTGTTTCTGAAAATGAAGATTACAATATCTGTGGTTAAACATTTTGGTAAATCTAGGCTCTTTGTATCATCCTTTTGAACTAAATATAGCTTATTATTCTATTATACCTTCGTTAATAAAACGAATATCCTTGAAATATATTTATTTTTGAAATCGGCGCAGGGCTCATCTAATGCAAAATCGATCCTGTTGATCACGAAACCTTTCAAAATGTCGTTCAACATGAAACGCTATCTCTGGCAGTATCGAAATCTAAACCACAGAAAGATCCTATTATTCTTACAAAGCAGTTAATTTATTTTATACATAAACCATGCTATTTCTGCTTAACCCAACTTCATCGCGTGCATTCTGAGCACATAAATTTCAGAAGTTTTTTGTTGAAGGCAGGTTTTAATAACGGATATTTCTTTCCGAATATAATTTAGATTGATACGGTTCTCATTGTAATGTTCTGTGAATGGAAAAGAACATGAAACAGTACTTGTCATGTTTCCGCATTTGAGAGGTATAATTATGTCTGAAGCCATTTGGTAATACCTAAATCGTTAGTATTTCTATAGAACGCAAATGCTTTTTGTATTACGGCGCGTAACATATTAATTTTACAAATGTAGTGCGCTATGTAGTTTTAACTTTTTTAACTAGTGTGTATATTTATCAAATGATTGTTTCTATTTACTGACGATATTGTTTGACACAACTACTCAGCGGATTAATAACCCGAACAGCATTGAACTACAATAATTACATCCTCAATATCTAGTGAAAAGCAGTGGAACCACCAGACGCAAAGTCTGGCCCACCGGAAATTTCACACACTCATTTTTTTTTCGTTTTAATCACAGAAATCATAAAATATACACGGCGTCATAGGCATCCTTGGAAGGGATGATTGTACAGTGAAAATAAATGATATCTACCCAAATATATCTATATCTAAAAGTTCATAGTTTCCGAGATACAGGGTGTAACAAATTTTGGATTCTTATTATATCTTTTATTTACTTGGAAAAATCTTTGTGATAAAACAACAATAATTCTAGATTGTAATGGGATACCTTAGGTCTAATTATTCAGTATGTTTAAATATTCCCATTATAACCAGTGGCGTAGAAACCCTGTGTTACTCTTATATGTATGCCACTGTCCTAATTATAAAACTAAAATACGTTAAGTTTTGAGTAATTTTAACAAATAATTATTCGTTGCAATTTTTAAAATGCATTGTATTCAAAGATTTGTTCATTTAAAATATCTCTGAAGGAAACTCCACTCTTAAAATTTTACACATCGCCATAATTAACCATTCTGATTAACTTTTTCAAGTATCAATTTGCTGTATTTTTAACGGAAAAGGCCCTTTACCTAAAACCATAACCATTTTTCTTCGGTACATTGAATATTTCAAAAAGGATTACTTCGAAAATGGTTACTCCTAACGACTTCAACAAGGTTACCTTTTTTACATAAAGAATATAGATGAATCAATTGTTTTAATAATCAAATGTATATCTGCCATTTAAAAGAAACATGATGTGCCATAAGTGGCGCCCTCTACTAGTAGCGTCAGAATTGGAAACCAATTTGAATTTCTCGCTCCTAAAAACCCCCGAATGTTTCCAAATATTTGATTTTTTTAGAAAATGACTTGCATATATTGAAAATATAATTTTTACTTTAACCATCAAATTTTGACTAAAGTAAATTTAGCTATATCGCATTACTTTGTCGTTAGGAATCTACTCATGCCCTATGGTGCATTAATTTCAGATCACCCTGTACTGCTGAAGCATAATAAGTCTCACCATGCACAAATTTCTTAAATACGATGCATTTTAAAGAATAATTATTTGCTCAAAACGCATTTTTTAAATAACTAGGTTAACTATTTTCGTATCTCTTTTGGAGTTGTATATATTTTATGATTTCTGTGGTTTTGCTGTAAAAGCTACAATTACGCTAGTATCCTCCGTAATCTTTTGTTTTTGAGTGAGACACATTTTCTGGATGTACTCACTATATAAATTTTTACTCCCAAGCTGGGGACTCTTAGAAGGATATTCAATCATCTTTTCAACAACATCTAGGTATCTATAACTGAATTTCAATATAGTAAAAGTGACTCATTTTACATAAACCTTTTTATAATTAGTCAATATAAGGAAAAATACAAATCGTTCGTAAATTCTTCTTTATAAGGCTTTCCGAATACGTGGTTAAACTTAATGACATTATGACTGAATCACTCTGTGTCACTACTGTTACTGTTTACTCAATGTAAATATTCACAAAGCTCTGACAGTAGATACTCACATAATTTGAAGTGTCCACTTAACTGAGCTTGGCAAATTAATGGTGATTACACAAATTTATTTGAAACCTTCAACGTACACAAAAAATCGGAAAAACAATGATTTTGTTTTCAGTTATCCAATTCAACTAGAGTATACATACCTTCAAAATTTCTTACGCGAGCCTATTTAATATTTAGATATCCATGAAGAATTGATTAATGTTTTGGAAGTAATTAGGCGATGATAAAATATCATGCAGATACATTAAACCAGCGCTCGGCCGTCAGCCGACAGTATTCATTGGGCAGCAATAGAACCAACTAATAGCATAAATCGGATGAGGTAAAGTGGTTTGTTTTTGGGGAGGCACATCCGATCAAAGCTTGGTCCTCATTATTTCTCGACCGCAGTTTAATGGCGTCATTTGTTTACCCCTCTTTAGCCCCGCGCACTCTCGATTTATCCCCCATTTACCTATTGCTTCTGCTTTTATATTCTGATAAAATCGATTATGTGTGGGTCTGGTGATTCGTTTTGCAAAAAAGTATTTATTTTCTACATTAGGTACTATAGTACAGTACAGTACCGAATAACACACGCAAAACAATATCTTCATGGACACGACCGCACTCTTTCACTATTAAATATTGTTTCTGGTTGGAAAATTTATGAAATTAATATAATTAATAAACTACACTGGCGAGACAAACGAAACTGCTGAGAAAGAGACTGGCTATTATGGAACTAATGCCCAATTTGTTAAATAGTCAATACTCATGATTTCATATTCATTATAACGGGTGTTTATAGAAGGCATTGAAAACAAGATTACTGATATAAATACGGTAGGACAAAATTCGGATTGCCGGATTGTTTATCATTGAATATGTCTCGGACTGTTTTTTTTGTTGACAGCACGAAGGTTTTTTGTATTACTATCAGTATTTTAATACGAAAAACTGTTCAGCCTCTCTTAATAATTTACCTAGTAAACAATGTTTTTTAATTCACTGATTATGTAAGGAAGTGTAAATGATTTATTATTTGATCCGTTGGAGTTATTATATTTTCATCAAAATATTTAAATAATTGCAACTGAGAATAATAAAACTATATACTATACTAACTCGCACTACATATTGCACTAAATTGTAAAATGAGTGATGAATGATTTAACGCGACCAAATATATAAAATTATGTTCACAATAAAAACAATTGCGTAAACAAGAAAGAATTTTATTCTTTAATTTCCTTCCTTTCTTTCAGTTTTTAAATATCTCAAAGGGCGGAATTTTTATAATCTCTGTGAAATTGTAGCTTTTACAAGTTACAAAAATAACAACAGCCCTTTTATTTGAATTAAATTAAATAAAAATAACATTCCTTAAAGTTAAACGCCACAGACTGGAATTTTTCATCCAAATCTAGGTCATTCAAAAGAAAAGCAAGCGCATATCGAATCCAGGGCATAATTTTTCATGCTAAAGTAGTCCAAGACTTCTACAACAGTAACCCCTATTGGAAAAGTAAAATGTTTTTTATACTGTCCCTCTTTCTTCAAGTTAGTCATATAATAAACAATTTATTTAACAAAAGGTACCGGGGCCTTCTACAAAGCGCTCTTTATGGGAAGTAGTCCGCGTTTAATAATGCCTTGAAAATGAACCTCATTTATTAATTATATTCAAGAACGGCGAAAACATTCTTAATTTCTCAGGTAATGATTAATTTCATTCAAGCCATTATACTCGGGGAAGTTATTCTCAGCAAATAAATTATTAGTTGGGGGAGATCTGTGCGGGTTGTAACAGTGTCAATTGAAACAAATATGCTACTATTATTTATTCTATTGTAGATATACATGAATTATTCATATGCAAAATAAATGAAAAAAAAAATTGGTTTTCTGAAATCATTTCGATCTTGATTAGACATCAAAGTCGATGAATTGAAAAGAACACTATATCTCAAACACATTTCGGTATTATTTCTACACCAATATCAGAGCTCAACATTTAATGTATTTTTGCCCAAAGCTACAAATATGAATATCTCATTATCATCTTAATATTTAAGATTGTAGTTTTGGATAAAAGACACATCAACTTTTGAGCCTTGAGAATGGTATAAAAGAAACAATTTAATACACTAAAACATGGATTTTAAATGAAAAAAGCTTATATATCCAGGAATATGCAGATAACATTATACGTATAGTGTGGAAAATGATACAATTTTATCTGACCTTATACAGGGTGATTCATTGAGAATGGGCAATCTCTGAACTGGAGATACTACACAAGAAAATATGGCGATTAAGCCAAATATGCCTTATCCGAATGTTACTGGTTTAAAAAATACAGGGTGTTCAATGATAGAATTTTATTTTGAAAAATCTCAATAACTTTGGAACCTTTTACTGGACTAGAAAGGTATTTTAAGCTAATATAAATCAAATTTCCTACAATTCCTATCAATGAAGTCATCTGTATGTTCTCTGATACCAAAAATCTAGGGACGCTAATGAACAATTCCATCCATCCATAGACAAAGTTCTATTCAATAATCTATCTAAATTTACTAACCCGAAAACACTCTATAAATATCTAACTTCACTTTTGGCAGTGGCAACACAATAATTCAACCACAATAGATGATCTGACTTTGGGGCTTTTGTCCACAGAGTAGTTAGTTTCACACAATATTATTAATACCTAAAAATATATAAAAACTTTGAAACCTGTCGGAGTATTAAAAAAAATTTGGCACAATTATGTTTCTTGGCACCACAAATACGAATTTTTAACTAATTCTGACGTCACTAGTAGAGGGCGCCACTTATGACACAGCATGTTTCTTTTAAATGGAACTTTTTTTTTTCTGTTTAGTGTATCCATCTGTCTATTGAAACAATCGATTCTCCTACCTGTTGTATCTAAAAGATATACCAGTTGCCCATTCTTAATGAATCACCCTGTATAATAGATTTTGGAGAATGTGTAAGGAAGATCTAAGGGTAAATCCGGAAAAGACCACAGCTTTGCAAAAAAGAAGAAGTTTGAAGACCAAATAGGTAGAACCAAGATAGCAATGTTCTGCCGATTCTCAAAACACAAGCGGCACTAGCTCTTCTCAACCAAACCCATCCTATGTTATGTCCTGTGTAATATTCTAGCAAGGTCAGACACAACTTATATTTGGAGCTAATGTGCTACAATTGTGTGCATTTTCATGACAATGTTTTTCCCGTACATCTAAATCAGGGCGTTCTGGCCTAATGAAGTACAAGCTAGCACCTTCTCTAGCTACGCTACCTCGTTCCATTGGATATTTGAATGACTAAGTCTCCATACCTACTCTATTACTCTGTCGCTGGTTCTCAACCGATCGGGAGATTTCTAACAATTCCTTACCGTCTCTAAATTGCACTAGAAGGATCCAATGGTTTTCAATGCCGCTTGGCTATCGGTGCATAGATGTGGTAAAATCTATCTTACATGTCGATAATCCGGTAGCCAAAGTCAAATAAAAAACAACAAAACTGGAAACTTTCTAAACTTCAAACACTTTTCTAAGCATAATCACTAAAGTCATATGTTTGATATGAATAATGGCTAAATGGTTCCAAAGCTGAATTTCAAGTTTCTCAGTTTGGAACTAGAATAATATAATGCACTGACAGTGTGACTGCAGCAGGATATGTATGTCACTGAGAAGTAACAATTGTATTCTACTAATTTGTTTGCAGGAGAACATCAGAGGCAAATATAAAGCCAAAACCATTCATATGTTCATAGCTAAGCATTAATAATCTCCAGTAGTTTTTCATCCAACCTATCTTCAATGAGGTAACACTCAAATGAGTATCAGGGCCAGACCAAGATTCTCAGCTAAGGCTAGAAATGCGCACATTAATTATGTTAGTAGTAGATACCTTGGTTACGGCATATCAAGCCGAAAACCTTATGAAGCAGATACCGTAGCAAGAAAGAAATCTGCTGGAACATTTACAGATCTTGAAACTGTTTTATATCAGTACCATTGGAGCCGCATGCATCGATGCAAAAATACAGTAAATCAATGGCTAAAAGCAGATGTCAAATCAAGCAGCTTCTTCTAGCAGAATACTGTAATCTACGGAAACGTATGCATACAATGGTTTTATACAATGACAAACCATATTATATAGACGAGGTATGTATTGAGAAAAATGAGACAGGCATGCGGTGAATATATACTCGTAAGTTCTTAGATTCCAAATTTTATCCTACATATTAATTTATGTTGCGAAATAGCGTTTATTTTCAACCATATACAGTGTGGAAGAAAAGTATGGAATAAATTCATTATTTCTAAAACAACGAAGTTTCATCAAAATTTCCTCGGATACGTCGATTTTGCTTTTTATCGGTTATTTTTTTTCTAGGAAAGTTGAAGGAATAGTGTTGAAATTATTTATTTTTGAATTCAGCAAGTTAAGCTCTACAAGAATCTGATGAAAAAATATAGGGGTTCTATTTAAAAAAATATCCGATGACGCAATCACGCGAAAACAAATGAACGTCGGAAATGCGTTGGTATAGAAAAAAGAGTCTTTTTAAAAAGCAAAATCGACGTGTCAGAGAAAATTTCATAAAACTTCGTAGTTTTAGAAATAATGAATTTATTCCACACTTTTTTTCCACACTGTATATGTAATGTTGATATTTCAAACTTACAGTTAATTTTGAAAGAAACATATTTCTATATTTGGCATTCTCAACAAATTTTATTCACATTAAATATTACACATTATTTCACTACGCAACATTGTATAAATGCATCAAAGAGTTTTTTTATTTTGCCAATTTTCTGAACACCTTTTTGCGAGCACCAACTCATGAAAAAATCATAAACTTTATCGTACTTTGCATGACTTTTCTTAGGTAACAAATCTTTTTACCAACTTTCAGCGGCTTTCTCAGTTGAAGAGTACAAATAATTTTTTCTGAATCGGTCATTGTCTCTGAAAACACTTTTTTGATGACCATCTATCAAAAATGCAACTTATGTTTGTATATTTGACAAAACTTATCAAGAGTATTCCAAACAGCTAAGGCTTCAAGAAGATCAGTGTAATTTTTTTCACAAGCGACTCCGGTCTCCCCTAAAATATGTAATATTCTGTGCACGAAAAGAATATTATTTGGAATTTCTACATCAAACAAAGCGAAATATTTATTACCACTTGTTTACCCAGTTAAAAATCTTTCTCTCAGGTGCAAATGTTTACAAACCGAGACCTGCCTTTGCCTTTTCTCGGTGTCTGTATAAACAAGAAATGTAAATAGCAGTCGAACGATGTTGTCATTTCATTTTGAAATGTTCTGCATGCTTGGGGCTAAAGCCTACTTTATCTGCACTCCCTTAGGACGTTGTGGTTGTTCGAGACTTTTGTTAGTTGTTCTCTATATTTATGAAGTACAAACTTCGATTTGTTTAATAAGTATTAAGTATGCGTATTCCAATTTCATAGACACGTAGTGCGAAAACATGTACTCGTATGTATACAGATATCATTTAATACTTTAATACTGTAATTGTTTATGTAATAACTTAGGAATCTTAACAAATGCACAAGCTGAATCAAAATTGATAAATTAAATATCACTAATATCAGGGTGTGTCAATTAAAATTTACATGATTTTTTAGAACCTACTTGATATGAAATATATTTATTAGGTATTATACAGAGCGTTTCAAAAATATTACTAAGACTACCTTTTTTGTGCAAAATTATATAATATGACAAGGCTTAGAATTGGGAAAACCCAACTTAAAAAAGAAACTAGCCCTCTACTTTGTACTAATAAGTAATAACACCGACGTGTTCGGCACCACCAAAGAGACTGGATGAGTCGGATAGTCACTGGAGATGAGACCTGGATATTTAAGTATGACCCCGAGACTTATAAACTAAAGGTATGTTCCAACAACCATTGATAACTGGTTCAGAACTGTCAGAAATGTTTGACCAGCTCCGTCTTACTTTGCATTCGCCGAAAGTACATTACAACTGAACTGACTGAATAGTTCTGGACGGTTCGGAATCGACTCTTGCTGTTGTTGGAACAAATCTTAAGGCAGCAGTGGGTGGAAAATTGTGGAGAGTGGCCAACGAAAGCGAGGATGTCCCAGTTACGACTGAAGGCAATGTTGATCGTTTTTTTTTCGATATCCACGGCATCATTCATCATCAATATGTTCCTGCCGGCCAGACAGTTCTCTCACGTTCTATGTTGGCGTCCCAGAACGGCTGCGGGCCCGCGTTTTCCGTGTGCGATCCGAACTCGCCGAGAACGGCTGGATCTTGCACCACGACAACGCGCCAGTCCATTCCTCGTTCATTGTGCAAGAGTTTTTGGCAAAAAAGGCAATTCAAAGTTGCCGCACCCACCCTATAGCCTCGATATTGCCCCCTGCGATTTTTTTATTCCCCAAGATAAAGTCGCACCTCAAGGTAACTCATCATGGCGGCGTACAGGAGGTTAAAGAAGCTGTAACCGTGGTGCTGAACGGGTTAACTGCGGAGGATTACCAAGGGTGCTTCCAATCGTGGGAGCAACGTTGGAATCGTTGTGTAGAGTTAGAGAGAGACTATTGTGAAGGTCGATAATACAATTTTTGCGTAACTTAATTTGCTTGTTTTTTCATTGACAAATTCCCGGAACTTAATTGCCACACCTAGTATGATGTTCCATTTGAAATAAGAAAGACGACTACTTTCGGTGTTTTCAAGAGTAGGTAGCTTAGTGTTAAAAATATTTTCTTTAAAAAAACCGGTATCTGAAAACCCTACACACCAATTTTCATATCTATATCTCACTTTTAATTACTACGACAAACGGTTCTAAAATAGTTATTTAAAGTACAAAAAGTAACAGCCGGATTCATGAAACGGGCGTAGCATTAGTCGGACTAACCAGCTTTGCGCCCGTGTAAAGCGCGTTAATTGGACTAACCAGCCTTGCACCCATTCACGAAACATGCGTTGCTAGAGGTAGCGAAACATGCGTTGCTAGGTAGGCTGTTTATTTACGTCAATATTTGCACCAAAAGTTAGACCCAGTATTGCTCCTGTTTAAAAATCGCGCAACTTCGGCCTCTAGTTCCTTGCGTTTCCCATTGTATATTTAGTATTTATATTCAAAAACAGTAGTTTTCAGTGCTACGGATTAGTTAACATATCATAAAGTAAGTATTATACATAGTAGTGAATAGGAGTATGCCTTTTATTTAAATTGGTGCAACAGATGCGTAAATATTTCGCGTAACCTCCGCTAGTCTGACTAACGTTACGCCTTGTTGATGAATCCGTATGTAAGTGTTTATTGCACGCAACGTGACATTGTCCAACGAGGCCGTCAGGCCGAATAGGACAACACGTCGAGTACAATAAGCACTTTTTGTACGAGTTGCATACAATATTTTTTCTACGTTCATGCAAAAACCAAAAAATGATATTTAGATGACACTAAGTCTAGGAAAATGTGACGTCGATTTGAACGTTTATGTTTGTCATGATGACAAAACGCTGTAGTAGAATGACAGATGAATGCAATAAACATTTTATTGCACTAGTTCAATAAAGAACAACTTTTTCCACTAAATATAGTTCAATAAAGTTTTGTTTTTTGCATGAACGTAGAAAAACAAAATTTAATTCAAAAGTTTGTGTCGCTGTTGGCGTCTCAGTGACAGTGTCAAACAAAGATCTAAACTTACTGACTGACAGGGATCTCTGAAAAAAAATCTCGAGTCATTATTTTTAGCCGAATATAATGCCATACTAAACATTTACTCTGTTTATTGCGTTGAGGCTTTGTGTGTTTGTCAAGAGCTAACCAAAGCACTCAATAGAAAGATTAAAGCTAAATAAAGTCAACAAAGTGGTATTTAGGCCCAGAATGAAGCAAAGGGGCCGACGACGTCGTTTAGTATTTAATTTATTATTCCACACAGTGCAACATTTGGTGATTAATGCGGTAGGGTTCTCTGCTTAAATTCAAAGAATTTAACAAATTTCTTGTCCACCTAATTTGCATCGAACTTCAGCCGCTGGTAAAAATGGGAGGATATGGAAATTTTGTTTAGAACTAATAATAAATTATTCAGTAGACGGAGAAAAAAATATTTTACCAGAAATCTGTGGGCTGTACGGAAATTAAATAATAATAAATAACAATAAAAACAGTAATATACAGGGTGTCCACAACGAGCGTGCATTAGACGTACCTATTTAGGAAACCGAAAATGATAGAAATCAAAATTTTCGTTTCTAGAGGGTTTCAAGACTGCTAAGTTCAAGCAAAATATTTACAGTAACGTGGCACATCCGGTTATACCGGAAGTAGACGTCAGCTCGTTTATTTTAAATGGAACATAATAATTTTTAACGCGCAGTAGCAGAACTACTTCCAGCAGCCATTCGCTACTTCGCTGAACTGAAAAGCCACAGAAAGAAGCGTTCAACATTGCCGTAGAAACCATTGAAAGCTAGCGACCTCTATCGCGGAACGACTAATAATTACGAGCTTATTAGCCGATACCTATTTCGCTAGATTTGAATGGTTTTTACAGCGATGTAGAACGCTTCTTGTCTGTGGCTTTTCAGTCCAACATGGAGTAGCGAATGATCGCTAGAGGTAATTTTACTACTGCGCGTTACTCATAGTCCATACTGTCGAGTTAAATTTAAAACAGCTATAGTTGTTCGTCGGTCACCTCACCGATGAGAGCAAATAAATTCGAAACCGGTATATGTCTAGTGAGCCGCCGACGAAAGACTTTAGCTGTTGGTAGAGGTTTTTCAGGTGTAATTCAATGCCGGTCGGGGCATTAGCCCACAGAGTAGTTGTTTCCTGGAATTCCGTGGTTATGACATGATTATTTTTATTTAATTAGTTCGCTTTCTAAACTTTTTGTTCTTCTATCATGACTACGAATATGAATTATTTGTTGTTGTTTAATCAAGGCAATTTGTTATTAAAAAATAATAATATATATTTGCTACCAATAATGATAAATGCAAACCTAAATAACTCGCTTATTTTAAATGGAACACCCTATTTTATTTTACCATCTCTTTCTATATTTTATTTTCTCCCTTCAATCTCTATAAAAAGAAGACGGTAAAATAAAATACGATTCTTTAATTTAAAATAAGCTAGTTACTGAGATTTGAATTTGTCACTATAGACCGCCGACTTTTCAGCACCCTGTGTAATCTATCTGGCTCTATTCTGGATATTGCCCTGTCTCAGTATGACTTCAAAAAATTATTTTTTAATTCGATAATTATCTGATGATGGTGAAAAAAAAGAAAGAATTGAAAAAAATGATATAGCACAAAAATTGTGAGTGTAGAGATATATTTAACAAAGTTGCCTTAAAATTACACGTAGAATATAGAAATTAAATAAAAAATATCATGTTTAATTTCAAACAAGAGAGTTAACGTCATTATAAATATATTGCTTCAATTCAGCAGTGCTGAATACTCCTAAAATTGATCATTCAGATTTCTATCATTTCCGGTTTTCTAAATATTATTATTATTATTATTAACAAATAATTAGAGCTGAAGCTAAAAGCTTGTTGTGCTCTAAGAACAAAAGATAAATTCATCCTATAAATGGCCGGTAACAGTAAAAACAATAATACAAAAAAAAACAGAAGAAATCAAAGTACAATATATATGAATACTATAAATATTAGAAATTAATAAGAGATCAATCACATTGGATGTTGATTAAAGTGATGGTCAAGTATATTCTTAAAAGAATTTAGAGACGGTGCTGTAACCACATTATCTGGTAAATTGTTCCATAGATCGAATATCCTGTTGGGTAGAAAATGTTGTCCGTTTCGTGTACGAAAGCTTTCATTTTTAAGGCTTACGGTGAGCGCTCGATCAAAAGGGATATAGTTTTCGCTCAGTAACTCCTCAACGAAAAATGATAAAAATATGCGTTTTTTTTAATAGACTACAAATATTATTTTACGTCGGCGCTGTGTTTTGAAATTTTACGCAAGATTCATTTAAAAAAAATTAATTCTACACTTTTCCAAAACTTCAAAACACAGCGCCGACGCAAAATAATATTTATAGTCTATTAAAAAAAACCGCATATTTTGATCATTATCCGTTAAGGAGCTACTGAGCGAAAACTACGGGTTTGTTCCAACACAGCAAGAATCGATTGCGAACCGTCCAGAATTAGTCAGTCAGTTCAGTTGTTAATGTACTCTCGGCGAATGCGGCGTAAGACGGTGTTGGTCAAACATTTCTCACGGTTCTGAACCAGTTCTTAACGGTTTTTGGAACAGATCTTATATAACGTTTGATAGAGCGCTCACCGTAAGCCTTACGTTTGAATGAATTGCCTCTAAGACGGGGGTCAGGGTTTAAGTCAAACATCACGTGTGGACAGTACAGTTCGCCATGCAGGATCCTATAAGTTGTAATAAGGTCACCTCGAATACGCCTATTTTCTAGAGATTGAAGACGAAGACGCCGAAGACGTTCTTCATACGAAAAATATTTAAGACCAATTGGAAGTTTGGTGGCTCGCCTCTGAACTCCCTCTAGTCTTGCGATATCTTGCTTTAATAGTGGAGACCATATGGCCACCGAGAACTCCAAATGGGGGCGAATGTATGATTTGTATAACTTCAAAAATGTATCCACGGTAAGATTACTGAAAGATTTTCTGATCATAAAAATCAATTGGTTACATTTTTTCACTGCCTTGGCAACTTGTGCACTCCATGAGAGATTTTCCGTTATAATTATTTCAAGATCATTTTGTTGTGAAACGCTTGGCAATTCTGTGTCATCTATATTGTATACTACTTTAGGATTAGTTCTAGACATATGGAGTACACAACATTTAGAAGGATTTAGAGGTATGCAATATGCCTAATTCACGCTCGTGATCGGCCATCTATTTACTACTATTACTAGTATACTATTTCTAACATCTGCGAATATAAAAAATAAATAAAGCAACACTACTGCAATATAAATAGGTATTATACAGGGTTCCAAACTTCCACATGCAATTCCATAACGTAACTACTATGTACCTTATATTTATGGATTTATATAGGGTGATTCAGAACTTATCTAAAAAAATTGGGAATAGATGCGTCATGAAAAATGAAATCAATATCATAAAAAAATTTTTACATCGCTTGCCTACTGTAGTCTCTAGCCAGGCGACTTAACGTATTAAATTTTTTATGATGCAAATATTTACATTAGTTCTTTAAATAGGTATAAAAAATGGTTTACATGTAGTAACACGCAGTTGATGGGTTTTAATTTATGGTGAAGTGAAAATGCTTTAGCAGAACGATTTCCCAGTAAACATGTGCCAAATGCAGCTACTTTTACCGCGGCGTGCAGTGAGTGCAAGTGTAGCGCAACGCGAGCGTGATACGGAAAATTTGAATCCGAATCGTGGAAGAGATGGAGGTCCAGGGCGTCTACGGCGTATTGCAGCAGTGTGACGTATCATACACGAGGCTCAATTATATCCGTAACATGTACAGCCTGTCCAAATATTAATACTAGGGGATTGGACGAGAAGGACCGGTACCATGGCCACCACGATCTCACGACGCAAACGTATTTACTAATTAAAACCAAAAATTAATTCCATTAATAATTAATGACAATAGCGGCGAAAGCAATTGAATTCGCTGCATTAAAATAGATGTTGCAAAATGTAATTTACTTCTTTTCTTGGGAATTTCTTTGAATTTATTGTCCGGTTGCCGATTATACACCTTATCAGGTTTTACAGCGGACCAATTTCCAGTGCCGCTCGGAAATGTATTTTTAAATCATTTTTGATTTTATTTTTACAAAACTGTATTTGTTAGGGTCTCCTGTATATAATTTTTTTTTTAGATAAGTTCAGAATCACCTTATATATGGATATTTTTCATTGCAATGTGCGTTTCATAAAGAAACTATTGACTATGTAGTTTTAATTATTGTTAGTGTGTAATTATAATTTATAGGTTTTTGTGTTTTGTGGTAATTATTAGATTTTTATTACATAAGTTTTGAATTTTATATATTATGTATTTTGCAAACACGGAATTCCAGGAAACTACTCTGCGGGCTAATGCCCCGACCAGCATTGAATTTCACCTCGAAAACCTAAAGCAACAGCTACAGTCACTCGTCAAGGTCGGGTTAGACAGACTAAAACAGCTAGGATTATTCGTCAGATACCTTACCTATGGCATGCTGATGAAAGCTAATAAGCTCAAAACCGGTATATGTCTGGTGGGCTTCTGACGAGTGACTCTAGCCGTTGCTATAGGTTTTACAGGTGTAATTCAATGCTGGTCGGGGCATTAGCCCGTAGAGTAGTTGTTTCCTGGAATTCCGTATTTGCAAAATATCGTTTCTCGCCGAACGCGATAAAGATCGACAGCTTTCAATGGTATCTACTGCATGTAGAACGCTTCGTGCTTGTGACATTTTCAGTCCGGCATGAAGTAACGAATGGCCGATAGATGTAGTTAGTTCTACACCGTGTAATTATGTATTTCTCCCACACTGTAATTGGTTTTTGTTAGGTGCTTGTTCTTAAATAAATAAATAAATCATTCAATTAATGAATAAAGAAATATTAGGTATGGGTGACTGGTCGAATCTTTATCCCACATAGTAGATACTTTCTTACAATAATGTTAATTCCTAATAAAATATAAGTATATAAAAACACTATATCTCGATTAGCTTTAATTTTTAATAACATAATTGCATTATTTTTACCATATATTTAATACTACTATATTGCGGGTCCTCTCTTGGGAAAGCGTTTGCCAACATCCCATATCTCTATTTCTTTTTTCTAGTGCACTTGGTGCTTCTGCGCATGCGCCGATTAAATGTGGCCACGCCTACAATCCCCTTCAAATTTTATTATTTTGAACTTTGAGTACCTATCAGAATCATAAAATATTTGTTTTATAACCTTATTTTAGTGGATTTTCATACAAAATATAAGCTATTTTAATTTAATGTTTTATATGTCGCTAATTTTGAATTTGGATATCCCAGTTGAAATTCCACTTTCCTGATATAAATCGTTCTTGCTCTTGAAGCAACTATAATATCTAATAAATTCTTTACGTGATGTACAATAACTAAGAATTTAGATCAATTTAGGTAATGTATTAGATAGGTATGTTTATAACTGAACATTATTTTTATTTAAATATATATTTGTTGTGAATTTTTAGCAGATAAATAGGCATTTCTGATAAAAGCTTAAGGTACATTTACATCTGTACATATATGTCAAATATCAGACATAGGTATATCGCTAG
Organism: Monochamus saltuarius; assembly: GCA_025584915.1. Lineage (NCBI taxonomy): Eukaryota > Metazoa > Arthropoda > Insecta > Coleoptera > Cerambycidae > Monochamus > Monochamus saltuarius. The sequence goes on from CM046727.1 coordinate 35,089,647, forward strand.
TGGCTGTTTACATTCTGAAATTTCTATGTGTCTAGAAGCTTTAAATTTACAATAAATATGTGAATCGTTTACATATTTCTTAAATACACTTGTGTCATACACATCCATTCATTGTAGGAAGACAATATTCTGTTGTGAAACGATGAGAATATTTAAACAAAAAAATGCTCCTAGTGTAATTATTGTGAAGATACAGAAAATAGAATAAAACGTTCACTGTGGATTCAAGAATGAATTTTCAGATATGAAGAATTAGGTGTTTATAGTGAATTAAAGTCACATTTTTTGGGGATGAAGCCAGCTCAATTTGAGAAACTTGTTTGTAAAATTGGTCTATAACAAGCAAGCTACCAAACCAGTTTTAGTATAATTTGGTATGCCACCAAATGACGCAGAGGGCACTATTTGTGACTAATACCATTTAGTTTTTTAAAATTGTATTTCTCAAATCTTTTTCAAAGTGAATACAAAGCACAGTTTTACTATGCATCTTTTTTCATTTAAGGGTTAGTTGTAGTACGATTGGCAAAAAAATCAGTTAAGATCCATTTATTTGCTAAATATTATACATTATTACAGCAATTTCTGTTTTGCAGATCTGAACATGCAAATAATGTCTAATCGTATAGATGTCGACACGCATCGTAGACACTTAAAATGTATCTCTGACAGAAATTTTTTCCTGTTTCCATTAATTGCAATTTCTGTCTGACATAAATATTGTGCAATTAATGTCAGATGAAAACTTACCTTTATAGACATGATGTTTGCGTTCTTTTATCCTATAAGTATATTATGCAAAGTATATTATTGTATAATGCTGATAGAATAATAATTCATTCAACAATGGTAATCATATACACCAGGCAGGATATAGCAAATGTGTTCTATTTCTTAAAAGTCACAAAGGCATAGCACGAAAACAGATATGTTTTAGCAATACAATCAAGTAAAATTGAAAAGTAGACATAATTTAAAAGAAACCAATTAGAAAACTGTTGTCGTAAGATAATTTATTTATTAGGAGTAATTTTTATTTTATAATTGTATACTGTAACCAATTATAGAGGATCAATTTTCAGAATAAAATTTTTTGTTTTACTGATTTTACAGTGCTGTGACCTGAATGGGTCATTCTATAACACTTGTGGTACTACAAACTAATATGGATATTTTAAAATAACTGAATATAATGTTAGAAACTAGAAATAAAACAGATTCTAAAAGAGAATTACAAGCCGTATATTATTTAAAGTTGGGCAGTAAATAAGCTGACAATAATCGAATGTGCTACTACGTTAGGATCTATATATCGAATGCCGTGTCTTGATCGCTGATTCCGCTATTCCTCCCAATCAAGGGGCTATTGTATTTCCCCATTCGTCTCTAGTCCCGGCTCTCGAGGTGCCACCAAGTAAGAGTTCCAGCATCCGTCATCAATTTTAACAATAAGTAAGATATTAATATCATTGGTTTGCCTACCAGATAAGTCAAAGTAGAAATTCACTTTTGCTGACAAATTTTATTCCGTCCAGTTATGAGCCCGTCCAAATCCAGAGGACATTGCTATCGACATCCCCAGATCTAACAAATTAAGTATTTATTAAAATTATTTATTATATTTAGTACCCTTGTAGTATTATTATTGTGTATTATAATAGTATAAGTTACAAATTACCTCTAACTGGCATAGGTTCTGAGACCTGGCAATGTCTATTTCAATGCCCGACATTTTACAAACGTCAAAAGTTGTGGGCAATATAAAAATTAAACAGACCTTCTTATTCCTACAAATCGAATGATTCTGCTCCTAACAAGGTGAATTTTTCAAAATTGTTTAAATTAATTCCATCCTGAAACATTTAATAGGTACACTTTGACATATCATGTATCATTATACATATTATAAATATATATTATTTCATCTATTTCTAGGCATTCTTGCACTGTTGAGCCTATTTTATTAAAAATAAGTTATTTCTGTAAATATATCGAACACCATTCTTATAGTTATGTTCATATTCAAATCTTAATAAAAAAAATAGGTATATTTAACACTCACTGTTTGTGTAACCAGATTCTAATTAAAACTCATTTACTTCCTTGTTTTGTATTTCTTTTCATTTCAAAAGATGTTTTACTAAATCAAATAACTATTCTGCACTGTTACAAATAGGTTAGTGTTTGGTTTGTATTTTTCTAGGTTAAAAATTCAAAACAAGCCGTTGACGGAGTGGATGGTAGGTGGGCGGTGTCATTTTAGAAGTTTAATTTCATTGGATGTGTAAATCGATTTCGCGCATGCGCATATCTCACAAGTGCATCAGACGAACAAAGAGAGTACAAACATCTTGGCGGAATTCGTAGGCCGAAACCCGCAATATAGTAGTATTACATATATGATTTTTACATAGAGAATACACCATTGCTCTAAGTATCTTCACTTAAAGTTCACTATGTAATAAAAACATGTAAGTTATCACGTTTTTCCGAATTTGTTTCCCGCATGCATTATAGCTCGACGGGGGCAAGATTTATATCACAAAAGTAAATCACCACAGTGGGAAAAGGAAATGATTATGTATTTTTATAGCAAAAGCTACTTATTTATTTTGGTGTGTACATTTGTACATATATTATCATGTGTATACCTACATGAATATATTAGAAATGCTCCTGGAAAGAAGCGGATAATGGAAATGAGCAGGAACTTTTTCCATAAAGGGTTGGTTTAAAGTATTTATAATGTAACTTTCAAAATGTTGTTCAGTAGGAAAATATTATATTTGATTACTATACGAATGACAAATGTAGTTGTAAATATTAAACGAAATTCTGTGCAGAAGTAATTAAATTGTATGACATACAACTTTATTTGAACTAACATTGTAAGAAGAGAGGTTTATACATATGCATATTTATACAAGTAAATTATAAAATGTAAAAAAACATTAACGTTTCAGGGAAAACAAGTATTTTTTCACATTTATCCAAGTTGGTGAAATTGCATTTATAATTTACATCTATGCTAACAGTAAAAAAAATATGTATTTTTCACTGGCACAGATAGCTTTTCTCATATTTACATCAATTTGTAATACATTGTTGTCATGGTTTTAACAGAAATTTCATATATGTTACGTTGACAATAAAAACAAATGTGTAACGTCAACCGTGACGTAAGACGTCTGAATTCTTGACGCGAGTATAGTTCAAAACGGATAAGAAGCGGATACATTTGTGTTAGTTTGTAGAAACTGGGTAAGACGGGACCATAATTTTGTTGTTGTAATATCAAGTATATCAAACTATTTTATTAATTAAAATCACAAATTAATTATATTAATAATTAATAATAATAACAGCAAAAGCGGTTGAATATGCTGTATAAAGTAGGTGTTATAAAATGTAATGTATTCCTTTCCCTGGCAACTTATTTACATTTTTTGTCCGGTTGCCGATTGCATGCTTTGCCTTGTTAGGTTTTACAGTGGACCAGTTTTCAGTGCCGTGCAGAATCCTGTATACATAATCTATCAAATGATATTTCCTATATAAGTGTGGTAGTTGAATCAAAAAAGAAAATAGTAGGTGTTACTTTATTCTCGTTTCACGTTCTTTTGAAGTCGAATTTTGCAAGTTTTAATGTTATTTTTCTTATGACACTTGTAGTGCTGGTTGCCTAATTTGTAATACTTATATCCAATGCGGTTCATTCTTTTAAAAAACTAGTAAGACTTGAATTATCGTAAATTATTAAATATTTTTCACGCTGTAACTAAAGTAAAAAAGTACAATTCAAGAACTTTTATTGGGAATTCATTTTCTAACACATTTTGCCTCCAAAAATTATAGAAAATTATCCAATTTCAGTATTATGTGGCGTGCAATGAGAACTGCTACCTCTTGGGTGGATTTTTCTTGTATATCCTTTATCTTACTAAAAGTGCGATTCTTCGTTCATAAAACGCCAGGCTTAAGAGCCCGTACTCACAGTCTCGAGTAATTAGTAAATCGTGATATTCACGTACAGAATACATTATCGGAAATTGAATGTAAACACACGTACTGACACTTGTTTACTAAAATTAAAAATGTTTTGTAGTATCAAACCCCTGATAAAGGCTTTGAAAGACCACGAAAAATTATAGGTATCTGCTTTACAAAAATGTATAATAATAACAATACATGTTTATAAAATAGTTCATTTTTATAAAATATAAAATATTTTTTTGTGTTCTTTCAAAGCATTTATCAGAAAAACGATATCACAGATTTTGTTGTCACGTTGCAAAAATATTTTATGTATCAATTTTAATTCCAAAAAATAGTTTTATATAATGGTGCATAATGAACTAAAATAAATAAAAATATGTACCACAAATGTGTATAATACCCTGCATCTGTATATAGAGTGATACAGTCATAATATTATTAATTTTAACTAGGAATAGACAACAGATTATGATTGATCACTTTTTGAATTCCAATTTTAACACCCTGCATCTTTTTTATTATCAACATTTTATTAAGGAATATTGGCTTTAATTGCAATATTTTGAAGTGAAAATTCTAGTATGGGCCATTACTTACGGATATAAGTATCCTGTATGTATCTATTGTAATGTAACTATTTTAACAGAAAACAGTTTTTCCTCCCAGGTCAGTAATCCGTGGATACACAGTGTATTAAATTAGGAAATATTGGTACCTATAATTATTCAGATATAAAAATTTATATGAAAATAAATCCTTCAGAAAATTACTGCGGCAAAATTATTATTTGTTATTAATAATACATACGTGATACAGCTGACAAATCACCATGTACACCATTAAACATTAGGTATACTCATACTAATTTTGCATGCATGAATTTATTTTCGAAGCTTTTACTTGAATTAATGTAAGGTAAACCCACAACTGAGCTAACACACATTACTCTAAATATACCCGTAATGTAGGTGTACCTAAAATAATTATTCATAATGATTCGCTTTGTCTTCTTTATGCCCTAATTAAGCTAACAATAGATCATAGGCTTCTAGTAAAACTGTAACGACTTAAAACTTTTGCATCTATTCTACTGACTCTATGAATATTAAAAAGGCCACGGAGAAACCCAGCGGCTGGTACTAAGCTCAGGATGATTTACAGACACTAGTAAATAAGTTTTACATCAGTTTCTGGTATTGTGCTGTAGGTATACATAATATTTTACATTTATAATAAAGAAAATTTGGGAATAAAAAACTTAAAATAAACCAGGTCAAAAACGCATAGTGTGCCAATGTTCCGTAGGCATGGAGCTATCATAGATTCTCCATATAAATTTCTTATTTTAACTATTAAGGAGCGTTAAACATTACCTTTTCCAAATTCCTTAAAATATTTGAAACTTTCGTGAAATTTAACATTCCTGTACATATACTGATTTTATCACACATTCATTTTGTTTTTATATATAAACACACCAAAAGATTTAAGACCCTTCGTCCAGCTTTATCAAAAATTTTAGAGTACATTGTAAAAGAACAAAGTACAAAGTTATAAATCATCTAACTCATAATGACATACTACCGAGTGAACAGTCTGGGTTTCGAGAAGGACACAGTTGTTCAACTGCATTATTAAATGAAACACACCATGTTGTTTATTGTGTCGGGATTATGTTCTGTTCTGGTATTACTTGAATACTCGAAAGCCTAATATTTTTGTTGGTTTTGATATTGTCACGGAATTTGCCCCACTCACACCCAAATCGACTACTGTAGTACCGCGAATTGCTAAGATTGCCCCGATCGCCCCTACACGATTCTGTTAAACAGACAAAATGCCGTGGATCGAGACGGGACTGGAAAAATGGGGAATCGACGAGAAGCATTCGAGTCGTTCGGGAAAATGGATCTAGAGATGCTAGAATATACCTGGAACATTCGTTGGGTCTATAAAAGAAGAATAAACGGCCGAGTTAGTTAGTCTTGTATTACAGTCTGAATTGAAGTGTTTAGTTGGAGAGATCAAAGTGATTTAGATAGCGATTAATTAAATAAGTGTTTAGTTGATTTGTATTTATATGTTCAGTAGTGTACTGAGTAGTTAATAAAGATAAGTGATTAATTAACGAATTGTTTTTCTGGCAGTAAGAAAAAGACGGACTGGGAAATCCGTGACAATATATTAGTACAATTTATTTAACAGGTACTTAACAACGATTTTTCGAGTTATACCGGGTGTTCCCTCTAAGACTTTCAGTGCGAATATCTCAGAAACCATCATAGCCAGTGTGACGAAATTTGGTATACAGACACTAGATGGCGCGTAGAATTCGATGATGGCATTAGTTTTTATACAGGGTGTTCGGTTTTGCATAAAATGAATTTAATTTCGACTTTTTGGTAGCGAACCTCAGCAAAATTTGTATTTAAATTGAAATATCTTTAATTATGAACACGTTCTGATAAAAAAAGTCACGAAAAATTTTTATCTTGTCATAAAAAAACTCCTATGAAAAGTCCTCAAATTTCATTGTTTTGTCATGCCAAATGAGAACAGCCATGAGTCCAATTTACACACACATAACTACCGCATGGATAGACATCAAAACGTGAAGTGACAGAAACTGTCAAAGCAAGTTTGAGTATTTGTAGAAATTTTATTATAAATATGTAATACCACGAGGTACCTACATTAAATGTGCGTACGTATTTTCAATAATGATATAGTTTTATTAAAAGAAAATGGAAGTTTGAGCAACCTTGTCTGTAATGAATACTCAGAACACAGAAAATTGTGAAACATTTGCCGTTTTTTTAATTGCATCTTCCTTACGATACAGTAATTCTTATCGGGAATTATTATTATTATTTTTCACCATATCACTCTCAAACTAATAAATTATTACGTGCAAACAAAGCTGAATTTATGAACATCCTCTCCCTTGGGTCGACTTGAAGCGCGCAAGCGCGCTGCGAGCTATGTATGTACAATCTAAACTTGTGGTTTGCTTAACCTAGAATTAAAAATAATAATAACGTGCCGGCAACAAGTGGTAGAAAGGCTTTAAACTCTAGAAACAATCATAAATAATGATTTAATGGGTTCCTTGAGTGAATACTTCAGTTCCAGTAGCACAAATAAAAATTCACCTGCTTCAAAAACGATTCCACATTTATCAAATCTGAGTAGAATTTGGAGACCTATTCCTACACAAATTAAGTACATTAATACAATAAAAAATGATAACATAAGGTCTTTAAGTACGATTAATGGTAGCTTGCCTAAGAAAAACTGTAAGAGGTAAGTACAGAACAAGAATGTCAATGTTGTAGGTAATTGCAACTTGCATATTGCTTTGACCTTTTGAACTGTTACGAGAATTATTTTTACTTAATTGCTTTCAGATGGAGAAGTTATTGGGAAATTTCTGGCTTACTTTCAAGAGCAGGGATGAGAAGGTATTTTCCAATATTTGTAGAACAGAAAGAACAAACGTAAAAATATCCACAAAAATGTTATGTCTCACCAGCATATCTTCAATAGATAGGAACCAGGAAAACAAAGTACTCTTATGGAAACAGGTTGACATACACAGTTACGTTATTCATTGGTTAAAAGATTCGATAAGATACTGAAGAAGCCAGATGCCAAGATTAGTTTCTATTCGTACGACAGATAGATGAGAGAGACGAGGAAAATTTTGCTAGAAAACATTAGACTTTACGTTTTGCCATAAATAAGGACATACCTAACTTTCTGTACTTGGTTTAATTATTTAATAAAATTAAAGTGCATGGAATGTGTAAGTTAACTAGTGAACTAAATAAAAAATGTAAATAATGCAAGTATAACGGAAATTAAAGTTTATTAAATTGTTAGTAAGTATTATTATACACTACAGCAAATACCACTTGTGTTTAATAATTTTATAATAAAAGTAAGATGTCTAAAATATAAATTTCACTGAAGAATTAAAATTCAGTTCTTAAATAAGGTAAGTATGATTCATTGCGAACAGTATTCTACAAGGACAAAATATTCAAAAATTTTTTATATTTTATTATATCTACCAGCATAATTTCAATTAAAAAATAATCCTACCTGCGTACATAGTGGTTTATTTTTTTTTATTAGTGACTAAATTGATTAACTTGACCCTTCATCTTTAAGTATTCATTATTTCTTAAACATTTGTTTAATAATTTGTGTAGAATAAAACCAACAAATACAGACTTTAATTTATTAACAATAAAATAAAATTACATTAAGTATCTACATTATTACATCTGGTTTGATATTAAACAGTTATTCTGTATTCTAATTTCTATTACAGAGCAACGTTCAATCTGAGGGATAGTCATGCATGTACGATTACAAACAAATCTTGCCATTTCATTGTTCGATACCAACCTTATTACATTATGTTGTGTATATGGTAACAACAGTTAGCTTTCAACATTTTTAAGATATTCTAACGAGATGTTTTCATACTGTACATAGAATTATGAAATTAGTTTATTTTTCTTAAATTTATTCGTTTAGAAATTTTAAAACCCACGACAGACAACTGAATTTAATGTCTTATAGAATACTTTTCAAAGTGAGTTAGAGACTTCTTTATAATATTATCCTGATCCATCATTCCATATTCTGAATTATTTGCAAGAAAATGTCTAATATTTTTTGCTTATTCTTTCTGGTGGCAGTCTGGCACTAGGTACTCACACATAACTGAAAGATAAAAACAACAATTACAAATTATTATCTAGCTTTAAATGACTATTTGATAGGTACCTACTGGGTATAGTACGTCTGCAGGTGATTCTTCCTAGCAAAAACCAGTTGCTTTATTTTAGTTCTGTATCATATGAAATACAAACATTGTAGTTCATTGTTTACTATTTTACAGATGTAGAGTTTTTCTTAAACATATTTTATTCATCAGGAACATAAGTAAAGTGCTGAACTGCTGAAATATGTGGACACAAGCAGAAGTAATCTCAATAATTTCTAGGTTATGCTTTCGTAACATTTCTTTTGTGGTGCTGGGGTAGGTTCCAATCTGACTCTCAACGACAAACACGTTCACATTATAATAAAAAAGTTTTAGGAATCGTTTTGTTCGAATTTAGTTGTTGCTAAATAAGTAATCAATAATTACAGCAGTTGGAAAAGAGAGATATTCTTTAGGTACTTACACAATTTTGTAAATTATTTTGTGATGAAAAATACGGGTACCTAATTATTATGTACACTGTAGTAACATAAAAAACAATTTACTGAAGTTTTATTACATTATAATGGAACAATTTAAAAATATCCACAGATATTTTACAATATTCACACTGTAACCCTAGCTGTAGCGGTAGATTGTACCGACAAGGCGACCCCAATGCTCCAAAAGGTTCAACTTAAGTCTAAATTTTTATCGACAAGTCTCAATAACACCATTGTGCATACGTAAATTGCATTAAATACATTATTTAGCGTTATTTCTGTAAAGTAAAATACTTTATGCCATTAATATTTGACAATTCAATGACAATCCATAGTTTTGACGTTTAGCGATGTTAGTTTCTTCTGTGTAAGTCTGGCTCAAGGCTATGCACGTTTTACATGACAAAACAATGAAATTTGGGTACTTTATGGAGGCATTTTTTTATGTTAAATATTTAAATATATGAATGTTTATTTATCAGAATGTGTTCATAATTAAGTATATTTCAATTTAACCATAAGTTTTAGCATGGCTGACAACCAAAAATCAAAATTAAATCGATTTCTTGGAAAATGGAACACCCTGTATAAGAATTGATTTTATCATCAGATTCTACGCGCCATCTAGTGTCTGTATACCAAATTTCGTCGCACTGACTATGCTGGTTTCTGAGATATTCGCACTGAAAGTCTTAGAGGGAACACCCGGTATTAATACTGATTGTGGACTACCTCAAGAATCCATGCTGGGACCTACGTTGTTCTCATTATATACATCCTCCTTTCCTAAATTTTTAAATCACTGTAAAATTCAATGTATGCGGATATTCAATTATTTTATACGTTTCATTCCAGTTATATAATATTGTATTGTAATAGGTATAATAAATAGTGAAGTTGAAACACTCCGTCGAAATTCAGTGGAGCATACTCTGCGTTTAAATTTCACAAAGTGTGTTACTATATTTTTTTGCCAATCGTATGAAAGATACACAACTGTTATCTACCTTAAGATTAGTACTGATATTGTGAAGTTAGAAGTAAAAGTCTTGGGTCTTAAAATAACACCAAATGCCTACATTTTTAACACCATGCATGATAAATACTTTAAAAAATAAATCTAAGTAGCTTCAACCTTAGACTAAAAAAAGGTACTCTTGTTTATTGTCGATAAAATGAACCGTAATTATTTTATGGTTTTAGGTAGGTATTAATAACTGCCAAATTTTAAAAACAGAGCCTACAGTTGAATTTTTGATTTTTTCTAATAAACACTATTAAAATTTTGTTTTAATTAACACATTTTTTCCTGAAAGCATGTTTTTTAAAATTTCAGAAGAGTAAAAAATTGTTTTATATTAAATTAAATTGTTTTAATTTACTTGAACTCCGCATATGTACAAGTTTGTATAGGTATGTTTGGATAAATTGTAATGTTTTGCGGCCTCCTACATGCCTCTATGTCCGCTCTTATGCTGAATACCCTGTATAATATAACATCTAATTTTAATTTATTATCTGATGTTTGTTATATTAAGAACTCAAGTCTAAAACAATTGTTAGGGAGTGTGTATTATGTACTTATAATTGTTTTTATATTTATTGACTTTCAACTTTATTGAATTTTATTTATTCTGTTTTTCTACGTTCATGCAAAAAACTATATTTAGTGGAAAAAGTGGTTCTTTATTGCACTAGTGCAATAAAATGTTTATTGCATTCATCTGTCACTGAACAATAGCGTTTTGTCATCATGACAAACATAAACGTTCAAATCGATGTCACATTTTCCTAGACTTAGTGTCATCTAAATAACATTTTTTGGTTTTTGCATGAACGTAGAAAAAATATTGTATGCAACTCGTACAAAAAGTGTTTATTGCACGCGACGTGAAATTGTCCCGTTACCCGTTACTTTTTGTACTTGTTGCATAAATAACTATTTACTCATTCATAATATTTTATATTATGTTGCTTTTCTAATTTGCAATTTACATATTTAAAGGTACGTTTTTCATATTTATTTTTGTTTAATTTTAAATTATTTTTAACTATATATTGCCATTTTTATTGCATAATGTACTGTTTCAATTAAAGTCCTGTAATTGGGTTTCCTGTTGGACTAATAAATTTAAAAAAAAGAAAGTTCCGATAAGGACATGACAATATTGCTAGAACTAATAAAACATTGAAAAATAATTGAGGTTTTCTTAATGAACCTATGTCCTAGAGCCAAAATTCAAAGTGTATGACAAAAACTCAAACATCGGTCAGTGGTCGCGCGGTTTAAGGGCGCCGTTTTATAGGCAAATTTTCAACGAATTTCATAGCTGTTTGTTGAGACAGTCTAAAAAGAATCTGAGTAAGTTAGAAAGAATATCTCTTCACTATGTCAATTATACAAGTTTTCTCCGGGATATAAAACAATTTTCAGGCTGACAAGTCATTTAGAATAAGAAAAAAAGAGCATCATTTTCACCTATTACGTTTTATCATAAAATCTACCGAATTTTACAAGTCAACTGAACATTGAGAAGATTGTATACAACATTATAAATATTATCACATCCCGCAGAATTCTTTTAAAAAACTAGTAACACTTGAATTTATGTAAATTATCAAGTATTTTTCACGGTGTATAGAACACAGTGATAAGGTACAAATTCACGGTTTTTTATGTTCTCTAGCACACTTTTTCTTCAAAAGTTAAAGAAAATGATTCAATTTCAGCATTATATTTTAGTACTACATTAATAAGGACCTCCACCTACTGTGTGTATTTTTTGTGTGCATATTTAGATATGATTATTTGTCCTTGAAACGCCAGCCTTAAGGCGTCAGTACTTGAATCGAGGTGACTAGATCGCTGTGGGTTCGACCCCCTCAGCCGGTAGACCGTATATAAGCTATATTCGTGGAGAGATTGGCACCCTCTCTGCGGGTATGGTAGGGTGGAAGAATGTTGGCTTGGGTCAATGTGAGAGATTGATACCGGTTGACATTTAACTACCCCCCTAATTAATGAGGTTTTCCAGGTTTCCCTCATTCCTGCACTGAATGGTGGTTAGGGCCTACCAACGTAAGTCGTTCCTGGGCGCAAATGCGGCCTGCTAAATAATAATATGCCGCCCCCTCTCCCGCACAAGTCTTCGACTTCTGGGCTAATCCTCGTGATTAGAATGAGGGGTCGAGATATTATTATTATTATTATTATCTAGTAGGTATTTAGTATGTTATTTTCAACATGAACTTGACAGTATTTTTGAAGATTATATTAGCTGGTTCCTACAACAAAGTAGGTAAGTAAATTCAGTGCGCGAAATTTGAATATTGTTCCTTGAGCACAGTGGAGTATTTAAAGCGAAAAAGAGAGGAAAAATTGCCAAAATGTAAAAGTGAAATTATGCGCCGACCGACAAATTCGTTCTATCATTTGTTTAAATCTAGGCTCAATTGTAGTTTATCGCACTGTATGCGCCTTTGGTAGATTTTTTTACCCACTACTGGTATTTTCGTTTAACTTGGAACTCTTAATCAAAATAATGAAGACTACTTATTTTTTTCAAAACTTTGTAGCTGAACTTGTAATTCATTCAGTTTTTGTTACGCCACTGACTTGGCTATATACCGTTCACATATTCAAATTTTACCGTGAAAACTTAGTTTGCGCAAACTAAATCTAGCTAATCCTTGGTAAACTGAAGTTTATGCAAGCTGCGCTTTTCGGTTTGTGAGAGCGACATTTTAGACTTTCACACGTACGAATACTCAAGAATATTTCAAAGACTACTACAGTTTTAATTTTGATAATAATAAACATTATATTATGTTCTTATTAAAATATGTTGACAAGTGGAAAATAAGACGTGAATTCAAAGAAAAAATTATTAACATTGAATTTGTTAATTATAAAACATCACGATGGTAACCCGGTATATATTTTGGCTGTTCGCACGGGTAATAAATTTTTCCTGACAAGCGTCGGGTACCGTGTAATTTAGGAAAAAATAGGCCATTAGCTGCATATAAAGTGCACTTAATTTTAGAGTTTGGGGTAAAGAAAAGTAAAGTATCGAGGGCTTCATTGTGTCGCTGCTTTATGACGCTTTCAAAGATTACGGTAACAATGGCAAGCACAAAGCATGAAATTGGGTGTTTTATATTCAGGGAAGGTGTCACTCATAATAAACGTTGTTTATCTTAGTCCAACTATTTTGCGCCAAGGTACTTTGCATGAAAATTGGATTCCGAAATGTTTGTAAGGGCTTCCGAAGAAATCGCATTTAGATTCAGATTTAAAATAATGGAAAGTTTTTTTTTTAACATACCGAAAATAGTACAGAGCCTTCATAAATGATTACAAGCCACGTGACCAGTAATTTTGTTTGAAACGGTTATTTTATTTTCTTGGTGTTGGCAATTAAATTCTGGCATATTTATAAGTTCCTAAAAGAAAAAGACTAAGGTTACATTAAAACACAATATTACGCGGCTGTGATTTCAACGGCTCTGATTGGTGTAATTTATTCTTGACATCTTATTCAACTAATCGGCGATCGCACCATCTTGAGCGTGACACAACCGTTTCGCATTGTTCATTGTAAACGAATCATTAGGACGTGTGACGCAAAATTGGTATTTCTGTATCTTTCAGTAGCGTTCGTCTTCCCGCTATTTCCGCACCGTTGTTGATTTATTGTATCTTTGCAATTTTCTAGTTTCCTTTGCCTCATTAATAAATCATACATATTTCAAACTAATCAGTTGTTTTCATAGCTAAACTTTTGGTACTTCGTCGTATTACTGGTAAGTTCTAACAAAAACAAAATTTTGAGGTTAATAATATTCTTATTTCAGTTCAGAACAGTATGCCCTTTACTGTTGAGCAAGATGCCTTTATTTTAATGGTTCATTTTCGGAGTGGGACTAGAAATGAAGACGGGTTGTGGACATACTCCTTACAATCTTGCATTGAGGTATTTATGACCAAGTTCCCAATCGCAAACATTAACTATGACACATTCTCATACCGAAAGTGTACTATCGTCAAACGATTTGAAAATAAACAATGCATTTGCAAAGAAAAATATCTACAGGCAGACCAGACCAACTGTAGTGACAGATGTCGTTGATAATATACTGCAACGAATAACTTAAAGTCCTACAAAATCTATATCAAAATTGTCTGCTCAGACAGGCAATTTATTTTTTATTAAGTTGATGAAAATGTTCACAAATTCATTTAGATTGCATCTTATATATCAATTTTGAAGTTTTTATTTGAAACCGGTATCGAATTATAGTTAATAACCAAAAATTTTTATTTTTAGGACTCAGTTGGAACATGTCATGGCTTTAAAAAAACGGTTGCATTTGCATCCATACAAGGTACCTGTTGTGCAAGAATTACTTCCCATTGACTATGGAAGACGATTACACTATTGTGAATGGTTTAAAGAAAACATGAATCGTAACTTATTGAACTTAACATTTTTCGCTGAAGAACCATGATTTCATGAATCTCGTTATGTAGGTAGCCAAAATTATAGAACCTGGACTGCAGAAAATCCTCATACTTTTGTAGAAACGAGTTTACATCTCGTAAAAGTTGGTGTTTGGACAGCGATATCAAGAAGACGTATAGTAGGGCCTATATTCTTCTACGAAACTATAAATGCTGAAAGATATCGAACCCTTATTTTAGAGCAATTTTTAGAACAGTTACATGATCACGAGCTACAAGTAGGTTACTTTCAGCAAGATGAAGCACCTGCACATACTGCAAGAACAACAATTCAATTTTTAGAGCAATTTTATGGCAATCGACTGATTAGTGCAGATTTGTGGCCAGCCAGTTATCCGTTTACCTGCGTTGGACTATTCTCTGTTTGGACATTTGAAAAAAAACGCTATATTTAAGACAGCGATACACACTATCAAAGAATTAGCAATTATCCGAGTCAACAACATCACAAAATAACAGCTACAAAATGTATTTGAAAATATGCACATGAGGATAAATTTATGCATAGCAAGTGAAGGGCACCATTTTGAACACAATATGTAATTATTTGAATTTGTTAATTTTTATTCAAGTGGCAAAATACCCAAGCGACAATAACTAAGAAATGCCACAAATAATTCTTTTTAAACACTATAATACGTAATGCCAAGCGGATTCAAAATTGCAAGACAAAAAAGACACTTGTAATCCGAATAAAACATGTTAATTTTTCTCCGACCGAAATCCTTCATTTAATTATTAATTTGTGCTTTGAAATTAATCACACCAAATTTGGATAATCAAGCAAAGTAGGTAAGTATCGACGTTCATTTGTAATTATTCTGTAAAAATGGAATCTAATGAAGATTTAGCTGTACCTGATGAGATACTGGACTGTGTGAGAGAGGTTTCTTTGAATCTTCTCCCAAAGAAATCTCGATAAATTTATGAATGTGTCTACGAACGTTTTATGGATTGGTGGAATGAAAAAACAATAAGTTTTATTCAGAAGATGTATTTATGCTTTATTTCTCAAACTTAGCAAATAAAATGAAGCCCTCAACACTTTGGTCACAATATTCAACGTTGCCGTCAACGTTGGATATAAAGAAAGGGAGTGATATAAGCAAATATTCAAAGTTATGTGCTGTAAGAGGCAAGTTGATTGATTTTTGAATAGTGCACCTGATAATTTATATTTGATGTTGAAGGTAAACGATTTAAAAATAAAAGAACAACATTTTTGAAAGCTTCTTTATAAGTCGTCCCAATACTAGAGGTTGGAGGCGCTGCCGTTCTGATGAATTAGTAAATTTAACAACTGATAATGTTGAAGATGTGAAATCCGCCTTAATTTAAAAAAATCCCAATGCC
Organism: Monochamus saltuarius; assembly: GCA_025584915.1. NCBI lineage: Eukaryota > Metazoa > Arthropoda > Insecta > Coleoptera > Cerambycidae > Monochamus > Monochamus saltuarius. The sequence goes on from CM046727.1 coordinate 35,105,740, forward strand.
AAAACCAAGAAACCACGTCCTTTTACTGTGCTGGGAAACAATTATTTAAGTTTTTATCGAAAATATATTGCTTTATGTCCACCCGGAGATATATTAGTGGAAACTTTCATCAAATGGTGGTCGATATTCAATATTCATAAAATTAGTGCCGTCTAGCAAGAAGTGGGAAATTTTTTGAAATTGAACAACTGGAATAAGTAGTGGACACGCGAAAAGAAAATGTAGTTTTGGCAGTGTGCAATGAAGGACCGAAGAATGAATGCAAAATACTGCAGCTAACATCAGGATTAACTGTTATCTATCAGGTAAGTACTTGCTATTATTAATAACAATTGTTATTAACAAAAATGTTTATTTTCGTCGTTTCTACATTTGACAACGCTATAAAAACATTTCTAAACCATCTCGATAGGCGCCTATTTTCCGCCGGAAAAGAGAATTTTGTTTCATTTTTTAAACAGTGAGCTCAAATTCCGAAATAATTTTTCATTGTCTTTTAGGCCTGAGCACGTGGTTAAAATTTTTGTACTTAGTCAACCACAAAATGTTTGTAGTTAAATGATAGTTAAGCCTGAATATCGAAATTATGAAATCCTAAATGGCCTAACGGTCTTTATTAGTGACTAGAAAATTGGTTTAACTTTTTATTCTCAATTTTTTCATAAAGTTGCCATACAAATGCAAATAATAATATTAATTTTAACTTTATCGGGAACCAGAATATTAATAACTATGACTAAAGTTTTCCACTTATATTCGGAGTATCGTGTATTTAGCAAGGTATGCAGTGCCATAAAGCTTACTAAAGCTAAAATTAAATGACTGTAAAGGAAAACACTGTATAGCGAACTAAGCATGCGCATTTGAGTCCACCTTTTTGTGAATGTTACATTCTCGTTTCTGCAAGCAATTGCTTTCATTTACTGCAGATTTCGCAGAGTAGGACTCATAAAAAGTAACATATTCCGGCCAATAAAAAAATCCATATCTACATATACGATTTAATAAAAGAGATCTTATTTCCTCACCGGCAACGACTAAGGTGGCGTTTCGACTTCTGGCCTTTCCTAATGCGTTGCTGGCCTCACACCAATACACTCCCGCATCTGATTCTTTTCGGCTCTGCGCGACCCGCAGAAAAAACAAATTTCCTGCTGGTAGCAGGACTCTGTGGGACCGCGCGTCCTGCGGGGCCGTCCTTAATATCTGTCCGTCCTTATACCAAGTGATGGTCGGTTCGGGTTCCCCCACCGCGTGACAGTTGAGGGTCGCTGGTTCGTGACGCGCCACTGTGGTGTCTACAGGGTGTTCGGTGATCCTGGGAGGTTGTTGGTTTGTATGGTGATAACCTGAAAGCAAACATGTGTTACAATAGTGCAAATTAGAGTGTCAATGTAGTTATTTATAATAATATTAATTAAAGACCAAGTACTAGCTCTAGCTAGAACAGGGATAAGTATAAAAAACAACCAAACTATGAATAAAAAATTTAGTGAAACTCCTCGCCTACACGAAATAATTGGTTAAAGAAATTTTGTTCCAAAATGCCTCCTCACGAAAATACAGGGTATTGACGTTGACAATAAGGCTTTATTATTTCCAGAATGAATGAACAGATTGTTTTGAAATTTAGTGCGGTAAATGTTAATCACTAATAATTTAAGGAACCAGCACAATACTAAAGTTAGTGATGTTGATCATTGTCATGAAAATTTGTTAAAAAAAAGTATTGTACCACTGACTAATTTATTTATTTGTTTATTAAAATTATTTGCCCAACAGAGAAATTCACCAATAATAGGACAAGGTATACAATGGCAGAACAGAACAAGAATATAACGTGCAAAAAGAAAATACAAAAGAAAATGTAAATTACATACCGGTATAACAATAAAAAAAGATTAAATACAGCTGCTTTCTATGCTATAGCTCACAGATTGTTTATACCCCTAAAAGCTAAATACAATTCAGTATGTCAAAGGAATTACAAATTGAATTGTAATTATCACAGCCACACAAAAAAAAAGTTCTGTCCCCGAGCTCTGACCTATGGTTTCCCCATGTATTTTTGGCTCCCGAAACCGATCCCGGGGTCGATATAGCCCAAACGTTCCATATTTGCGCACTACGGTCAAAAAAATGACTAAAATTTGGCTATTGCCTGGAAATAAGCGCAAAGCTTTATCTTCGTGCCATTGAAGGGTCCAAACATGAATTAGTTGTTGACGTAGGAAGTATTGTAGCTCCTTTCTTTCTTTTTTTAAATTTTTTAATTTTTTTTTCAATTTTTTTACTTTTTATTTTTTTTATTTTTCTTTATTTTCGTTATTTTTCTTTATTTATTTTGATTTTTTTGTCTATTCACTGATTTTTTCTGGCAATTTGAAATTTTTTAGAACCAATTTTCTGCCAATTCGTGGCCCTCAAGTGACAATTGGGATGTACGAGGTCCTATCCAACAACTGATTCATGTTTAGCACGGAGATAAAGCTTTGCGCTTATTTCCAGGTAATGGCCAAAATTTGGCCATTTTTTGACCCTAGCGCGTAAATATGGAACGTCTGGACTATACCGACGCTGGGATCGGTTTCGGGAGCCAAAAATACATGGGGAACCATAGGTTGGAGCTCGGGCACAGAACTTTTTTTGTGTGTGCCTGTGTTATGTGTCATAAAAGAAACAAGAGATTTCAATTCCACATATTAGTGTTAGCCGCAGAAGTATAAAAGTGAGAGAAGTGCGACTTACAGACTAAACTGTTAAAAAGTTCAGCTGGTTAAAATATCAAGACAGTCAATACAGTGTATTATTATGAAATAGAGCATGTAAAAATGTTAAGCTGTGGGTGCTTTCCAAACTGTAATGAGGCGAATTTAAAACGTGTTAATATATATTTTATAATCACATCAGCGTGCAGGAATTATACCATCCGCACGATATGCAAGAAATGTTATGAATCTTTTTTGTATGGAATCAAGTAAATTGTCCTGGTTATTGTAAATAGTAACCCAAACAGAGGAACAGGATTCTAGTTTGGACCAAACAAAAACATAAAATAGTGGGAACAGGGCAGCATTCTCTCGTGTGTCACGACATTGTCTTATCACAAAACCCAGTGTCTTAAGTGTTGAGGAAACCAAATATTGAACGTGATCTGAGAAAGAAAATATACTCAATCAAAGTAAACTTCTAAATCTTTTATGCTATCCGTACGCTCCAAAGCATCCGCGTTAATCTTGTAATTGAACAGAATGGGCTTCAATTTACGCGTACATGACATAACTTTACATTTGGAAATATTCAACTGTTTAACTCACACCAAGAAACTATTTTAACTGACTGAAGGTGAACACAATCATCATCAGTTGATATGGAAAAAACAATGTTTAAATCATCAGCATAAATCAGTTTACGGCAATTAATATAATAGGGGATGTCATTGATGAAAATTGAAAATAAAAGTGAACCCAGATTGGAACCTTAAGAAGAAGACTACAGAATATGTTAGTTAACCAGACTGCTTCGAGTCGTTTTAACTCTCGGCCTGTTAGATAATTATTGTGAAAATCCACATCTAATAAGTATAGAACAAGTTACCCAATTTACCCCATTAACGGGGTAAGTTGGACCACCCTGTGGGGCATATTGGTCATTTAGTTAAAAACTGCCAAAGGGAAATATTTCTTTATTTTAATACCTAAAACTGACAATAAACATATTGTTTCTTAAAAAAAAAACAAAAATTTAAAATACACTAAGTTGTATCTGTAAATTGTTAGAAAATCATTGGCAACTCATGTGTCTAAAAGAAGTTTCTCTCCCAAGATTACTAGTAGTCTGGTATCTAATGCATAATTCAGCATTCCTTAAGAAACCTGAGAGCCAGTCTTTATATACTTATTATCTTGTTGTGTTTCTATAAATTTGAAAATTTCATATTATACTTAACGGCAGTGTTAGGCAAGTACATGGAATTTTTTTGTTTTTAATTCATAATAATGTGCAGCTATAGCTCTCACCAAATAGGTAATTTTTGAAGACATTTCTTGATCATATCATTTAACAGTTGCACAAATTCTTTTATGAAGTGTTGTATCAATTATTTGACCAATGTGTACCAAGAATGAAGTATACCGGTATCAATAAGAGGTTTCCTTTGTGGTACTCGAAGGAGCTAATACATATAATAAATAAAAAAATCACTATTTTAAGTTGTCAAAGAAAATTCTGAATTGTCACAACATTATAGGCAAACATACTGTGAACTTAGGAGAGAATCTAAATATCTTATAAAACAGTGTCATCAGAATTATATAATGAAAGTGGAAACCGGTATCAATAACGATCCTAAAAGTTTTTGGAATTTTGTAAATAAAAAGAGAATGAATAGTGATATAGCATTTAGATTTGACCATAATGGTGCCGAATACGAAACTGACTTAACTATTGCTAATGGATTTGCTGACTTTTTAAAAGTGTGTATACCACAAGTAATTTCAATTTGAATACTGTAAATATTGATCACAATTATAATTTGGAACTCTTGACGATAGACCAAATAACTGAAAATGAAGTTGAGCATGCTATTAAGACTCTAAAACCCAAAGCCTCTGTTGGTGTAGATGGGTTACCTCCCTATTTTTTTAAAGCATATAGTCATTTAATCAAGTCACCTTTAACTGCTTTATTTAATGTTATATTAAAATGTAGATGTTTTCCTGACCGCTTGAAAGTGGCTCGTATTGTGCCTATACATAAGAGTGGTAACACGAAATTGATAAAAAATTATAGGTCCATTTCTATATTGTCTGCAGTTTCTAAAATATTGGAGAGAGTGTTACATACCAGAATTTATAACCATATTGATTCAGTAGTTCTACAGCAGCAACATGGTTTTGTAAAACGAAAATCTACGGTAACTAATCTTAGCATTTTTGCTTATTTTATTGAAAATGAAATGTCTAATAAATGTCATGTTGACGTCATATATACTGACCTGGCTAAAGCTTTCGATACAGTGGATCCCGCTGTGCAGTCCTATAAACTAAAATCTTTTTTCATTTAATGAAGATCTCATTAAACTATTGGAGTCATATTTACATAACAGAATCCAGTTTGTGAAATATAACAATCAACTGTCTGACACATTTGTAGCTACTTCAGGGGTGCCTCAGGGTTCAATACTAGGGCCTCTCTTATTTATAATATTTATAAACGATATAGTTAGTGGCATAAAATATTCGAATATCCTATTATATGCAGATGACGTGAAATTGTATATATCTGTACATAACTATCAAGACTGTTTGAGATTACAGGAGGATCTGAATCAAATAAATACATTTTGTGTAAATAACTGTTTAGTCATGAATGAAGGCAAATGTAAATCTGTAACATTTACTCGGAATATTATACGGTTTGAGCATAATTATAAAATAAACAATATAAAATTAGAACGGTTACTAGAAATTAAGGATTTAGGTGTAATATTCACAAGTGATTTTAGATTTGGTAGTCATATAAGAGACTTATCATTAACGTGTTCTAGACGACTTGGTTTTATATTAAGGACAATAAGAGATTTTAAAAGTATAAAGACATGTATACAGTTATTTAATGTTCTGGTTCGATCCAAATTAGAATATGCGTCGGTAGTATGGTCACCTACTACCGTTAATAATTCGGAAACTATCGAAAAGGTACAAAAACGATTTGTAAGAAATATATATTTTAAGAAACACGGAATATTCCCTGTTTATCCAGTTTTGGTGTCATATATTTCACAAATAAATGAGTTTAGTATCCAGTCTCTGCATAATCGAAGAGAAAATGCCCAAGTTCTTTTTATTTACAACATATTTAGATCAATTATTGATGTACCTGAATTACTAAACGCTATTTTTATAAATGTACCTGACATTAGGTTAAGACAACGCAGTTGTTTATTTAAGATTAAAACGGCATTGTCGCCCTTACAAAATTGCCTGACATCATGTAATTTATTTGTGAGAGAAAGAAACATAGATTTTTTTAATGTAAGTAAATGTAATTTACTGATTAGTTTGTAGATACGATTTCTGTTATACTCACTGTGCAACAATTTTTGGAATGTATTCTGTTTGTTTGTGCAGTATAAATAAATTTCTGTTTATTATTATTATTATTATTATTATTATTATTATTATTATTATCATTATTAAAAAGTTTCATTGGCACAATATCCCATTGTAGGCTATCCTTGATTATGCAGTTTCTCTATATAGCCACCTTACAGGGTCATTCTTGGAATTTTAAATCAATAGATGCTGCTCTTTTTGTTTTTCATTTTTTACAACTGCATCTACAGGTGCGCTTAGTAGCTCTGCAGTAGCAGCAGCCTGATTCATTTTTTAAAAGTACGCATTTTGGAATAGGTACGAATAAATAATATTTTGTAACTAGAGAGGGGCTAGTTGAGCAATGTGTCTCAACTAACCCCATGCCCGCCATTTTTCAAATACGATTTACGAATAAACCCTAGACAATAGAAGGACTAAACAAACTGTAAATACTTATCTCAATTTAATAGTCGTTGTTGTTTTGCGTCCAACCCAAAAAGTAAACAAACTTTTAATTTTACCTATCGAAAGTTATTGTAGTCAACTTGAGTTCTCATGGTACCATAAATTTCTACCGAGTGGGGTGGGAGAACAAAGACATTAATGTGCATGGTATGCACAAGCGTGTTCTATTAGCTAGTTTCTCTGTCTACGTGCCGTTTGTACCGTGAACGTTTCTCGCAAGCAACAGCGGTGATTTTGAACAGTTATTATAACTATTTCAAACTTTATCTGCGTGGTGAGAAAAACAAGCAATAAAGTACTCGATTTACCTGAAATAAATTTCTTTGCTCAACTTAGACAGTCGTCTAGCAGTTTATTCTGAAATACTCAGATATGTAGGTATTATGATAAATTATTAAGTAAACTTGAGAAAATATAAAAATAATGGTACTGGCTTTATATTTCAAGAATTATTAGTTATTCTGTCGCTGCTCTTATTGGTCACATAACATTTTCCTGTGACAGCGCAACTGACACAATTACAACAGAAACTCTTCTTCTAATATAAAGCTTCACATCAAGAATGAAACAAACAATAAATCACTTTTAAGATCAAGTCGTCCTAGATACATGTCTAAGCACTAAAATATAACGACTTTTTCTTGTTACGGTTGAATATTTCGTTTGATGTGGTACACTTTGGCTTCAGTTGCGAATAATCCATTCAGAAATGTAGACGGGAAGGAATCAACAAAACTAAATGCGGCATATAAAGGTTTCGTAGAATAAGACTACGATGATATATCTTAAAATCGTCCGTTACCAACTTAACGACCACTCTGCTATTTAATTTTATGGAAGCTGGTTACTTTATAGCTGGCTTTATTCCAGATATCTTTTATACAGAATGATGTGTGATTAATTATGTGAAAAGAGTGTTGAGATATTCACGCGTACGGATAGTAGTACGGTATTATACACTTAAAAGTAAAGAAAAAGTTAATTTTCCATTTTGCGGATAGACGAATGGTTTTCAAAATTTCGAGGTTTAAAGTAAATTGAAAATGACAAATTTTGCGATTTCTGATAAAAGAAAATAAACGTAATAAATAAATTTGCACAGAAAAGGTTTACAAAATTTAGACTTTTTATATCGAACGGACTCTAATTTATGTTTCAATAGGACTTTAGTGCGTTGAATCCGCAGAATTGCTCTATCACGTCAGGTCCTCAGGATAGTCTAACCTAAAAGAATAAAAGACGTTTTCGTTGAGCTTATTTTATGCCAAAAACACACATACAGGGTGAACCTTAAATAAGTAGGTACAAATATTTTAACTGCTGGTGTAGTTTGTCATATAGATCAGTCTAGTGAAAGCCATTTTTAAAAATTTCTAATATTTACGGAGATATTACTATTTTTTTTAAATACCCACATTTTGAGGACCGCTGTTATAACCAACCTAATGAACCATATGATTTGTTGCGAGATTGCCATATCTCCTCTAATATAAACATTACGTTTCCTTTAACGTAATAGTAAAGTAATACGGTTAAATTATATTTTAAAAATACCTGTTTGAAGCATAAGTACAGTAAAGTTGGATATGTAGTATAATACGCAGTATTATTAACATAAATTTTAACTGCTTAACTAGTATAGTAAGGTTACTATAAACGATTAAAAATTAATTTCCGCAAATTAAATACATACTACCATAAAGTATTTAGGAAGATATTACGTGATGTTACTATGTACAATGTTCAAAAATTATACATAAACGTGCACACAAGCTTACCTGTTTGTTAAAAAAATAACTATTTAATCAGTAATCCACATCTCACAAGTTAAATGTCATTGTACACTGTTAGAAAGAGACACAAGAGACAATATCCTTAAGTTCTTTTATGAAGAATAACGAAAAACGATGATTTACACACAGCATATTAAATTTAATTTTCGCCATATAACCCCAAATGAGTCAGTATTAACCATTTCGAATCCAGAACCATAAGGTAACTTCGGACTTTAATCAGTGAAACAAATATTAAACATAAAGGTAACACAATATTATATAACAAAATAGCAGCTTGACGTATGCGTTTAATATCAAGAAAAGCAAAGACAATTGTGTGACACTGGCAACACTGTGAACCACACGTTCAATCTGCACTGCTATGACTCATAAATGTATAAAAGTAAGCGGTCCTCAACAAGTTTTCTACCGAAAAATTACAAAATGTATTTAAAATTTCAGTTTTTTATTTCTGATTTTTTTGTAAAAAAAACTATTAGTTATGTGTTCTACACAGTGAACTATACTGCTGGTTAAAATATTTGTACTTATTTAAGGTTCACCCTGTATAAACACAAAAGTCAAAATTGCATCTTAAAGTATCATATTAAGTTGAGTTTGCTCGAATATCGATAAACTCACAAATCCGTACCCCAAAAACCATAAATGTCAAAATCCAATCCATACACCTTAAAACTGTAAATCTCGAAACCCATAAACTCCAAATTCCATAAATACCGAAACCCCAAATTCCATAAACTTATAAAACCCAAATCTTGATCAACTTATCATTTCAGACTGGAGTTTTTCCGGAGATACTAAAAATAGGGAAAATAATTCCTGTTCTAAAAAAGGGGGATCCGCAGTTATTAAATAATTACAGGCCTATTACTGTGTCCTGTGGTTTCTCAAAAGTTTTTGAATACGCCTATCTCGATAGACTAATGTCATTTATAAATAAATATAGTATTGTAACCACTCATCAACATGGATTTCGAGCAGGATTTTCAACTACTACTGCCATACATTCTTTTACGGTGAAATTGTTAAATGGATTGACAAGGGTGAGTGCCCCGTAGGCATCATTTGTGACCTTAGTACTTACTACAAAACTTGTATAAGTATGGTGTCCGGGGTTCTGCTATAAACTGGATTTCTACTTTTTAATATAAAGAAAACATTATGTGTCTATTACTTCTAGAAGAGATGACTTTACTAACGAATTTAAATCTGAATCTAATTCCATTGACATGGGTGTTCCTCAGGGTTCAGTCCTGGGCCCTGTACTATTTATTCTTTATATAAATTCATTGGAGCGTTCGATAGGTAACAATTTTTTCACAATGTATGCTGATGATTTATCATTAATTATTTCAAATAAGTCAACAAAAGACCTGACTACTAATCTAGAAAATACATTGTACAATGTGTCTAAGTGGTTCAGTTGTAATAACTTATATTTAAATACCGACAAAACTAAATTAATTAGATTCCACAATAGGCAAAAAAAATGCGAGTCAGTTGCGGTAAATATTAACAACTGTACCATTACCTGTGATGAAACAGACTGTGTCAAATTTTTAGGAGTTACTTTGGATGATACATTAAATTGGAAAATGCATTGCAATAATCTTATATCTACATTAAGTTCAGTAAGCTACATAATGAAGTGTATGAAAGAAATTTTGCTCGAACAACAATTGTTAAATTTATATTATGCATATGTGGAGTCTAGATTGCGTTATGGAATATGTTTTTGGGGTAACTCTACCTTGTCTCATTCAGTTTTTGTCATGCAAAAACGTATTTTAAGAATAATTGCTGGCGTGTCAAGTCATCGTACATGTAGAGATATATTTAAGAATTTTAATGTTCTTACGTTAGTGTCATTATTTATTTTTGAAATGCCTGTGTACATATATAATAATAAGGAGTCTTTAATTCTCAATAAGGATATACATACAATCAATACCAGACAATGCTATGATATCCGAATTCCTTTGCAAAATATACCATGACAGCTAATTTACCAGATTGTTTGGGATTTAAGATATATAACCATTTACCGAGTGAACTCAAGACTGATAAGATTACAGTATTTCAATTTAAACAAAAACTGAAATCATTTTTAGTAGATAATTGTTTTTATTCTTTATTGGAATTTTTTTCTCCTGTTGTGTCTTAGGTTAAGTTATTATATGTTTTTTTGACTATTGTTATACAATCCTTTTTTGTCCACAACAAGATAAATAAATAAATAAATAAAATTCCGTAATCCCGGAAACCTAATACCCATAAATTCAAAAAGCAAAACCTATAACCCCCAATGTCCATAAACCCCAAAACCCATATATTCAGCTATCCAGAAAAGAACTGTTGGAAACCGGTCCCTAATAAGTGCTGCCAACAATGAATGTAATAACCCGTCAACTATCTTGAGCGGTTGATAAGTGATCTCGGATTCGAACCAGCACTGTCGATAACAATATAAACATATGCCTTATCCACGGACAACAACCAATTTGGCTATTTTTCGACATATCAATAAATTGCAAAACTAATAAATTTCAATGAACGATATTTCGCAGAAGAAACAAGATATCGAGCAAACTGGATTTGGTTTTTAAGGAGAAAACAAAGCTTTAAGATGCAATTCTTATGTTTCAGACGGAATTTTACCTTTTGTCGTAAAATAACCTCTAATATAGCAAAAACATAACGTGATGGAGTAACTCTGAGATCGGATTCAGTGCACCAAAATCATTATTTAGTGAAGTTTAGTTAGAGAAACTGTACCGTTAGGTTTGTTGCCAGAAAAATTAAAGAATTTATACAAAAAGCAATATAACCTATTAGTGACAAGGTCGAAGGAAATTAATAAATATTCAGAAAACGTACTCCTCGTTTATTTTTATGAAAAAGCTAAGACAATAAAATCGTCATCTTTATGGTCTATTTTCTCGATGCTAAAATCTATATTTTCTACCAAGAATGATATTGATTTAAGTAAGTTCAAACAGTTGAAAGCATGTTTAAAAAAGCAAGGAGTTGGATATAAGCCTAAGAAATCAAAAACTTTTTCGCAAGTTGAAATATACAGATTTTTGCGCAAAGCCGATGATAAAACATATTATTAAAAACTGTCAATTCTGTACATATTGATTATTGTCTGTAACTTAATAGAAATATCTTATTATAGGTAGTTCTAATTATTGAAATTTCGGGTGCCTGCAGACGTGAAGAATTAGGAACAATTAATGTTAAAGATGTTGAGGACAAAAAAATCCATTTTGATAGTTACTATTCCTGATTCAAAGACAAGAAGAAGTCGAACTTTTACTGTCACCAATAACATTCAAGACAATTCGATTAACTTTTTGTCATTCTATAGAAAGTATGTAGCATTGAGACCTAGAAACGAAAACACACCAGCAAAGATTATTCTTAAAATTTAATAAAGGCAAGTGTTTTAATCAAGTGATAGGAATGAATGTTATTGCTAAAATACCAAACCGTATTGCTAATTATCTTGACTTACCAGAGTGTCATTTATACACAGGGCATTGCTTTTCCCGAACATCGGCTACGTTATTGGTACATGGTGGAGGTGATATTATACAATTGTAGTGACACGGGGGATGGAAAAGTTGTACAGTTGCAGGATACATAGATAATAGCATCAATGAAAAAATTGAAACAAGTAAGAAAATTTTAATTAGGCCATAAAGTAATTGAATGTAGCAATCGCAGTGATGAACATTTAACCATATTAGAATATAGCCCTAATATGCTTTCTGGATCAGGAATTATTATTAAAAAATTATAAACTGTTCAGCATCCAAATTACGAGTGCTAACAAATGAATTTCACTTTTCGCTCTTAATATATAAATAATTATTACTTACTCTTAATTATTAGTTATGTTAGTAGATATTTGTAGAAACTACCTAGGTATTAGTTACACATTTTGTTCATTATAGTCTTTTATTGAATCGTTCCTGGGCGCTAATGCGGCCTGCTTAATAATAATATGCCGCCCCATGTCCCGCACAAGTTTTCGACTTCTGGGCTAATCCTTGTGATTAGAATGAGGAGTAGAGATATTATATAGAACTATTTGTCAAATTTAATACAATAAATAACAACTTAAAAAACATTGACATTTGCTTATTCTCTAGTTAACTCCTTTTTCGCTTGAGGAAAATTTTAATGCATACAGGGTGGTTTACCAAGAATGGGATATAGCTTACTTTGTAGTTTACAGGGTGTTAAAATAATGAGGGTATACCAGAATGTAATGTTTCAACTATAATGGAAAATCAGGAAAAGGACACAACAGGGATACTCTTCTTGGTCGAGGGGCCGATCACGACAAGTAAAACACACAAGGTAGGCCACGGAATGTAAAACACAAGAGGAACAGAGGAAGACTTATTTTTAATGATATTATGAAGATATAGAATGTATACCTAGTACTAAGACTTTTTATTATTGGATGTGGCAATTCTTTCAGAAGAACAAACGTTATCACTAGATGAACTTTATTTAGAATTACGAAATCCGCTTGAAATAGGAGTTGTATTTTTTACATTATTTAATGATCCCTTCACCGTCTCCTTAACTTTCTCTCCTTTCGTTGAATTTTCAGCTAATTCAGTAAACACATTATAAAGATTAGGTGGGTGGTTGCTGATATCTATTTCATCATTCTCAATTTCACTAAACGGATATTTTTTTTCTAAATCTTGACATGGATACTTTTCTCCGTTTATAATAAGCTTATAGTTGCGTATTTTAGCAGGTATATTATTTTTTCGAGCATGAAGCATGTGTTTCGTAAGAAGTTTCCTTTCTACAAGGTCTTCTGCAGTTAAGTCATCTCTAACATAAAGAGCAGTACCTTTAAGTTTGTGACTTTTAGAAATTATCTCTGATTTTTTCAAATATGTAGTCAGTTCTAACCGTTCTAATTTTATTGTTTCCTTCAGTACCAATTCTATACACATTATTTATTTCTTGAACAATTAGCTGTACATTTAACTTTTCGTTTACAGAGCTTAACACACTATATAAAGTATTCTCATTCTTAGTCTCTTGGCAACCATATATAATAATATTATTTTTCTTAACTTTTCTTTCACTCATCCTAAGTTTAAGTTCTTTGTTCTCTTCTATTAATTTTTCATTATTTTTATTTATTTCGGTAATTTTTGTTTCCAGATCTTTTTCAAGAGATCTAATTTCTTCTTTAATTTCCACGTTTTGAGCGGTAAGGTTCATAAGAGCTTTGTAAATGTCATCATTTGACACATTCTTTTTCTCATTCATGCTCAGTGAATTAGGAATTGTAATGCTTTAATAACTTTTATTTTATATAGCAATTTTGTTGAGTTAAAAGTGTATGGTCGCCTTTACAAATGTTGGGAATGAAATAAAAACAGAACTAAGCGACGAAAAAAACATTCATAAGATAAGAAATCACTTTCTGATAAAACGAGTAGAAGCAATAAAAGGAATATTTGCATGTATATATGTATTTTTAGAAAAGACATAATTTTATATAAAATATGTAAATATGTATTGACATGAAGAATAAATATTAAATATGGAATTGATTTGGCATTTTTTACATTAATGTATGACATGAATAGCGTGTAAAATTACAATCACTTTTATCAGTGTAGTTAGTGTTAATTATTTAGATATTTTGTCCTTCACATATGGGTAAGTTAGAAAAATAATGAGTATCCAAATCATGTTGAGTTTGAAGTAGTTTTGGTTATGATCACCTTTACATATATACAGAGAACAATAATAATTTTATTAAATAATTTTAGAAATTAAAAACTTATTATACACGTTTTTCAGGATTTTCAAATAATAACTGCTGTTACTTAGCGAAGCATTACCGTGGAGTGCAGTTAGAATAATTATAAATACTTTTATCTCATCTTAATCCTATTTTCTAGTCTTGGGTTTTTGTGATTACATTCGTTAGTTGTAAGAGAGAAGCTGGATTAAGCTCTAAGCTCGTCATAACGACGAAAAGCCCTCTAAGATCACCAACTAATCGACTAGTGGACCTGATAGCCGATGATATTTTACCCTCTCAATGGAGGGTGTACAGCTACATTAATCCGCATTTTTATTTCAGCCTACCCGAGAACCACTGGTGAAAGAAAGCAGCAGAGAAGCAAATTTACTGACTTGAGTTTTATGTACACATATTGAGGAAACCAATGTATCTATAAAATGAAACTTTCTACTAATAAAACAAATTGGATTGGGATTGAAACCTATAAATACGATTTATATATCTATTTTTTATTCATATTAGTAGGTACTTTCAGTTACGCTAACAAAAAATGGAAACACTTAAAATTGATTAATAATGTAAATATTAGGTGTCTCCGAAAAATATAGAAGAGTAATAATTTGTAGAAAATTGAAATACTAATTCTAATTCTATTGCAGAGAATTCCCGACTATAAGTGAATCTATTTTAACGAGTTAGCTTTTATTTTAAAGCTTTTTGATAGCGGAATCATGTCCTACCGCTAGAAGGTATTTTTGGTGTATTTACGAGTTTACTTAATTCTCTATGAAAATTTTAATATTGTTACTCGTAAATTTGTTTAACAAATGACATAAACCGGATCTCGTTAACGTTTTCCAAACTTAGGATAAAAATAAGTTATTTTATAAATAATATTTTTAAATCTCAAAGCAAAACTTAAAGTTTTTCGCAATATTCAATGTTAATCGATCTAATATTAACGTATCTAAAACGCACATGGAACACGACAGTGACTTTCGATTTATGCAATTTATGAAATAATTTTCCGAATATTAAGGTAGTAAAATAATAATAATAATATCTCTACCCCTCATTCTAATCACAGGGATTAGCCCAGAAGTCGGAGACTTGTGCGGGAGAGGGGGCGGCATATTATTATTAAGCAGGCCGCATTTGCGCCCAGGAACGACTTACGTTGGTAAGCCCTAACCACTATTCAGTGCAGGAATGAGGGAAACCTGGAAAACCTCATTAATTAGGGGGGTAGTCAAATATCAACCGGTATCAATCTCTCACATTGACCCAAGCTAACATTCTTCCACCCTACCATACCCGCAGAGAGGGTGCCAATCCTCTCCACGAATATAGCTTATATACGGTCTACCGGCAGCTGGGCGCGAACCAACACCGATCTAGTCACCTCAATTCAAGTACTGGCGCCTTAAACCGCGCGACCACTGACCGACCATTACATAACATTAAATTTAATTTTTCGTGGAAAATTAAGTAAACTTATACAGGGTCGGAAATCGCTGATGGTCTATCTGTCTTTACACGAGAGCGACAAAGGAAAGTATAGAAATCCGTGCGATAGACAAGGATGACTATATGAAGACGTTTTATAAATTAGAATAACATCTGAGCAGTCACTCCCACTTCTAACCGAGCGAAGATGGCGATTAGTGGCTGAGATGTAAGTGGGAGTGGATTTTGTTTGTTGAATGACGAAACGGGCGGTGACTATTTAGATTTTAAAACGTCGTCAATATTGACGAATATCATAGAAACGATTCTAAGTAGTCTAGTATTCAGCTGGCAATCAATATTCTTCAAATATGACGTTTTTCAGAACCATAATTTTTCATCTGCTGTCACACGACTTTCACTCTCCTAATTGACCGATTTTGGCCGTGGTCGTTGATAAAACATTCCGTAAATTAACCAGCCTTTGATCCTCTAGAAAAAATGTAACGTCAAAAAGGTCGGCCTGCTTTGATAAAATATTTGTGGTTTGTTGAAAAATTGTTTCATGAAACCTCACCGATTTTCTTGAAATTTTTCACATCTCCATAATTTACCATTCTGAACAACTTTTTCCAGTAACATTTTGCTGTATTTTCAGCAGAAAAAACACTTTACCTGAAACCAAAACAGTTTTTACTCCATGCACCAAGCATTTCAAGTCGGATTATTTCAAAAATAGTTATTCATACCGACTTCAGCAAGGTATACCTTTTTCAAATAAAATAGGTAGATGAATCGATTGTTTCGGTGGTCACATGGATACACTAAGCTGCAAAAAAGTTCTGCCATTTAAAAGAAACATGGTGTGCCACAAGTGTCGCCCTCTACTAGTGACGTCAAAATTAGAAACAAATTTGAATTCCTCGCCCATAAAAACCCCTGATTTACAAAATTCATGTAAATATTTGGATTTCTTAACAAGTTATTTACAAATATCGAAAATAAAATTTTAAATTTGACACCCTGTATCTTTTTTATTATGCGACTTGAGACATAGGTGTTTTAGGTTAAATCGATTTATTTTCACCTAAGAAATCTGTGGTCTCATTTTTGCTACTAAATTTAAAAACACCCTGTATAATCAATAACTATTATAAATACTATTTTGCACTGTAGCTCCATTTTAAGTTTTACAGTAAAACATTTATTACAAAATATGAATAATTTTAATTCGTGAAAATCTATAAACCTATAATTTAAAGAAGAATAACCTATTCTATAGTTAATAACATTTTATTCATAGTTTAACAAAATATTATTTTTAAAGTAAATCTTAAATTTATGACATTTTAAAAAGAAAAGTTTTGAATTAAGTGTAAAAATATTGAATGGTAAGAATATTTAAATCAAATATACTTTATTTTTGAATTAATACATATACACATCAATGAAGTTTAAAATTTTAAGTACTATTTTCTCGTGCGTTGAAAGACCTGAAAATTTTCCGCCCGCGCAACTAGTCTCTTCATGGAAAAATAACCATCCGTCTCCCAGCTTTTATCACCTTACACAAACGACCCTTATTGCAATAATCTGCAGCACTTAATCTTGATCTAAGGCATTACAGCTAGTCCCAGTCTCCCATACACCGGTGATATTGTAAATCCATAGATAGGGAACGGCAGAGCCATAAGATTCAAAAAGCGCAAGGGGTTGGAATCCTCCTCGGACCCGTGCTGAATGCAAAAGAGACTCTCCTGCCAAAATCCAGACTCCCAGCGTCGCTATCGTGGTAATGGGTTTAATATGACTCTAGGTTGATCCTGGACATTAGAACCAGAAAGAAATTTGAGGACCCCTCCCTGGTTCGTGTGCTGAATATATATTTGAAAATTTCGCATCGGATAACACTAATTAAAAGACCAGATCGATAATTGTGATGATCTTAAACAAGCATTTCGTGTTATGTAGACGGGGAAAGGCCTTGTAATGAAAGAAATGAAAAAAATATATCTCTGGTGTTTCTGCTTAATGAAGGTTCACGAACAATCGGGCCGAACAAAAATCCTAATACAGAAAAAGGGATCTGTTTTATAACAATTCAGGAGATTTCAAATATGAATGCAGATAAAGAATACTTTTGGAATGTATATGATTTATGGAGAGAAATACAGGCTGGTACACGCTAATGAATCATTAGAAGTTTGTCCGTTGTAACCATATTTTTTCTAAAAATTTGACGTGTTGTGAAATGCTACAACATCATCGTTAACTTTCTAATGTCTTACATATAGTTTTATTTGATTACTCGACTGCACTGGACTACAGCTACTTACAGTTTTCTTTTCTGGAACGCTCGAAAATATTTTTAAACAAGTACGAAGACGTATAACGCTTTTCGTATTAAGAGAATAAAAAGAAAAATCTAATCATTGGTTATAGATTTCCAGGGTTCTCGACTCCAATATTTTTAATGAAGCAACTGCGGCCTTCAATTGACAATATTGTGATGAAGACTATTTATTACTCTTTAGTACATAGTTATTTGTTATATATGGTATTACAATTTGGGGAAACTCTAGTGCTACCCCGAGAGCGTTTATTCTTCAGAAGGCTGTAGTTCGCCTCATTGTTGGAGTTGCAAGAACAACTCCTAGTAGGGACTTATTCAAGAAGTTAAAAGTTTTACCGCTTCCAAGCCTTTTTATTTATGAATCTTTGCTTCTGGTCTACAATAACATTAAAATTTCATAAAATGTAATTAAACATTGTAATGTACAGCACTAGGTATGTTGAAAATATTGTGTCTATTTTCGAAAATTAAAACTTCTAAAGATAATAAATTAGTTAGTCTCTATAACAGTTTTGACAATCACTTCAAGTCCCGCAAAATTAAGCAGATGTCTTGCAAAACCTTGAAGATTTTATTAAGTCATTTTTATTGTGTCATTGGTTTTTCTCTATCAACGATTTTATATCTTATATGTAGACGTAATTTTATTGTAATATTTATTGGCATCATTTGGATCGGCCAGTGGTCGCGATGTTTAAGGCGTCAGTACTTGAATCGAGGTTATTGGATCGCTGTGGGTTCGACCCCTGCAGCCGGTAGACCGTATATAAGCTATATTCGTGGAGAGATTGACACCCTCTCTGCGGGTATGGTTGGGTGGAAGAATGTTGACTTGGGTCAATGTGAGAGATTGATACCGATTGGCATGTAACTACCCCCC
Organism: Monochamus saltuarius; assembly: GCA_025584915.1. NCBI lineage: Eukaryota > Metazoa > Arthropoda > Insecta > Coleoptera > Cerambycidae > Monochamus > Monochamus saltuarius. Next base: position 35,124,572 of record CM046727.1, read on the forward strand.
TAATTAATGAGGTTTTCCTCATTCCTCCACTGAATGGTGGTTAGGGCCTACCAACGTAAGTCGTTCCTGGGCGCAAATGCTGCCTGCTTAATAATAATATGCCGCCCCCTCTCCCGCACAAGTCTTCGACTTCTGGGCTAATCCTCGTGATTAGAATGAGGGGTAGAGATATTATTATTATTGGCATGACTGGAAATGTACTTGTGTATGTGTACGGTAATAGTATATTAACTCGCTTAATTGTTATGTAATTTATTCTAATTTCTGGTAGCTTATACATGTTTATAAAGTAACTATTTTGACATTGTGAAGTGTTAATTTAGTCATATGCATCGCACGTAGGACCAGTGTTCTGGAGAATGACATTAGCGTCTTTTTATCGAATTGTCTATTAGAAATGCCTTTGTACAGGGTTATTCCTTATACAGGGTGATTCGGAACTGATCTAAAAAAATTTGGGAATAGATGTATCAAGAAAACTGCAGTCAAAATCGTAAAGAAATGTAAAATCCTTATAATTTCCAAGAAAAAAATATTGAAGTTCTAGTATTTTCAATATTTTCATCGCTGGGCTACTGTGATGTGATTTTTGTTATTTTTTACTTCTGCTTTTTTCAGTGTTCCAATTTACAAAAAAGGAAATCACAATGTTCCATCGAACTACAGGCCTATCTCTGTTATTCCCTACTTTTCTCAGAGGTAGATAAGATATTTGAAAACATCTTAAAAACTCAGATAATCCATTATTTTGAAAGAGAAAATATTTTCAATTCCAATCAATTTGTCTTCAGAAACAACTTTTCGACAACCTTATCCATTGACAAATTGATACGTACAATTAATTCTGGCTTTGAACAAAAACAGTTTTTATGTTCAGAATTCTTAGATCTTACCAAAGCGTTTCACAACGTGTCATATGAAATTCTTACAAATAAATTGCATTACTATGGTTTTACGATTCAGAGTAATAATTTAATAACATCATATCTTACCAATAGACAACAATATGTAACCCAAAACAATTACAGATCTATTTATCTCACCCTTAGTGCGGAGGTACTCCAAGGGTCTGTGCTTGGGCCCGTACTATATGTGAATGATCTGTCGCGTTCGATCAATGATCCTTTATTAACTATCCAGTTCGCAGCTGACATTAATATCACGGGACAAGACATCTGAACGAGTTACTTAATAGAACTAAACAAACCGAATTGATGATGCAAGAATGGTTTCTTTCGAATCATCTCAGTCTAAATAAATTAAGACTGAAACTGATATTTAGCTTACGGGATGTTGGTCATCATACGAAACAAAAAATATAAATTTCATATGTTTTAAGCGTAGGGTAAAACAATTTTTATTAAGTAATGCTTTCTATAGCATAGAAGAATTTTTAATGCAAATGTACCGTAAATGTGTATATGTATCTGTGTGTTTCCGGTCTATTCGTGTTTTAAGGCTGGCGTTTCAAGGACAAATAATCATATCTAAATATGCACACAAAAAATACACACAGTAGGTGGAGGTCCTTATTAATGTAGTACTAAAATTCAATGCTGAAATTGAATCATTTTCTTTAACTTTTGAAGAAAAAATGTGCTAAATAACATATAAAAAACGTGATTTTGTACCTTATCACTGTGTTCTATACACTGTTAAAAATTCTTGTTAATTTACATAAATTCAAGTGTTACTAGTTTTTTAAAAGAATTCTGCGGGATGTGATAATGTTTATAATGTTGTACACAATTTTCTGAATGTGCAATTGACTTGTAAAATTCAGTAGATTTTATGATAAAACGTAATAGGTGAAAATGATGCTCATTTTTTCTTATTCTAAATGACTTGTCAGCCTGAAAATTATTTTATATCCCGGAGAAAACTTGTATAATTGACATAGTGAAGAGATATTCTTTCTAACTTACTCAGATTTTTTGTAGACTGTCTCAACAAACAGCTATGAAATTCGTTGAAAATTTGCCTATAAAACGGCGCCCTTAATGATTTTATTATATTACATGTGTATATTTGATTTGTCATATATATTTCTTTGTTTTCTTTGTATTTTATTTATCCAATGTATTATGTGTACTGTATGTTTTATATATCTATCTTAAATTTTAAACCTTTATTTTAAATTTTTAATATTATTTATATTACTTTTAAGTCATCTTTACTATGTTTTCTCTTCCTTTCTTTTGACTTCTGTAAATACTTTTTGTATATCTCACACCAATAAACAAACTAAACTAAACTATGAACTGGGTAATCAATCCATCTATCTATTTATAAGATAGATATGCACCAAATGTATCCAATGTAGTAAGTAGACAGGGTGTAACTTTTATTATTAGCTCTTTCTTAATTTGTATACCTAAATATTTTTTTCATAATACCACACATACTTGGTAATGAAAATTGACCTTTATAAGGTTATTATACACTTGCACAGAATAACACATTCCACAAAATACCACTTCAAATTATTACGAAATTAAACTTGGCAAAATACAATCCTGCATTAAACAAATTCTAATTCGATTTCAGTAAAAAATCACGCAAAGAACTTGCTTTCTCTCTCTCATATCTATATATTTTTTATATAAAACGACCTAGTCTGGTTTCATGTATTGTGTGCAGTATTTATGCCATATTTTTATTTTATAAACTAGGTCAATGTCGCGGTTATTGAAGGGACATTGATAAAACCCTTAAAAATAGTATCAAATCGTTTGTACTGAAACTGTTTTTTTAAAACATTTTAAAGCTATCAGACTAATAATTTGCTTATTTTTAATTACGTACATTTTATAACACAGCAACAATTATTTTAAAACATTAAGTTTTACTGGCAATAATTATTAGTAGGTAACGTATTAAAATCCACCTACCAATACTATTATTTAATAATAATAATTAGTTAATAGATCAGTAAAAAATTGTATTTTTTACGTACTTTTAGTTTTTACATTACGTACTTTTTTTACAACACTCGAAAATGGTTTTAGGATCCATACTTTATCAGAATTGACAGAAAAGTATAATGAAGTATAATAAAAAAACATATTTATTTAAAAGATTATTCATTGCAGTTTTTTCTTTTTTGTATCTCCGTTACTTAACATCTAGACGTCGGAACTTGTATCATTTGCAGTTGATTAGGATCAACTGTATATACTCGTACATGCAAAAATATGTTAAACATAGGTATTTACATTGAATTGGTGTTATGTTATTTCTAGTGACTCGCATCGCCGAAATCTTATCACAATAAATTGGAAGCTGTAGATTTGCATATCCAGACTATTGTCTTCTGCATTCACATTACCTCACTTTTACATTTCACGGTCTCACAATTATGTCAAACTCTGTCACCATGCGCACACTATCAAAGCTACGTATGCACTGAAATCATACTGAATTCATTACAAAATATCAGCTTCAGTCGCGCCGCGCTGCCTGGAATGCGACCCTGAAATGACGGGATAAGTTCCGAGAGTTCCGACTTCAAGACTGGTCACAACTAATTGGCAACACCGTAGACATCGTTCTGTAGTGAAACTCGGACGCTGTACGGGGGCGGCGTGTATAGCAATTTGGGTGCAGTTTACAAAATGAATTATAACTCGGCTATTTATTTGATAAAAAAAAACTAATTTCAAATGAGCAATCTAGGGAACACGGACTACCCCCCCTTCAAACCGGACCCCCCTTCAAAGTTCCACCCTGTATGTCAATACAATTTTCATGTGATGTGATTAATAATTTAATTTCTTATTTTAATGTAATAATATTTAATATGAATTAAATATAAATATTTCTCAATTAACCTAACTTCATTTGTAAAAACAGATTAACTTATTTGCAACGTATTTCTTCAGCTGGAAAGAATAAACCAGTTTAAAATACTACTGACGATTCACAGAATTACTAATACAAATATAGTACGACAAACATATTTAAAACAGTCATATATAATTTCTCATTTTCACTAATAATTTCTAAGAAACGTAAAGTTTAAGGTTCGGTGGCGGTAACCGTAATGTTCAAAAAGTATGTAGCCGATAGCAGCTCCAGTGACCATGACAAAGGATAAAAGCATGTTCAGAGTTCACTTTCAGTTATAGAGGGGACAGTAGTAGGTATCGCTTTTACAAAACTTAAATATAGATGAAAGAGGCATCCCTACAGATTAGCTAATTTGCTTACATTACACGAAATATATTCTCTTTCTTCATCGGCTGGACTTCGAGGGATATTTATAAACTTTGGAAATTAATTAACTTAAGATTCGTAACTTCTTATGATCTGCAGAGCATAAAATTCCTTGCTTAATTTTGATAAATCTATTTCACATTTTCGAGCTAAACGGACATCCCAATGTCGTTTTAAAATATAAATACGTAATGTGAAAGTTTCAGTTTTTAATGGACATAAAGCCGAGTTATTCCAAATTATTCAAAGCCTGCTCATAAGTTAGTTTCATTTTGCTTCAAGAACTTTGTTAATTGCAGAGATGCGCTAGTAATTATATAGTTTGTATGACTAATAATTTATGTGCTATGTAATATTTGTTAAACATAAATTGATGAAAAATAAAAGAAGTAGAAACACTGTGACTAATTACATTGCACATAAATTAAATAACGTCATAAGTATAGTCGCGGCAAGAATTCAGACGTCGTACGTCATGGTTGACATTACGCAATTGTTTTTATTGCCAACGTAATTTTCGATATTTGGTCGCGTTAAAAACAATAATGTTTTGCAGTTTAGTGCAATATACAGGGTTAACTATGACTAACTACAAAATTATTCCAGAATTTTAGCTCGATATTTAAAAATTGGGGCAAAACCCTCTTTTCCTACGAAAGTCGGCGCCTATGACAAGTATTGACTTAGATGGCTTAGATTCATAGATAAGCTTACATCTGTCAATAATATCTACTACCATGCAGTCGTTTTTTGCAGCATTTATAAATGCAGTAAAGACAAAAATTAATTTTTATTAGTAATAATACCTGATAGATAAGTAGGTAACAGTTAATCCAGTTAGCTCCACTATTTTGCATTCGTATTTCATTATTTCGTTACAAACTGGCAAAACTACAACATTTTCATTCATTATAACCACTCACTACCGATAAGACACACTTACCGTAGGTACAGCTAGATAAAATTCCTATTTATGATAACAAAATGGAACTAAAGGAATGGATAATAGAAAACTTGTACCCGCGACAGTCTTGTCCCATAACCTAGAAAACCAACCGGCGAACTATATTGTGGGAAGGCACCATAAATTTCTTTATTTAATAATTATGAAACGTTTAAAAATTAAAAAAGGCACTAAAAACTGAAGCAGAACACAAAACAACAACGTAAACACATGGTAGACACAGGAATTAAATTATAACATGACTGGAAATTTTACAGTCGTGTTGCTAGTTGCCTACGTTACCTACTCTGATTCTGTAAACGTGTGGCGGACCAGTCGCATAGGCGGCGTTAAATAAAAATTTGAAACAATTTCGAAAAAAAATTTTTTGCTTTATAAATAACTTTGGAATTTTTTTGAAGGGGGATTCCGTTAATTCTTAATTTTCTCTATGCCCTCTTAAAATATTTGTACGTAGTCATAGTTAATCCTGTATAATCCAAACATTTATTGTAGTATATAGTGTTATTACTGTCAGTTGCAGTTTTTTTTAAATATTTTGATAAAACTATAATGAATTATTTATTAGTTCTTATGACGCAAGTCGTCTGAATTCTTGTCGCGAGTATATATCTTATATCAAATATATCATAAGTATATCTTAAGTTAAAGTAATTTAAACTTGCCTACCACAACTTTATTTAATCCAGCATAAGTTTATCCTGGTTTTGGACCTCACTAACTGAAATCCCGATTACTTTTTAATTAAAATATGTGAGAGCGAAAATAAACATTCAATCAAACCAAACATTTTGGAATGAAACTGAATAGTGTTAGTTTTGTGGTTTGAAGTTTTCAATTCATTCTTTTTAGCCTTGAAATATTACGAGTTTTCAGGACAGTGATTATAAAGGATGATTTAGAACTACAAGAAAAATATTATGTACCTACAACATAATCTACGTGAGAAATTATTTAACCCGTATTTTTTCATGAACTCTTATGTTTGACGCACCTGGGACTCCTTAAAATTTAATTTTCCAAATATTTTGTCAATTCTTAAGCCGATTTTAATGGTATTTGGTCCGGTTGAAATTAGTCTGTTTGAACATTGTTTGAGAATTTTACAGATATTACTAGCCTCTTTCCTGAAGCTATCCAGTATGTTAAGGCCGTCAACTTTGTGGAGTAAATATTCCGGAACAAAAATGTAAATATTTGCAAAATTACAAACCTGCATTTTTAAAAAGAAAAGCTCAGATATCAACCAAAGAAATAAAAAATATTTACGAAGCTGGAAATAGAACGCTTTATGAAACAACCCAAGGATAAAGAATTTCTGATAGCCAAAGTTGTTTTAATCGTTGGAGTATTTGGAACATGTACGAGCGATATCACATTTTTGACAGTAGATGCCATAAAAGATTGTCAGTCATTTATTAATCAAAATTCCGAACGCAGAAACTCATGTTCCAAGAATATTTACGATTATTGAGGGATCAATATATGGTATCAATTTTTTAGATATACAGGGTTAACTATGACTTAGTACAAATATTTTAAGAGGGGATAGGGAAAAATAAGAATTAACGGAGTCACCCTTCAAAAAAATTCCAAACTTATTTATAATGCAAAAAAAAATTTTTTTCGATATTATTTTAAATCCTTATTTAACACCGCCAATGTTAACTTGCTTGTTGGTTGCATACTCTACAAGCATGCAACAGTCGCTCATCAGTCAGTATCGCTGTCATGTCATAATTGAATTCCTGTGTTTACATTGTAATTTTGTGTTCTTTTTCAGTTTTTAGTACCTTTTTTAATTTTTGAACATTTTATAGCTTTTAAATAAAGACATTTGTGTTGGGTGCAGATACTTTCCCACAATACAGTTTGCCGGTTGGTTTTCTAGGTTATGGGACAAGACTGCCGCGGTTACATTAAAACCTATCTATTATCTATTCGTTTCGTTCGATTTTGTTATAATAAATAGGCATCAAAAGTGTATTTGATCGGTAGTGAGTGGCTGTAATAAGCGAATATGTAGTTCTACCAGTTTATAACAAAATAACGGAAAACGAATGCAAAATACTGGATCAGGTATTATTACTAATAAGAATGTTAATTTTCGTTTCCACATTTAGAAATGCTGCAAAAAAACGACGATGGTAGTAGATGTTGTTGACAGATGTATGTTTTATCTATGGATCTAAGCCATCTCAGTCGGTTCTTATCATAGGCGCCGACATTCCGTAGGAAAAAAGGGTTTTGCCCCAATTTTTAAATATCGAGCTAATATTCTGGATTAATTTTTTTATTGTCTTTTAGGCCTCCTTGAGCACGTGGTTAATTTTTTTGTACTTAGTCATAGTTAACACTGTATATCGTAAGTACGCAAAACTTCGTCCACTCAATACGACACATCAGCGATTTGCTGTACGTTGCCAGTTGGAATTAATACAATTGGTGGAGGTATGCCAAAAAAGATAGTGGAATTCCTTGAATTATCCAACGCCAATGACTACACTGACCATTGCGCAGCTCCGCAACAATGTCAGCAGATTTTGGAGAGGACATGGCACTTTTAGAGCGACAAGGAGGTTGGCAATCAAGTTCAGTTGCCGAGGGTTATATTGATATTGAACAGAAAAACGAAATAGCAAAAAAAATCATAGGTCAGAAAGATACACCAAATAAGAAATTAAAAGTTCACGCAAAACCTACTAGCAATTTATTCATTCTGACTACTAGTACATTGCTGTTAGATAAGAGAAGCTGGATGCCTCTAGTATTCACTTTAACAATTTATATAATTGTACCTTTAACATATGACAAATAAATATTTTCATTGATTTTAATAATCAGTGTCTAAAAGAGTGTAATTTCGAAATTCTAAACAATATTAAAATTTGTCAATTTCGCCTTCACAAAAATATATTTTATAAATCGAAATCTAATGTCCCTATTAATCTATATCAAATAGCCAGTCATTCGTCATGGACCCACAAGACATATACCGGTGTCGAGTTTATTAGCTCTCATAAATATGCCATAGGCTAGGTAACCGATGAATAACCCTTGTTCTTTATGTCTGTTAAACCCATAAGAAAGGACCCTGGGTACGCGGTCTAGCAGACCTACATCTAGTTACTCCATGCTGGACTGAAACACCGCAGACACGAAGAGTTCTACAGAGCCTTCATAAATGATTAAAAACCACGTGACCAGTAATTTTGTTTGAAACGGTTATTTTATTTCCTTGGTGTTGGCGATTAAATTGTTTCAAATTTATTAGTTCCAAAAGAATAAGACCAAGGTTACATTAAAACACAATATTACGCGGCTGTGATTTCAACGGCTGTGATTGGTGCAATTTATTCTTGACATTTTATTCAACCAATCGGCGATCGCACCATCTCGCGTATGACACAAACGTTTCGCATTATTCATTGTAAACGAATCTTTATGACGTGTGACGTAAAATTGGCATTTCTGTATCTTTCAGTGGTGTTCGTATTTATTTTATCCTTGCGATTTTCTAGTGTCTTATTGTTTTCCTTTGCCTCATTAATAAATCATACATATTTCAAACTAATCAGTTGTTTTCATAGCTAAACTTTTGGTACTTCGTCGTATTACTGGTAAGTTGTAACAGAAAGAAAATTTTAAGGTTAATAATATTCTTATTTCAGTTCAGAATAGTATGCCTTTACTGTTGAGCAAGATGCCTTTATTTTAATGGCTCATTTTCGAAGTGGGACTAGAAATGAAGACGGGATGTGGACATACTCCATACAATCTTGCATTGATCAATTTACGGCCGAGTTCCCAATCGCAAATATTGACTATGACACATTCTCATACCGAAAGTGTACTATCGTCAAACGATTTGAAAATAAACAATGCATTTGCAAAGGAAAATCTACAGGCAGACCAACTGTACTGACAGAAGATGTCGTTGATAATATACAGCAACGAATAACTCAAAGTCCTACAAAATCCATATCAAAATTGTCTGCTCAGACAGGTATTTTTTTTTATTAAGTTGATATAAATATTCACAAATTCATTTAGATTGCATCTCTAAAATATATCAATTTTGAAATTTTTATTTGAAACCGATATCGAATAGTTAATAACCAAAAAAAATTTATTTTTGGAACTTTCAGTTGGAACATACCACAAGGCTTTAAAAACGGTTGCATTTACACCCATACAAGGTAACTGTTGTGCAAGAATTACTTCCCGTTGACTATGGAAGACGATTACATTATTGTGAATGGTTTCAAGAAAACATGAATCGTAACTTATTGAACTTATCATTTTTCACTGACGAAGCATGGTTTCATTTATCTGGTTATGTAAATAGCCAAAATTATAGAACCTGGGCTGCAGAAAATCCTCATACATTTGTAGAAACCAGTTTACATCCCGTAAAAGTTGGTGTTTGGACAGCGATATCAAGAAGACGTATAGTAGGGCCCATATTCTTCTATGAAACTATAAATGCAGAAAGGTATCGAACCCTTATTTTAGAGCCATTTTTAGAACAGTTGCATGATGACGAGCTGCAAGTAGGTTACTTTCAGCAAGATGGAGCAACTGCACACACTGCAAGAGCAACAATTCAATATTTAGAGCAATTTTATGGCAATCGACTGATTAGTGCAGGTTTGTGGCCAACCAGGTCTCCGGATTTGACTCCGTTGGATAATTTTTTGTTTGGACATTTGAAAAGCACTATATTTAAGACAGCGATACACACTATCGAAGAATTAGAAGCGGCAATTATTCGAGAAATCAACAACATCACAGAAAAACAGCTACAAAATGTATTTGAAAATATGCACAGGAGGATAAATTTATGCATAGCAAGTGAAGGGCACCATTTTGAACACAACATGTAATTATTTTAATTTGTTAATTTTTATTCAAGTGGCAAAATACCCAAGCAAAGATAAATAACTAAGAAATGCACAAATAATTTATTTTTAACACTACAATATGTAATGCTTTTATCCTAAATATTGTAAATAAATCTTTATACAGTAAAATACGTTTCTTTTACCCTGGAATACAATAAAAAAAATCAGTTGTGTTCACATTATACACTCTTTGTTTTCATACAAATTTCAATTTGTTCATTAACAAGAGAAGATTGGTAGTTTTCTCTCTAATAAAGTTAAAAACATTTCAAACGATACAAATAAACATTCTTTACGTCAGTAACTATGCAATTTTAAATTTAATGTATTAAATTTCAGTAGTCGAACAATTTATTAGGTTATGTACTCAATTTCAAAAACAAATTTATTTAAATCAGTAATCCCTTCATCCACACCACTGACATCCACTGATTTTTAGGGATTTTTATGCACCTTCTTTAAACTGTGCAATGTTGGTTGCATATGCGCGTAGGTCACGTGGTTTTTAATCATTTATGAAGGCTCTGTACATCGCAGTAAACATTATTGAAAGCTTCGACTTCTATCGCGATTAGGCGAAAACGATGTTTTGGAAACATTCTAGGAAACAACTACTCTGCGGATTAATACCAGTAGTGAATTATACCTGAAAACAGAGGACCTAATATACAGAGGCGAAAGCAACGGCGGTACCTTTGATGTTAGCTGGCTCTATTTGGGTGACCTTGAACCACTTACGTATACACTAAGAAAAATTTTCATTTGAAAAACTATTATAGCCTGAGAGAACTACATTACTTAAAAATGTCAAATATAAGATTGCAAAGAAAAAATAACTTAAGAAAATTATGTATGTGACAGGTGAATAAAGGGTAAGATTAAGAGAAAAAGTTCATAGAATTGAACGGATAGGAATACTAAAAGAAAAGATATGTATTTCAGTTTTTATTCTTTATAAAAAAGTGTCCACGTTTATCTTATATAGAAAAAAAAATAATTAATTCTAAAGAAATATCTGACGTGAAATTTTTATATTTTTCCTGAATTCATAAAGTTATTAAAATAACATATTATTTTGACTTTATCAAAACAGATGCAATGTAGTTGTAGTTATGAATACATGAAATTTAATATTTAAAAATGCAAATATGTGAATTTAATGACATGAAATTGTAAGGGACTCTTTTATACTTAGAAAAAATGTAGGAAATGCAGGATTTTATTAATTTGAACGAAAGTAACAAAACTGTTATCAATGTAGTTGTAGTTATGAATACATGAAATTTAATATTTAAAAATGCAAATATGTGAATTTAATGACATAAAATTGTAAAGGACTCTTTTATACTTAGAAAAAATGTAGGAAATGCAGGATTTTATTAATTTGAACGAAAGTAACAAAACTGTTATCAATTTTAAAATTTTATTTCAAATATATTAAGATGAGGTACATACACATACATATTGTACAGAGTAAACATCACAGAAAATAGAACACATGCTTTCAATTTAAATTACTATTGATATGCTATTAAATTTATAGCAAAAACCTATCATTATGTCCAATAAATAGTTACAAATGATAAGCAGTTTATTTTTCACATTAGAAAAATATTACAAAAATAAAAAATAAAAAAATCACACTATAACAGAAAAAGGAGATATATTATGAACTTGTATTAAAAATTATCAAATTTTAAATAACATACATAATCTGAATTAAATATGAGATAATATATTTATCTTTACATTTTTTTTTTGTTTCTTAGATTTTAGATCCCTATTTACATATTTTAATGAATAGAATAATCTTAACCTAATAAATAATTTTAACAGATAAATTACAGGAAATTCAGGACAAGGATGTGATAATTGAGTATTTTTCATTTTATGAAAATATGTATGAGATATTTGATTTTTAGTGCAAACATCCTCATATATTGCTAAAAACATTTGTTCTAACTTATATATATAATTTATAAATTGCTCGCTGGGTGCCCTTAAACCACCATAAATACTTTTGTCCGTGTCGAATGCTTTAAAGTGGGTTAATAATTTACTTACATCCAATTCTTCACATTCTTTAGAAATTGATAGACACATTGGGCAGGTATGGATTTGCAATGCTTTTATTCAAATATCCACATACATATGTAAAAGCATTTTGTGTTTTAATGTCTTCATTTCTGTAATCGTAATTGGGGAGTGAAATAGCCTTGCATTCTAAACTATGATCAGTCTCTAACATGTCGACGACGTCAGGATTAGGCGAATTCAGCTTAAGTAAAATATCATCTAAGTCGTCGTTACAGTTCATATTATTTGTATGCAAGAAGTTTTGGCAAAAAGTTTTTTAAAGGCTCTTTCAAACTGTATGGGAGTGGGATTTACACTGTTACCGCCTTGCTGCCTGATACTACCAAAAAAGTTCTCAATGCTGTCTTGATTAACTCTTCTAGTTTTTATATATTTAAAACCAGCCGACGACAATTTTACCCAGAGTTTTTTTATACCGTTTATGGTTACCAGCCAAGAATTTTTGAATTTTGATTTTGAGGTAACATCTTCTCCAGCATTATTAAATACTTTTAATTCCTTTATAAACATTAACATTTCATTTAAATAGTTTAATTGAAATTCATCACCCATAAAAACATTTTTATATTTATTTCTGTTATTTACTTCATAAGCATTTAATAAATCAAATAATTTATTGAATTTTTCTAATACTTCTATAGTTCCCAATGCATCGGCAGGAAGTGCTCCCAAACTCATGTATGTATTCATGCCACTTGCAACTGTATTACTCAATATTTGAGTAGCAAGCTTCACCCTCATTTTCTCAAAATTTGAGGGATGAATATGAGCATCAGTGAGTTTGGGAGCACATCTGTATGCTTGCTTTTATCTTGTCGATAAAAATGTTCAATATATGACCATGAGGTTTTTTTCATTAAAACAAAAACATTTTGTAATAGATTATTCCTTGTAGCTTTTATTAAATGACATGTGTCAAATAAATATATTATTTCTTTGTCCCCTATTTGAAAGACTGGATTTTCAGGAGTTACATGAAATAATCTTGATAGCTGGATAAAATTTGACCCCATATCGCTCAACAAAACGTCAACATAGAAACCAATTTCTGACAATTTTAGTATGCATTGCTCAATGACAGATTGTAACTCTGTTGCTTTAAATTGTGATTTCACAAAAAAGTAAGCTATTGGTTGCTTCCAATTTGAATATAGACCTCTTGCCATAATAACAGTAGCATTTTGGGCAACCAAAAAATCTTTTTTTTGATCTCCAATATCATGAAATCCCACAATTTCATCCCTCCCAGTGTGATAAAATAAATTAGCTTTTAGTGACATTTCATCTACACATAGTAAACAGTGTTTATCTTGCTCAATCATTGTTTTTCCCTTTATTTGAAGGGCAGTGAATATTGCTTTATTTTGTAAGCCTGGCTTACACACAAGTTTTTCAGTAATATATTCCAAGCTGCGTTTGGTAGGTAGATACAAAAATTTGCTCATAAATGCGTATGCTCGAGGACCGAGGAAATACAGTGTTAAAGCAAACTTCTTATACTCCATAGAATATCTCCTAGCTAGTGGTTTTTTATCCTTCATTGCTACTTGTGCTTTCACAATTTCTGCAAAAGGTTTGTCCAAAAATTTTTCACACATTTCGTGGAAGTCCTGAAGATTCCATTCTCTGCGTTTGGGCACAATATTTTTTGCAGAGCTCTTTCTTCTGTAGGCTTTCAATTTCTCCCTTAATTTCTGCTTACGTGGACTGCTAGAAGTTAGAGCAGCTGGAGTTTGTGTAGAAACTGGTGAAAGCATGGGGGATGTTGGTTTACTATGTGAAGGTCCTGCAATGAAATTAATAATTAATAGTACGTATATTGTGCAAAAAGAGTGGTAAGTTGTCAATTGCCCACAACAGCAGAGTTGAATGCTCATCTGCTAGAATTTTCTGAGACTGTAGTCATATATTTTATATAACAGATATGAAACACAAATTCTCTTTTTCTTTTTAACAAGAACTATACATACATATACGGTATCTACATATTACTCGGTCGTTCAGATAATTTCTATTTTATATCTATATTCTGCTATTTAAACTATTTTATCTCTTTAGTAGACATTCACCATTTGTAAGACAAATGAAAAATTAACAGATTCTCAGGGTATTGAAATAACCTGTATTATACAGGGCGATCCCAAATAATATGCAAAAAAAATTGAGTAAGTTTTATTTAGTTCCAAATGTTCAATACACAGCAATATTTGATATCAAAAAACTATGACCTGTCATCAATTGGAAACTATGCACTTGTAAGGTCGTAAACTTTATTTTTTTTACTTAATATATCAAAAAATTGCTCGAGACAAAAAAACAAGTACATATTCAAAAAATAAATTGTTTTCAATCAACAAAGTTAACCCCAAAAAGAAATCTAATGAAAAATATACAGCGAGTACTTTATACCAACACCTTATAACAGGACAAGGAGAATAAAAATTACTTGTGCAGAACAATTTTTATCAGCCTAAACGTCTTCTCATATTTCAGTTCTTAATTTCAAAGAGTTTGGGAGAAACTAAATAAAATTCTAAAAGCCCTGTTAAGGGGTTGTAATTCCGTTAAGGATGCTTATATAAAAAACAAATTATAAGTACTCCTATTAAAATCAGTCATACAATCTACGCTCAATTTTTTTGCACATTATTCGGGATCACCCTGTACAACCAATGAACTAATCAACCAGCACTCACCTGCGATATCTATTGTTAAACATTCAAGATGTTTCATGCTAGATGATTCTTCTGTATCTATCGGTAAATCTGCAGATAAATTCTGACATGTTTGAGTGGAAAACGGACCTGAAATTATTATTTGAATATTAAAAGTGTCTTTTATCTAGAATAGGTAATGATTGAAGTCAATAAAATAACAATACACATAGGATTCCTAGATTTTCTCTAGTAATAAAACATTACTTTTCTGCAAGTAAAATACATACCAGACGGAGACGAAGAGCATGGAGATAATTTAGCAGCCAAGCTTGTATGTTCGGCACTCCTAGCAGGCATAATTTTTATATCTGAAATTACAGTTATATAGACACGTTTTCCAGGTAATTCACATTTGTAAAATAGAGTGGAAAACAATATTACTCACCTGAAATAATAACCACCTTCTTTGCAGGTTCTTCAGATGTACTGATTTCAGTAGCACTACGTTTCATGAGGTGTGGAAAAATTGTTGGCACAGCCTGCTCAAATAAATGTTTACGCGTTTCACTGCCTTTGGATATATATTTCTCCTCAAAATGTTTTTCACAAAGTTTATAATTTTTTGATAACTCTTCTACAGTTTTCTCAAGTAAATCTTCCTATTACAAGCTTTCAGCCATAGTTCAGCTCTTAAAGAAATAAAATATGTAAGTATTTGTAAAAAATTAAAATAAGTACTCGTAAAAAAATAAGTTAAGCCAAATTCTAAATACTATATACAATAAAATAACTGTCTGCTTACCTCGAACGGTCTTTCGGGAAGGTAAACAGGGAAATTTTGCCACCTGTCTTGGAAGAACATGCACGATAAGCACAGGCAGTTCCACCTTTACGAGCCATTGGGAAGACTTTTAAATCC
The DNA here is from genome assembly GCA_025584915.1 of Monochamus saltuarius. Taxonomy (NCBI): domain Eukaryota; kingdom Metazoa; phylum Arthropoda; class Insecta; order Coleoptera; family Cerambycidae; genus Monochamus; species Monochamus saltuarius. The sequence goes on from CM046727.1 coordinate 35,140,328, forward strand.
AAAATAATAATTAATTAAGTATAATAATGTCACTTTACCGCACAACACAACGCACACCAATATAAAACAAATAATAACCAAGCACAAATCAGAAATAACGAGATATAACCAAACCACAACAAAGAAGTGAGGTTGATTACAATACCATTTAAAACATGGCGAATTGGCGCATGCGCATAAATTTTAAGTTTTCGAGGAGCGCTGGCCTTCGCCTCTGTATATTAGGTCCTCTGTGCCTGAAAACAGCAAACAGCTATACTGCTATACCGTACTGGTGTTTCCTAGAATTCCATGTTTGCAAAATATCGTTCTCGCCTGGTGCGACAGAGGTCAATAGCTTTCAATGGTATCTACTGCGATGAAGAACGCTGTGGAACGCTTCGTGGCTTTTCAGACTGGCATGTAGTAGCGAATGGCCGTTAGATGCAGCTTGCCTACACCGCGTACTCATGGTCCCTTGTGTCGGATAAGACAGATTTAATACAGCTAGGGTTATTCGTCTGGTACTTCATCTATGGTATACTGATGAGACCTATTAAGCCCGAAACCGGTATGTATCTGGTGGGCTGCTGACGAGTGACTTTAGCTATTTGGTATAGAGTTTTCAGATGTAATTCAATGCTGGTCGAGGCCTTACCCCGCAGAGTAGTTGTTTCCTGGAATTCCGTATTTGCAAAAATAGAGGCAGTTTGCTTCAGGAAAGTTTTGTATTTTGAAATATTTTAAGCTCCCCTTATGTTTGATTACGTATCTGATTATTGCTTATAGTTTCCCGAGAGAAACAAAACGTTCTATCAAAATTTCTCTAAAGAAATCAACAATAAAAAAGTTTTTAAAAGTGCGGTTCCCTATTCGGGACACCAATTTCGCACGCAAATGTCAAACTCTATATATAACACTCAGCTGAATCAGACGTCCTCACTTTACCTTGACGAGCTAGCATTAGAGTATGCCTTTCCACGTTATCGACGCTGCCGCTATAAGAAAACCGACGAAGCGAAATAAAAGAATATGTAGAAATAAGTACAGCTTTGAGGATTTCTCCTAACATGCCATTATTCAGACTATAATTTAAGACACGTACGCAAGAAGCGAACGGAAAACATAAAAACCAACCGCGGATTCGAATAAAATCCTCGACATCACTCGTGGAGTTTTTGTTCTAAATCTTAAATCTCTCCGTATCCGCGATAGAAATCCCAGTGAAAGTAGCCATACGTTATGCCACCTTTGCAAAATAAAACGGAAAACGCATTGCACATGAAAAATATGGCATATTAAGATGATATCTGAGGAAACCAATACAGATATAGGGGGAAAGTTGGACGCGTTAGTGCCCTCATACGACATGAATGCAAAGCAGTTTCCTCACCCCCCAGTCTTTACTGATCGAGGCTACGCCGTTACGGCCCGCATATACCGTCCTGTTCGCCACGTGAAAATTGTTAGCGAAAATCCAATGATGGCCGTTTACGGAAAATCGTATCGCTTTGTTGGGAAAATCGATACCTGAAAAGTCGCACATCATACCTTGTTGTTGTGGAGGATTGTTCAGAAATAAGGGTGATGAGGATACAGTCTTGAATAAAAATTTAATATACAGTGTGTCCACGGATGGAGTTGACAAGAGGAGAAACTCTTTTGTTTTTGACTTTATCGAAAAATATCACTCTTTATAAAAAGTTCTGCTTCCCGATAAAATGAAATTCTCATAGAAACTTCTTAGATCAGATATACAGGGTGCTCATAAATTAAGAAAACAAGAAAATACTCAAGAGAAAAGTACCAGTCAAGGGTTATTTTTGTCTAACCAAAAAATCTCACACTGAAAAAGCAGATAAGTAAAAAATAACAAAAATCACATCACTATCGCGCACTTCCGTATTTTTGACGTTTCGAAAAACTCTCTATCTTGGTTCTCAAAATAGCATATGTACTGAAACTATCTCAAGTTTGACAGTTTACAATTTGTTTATCTGCTTCCAAAGAAATGTTAAATGATTTATATTTTATTGTTACTTAGTTCTCTTTGATACAACTGTTGCCAACAATGATCAATGTTTACTGAACAGTTTGACACACACTTATCTCCGTTCAACAAAATAATCGCGGTCTCTTTTAATTTTCTTTTTGTTGCATTATCTTCCTTCTCTAAAACTTTTGCCAAACTCCATTGAATCAAATAACCGTTTTCCTAAATTTTTATTTTCAAATTTCCTTCTTTTATACAATTTTATATTCTTCAACTCTAACATTCATAGGCCGAGACGTTTCTCCGTTTACGGAAAATCGTATCGCTTTGTTGGGAAAATCGATACCTGAAAAGTCGCACATCATACCTTGTTGTTGTGAAGGATTGTTCAGAAATAAGGGTGATGAGGATACAGTCTTGAATAAAAATTTAATATACAGTGTGTCCACGGATGGAGTTGACAAGAGGAGAAACTCTTTTGTTTTTGACTTTATCGAAAAATATCACTCTTTATAAAAAGTTCTGCTTCCCGATAAAATGAAATTCTCATAGAAACTTCTTAGATCAGATATACAGGGTGCTCATAAATTAAGAAAACAAGAAAATACCCAAGAGAAAAGTACCATTATTTATTATTGTATACAAAATTTTTATGAAACAATTCTGTTTATTGCTTCAAATAGAGTCCCAATACAAATTTTAAAATCAATATTTAAATTTTAACATTTACTCTACCTCTACCTCCCACCTCAACACATTTTTCCGCTAACTTAATAAATTGTTCGAATAGTTAGCGGCTCATTCAGTTCATGTATTCCTTGGCGTATGTGCTCTTTTAATACTTCCCTATCATGTGGCAAACCATTTGAATAATTGTTTTGTTTTAGGGCACCTTGGAGAAAAAAGGCAAGGGGTGTAAGATTAGGATTGGGCCAAATCTTCCTGCGCAGGACAGCCGTGCTGTTGCCAAAACATTTTGGAAACATTTTGTTTACCATTTTTAAATACTTGAGAGCCAGAAGTAGGCAATAACCTGTTTTGGCAACAGGACTGCTGTCCGGCTCATTTTACAGCCTTGCTCAGACAATGGTGAAAGGTGGATTGGAAGATTTGGTCCATTATCCTGCTAGACCACCTGACCTTAGGCCCCTTGACTTTTTTCCTAAAATAAAAGATTTATTCAAATGATCTGCCACATGATATTAAAAGAGCGCATAAAAGAAGAAATAACAAACTATTCGTAGTGTGTAGAGTAAAAGTCAAAATTGAAATATTGATTTTAAAATTTGTATTAGGACTCTATTTCGGGTTATAAACAGATTTGTTTTATAAAAATGTTGTGTAAAATAATAAATAATGGTATTTCTCTTGAGTATTTTCATGTTTTTTAATATATGAGCACCCTGTATATCTGATCTAAGACGTTTCTATGACAGTCCCATTTTTTCGAAAAGCAGAACTTTTTATAAAGAGTGACATTTTTCGATAAAGTCAAAAACAAAAGACTTTCTCCTTTTGTCAACTCCATCCGTGGACACACTGTATTCTCTGAAGCTATTTATTTGTGGCTTTAGTTTGATTGGGTTTTGCCACACTTCTGAAAAAAATAAAGATTAATTATATAAGCCCTTACGCCAAACGGACCAGTCAAGGGTTATTTTTGTCTAACCAAAAAATCTCACACTGAAAAAGCAGATAAGTAAAAAATAACAAAAATCACATCACTATCGCGCACTTCCGTATTTTTGACGTTTCGAAAAACTCTCTATCTTGGTTCTCAAAATAGCAAATGTTGCAAAAATTAAGTCAGTTTGACATTTTAAAATGTGTTTATATGCTTCCATGGAGAGGTTAAATGATTTTTATTTTATTGTTCCTTCTTCTTAATACACTGTAGCCAACAATGATCAACGTTTACTGAATAGTTGACACACACTTATCTCCGTTCAACAAAATAATCGCGGTCTCTTTTAATTTTCATTTTGTTGCATTATCTTCCTTTTCTAAAACTTTTGCCAAACTCCATTGAATCAAATAACCGTTTTCCTAAATTTTTATTTTTCAAATTCCCTTCTTTATACAATTTTATATTCTTCAACTCTAACATTCATAGGCCGAGACGTTTCTCCAAGATAATGTTTATTGCATTCACAAGATATGTAGATTCAATTTTTTGAGTTTTGTATATAATTTTTTGGACGTTTTTTAGACAAAAATCATCGTAAAGTGTTAGTTGTCTGAAAAACTGTTAGAATAATAAATTTATTACCGATTGTTCTTAATCTTTCTGATAATATAAGAATGTAAGGAATTTTTATTGTATGATTAGTTTCTCTTATTTGTCTTAAAGTGTTCGCTTTATCTATAATATTTTTTAATGTTGCCCCACCAAAATTAGGAGGGTATTCATTATTTATTAAAACATTTTTAATTAATTTTAGGCCGTCATTTCGTTGTTTGATTAATTTTGCTCTATCATATAAACATTTAACAACACCTTTCTTAATACCAATACGATGGTTAGATATAAAATTAAAAAAATAAAATTTAATATCTCCTGAAATGATCTATTTACAGTAAAATTTTAGTTATACGTATATATCTGGTGGCTATTCGGATGGAAACATAATTTAATAATAGAATATACCTATTAGTTAAAAATATTTGAATTGGTATAAACTGAAATGAACATGTGCCATTTTTGCTTAAAATCGGATTACTAGGTACAGATAATGAGTCTATAGAGTCCCCATCATACTATGAACAAACAACATAATATGTTCACTTTAATTACAGACGCTGAGCTATTAGACATATAGTTGCGGCAGACGACTTATGTCATACACACAAATGAGTAATTCATTCTATTTTCATCAAAATATTCTAATAATAGTCCAAGGCGTTTAGATCAAAATCGATCGAATAGCGGAAATTTTTAGGCACAACAGATATCGAGATGCGATTTTCTGCATTGTGTTCAGGAAGGTCCCAGGAAAAAAGTCTATATCGTCTGGTTTAGCCATTTTTTGAAAAATGCCCCGAGTAACGATTTCCGAGCCATTTTTCTGAGTGTCCAGTCATTCCTATAATGGTGTAATGCATTTTCCGGCCCAGAAGGTATTTTTAAAAAAATGGCTAAACCAGACGATCTAGACTTTTTTCCTGGGACCTTCCTGAACACAATGCAGAAAACCGCATCTCGATATCTGCTGTGCCTAAACATTTCCGCTATTTTTCCTAACTTCCCTGGACTATAACAAAACTATACCGGAACCGGAAAATATCCCCAAACAAAGAAATCTAGAGGGTTCAGATCAGGCGATCTTGGAGGCCATAAAACAGGTACGACCCTTCCTACCCATCTATGTGGAAAAGTTTGGTGTAAAAGTGTGAAGACATTAGTGTATGGTACTCCAGTAAATAGCCTGGAAGAGCTGCAGCTACGGATTAATCAAAAGTGTCAAGAAATCCAAACCAAAAGGGTGTTTTCGAAAGAGTTCGAATATCGTTGAGAATATGTCGTGCCTGCTTGGAAATGGACGGGGGGCACTTTGAACATCTTCTGTAACTTTGCTTTTTGTTTGTTAAAAACTTCCTTTGTCGGTTTATTCCTAATAAAATAAAATGTTTGAAAAACGAATAGTGGTCCATATCTCCGCAACCGTTACTTTGCGGACTCATGTTTATTAACACTTTTCTGCTTGGTTTGGTTCATACTATTACTTCCTAAAATATTTTACACTTTTTTTTAACAGCCTGTATATGAATCATTTATAGAGCTTAGCAAGTACATGTACTTCTATCCTTTAGTTAATTGACATTTAGACAACTCTCTAAAAAAAGTTGAGTAAGAATAATTATTATTCAGTGAACTTTTTTGAACTTAAATCCCCTTAGTGAGTAGCGTCGCTTAGTCGAGAGTTCTCAACAGCGCCCAATATACAAGACTCTTGCAAAGAATTATTTTTCAAGAGTGCTTCAAATTAAGCATTATTTTAGTAAGAACGAGTCTCCAATAAGTTTCAGGTCTTTTCTGAATTTTATTTTTAATACTTACAGCTTGTAATAATAAAAATTTCATTTCATTTATAAAAATGAGTGGAAATTTCATGTTTTGTTATTTTATTTTAGTATAATATTAACTGATAATTTTTGGCAAATGTGTTTTTACGTAATAAAAATAAAAATTTCAGAAATAATGTGATAATACATTGTACTCCTTTGAAACTATTTACTTTCACCCAATTCATTTTGAAATTTTACGAATTATTTATGTGATTTCTATAGCACATGCGCAGAGGCACATCAATATAACCTCTAACCTATTTCGTTTTAGTTGTGTTAAGGTGTGGTAAGCAAACATGTAGGTACGCTTAATTAATAAGGACTTTTTGTGGAATATTCAGCAAAGAGTAAGTCGGTATAAGATTATATTTTATAACGTGTGCACTTGCAGCTTATGTCAATTTAAAAATTATACAATTCATAAATATAATAGAAATTGAAACCGTACATGCATCAAAACTGCGCCATTACCTGTATCTCTAAACCATACAATAACATTTATTTAAATCAACATATTTACCTTTGTGACAGTAGCAATAGTAATAGTTTAGCAGTTATTAAAATTAGTTGCAGTTACGTTAATTGTAAATTTACTGTAATTAAAAATGGAGCTAAAATAAATTTATTTATTTCCTTACAGATACAGATACATACGTATGAGTTTTCGACCTCAACATGAAGATGGCAGCACTCGTAAATAAAAACTAGCGAATTTCGTTTTTCATCTGTGGACAGTTACTCACCAAAGTTTCAGCCATTTTAGACGCGCAGTTGTTATGTAACAGTCGTTTGAGTGAGTTGATGTGAGTTTATGAAAATGGACAAAATCTAGTATCGCTGTCATTAAATATTTGTTTTTGAAAGGCAATACGTCTACGAATATCAAATATGAGTTGGATTCTGTGTATGGGGCTCTGCACCATCATTTACCACAATTGTACCTTTTCCTATTTACAAAATTCCCATAGTAAGTGTCATTAAGTGAGCCACCCTGCATATTAAAGATGAATTCACATAAAACAACATTTGATTTAATTAATTAAGATATAATGGCATTTGGGCAAGATGTACACTTAATCATTAATTATCGTTCTTTTTGGCTAAGGAGATAATTATTTTTAACACTTGATTTTGTTTTATTTTAAATGGCATCAAGTTTCTTTTCATTCTATCAACTTTTCCGATGAGATACAAAAAGCACAAAGGAAAACTTCGAAACGGATCGAGTACTTTGATAATAGGAAATAGACAAAGAAGTTCAACTTCTCTGAAAAACGTTATTGTAAACACAGCTAAACTACAATTCGTTATAAAACTGTTTAAGGAAAATGACTGGGAAAGACCCATTTAGCCAATGACCATGCCAAATTAAATCCAGATAGGAAACATAAAAACTGTGTATCCGGACAGCTTAATTTACTTTATCTGTATTCTTTAAATTAGTTTCCTTGTAAAGGGCTGTATACCAGATAAATTTGGTTCTTGTTTATCCAGAACTTTTCCACACACGCAGTTCTGTATATCTACGTTGTATCAAACCGAGTTTATTAGATATTTATTTGCTCATGACTTCCACATGAACTTGATAAAAGACAATTATTTATATTTTTTTCTGTAGTAAACTCTTATCACTTGTTCTACGCAATACAAGAAATACTATTTCACGTTCATTACTAGATCTTCTTCATATGTTTTGTTTGAATTGGTAAACTAATAACACTAACATGTTATAAAATAATTATTTACTTGTGATTAGGAGCCGCTGAACACATTTTTATGTTAAGCCAGACGATCGGAAGAAAAAATGTTATATTTGGATGTTTTTATTTTTTTGTTTTCATAAATTATAATTTCATTCCTTTTTATGTGTACGATTTTGGAAAAATTTAACTCCAAAAGTTTAATTTTTCTGTCTGAGTAAAATATCCAAATGATGTATCACATGATATAATGCGGAGTTGCATGAGTTTTATACCTATTGATTTGAAATGTACTACGAAGCAATATTTCAAACATATTGAAAGATCAGAACATATTATATCTGGTAGCAATAATCACATAATACTTAAAACATAAACATTAATAAATTGAATATAAACAAAACCACGTGACCGAAAAGACGATATAATTGGTGCTACGTCATAGATAGTGTAAGTACTACAGAAAATGCTGTGCAAATTCCACGATGACAGAAGCGGGTTTGTAAGCATAACCGGACTATTACATATTACCATGAGTGGATTTAATTTTATACTTATGAACTTCATTGGTGCTAATCTCAACTTCATTAGTGCAGCAAATGCGGAGAGTCAAAGCAAGCAGGTGTCTATTATTTTCCGTTATTAACATTACCATTATTATTAGTGGTGATGTGGGAATTTACGGTATTGTTAAACGTAACGTAACTATTTTATAATATAATATATAATAATAATAATTTTATTCATATTCATACAATACAATATAATAATTATAATTTACAGCTTACTTAAGTATACACTTTTGAATATAAATAACAAATTTCACTTAAGTTTTATAAAAACTTGTGTGCGATATCTGTATTAATAATACACGTATATACAGTAAACACTTAACAATTTAATTATGTACTATTTTTTATGTATGATTATAAGGAAATATTGAAATCTGCAATATTTATTTGAGGTGATTTATATAGCTATTAATTGATAGGTATTCTTATCATATACGATATTAATTACTAATGCAGTTGTTTCTACTATATTAACTAATTTAACTGTATAATTAATTTTATTTTTAATATGAATTCGTCAAAATTTTTGCAATACTTATATTCTGATGTACTACTACAAATTTTGTTTTAACATTTTCCCTTGACTGTATTAGCATTTGATAGTCATTTACAGTATTAATATCATATGTATTTACTACAGGGTTTTGGTATGTTCTTATATTCGAATCCTTTTTAAATTTATACGATTATAGGTATACATTTAATTCAAAATAATATCTAACTGGTTGCATCTTAACGATTAATTAATTAATTTTTGTTTAAACAAAAATATATATACACATATTTAAACAACACTCATCTTAGTAATATCAATAGTATTCATTTTACATACATACAATGGCACTTACATTATTTATTACTATTTTTATTTCTTCTAGTATTGCGATTGACCATCTGTACTGTATTTTTTTGGTATGGTTCCTGTAGAATTTTCATGAATGCAGATTTGTTCAGTTACATCTCGATTCGATATTACTATTGCTTCTTCTTGTGCCACACTATTTTCCTCTTGATTAATACCTAATGCTTGTCTATGAGAATGTAAAGTCCCATCTCGTACTCCATTTAGTGCAATGTTTTCTTTTTCAAAATCATCTTTAGAAATATAATTCATCAATCAATAACCATCAATTATCAATCTATTACCCCTTAATTTTGCTGATCGATTTTTACTTCTAGCTATTTTTAGTTGTTTCAGTAATATTTTTCGCTCTTCTCTGTCTTCCCAAATAAGATCCTCAGAAATATAAACAGATGTTCCTTTCAGATTTCTTCTTTTATTAAATATTTCTTTTTTTCGTTTATATGTTACAAATTCTACCAAAATGGGCCTGATATTATTTGTTTGTTTGCCTAACCTTACGGTATTATTTATTTCTGAACCATCTATTTGAATAGAAAGTTGGTTAGTAGCAGAAGTATCTTTTCTTGTACATTCTCTTCTGTATCTTCTCTTACTCCATATAGTACAATGTTATTCTTTTTTGTGTTTCTTTTAATGCTTATTAGTTCTTTTTGTAATTCTTGATTCCTTTATCCAATTTTTGAACTTTACTTTTCAGAGATACTATTTCGAAATCAACCTTTTCAGAAATTTCTCTTACATTTTTTTCTAGTGCTTCAATTTTACTTGTGATATTATTATTTACATTAAGAATTAATTTATACACATCATCTATAGATACGGAGTTAATTATTTGTTCTTCTTTTAAAGACATATTAGTACAATTACAATGTTATATACACTATGCTCTGAGTCCAACTCTGTGTAGAAGTTCTTATTTATTTCTTATCTTGAAAAATGCCTGAATATTGATAAGTTTTTTTCACAGTTTAGCACTTGTATTAGGTACACTTAGAGTACTTTTATCAACTCATATCACCTCAATTTTATAATATAGTGCAGTTATTTTTATACTAATTGATCACAATCACTTATATTTTCGTCTGTGCAAAAAATTATGTTTTAATTGCTGTGTATTCCCACTAAAAACTTGTAACAAAGCTGGATCAACTGTATGTACGTTTTACTTTCACCTTCACAAAATATCTTTTACAATACAGATCCGCTCGTGAAAATTACGGCGACAATGCTGCTGGTTACCTCCGTATTAAACTGCTTGTTTTAATTTGAAAAATAATAAATAAAAGTAATAATTAATTTTTATTTCAGTATTTATTTATATTTTTAAATAATTTATATGAAGCGCTGAATACAATAAATGTGAAAAAATGTAAGTTTGTCTTACCATTAATTTTTTAAACGCCGTGTATACATTTTGGTAGTTTAATAGAAAAGTTTAATTGATTCTTTACAAATTTATATTTTTGTAATGTACTTAAACCTACCTAATAATGTATTTCCAATTAAACTTACATTACAAATAATACACATACAAATAATGTTGCAATGCGGAAGTTTAACGTTTTCCTTTCTTTGCGTTTCATCGAGATCATTTCATTTTTTAGCACGGTGAAATAAATACTTGTTCCATTTGCCCGACGACATGCACTTTTTGTGCTCATTTTACAACTTTATTCAATATCAATGCCTATAACACAATAGCACTTAATAATATCACAAATGACAAATTAACTCTTCTAAACGTATGTACTGCGTTTCTGAAAATATGAATCGTATACGGATATAAACTAGTTACAGTACAATGCTGTGGCGGCCATCGTTTTTTCGGAGCGTGACCAAAATAAAATTTTAACACCGCCTTTAAGCTTATTTCTCCACGAAATTGTCTAGAACAAATGCCATTTAGTTAAAATAATATATTCTTTCTTCTGCACATATCATGCAACGCCCCCACAAAACGGTCGGCAGCTTAGATATGTGACGTCAGATGCCATTCGCATGTGTATACTTAAATAGAGCAGTGTACTTTAGTTCATACGATTGCCATGATTTCGGAAAACGGAGTACCTACATACGTTTAGAAGAGTTAATTTGTCATTTGTGATAATATTATTTACTTACATTTTCTCTCATTAATTGCATTTAGCGCTTCATTCCGATTCCAAACATGTTCTGCATTTGTCCTTACCATTTATCATGTAGAATGTTTTTTAAGATATTTATAAAATTTTGCTATCTGATTTCACTACATTAAATTACCTGATTTATTCTGAAAACATAATGAACAAAAGTAATAAATAATGATTGTTCAAAAATATTTAATAGGAGAAATGAAATCAGTAGTAAATGGCAATACAAATTTATTAAATTAATTTAAAAAAATAATAAATGTTTTTATTTTTCAAATTAAACCTTTAATGTGAAATCAGATGGCATAATTTTAAAAATGCCTTAAGGGCGCCGTATTCTAGCAATAGTGTTTTGTACAAATACAAGTCATTTTAGACATTTAAGAACTGAATAATATAGAATTTAACAAATAACAAGAATGTTATCTCATGCCATCTGTCTTAAATTCAACTATAGATGTAAACATTGTTTTTCGAAATTTCAGTACTTAAAAAACACAACAAATTTGATCATTTTACAGCGAGAAATGCGGCGACTTTAAGTAAAACCATCTATCTGGTAACTACCCAACAGCATTGTCGCCGTAATTGTCCCGAGCGAATCTTTATTATAAACAAGGAATAAGTTACGTTTAACAATACCGTAAGTTGCAAACATGGAATTCCAGCTGAATTCCATTGAATTACACCTGGTAAACCTATAGCAACAGCTAGAATCATTCGTCAGAAGCCCACCAGACATATACCGGTTTTGAGCTTATTAGCTCTCATCAGTATGCAATCAATTCAATACTGGTCGGGGCATTACCCTGCAGAGTAGTTGTTTCCTGGAATTCTGTGTTTGCAAAATATCGTTTCTCGCCGGGCGCGATAAAGATCGACAGCTTTCAATGGTGTCTACTGCATGTAGAACGCTTCGTGTCTGTGACATTTTCAGTCCGGCATGGAGTAGCGAATGACCGATAGATGTAGTTAGTTCTACACCGCATACCGTAAGTTCATCACATCACCACTAATGATTATCACATTACCTTCACAGTATTTACACTATGTATCTATGATCCACAATTGCCACAAAAACGCAAAAATACAATAAACAAACGTCTGTCTACATGTTAAACGGCATGTCGCTTCACACAAATGATATATCGTGTTTTCGGCCACGTGGTAAATATTTAAAAATAATTTTCGGCGCTTATTGGCTCATACCTGAAAACAATTACAAGCTTCTCTACTTAAAAAACACATATACCATGTTTAGGTTATAATGGAAATAAAAATTCGAAAGAAATAGAAATATAAAAATGCTCTGGAAATATCCCCATAGGTTCTGTAACTAGCGCACTTTGTTTACGAAAGGGATTTATTTAGATGGACATTATTAACTTTTTTCTGGAGTGACATAAAACTAAAGATATTACTATCTAGATTTACAACGAAAGTTCAGAGGTAGACGCAAATCGAGTAAATAACATTAAACAAGCAGCTTTACTGAATTTTATCTGTATTATTTATCTAGGGTTTCCCCTAACATATCCAGTTTTTGTTGATCCAAGGATCATAACAAACTGCGAGAACGTAGCAAATTGCGTATTTTCACAGCTGTGCCACATTTCCTTTTTGTTTACATTTCAGGAATGGTTAATTTTTTACTAATCTTTCCAACGAAAATTCCTGACAAGACTATCGTCACGTATTTATAATGTCACCAAGACTTAGCTCTTCGCATATTTTTGCTACTCTGATATTTGTATGGATTTGTACCAGTTTTTTTTATCTTTTGTAAAGTACTAAAACCTGTTCTGTTCTAAATCTGTTATAGCTGTTTTACACACAATTTATTGAACAATAAATTGACAATTTATTTTTCAACAAATTGATCTATTTCATAATTTATTGTTGACCGCTTTATACATTTCAACATTTACAACAATTTATTGGTCAATTTCATTAATGCCAATCTCAAACTTCATTGTTCATCAATTAAAATTGAAATGTTGGCATTACTGGCAGCGTTTTGTCGCACTGTGACAGGCGTACATATTTTAATTGAATATGTTTTGTGGATATTTGGGGAAATTACTTCTCTCATGAAAGTATTTTGTTTATAAATTAATAGATAAATCATTTCCAACAGCTTATTAAAACACCATTGGTTCAATCTTAAAAATAATCTAAATTGTTCAGGATCCGCATTTAAAAATTCAGTATGCACCAAGTGCAAATTTCCTTTCGACTTTCTTTCTCCAATCCATGGTCGAACCCACCATCTTCTACGCCTTGCTTTTGTTTATTTTCTATTTTAAGATTAAGTAAAAATAATGACAATATAACTGCTTTCAACAGAATAATTTTTTTCTTCTTTAACCGCAACCGACAAATTTTTGTCATTTTAAGTTCGAATTTCTTTGTGACTCGCCGTAAATTAGCAACATATCAGCTTTTTCTGAATGAGAAAATATTTTGTAAGCACAAAGATTATACGTTTGACGATTGAGTAATGACAAGTATTTTGTGACATTTATGCACCGTTAACGTGATTTTTAGATGGTGGTATTTATTTCGTGACTCTTTCGGACGATAATGCTTATAATTCTTAAACGGGAAGTAATACAGAAACATTTGTCTAATAAAAGTTTATTAGAAAAAAGAGAGCTCTAACAGGAATTTGGGTGTGTTTCTGGAAAAAATATAATTGTTGACATCATTAGTCGTTGCTGTCAAATTCCAAAGATAATATTTTCGATTGAAAATCGGGCTTACTTCATTCCATTTAACTCATGTCCCAAATGTTCTTTAAATTTTGTGTATCTTCACGGTAGGCTCATACTATCAAGTTTGATACACTTTGTACAACCTATTGCTATATTGGCACTCCTTCTAAACAGTTTGGAAGTTCTTAACATGAATTTCATTAGATCTTCAGTGTTGCGTGAAACAAGTAAGAACTAATGTTAAAAGTTGAAAGTAGCTTTCATTACGAATACGCCAGCAGTTCAAAAGAAGTCGCCAAATTTGTTTTAAACAGTGCCATAGATTAGATATTATTGTAAATAGATTGTACCTATTAACAAAATGAATACATAGGTACACTTTTCAAATATTTTTGAGCATACCTTCAAAATAATTTCAATTGAACCTTTGCCTGTAAATGATTCATGTCGTAAGATTAATAATCACAAACCTCAGATGGTGATATACTTCACAAAGTTTTCTTTATGGTCTAAGTTTGTAATGGATTAGTGGTACTTTCATCTAGCAAATCGTTTGTAAACTAACAGGTTATCCTGAAGGATTTAAATGTGTGAAATATATCACTATAAACGAGACATTGCTAATTCTTGGGATTTCGGTGAGGTTCAGAGGGTCACTTGATTGCAGCGGTAATTTTAATTCCTTCCTTTTAAAGGATTTGGTTTTGCGGCTTGCCTGTACTAAAAAATATGCTTTATGAATTATTTACTGTTGTGTGTAAAATATATTTTAAGACACTGTTTATTCTATTACCTATATATTTTTATACTATGCTTCGGAATGGGACAATAAATAATTAAAACACAATATATCATTTTTTGGAAAGGTCAGTTAACATCAGAATAAGCTTTACAAATATTAAAAGTCAAGATTTAATTTAGTAAATATAGGTTTTATTTACAAGTCTGATTGCTAAAAGTTAATCAACTTTAAAAAATCTGATACCTAGTAAAAAATATTCTTGACTAATTTTGAGTAATTAAACATTTTAACAAAGAAACGAGGTTTTCAATACAATTGTTGGTTAGATATATTGACAATATAGGTAACTCAAAAATTACTCATAAAAGATTTATTTAGCTAACAAAGTAACTGAGTGAACATAACTCAAGGAATGGTGTTATTATTTCAACACAAGTTGGTGTGGACTCATTTTAACAACCAATTGCGTTGATTTTAAATAAAATTTTAATAAAAAAAATTTTTCGGTGTATCTATCTACAATTTTTAAATATCGCGTCAAGAATTCAAACGACTTACGTTATACGAACAAATGAATAATGCATTGATATGTTTATCAAAATATTTAAGAAACTGCAACTGAGACTAATAAAACTATATATACTACACTAAATGTATTATATATTGCACTAAATTGCAAAGAATTATTGTTTTTAATGCGACCAAATATCGGAAATTACGTTGAAAATAAAGAGAATTGCCTAGCGTCAACCATAACGTAAGACGTCTGAATTCTTGCCGTGAGTATATTTGCTTCAAAGTTGTTTACATTTAACAATTTGTATATGGCTTATTATGATGGTAATTTTAATTTTCATGTATTTTCAACTTATTTTGCGTTTATAATGCAAATAACGTATATTAGCCGTATTTCCAGGAGATCAAAATAAAAGAAGCCATGTCGGTAGACACCATTTAAAGAGTACGTTTTTATACTTACATTTAATTATAACACATTATGCAAACACGGAATTCCAGGAAACAACTACTCTGCGGGCTAATACCCCGACCAGCATTGAATTACACCTGGAAAACCTATAGCAACAGCTAGAGTCATTCGTCAGAAGCCCACCAAACATATACCGGTTTCGAGCTTGTTAGGTCTCATCAGTATGCCATAGGTAATAATCCTAGCTGTTTAGTCTGTCTCACCCGACAGAAGGGACCATGAGTACGCGGTGTAGAACTAACTACATCTATCGGCCATTCGCTACTCCATGCCGAACTGAAAATCTCACAGACACGAAGCGTTCTACATGCAGTAGACACCATTGAAAGCTGTCGACCTTTATCGTCGACTAAACAGATAGGATTGATTATTTGTCGGATACCTTACCTATAGCATACTGATGAGAGCTAATAAGCTCGAAACCGGTATATGTCTGGTGGGCTTGACGAATGACTCTAGCTGTTGCTATAGGTTTTCCAGGTGTAATTCAATGCTGGTCGGGGTATTAGCCCGCAGAGTAGTTGTTTCTGAATTCCGTGTTTGCAAAATATCGTTTCTTGCCGAATGCGATAAAGGTCGACAGCTTTTAATGATGTCTACTGCATGTAGAACGTTTCGTGTCTGTGACATTTTCAGTCCGACATGGAGTAGCGAATGGCCGATATATGTAGTTAGTTCTACACCGCGGATAACACATTTCATTAAAAAAATGGTGTTGTGTGTTTTTCAGGTTTAATTCAATGCCGGTCATAACTTTACCAGCAAAGTAGTGTTTTCTGAAATTACGCTTATTCAAATATCGTAATCGCCGATGGTTATCAGGTCTCAACATTGAGTAGCCACTGGCCCGTGACTACTATTTAGACATTACATTTCGCGTAATTTGGAATATTGTGATGAATAGAAATATAACAAATAATAAAAATTAAGGATCGCAATATTAAGATTCTCTCGATTTTAGTTCAGTTAAAAAAATTATAATCATTTTATAAAATTGTTAAACATAAATATTTACAAATGACGATTTATTAGTATCAGGGAAATGAAAGGGATGATGTAAAAATTTTAATTAAAGTTATTAAAAATATTAACAGAAAAAGTATAAAAATCATTATTGTAATATTAGTAAAAATATGAAGAAGGTGATTTGAAATAATAATTGTGATAATAGAAAGTTAGTTGACTAATAATGGCACGGGATTAATTCTGATTGGTAAAAAGATATTGCAAAATCTAGAATAAAATAAGAACATAGTGGGCAAATGCAACAAAGATGTTATACACACCCTGAATATGAGAAAAAAAAGTTAAAGATGTAGTAAAAGAGAAAGTCAGACCAAATTTTGCTCCTAAATTGAAATTGTTAAAATACTTAACGAAACACATAAACACAGTAAAAGTCTACCCACAAAGTGTTTAACTCGTGCTTCAAAAAGATTGCGAATAATTGGGTAAATAGCTTGTTAAAATTGCTCACACATAACAATTGTTGTGTAAATACAAAATAAACAATTTAACCATTATCTTTTAAAATTTGACAGTTATAAAACTATTTTATTTCTACTACTGTTGGACTGGAAAATTTACATTCAGCGAACAAGTTGGCATGTTACTTGTGCTACGTTTCTGTGAAGGAAACTGTAGAAGTGTGGAAGAATTTCGTAGGAAATTTCCAAATCAAAAGAACGTCCTAGCGCAATAAGGGTACGGGTAAGGGTAAATGAAGAACATTTTTTGCGAACAGTTGAAGAGTAAACTTATGTTTCATAGAAAATGGTGTCCATTTTGATTTCTTTAATTTTAATTTTATTTTATTTTACAGTTGTATTACCAACTGACATACTTTAAAAACAAAACGTAGGTACTACTGACTCTGATTTCTTCTAATAAACACTATTAAAATCTTATTTTAGTTAAAACATTTTTTCTTGAAAACCTTAAAGTTTTGGGTATGGTATAATTTTAGGGGTGACTCACGACTCACTCTCAATGAACACCTTGTAGTATCTCAATTTACTTGAACTCATAATCAAAAAATAGTAGAATAGTAAACCTAAATCATGTACCAAATTTGGTTATTCCAAGTTCGAGTAATTCAGAGATATTATTTTTTTTCGAAATATTTGGTGTCACTTTGAAGGCTTTGTTGTTTGTATACAGGGTTAACTATGACTTAATACAAATATTTTAAGAGGGGATAGGAAAAAATAAGAATTAATGGAATCACCCTTAAAAAAATCCAAATTTATTTATAAAGCCAAACATTTTTTTTTCAAAACTATATTAAATCCCTATTTATCGCCGTCACTGACCTTCTGTCAGCTGCGAGGTTAGGTATATTCTGCCAGTCAAAGGTGTCAAATATAGTGACAGGTCCATTGACACGTGTATCAGTTTAATCCGCTTTGAAAGAAAAAAAATCTTTACAAAATGTAGATTATTATTTAATGATTTAATGAGAAATACAGTATGGTAGCACAGAGAGGCAGCATCTACTTTACTAATATTAATTTCCAGGATTGATAATTGGAGAGATATTAAGAATGTTAAATCATCTTCTGTGTGATTACTTGTTTAAATTAAAACCTGCAAAGATTTTTGTAGTTCCTGTGAACCTCTCCTTCCCTCTACCGTTCTTTTTGTGTAAAGCCAGGTACTTACTTGGTTTGGCGGTCTTGACCAGGTCGATTTACGTCGGGAAAAAGCACAAAAGATAACAAAATACACGTAAATGTACACAAATCTACATAAAAACACTGCTACACGTTTACCACCACGGCATAAAACAGCTGTTCGATGTGGTTCAAAATGTATTCAGCAAAATATTTTGTATACTCGGGAAACGCATTTGAGGCTGCTGCACGATAATATGCACTTGTCACACTCCCATAAATCAGCACCTTATCCGTCAAACAGACATTTGAATACGACATGTTTGTAAATACACATAAATACGCGAAAAACAAGTACTGAAAAATTATTTCAAACTAATCAGAGTACCGCAACCGTAAATTTACGTTATTTGAAATCTACAGCCGATATCTGTAGGCCACTAATGGAAGGTGCACTCGCCGATAAATTTTTAAACTTCATGAGTTGTTGTGTAATTAAATTTTGTTAATACTAATAATAGCAACAATATTAACAGTAATCGACGATGTTTGCATAAAATAATTAGTAATATTTTAAACTATAACATCCCAAGATGTTTACAGTGTTCTGAAAAATGACCCTTAGATTATAACTAACTTCGCTATTCTAGATGGTTTGAAGCATGGAGGGTATGCAATTAGCACTGCATAACCTAGAATTTACTGTTACTTTAAATCAGCTAAGTGACTAATTTTAATCGTGTTATAGTAATTAAATAAAGTATTCTATGTCGGATATGTTAGTGGATAATTATTATGAATCTGCAAGGAGTGAAAATGTAGTTTTCGTAGTGTGCAACGAAAGAACAAATACAAAACACTGCCGCTAACCGGATTAGCTGTTATCTACCAGCTACTTAGACATTATTATTATTATTAATACAAATGTTTCGTTTCGTTGTTTCTACACTTGACAAAGTTGAAAAACGACCAGTAGTCATAGGCGCCGACGTTCCGTAGGAAAAGAAGGTTTTGCCCCATTTTTTAAACATCGAGCTAGAATTCCGAAATAAATTTTTTATTGTCTTTTAGACCTTCCTGAGCACGTGGTTAAAATTTTTGTACTTAGTCATAGTTAACCCTGTATAGGTATATTTGGTTAAATTGCAATATTTTGGGACCCCCTACATGCACCTGCTCTATGTTGGTTCTTACGCAGAACACCCTGTATAGAAATTATTTAATGTAACAGAAACTGAAGAAACTGTTTTAATGGGTTTTGTAATCATTAAAAAAATTATGTGAAAAATATACAATTTTGAGCAATAATACACAGTTTTGCTCATAATTTAATTTAGGTAATGTTTAAATTTGTAAGAAATAATTACATAATATTAAATCACAAAATGCACAATAAAGCTACTTCAAATATGTAGCAATTACAAGATTTTAGTACTAAGTGCTGTTATGCAAAGTTGGAGTAAAATTATAATAATTAAATACAATTTTCTTTGTCTAACTCTCAGCTGTCGTTTAAAATCGTTTGCAGTAATTTACGGAAACATTTTTTTTTGTTGTAGTTTCTCAGAATTTAATGTAATGTCACTATACTTCAAAAAATGTATGGAAAATCGTTCATAGTAACTTTATTTATTTTTTATATAGTTCTTTGGCTGCAATACAAACGATTTTAGTCAGAGTTTCCAGTTCATCAACTTGATGATATTTTTTATGCAAAGCGTAGGTCCAATAATTAATTTGAACAAACGTCGCCGCGAAACGACGCCCCACAGAACGGACGACTAGGAAATACAATATTCGTTAGTGGTCATGTAGTAGTACTAATAAAGTCGGCGGTTTAATTAACACAGGCCGGACCCCACAAAATTCATTTTGCACCAGGAAAGCGATATATTCAAAGTTTCCGCGGTGGATAAAGTAAGTATCAAATGATAAATGTCCGGTGTGCAAGCGGCCGATAGTGAATGCGGTCCGGCCATAAAACTCTCTGGCTTTATCGCTAAAAATACTGGTCACTTGCGCTCGCTCCAATGAGCAGGACCCTTTGTATATGTTATTTTATTTAAGTGCTTATTGTTGCCGTTCTCCAGCTCCCCACATCAGGAGAAAGACTAACAGTTGCCGCATCGCTACACTTTAGTTTTATGGGCGTTTTTAAAGGAAAAACACGTGGTGAAATTTCATTTTCGAAACCTCCCCACGGCGCGGCGTCTCATTTACGGCAGATCTAATAGAGCGACGTGGTTACATAAATTATTTTAATTGGATTCTGCTAGAGGATATTAACTTCATCAAATTAGCTGCACTTTGCCAAGGTCTTCTTAGACTGTAAAACTGAAAATGTACAATTTATTTTTGAACTCTGAAAAGTGTAATATTGTGTGATTTCTTGGTTATGATTCAAAGCTGTAAATGTATACGGGATGATTCAGTCATAATAATAATAATAATATAATATCTCTACCCCTCATTCTAATGACGAGGATTAGCCCAGAAGTCGAAGAATTGTGCGGGAAAGGGGGCGGCATATTATTATTAAGCAGGCCGCATTTGCGCCCAGGAACGACTTACGTTGGTAGGCCCTAACCACCATTCAGTGCAGGAATGAGGGAAACCTGGAAAACCTCATTAATTAGGGGGGTAGTTAAATGCCAACCGGTATCAATCTCTCACATTGACCCAAGTCAACATTCTTCCACCCTACCATACCCGCAGAGAGGGTGTCAATCTCTCACGAATATAGCTTATATACGGTCTTCCGGCTGCAGGGGTCGAACCCACAGCGATCCAGTCACCTCAATTCAAGTACTGACGCCTTAAACCGCGCGACCACTGACCGAGAATGTCAGGGAAGAATACGAATATGCGATTTAAAAAAAATTAAATGCATATTTACATAAAAAAAATATTTTCAAACTATTATTTAAACCCTCGGTGTCGGCTTGATGCCACGTTGCCAAATGTAAATATTTTCCTATAGTACTTACTTATTGTAATATGTAATTAATGCTATAAATTATTTTTTAAAAGTATGCATATGTAGTTTCAACATAAAAAATATTTAATATTAAAATTATAAAACTCCAACAGATCAAACCATTTACATTTCATTAAATAAATAGTGAAGGAACATCCAATACTCACTAGGCTAAATTATTAAGAGAGACTGGCACGTTTTTTTTATATTTAAATAGAAACAGTAATGAAACACTTTTATGCTGCCAACAAAAAATCTATTCAGTGATAAGCAATCTGAGTCTTGACCTACCGTATTCCTTGTTTTTAATGCATACTCAATGACAAGCGCTGCATAGTAACAGAATAAACAAGAATTAAATTTGCATTTTTATAAACACCCGGTGTAATCAATACGGAATTATGAGAATTTTATAATAAATATATTCCCAATCGCAGTAGCGCCGACATCGGATAGGTTGTAATCGGCACACTTGGCACAGCTAGAAAGTTGGTAGTTCAAATTCCCGTTTTATACGTTACCGGCGGAGTAAGTCGAACATCGTTCGGGTCCGTTTTCCTATGCAGGCGAGCCCGCCGTCAACTGCATCTGGAACAGATGCACGCGGCCCGACTTCTCTCCCTTCTTCATCTATCAAGTCCATTTTCGCGTGGTAGAGATTAGTATATTTCGTGTGTCTGTGTTGCCAGTGTAGTTTACAATTATTAATAAAATTTGCTATTTGTCTAAATAAAAATGCAATTCAAGTTGGGTAAAGTGAAGTAAAGAAGAAGACCGCGGTTGTCTTATGCTGAACATAGCCGTGGAAAAATTTATAAGACATTTTAACAGACATGTGCGTCTGTGTTTTCCGTGTGCTTCTGTCTTATTCAGTACTTACTGATAATGCGTAATTTGATTCGAATTTATAATCAAATGCCATTTATATTATTTGGGAATATCAACGTACAAGCTCAACTTGATTCTGATTACAAGAACATAACAAAAAACTGATCAAAAATAGGTATGTTTTACTTTATAAAATTTGGTTGAATTGTTATTTATTGGTTGTTAGTTACCATTGTTTCCTAATTACATTACAATTATTTTTGCATATTGTCACTTTTTGTAGAAGAACATATATACTCAAGTAAATACTGTTCTTCCGAAGTAAGTAGATGGCAACCCTAAGATAGATGCAGTTTTAGGTTAAATGTTTCTAAAATTGCAGCGTCCTAAAGGATAAATAGGGTACATACTCACTGAAAAACTTATCATAAATTTTTTGTCTTTAATTTTATTGAAAACTTGATAGTATTTTCTGGAACACCCAATTCATTCCAATTAGTCTAACAATTTGATAATTGTTTGGTCGAAACAAACCAACCGTTTGTGAGGAAATCAACATTTAAATATTCTAGACATAATGGTACATCTCGTTTTTTGCGATGTAAGCAAATTAAGTATACTTTGAAAAGAATTGGATAGCTGTCATATTATTACTTTGACGGTAATTTCAATCCCTATGCATTGTTCATTCAAGACAAAATCAGAAACGCAACATTTTATGAAGAAATTGACATTTAATTAATTTACTTTAACCTTGGTAGAACAATTTCCCAATTGGTTGCCCCGTCGTCGCTTTAGCTTCCTTGACGTTTCCAGAGATATGTGATATGGTTAAAGTAAAGTTTGAAAGATACTTCTAAAGACGAGAGCAACATGTCAAACGCCGAATACATCACCAATAAAGGCGAAATATGCCGAAGGATCGTGAATCAGTTTAATTCGGCGCCATTAAACTTTGTGTGGTTAAGGTGTGTACCTCGAGGCAGTGTAGTTTGTGTGCTTTGGGTAACTTTAATAATTATGGAATACCAAATATTATTATTGCATCAGTGGAATTCAACTCTACGCGCTTATATGAAGTTCCATCCATAAATTAATTCAAGAATGACTATGACTGTACTTGGCTAGTTTGAGTGCGCGAGTTTGTTTATCATTTCGTGTGCCGGTATTATTTAACTTTTCAGCGTATTTTCCATCAATTTTGACGTAACTTTTGATTGTTTATGAATTAGTTTGCTTATACAAGTAGGTATATACTTCTTATATGGTTTTATTTGCCTGGCTTGTGTTCACAAGAATTATTTTTGTATTTACCTATCAACTGACACAATAGACTTTGTCTCTAATAAATATAATAAAAATGTATTTGATAGCATAACATTTGTCCCAGTTATTAGTCATAAATGGGTTTATTTTACAACGCGGCAAGAACTGAAAGTGTTAATCAATATCGTTACCTGATGTTTGTCAAATGATTCAAAATATTCAGTATACAGTTTGAGATATAAGTGGTCTGCTTACTTCCTGCTCGGCCTAAGCGGCTCGACTTACAGGAAGCGACCTACATTGCAGCAGGTACTTAACGCAGACCTCTTGCCCTGGGCGACGAGCCATTAAATCTGTAAATGATACTGCATATACATACATATGAAGGAACATCCAGTTCAATTGTCAGTCATCTCACGTATGGCATACTGATGAGGGCTAACAAGCCCGAAACCGGTCATGTCTGGGGGTGTGTCCGACAAGTGTTCTTGGCTGTTCACACAGATACTGCAGGAGTAATTCAATGCCGGTCGGGGCATTAGTCCGCGGAGTAGTTGTTTCCTGCAGTATCATTTACAGATTTAATGGCTTGTCGCCCAGGGCGAGAGGTCTGCTTTAATTATCTACTGCAATGTAGGTCGCTTCCTGTAAGTCGAGCCGCTTAGGCCGAGCAGGAAGTAAGCAGGCCACTTATATCTCACCTGCACGCAATTTATATGTGAACATACATATGAAGGGACAGCCAGTTCGCGGAGTAGTTTTTTCCTGAAGTATCATTTACAGTATACAGTTTAATTATAAAGTTGTCATTATAAAACATATTTTAAATTTGTTAGTTTCACAACCCATAGTTAATTTTACATGTAAAGTGTTTTTATATTTTTATGTAAAATAAACCTTTATGTAAATATTGTATCTTTATTGTAGATATTCCTTTATCTTGTCAATTGTTGAAAGAAATTTCTGAATTCTGAACTATTATGTAGCAAAAATATAACTAATAAAAAATATCATATTCGTATGTAATCTGTATATAAAGATATGTTTCCATAACACATTACTTATATCTCGCATTATACATATACGTTGCATAATATCCTGCCTTTTTGGAGTTGTGACCCAATTATCGTTTTTATTTATATTAAAGAAGTAAGCATTTTAAGGTAAGTACAAAATTTATATTAGTATTGTCTAAAATACAAAAGAGTACTACTGTAGTAATGTAGCATGTTCAGTTATTTCTGCATTAAAGTCAACTAACCTGTAATGTAGAGTTCACTTGTCCTTAATATATCAGAGATAAATTTAGTTAAAAGTTTTCATAACTACAGCAACATCATAGTTTAGGTACTCCAGTAAGAAATATTAGTCTTTAGCCACAGTTCGATGACCTCTTCAATTGTGACTGTAGTAGTAACTGGTTTTCAGAAAACTTAAACTCCTACAATTAAATTGTTTATTTGTCTTCTATTTTATACAAGTTGTTTGCTGGGGCAAATATATTTTTACCTACTACTAGTTCCTTTTCCGGCCATTGTGTATGCTTTCCATGCATTTAATGTGGATTGTTCCGGTTACGAAACGTGTTATGAGCAACGAATGTTTACAGAGGCGGCTATGGGATGTCTCGGAACGCCACCATTATCCGAGGAACGATTTCAACCGTAGCAATCGTAAATCTAACAACAGAAGCCGAATATACGGGCGAGCCCAAAGATACCGATAGCGGGTCTACCTCTCCACAGAGTCTAGTCCGAGAACAACAAGAGCAGGTCAAAGAATCCCAGACAAGTCTAGAGATGTGTGATGTGTGCAGCGACCAGTTACCGAGGTCACAGCATAACAACCCGGAAAATCATTATATCCCGGATACTTACATTCTCATTCTTTAGTCATTCGAATACTGTCCTATTCTGCTGTACAAGAAATCTTAGTTACCTGCTTTCCTGCCGCTACTATCTCTATGGTTTGTTTGAACTGTGAATCTGGCATTTAGACATAGTAATTAAAACACATTATACTACGCAAGATGTAAAACATCCTTGATTTTATAAATGTATGTGTGTTGTTTTTAATCAATGCAGGGGTGCAGGTTGGGGCGATTAAAGCCATTAAGGCGAGCGGAATTCGTAAAATGGGCGAAGTAAAACAAACAAATGAAATTCATGGATTTAATTTATATTTGCGCGGCCCAGTGAGGTTCTAATTCTCTAGGAATCAGACGTGGTGAATCCCGAAATCGGGGAATGCAAGAAAAGGGTTGGCCAGACTGTGGCCTTTAATCCCCTTCGTACGTTCATTAGGTCCTTGGAGATTTGGAAGCGGGGAACTATGCAGATTTCGTGAATTTGTTTTAAAAGGTGCCTTCTTAGGCATTCTTCTGCAGTGTATACTTAAGAAATATTTTTTAATGTAATTACAGAAAGTACAGCACATCTCATCGATGTAAGAGAGTATAACAAATTTTGAAATACGTCGTGGGATAGAGCGGTGCAATATAATTTCAAGCAAGTGACATAAAAATCATTAGAATATGTAATTATATGCATAATATATTATCACAATTCTATAGATAGTGTCTATTTGAAAACTATTAATCATCTGAAACATATTTTTATGAAATTAATAAAACAATAAAATATGTCAATATTTTCACAATGACAATTGCAGACGTTGCACATAAAAATAAAGCACTTAAGAAAGTTTGAATGGGGGATGGAGAGATAGGCCTACGACCATTTAAGTGGGGTACTCTAAAAATTAGCTTGCTTAATAAATGCTGACATTCAATCATATTGCGAATAAGTTTATGTAGAAAAAATTAAGAATAACATTTACGCTTTTGGTCAAGTGCCATGATTGAGAATCTTGTCAACTCTTCCTGCGGAACACCAGCTTGTAGATAAACAGAATTTGATTTGTAATATAATAATTACAGACATTTCCTCTGCATCCCCTCTGCATATATGGTCAATGTAAACATTAAATTTAGGTTTAAACGCAAAGATATTTAATTTTTTTTCCGGACAAAAGCAACATAATTATAATATTCTCAAAGTATTTATATCAGAAAAATCTTTTCTACATCTAATTAATCAATCCAGCAATATAAATTAATCAGACGGTACTGATCTATATGCACTGCAAAAGACAGTTATTTATCGAATGTTACTCTAAAATCATGAAATGTACATGTAGATTGTGGTTGTAAGCATGTGGTGCAGTCATAAATGAAAGTATTACTTTTGG